>CM040181.1:26933744-28403707 GCA_022606695.1 Vaccinium macrocarpon | reverse complement strand
AAAATTCAACGAGGATTTTCAAAATAAGAAGATATGAAAAGGATCAAATAAAAAGCATGGTTAATTTCTGATAAAATGAAAACAACAAATTCAGTCGGGAATGAATTATCACAAGCTTATAGTTTGTGGTTACCTTACCGTACGAAATTACGAATAACTTACAAGATTTCATTTTATGATCATCAACTCAAGGAAGTTGGGAAATCCTGATGTCCGTCAGAAGCCGATTGATGTATGATCAGCGGTTCAATTTACCCACCCGATACCCATCCAAAGCCATCCATTGTTGAAATTAAATATAAGCCGTTAATTACCGAGGTCAACGGCTCGTGTGTCATACTACAAGATTTCCGGATCCGCAAGGCCAATTTCCTGTGGTGCAAAAAACAAACCTCCTTTGATGTTGATGTTGATGACGATTAGGATGGCGATGATAATTGATGAGTATGATTATTCCAAGCCAAGATGGGTCATTTACATGGTTCGTGTAACGTCTCTAATTTTGGAAATGTAAATTCATTTTATTAAATGAATAAAAAGTCTTACAACATAATTCCACCATGGAAATTACATAATTCTTGTCACCAATACGTTTATTCTCTACTAGATAAGCTAGGGTTATCTGTATTCATCAGCACGGCCGTTAGCCCCGGTGGTGTCCTACTCAATTCCATAAGCTCCCATGTTGTAGAACTCTTCATGTTCGTTTCTAAAGCCTAGCATAATACGTCAGAGTCGCAAAGCAACATCGTGATATTATGTCAAGGTCATACAAGTGCAACACCGTGAGCGATAACGTTCAGCAAATGACCACTACCCCAATTTCCTTACACTAGCATTTATAAAACAATTCCAACATAAATAAATAACGAAAGTTAATAGTTCAAACAGTAAACATGATAGGATGCTCATGTCAATGCAAAACAAGTGTATCGCACGTATAGTTTCGTGTCTCGTATTATCTTCTAGTGTCAAAGTTCTTCTTCAAATATTATTAACTACTGTTTGGGCACTGTTCCGACCACCGGGTCACAAGCTAGTTCACTCCACTCTATGGACATTGTTTCTGATAGTCGGGTCAAGAGGCCATCACTCGAAGTATTGGACCGTTTAAGTCTTTTTCAACTGACGGTCGCCAAACTTTGCGATTGCACTCACACGTACATGGTCTCAGCCATCATGTCATCACAGATAGCCTCTGCATGATATAAGGTCCATCCACCATGTTGTTGTGCGCGCTTAACCCTAACCACCATGTTCTCCCTACGAAGATGGGGCAGTGCTCAAGCTGCACTACCATATCCATTCCATTCCCTATTCATTCATTACCATTCATTTCTCATTTCGTAACTTGTCATTTCTCATAAAATTATTGTATCCATTCTTGTAAAAATGTCTCATGAATATGCAACTTTTCTCGTAAAAACGTGTCTCGTGAATATGCATCTTTTCTCGTAAAACGTGTCACGTGAAATCTTGATTTCTCCTACGCGATCTTTTGAAAGCCAATCTAGGGTTTGTAAAAAAAATAGTACTTTAATGACAACGTAGTCACATTTAGGTTCATAAGTTTGAAACCTCGTGTCTCGTGATTACTCTGTAAAACAATGCGATTTGTCGAAACAACTAGTCAACTTTACGTTTTTCCAAAAACTAAACAGGTATTATAACATTGTAAAATTATAAGTTTAAATACCAACTTGGTCATTATAACCACTACATATCATGGAAAATAATATTTAGATCTGCGGACTAATTTTTCAGAAACTAACCAACTTACTAATGATTTGAAAATTATACGTAATAAACCAAGCATTATAACAACTACACAAAAATACTATATTTAGGAATTGGAATTGAAGTAATCTACCTTGATTCTGCTTGTTAATTAGAAGACGCTAAAGTTAGGCAGGGATTCCTTGGGTAGCGTAACGGCTATTTCCTTCGTAAGATCACTACTAACTAACTACTACTTTTTGGATCTAAAGGTGGTTTTGGTGGTGAAGTGTGTTGGCTCTTACTTGAGTTTGGAAGAACAAGTTGAAGCTCATCATAAACTTCAACTAGAAACTCAAGAACTAGAAGTATTTCTCTCTCTAAAAATACTAGAACACAACTACTCCAAATGAATCCTAGAAAGGTGAAATTGTCACGCCCTCAATTTTAATATCCAAATATAAAGTAATATCCATGTAGGACCAATCAAAGTTAGGCATATCTCCATTGAAAAGTTAGAGTCAATATAAATTTTCCAAATACAAAGTCCATGTATCTCTCACCAAAGGGTACCCATACCCAAGTACGTTAGTATCAAAAATATGTAAAGTTATTACATTTATCAAATTTGTCAAAAAGTGAAGAAATAGAAGTTACATTATCATCTCCCAAAAATATACTTAATATGGAGAGGATAAAATAACTTCATGCTTAAATGAGCTTCATGCCAAGCATCCACAATCCAAGCATCCAATTCATGCGCCTAGCCAAGTACCTGAAAATGAAAGGGTGAGCTCACTAGCCCAGTAGAAAACTTTTCCACTAACTCTCAAGGTATAGAGAATAAAAGATGCACATGAAGGTGTAATAAACATGAATGAATAGGCTAATAAAGATTATGATTGAACAACTCAATGATAAAATGTCCACATGATATCTGAATGCCCAACCAATACCAAAGTGTCCATCGATTTGCTCTTAACCGTTACAATTCGTTTCGTATGTTCAATTTCATCAAAATATCGTGTCATTCATAAAACATCTCATTTTCAAATACTTCAGAAAAATAACCACTTGTTTTAATAGGGAATGAATCCCTCTACCTAATTTCGTGGGCTCTGTGCACTCCCGCTGGATTTCATGGGTTTTGTGCACTCATGGCTAGGGACGCACCAAACTGTGGCCCTAGTATTAGTGATCACCATTTTCCAAAGTCAATTTAACCATCATGTGTCCAAAACATCCATGCAATTCATTTCGTTCAAAAATTTTGTAGTGTATCAATTGTGGCGAAGTTAACACGTGTCCAAGTACATGAGAAATCAAGAGAAATCATAAATCGTACCACGATAGGCTAGGGAGGTGTTTTCCACTAAGTTTCGAGGTGTAGGAAGTGGATATGCCAAGTACAAGCACGAACAAGCGACAAAAATCGAAGAGAATAAATTTTGGGAAGTTGGAGGGAGTTGGATCAATATAACTCTAGAAGTGGATCATCCACTATGCAAAATTTTGTGATCAAATCGATCCAAATTGATCCAACTTTAGGGTGGATCGATCCAATATGGTTCAAAGGACATCAAAGGGTTTTGAATCGATCCAGACCAACAAGTAGATCTATCCACTATGGTTCAAAGTGCCATCAAAAGGTTTTGGATTGATCCACCTCTATGAGTGGATCGATCCAATTGGGTTTCAAGCAACATTTTGGCAGCCTATTTCAAAATGAATGGGGCTTCAATCCAAGTCAAGTATGAGGTTTTTCAAAACACAACTAATCGTAGGAGACACATATATCAACAATCAGTTCATGGATTTACCAACCAAATATGCAAAACCCAAACTCAATCAAGATCCAAGTTCAATTCCATGGTGATAATCAAGTTTAACAAGAGTTTTAGGAATAAGAACAAGAGTAATGCAATCATTCAACCAATATACACTTAGAAGAGGTAGAAGATTGTTCCCTACCTCAAAGATTGAGCTCCAAATGAAGAAGGAAATGAAACCCTAGATTTTGCTTCCAACTCCAACAGAAATAAGCTTCCCAAGATGAATCCAATGGAACCCGGACTTCAAATCACGCGTAGAAGATGAATCTTTGGTTGGATGTTGAAGAATTTAAGTGTGGATGGTAGATTTGGTGAAGGATTTTGAAGGAAGTTTGAGAGGAGGAGAAGAGGGAGAGAGATTAGGTGTATTAGAAAAGGAGAGGAGAATGTGTTTGCTAAAAATCAGTCACATACAAGCCTATACACACCCCACTAATTGCACTTACACCCTTTCTATTTCTAGTCTGTTTTAAAGACACCCACATGCACATACTAACTCCACATTGACCACACATTACTCTAATTTCATTTCCTCACATTTCTCCTACATTATTGCCGAAAAATCATATGAAATTACAAATCCTTACAAAAATGGTGTGAGAAAAAAATGAAGAATGGATGGAGTATTTATAAGGTACTTGTTCTTGGAGAACAAGTTGGAGGAAGCTTCCTCTCTCCTTCCTTTCCACCTCTCTCCCATATGCAAGCAAATCTCCCTACGATTCCCTAGCTATAGGTGAGCCTTGGTAGCCAAGAAAAATTATTAGGTGGATTTTATGATAGATTTTACAAGTACAACAAGCACATGCATATATTAGGGCTTATATATTTTTTTTTTACAAGACTAGAATTTTAATTACTAGAAGTAAAATAAAATAAAATAAAGTTGATTTTATTTTGAAATTTTTATTTACCGAAAAATCAACGTCATTACAGGTCGACTCGGCACTCTCTATTTTGGTCCATTAGCAAGTCTTGGGCATTTAAGGGCCTAGTCTTATCTTAACTTGGATAGAACGCCATAACCCGACCTGGAAGTTTAACTTGCCAAGTTGACCTGTCACGCCCTCGATTTTCAACATAATAACAAAAACATTTCTCACATAAGAAGTCCATAATCTCATTAATAAAAACATCCAGATTTAACTCACATCGTCTAATTGGGTACCCATACCCCATAGCAAATACATAAGTTTGAAATACTTAAAGTTTTTACATCATCAAAGTCAAAAGAGAAATGGAATAATAGAGTTACAAAACTATCTCTCAAAATAGTGTTCATGAGATAAAATAATAACTCTTCAAGGTATGCTCATCCTCCAAACTATGCACTCCAAGTAAACATGTCATGCACATGTGGGGTACCTAAAATTATTAGGGTGAGCTACACTAGCCCAATAGAGATATATCTACAAACTCTAAATAAAAATGCATGAGATGAGGTCATCTATACACAAGGCTTGTAACCCCTGTTAAGCATTCAGAACATCTCCCTAAGACCTCATCGCCTTCTGCTGAGATTCATGGGCTCATAATCGCTGCTGAGATTCACGGGCCTCGTAACCCATGCCTCAAAACTCACCAAAGGTGGCCTGAGTAATTCACAAAACCTTTTTCAAATTCAACGTTTTCCAATGTATTGCATTTTGTGTCCCTCAAGTGTTTTTCAAGCGCCTTCATCCAACATGTCCATTTTGTTCAAAATCATGTGTTAAATGTACAGGGATGGTTACATTTATCTTTAAAATAAAGGAAGTCACTAATCATGGAAAGATGGATTAGAAATGAGCAATTCAACAAGTAATGGGGTATAAGGAATGAATCTATCTGTTATACGATCAAACGAATCAACCGAGAACCAAAAGAGAAAATTTAGAATTTAAGCACACAGGTATCGATACCTAGGACAAGAGGTATTGAAACCCAGACACCTTAAGCGAATAGAACAATGGGTATCGATACCTAGAAAGAGGGGTAACAATACCCAAACCATTTTGGACAAATTTTGGCAGATGAAAAAGTGATTTCTTTTGGTCAACGCTTGCCTCGTAATAGAGACGAATGGTAGACCAGTTCTCCACTTCTCACACGAGATGGGGGATTTCTACCCTAGCACTTAGAACACGAAATTTATGAAAGAAATGCATCAAAATATACCACAAACACTTACAGAAAGTAGAGATCAACCCCTACCTTAAAGACTCCAAACTTAAGTAGATTGAAACCCAATGAAACCCCAACTCCAAAATCCAAGCCCCAACTAATTTTAGCTCCTCCAAGTGAGAATGAATGCAAACCTGGACTTCAAATGGCAAGAGAAAGCACGTAGGATGATGGATCTATGAGTTGATCAAGTGAGGGAGGTGAATTTGGGGGTGTTTTGGAGAGAATTTTAGAGAGAGAGGGAGAGGGGGGTGGTGGTGGTGACCGGCTATGGAAGGTGGGAGGGGAGAAACCAATTTTCTCTCCTCTCGTTCCTTTTATAGCCATGTTCAAATAATTACACTACACAACCTTCATGTAACTTGTGCATTACTATTTAGGCCAATGTCACACCATATAACACGTTTACCCACCCTCAAATTTGAAAAGTAATTTTATCAACCTCTCCAACTTAAAATCAAACAAAATGTTAGTGAATTTCTGTGTTCTTATATGACCCATTGGAAGTTTACACATCGGCAAGCTTTGAAGTCTTGTGAGACTTTGTAAGGACTAGGGGTGAAACCGGTGTGGTTCGTCGGGTTCTTTGGCATATTTGACTGAATCAGAAAAACTCGGTTCTGGAAAAGCATAGAACTGAAACTGGTTTTTAAGAGGTCAGTTTGGTTCATCCTAGTTTGGTACAATATAGAGGTTGATTCGGTTTGCCGAAGAGAGAGAGAGAGAGAGAGAGAGAGAGAGAGAGAGAGAGAAGAGATGATCGGGGGCTACTAAAAAATCATCACAAAAAAAAATCACACATGTACAGATCTACACATTTGCATCATCATCATTAAAAATCAACCAAATATACACATATACAATCATATATCAGATCTACAAATTTACATTCTACAGATATGTATACATAAATATACACATGTATCTACACACACGAGAGAGAGAGAGAGAGAGAGACAAACAAATGGATGGAATCGACGAAGACGATGGACGGACGAAGGTGTCGATTGGAGAGAGAGAGAGACAAAGGAGTAGTAGACGAAGGGCCGGCATCAATTAGAGAAGAGGAGTACTCGAAGCCCGTCATCGCCGCAGAGGGAGAGAGAGCGATAAGGTTGGTGTCACCTGGGTTTCTCTCTCTCTCTCTCTCCCCACTGATGAATACGTGAAATCGAAATGTCAGGTCTATCTCTCTCTCTTGGGTTAAGTTGTATAAATAGTACTGAATCAAAGGTACATAATAAATATATTTATTCCCATTGAAAACACAACGAGGTTTGCTAGCAAAGTGGTCAAGAGTTGACATCCCAGGCGCGAGGTTGGGAGTATGATCCCTACCTCTTACATTCTTATGATTTTTGAAGGTATATTTGTGTATATTAGTTCGGTTCATGTAAAAAAAAATCCCTCGAATCGGAAACCAAACCGATTTTTAAAATTTCAAATACTTTCGAACTGAGAATTGAACCGTGAAAAGAAAAATGGAAAAAAAAATCCCAGTTTGGGCCGGTTCTCTCTTTTTCATTTTCACCCCTAGTGAGGACCATGCATTTCGGACTTCAGGGTCAGGTTTAAGGGGTGGGATTAGGATTGTGAAGGTGGTGGACCCTTAAAATTGATTTGTGATTTACTTTTTAGGTTTGGGATTGATAATTCGGGGACTATGAAACCCCCCCAATTAGCTGGATTCACCAACCTAAGAGCATCAACATGTAGCTACCTAAATTAACTTTTAAGCAAAACTAGAGAGCCAATCCCCCAAAAATCACAAAAAATCAGGCTACTAGTCTCCCTTCACCAATTTGTTTTGGCCACAGTGCCTACTCAAAATTAAGCAGTCACTATTCACTCACTTCTCTTCTTTTTTTTATTACTTTTCTTGACAAGTGGGAGATAATGACATGTGCAATGTTTTTTTGGGTTGAGAGTATGAGTCAAAAGAAATAATAGTTTAATATAGTGGAGTTAGAATAGAGAGTCTAATTTTGTGAGTTTTTGAAAAAGTGACTTGTTAAAGTATAAAAGATGTTTTTGAGATTAAATTTGGTGTTCCTGATAAGGATGGTCTAAGGGGGTTAGTATGGTTAATCCTGTCCCAAATGATTGAACTGATAAATACGATTATGACCTTGTTAGCAAAATTGGTAGCGAAAAATCTGGAAAAATAACAAAATACAGAAATAAATAGATTTGACAAGAACTTACTAAACCAAATTGATGCGGGAATTTGTGATAGAACAGACTTCGAATCAAAAAACGGGGCAAGTATTAAGATACTCTGTCCTTAAAAGCGATTTCGTCTCCAATTACCGATTGTTGATGGATTTCACGTACGTCGCTTCCCGTGATCACCCGCTTTCAGCTGTCACGGAAGTAAAGACTGCACCTGATTACGGTATCTTGACCGCGAAAAAACTCACGCAGAACTACCGGATATGTAATGCGAGAATGATGCAAATTGTATGCAAATCGAAAAACGTAATGGAATGAGGAAGAGGGTTCCTTTTATAGAAAACCGGACACCCGACGGTAGAACCGAACGGAGGTGTTGTCGTTATTCCCTAACAAATACTTAATCCGCATCAAGTCTTGTTTCTGACGGTGATAACGGGAAAGGAAAGACGCACTTGCGTTAGGAAGACAGCGGAAAATATTATGGACCGGGTTTGGCCGGCCTAGTCCATGTAAATTTTTTCAAAGAAAAAGATAAGAACCTGTGGGCCTAAGCCCATCTTATCTAATGACCCAACCCGATTGGGTCCCCGATTCGGTCTTGCACAAGGCTACGTTATAAGAACCGTAGTCATTTATGTCAAATGCGGCCTTCTTCACAACAAAAGTTGTAATGGCCCCGTAGCGACGTACAAGGCAAAAAGGGTAAATATCTCCACGATAGAGCATTTTCCACAACCGATGTGGAACAAGTATTTTTCCCCCTACCAAATTCCGTAAGACTTTTTGGGGTCGATTTTCATTCAGCTTTAAGCGATTTTTGTCGTAGGAGTGTTCGGTCTTAATCTCCTAACCAAGATGTACACATCGGTATGTGGGTCCATCCACGTGGACGTGTGGGGCCCACTTAAATGATTAAATAAATGGACAAAAAATCAATTTTTTCCAACAGACCTCACCATTTTTATCTTTTGCCGCAAATATACTTGCAAGTGTATAACGTAAAAAAACCCTATCCTCCACCACTTCATCGTTTTCTTCCAGAGAGCTGCTGTGGGAGAGAGAAAATTGACGATCCATTTTATCTTCTTTTTTTTTTTTTGATCACTAACGATCCATTTTATCTGGACAAGATATCGGTGGTGCAATATAGTTTGGTTTCATGCTTTTTGACTGGAAATTGATAAGATAGGGGACAACTACATCTATCTTCTTCTTGTACACTCTAAAATCCTAATCCTTAATTTTCTACATCCATTACTTAACATTGATTAATCATCAGACCGTTATTGAGGCCACTAACCCTGGTGTCCGAAAACAATATAACCTGTTCAGAAGATAATCACAAATCATCAATATAGATACCCAAGATAAATACTACTCATCCAGTTACAAAATAATGAGTCATTTCTGAAAATTAATTATAGATTCTCCAAATAAAAAATGAAGTAATTTTGTAAATTATTTTTCAAATATTTTCGCTCCGAATTATAGTACTCGTCGAGTACTTTAATTCGGTGCAAAAAAATTTGAAAAATGATATACGAAAATACTTCATTTTTTTGATTTGAAAAATGGCAAAAGAGAAAAAATGAAGCTCTTATTTAGGAATGGAGCCATGGAGGGAGTACTATGTTTTTGACGGTGGAAAACCTCCCTTGATCATGACCACGTATTTCAATCACATACACTTTATGGGGGCATATTCAATGAACACCGGATTTCACAAGAGAGAGCGTAGGATAAAACTATGTTTTTGACGGTGGAAAACCTCCCTTGATCATGACCACGTATTTCAATCACACACACTTTATGAGGGCATATTCAATGAACACCGGATTTCACAAGAGAGAGCGTAGGATAAAAACAAAATGGGAGTCAAGCTTGCATCGTTCAGCTGAGTAACTGAACGTTCAATTGAATGTTAACATGGACCATTCCGAAAGCAGCCCAAGAAATGCCAACTCCAAAGACTTTAATGCATGTCCCATGGTCTTCCTTGGGACCAATTTCAGGTCAAAACTCTGACTTGGACTTGATTTTCCGGCTACCGTAAGCCCCAATAACTGGAAAAAATTTAGGCGCTGGCTGTGTAACAATCCGGATTTTCGAAAATAAAAATTTCATTAAATAATTTAATTATTTATTTTTAATTTCCAATTTATTGGAATATTTTCTAATTAAAATATTATTTAATTCTTTTAATTCAAATAACTAGAATACTGGCCGTGTATGCGATCGTACAAGACCGAGTAACACACCCGTTATACCACCGTAGCACCCGGAGACCGATATTAACTCCTGAAACCAACCCAACCACCATCTTTACTCCATCCAACCATATCGTACCTTGGAAAGTACCCACCATCCTTACCTTGGAACTTGGTGTTGACCAAGTTAGAGAGAGAGAGAGATAGCCATGGGGAGAGAGAGAGAGAGAGAGAGAGAGAGAGAGATAGCCATGGGGAGAGAGATCGGTAGAGAGAGAGAGTGAGTGTGTGCGTGCATGTAAAGTACACTTGCACATGCAAGTTTTAATGCAAGGTCACTTGCACAAGCAAATGGATGATTGAGGGAAGCTTCCTAAGCCTATATTTTGTACCCAAAACTAGTTAGAATAAGCATTGCTATTTTAAGAGTAACCTATGCATACTCACACAATACATGTATTAGAACACATTCTACACAACCTAAGCTTACCTACACTAGACCTTGGGTCCCAAGCTTCCTTGAAACATGCTTCCATGTTTTAAGGGAGAATATTGCCCCTACTATTACCCCATTAAGGCTACCGCTTAGTCATTTATTGCATTCGCATGCATATTGTACATATTTGCCCCTAAAAACACCTCATAACAAAGGTAATCATGCAAAAAACCTATACAACAAGAGGCATATTTTTCCCCCACTATTGTTTTCTACATTGGTTCCCATCTATTTCCCCATATTTGCTTAACTTGCAAGCATAGAACCCTAAAACCTAGCCTAAAACCTAGAGTACAAGTGGTGTACTTCCCATGCTCTAATTCAAAGCACACATTTAACACCCCACATGGACAAGTTTCGGCCAACATAGAGTGAGTGTGTGTGTGCCGTGTGTTTGAGAGAGAGAGAGAGAGAGAGAGAGAGAGAGAGAGAGAGCTCTCTTTTGCTATAAATAGGCTACCCCTTGTTCTTTTGAACAACCTTCTATGCTTTCCACAATTGTTGTCTTTATATTCCCAACGAACTACTTCTACCACCTTTTAGCCAACTTATTAGGATACTAATTAGCTACTTACTAAGTTAATTAGTAAGTAAGTAAGGGAGATTTAAGAGTTCTACATCAAAGGAATAGCTTATCGGCTTCCGGTTTACACCCAAAAATTTAGGTAGTTTCTAAACTAACCTTCTATTTAGTTATTTCTAGCTCCATTAAGTTGTTCTAATTATTTTTCTAAGCTTGATTTTGAAGCTTGATTGGATTAATTTATGCATGTATTAAGTCACTAAGCATGCTACTTAGTGTTTAAGAAAGAGGATTTCATGTTGAAAAATTAATAAGAATGTTAATTGTGTTCTATTTAGAATAGTTCTTCATGAAATTAGAAGTGGGATTAGTAAGATTAAAGTGATTAGAAGTTGATTAGAAGGAATTAGAAGATGTGTATTTTAGTAGACAAGGTTCTAGCATTATTATGTTGATTTTTTTGGAAGAACTAGTTAATCTTGGTGAATTAAATCATTGGTTGTTGAATGAGATAATTTTTCTTAAATAAGTAGATTAACTTATTTTAATGAGAGACTTGTTTCTTACTAGAAAGAAATATCTATTGTTTTATGAAGTTTTTGTAAGCAAGTATGGAGTTTTACTAGATAGATATGAAGGAAAGTTTAATAAATTTTCTTATAGAAAATTTGTACTAATCAATTAGTGAGTATATTTTATGGTAAAAAGAGAGGTGCAACTAGTATTGGTTAAATTTTTTTTTAGAAAGAAAGTTGTAATTTTACTAGATAGAGGAAAATATGTTTTATTTAAGTTTATTAGAAAGAAAGCTTTCTAGAAATATAAACAGTATATTTTTGGGAAAGGATTAATATATATTTTTTTTTGACAGTCCATAACTAGAGGAGTTAAATTTATTTTTGGCAAGAGATTTCTAGAAGAAGAAGTTTATGTTTAAATTATTTTAGAGAGAGTAAGTTGACTAGTTTTATTTCTTTTGAAAGAAATAAAATAGTTTTGAAAGAGAACAAGGAAGAAATGAGATTTTGATGAGAAATAAAATTTGAGAGAATTGGAAAATATTATTTTGGAGAAAATTGGTGTATTAAAATGTATGATTTTATGTGGAAAAGTTTCTAGAAGAAATATTATTTTTAAGAAAGTTGGTGTATTAAAATGTATGATTTTATATGAGAGATGTCTATTTGGAGAAATATAAATTTTAGAAAGAAAGTTTATGGAATATTGCATGGGCATAATTTTGAGCATGTCACATTGAGCACGTACACAATACGTTATGACACTGGGCTCAAAAAATTGAATAACTGTTGATGAGAAATAGAGATGAGAATGAAAATAAGTTTTGGAAACGAGAAATGAAATGAAATGTGATGAGATGAATTTGTTGTCACCTCAAGTTCGCGGAGAGAACTTGGAGGAATGGTTTTGATGCAGTAGTGCAGCGAGAGCGCCACCTCCAGTTCGCAGAGAGAACTTGGATATTTGGGCTAAGCGTGCAAAACATACGGTGAACGGACCTCATAAACAAACTAGTTAAGTTCAGTGATATGAGATGACGGGACTATGTCGTGTGAGTCACGGGGTGGATGGACCATGCAAACAGGCTGTTAAGTGCGGTGATGAGCGGCGGCCAGGGGCCTCGGCGGAAGGTTGAATGCAGGTCGGTGAAAGGGCATAAACGGAACAATAACTTTCGAGTGGTGGGAGATATGAAATTTGAAGAAAAATGCTGAAAGAGTCACTGATTTGAGAAAATCGATTTTTGGAAAATTTGTTGATAAATGAGTTAAATTTGAGAAACCGAATAAGATTTGTTTTGAGAAAATGACAGGTGACACAGTTCTAAGAAACTGAAACGAGATACTGTTTTCTAAGCATGTTTACTCTAATCCGTATAGACACTCATGGTGCATTGCATGGTTTTACTACTCATAAGTTACATACACTATTTTTGAACTTATTGTTCTAGAATTGCTACTTAGAAGTTTAGCATAGTGAACTTAAGGTTTTACTCCGGTCTTTGCACTTTCGTGTAACCACAGTATAATCTGTGATGTTGATTGTGCGGCTTCGGGCGTATCATGTCGGATTATCTAGATGAGCGGGAACAATCTTGTGGAACCCGAGTTCTATAGGCGAGGAAATCTTTGCCGGAAATGGACTCGGCCTTGCGAGGATAGGCGGCGACCTAGAACCACCCCGGTTACTATTTTTATAGTGATTAAGAATATTGTAATTTGAATTGAAGTTTAAGGATTAAACTTATTTATGGTTTGTAATAATAATTAACGTGCCCAAATTTTGCAGCGTTACGAACCCGTCTATAATCTATGCAGAGCACCGAAACACTTTTGGACTATTTAGATTTATTCTCTCTCTCTCTCTCTCTCTCTCTCTCTCTCTCTCTCTCTTGTCTTTATCTCTTTTAAATCCAGACGGTCCAAAAGAATTTCAGATGGCCGAGATGGGTGCTCGGGCATAGACATGTGGTGCCCGCCCGGCACCCAAAAAATTGCTCCCAATAACTAGACCATTTTTTAAAAATGATAATCTTTTTTTCATCAGTTGATTATATATATATAGGCTAGTGTCAGTATTAGTAGACTAATTAGAATAACACCGGCTCCTTCGTAGGGGAAAAGAGTGTTTGAGAAACAATTTACTTTTAAATTATGGATTATAAATTGTAGATTATAACTTTTTAGATTATAATTAGAATCAGTGAAAGTATCTGAATAATATACACACAATAGATATTGAAGAAGATTTATGTATACAACAGTATAATTAGGATACAGAAAGGTCATCCAGAGATGATTTTATTTTATTTCAGTTCATTTTTGATAATGCATCATGCTGAAATGCATAATAGAATGGGCCAGTAACTAAAACCCAACAATCTAAAACTGCAAAATATAACCCTTTTTTTTGAATGGGGAATATTTTATTTTTTCAGCCCTCCAGCGGTGGCGTAACCCCCAAAACTTTATTTTTAAAGTTAAAAGCGTGCTTGGCGAGAGTAGTACTAGGTAACCCCCCAGGAAGTCCTCGTGTTGCACCCGGCACTTTTTTTGAATGGGAATATTTTATTTTTTTCCCTCTCCCGCGGTGGCGTAACCCCCCCCCCCCTTCCCTTCCCGCTTCCCTTGGCGAAGAAACAACAAGTGCCTTTGAGAAGGGGGAAAAAAATATAAAATTGAAGGCGGATAACATTTGGTGCGATCATACGGCACTAATAATGCGGATCCCATCGAACTCATGATTAAAGCGTGCTTGGCGGGAGAAGTAGTACTAGGATGGGTGACCCCCTGGGAAGTCCTCGTGTTGCACCCCTTTTTTGAATGGGGAATATTTTATTTTTTTTTTCCGACCCTCTCGCGGTGGCGTAACCCCCCCCCCTTCCCCTTCCCCTTCCCCTTGGCGAAGAAACAACAAGTGCCTTTGAGAAGGCGGGGAAAAAAATATAAATTGAAGGCGGATAACATTTGGATGCGATCATACCGGCACTAATGCGGATCCCATCGAGAACTCTCAGATTAAAGCGTGCTTGGGCGAGAGTAGTACTAGGATGGGTGACCCCCTAGGAAGTCCTCGTGTTGCACCCCTTTTTTGAATGGGGAATATTTTATTTTTTTTCCCGACCCTCTCCCAGCGGTGGCGTAACCCCCCCCCCCTTCCCCTTCCCCCTTCCCCCTTGGCGAAGAAACAACAAGTGCCTTTGAGAAGGCGGGGAAAGAAATATATAAATTGAAGGCGGATAACATTTCGGGTGCGATCATACCAGCACTAATGCACCGGATCCCATCAGAACTCTGCAGTTAAGCGTGCTTGGGCGAGAGTAGTACTAGGATGGGTGACCCCCTGGGAAGTCCTCGTGTTGCACCCCTTTTTTGAATGGGGAATATTTTATTTTTTTTCCCGACCCTCTCCGCGGTGAGCGTAACCCCCCCCCCCCTTCCCCTTCCCCTTCCCCTTGGCGAAGAAACAACAAGTGCCTTTGAGAAGGCGGGAAAGAAATATAAAATTGAAGGCGGATAACATTTGGTGCGATCATACCGGCACTAATGCACGGATCCCATCGAACTCGCTTGATTAAAGCGTGCTTGGGAGAGTAGTACTAGGATGGGTGACCCCACAGGAAGTCCTCGTGTTGCACCCTTTTTTTTTGAATGGGGAATATTTTATTTTTTTTTTCCGACCCTCTCTCGCGGTGGCGTAACCCCCCCCCCCCCCTTTCCCCTTCCCCTTGGCGAAGAAACAACAAGTGCCTTTGAGAAGCGGGGAAAGAAATATAAGAATTGAAGGCGGATAACATTTGGTGCGATCATACCGGCACTAATGCACGGATCCCATCGAACTCTTGATTAAAAGCGTGCTTGGCGAGAGTAGTACTAGGATGGGTGACCCACAGGAAGTCCTCGTGTTGCACCCCTTTTTTGAATGGGGAATATTTTTTATTTTTTTTCCGACCCTCTCCGCGGTGGCGTAACCCCCCCCCCCTTCCCTTCCCCTTCCCCTTGGCGAAGAAACAACAAGTGCCTTTGAGAAGCGGGGAAAGAAATATAAAATTGAAGGCGGATAACATTTCGGGTGCGATCATACCAGCACTAATGCACCGGATCCCATCAGAACTCCGCAGTTAAGCGTGCTTGGGCGAGAGTAGTACTAGGATGGGTGACCCCCTGGGAAGTCCTCGTGTTGCACCCCTTTTTTGAATGGGGAATATTTTATTTTTTTTTCCCGACCCTCTCGCGGTGATGGCGTAACCCCCCCCCCCTTCCCCTTCCCCTTCCCTTGGCGAAGAAACAACAAGTGCCTTTGAGAAGGCGGGGAAAGAAATATAAGAATTGAAGGCGGATAACATTTTGGTGCGATCATACCAAAGCACTAATGCACCGGATCCCATCGAACTCATGATTAAAGCGTGCTTGGGGCGAGTAGTAGTACTAGGATGGGTGACCCCCTGGGAAGTCCTCGTGTTGCACCCCTTTTTTGAATGGGGAATATTTTATTTTTTTTCCCGACCCTCTCCGCGATGAGCGTAACCCCCCCCCTCCCCCTTCCCCTTCCCCTTGGCGAAGAAACAACAAGTGCCTTTGAGAAGGCGGGAAAGAAATATAAGAATTGAAGGCGGATAACATTTTTGGTGCGATCATACCCGGCACTAATAATGCACGGATCCCATCGAACTCTCCGATTAAAGCGTGCTTGGCGAGAGTAGTACTAGGATGGGTGACCCCACAGGAAGTCCTCGTGTTGCACCCCTTTTTTTTGAATGGGGAATATTTTATTTTTTTTCCGACCCCTCTCGCGATGGCGTAACCCCCCCCCTCCCCTTCCCCTTCCCCTTGGCGAAGAAACAACAAGTGCCTTTGAGAAGGCGGGAAAGAAATATAAGAATTGAAGGCGGATAACATTTTAGTGCGATCATACCGGCACTAATGCACGGATCCCATCGAACTCCAGCGATTAAAGCGTGCTTGGCGAGTAGTACTAGGATGGGTGACCCCACAGGAAGTCCTCGTGTTGCACCCCTTTTTATGGGGAATATTTTATTTTTTTTCGGCCCCTCTCCGCGATGGCGTAACCCCCCCCCCTTCCCCTTCCCTGCCCCTTGGCGAAGAAACAACAAGTGCCTTTGAGAAGGCGGGAAAGAAATATAAGAATTGAAGGCGGATAACATTTGGTGCGATCATACCAAAGCACTAATGCACCGGATCCCATCGAGAACTGATTAAAGCGTGCTTGGCGAGAGTAGTACTAGGATGGGTGACCCCCTGGGAAGTCCTCGTGTTGCACCCCTTTTTTGAATGGGGAATATTTTATTTTTTTTCCCGACCCTCTCCGCGATGAGCGTAACCCCCCCCCCCCTTCCCCTTCCCTTCCCTTGGCGAAGAAACAACAAGTGCCTTTGAGAAGCGGGGAAAGAAATATAAAATTGAAGGCGGATAACATTTGGTGCGATCATACCGGCACTAATGCACGGATCCCATCGAACTCCCATGATTAAAAGCGTGCTTGGGCGAGAGTAGTACTAGGATGGATGGGTGACCCCACAGGAAGTCCTCGTGTTGCACCCTTTTTTTTGAATGGGGAATATTTTTTTTTTCCCGACCCTCTCCGCGATGAGCGTAACCCCCCCCCCCTTCCCCTTCCCCTTCCCCTTGGCGAAGAAACAACAAGTGCCTTTGAGAAGGCGGGAAAGAAATATAAGAATTGAAGGCGGATAACATTTCGGGTGCGATCATACCAGCACTAATGCACCGGATCCCATCAGAACTCCGCAGTTAAGCGTGCTTGGGCGAGAGTAGTACTAGGATGGGTGACCCCCTGGGAAGTCCTCGTGTTGCACCCCTTTTTTGAATGGGGAATATTTTATTTTTTTTCCGACCACCCTCTCGCGGTGAGCGTAACCCCCCCCCCCCCCCCTTCCCCTTCCCCTTGGCGAAGAAACAACAAGTGCCTTTGAGAAGGCGGGAAAGAAATATAAGAATTGAAGGCGGATAACATTTCGGGTGCGATCATACCAGCACTAATGCACGGATCCCATGAACTCAGCTTGATTAAAAAGCGTGCTTGGGCGAGAGTAGTACTAGGATGGGTGACCCCCTGGGAAGTCCTCGTGTTGCACCCCTTTTTTTTTTGAATGGGGAATATTTTATTTTTTTTCCGACCCTCTCAGCGGTGGCGTAACCCCCCCCTTCCCCTTCCCCCTTCCCCTTGGCGAAGAAACAACAAGTGCCTTTGAGAAGGCGGGGAAAGAAATATAAAAATTGAAGGCGGATAACATTTGGTGCGATCATACCGGCACTAATGCACCGGATCCCATGAACTCATGATTAAAGCGTGCTTGGGCGAGAGTAGTACTAGGATGGGTGACCCACAGGGAATCCTCGTGTTGCACCCCTTTTTTTGAATGGGGAATATTTTATTTTTTTTCCGACCCTCTCCCGCGATGGCGTAACCCCCACTTCCCTTCCCCTTCCCCTTGGCGAAGAAACAACAAGTGCCTTTGAGAAGCGGGAAAGAAATATAAGAATTGAAGGCGGATAACATTTTGGATGCGATCATACCGGCACTAATGCACGGATCCCATCGAGAACTCACTTGATTAAAAGCGTGCTTGGCGAGAGTAGTACTAGGATGGGTGACCCCACAGGAAGTCCTCGTGTTGCACCCTT
Source organism: Vaccinium macrocarpon (assembly GCA_022606695.1). Classification (NCBI taxonomy): domain Eukaryota; kingdom Viridiplantae; phylum Streptophyta; class Magnoliopsida; order Ericales; family Ericaceae; genus Vaccinium; species Vaccinium macrocarpon. Next base: position 28,385,414 of record CM040181.1, on the reverse strand, counting down.
TTTTTGAATGGGGAATATTTTATTTTTTTCCGACCCTCTCAGCGGTGGCGTAACCCCCCCCCCCCCTTCCCCTTCCCCTTCCCTTGGCGAAGAAAACAACAAGTGCCTTTGAGAAGGCGGGGAAAGAAATATAAGAATTGAAGGCGGATAACATTTCGGGTGCGATCATACCAGCACTAATGCACCGGATCCCATCAGAACTCCGCAGTTAAGCGTGCTTGGGCGAGAGTAGTACTAGGATGGGTGACCCCCTGGGAAGTCCTCGTGTTGCACCCCTTTTTTGAATGGGGAATATTTTTATTTTTTTCAGGCCCTCTCCGCGATGGCGTAACCCCCCTTCCCTTCCCCTTCCCCTTGGCGAAGAAACAACAAGTGCCTTTGAGAAGCGGGGAAAGAAATATAAGAATTGAAGGCGGATAACATTTGGGTGCGATCGCAAAAGAACTCAGGGATTAAACGAGTAGTACTAGGATGGGTGACCCAGGGAAGTCCTCGTGTTGCACCCCTTTTTTTGAATGGGGAATATTTTTTTTTTTTTCCCGACCCTCTCGCGGTGGCGTAACCCCCCCCTTCCCCTTCCCCTTCCCGCTTGGCGAAGAAACAACAAGTGCCTTTGAGAAGGCGGGAAAGAAATATATAAATTGAAGGCGGATAACATTTTGGTGCGATCATACCAGCACTAATGCACCGGATCCCATCAGAACTCCTCAGTTAAGCGTGCTTGGGCGAGAGTAGTACTAGGATGGGTGACCCCCTGGGAAGTCCTCGTGTTGCACCCCTTTTTTGAATGGGGAATATTTTATTTTTTTTCCCGACCCTCTCCGCGGTGAGCGTAACCCCCCCCCCTTCCCCTTCCCCTTCCCCTTGGCGAAGAAACAACAAGTGCCTTTGAGAAGGCGGGAAAGAAATATAAGAATTGAAGGCGGATAACATTTCGGGTGCGATCATACCAGCACTAATGCACCGGATCCCATCAGAACTCCGCAGTTAAGCGTGCTTGGGCGAGAGTAGTACTAGGATGGGTGACCCCCTGGGAAGTCCTCGTGTTGCACCCCTTTTTTTTGAATGGGGAATATTTTTTTTTTTTTCCGGCCCTCTCGCGGTGGCGTAACCCCCCCCCCCCTTCCCCTTCCCCCTTGGCGAAGAAACAACAAGTGCCTTTGAGAAGGCGGGAAAAAAATATAAAATTGAAGGCGGATAACATTTGGTGCGATCATACCGGCACTAATGCACGGATCCCATGAGAACTCCATGATTAAAGCGTGCTTGGCGAGAGTAGTACTAGGATGGGTGACCCACAGGAAGTCCTCGTGTTGCACCCCTTTTTTGAATGGGGAATATTTTTTTTTTTCCGACCCCTCGCAGCGATGTAACCCCCCCCCCCTTCCCCTTCCCTTGCGCGAAGAAACAACAAGTGCCTTTGAAGAAAGCGGGGAAAGAAATATATAAAATTGAAGGCGGATAACATTTGGTGCGATCATACCGGCACTAACGGATCCCATCGAGAACTCGCGATTAAAGCGTGCTTGGCGAGAGTAGTACTAGGATGGGTGACCCCCTGGGAAGTCCTCGTGTTGCACCCCTTTTTTGAATGGGGAATATTTTATTTTTTTTCCGACCCTCTCGCGGTGAGCGTAACCCCCCCCCCCTTCCCCTCCCCCTTCCCGCTTGGCGAAGAAACAACAAGTGCCTTTGAGAAGGCGGGAAAAAAATATAATTGAATTGGCGGATAACATTTGGGTGCGATCATACCGGCACTAATGCGGATCCCATCGAACTCAGCGGATTAAAGCGTGCTTGGCGAGAGTAGTACTAGGATGGGTGACCCCCTAGGAAGTCCTCGTGTTGCACCCCTTTTTTGAATGGGGAATATTTTATTTTTTTTCCCGACCCTCTCTCCGCGGTGAGCGTAACCCCCCCCTTCCCCTTCCCCTTCCCCTTGGCGAAGAAACAACAAGTGCCTTTGAGAAGGCGGGGAAAAAATATATAAAAATTGAAGGCGGATAACATTTGGTGCGATCATACCGGCACTAATGCACGGATCCCATCGAACTCATGATTAAAAGCGTGCTTGGCGAGTAGTACTAGGATGGGTAGTACTAGGATGGGTAACCCCCCTTCCCCTTCCCCTTCCCCTTGGCGGAAGAAACAACAAGTGCCTTTGAGAAGGCGGGGACTAATGCACGGTCGAACTTGTACTAGGATGGGTGACCCACAGGAAGTCCCGTGTTTTTTGAATGGGGAATATTTTTTTTTTTCGACCCTCTCGCGGTGGCGTAACCCCCCCCCTTCCCCTTCCCCTTCCCCTTGGCGAAGAAACAACAAGTGCCTTTGAGAAGGCGGGGAAAAAAAATATAAAATTGAAGGCGGATAACATTTTGGATGCGATCATACCGGCACTAATGCACGGATCCCATGAGAACTCATGATTAAAAGCGTGCTTGGAGAGTAGTACTAGGATGGGTGACCCACAGGAAGTCCTCGTGTTGCACCCCTTTTTTTTGAATGGGGAATATTTTATTTTTTTTTCCCGACCCTCTCGCGGTGGCGTAACCCCCTTCCCCTTCCCCTTCCCCTTGGCGAAGAAACAACAAGTGCCTTTGGCGGGGAAAGAAATATAAAATTGAAGGCGGATAACATTTGGTGCGATCATACCGGCACTACTAATGCACGGATCCCATGCGATTAAAAGCTTTGAGTAGTACTAGGATGGGTGAAAGGAAACCCCTTTTTTGAATGGGGAATATTTTATTTTTTTGCCGGATAACACTTCCCTTTTCGTGCTTGGCGAAGAAACAACAAGTGCCTTTGAGATCGGGGAAACTAATTGAAGGCGGATAACATTTGGTGCGATCATACGGCACTAATGCACCGGATCCCATCAGAACTCTGCAGTTAAGCGTGCTTGGGCGAGAGTAGTACTAGGATGGGTGACCCCCTGGGAAGTCCTCGTGTTGCACCCCTTTTTTGAATGGGGAATATTTTATTTTTTTTCCCGACCCTCTCCGCGGTGAGCGTAACCCCCCCCCCTTCCCCTTCCCCTTCCCCTTGGCGAAGAAACAACAAGTGCCTTTGAGAAGGCGGGAAAGAAATATAAGAATTGAAGGGCGGATAACATTTGGTGCGATCATACCGGCACTAATGCACCGGATCCCATCAGAACTCCGCGATTAAAGCGTGCTTGGCGAGAGTAGTACTAGGATGGGTGACCCCCTGGGAAGTCCTCGTGTTGCACCCCTTTTTTGAATGGGGAATATTTTATTTTTTTTCCCGACCCTCTCCGCGGTGAGCGTAACCCCCCCCCTTCCCCTTCCCCTTCCCCTTGGCGAAGAAACAACAAGTGCCTTTGAGAAGGCGGGAAAGAAATATAAGAATTGAAGGCGGATAACATTTCGGGTGCGATCATACCAGCACTAATGCACCGGATCCCATCAGAACTCCGCAGTTAAGCGTGCTTGGGCGAGAGTAGTACTAGGATGGGTGACCCCCTGGGAAGTCCTCGTGTTGCACCCCTTTTTTGAATGGGGAATATTTTATTTTTTTTCCGGCCCTCTCGCGGTGGCGTAACCCCCTTCCCTTCCCCTTCCCCTTCCCCTTGGCGAAGAAACAACAAGTGCCTTTGAGAAGCGCGGGAAAAAATATAAGAATTGAAGGCGGATAACATTTGGTGCGATCATACCAGCACTAAACGGATCCCATCGAACTCCTTGATTAAAAGCGTGCTTCGAGAGTAGTACTAGGATGGGTGACCCCCACAGGAAGTCCTCGTGTTTCCCTTGGACCCTCTCCGCGGTGGCGTAACCCCCCCCCTTCCCCTTCCCCTTGGCGAAGAAACAACAAGTGCCTTTGAGAAGGCGGGAAAGAAATATAAGAATTGAAGGCGGATAACATTTCGGGTGCGATCATACCAGCACTAATGCACCGGATCCCATCAGAACTCCGCAGTTAAGCGTGCTTGGGCGAGAGTAGTACTAGGATGGGTGACCCCCTGGGAAGTCCTCGTGTTGCACCCCTTTTTTGAATGGGGAATATTTTATTTTTTTTCCCGACCCTCTCGCGGTGAGCGTAACCCCCCCCCCCCCTTCCCCTTCCCCTTGGCGAAGAAGAAACAACAAGTGCCTTTGAGAAGCGGGGGAAAGAAATATAAAATTGAAGGCGGATAACATTTGGTGCGATCATACGGCACTAATGCACGGATCCCATCGAACTCAGCGGATTAAAAGCGTGCTTGGGCGAGAGTAGTACTAGGATGGGTGACCCCCTGGGAAGTCCTCGTGTTGCACCCCTTTTTTTGAATGGGGAATATTTTATTTTTTTTCCCGACCCTCTCCGCGGTGAGCGTAACCCCCCCCCCTTCCCCTTCCCCTTCCCCTTGGCGAAGAAACAACAAGTGCCTTTGAGAAGGCGGGAAAGAAATATAAGAATTGAAGGCGGATAACATTTGGGTGCGATCATACGGCACTAATGCACCGGATCCCATCGAGAACTCGCTTGATTAAAAGCGTGCTTGGGAGAGTAGTACTAGGATGGGTGACCCCCTAGGAAGTCCTCGTGTTGCACCCCTTTTTTGAATGGGGAATATTTTATTTTTTTTCCGACCCTCTCCGCGGTGGCGTAACCCCCCTTCCCTTCCCCTTCCCTTGGCGAAGAAACAACAAGTGCCTTTGAGAAGGCGGGAAAGAAATATAAGAATTGAAGGCGGATAACATTTCGGGTGCGATCATACCAGCACTAATGCACCGGATCCCATCAGAACTCTGCAGTTAAGCGTGCTTGGGCGAGAGTAGTACTAGGATGGGTGACCCACAGGAAGTCCTCGTGTTGCACCCTTTTTTTGAATGGGGAATATTTTATTTTTTTTTCGACCCTCTCGCGGTGGCGTAACCCCCCCTTCCCGCTTCCCCCTTCCCCTTGGCGAAGAAACAACAAGTGCCTTTGAGAAGGCGGGAAAGAAATATAAGAATTGAAGGCGGATAACATTTCGGGTGCGATCATACCAGCACTAATGCACGGATCCCCATCGAACTCCTTGATTAAGCGTGCTTGGCGAGTAGTAGTACTAGGATGGGTGACCCCCTGGGAAGTCCTCGTGTTGCACCCCTTTTTTGAATGGGGAATATTTTATTTTTTTTCCCGACCCTCTCCGCGGTGAGCGTAACCCCCTTCCCCTTCCCCTTCCCCTTGGCGAAGAAACAACAAGTGCCTTTGAGAAGGCGGGAAAGAAATATAAGAATTGAAGGCGGATAACATTTCGGGTGCGATCATACCAGCACTAATGCACCGGATCCCATCAGAACTCCGCAGTTAAGCGTGCTTGGGCGAGAGTAGTACTAGGATGGGTGACCCCCTGGGAAGTCCTCGTGTTGCACCCCTTTTTTGAATGGGGAATATTTTTATTTTTTTCACCCTCTCCCCGGTGGCGTAACCCCCCCCTTCCCTTCCCCTTCCCTTGGCGAAGAAACAACAAGTGCCTTTGAGAAGGCGGGGAAAGAAATATAAATTGAAGGCGGATAACATTTGGTGCGATCATACCGGCACTAATGCACGGATCCCATCGAAACTCCAGCGATTAAAGCGTGCTTTGGCGAGTAGTACTAGGATGGGTGACCCACAGGAAGTCCTCGTGTTGCACCCCTTTTTTGAATGGGGAATATTTTATTTTTTTTCGAGCCCCCTCTCGCGGTGGCGTAACCCCTTCCCCCTTCCCCTTCCCCTTGGCGAAGAAACAACAAGTGCCTTTGAGAAGGCGGGGAAAGAAATATAAAATTGAAGGCGGATAACATTTGCACTAATGCAGGATCCCATCAGAACTCATGATTAAGCGTGCTTGGCGAGCGATCATACCGTGTTGCACCTTTTTTGAATGGGGCAGCGGATCCCCTTGGCGAAGAAACAACTGCCTTTTTTGAATGGGAAATATTTTATTTTTTGAGAGTGCCTTTGAGAAGGCGGGGAAAAAAATATAAAATTGAAGGCGGATAACAAACGGATCCCATCGAACTCTTGATTAAGCGTGCTTGGCGAGAGTAGTACTAGGATGGGTGACCCCACAGGAAGTCCTCGTGTTGCACCCCTTTTTTTGAATGGGGAATATTTTATTTTTTTTCAGACCCTCTCGCGGTGGCGTAACCCCCCCCTTCCCCTTCCCCCTTCCCTTGGCGAAGAAACAACAAGTGCCTTTGAGAAGGCGGGAAAGAAATATAAAATTGAAGGCGGATAACATTTTGGTGCGATCATACCGGCACTAACTAATGCGGATCCCATCGAACTCAGCATGATTAAGCGTGCTTGGGGAATGGGAGAGTAGTACTAGGATGGGTGACCCACAGGGAAGTCCTCGTGTTGCACCCCTTTTTTTGAATGGGGAATATTTTTTTTTTTTTCCGCCCTCTCTCGCGGTGGCGTAACCCCCCCTTCCCCTTCCCCTTCCCTTGGCGAAGAAACAACAAGTGCCTTTGAGAAGGCGGAAAAAAAATATAAAATTGAAGGCGGATAACATTTGGGTGCGATCATACGGCACTAATGCGGATCCCATCGAACTCCTTGATTAAAAGCGTGCTTGGCGAGAGTAGTACTAGGATGGGTGACCCCACAGGAAGTCCTCGTGTTGCACCCCTTTTTTTTTGAATGGGGAATATTTTATTTTTTTTCCGACCCCTCTCGCGGTGGCGTAACCCCCCTTCCCCCTTCCCCTTCCCCTTGGCGAAGAAACAACAAGTGCCTTTGAGAAGGCGGGAAAGAAATATAAGAATTGAAGGCGGATAACATTTCGGGTGCGATCATACCAGCACTAATGCACCGGATCCCATCAGAACTCCGCAGTTAAGCGTGCTTGGGCGAGAGTAGTACTAGGATGGGTGACCCACAGGAAGTCCTCGTGTTGCACCCCTTTTTTTGAATGGGGAATATTTTATTTTTTTTCCCGACCCTCTCCGCGGTGGCGTAACCCCCCCCCCTTCCCCCTTCCCTTGGCGAAGAAACAACAAGTGCCTTTGAGAAGGCGGGGAAAGAAAATATAAATTGAAGGCGGATAACATTTGGTGCGATCATACCGGCACTAATGCACCGGATCCCCATCGAACTCCATGATTAAAGCGTGCTTGGCGAGAGTAGTACTAGGATGGGTGACCCCCTAGGAAGTCCTCGTGTTGCACCCCTTTTTTGAATGGGGAATATTTTATTTTTTTCCCGACCCTCTCAGCGGTGGCGTAACCCCCCCCCTTCCCCTTCCCTTCCCGCCTTGGCGAAAGAAACAACAAAGTGCCTTTGAGAAGGCGGGGAAAGAAATATAAAATTGAAGGCGGATAACATTTGGTGCGATCATACCAAATTTTACTAATGCACGGATCCCATCGAACTCCAGCGGTTAAAGCGTGCTTGGGTGAGTAGTACTAGGATGGGTGACCCCTGCACTAAGGAGTCCCGTGTTGCACCCCTTTTTTGAATGGGGAATATTTTATTTTTTCCAGACCCTCTCCGGTGGCGTAACCCCCTCCCCCTTCCCCCCTTGGCGAAGAAACAACAAGTGCCTTTGAGAAGGCGGGGAAAGAAATATAAAATTGAAGGCGGATAACATTTGGTGCGATCATACCAGCACTAATGCACGGATCCCATACCCACTAATAGTACTAGGATGACCCCCAGGAAGTCCTCGTGTTGCACCCCTTTTTTGAATGGGGATTAACCCCCCCCCCCCCTTCCCTTCCCCTTCCCCTTGGCGAAGAAACAACAAGTGCCTTTGAGAAGGCGGGGAAAGAAATATAAGAATTGAAGGCGGATAGTACTAGGATGGGTGAACCATGATTAAAGGAGTAGTACTAGGATGGGTGACCCCAGGAATCCTCGTGTTGCACCCCTTTTTTTGAATGGGGAATATTTTATTTTTTTTCCGACCCTCTCAGCGATGGCGTAACCCCCCCCCTTCCCCTTCCCCTTGGCGAAAAACAACAAGTGCCTTTGAGAAGGCGGGGATAAAGAAAATAAGAATTGAAGGATAACATTTGGGATGCGATCATACCGGCACTAATGCACCGGATCCCATCGAACTCAGTGATTAAAGCGTGCTTTGGCGAGAGTAGTACTAGGATGGGTGACCCCCTAGGAAGTCCTCGTGTTGCACCCCTTTTTTGAATGGGGAATATTTTATTTTTTCAGGCCTTCTCGCGGTGGCGTAACCCCCCCCCCCTTCCCCTTCCCCTTGGCGAAGAAACAACAAGTGCCTTTGAGAAGAAGCGGGAAAGAAATATAAAAATTGAAGGCGGATAACATTTGGTGCGATCATACCCGGCACTAATGCCGGATCCCATCGAACTCTCTTGATTAAAGCGTGCTTGGCGAGAGTAGTACTAGGATGGGTGACCCCCTGGAAGTCCTCGTGTTGCACCCCTTTTTTGAATGGGGAATATTTTATTTTTTTTCCGCCCCTCTCGCGGTGGCGTAACCCCCCCTTCCCCTTCCCGCTTCCCCTTGGCGAAGAAACAACAAGTGCCTTTGAGAAGGCGGGAAAGAAATATAAAATTGAAGGCGGATAACATTTTGGTGCGATCATACCGGCACTAATGCACCGGATCCCATGAACTCGCGATTAAAGCGTGCTTGGGCGAGAGTAGTACTAGGATGGGTGACCCCACAGGATCCCGTGTTGCACCCCTTTTTGAATGGGGAATATTTTAACTCGCGGTGGCGTAACCCCCCTTCCCCTTCCCCTTAAAGAAACAACAAGTGCCTTTGAAGGCGGGAAAGAAATATAAAATTGAAGGCGGATAACATTTGGTGCGATCATAGGCACTAATGCCGGATCCCATCCGAACTCCCTTGATTAAAGCGTGCTTGGTAGTAGTACTAGGATGGGTGACCCACAGAAGTCCTCGTGTTGCACCCCTTTTTTGAATGGGGAATATTTTATTTTTTTTCCCGACCCTCTCCGCGGTGAGCGTAACCCCCCCCCCCTTCCCCTTCCCCTTGGCGAAGAAACAACAAGTGCCTTTGAGAAGGCGGGAAAGAAATATAAAATTGAAGGCGGATAACAAGTGCGATCATTGGCACTAAGCACGGAAGGCGGGAAAGAAAATATAAAAAGGCGGATAACATTGCGGGGCAATATAAAATGGCCCGGATCCCATCGGAACTAAGCGTGCTTTAAGCGTGCGAGAGTAGTACTAGGATGGGTGACCAGGAAGTCCTCGTGTTGCACCCCTTTTTGAATGGGGAATATTTTATTTTTTTTTGACCCTCTCGCGGTGGCGTAACCCCCCCCCTTTCCCGCTTCCCGCTTCCCGCTTGGCGAAGAAACAACAAGTGCCTTTGAGAAGGCGGGGAAAGAAATATAAGAATTGAAGGCGGATAACATTTGGTGCGATCATACCGGCACTAATGCACGGATCCCATCGAACTCGCGGTTAAAGCGTGCTTAGGGAGAGTAGTACTAGGATGGGTGACCCCACAGGAAGTCCTCGTGTTGCACCCCTTTTTTGAATGGGGAATATTTTATTTTTTTTCAGGCCCTCTCGCGGTGGCGTAACCCCCCCCTTCCCCTTCCCCCTTCGAAGAAACAACAAGTGCTTGGCGAAGGCGGAAAAGCGTGCTTGGCGAGTAGTAGTACTAGGACAACAAGTGCCTTTGAGAAGGCGGGGAAAGAAATATAAGAATTGAAGGCGGATAACATTTGGATGCGATCATACCAGCACTAATGCACCGGATCCCATCGAACTCCTTGATTAAAGCGTGCTTGGGCGAGAGTAGTACTAGGATGGGTGACCCACAGGAAGTCCTCGTGTTGCACCTTTTTTTGAATGGGGAATATTTTATTTTTTTTCCGACCCTCTCAGCGGTGGCGTAACCCCCCCCTTCCCCCTTCCCTTCCCTTGGCGAAGAAACAACAAGTGCCTTTGAGAAGCGGAAAAAAATATAAGAATTGAAGGCGGATAACATTTTGGTGCGATCATACCAAAGCACTAATGCACGGATCCCATCGAACTCGCGGTTAAAAGCGTGCTTGGCGGAGAGTAGTACTAGGATGGGTGACCCACAGGAAGTCCTCGTGTTGCACCCCTTTTTTGAATGGGGAATATTTTATTTTTTTTTTCCGCGGTGGCGTAACCCTCTTCCCGGCTTCCCCTTGGCGAAGAAACAACAAGTGCGAAATATAAAATTGGCGATAACATTTTGGGTGCCCCCCTTCCGGATCCCTTCGAACTGGCGAAGAAGAGTAGTACTAGGAACCAACAGGAGTGTGTTTTGGGGAAGCGGTGAAAAAATATAAAATTGAAGGCGGATAACATTTGGTGCGATCATACCGGCACTAATGCACGGATCCCATCGAACTCAGCTTGATTAAAGCGTGCTTGCGAGAGAGTAGTACTAGGATGGGTGACCCACAGGAAGTCCTCGTGTTGCACCCCTTTTTTGAATGGGGAATATTTTATTTTTTTTCCCGACCCTCTCCGCGGTGAGCGTAACCCCCCCTTCCCCTTCCCCTTCCCCGTGGCGAAGAAACAACAAGTGCCGTTGAGAAGGCGGGAAAAAAAAATAAAAATTGAAGGCGGATAACATTTCGGGTGCGATCATACCAGCACTAATGCACCGGATCCCATCAGAACTCCGCAGTTAAGCGTGCTTGGGCGAGAGTAGTACTAGGATGGGTGACCCCCTGGGAAGTCCTCGTGTTGCACCCCTTTTTTTGAATGGGGAATATTTTATTTTTTTTCCCGACCCTCTCCGCGGTGAGCGTAACCCCCCCCTTCCCCTTCCCCTTCCCCTTGGCGAAGAAACAACAAGTGCCTTTGAGAAGGCGGGAAAGAAATATAAGAATTGAAGGCGGATAACATTTCTGGTGCGATCATACCAGCACTAATGCACCGGATCCCATCAGAACTCCGCAGTTAAGCGTGCTTGGGCGAGAGTAGTACTAGGATGGGTGACCCCCTTGGAAGTCCTCGTGTTGCACCCCTTTTTTGAATGGGGAATATTTTATTTTTTTTCAGGCCCTCTCAGCGGTGGCGTAACCCCCCCCCTTCCCCTTCCCCTTGGCGAAGAAACAACAAAGTGCCTTTGAGAAGGCGGGAAAGAAATATAAAATTGAAGGCGGATAACCCCACCGGATCCCATCGGAACTCCTTGAGTTAAAGCGTGCTTGAGAGTAGTACTAGGATGGGTGACCCACAGGAAGTCCTCGTGTTGCACCCCTTTTTTGAATGGGGAATATTTTATTTTTTTTCCCGACCCCTCGCGGTGAGCGTAACCCCCCCCTTCCCCTTCCCCTTCCCCTTGGCGAAGAAACAACAAGTGCCTTTGAGAAGGCGGGAAAGAAATATAAGAATTGAAGGCGGATAACATTTCGGGTGCGATCATACCAGCACTAATGCACCGGATCCCATCAGAACTCCGCAGTTAAGCGTGCTTGGGCGAGAGTAGTACTAGGATGGGTGACCCCCTGGGAAGTCCTCGTGTTGCACCCCTTTTTTGAATGGGGAATATTTTATTTTTTTTCCCGACCCTCTCCGCGGTGAGCGTAACCCCCCCCTTCCCCCTTCCTTTCCCTTGGCGAAGAAACAACAAGTGCCTTTGAGAAGGGGGGGATTAAAAAATATAAGAATTGAAGGCGGATAACATTTCGGGTGCGATCATACCAGCACTAATGCACGGATCCCATGGGGAATCTCAGATTAAAGCGTGCTTGGCGAAGAAACAACAAGTGCCTTTGAGAAGGCGGGAAAGAAATATAAAATTGAAGGCGGATAACATTTGGTCGCGATCATACCAGCACTAGTACTAGGATGGGTGACCCCCTGGGAAGTCCTCGTGTTGCACCCCTTTTTTGAATGGGGAATATTTTATTTTTTTTCCCGACCCTCTCCGCGATGAGCGTAACCCCCCCCCACCCCCCTTCCCCTTCCCCTTGGCGAAGAAACAACAAGTGCCTTTGAGAAGGCGGGAAAAAAATATAAGAATTGAAGGCGGATAACATTTCGGGTGCGATCATACCAGCACTAATGCACCGGATCCCATCAGAACTCCGCAGTTAAGCGTGCTTGGGCGAGAGTAGTACTAGGATGGGTGACCCCCTGGGAAGTCCTCGTGTTGCACCCCTTTTTTTTGAATGGGGAATATTTTATTTTTTTCCCGCGGTGGCGTAACCCCCCTCTCGCGGTGGCGATCATAACCCCCCCTTCCCGCTTCTTGATTAAAGCGTGCTTGAGTAGTACTAGGATGGGTGCTTCCTCGTGTTGGCTTTTTGAAGAATAAACAACAAGTGCCTTTGAGAGGCGGGGAAAGAAATATAAAATTGAAGGCGGATAACATTTGGTGCGATCATACCGGCACTAATGCACCGGATCCCATGAACTCCGCGATTAAAGCGTGCTTTGGCGAGTAGTACTAGGATGGGTGACCCCCTAGGAAGTCCTCGTGTTGCACCCCTTTTTTGAATGGGGAATATTTTATTTTTTTTCAGACCCTCTCCGCGGTGAGCGTAACCCCCCCTTCCCCTTCCCCTTCCCCTTGGCGAAGAAACAACAAGTGCCTTTGAGAAGGCGGGAAAGAAATATAAGAATTGAAGGCGGATAACATTTGGTCTGCGATCATACAAAGCACTAATGCGGATCCCATCGAACTCATGATTAAAGCGTGCTTGAGAGTAGTACTAGGATGGGTGACCCCCTAGGAAGTCCTCGTGTTGCACCCCTTTTTTGAATGGGGAATATTTTATTTTTTTTCCCGACCCTCTCGCGGTGGCGTAACCCCCCCCCCTTCCCCTTCCCCTTGGCGAAGAAACAACAAGTGCCTTTGAGAAGGCGGGGAAAAAAATATAAAATTGAAGGCGGATAACATTTGGGATGCGATCATACCGGCACTAATGCGGATCCCATGAACTCCCTTGATTAAAAAGCGTGCTTGGGCGAGAGTAGTACTAGGATGGGTGACCCCCTGGGAAGTCCTCGTGTTGCACCCCTTTTTTTGAATGGGGAATATTTTATTTTTTCCGAGCCCCTCTCGCGGTGGCGTAACCCCCCTTCCCCTTCCCCTTCCCCTTGGCGAAGAAACAACAAGTGCCTTTGAGAAGGCGGGAAAGAAATATAAGAATTGAAGGCGGATAACATTTTTTGGTGCGATCATACCAAAGCACTAATGCACGGATCCCATCGAACTCCTTGATTAAAGCGTGCTTGGCGAGAGTAGTACTAGGATGGGTGACCCCCTAGGAAGTCCTCGTGTTGCACCCCTTTTTTTTGAATGGGGAATATTTTATTTTTTTTCAGACCCTCTCGCGGTGGCGTAACCCCCCTTCCCCCTTCCCGCTCCCCTTGGCGAAGAAACAACAAGTGCCTTTGAGAAGGCGGGGAAAAAAATATAAAATTGAAGGCGGATAACATTTGGGTGCGATCATACCGGCACTAATGCACGGATCCCATCGAACTCCTTGATTTAAGCGTGCTTGGCGAGAGTAGTACTAGGATGGGTGACCCCCTGGGAAGTCCTCGTGTTGCACCCCTTTTTTGAATGGGGAATATTTTATTTTTTTTCCCGACCCTCTCCGCGGTGAGCGTAACCCCCCCCCCCCCCTTCCCCTTCCCCCCTTGGCGAAGAAACAACAAGTGCCTTTGAGAAGGCGGGAAAGAAATATAAGAATTGAAGGCGGATAACATTTCGGGTGCGATCATACCAGCACTAATGCACCGGATCCCATCAGAACTCCGCAGTTAAGCGTGCTTGGGCGAGAGTAGTACTAGGATGGGTGACCCCCTGGGAAGTCCTCGTGTTGCACCCCTTTTTTGAATGGGGAATATTTTATTTTTTTTCCGACCCCTCTCGCGGTGGCGTAACCCCCCCTTCCCCTTCCCCTTCCCCTTGGCGAAGAAACAACAAGTGCCTTTGAGAAGGCGGGAAAGAAATATAAGAATTGAAGGCGGATAACATTTCGGGTGCGATCATACCAGCACTAATGCACCGGATCCCATCGAACTCCCTTGATAAAGCGTGCTTGGGCGAGTAGTACTAGGATGGGTGACCCCAGGAAGTCCTCGTGTTGCACCCCTTTTTTGAATGGGGAATATTTTATTTTTTTCAGGCCCTCTCGCGGGTGGCGTAACCCCCCTTCCCCTTCCCCTTCCCCTTGGCGAAGAAACAACAAGTGCCTTTGAGAAGGCGGGAAAGAAATATAAGAATTGAAGGCGGATAACATTTTGGTGCGATCATACAAAGCACTAATGCACCGGATCCCATCGAACTCATGATTAAAGCGTGCTTGGCGAGAGTAGTACTAGGATGGGTGACCCCCAGGAAGTCCTCGTGTTGCACCCCTTTTTTTGAATGGGGAATATTTTTATTTTTTTCCCGACCTCTCTCTCGCGGTGGCGTAACCCATACTTCCCCCTTCCCCTTCCCCTTGGCGAAGAAACAACAAGTGCCTTTGAGAAGGCGGGGAAAGAAATATAAAATTGAAGGCGGATAACATTTGGATAACATTTCTGCGATCATACCGGCACTAATGCACGGATCCCATCAGAACTCCAGCGATTAAAGCGTGCTTGGGCGAGAGTAGTACTAGGATGGGTGACCCCCTGGGAAGTCCTCGTGTTGCACCCCTTTTTTGAATGGGGAATATTTTATTTTTTTCCGACCCCTCTCGCGGTGGCGTAACCCCTTCCCCTTCCCCTTCCCCTTGGCGAAGAAACAACAAGTGCCTTTGAGAAGGCGGGAAAGAAATATAAGAATTGAAGGCGGATAACATTTCGGGTGCGATCATACCAAAGCACTAATGCACCGGATCCCATCGAACTCCATGATTAAAAGCGTGCTTGGCGAGAGTAGTACTAGGATGGGTGACCCCACAGGAAGTCCTCGTGTTGCACCCCTTTTTTTAATGGGGAATATTTTATTTTTTTTCCCGACCCTCTCCGCGGTGAGCGTAACCCCCCCCCGCTTCCCCTTCCCCTTCCCCTTGGCGAAGAAACAACAAGTGCCTTTGAGAAGGCGGGAAAGAAATATAAGAATTGAAGGCGGATAACATTTCGGGTGCGATCATACCAGCACTAATGCACCGGATCCCATCAGAACTCCGCAGTTAAGCGTGCTTGGGCGAGAGTAGTACTAGGATGGGTGACCCCCTGGGAAGTCCTCGTGTTGCACCCCTTTTTGAATGGGGAATATTTTATTTTTTTCGACCCCTCTCGCGGTGGCGTAACCCCCCCCCCTTCCCCCTTCCCCTTCCCCTTGGCGAAGAAACAACAAGTGCCTTTGAGAAGGCGGGAAAGAAATATAAGAATTGAAGGCGGATAACATTTCGGGTGCGATCATACCAGCACTAATGCACCGGATCCCATGGGGAATATTTTAGAACTCATGATTAAAAGCGTGCTTGGCGAGAAACAACAAGTAGTACTAGGATGGGTGACCCACAGGAAGTCCTCGTGTTGCACCCTTTTTTTTGAATGGGGAATATTTTATTTTTTTCAGGACCCTCTCGCGGTGGCGTAACCCCCCCCCCCCTTCCCCTTCCCCTTCCCCTTGGCGAAGAAACAACAAGTGCCTTTGAGAAGGCGGGAAAGAAATATAAGAATTGAAGGCGGATAACATTTCGGGTGCGATCATACCAGCACTAATGCACCGGATCCCATCAGAACTCCGCAGTTAAGCGTGCTTGGGCGAGAGTAGTACTAGGATGGGTGACCCCCTGGGAAGTCCTCGTGTTGCACCCCTTTTTTGAATGGGGAATATTTTATTTTTTTTCCCGACCCTCTCCGCGGTGAGCGTAACCCCCTTCCCCTTCCCCTTCCCCTTGGCGAAGAAACAACAAGTGCCTTTGAGAAGGCGGGAAAGAAATATAAGAATTGAAGGCGGATAACATTTCGGGTGCGATCATACCAGCACTAATGCACCGGATCCCATCAGAACTCCGCAGTTAAGCGTGCTTGGGCGAGAGTAGTACTAGGATGGGTGACCCCCTAGGAAGTCCTCGTGTTGCACCCCTTTTTTGAATGGGAAATATTTTTTTTTTTCCCGACCCTCTCCGCGGTGAGCGTAACCCCCCCCCTTCCCCTTCCCCTTCCCCTTGGCGAAGAAACAACAAGTGCCTTTGAGAAGGCGGGAAAGAAAAATATAAGAATTGAAGGCGGATAACATTTCGGGTGCGATCATACCAGCACTAATGCACCGGATCCCATCAGAACTCCGCAGTTAAGCGTGCTTGGGCGAGAGTAGTACTAGGATGGGTGACCCCCTAGGAAGTCCTCGTGTTGCACCCCTTTTTTGAATGGGGA
The DNA here is from genome assembly GCA_022606695.1 of Vaccinium macrocarpon. Taxonomy (NCBI): domain Eukaryota; kingdom Viridiplantae; phylum Streptophyta; class Magnoliopsida; order Ericales; family Ericaceae; genus Vaccinium; species Vaccinium macrocarpon. The sequence continues at coordinate 28,369,158 of CM040181.1, read as the reverse complement.
ATATTTTATTTTTTTTCCGACCCTCTCCGCGGTGAGCGTAACCCCCCCCTTCCCCTTCCCCTTCCCCTTGGCGAAGAAACAACAAGTGCCTTTGAGAAGGCGGGAAAGAAATATAAGAATTGAAGGCGGATAACATTTCGGGTGCGATCATACCAGCACTAATGCACCGGATCCCATCAGAACTCCGCAGTTAAGCGTGCTTGGGCGAGAGTAGTACTAGGATGGGTGACCCCCTGGGAAGTCCTCGTGTTGCACCCCGTGTTTTTTTTGAATGGGGAATATTTTATTTTTTTTCCCGACCCTCTCCGCGGTGAGCGTAACCCCTTCCACCTTTCCCTTCCCCTTGGCGAAGAAACAACAAGTGCCTTTGAGAAGGCGGGAAAGAAATATAAGAATTGAAGGCGGATAACATTTCGGGTGCGATCATACCAGCACTAATGCACCGGATCCCATCAGAACTCCGCAGTTAAGCGTGCTTGGGCGAGAGTAGTACTAGGATGGGTGACCCCCTGGGAAGTCCTCGTGTTGCACCCCTTTTTTGAATGGGGAATATTTTATTTTTTTTCCCGACCCTCTCCGCGGTGAGCGTAACCCCCCCCTTCCCCTTCCCCTTCCCCTTCCCCTTGGCGAAGAAACAACAAGTGCCTTTGAGAAGGCGGGAAAGAAATATAAGAATTGAAGGCGGATAACATTTCGGGTGCGATCATACCAGCACTAATGCACCGGATCCCATCAGAACTCCGCAGTTAAGCGTGCTTGGGCGAGAGTAGTACTAGGATGGGTGACCCCCTGGGAAGTCCTCGTGTTGCACCCCTTTTTTGAATGGGGAATATTTTATTTTTTTTCCCGACCCTCTCCGCGGTGAGCGTAACCCCCCCTCCCCCTTCCCCTTGGCGAAGAAACAACAAGTGCCTTTGAGAAGGCGGGAAAGAAATATAAGAATTGAAGGCGGATAACATTTCGGGTGCGATCATACCAGCACTAATGCACCGGATCCCATCAGAACTCCTTGATTAAAGCGTGCTTGGGGAGAGTAGTACTAGGATGGGTGACCCACAGGAAGTCCTCGTGTTGCACCCCTTTTTTTGAATGGGGAATATTTTATTTTTTTTCCCGACCCTCTCCGCGGTGAGCGTAACCCCCCCCCCTTCCCCTTCCCCTTGGCGAAGAAACAACAAGTGCCTTTGAGAAGGCGGGAAAGAAATATAAGAATTGAAGGCGGATAACATTTCGGGTGCGATCATACCAGCACTAATGCACGGATCCCATCGAACTCGCGATTAAAAGCGTGCTTGGGCGAGAGTAGTACTAGGATGGGTGACCCCCTAGGAAGTCCTCGTGTTGCACCCCTTTTTTGAATGGGGAATATTTTATTTTTTTTCCCGACCCTCTCCGCGGTGAGCGTAACCCCCCCTTCCCTTCCCCTTCCCCTTGGCGAAGAAACAACAAGTGCCTTTGAGGCGGGGAAAGAAATATAAGAATTGAAGGCGGATAACCCACTAATGCGGATCCCATCGAACTCCTTGATTAAGCGTGCTTGGCGAGAGTAGTACTAGGATGGGTGACCCCAGGAAGTCCTCGTGTTGCACCCCTTTTTTTTTTGAATGGGGAATATTTTATTTTTTTCCGACCCTCTCGCGGTGGCGTAACCCCCTTCCCTTTCCCCTTCCCCCTTGGCGAAGAAACAACAAGTGCCTTTGGCGGGGAAAGAAATATAAGAATTGAAGGCGGATAACATTTCGGGTGCGATCATACCAGCACTAATGCACCGGATCCCATCAGAACTCAGCAGTTAAGCGTGCTTGGGCGAGAGTAGTACTAGGATGGGTGACCCCCTGGGAAGTCCTCGTGTTGCACCCCTTTTTTGAATGGGGAATATTTTATTTTTTTCCCGACCCTCTCGCGGTGGCGTAACCCCCCCCCCCTTCCCTTCCCCTTCCCCTTGGCGAAGAAACAACAAGTGCCTTTGAGAAGGCGGGAAAGAAATATAAGAATTGAAGGCGGATAACATTTCGGGTGCGATCATACCAGCACTAATGCACCGGATCCCATCAGAACTCTGCAGTTAAGCGTGCTTGGGCGAGAGTAGTACTAGGATGGGTGACCCCCTGGGAAGTCCTCGTGTTGCACCCCTTTTTTGAATGGGGAATATTTTATTTTTTTTCCCGACCCTCTCCGCGGTGAGCGTAACCCCCCCTTCCCCTTCCCCTTCCCCTTGGCGAAGAAACAACAAGTGCCTTTGAGAAGGCGGGAAAGAAATATAAGAATTGAAGGCGGATAACATTTCGGGTGCGATCATACCAGCACTAATGCACCGGATCCCATCAGAACTCCGCGATTAAAGCGTGCTTGGGGAGAGTAGTACTAGGATGGGTGACCCCCAGGAAGTCCTCGTGTTGCACCCCTTTTTGAATGGGGAATATTTTTTTTTTTTTTTCCGACCCTCTCGCGGTGGCGTAACCCCCCTTCCCCCTTCCCTTCCCCTTGGCGAAGAAACAACAAGTGCCTTTGAGAAGGGGGAAAGAAATATAAGAATTGAAGGCGGATAACATTTTGGTGCGATCATACCAAAGACTAATGCGGATCCCATCGAACTCCCGTGCTTTAGAGTAGTACTAGGATGGGTGACCCCACAGGAAGTCCTCGTGTTGCACCCCCGGTGGCGTAAACCCCCCTTCCCCTTCCCTTTCCCTTGGCGAAGAAACAACAAGTGCCTTTGAGAAGGCGGGGAAAGAAATATAAGAATTGAAGGCGGATAACATTAAAGGTGCGATCATACCGGCACTAATGCACCGGATCCCATCGAACTCCAGCGATTAAAGCGTGCTTGGGCGAGTAGTAGTACTAGGATGGGTGACCCACAGGAAGTCCTCGTGTTGCACCCCTTTTTTTTGAATGGGGAATATTTTATTTTTTTTTCCGACCCTCTCTCGCGGTGGCGTAACCCCCCCTTCCCCTTCCCCTTCCCTTGGCGAAGAAACAACAAGTGCCTTTGAGAAGGCGGGAAAAAAATATAAAATTGAAGGATAACATTTTAGGATGCGATCATACCGGCACTAATGCACCGGATCCCCATCGAACTCATGATTAAAAGCGTGCTTGGGTGAGAGTAGTACTAGGATGGGTGACCCACAGGAAGTCCTCGTGTTGCACCCCTTTTTTTGAATGTTGCACCTTGTTGCGAAGAAACAACCCTTTTTTTTGAATGGGATAAATATTTTTTTTTTCCTTTGGAGAGTAGTACTAGGATGGGTGACCCTGTTGCACCCCGAATGGGGAATATTTTAACCCCCCCCTTTCCCTTGGCCCCCTTCCCCTTCCCCCCTTCTTGGTAGTAGTACTAGGATAGGTGACTTGGCGAAGAAACAACAAGTGCCTTTGAGAAGGCGGGAAAGAAATATAAGAATTGAAGGGGATAACATTTGGGTGCGATCATACCGGCACTAATGCACGGATCCCATCGAACTCTCCGCAGATTAAAGCGTGCTTGGCGAGTAGTAGTACTAGGATGGGTGACCCACAGGAAGTCCTCGTGTTGCACCCCTTTTTTTGAATGGGGAATATTTTATTTTTTCGACCCTCTCGCGGTGGCGTAACCCCCCCTTCCCCTTCCCTTCCCCCCATGGCGAAAAACAACAAGTGCCTTTGAGAGGGGGAAAAAAATATAAAATTGAAAGGGGATAACATTTGGTGCGATCATACCGGCACTAATGCGGATCCCATCGAACTCTTGATTAAAGCGTGCTTGGCGAGTAGTACTAGGATGGGTGACCCACAGGAAGTCCTCGTGTTGCACCCTTTTTTTTGAATGGGGAATATTTTATTTTTTTTCCGACCATTCTCGCGGTGGCGTAAATCCCACTTTCCCCCCTTCCCCTTGGCGAATAAACAACAAATGCCTTTGAAGCGGGAAAAAAAAGAAATATAAGAATTGAAGGGGATAACATTTTGGAATGCGATCATACCAGCACTAATGCAGGATCCCATCAAAACTCCATGATTAAAGCGTTGGCGAGAGTAGTACTAGGATGGGTGACCCACAGGAAATCCTCGTGTTGCACCCCTTTTTTGAATGGGGAATATTTTTTTTTTTCCCGACCCCTCTCCGCGGTGAGCGTAACCCCACCCCCCATCCTTCCCCATGGTGAATAAACTACAAGTGCCTTTGAGAAGGCGGGGAAAAGAAATATAAAAAAGGCGGATAACAATGCGATCATGCACTAATGGGGATCCCATTACATTTTTGTGTGAAATCATAGGATGGGTGACCCACTAATGCACCCCTTTTTTGAATGGGGGATCCCATCGAACTCCGCAATTAAAAGCGCCTTTGGGGAAAAGTAGTACTAGCATGGGTGACCCCCTAGGAAGTCCTCGTGTTGCACCCCTTTTTTGAATGAGAAATATTTTATTTTTTTTCGACCCTCTCCGTGGTGAGCGTAACCCCACCCTTCCCCTTGGCGAAGAAACAACAAGTGTATTTGAGAAAGCGGAAAAAAACATGAAAATTGAAGGGGGATAACATTTTGGGTGCGATTATAGTAGCACTAATGCATTGGATCCCATCAGAACTCCGCAGTTGTGCGTGCTTGGGCGAGAGTAGTACTAGGATGGGTGACCCACTGGGATGTCCTCGTGTTGCACCCCTTTTTTGAATGAGAAATATATATATTTTTTCGATCTCTTCGTGGTGAGGGTAACCCCACCCCCCACCCCTTCGCCTTGGCGAAAAAACAACAAGTGTCTTATAAAAGGCGAAAATGAACATAATAATTGAAGGGGGATAACATTTCGGGTGCGATCATAGAAGCACTAATGCACCGGATCCCATCAAAACTCCGCAATTAAGCATGCTTGGGTGAGTGTAGTACTAGGATCGGTGACCCCCTGGGAAGTCCTCGTGTTGCACCCGTTTTTCGATTGGGGAATATATTTTTTTTCTCGACCCTCTACGTGGTGAGCGTAACCCCAACCCCCACCCATTCCCCTTGGTGAGGAAACAACAATTGCCTTTGAGATAGCGGAAAAGAACATAATAATTGAACGGGGATAAAATTTCGGGTGCGATCATTCCAGCACTAATGCACCGGATCCCATCAGAACTCCCCAGCAAGATTCACTTTCAAAATAATTCAAACCTTACAAACACTTTAATTTCCCGCCACTCATTTTCCCTTTACTTTACCCCCACGTTTTCCTTTTGCAATAGACAACTGTAAATGGGGCCCGGGGGACATAGAGAATCAATTGTACACACAAAGAGAAACTACATTTACTTCATGGGCCCAGTAGGGACTTTGTTTAACCACTAACCATACACGTGTCTCCTTTCTTTAAATGGACGGTCCAGATCGCATCAGGGGGAGGGGGCGCTGGTAATATTAAAACAGTGCCCCTCCAATCACTACTCACTTTAGTCCCTCCATTCCCTCCGGATTTTTTAAGAAGTTTGAGTCTTGTACGGTTAGAGAGACTTCCCAAATTTTCTAAAAATACTAGAAAAATGCCACGCCGAACCAATTTTCGTTTTCTAGCAAAAAATGTATTCCTCACCTACCCACAATGCCCATGTCCAAAAGAACTTCTACTAGAACTCTTACTCTCACTACTCCAACTAGCCTACCAACCCTACTACATCCTAGTTGCCCGAGAGCTCCACCAAGATGGAAACCCTCACCTCTATGCCATGGTACAATGCACCAAAAAAATTGAAACAATAAACCCTAGGTTATTCGAGCTAACAGCAACAAACGATCGAATCTACCATCCTAAGGTGGAAACCCTAAACTCACCAACAACGAGTCGAAACTATATACTCCCTCTGTCCCAATTTGTTTGCTCGCTTTGGGAAACGTGTATTTTTGTATAATATTTTTAATTTTTTTTACACCAAATTAAAGTACTCAATGAGCACTTTAATTTGGTATAAAACAAATTAAAAAATAATATAGAGAAATATATTTTGTAGGGGTTTGAAATTGCACGTATTCCTATTGTGAGCAAACAAATTGGGACGGAGGGAGTACAAAAAGAGAGAGATTTCATCGAACATGGAGAATTCTCGTCAAAGGGGAGGAGCCCCTCAAAAAATAGAGATGCCCTGTGGAGGAGTATTTTGGCTGAAGCAGAAACAGAAGAGCAATTCTTCTCTATTTGCAAAGAGAGATGTCCCACAGATTATGTTATAAGATATCCCCAGTTAAAAACATTTTCTAGGGACCATTACAGAAGAGAAAGGTCCCCATATACAAGTTCTTTTAATTTATTTTCTTTTCTTTCTGAAGAACTAAAACATTGAGCTGAACAAAATATTTTGTTCGTAAGTACGAATTTCGCACAATATGAACTTTGTCAAAATTGCCGGATCTCACTATACAGTGAAGACGACTGGATTAGATTAAAGCTACATAAAAATGAAATGCCAGATTTTTATGCTAACGAACCAATCTTTATCGACTCGGCGGGGAACTAGAATACGCCAATCACGCCCAATCTTCCTCTACCTTGAAGGACCGTCAAGAATTGGAAAAATTGCCTGGGCTAGAAGTCTCGGACGACACAACTACTTCTCAAGCAGAATAAGTTTCAAGGATTATGACCAAGAAACATGCTACAACGTCATCGATGACATCAAATACTCCACAGTCGAAACTGAATTAATGAAGAATCTAGTTGGCTGCCAAAGAGATTTCAACGTCTTCATTAAGTTTCAGCCAGACCTATTAATTAAAGGCGGAATACCGTCTATTATCTTAGTTAATGGCGACAACAGTTGGTTAGATGCCATGTCCCCAAAATGAAAGAATGGTTTGATGTTAATGTAACCACGGTGATGATTAATGAAAATATTTCTTAATCTATTATTTCTCCGAATCTCTTATTTAGTTACAACATTTCCCTTGTCATCAACTATTACATCTTTTGAATCATCACACTTTTTGACACTCATTATTACATTCGGTAAAACATCAGAAAATTCCTGAGGATCCATAATAACAGATCCTCTCCTATCAACTTCATCTCTTCTAGCACCAACTTCCGAAACAGATGGTCCAAGATCAAGCTCTGTAAAGCTAACACCACTTCTACGTACATCAACCTTAGATACACTAAGACGAACTCTACGTTCTTCAACAACTAACCCACTTTCTCCAAAATCTCCTAGTAACATATCGCTACTCTTTTCTGACAAACGCAATGACATAGTTTGGGACAAAATTGAAACAACTTTACTAGGAGCACAATGCCATACATCATGATTGCATTAAGGATTAATTTTACAAATACTTAGAAAACGGGAGGTGACGAAAAATCCCCCAAGGTCACTCCCTACTTATCAGTTATCACTCTGATTGGCCGGGGTCTCCGATTCCGACTCGCCGTAAACTCGGTTGGACATGGCGAGACCCCCGATCACAACTACGCCTCTCCTTCTCTATCTAATCTTCTTGCTCCTCTCTCTCTCCTCCTCCCAATCATCGCACTTCCGCTCGTCCTCCAGACGAACCCCTCCCCGCTTCCCCACCCGTTTGTCACACCTCAACAAGCCCCAATTGACAACAACACCACAACGACAAAAACAGCAGTACAAATACGAGACTCGGTACTTCGAGCAATGTCTCGACCACTTCAGCTTCTCCGATGATCTTCCGACGTTCAGTCAGCGGTACCTCATCAATACGGAGCATTGGGTGGGTCCAGATCTCTTGGGCCCCATCTTCCTTTACTGTGGGAACGAGGGGGAGATTGTGTGGTTCGCGGAGAACACGGGGCTTGTGTGGGAACTCGCCCCTCGGTTTGGCGCCATGGTCATCTTTCCTGAAGTAAGACGATCGTATTTATAGTTATATGACCACATGATCGCGTCTGTTTATATCCTTTTTTGTCATTTGGAATTGATAGAATAAAAGCAACATTTTTTTTGGTAATATATTACTTGAGAAACTGACGAGAGAGCTATTTGGCCCATTTTCTCGTTGTTTCCACACACACACACACATACACACAGAGAGAGAGAGAGAGAGAGAGAGAGAGAGAGAGAGAGATTCATGTTTTGTGACCGAATTACAAATTCGAAAGTATTGCTGAACGCAGAGCTCGAGTTCAACTGAAGATAAACGGTGAATTAAGTACAGTATATTTTTTACACCGCTGAACTTAAATTCTAGAGCCACCCCTGCCCTGGGCAAAATGTATTGATTGACAATGTAGGTTGGAAATTCTGATTTTCGACTTTCTGGTTGGTTTCCATCAAATTATGAAAACATTAGAAAATTCCACTAAGGGTGGCTTATTGGCTTTTTGGCTTTTCACGGCTTTTTATGTTATGCATTGTGAGATTATGACCTGTCTTGAGAATTGGAATAAGCTGGCTTTTTGGCTTTTTGAGTTAGTGGAATGGGGCACCATTTTTTTCTTTTGTTTTTGCCAAACCAGGTCACATTATGTATCTGCTTGTTTAGTTTTTGTTGAGGAGAATAGTTTACAACATAATATATCTACGGAAGCCATCCAAAATTTCTGACACTGACATTTTTGAATTTATGAGCCACAGTAGTTAGTGTTTTCCATTTATCATGCTGTTTGGGAATTCTGTTTGTATAGTATTACCATTTTGTTAAAAGTTGCAGAATTGAATTGTTCTTCTAGTTTCTCTTTGTTATGCATATTGACTTGAGGATTTCGTTGGCAGCATCGATACTATGGCGAGTCAGTGCCCTATGGAAGTTTAAAGGAAGCATATAAGAATGCTACTACTTTATCACATCTGACAACCGAGCAAGCAATTGCTGATTTTGCGGTGTTGATTACTGACCTGAAACAAAATTTGTCAGCTCAGGCTTGCCCTGTTGTGTTATTTGGCGGATCATATGGTGGAAGTAAGACACGGTTTTTCTCTCTAGTTGTTGTACACAAGGAGGAACTCAAAACAGTTTATCATTCTGTTTTCGCATGGTTATAACTGAGATGTGAGAAATACTTCAGTATTCTGTCTTTTTGAACTGAACAGTGTTGGCGGCATGGATGCGTCTCAAATATCCTCACATTGCAATTGGAGCACTTGCTTCTTCAGCACCCATTCTTCAATTTGAGGATATTGTGCCACCAGAGACATTTTATGACATTGTTTCCAATAGTTTTCGAGTATGTTCCTCTCTAGAGTTTATTCTTGTCTCTGTGATTTTTCTGATGTAACTGTACGTGACTCTGAGACTTCTTCCCTCTTATCTACTCAGCATGAAAGTACTAGCTGCTTCAACACCATAAAAGAGTCCTGGGATGCTCTAGACTCCGAGGGTTCACAAAATGATGGCCTTTTGCAACTGACAAAGACTTTCCACTTTTGCCAGTAAGATTTTGTCCATGCAATGCTTTGTTTCAATCCCATGTACATGAGCTTGCAGAGTCAGGTTACTATTTCTGACTCCTGGACCTTTTTTTCCATCAGTTGAACTGATCCTCTGATCTGAGAAACATATGAATGGCAGGAAACTGGAAAGTGTAGATGACCTTCACAACTGGTTGGACTCTGCTTATAGTTATTTAGCAATGGTTAACTATCCATATCCGGCCAATTTTATGATGCCTTTGCCAGGAAATCCCATAAAAGAGGTTGGTTAGCTGCTCGGGGACATATGCTTGAAAAAAACATTGAGTGACATGTCATGAACAATGCTTTTTGGTAATTTGTTTATCTATTTATTTTCATTGTTCTGTAGGTTTGCAGAAAAATTGACAACTGCCCTGAAGGGACTAGTGTTTTGGAGCGGATATTTGAAGGAGTAAGTGTATATTACAATTACACTGGAGAATATGATTGCTTTCAGCTGGATGATGACCCTCATGGCTTGGATGGTTGGAACTGGCAGGTCCAGAAGTGCTCTTATTATGAGTACATTCTCTTTCTTCAATTTAAAATGAGAATTAGCAGTGAACTATCACACAATACGGTGCTCAATTCCGTAACACTGAACTGACATCTTGTGCTTTGTTTCCTTTCTATTTGCAGGCATGCACTGAGATGGTTATGCCAATGTCTACAAGCCAGAATACTAGCATGTATCCTGCTTCTGATTTTAACTACACTTACTATAAAGAGGACTGCTGGAACAGTTTCCATGTCAAACCAAGGCCTAAGTGGATAACCACAGAATTTGGTGGACATGTAAGTGAATTATAACTTGTGGATTTTAAGTTATTTCCAAAATTCTGTATTTCTGATCCATGGGCTGTTTTAGTCATTTCTTATTGGTAAATTGATGAGAGGGGCGTCATGTCCTAGGCTTAAAGTTTCTGGGGAGGTCAATTTCAGCTATTATTCTCTCTTTTGCTTTGGTTATTTCTCTCTGGTAAAATGGACCTAGATCACCGGTTTAACTTTTGGGAACTTTTGGGTCCTGCTTGTTATTCTCTCTTTTGCTTTGGTTAGTTTGCTGTGGTTATTTCTCTCTGGTTACATGGACCTAGATGACCTGTTTAACTTTTGGGGACTATATGGGTTTGTTCAGTTTCTATAGTGTGTCAAAAGAATTTGTTCTTTTTCTGCAAGATTTCATTTTCGTACTTATGATAGTGAAATTTTCTTTGCCGATAATAAAATGAAGCTCAGTGCCCAAACATGAGAGTTCCAAGATATGTCATGGTTTCAACGTTACATTTCTTATATGTTGACATATCTTTACCAGTTTTTGTTCAGCTCTACAATTATCTTCCAAAAAGAAATTCCAGTTTCAGATTGTTTTGGATCCAAATAATCCGTCCACATGTTTCAGAGAATCGGAACAGTTATATGGACGAAGGAAGTTCAATGTAATGGCTCTTTGGTTCTCTTGAATGGAATGAGTCATGAGTGTTAACAGTATAGGACTACCATTTTGAAATGGAACCGCCGTAAAGCAGTAATGTGCTCAATTTTTACCTTACAATTATCTCAGGGGTATTTTATTTATCACTTTATCATGGGATTGGCTACACCTGGATGATATGTTTTCAAAATTTGCATGGGCACACAAGATAGAGATTTGGTTAGGATCCCCTTTTGTATTGTATATTTGTAATGTGGTTAATGAGTTTGGAGATGAATTGATGATCCTAGCCTTGCTTTTGATACTTTTGGTTTGCCCTTGACTCAAGAATCAAGATGGAGCTATTTCCATTGCTTGTGTGTGCGGGTGGGTGGGGTTGGGGTAAGGGAAGGTAAAAGGTGGGCATTGGCTTGTCTGTGTGATGTGTTTTTGTCTATTTTGTATAGTTGGATGTCTGGGGTTAGGTTAGCAAAAAAAGCAAGAGTTACCACTGCTGTTTCTTGTATTTCTGTTTGAATTGGTTCATTTACGTGTCTTTGTGCATTAGATGAAACCGTAGTAGTATTCACAATTGTGTGCTTCCCCCTTTTTTCGGTAACCATATTTATATGCGAATAATCTATATTATTTTCTGATCGAGTTACTTTACTTGATGTTTTCCGGTTTCATGTGAAGGATTTTAAGACAGCCTTGAAAATGTTTGGAAGTAACATCATTTTCGCAAATGGCCAATTGGATCCTTGGAGCGGCGGCGGGTAACTTCTTCATTGTTTACATGATGTCGTTGTTGCCAAATATTCACGAGGTTTGATGGACATTGCTTATTTCTGGTGCAGTGTTCTGGAAGATGTATCTGAAACTATTGTCGCTCTTGTTACTGAAAAAGGTGATCTTAGAATCGAATATCTTCCGCTTTTAGATATTAGCTGGATTTGTACTTTGTAGAGAACCATGCCTTAAGTTTGCTTGAATCTAATTTTAGTTGGCTATCCTTGAATTTCATCATACGTGGTTAGCATGGTATACACCAACACATGATGCTACTACTGATTTTATAAGCATCACCCAGATCTATGCACTCATCCTAGCTGCTTTACCGAGCAGGTTACATTCTTGGGTGACGAAGAAATATTTGAAGTGTTTTAGTATGACTCCTCGTCTCTACCTATCTATCCAAAGCGGTCTTTTTTTTTGTGTTTATTTGACCAAGATGTCTCTAAAACAATAGAGGGAGATTTAGAAATCTTTAGTCGAGTGAGCTATATCTTCCACATATGAATGTCGGCAGACTTTCGGCCAACTACGCCTAATGATGGCTAGTTAGCTGCTGGGCTATATGTTCAAGTTGATGTATACATTGGAAATCTTATGTAGTATAATATGGCCTTAAACAATAAGCTAAACTATCAGTTAAGCCACTCTGTGTTTGTCTTGAAAAATGAGTTTAACCCTCATAAAGTAATTTCAGTTTTTGTGCAAGACCAGATGGTTTAATCCCACAAGTGACCACTGGCGGCACTAGTAAGGGGCGTTTGGGGGCGATTGCCCGATCTGATTTTCAAAACACACCGGTTTACTTATAGTTTTTATTTTTCCCCAGTCAAAATTCTGGTATTAATTTCACCTATGATTGTAAATTGTATTTTCTATTTGACCCTACCTGGTTCTTATTGCATTCTTTCTGCCCTCAATGTTAGGCCCTGTTTGGGCCAAAAGCATTTTACATGCTTTTTGAGGCTAAAAGCAAGCGTTATTCTTGCCAAAAGAGATTCAAACCTTTGCTTGTTCCTCTCAGGTGCCCATCACTTGGATTTGCGAGCAGCGACTGCTGAGGATCCCAGCTGGTTAGTGGACCAGAGGGCATCTGAAATCAAGCTGATTGAAGGCTGGCTTCACAACTACTATCGGGAAAAAGAAGGCATTTTTGCTTCATGACTACGTCAACCTGTTCTTGTTCTAGCAATTATGTACATGCAACACCAAATTGACAAAATCCCTTTTCTGAATTTCCAGAATGTCTGTTGTCAAAGTTCTGCTGAATTTCTTCAAGGCCACGTACTGAACTCAGTGCCTTGCGTTAGCTTAGCTTTGGTTGCAATTTCAAGGCTGTTATTGAAAATAAAAAATTCTCACGGTAAAGAAGTTTTGCATTGAACACTTCCCAGGCTTGTTATTCTATCATTGTTATTGAACTTGTTTTGGCTTTAAGGTTATTTCGAATCATGGGTATCTGAAAGCAAATTAGAAAAGGTCCTTGGGAACAAAATGAAGTGAAATAAGATATAAATTTTTCTCAATTTTTTCTGTTATCTTAACATACAAAAAATTAAAGATGGTCAAATTAAAAGATGAGGAAACAACATTAAAACCTTAGCAATATAAACTATTCTCATGAAATGTATTTTTCATTATGCTCTCTCTCTCTCTTTTTTTTTTTTGAACTATCTTTTGCCACCAAATTGTACTACCGCTAATATCATCTTTACTTTTTGTTAGATTCTCGTAAAACATGCATAAGGTGATGTTCAAATCCGTTTTCTATAAATCGGTATCATTAAGAAAATATTGCGAATACTTTTGATTGAAAAGATGCTTATGTCACCTATATTTAATATGGATGATTGGAGAAATTTTTTTGAGGTAAGATTTAAAGATGAAAATAGAGAAATAAAATTAGGTTTGGTGGGTTGTTAAATTATCTAAGCTCACTTTTTTCACTATACATGCTATTTTCAGCCTCTAAAATAGAGAATGAGAAACACATGAGTGGAGACGCTCCTAATTGGTCCAAGTCATTGGCTTACATCTACGACGGGAGGAGGTGTTTAGGAGCTCCCTTTTACATTTTGAATTATGATATTTCACATTTTAGCTCTTAGGCGGTTGAATTTGTAGAATACACTTTGACATAATGCATTTTCTAAATCAGACAATAGAGGCACAATATCATAATCAACTTTGGAGATAATTTTGCAATTTGGATAGCAAACCTCCTCATAATCTATTATGATATGATTATTCACATCACTACTTTGTTGCAAAATCTATTATATATATATATATATATATATATATCTTAAACACTCCTATAGATTAATAATATATTCTGACCATAATAAAAAAAATCTATAACTCACAATCTAAAATGCAAAAAATAATAGGCTTCCAAACGGTGGGACTATAGAAGGCGCAAAACAGGTAGACATTAAAGTCTTCACATTGGCAAAAATGAATTTCAATCCCTCGTTATCCATAAACCATCGAGAAGTTAATTTAAAGTAATAACTGAAAACTACCCCACCTGAAACCTTTTTATTTTTATTTTAATATTACAGTTATTTGAAAACCCTTCATACAAGGAGTGAGTATCATGTGTTTGTAGATTCCAACTCATGTAAGAGAGCATTACAAATTTTATTACCGATCAAAAGAATAAACAAAGAAAGTTAAAAAAAATTGTTGTATCCGACTCCCGACATTGATGGATAAATTGTGGATGGTTTAGAAGGTAAAAGTTATTAACAATTTAAGATACTAGGACATCCACAATAGACTCTCAAAATGGCTCATATGTGAGGTTCCTAACATTTACTTAGCCATATGCTCAAGTATTGCCTTCAATGGGTTCCCTATACAAACTCCTAATGGTGACTCCTAAACTTGGCTCCTAGCATAATAGTTAAATTTAGATAGTCTTCTAGCTAATTTCAAGTGGGGCCAAAGTCTATAATTTTCTTTTTGAATATGAAATCTTTGAAAAAGTTGCTCCTATTTTATTTTTTTTCACAAAATAGATAATGTTATTGATAGCCCATTAAGTGCTCACATCCTCCCTAAATTTAACAAGTTCTAGGAGTGAAAAATAGACCCCAATTATGCTTATGTGTACAGCTTATAATACAACTTAGGAGCAATTTTTAGGAAGCTCACTGTGGATGCCCTTAGTAACTGTTGAGGAAAAGAAATAATACGCTTATCTACTAGTTCTCTTTAATTATAGTCTTGTTTTAATTTGGTCCTTATATTTTTAAATGTCTCAATTTCGTCCTTATGGCTATTTGTCGGTTTCAATTTGATCCTTACATTTGTAAATGTTTCAATTTCCTCCTTAAGAATTTTGCTTTGTTTCCTAATTTACATTTTACATTTGTAAAATGTTTCAATATGATTTTTTCCTAATTACAAAGTAGTCCTTCATGTTTATATGATAAGGCATTGTACCTCTAAAGTTTATAAGCTTATATTGACTTTCCTAAGTTAGGTTTTTAAAGATTTTAAAGTTCTTTTTAATGGGTTAGAGTGGGGTCGTCCTAGCCAATATTACTATTTAAATTCTATTTAATAAATCTAATATTAGCAATAGTAAATTTATTGTGGTTATTTCAAGTATGACTTATTCAGGTTTGTTTAAAGATAAATATATTTCTTCATCTACTGGTATATTAGACTGTAGATATGTTGATTTCCTTTGTTGGGTAAGAAAAAAATTGTAGAGGTTTTGATTCAATTTCTACTTCAGTTATTGGTTTTTCTTTACCAAAAATTGTATACCTTATTTTTCTTATTGTTTCTACTTGATTATATGTATCTTTAAGATAAGTTCTTTTAATAGTCTTATTAAAGTATCATTTTATTCAATTATGATTTGTAGAGAAGTGCTATTATTTAAAGGAAAATGCTAAAGTGTGCCCAATAGGAACACATTAAGTGTATTGAAAAGTGTATATGAATATGTGAAAATGTATTAAAAAGTGTAAAAGGTGTATTGGAGTATGTGTTGTTTTTGTTTGTTTGTATGCTTATTATGTGCCCATTGGGCACATGTTAGCAAGACCCTTATTAAAATTTTTGATAGTGATTCTTCAATATCTTTTACCATAAGCGAACCTACATAAGATTGTTAAGGATTGCAGTGGCCTTTTATACCATTTAATAAAACTTTTGTCCTTGTAGTTGTAATTTGTAATTTGACAAATATTTTCGCAAAGGGCTTGGTGAGACCTCTTTAGTCCTACATTAGTGAGATGTGGGAATTGAGTATGATATATAAAGAAACACGACGAGCTATTGTATTCTTTCAGGATAATCTTTTGAGCCATGTTGTTAGACTAAAAGTTAGCAAGTCAGTTGGCGTGGGTCCTTACAAATGGTACCAGAGCACAACGCTCGTTCTACAATTGTATGAGCCACCTCTTGAATCCCTGATTAGGAACAAAGTGCTATATAGACTAAGTGCTACACCATGGCCATCGAAAAAGGGTTGTCGGGCCAATGCAATGAAGACGTTGCATCATAAGGTTTGTGAGAGCCCTTTAGTCACCGATGTGGGAATTGACTATGATTTGTATAACTCAAGGTTAACCTTTTGAGCCACGTGGTTAGGCTAAGGGTTAGCAAGTCAGCTGGCGTGGATCGGTACAGACTTAATCAGTATCGATTGAATGCTTCAAGGACTAAATTGATGCAAGTAAAATTATGAGGACTAAATTGAAAGTTGAGTAATTCCTTGAGGACTAAATCAATTCAATTTAAAACTTTGAGGAAGAAATTGAAATTCACTTATACATAGAGACTAAAATAGTAGATAAGCCTCAATAATAAAGTTACCCCTTAAGCTTTTAAAAAAGTTATGATATCAAAGCAGATAGTGGATCATGTGTTTGAATCTCACCGCCCACTTTGTTATTAAATATTTGCATGTGTTTAGCCCTGTTATGGATTAGAGTGGTATTGTGTGTGCGGGATGTGTTGGAGTAATAAGGTAGGTTTTGGATAAGTTAGTGGTTATTAATCTAATAACAACGATCCCGTGCAATTGAAATTAGTAGGAATGAATGTCAACTAAATGCTAAAGAAATACTAATACAACCGACAAATTCTTTATTTTACTTTTATCTAAACCAACAAATTAATTGAGTATTAAGAACACTTATAGACCTGGGCATTTTAAATCGTTTGATACATAAACCCCATTAAAAATATAGAGGTAATTAAATATCCATCCTTTTTTTGGACACTATGTACGTTTTCATCCCCTTACTTCAAGGCGTTATGTTTTCATCATCTTTTAATGTGATTCACCATCATTGCCAAAAAAATAGGGAATTTTGAACTTCTTTAAAGGGAGTAAGGAATTTGAAATATATGGTAGTTACTTCCATATTTTTAGGGACTGTTGAAATTTTAAATGCATGTCACTTACTTAATTTTCAAATTTTACTTGATTATATTGCCTAAAATTAAGGAAGTTTTGAAATGGTGTGTGATTTTACTTACCTAAAATCAAAGAAATTTTGAAATTGTGGACATTCAAAATTAGGAGATAATATTGTCTCCAAATTTGAGTCCTGTCAACACCGAATTTTAGGTTAAAAAATAGTCATGGTAAAATCATGTTCATATTTTTTTCCCCAACGACTATGATAAAAACGTAGATTGGGCAATTATCGTAGGAAAATTTGTCCAAATAAGCAAATATATATGGTAATTTTTTGAATATTTGTGGTAAAAATTAATTCCACCTTTTAACATAGAGCATGGTAAAAAGCTCTGAAAGGGCACAATAAACATGGTAAATTTATCCTTCATAACAAGTTACATCATGGTATATATTCGACATTTTTAACCTCGATTACTGGATCAAGGATTTTTGGATGAAAATATATAAAATAGCGGTAAAAATAATTTATATTTTCATCCAAAAAATCTTTACCCTATAGGTCAAGAGTTTTTTGATGGAAATGTAATTAATTTTGGATGAATTTCATCCAAAATTATTTATGTTTTCATCCAAAAAATCTTTACCCCATAGGCCAATAATTTGGATGGAAACAGAATTAATTGTGGATGAATTTCATCAAAAAAAAAAAATATTTTGGATGAATTTCATCCAAAAAATCTTTACCCTACAGGCTAAGAATTTTTAGATGGAAACATAATTTATTTTGGATGAATTTCATCAAAAAAATCTTTACCCTATGGGCCAAGAATTTTTGGATGGAAACATAATTAATTGTGGATGAATTTCATCCAAAATAATTTATGTTTTCATCCAAAAAATCTTTACCCCATAGGCCAAGAATTTTGGGATGGAAATATAATTAATTTTGGAAGAAAGCATTCATTTTATTCCTTAATCTCCCAGTATATATATTGATATATATAATCAAGGGCAAAAGTGAGTTTATTTGAATCTCGGGATGAAAACATAACTCCTAAAAAGGCTTAGGGTGATTTTCTAATTTTAAGTGAGTAAAATGATAATTATTTAAGTGCCCCTAAAATATACATGGGCACAAAGACGTCTATTCTTAATACATTTGTATCTTGATCTACTAGTGTTGTGTCTGTTCGATGCACGAGACCAAAATAAAATGACATTGCTATTTTTTTCTATCTTTTAAATCTAATGTTATGAACTACTCCCTCTGTCCCATTTTGATAGTCCAACCCGGTCTCTAATGCAAATTTTAAATTGTTAATATTTTTCAATCTACAATATTTTTAATTTTTTTGTATAATAGAACTAATTGAGATCTATTATATGAGATCCATATTGCACATAAAATTTATTATAAATTGAAAGATAGTAATAATTAAAAAATTGCATTAGAAACCGAACTAGACTCTCAAAATAGGACGAAGGGAGTATTATAAATTTAAAATGTGAATAAAATAAATTCATGTTAATTTGCAATTGCAGAAAAAATGTAAGGAAAATAAAAAACTAAAAGTATAATATTTATTTATCCTTTTTATCTACTACAAACTTAACTCCTCATTTTCTTAAAATAAATTTTTATAAATAAAATAAATTTAAAGTCCAAAAATGAGATTTGGGGTTTGGAGACAGAAACACATTTGCATAGATACGTATTGATTCATATCCAATTTTTTTTTTTTTTTTTGAGCAACAAAAAACATAACAGTATATTTCTCTAAATTAACTCATGCATTCCTTGGCAAGGGCATGAGGAAAGGGAATTAAAATTGTGTGTAAGACATTTTTCTACGAAGTAATTAGGGTATTAAAAAGTTACTGTCACTTATTACAAACTTCAAAATTCAAAGCATAAACCATGGATCTCTGATTTTTTTATTCCAGTTAATCAGTATATACTACGTATATCACCTTTTTTACTACTCCAGCTTTCAAATTCAAAATCTAATCGCAACGCTAAACGTCGTCGTAGATACGTTGTCTTCCGCTTCTTGAGCTCTCCGAAGCTTTTTACAGTTTGAATAGTCAAAAGCTTCTTGTGAAAGAATTTCATACCGTTCGCACAATACACACAGGGTAGAGAGAGAGAGAGAGAGAGAGCGAGAGTTCTAGAGAGAGAAGCTAAAAGGCTTTGTAGAGAAAAGGTTGAGTGACTGGACTCCCACTACTCAAGAACAACTGAACAAGAGATCAAGAACTCTACTCCAAGAACGCAATAGCAAAGACGCTGATCGACGCTTCTGGTAGAAACCCTAAAAGAATCTAGGGTTTCTTGATTACAAGAAGTTTGGGCAAATGGCGAGTTCTCTGACTGAGCGATTGCTTATCTCTCCGAAAACGCCTGGTTCTAGGGTTTTGCAAACTCCTTTGAACGATGAAGCGATCTGGAAACGCCTTCGAGAGTGTGGGTTAGACGAAGAGTCGATCAAACGGAGGGATAAAGCTTCTCTCATTGCCTATATTGCCAAGCTTGAAGCTGAGGTCTCTCAATTTCTAATTTCTCCCCTCATATGTTTTAGCTATATTTCTTACTTCTGTTCTGTTGTTTTAATTTTTCTCTCGTCATTGCGATTAATTGATGCAATTACTCAAGCCCAGTGATACTTCCTCCTTTTGGACCTGTTAAAAAAATACTCTTTTTCTTTGAAATTTAATATAGTTTTTATGTGTAATTTGGATCTTGAGAGTTCACCTTGTTATATTAGACACAGATTTTCAAATTATAAGAAATAATATAAATTTTTTTTAACATATTTTTTTAAGAAGTGGAAATAGTGAAATTGGAACAATTATTTTGCGGCGGAAGGAGTACATGGACTATTAAGGGCTTCACTTTTTTTGTGCTAAAGGTTTGTAATTTGATTTCTGATTGTAGGTTTACTATATGTATTGGAGTTGTGGTGGAACTGTCTTTGATAAGATATACTGTTGTATCTCAACTATTTGAAAGAAACAAAAATGAAAAATAATTGAGTAGACAGAAGATTATGTAACTCAAGTCTTTTTCGTTTTACATCCTTCACTTCTGTTACGTAGGTTTCAGCTCATGTGTTATTTTTAAATTTAGTATCCCCTCTATCCCACTTTGTTTGCTTCCTACGGGAGACCGCGTGACCTCCAAAAATAAGATGCTTACCAAAATAGTAGTTTTTTTTTGGCACGGTCCAAAAGATCTCAATTATTAATTTTGAACAGTGTAAAAAGATTGTAAAATTATTCCTAGAAGCAACTATTTGTTAGGATTAAAATGGTAGGACTTTTGTTTGAAGGAAACAAAGTGGGATGGTGAGAGTAATTTGAGTAAGGGGGATGAGCGGGAGACAGGTTATGACCTTGCCTATATTTTGCTATAATGATGAGGAATACTTCTGTGAGTAATATAAATTGTTTAGCAAGAGATGTGAATAACTTAGATGTTTGATGGACTAATGAGTTTTTCCTAATCTAACTGGACAAGATTTTAATCTAAATATGATCTCCATGGCTAAGTGTTGATCTCACCATCTCGATTTTATGCAGGTGTATGACCATCAACACCACATGGGTCTTCTTTTATTGGAAAAAAAGGAATGGATTTCCAAGTATGAGAAAATTAAAGCATCTGTTGACTCGGGTGAGTTAATGCATCGGCGGGATCAAGCTGCACACTCATCTACCCTAGCTGAAGCCAAGAAACGGGAGGAGAATTTGAAGAAGGCTCTTGGAATTGAGAAAGAGTGTGTTGCAAATGTACGGTATTTGAATAGGTGCCTTTCGATGTCCACATCATCATCATCTTTGTTCCTCATTTATTATTTGTTTGTAGATTGAGAAGGCATTGCACGAGATGCGTGCTGAATGTGCCGAGGCAAAAGTTGCGGCTGAGATTAAATTGTGTGAAGCACGAAATATGGTGGAAAGTGCTGAGAAAAAGTTTGTTGAGGTCGAGGCAAAGCTGCATGCAGCAGAGTCTTTGGAAGCTGAAGCCAATCGATATCACCGTGCTGCTGAAAGAAAGTTACATGAGGTGGAAGCACGTGAGGATGATCTCAGGAGACGCATCATATCATTCAAGTCTGAGTATGTCTTTTACCTACTCTTCTTTTTCTTCATCATATAACTTTCGTTAAAGATTGGTGTGTTCCTTTGCTTTGTTAGTAATTTCAATCTGCTGTGGTCCTATTTCCAAAAGTGAGTGTCAATGGAAAGGAGAGAGATAGGATTGTGCCTTGGTTGGTTCATGCTGAATCATTCACGGTAGCTAGATAGTAAGTGTGCCAGATTGTGAATCATGCTAGGGGCACGTGATGTTCTGAATGATACAAGACTGCTCTAGGCGAGAGTCCAATCTGATGCATAAGGCCTTGACCCGATATTTGCTGGTGTTGTCCAGATTGGTGGTTTTTGCCTGTGGATTGTGGCATTGTGTATGATATCATCATTAATGACTCTACCAATCTTTCAAATTGTGTTTCTTTCAGTTGAATGTGGCGCGTGACATTCTGTTACCTAGTCTTATTGTGTGTTGCCAGAGGTTCTCTGGCTTGGGTTGTGTTTAGCTTCGGGTATGTGTTATGAACATCACTTTAATATTCAAATTTGGTAACTACCTACCTACCAAAAATGAGATACAACAATTGAGTACTGGAATTTGGAACTAGCTTCCTATCACTCTAACCCGCATTTATGGTAAGAAAATTATAAGAAAAGTTAAAATTGAACGAAATAAAGAAGTGACCGAACCTATTTGAAGTTTGAACATTAGTTTGAACGAAAGCATTTAAGAAGAGATGATTAGAGTTGGATTTAAGACCAATCAGTTCCCTCCTCAATATTGGTTGGAGTTCCGTTCCGGATGTCAGCCATCGATGGTTTACGTAGCTGTCTTCTTTTAAATTCCATGGACAAGTTTTATTTGTAGGGATGTTTGTTGAAGTTTACCATGATTTGCCTTCTACACTTCATGAATTCATACATTTTTCTACTTGTGGTGATTTATTAGTTGAGTTTTTGCCTATGCATATTGGTGGATGTTTATGAGGTAATATTTTTTAGATTTTGGATCCTGAATTGTATATGTTAACTTTCTCAATTATAATCAAATCTGTGTAAGTGTTTGAATATTATATGTGGAGTAAATTTTTGGAGAAGAGTAGTGCATGAAAACAAAGAGAATCCAAAGAGTTCCTCCAGAGGTGACTTTTGGATTCTGCATCATGCAGATATGCATTCAAGGTGTTTGGAAGCATTATGAAAAAAAAAAAAAAAAAGAACTTGTAACTTTAGTATAAGTTTTAATGATATAAGTTTTCTTGATGAGGTGGCCTGGTTTCTGGAACTTATAACTTGTGTTAATGGTTAGTTGTGATGCTAAAGAGAAAGAGATCCTTCTTGAGAGGCAATCTGTGTACGAAAGGCAGAAAACTCTGCAGGAATCACAAGAAAGGTTACTCGAAGGACAAGCTCTGCTAAACCAAAGAGAGGACTACATTCTTAGCAGATCTCAGGAATTAAATCGACTTGAGAAAGAGTACGAGTCTTCAAAAGCAGATATTGACAAGGAACGTAGAGGCCTAAATGAGGAGAGAAGCAATCTCGAGCTAACTGTAGCCTCTTTGTCGGGAAGGGAAGAGGTATATAGAAAACTTTCTTTTTAATTTACGTTTGTATCAATGAAAATGGTAATTGTGAACATGGTGAACTGGATTGCTGTTTTTTTTTACAAAGAGCAATTTACGCAATAATTCTCCTGATTTCTCACAGGCTGTTATCAAAAGAGAATGCGAGCTGAACAAGAGAGAAGAAGACCTGCTTATTTTGCAGGAGAAACTTATTAGCAAGGAATCAGTGAGTCTTTTTCTTCATTCATGCCATTTGATTACCTGTAAATAGATTCAGTATGGTAGTTGTGATTGATGATGTTGCTGCAGCATTGTTCAATATGTAATAACAATTGTTATAGGTAAAATAACGCAAGTTTCAGTTATGACGTGCAATTATTTTATTATCACCTTCTTGATGAACAACGTAGGATGGAATTCAACAAGTTATGGCTAACCATGAAGCAGCTTTGAAAGCAAGGAAGTCCGAATTGGAGGCAGAGTTGGAGACAAAGCAAAAACTGGCGGAAGAGCAAATGTTGAGCAAGAGACGTTCTTGGGAGTTGAGGGAGATGGATCTTAGCCAACGGGAGGATGTAATGTTGGAGAAAGAACAAGAATTGGAGGTTAAATCAAGGGCATTGGCTGAGAAGGAGAAAGAGTTGGTAGAGAGGGCAAATTTACTCGATGAGAGAGAGAAAAGTCTCCTCGCTGCAGAAAGTGAAGCTGAGGAGACAAGAGCCCTTTTGCAAAAGGAAAAAGAAGAGATCAACAACTTGAGGCTTGATCTTCAAAAGTCTATGGATTTACTTGAAGGCAAGAAAAAGCAAGTTGAAGAGGCAGAGGGGAAAATGGGGGCCAGGGAAAGTGAAACAAATGAACTACTGGTTTTAGAAATAAGGCTTAAGGAAGAAATTGATAGTATCAGTGCTCAGAAGCTTGAACTTGAGGTTCTGGCGGATGAGTTGAAAGCAGAGAAGGCGAAGTTTGAAACTGAATGGGATTTGATTGACGAGAAAAGAGTTGAATTACAAAAGGAAGCAGAACGTATGGCTGAGGAGAGACTAGGCATTTCTAAGTTTCTGAAGGATGAGCGAGATTGCCTTAAATTAGAGAGAGATGCAATGTGGGATCAGTATAAGCGTGATGCTGAGTCACTTTCTCATGATCGGGAAGCCTTCATGATTGAAATTGAACGAGAGCGATCAGAGTGGTTTAGTAAGATTCAAAAAGAACGTGCTGACTTCTTGCTGGATGTTGAGATGCAGAAGAGAGAGCTAGAGAACTGCGTCAGTAAGAGGCGTGAAGAAATTGAAAGTAATCTCCTGGAAAGAGAGAAGGTTTTCGAGGAAGAAAAGAAGAAAGAACATCAACACATAGCTTCTCTTCGGGAAACAGTGGAAAAGGAAATGGAACAAGTTAATTTAGAAATGCAAAAGCTTGATTCTGAGAGAAGAGAGATCAATTTAGATCGCGAACAGAGGGATCAGGAATGGGGAGAATTAAACAAAGCCATTGAAGAACTTGTGGTGCAAAGGCAGAAGTTGGAGAAACAAAGGGAGCTATTGCATGTGGATAGAGAAGAGATTCTTGGTCAGATTGAACAGATGAAGAAGTTGGAAAAGGCTGCCCAAGACTGTATAACTGCACCAGAGATTCAAGAATCCGTTTTACCGTCTAGCAGGAAAAAAGTTTCAGCTAGAAGAGTTCTGAAGCAGCAGACTGTTGCACCAGATGCTAAAATGGATTCAACTAAAAAAATAGATTGTATTGGAATTGATTTGTCTTCTAAAAAGGGATCAGGTGTTTCTTCTCCTCCTGTCTCTGCTCCTTTGTCATGGCTTAAACGATGTGCTGATACTCTACTAGAGCGCACACAGAGTAATAAGAAAAGGAAGCAGCATAAGGATGTGGATTTAGCACCATTAGAAGAGACCACAAACCCCAGGTATTGTCCCATAATATGATAGTCTTGCGTTCTAGTTGAGTCAATTGTACCTTTGTAGCCTGTAGAGTAGATAACTACATATCACTCTTTTTTTTTTTTACAATCAATTAGTCCTTGTTTGTTGATTTCTTTCTTCTTCTTCTTTTTGATTATGTTTAGTGTGTTATCAACACGGGGAAATGAACAAAAAGATGAGCTTGCTTTGATGTCATTGAACCATACTCTGGGAGGTGCTGAGGAGCCTACTGTTTACATAGATAAAATCATTACGGTTCGAGAAGTAACATCCATGGGTGGTGGACAAGTTGATGAGGACAGTCAGGTACATGCTAATTTCAAAATATTGATGCCACTTCCTAGTTCCTTCTCTTGATTCATGTGTGAGGTAAATGATAATAATTATCATACACAGCTTGGTGAAAACAATGATTATAGTTTTAAAGCTGTTATGTTTTCAATCTTCTTCTTATGGTAGATAATAATCGTTCCATCTGCTTATAGGATTCCTGAAAATTGAAATAACTCTTAATTGTGGCTGAATTGTTTGCTACTTTGCTTGTTCCTGTTTAAGATTATTTTTTAATTTCTGTATGTGATATCTCATCTGGTCGGGTTAGCAGTGCTTTGCCTGCTGTTTAACTGTTATTCTTCATGGAATTTCTCTTTTTCAATGGTGTACTTCAAGGTCATCTCATAATTTTTACCGATCTTATTTCTTGTGATCTCCCCCTTGGAATGGGTTTCAGACTTTCGGTGGTTAAAATCACAGATACCAAAGAACCTGAGTCATTTTTTGATAGTCTCTGTTGTAAATTGTTGTTCTATGACTTGTATTCATCATATTTGTTTCTTGCTTTTTCAATATAATAATTGTTATATGTTCTGTCTCCCTAGTATCAACAAGAAGTCATCTCCAAGGAAAGTGAGGAGAAGCTTGAATATCATGACAACACCAGATTGGAGGAAAACGGGAAGGCTATGCAGCTGTAAAGTTCTGTTTGCTTTGTCAGGTCTATTGGTTTGGTCCCTGCCGTGGTGTCCACAGCAGTAATACAAAATAGTATATTCCGTCTTACCCATCTCGTTTGTTTCTCCCTAATATTGAATTATTTGAAAGCTTTCTGAAGTTCACTATTCTAATATTGTTGTTCAGGTGCAGTACAGAACAGAAGACAGCAGTACAGGATTATGAGCGTATGTTTTTTGGTAATGGTCCGTGACTTGTTTAACCAGGGGAATGTTATGTAAATGGCGTATGTCGGCTTTATATACGAGGGACCTGTATATTCCTTTCTAGTATTGGCTTTCAACCTGTGTAGGGTATTGCGTAAGTTAGTTTATCGCCAGCGTGGAGGTTGGCATTGGCTTGTTTGGGTTGATGTTTGTGTTATGGTTTGTGGGTTATATCGGCTTTTGAATTTCTAGTGTTTGGCGTTTGGCGTTTGGTGGTGAATGCTAGTTCTTAATGTGATTCGTGTTGCACATCCTAGTATATTGAATTTGCTTTGGTAATGACCTCATTCTTACAATCTAATGGTTGTATCCCCTCTCTCTCTCTCTCTCTCTCTCTCTCTCTCTCTCAATATTGCTCGCCAAAATCCAAGAAGAAATTAAGAAAAGCGTCATGTTATCGACCTTGATGACCACCTCAGCCCATAAAAAAAAGAGAGCGGCTAATGGGATTCAATAAGAAGGGTGGATAAAAATGATGATAAGGTAGAAGGGAGATTAATTTTGAAAAGCGGAGATAAAAGTTGATGTGAAAAGTGTAAAATGGAAGTAAGATGTAATGATAATATTTCTTTAATAAGTTATACTTGCGAAACAATGCATTTAAAATGTGACAGAGGGAGTATTAATCCTTTCCTAATGAAAATAAGCACGTATTAGAGTTTCCTTGTGTCTAAATACATAAGGTGCCACCTTTCTGGGGACTTTGGACCTGATTTTTATTAGAGAGTCTGTATTTCTCCTATAGATTGCCCTAGCTAGGGCCGGAGAAGAAACCTCAATAGATTCATGGTATTTATTTATTTGTTTATTTTATTGATTCGTTTTTATTTTTAATGCTAGATTCTTATTGATCTTTTCGATTTACTTTATTTGGAAAAGTTGATATTGTGTAAAATCTTGAGCTTTGTCGTGCTTTCAGATATGTGATTGCTGGCTATTTTGTTCGATTCATTGTGATTTGGAGTACAGTAAATTCCCATAATTCCTTGCTAATAAATACGGAGTAATTGAGTTTTTAACGTTTTGATCAATAGAATCAATTTCGAGTGAATATTTTAATGCATCATTGTTTTTATATCTTTCGATTGGAGACACCTTTTGTGTAATCTTCAATTGAACGAATCATGAATAAATATTAGGGCATATATTGAGCGTGAATCCTTGATACCTTAGCGCTTTCCCTCATATTGTTTCTCCTTTGAGTTATTCACCAAATTTCACCCTCAGTTTATTTATTTTGTTTAATTAATTGCTTGTGCTTTAATTTCCTCTTATCTTGTAGATCGACCTCGGACTTCACCGAGAATTACTAGTTCGCAACGACCAGCACTTGGATTTTACACATTCAAAGTTGTAACACTTTTGGCGCTGTTGCTAGCGAGAGCAGCGAAAAAAAGAGAGTACCGAGCAGCTATTAGTTTAGTACATTTTTTTAATGTTAGATTTAACTATTTTCTTTTACTTAACCAGAAAATGTAAAAATGTATATAAAAAATTCTCTTATTATGCTTTCTTCGATCGTGATTATACTATTATTGGGTGGTTGGTTGGTTAGCATAGATTTAGATATATTATTTGAAAATTTATTTGATTCTGAATATCTTGTGCACACTCACACGCTTGAAACAATGGACGATGAGAATATTTCCAACCCATCCATTGTAGTGCACCATCATGCATAATTCTTCCTCTCAATGCATGTATTTTTGCTTTTAAAATAGGGATGATTCCATTATACTCCTAAATTTCATGGCTTAGAATCTGAGAACCCGTATTTGCTCATTGCACTCAATATGGATCTTCACCTGTAATAGGATATGCTTTTGACGCCGCCGGCGATGGATCAATAACTGTATCTACAAATGATGTTACTCGTGCTTCTGGCTACGCTATGGGCTATGCTAACCCAGAAACCCCCACCACCTTTGCCCCTGCGGCTTTGCCTCCACTGCTCCTCGGTGAACCGGATCAACTACTTACGCAGGATCTACTTATATATACTGGTGTTGGATTCTCCCTGCATACATCACCATCAACGACTAAAAACAACAATTAAGAGTTTTTTTTTTTCAACCAACCGAACGATTATATGATCGAATACAGTCGTACAGATAAGAGTTTGAGGAAGTTTGTGCCACGTTCTTAGACTAAACTGGTAATGAAGAGACCATAAGGTTAAAGCTATTTCCATCTATATAATAAGGAAGCTCAGTTTTTGAATATTTTATATTTTCAACCATTGGATCTTGAATTAAGGGCTCAGATTGAAAGGAAAAGTAGTTTTAGCAATCCCCGTTGGATCTTGAATTAAGGGCTCAGGTGTTAACCCCCTTGATTTTCCATCTAATGTTTGTTGTCTGATTATTTATTCCATGAGTAGTTTGTTCTTTAGAGAAAAGAGGAAAGCTGAAAACAATGCTAATATGATATCAAGCTGTAGATTTAGTAGGAGGATCCATGCAAGTGGATAAGAAAAGGAATTATGATCAATTTGATGCCATGACCAAGGTGCCATTACCTTACAGATGAGCCTTTTTCTTGGGCGTCCCTCTGTTTTGTATTCAAGAATCACACGTGACGCATACAAATCTCCTTGGTTTACGTGATTCATATTCTGGGGTAGTGAACTGAAAGTAGCCCAAGGTGTTAACACCCTTGATTTTCCATCTAATGTTTGTTGTCTAATTAGATTTTGGCGAACCATTTGTCTCTAACCATGGGTAGTGCACATATCTATTTCTTACTACCTGATTTCATGCTTGGCTTTTCGTTGTCAACTAATTGCAAGTACATGTGTTATGTGTGGATCCACTTAATTTAGAGAAGTACATATATGTTTTTCAAAGACTACGTCACAAAACTTAAACCTTTTGTATGTTCGGAGTGCCTTAAAACCCATAGACTATATATATACACGTTCTATGCTTTAATTGTTTTCATTTTTATTTTATTTTATTAAATTGGAAATCTGATATTATAGAGAATTACGTTGCTGTGTATTCTAAAGGGGGTGTTGTATTCCTGCAGCATCTGTTTTTTACTGCGGCTTTCCTAGGCAGATCTGGATCCCTGTGCTAAGTTAGTTTTTGGTACAAAGATGGGCCAGTCAATGGGTTGAGGCACTGTCATGGGAAATTGATTTTTGTAAGGGTAAGTCCGTCAGAGTAATGTTATTCAAATTGTTCGTACCTGGTGCTTAATTTGCATCATATTTGGATTGAACAGAATGCTACAACCTTTGGGGGGGATTTAACGGATTCTCAAGTAGTTCTTGCAGTTGTGGAGGAGAAAATGAGATTTGAGATGCATAGTGAGCTCTTGGAAGCAGATCCCTAGCTCCTATGAAAATCAATGGCTGTGTAGCCAATGAAATTTTCCTCATAGCCTGCTTAGGGATTGATTCTATTTTGGTTTGGGTGTACTCCTGTCAGGGTCTGGGTAACAACTAGGCAACCCAAAGTTGAAGACTATTTCAAAACTTTTGAATTCGGAAATGTATAAATGCAATGAAAAAGGTACATGTCTCTCACACACAACCTGTTTGATGTCCTGCCTCTATGTCGTTTTCCGCATAGTTGGATTCGATGGGCAGGGGTTGATATATTACACGCGCGCCCATCATTTGTTGAGTGCGTTAATCGTTTGAGGCGTGCCTTCAAGCACGGGCATATTTTTTTAACATTGTTTTTTAAAAGTCTGGGCACTTTTTTCCCATGGTTTGGATGCTTAGTGTGTTTGTCTAATGGTACGCACACACCCATCGCTTGGGCACTGGCCGATATAGGAAGGTCTAAGATATGATTTTGCCCTAGCAGGTCCTCTCTCTCTCTCTCTCTCTCTCTCTCTCTCTCCATACCTATATTTTTTGCAATTTCATTAATCTCTAATTACCTAAATAAAAGTTTATTAATCCGGTCTTTTAGTGACTGCAGTGAGGCAAAATATTGAACAGATCTTGAATGTTGCTTGCACCAGAGACCTTGATCTCTTCAAAAGTAAATTTCTGTGTGTGTGTGTGTGTGTGGATTCATGCAGATTCATCATATGTCTAGATTCAAATTTTTACTTCACACATCCACAATTGCACAAATCAATGCATGTATTTTGACAAGTGTTTTTAAATGTTAATATTGTCTATGGGAAGCCATGAGTTTCCCATTAGTGTTGATGTTTATTACCGCTTTTGAAGATAGTTATGTTGGTTTATTACAACAATTGCACAAATCAATGCTGCTGTTGATGTTTATTACTCCCTCCGTCCCAGTTTGTTTGTCAATTATTCCATTTTCTGTTACGCCTTAAATTGCTTATATCTTTCAATCTATAATGTTTTTCATGATTTTGAAAACTTTGTATAATAGAATTAATCGTAAACTATCAAACAAGATCCATATTGTATATATTTGGAGATCAATATTAAAAGATATAAACGATCCAAAACTGACACGATTATCAAAAAATGACAAACAAAAGGGACGGAGGAGTACCACTTTTGAAGATAGTGATGTTGGTTTGCTGCTGCTGCCTTTGGAGTATTAGACAAATGTTTGGAGGCTTAGTTCGATCAATTTGGGTCTAAATGTTTTGTCTTTCTTCCACTTCTTAGCACCTTTTGGTTTAAGACAGCTTTTTTGTACCTTTTGGCTTGCTATATTGTGTCACGTACAGACATTGTACGTACAAGTTAATCTCGCCTGTGTATAGCACGGGTTCAACGCTATGATATTGGATTCTGTTGAATTGACGTTTTTTTTTTTTTTTTTTTAAATTAGAGTTTGAGGCCCTTTTTTTTATTGTTTGTTTATTTCCTTCAAGGTTAATGTAGTTCTAATGTTTTTAAGGTGGACACAAAATTGAGTCTTTTTGACATCTAATTGTTATTTCCTCCAATGTTAATGCAGCTCTAATGTTTTTAAGGTGCATGCTAATTGTTCGAGTGCATGCTAATTGTTCGAGCCGTGCCTTCAGGCACGGGCATCCACTAGTTCTCTCTTAAAGAAAAGATGAAAACTTGGGTTAATTATTTGAAATCTAGGTCAATTGGCACATGACGAGATGCAAACTGAATTTCTGAATGAAAAAGTTCTTCCCATACGTAGAACTAAGGCTGAATTTTCCGTTGAAAAACTCAGCCTAAATATTTGGGGCAAATTATGAACTTTTCTCAAAAAGAAAATGAGACCTTCTATCAATTTTGGGATTGCTTTAAAGATTTATTACACTCTTGCCCACATCATGCTTATGAAAATTGGCGCACAATAAGCCTTTTCTATGATGGTTTGTCTCCCAAAATGCGCCAATTTGTAGAGATGATGTGTAATGGTAAATTTTTGAATGAGAAACCATAGGAAGCTTTCGATTATTTTAACTTTGTCAGCTGAAAATGCCCCATCTTGGGACATCACTGGTCACTCCTGTCCTTTATTACGAATAAGTCCAAGCATAACCCCATTGAATCTAGTGGTGTCAAGCGCCAAGTTAGGGAGGAGGATGACTTCAGCGCAAGATTAGCTAGTTAGGAAGGAAGGTTGAAGCCATGGAATTAAGGAAAGTCCTTGACTATACCAAAGGAAGAGTACATTTGTGGCATTTGCGAGACCATGGGACACGCGACACCTGATTGTACAGCTATTCCTAGCCTGCTTTTAAAGAAGTTTTGCATGATCAAGCTAATGCCATGAATACTTTAGGGTGGAGGAATTACCCAAAGTTTAGTAGGAGAAACAAAAATAATGCACTACCACAAAATGAGGCAGGACTAGACTGGCATTCGGGTAACCACTATGCTCTCATCTCACACGGAGGGAAGAAAAGCCACAGCTTAAAAAAAGTAGTATTAGGAATTGAAGCGGGAAGTTGTGAAGTTATTCCCCGACTCTGCTAAACTAAATTCAGTGAACCCAAGGAACCTTAACTTGAGGGTAAGATCTTAGTTCCACAACTTTTTTTTCTTTATAATCTAGTGTCTGGACCAGCTTTTGTGTAGTTTGACTAATCTTGTGAGACCAATCCCACCGTCCACTAGTGGAACCCCCATTTAAAGTAAGAGAAAAGCTCTGTATGGACTAGCCCCAATGGAGTTGATAATACCTATGAGGTTTCGAACTTGCAGAGACTTTAGGAGGCCCTTAAGTCTCAAGACTTGACCATTAGGCCAACCCCCTGGGTTTGCACTACCACAACCTCCCCAAGGGCATTTAAGTTTCAAAAATGATTATGACACAAACTTTGTGTCACAACCAATCACATCCCCACTCACATGGGGTGTGGGTCTCACAGGGGCCCCATGTGCGGGCCCCACACCCCATGTGAGTGGGGTTGTGGGACGAAGTTTATCGTTGTCATTATTCTTTAAGTTTGTTCCCAATGGCGCCCCTCCACCACGGAAGACCCTTGAGGACATGTTGCAATAGTTTATGCAAGGACAAACTGTTATTAATTCTCAAACATCACATGCCATCAATGATATAAATAGGGTGATTCTATTAACAACCCCTAATTTTCTCCATGTAACCCATTTTTTTCATTTAACCCACACCTAAAATTTCCTCAAACCAATTTACTCCATACAACCCACAAAATACACCTAAACTACCCAAACTACTCTTAACCATCGCGACCAGTTTTCATACTTTGAATGTTGAAATATACACCCATTTTCGACAAGCACATGTCAATTTATATTGAAGGTCGAATTTTCAAAAAATGGACCTTGTCTTTTTTCGACATCCTCATGTCGAAATTTATGTCTATATTCAACTTTCGAATGTCGAACTAAATACATGTGGATAAAATATTATTGTTTTAGACAATAACATGTCGAAATATAACCATATTTTCAGCTTCTTAATGTTAAAATTTGTGAAATCAAACATGTGAATTTCTCAAGTATCGTTTTCGGAATGCAAATGTTGATATAATGAGTAGAATTTGATATTATGATGATGAAAAAAGTAACTTAAGTTGACAATTTATTACTGAACTTTGTCTTGCATAATTTTGGTTAAGTGAAAAGTTTCAAACACATATAGTTAAAAGTGAAATATAATTAAAATGGATATTTGATACTCACTTGAATTAATTGTGCATTTTGTAGGATTCGGTTGAGGTACACATGGAGATTCTACACGAAATCACTACTTCAATAGTCAAGATTTAAATTGAAAGGAGAAGATTAAGGACAAATCTTCCTCCATATTTTATTGGATGCAAATGCTATCAATGGAAGCTAAATGGCTAATTCAAATAAAGGAAATGTTGGCTACATGATGGAAGTTCCTAACAGCAAGTGGGATTCAAATTTCTAAGATGCATTTGGCTTGAAAAGAAATGGAAAGTACAAATTTGATGGCTATCAATTTATTGACTAAAGGACTAACGGCTAGTTTGGGTTTCAAGCATATATAGAAGGCTAAGAAAGAAAAAGAATAATGTTAAGGGTTCATTCCTGATCAAGGTTCAAACGGCTAGTGGAATTACAAGTCGAGAAAATCAATCACTACCTTCTTGCAAGTCTATTATTCCTAACGGCTAGTGGAGAGCACATGGAATGTATTTATAATCTTACTTTGGATCAATTATGGCCATAATGCAATGGCTTAATTATTTCCAAAAAGTGAAGATATGCTTGCAACGTTAACATGGAGAAGAATTATATAAGGCCAACAAAAGTGGAAGAGACATATAGAGCTCCAACGGAAAAATTACGCATGCCATCTTTATTCATCAAGTCCAAGTTTTATCTTGTATATTCTACACTAGTTTGAGTGTTCTATTTGAGCTATTATTGTAAAAGGGATTGTACACCCTAGTGAGAATTTATCTTTTGTGAGTGATTTTTGTGTGAGAAAAAATTACTCGGATAGGTGTGACTAGCACTGAAGTCAAAACTAGTTGGTTAGGTGTGACTAACACTGGAGTCAAAAATAGTTGGAGTGATTGGTGATATTGCTCGTTGTAAAGGTTTCTCTAGCACCCGCAAAGCTAGAAACTGTTACTATTGGAGATAGTGCAGCAAATCTCGAGTTGGACACTCGGGGAGTGGACTAGGCCGTGAAGTTGCGGACCGAACCACGATAAATCTCTGTGTTTGATTTCTCTCTCCTTTCTACTCTTTATTTGCTGTCATACAATTATTGTTTGTGTGCTTGAACCTATTTAATTTTATTGGGTGTTGCAGCTAGTTTATTTTATTCCGCATTATTTTTTTTAGATACACAATTCACCCCCCCTCTTATGTTGCAATCTGGGCCAACAGTTTCAACATCGATATGTTGAAAAAGTTACATATGGCGGTGGGGGCATTTTGGTCTTTACATAGTAAGGAAAATGAAGGAGTTTTTTGTGGGTTACATGGAGAAAATGTGGGGTTGTTATTAGAATCACCCTATAAATAACACTCTCGCTACTTCTTCATTGACCATACAAGAGAAGGGTAGTTTCGCTAGCCAACCTTAACCAAACCCGCAAGGTTAAAATGACGTGAGTGATCCTTCTTCTTCTAACTCACAACTTGAGCATGTTAAATCTATCACTACCCTTCGAAGTGGATAAATTATTGACAAAAATATTCATATGAAGGCCCAAAAGCCTAAAGAGGTTTTAGAAAAAGCAAGTAGTGCGAAACCTAACAAGTCTGAACCTAATGAAGAAGTGAGATGTCCTATTCCTGTTGCTTTTTCTTTAAAGTTTGTTACCACCTTGAAAGATAAACCAAAATGTTGATATTCTTGAAATTTTTAAGCAAATGAAGATCAATATTCCCCTTTTGGATGTGATCAAACAAATTCTAGCTTCTTATGCTAAGTTTTTAAAAGATTTGTGTACTATAAAGCACAAGCCTGATGTACAAAAAAAGGAAATTTTGACCAAACAAGCAAGTGCTATAATTCAACACAACACCCCACCTAAGTCCAAAGATCCTGGTTGTACTACTGTTTCTTGTATCTAAGAAAATTTTAGAATAAATAGAGTTTTGTTTGAT
Organism: Vaccinium macrocarpon; assembly: GCA_022606695.1. NCBI lineage: Eukaryota > Viridiplantae > Streptophyta > Magnoliopsida > Ericales > Ericaceae > Vaccinium > Vaccinium macrocarpon. The sequence goes on along the minus strand of CM040181.1, from coordinate 28,334,390 downwards.
CTTGGGGCTAGCTTTTATCTTTTTCCTTATTCAGTTTATGAGCGGTTAAAATTAGGTGAGCTTAAACCAACTTCGATAGCCCTTTGATTGGCTGACCGGTCGATAGAAAGACCTAGGGAATAGTGGAGGATGTGCTTGCGCCCTTGGATTGTATTCCAATATTATTCCCCAATCGTAGGATTTACGCCGGCGGTAGCATGTTAACTGGTAAGTCCGGTTTGATTCCACAGGGACTAAACGTGTAGCGCGTGATAGTTGAGTCGTGAATGATGATTTAGCCTTAAAGCGGGAAACTCGGCTTTTGGAGTTTGGGGGTGGAATTCACTTAACTTCATGAATGACGCAAGATTAAAAGACTAATTAAAGCAAGGCTAAGTCAAGGGGTTTACAATACCCATGCCTTAGGCCGATTCGTTCTCCTCTAAGATAACCGGCTTGGGGTCATCGTTAAACAACCCCAACAAAAGATTTGGTTGATTAAACTCGTTTGATAAGAAATGGTGTTTCTCAAAGTGTAAGGACCCGTATTTTTACATAATTTTTCCGGAATAACGTTGGGTAAATGTGAGGAATTAAATTTTGACTTTAAGGGTCGAAGAGAGAACATTTAAATGCATTTGGGTCTTTTTAAAGTACATTTGGAAGTTTTGGGGTGAAAGTATATTAGGCATTATACTTGCATTTTTTTTTTTAAAATCAGCCCCCTCTCTCCCTCTCTCTGCCCGACAGCCCTCTCTCTCACTCCTCTCCTCCATTTTTCTTGCTCCAAGCTCAACAATCCACAAAACCCTCAAGTCTCATTCATAAACCCCACCTAAAATCACATCCTCTACGCATTTTGAAGCTTGGGTTGCACTCATTTCGCACCAAGAGACCCCATTTCGGGTTGGAGTACATTGGAAGCTAGGGTTTTCATTTACCCACTTTGTTCAAGCTCAAACCTTGAGGTAGGAAGACAAATTCTACTCCCTCTAGTTGTATCTATGTGATATAAAGCATATAACTTGCTATTGTTTCTCCAATCCTTAAATTTCATGCTTTGCTTCCATGATTGTATTGTTTGAGCAAAATTTTGTGATCTATGAATTGAGCTCTTGTTTGTTGCAATTGATGGTTGTTTGACACTCCCTTGAGGTCCATTAGTCACTCTACATTTCCAATTTTTGGCCTAGAACCTTACATTTATGTTTGGATTGAAATTCCACACCAATAGGGTGAAAATTTGCTCACTGCCCCTGTTTTAGGGCTGCTGCCCCTGTTTTCCAGAGACTCTCCCCTGTTTTTGGGGTGGTTTTAGGCCACCCTTTGATGCCCGTTTGGTCCCCGATCGTCCATTTCATCGTATCTTTGAACTATACTACCATTTTGAACACCGAATCTACTTCGAATTCATAAAATTAACCCTTCGACACGTAAATTAACAAATTTTATGTTTGACGTATCGGACATGCGTCGGTTGACACATTTTGACGAAAATGGTGAACTTTTGAAAAAAATGGGATTTTTGGGACTTTTTTTGAAAGACAATGATTTTAATATGAACTTATTGGATAAAATGAACTCTAGGGATCACCCGTTTGGTGTCCCTGGCCATGGGTGCACGGAGCCCGCGAAATCCGGCAGGGGTGCACGGAGCCCATAAAATCCGGCAGGGGTGTATGGAGCCCATGAAATCTGGCAGGGGTGCACGGAGCCCATGAAATCCGGCAAAGGGATACTTCCCTACTAAAATTGAAGATTGTTTTCTTATGAAATATCGGTTGTGGTGAATTTGGATTAATTTGGCGTTTTTGACAACAAAATTGACTTTCGATATGCGAAATGAGAATTTTGGGAACTACTTGGACTTGGTTAGATTATTGCAACATTTTGGGACACTTGGATACATTTTGGACACTTGGATACACTTTGGTTATTTTGTGGTCGAATTATAGCCTTCCGTCCATCCTAACCTTGTACTTTGGCCGTGTCCACCTTCACTCTTATTCATTATGCATGTATCATGTTTATACACCTAGCGTTGGTAGAATAGTTTTCCTACTGGGCTAGTGAGCTCAACCTATCAATTTTTCAGGTACACGGCATGGAGCATGAAGTTGGATACTTGTTGAGTGACATCTACATGGAGCATAAACATGCATGAAGTTATTTTCCCATCTTGTATTATACTTTTGAAAGATGGTTTTGTAACTTCAATTTATTAATCTTTTGACTAATTAGTTATTGTAATAACTTGTAAACCTTGTACTTATGTATATTGGGGCATGGACGCTAACGGATAGAACTTGTTATTTGAAATGGTGGGATTGTGTTATGTTGACTTTGAATATTCAAGGGAATTTATGAGATCTTGACTTGTCCTACGTGGATTTTATTTATTTTTGAGTTATTAAATTTGAGGGCGTGACACAAAGAGTAGGATTCTTGTGCCATTTATACAAATATTTTGATTGACATCGCCCTAAGCATCACACGTGCCAAATGGTCAAGCCCTTGGCTACATGCGATCAACGGGATTAAAAAATCTAAATTTTGATACATAAAATCAATATGTACTCTTTGATTAACAAGCATTGTTTGCATTATGGCGAGGAGAGCGATGAGCCTAAGTCACGGGGTGCTAATCACCCCATGACCGAGCCTATAACGACTACTCGATCATTACTAAGTAAAAACATGACTATTTTTGTAAAGGAAATAAAAACATGACAAATGCCTTTAAAAACTAATTTTTATAGAAGATCCTAAGTTAGCCTACAACTTTAACCCTTAAGAAAATCAGAAACAACACTTACTAACTTGAGTTTAGGAAGGAAATGACTAGAACAACACGAACACTAAGAACTTGATGAAAATGCAAATTAACTAGATTACTAGGAAGGTCTAAGCAAGAGCTACAAGATTAATAAACGTGAAATTAACGTAAGACAATCACTTACATGTGAAAAACTAGAAATAGAGAGCTTCAAAGCTCTTCCATGGAGGAGAGAGGGGAGAGCAAATAAACTAGCCTAAAATGAAAGAGTAAGTAATAATGTCAAAGGGAGAGAGGAGATTGCATATATGCCCCCATTTCTCTCTCTACATAATATCTCATAAAGCTCTCACATTAACCAAAAACTTGCCATTAATAGAATGTCCAAAAAGTAGCTGAAAAATGCTTTTCAGACTGATGTGGATCGATCCACTATGATACTGAATCGATCTACTATTGCTGATGCAGTGTTGGCCTTGAGTGGATCAATCCACTATTTGCAATGGATCGATCCACTATGCTCTGGTGAACTTTTGGGGTGGAGTGAATCTATCCACTCCTTCACTGGATCGATCCAAAAGGGACTGATGATGTTTTTGCCTTGAGTGGATCGATCCACTCCTTCACTGGATTGATCCACTATTGGTTTGATGATGCCTTTGGTCACTACCTTGGCCTTCCGTGTTTCTGGACTTTCGTCAAAACACTAAAACGAGATGTGTGACCCTCGTGGAGGTGTTCCTTGGTCTCGTGCATGCTTGGTTACTCCTGGATTCCATCGGGAGTCTTTGAGAGTGTGCGAACGGCTTCCGGTGCATCGGCTCAAATTGTGACTTTTTAGCTTCCTGGGCCTTAGTCAACTCATCGTTTCTAGGCTCTCGAAGCCCGGTGTTGGTGTGTCAAGGGGCACGTAGCCCTCGGTAATGTGGCACGGTTCTCAATGTGCTCCAAATGTGCTTATTTTGCCCGTTCAACCTGCTACTTGACAAAAACACCACTACACACAGATCAACCAAATTAAGCGCGAATTCGCTTGTGTGTGGAATAAATGAGCAAGATAAGCCCCGCTTATCTACAATATTGGGGGCTTATCAGGATGTGTTAGTCCAAGTGAACAAGTTCTATTTTCATGTTGATTTTACTATACTGGATACACAACCTGTGATAATCCTGAATGCTCAAATCCATATTATCTTAGGCTGTCCATTCCTAGCTACTTAAAATGCTCTCATCTATTGAAGGAATGGCTTGATGAGATTATCTCTTGGCAATATTGTCGCGCCTAGAATTTTTCGCTGCTAGCGTCCCCTAATTTTGGGAAACGATAGGAGAGAACACTTGACCAAATGCGATGACTGTTTCAATTAATTTTGACAGCTGTGACTTGCTTTAAATAAAAACCAGAGTCGCCATTTAACAATGAGTTCAAGTGTGCTAAGTCACCCCCTAAAGATATTTTCAAAGAAAAACACCTTTAGGAAAATATTTTGGCTATTTTGCCTTTTTGATCTACGAAATCAAGGAACAGATTTAGAGATTTACTGTTATGAGTAGGGAAGGTGTTAGGCACCTGCTTGACCAACCGAGTGACTTAAAATAAGACGCGTCCCAAGCGTAGGACTCTTGACCGATGTAGCATAATATCCGGAAGTACCGGAGTCGAATCCACAGAGACGGACGAACGTGTGCAGAACTCAAAGATGACGGGTTCACAGTTTATCTTGGCTCTTAGGTAGCCACCCTTTTGGTTTATGGAATTAATTAATTAACTACTGGTCTAATGTAATTTATTAAATGTGTAATAATTAAGAGAGCGCGACTGTGGGGACCCAGCGTCCACACCTAGCCTAGCCAATAATCACTCGGGCCACAATGAATCCTTTTACTGATTTTAGAATTTGAGAAAAATTTCCTAACGAATGCGCACCGCCTATCACCAGATTCCGTGCGCATTCGAATTCCGGTAATGCCTGGATTTGTTCGTTAGAAAGTTCCCAGTCCCTAAAACTGCTTGAAAAACGATTTAATTCGGCCCCGAGGTAGAATATCGACTAGCCTAGATGCGGGCACCTTAAGCCCGCAGATCCGCACTTTAAATCGACTACTCACTCATGATTATAAAAATTGCAATAATCAAATTAAACCTAGATCTATGCATAATTAACGAACGGAATAAAAGAATGATAAGAAACAATATCATAAATTGCAAGGGAAAAAAAACTTAATTGAATTACCAATCACAAAAACAAGTAGAATCTTTGGAATCTTTGGAAAATTAAATCAGAAGCGAATTTGAAAAGAAGAACCGAAATCCGTAGCCGAAAACTTGAAAACCTAAACCCTAACTAAAATTCGTGGATCCCTAATTATCCCCAAAAACGGGGTATTTATAATCCCTACTAAAAGTCGGAATCGAAACAAAGTCAAACCGCCCATTATATGGCATTGGTATCGATCACAGGGACGCGTCTTGTATCGAATCGCATACGTCTGTTTCGCTTCGAGGTAACCGATGATCGATACAACACAATTCATGGATCGATACCGAGTGCTTAAAACTGCTTCTCAAGCTTGCTTGCTCGTCCTCACTTGGTCCCACTAGCTCCCAACATGCCCGATGTCTTATGTCCACTTTATGTGCTCTTCCGGCCTGTTTCCTACAAAATAAACAAAAATACCAAAAACAAAAGACAGCACCGCATCAAGTAGAAAGCGGAATAAATCGCGCCTCTAATGCGCTAATTTGCCCTACTTAGGCGCTTAGATCTTGAGATATTGCGCGCCTATCACACCCCCCAACTTGAGCGTTGCTAGTCCCGAGCAACGAAAAGAATAAAACAAATAAATGAAAGGATAGATCTTTTTAAACCCCGGGATTTGATGGGGCCAGTGAAGTCCCGTGAGGGTTTTCAGTAGTGATAACCCACAAAACACAAAGGACTCAAACATTTGAATGCAACTCAACCCAATCAATAGCTTCTTGAACCCCTACAGTGACTGTCAGACAATTCAAAGGCAAGATATTTCATCCATGGACAAAGTTAAACAAGTGAACTTCACAGCAATCTTAGCACAAAAATTAATCCTCTCACCTACGATCGGATAGAGACTTTTCAAATGGCATGCATGTATGGAGAAACCACATATAGAAATTCACCAACCTCAAGAATAGTTCACACACCATTGATAGCCCAATATTTCTTTAAGCACACTCCTTCCCTTTTCTTTTTCTTTTTTTTTCTTTTTTTTCCTCTTTGTGTGGTCGTGCAATGCCGGATCTCTCGGGCTTTCTAGTTGACTTTTTAACGAGCTTTGGGTCGGCTATCCCCAAGCCAAACGGCCTTAGAGCACCAGGTTTTAAGGAACCCCTACGGACCTAATTGCTCAAGTCAAAAAGGCTTTATTGAGATCCAAGCTAACCAAACTTAGCGATACTTTCACAAGGTCTATCCACCTTTTGACGCGAACAACACGGTGGGAGCATACCCCGATTGTCTGGTTACTACTCAATGGACGCCTGGATAAGCATTAACAATATAGCACTTTTTTTCTTTTTCTTTTTTTTTTTTTAGGAAGGAGTTATAAGTTAACACATACTGAAACATCAAAGGCATAAGAACCAATCTCGAAACTAGTAAATACCTAAGTGGAATAGTGTGTGTGAGAGCATGTTTCCAAATGACCAAACGCTATCCGACTATAGACGAAACAGGCTAACCAAGTGCTTCCTAAACATCATGTTCACGAGCTTAAGTCTATTCATGAAATCATATCAAGACTTCGACTCGCACAACAACCACTATAGTGCGAATTAGCAGTCATCAAACAAGAACAGTTACACCCAAGCATCCAAGTCCCTCTTTTTTTTTCTTTTTTTTTTACACATGTATGAAGTGCATGAAGTACACCCTCCCCCCAACTTAAAATGTGCTTTGTCCCCAGAGCATGGAGACAAAGAAAGAGAAAAACAAAGAGAAGGAAAGGGTGAACCTGAGGTGGCAGCCAACCACCATGACCCCGGCCGATGTATGGGGAAGTTGCTGCCACGGTTGCGTTTTGTCATTGGAACTGCTTCCAGGATCTGCTCCTTCGGACCTAAAGAGATCCTGACTAGTCACCTGAGCCGCGCCCGAAGCTTTATTGGACTGACAACCGCCACATTTTGTGGCACCTCTGCTCGAGGCTCCTGAATGCTTCACTCACTCTGGAGGGAGAGGCCCAAACTACCAAGGCTGGTGTGGTAGCATGCTCGTCCTGCAAAAGTCTTAAGAACCAACTACCTACTCTGCAACAAATGACATTAGTACCGCCCACTTGTAAAAGCCGGGCCACAATAGACAAAGAAATCAAATAAAGAACAGAACCAGACCTTCACGCAGTCTCACGTGTCATACTTTTCTCCCCATCCCCCCAGCTTGAATTGAAGAGCGGGTGGCTATACAAGACCATCAAGATGTTTGTGTTTTTTTTTTTTGAATTAATTTTAACCGAGAGAGAGAGAGAGAGAGAGAGAGAGAGAGAGAGAGAGAGAGAGAGAGAGAGAGAGAGAGAGAGAGAGAGAGAGAGAGAGAGAGAATTTATCCAAACGCGGATTTTGAACATTAAACATATCAACAAAAATTAGTACTATGAACACTCCACGCCACTCCAAACTGCTTGCTAAAAACTGAACTCGGCCAGATCATAAGAAAAGATATTTCGAGTAAAGCAATTGCCGAATTGTTTTAAGAAATTGAAGTGCCTCTAAGTGCTTACGTGAAACCAAATTAATTTTCAAGCAGTGGACATAATTTGTAATAGAAGGAAGATAAACAAAATCGTAATCATCAACACCAAGAAAATCAATATGTTCCACTACCGTCGACTATGAATCTTCTACCAAAACCTCATCCGCCAAGTTTGGTTTCTCAACTAATTCCTCCTCAACAAGGTCTTGGTCCCCAACAATAAGAGATTCATTCTCACACCCATACGTCTTATCTTGCTCGTCCATTAAGGACTGCAAATAATCAATCTCTGCGTCCCACTCCTCAGTAGTGGGAGATTTGTCTATCGAACCATCACACGGAGGGCAGTGAGCTCCTCGTTCTCTAGACTCATATGAACATAAAAGGGAAACGTAGGTCGCGCGGATCAACAGTGGGAGATACATGAGGGGGGTTTCGACCTTTTCATGAGACTCAAGGGGGAAACACTGAGCAGTTAGCTCCGCGTTCGTGCCTAACTCAGAAGGTTCCACCAAACCATCATCAACCCCACCCTCAACGATAAGTGGCTCAACTTCCTTTTCTTTAACATGTAAATCATGGTCCCACCATTCTGAACTTTCGGCCAACTTATCAAAGTACTCCAAATTGACAGTAGCGGTTGTATCTAAAAATACACCATCAAACATATCATTTACAAGCTTACGCGTTGTAGAATTTAAACCGTTATAGAACATGGTAACAAGGTGCATTGTTTCACAATTATGATCCCGCTAATTAAGTAAAGTGTGTTCTCTAAACCTCCACCAACAACATGCAAAAGACTCATTATTGAATTGATAAAAATTTTCAAGTTCTTGTAGAAGATTATGAGTCGCATATATGGGAGAAAACTTCCTGTAGAACTCTTCTTCCACATCTTGCCATGTAAATATTAAGCCGAGATTCAAAGAATAAAACCAACTCAGAGGCATAGTCTTGCAAAGATGATGCAAAAAACTTAAGCAAACGCACCTTATCATTCATGAAAAGTTCCTCAAGTTCCCTAATATGCCAATATGGATTCTCAGATCCTAAGCCATGGAATTGGGGTAATTGGGGAGAGTCCCACATATCATGCCCAAAAAGGTGATCGCGCATCGTTATCGGTTTTATCATGACTGTATCTCCTTACCTATCCTTTTTTTTTTCTTTTTTTAAAACTAAAAACTAAAGACTACAAAGAGAAAGAAAAAGAAAAGAACAAAATCGTAAACAAAAGACACTTTTTTTTTTTTGACTCAGATAGAAACACAAGGATACTAACCCGACCCGACTTCTTTGAACACACGCTGCCGTCCCCGGCAACGGCGCCAAAAATGCTTGACCAACCGAGTGACTTAAAATAAGACGCGTCCCAAGCGTAGGACTCTCGACCGATGTAGCATAATATCCGGAAGTACCGAAGGCGAATCCACAGAGACGGACGAACGTGTGCAGAACTCAAAGATGACGGGTTCACAGTTTATCTTGGCTCTTAGGTAGCCACCCTTTTGGTTTATGGAATTAATTAATTAACTACTGGTCTAATGTAATTTATTAAATGTGTAATAATTAAGAGAGCGCGACTGTGGGGACCCAGCGTCCACACCTAGCCTAGCCAATAATCACTCGGGCCACAATGAATCCTTTTACTGATTTTAGAATTTGAGAAAAATTTCCTAACGAATGCGCACCGCCTATCACCAGATTCCGTGCGCATTCGAATTCCGGTAATGCCTGGATTTGTTCGTTAGAAAGTTCCCAGTCCCCAAAACTGCTTGAAAAACGATTTAATTCGGCCCCGAGGTAGAATATCGACTAGCCTAGATGCGGGCACCTTCGCCCCGCATCCGCACTCGATGCGACTACTCACTCATGATTATAAAAATTGCAATAATCAAATTAAACCTAGATCTATGCATAATTAACGAACGGAATAAAAGAATGATAAGAAACAATACCATAAATTGCAAGGGGAAAAAAACTTAATTGAATTACCAATCTGCGAAACAAGCCGAGTACTGGAATGCTGGAAAATTAAACTGTAAACGTAGCTGAAAGAAGAACCGAAATCCGTAGCCGAAAACTTGAAAAACTAAACTCTAACTAAAATTCGTGGATCCCTAATTATCCCCAAAAACGGGGTATTTATAATCCCTACTAAAGTCAGAATCCGAAACAAAGTCAAACTGCCCATTATATGGCATTCGGTATCGATATAGGAGACGTCCTGTATCGATACAGATACATTCTGTTCACTTCTGAGGTAACCGGTATCGATACATCACAATTCATGGATCGATACCGAGTGCTTAAAACTGCTTCTCAAGCTTGCTTGCTCGTCCTCACTTGGTCCCACTAGCTCCCAACATGCCCGATGTCTTATGTCCACTTTATGTGCTCTTCCGGCCTGTTTCCTACAAAATAAACAAAAATACCAAAAACAAAAGACAGCACTGCATCAAGTAGAAAGCGGAATAAATTGCGCCTTTAATGCGCTAATTTGCCCTACTTAGGCGCTTATATCTTGAGATATTGCGCGCCTATCAGCACCCTATGTTTCCCTTTCATTACTTGTTTTCCAAAATTAAACCTTTTCAAAATTATCTCCAGTCGGAGGGAAAGAAAAGATAGAGAAAATCTCAACAGAAATAGAAATCTAAGTATATAGACGGCAAAAAAGAAAAAAAAACTCAGGCTTTGTCGTTCATACCCACGTTTTCATTGGCGAACCTGGATGATTTCAAAGACTTCAAGGTCAATTTGCATTGAATTGGTTAATGAAAAATATTTGTGCAGGCACATTTCATTTTAGACACCAAACGCGGACTACTGAATTCGATGGCGTCTAGGGTTCTCAATTCGATACAATAGCTTCGAACATTTTAAAACTAATTTATATTGGATTGGTTAATGAAAAATGACTGTGAGGGCATATTTCATTTTAGACACCAAGTGCGGACTACTAAACTTGATGGCGCCTGAGATCCTCAATTCAATATAAACTAATTTCGAGCAAAAAGTTGCGACGACAATTCTAGGGTAACATCTAAACTCCAAAACCTTTAAAGATTTTCAAAATCAATTTATATTAAATTGATTGATGAAAAATGCTTGTGAAAGCACATTTCATTTCTGATACCAAGCATGGACTACTAAGTCAACGGTGCCTGGGATCCTCAATTCCACATAATTTGTTTCAATTAAAGTTTGTGCAGCTCAGAAATCTCCTACCTAGATTCTTGTTTGTCCAAGATGTTTTTTTGACCTTCTGGGTTCCACAATGGATGCAGAGATAGTCCACCTCATGCAGTCTGCCAATATTACTGCAGTAGCTCATTGTGGAAGATGGAGAATGTAGAATGAGATAGGAAAGGAGAGAAGATAGAGAATGGAGAAGGAGATGGGAAGGAGAGATGCTCTATTTTATACTTGTGGAGGGAAAAGGAGGGAAATCATTTAGGGCTTTTACATTTTCCCTCCTAAATTTGGGAGAGAAAGAGTAGGGTAGGTTTGACACATCAGATGAGTTTCCCTTCGAAAACTACTCCTTAACGTTTTGTTAGCTCTGTTTTGCTCCAGCTTAGCGTCCTCTGTTAGGTAAGTGATAGATTGGGATGGCAGGAGTGAAAATGATAACAAAATGGTAGTTCAGGAGTGAAAAATAGAACTCATATCTAAACATTTTGAAGCTATCCAATGCGCCGCTTTGTTACACTCTCACCTACACCAATTAAAACTCCAAAGTCTTCTTGATGCCCAAGCTTTAATATCCTCCACAATGGAAACAATCTCCCACGGACATTCCAGATCTGATCCAGCAAGCACATCCATTAGGTTCTTACAATTTGATTAAAAAATGACCCAATCGATATTCCTCTCATTTGCCGTAATGCAAGCTATACGAAGTGCCCATGCTTCGATAGCAAGAGGTGAATTAACTCGCACCTTCCCATAGTTCCACCATTGAACCGATCCACCACTATCTCTAGCAATCACACTAAAGGCAGCCGAGCTGCGGGAGGAATTAAAGGCTCCGTCCACGTTAATCTTAATGCAAGAGTTGCTTGGGGGAACCCATTTCGACACCCCCACCTGTGTTGAGAAAGAGTTGTTTGGATCAGAACATATTGCATAAAGAAAGTCTCTATTTGCCTTTGTTGCTTGCTCGATAACTTCCTCCGGCTTAAGAGGTTTGTTCTCAAACACAAATTTGTTCCTCGCTTTCCAAATGGCCCAGCAAAGCTGGAATATTTCTCCTATATCTTCTCTCCTTGATTGCTTAGCCAGCTCCCCGCATAGCAAATCCTCCATCCACTTGTCAACTGCTCCGATCTCCTTTTGACTGAAGTCTTGACTCAAACTTTAAAAGGTTATTTTTTCTTCCTCAAATTTACTATATGATTGGTGAAAATTGTCAATTTTTTAAGGGTTTGCTTCCTCCTAAAGTGTTCCTAAAGTGTCAGGTTTGATTTATCTTGCCAAACTACTCTTGGTGCCACCTCACGCTCACTGTAAGTGCACTCGTAAGCGTGTGAAATGGAAGGGTTTGCAGGATTAATGTAAGGTGCGTGTAAATTGAGCCAGAACACCCAATGATACCAATAAAATATAGACACTCACATTTATGAGAGCATCTCCAGATGTTATTCATACTTACTCAAATTTGAGTAAAATGTCAGTAAAAGCATCTTTGGTATGAAACACTTCCATGGGTAACCTCAAAGCTAAACAAAAAGGTTAAGTTTCAATCATGGCATATTCATACTTCTACTCAAATTTGAGTAAAATATTAGTAAAGGCATCTTTGGTATGAAACACTTCGATGGGTAACCTCAAAGCTAAACCAAAAAGTAAAGTTTCAATCATGGCATAGTGCTAACCGTAAAATTCAGAGGGAGGGAGGGAGGGAGGGAGCTGCGTTTTAGAAGATTTTTTTACTAAGATTTTGTTTCTAAGAGATAAAGAGGGGAAGGGCTGGGATGCTATGATTCTTCATGTCGCAGCATTCCTCAATAGTCAATCCTAAAGAAGTAGTTCCTCCAAAATCCAATGTTACATAGGATCATATAGCTATTGGTAAATTTACCTAAGAAGTAAAATGATTGATTTGATATTAATGGATGACTCGTTACGGAGGGACCATTTCGTTTTTGTAGGCTGATCGTGGGCTCAATGTAGTATAGGTTTGAATCAAGGATTGACTGCATTTTAGAAGACTTTTTTACCAAGATTCTTCATGTCGCAGCATTCCTCAATCCTAACGAAGTAGTTCCTCCGGAATCCAATGTCCTATTGATGTAGTTCATCCAGAATCCAATGAACGACAACGTTACTTAGGATCATGTAGCTACTGGTAAATTTACCTAAGAAGTAAAATGATTGATTTGATATTAATGGATGACTGGTTACGGGGGGACCATTTCGTTTGTACTTAATTTGCAAAAAGTATGGGCATGAGCTCGCTTTTGGTTTAATGTTCTTGAATTGCATGTGATTTGGACTTGCAGGGCCTACGGTTGCAGTTCAAAAAGACGTCTCTTTTTGCTTCTTATAGCGAGCATAACAATATTGATCAAGAGGTCGTTATTAAAAGGTCCGTCCCTCCCAGATTGCAATGATTGATTCTGTGATTTTATTTTCATATATGATTTTTGGTCTGCACTGAATTGGGGTGGGGAGCAGAGATTCTGTTCCCCTTCTATTTTTGCATTCTTGCAACTAGAACTGGTGGCACACATGTTGCATGTGCATAGTAGTTAGTTAACAATATCACTTACGGAATATGTGACTTAATAAAGTCATTGCAATAGCTAGTGATTAATTCTATCATTGAACTTCATTTAGTATTTCAGGAAATAGCTATTAGACAACATATGCAGACACGTAGACGACACAAAAACTTCGTCTTTTATTAAACAAAGACCTCCCTTTGTCTATACATATAGATTTGTATGAGAAAATGAAGTTCCCAACGAACATCCAGAAGAACTTGAATCTAACGAGGGTAACTAAAGTGAAGAGCAGGCAAAAATTCAATTTCACCAAACGTTCAGATACTTCACGAATAAGATACCTACATTTCACGGCTTGTCGCTGTGTAACTTGTGTTGCTTAGAATCATATCTGCTTTAAGAGTTGTCTTCACGAATAAGATACATACATTTCACGGCTTGTCGTTGTGTAACTTGTGTTGCTTAGAATCATATCTGCTTTAAGAGTTGTATTCGGGTCAAAGCAGAAGAGTTGAAAGAGGATAAGGCAGAGGAACTTTAGAAGTTTTTTTTGAATTTTTATGAGTTGCAAAACATAAGATATTGCTGTGAATCGGGAGTTTAGCAGCTATCATGATGCGGTTTTTTTGAGTTTTCATGAGTTGCAAAACATAAGATATTGCTGTGAATCCCGGCTTAGCAGCTATCATAAGGCGGTTACAAGGCTGGTTCTTTTTTGCCCAAACAGTAAGACCAAAGCATTTTAGAGTGAAAAAATATAATTTTCATAGGAGAGCTTAAAAAATTAAGAACACTAAAGAGAGGCTCTCCCTTCTCATATTGGAATAGATGTTGGCCACTTGACATTTAGACCACATTCCTCATTGATCAAGTGCATTATGGATCCTTCATAGGGGAATGATCTCACTTTTTTGCGGGAATCTTGTCTGACACCTTTTGGAAGATAAGCGGGGGCTCCACATTTGGGAGTGGTGTCAAAACCCTAGCTACAATCTCAACTACACCCTCTTACAACCTATGGGCGTGTTGTAAGTACCAATCTAATCTATAATTGAATTTTATATCGGTTGGTAGTAGTTTGCAAAGTTCTTGGTTTCCTATTTAGAAAACATCTAAGCACGGCGTCCATGGAAAGTTTCAAACATGGGAATTCTAGCTTAGATATCACACAGAAGCTCTTGCGTTTATTTTTTAGGCTGAAAATCAATGTAAAAGTTATACTGGAAAAATGAGATCCAAACAGTCTGAAGAAGAGAAGCTAATTGGTCACAGAACACAATATCTTTCTCTCTTTAGGTAATATTGTACTCTAAATTAGATAACTTTATGTAACGGCTGGTCCTTTTTTTTTTTTTTTTTTTTTCTTTCATAATTTTATGGTTCTTTTTGAAAGTGCTTTTCTGTAAAGGTTGCATGCATGACACATGAAACAGATGGTATGAAACAGATGGTATTCATAACTCGTCGGGCTTTAATACATGCTATTTTAGGCTTTTGCTGTTATTTACAAGGTTTTTTTGTAATTCCAATTTCCTGTTGATTTTATATGCTGACTTTTTACGTTGACTTTTCGTCTTTCACTGCGAAGCGATAGAGTGTATGATTTAGGTGCTATAGACTGGGACAGCCTTGGATTTTCATTGACGCCTACGGATTATATGTATGTCATGAAATGCTCACAAGGACAAAGCTTTAATAAAGGTGAATTACAGCGTTTTGGAATCATTGAGTTGAGCCCATCTTCTAGGGTCTTAAACTACGGGTAGGTTTGTCCTTTTTTGTATATATGGTACTCATATTCTTAGATGATGCAAATAAATAATGGAAAATTTTCTCATGCAATATACTTGGATTTCAGCTTCTTGGTCACTTGAGGATTTTTCCATTTTATTTTTGCATATGTCGAAGTTAGATTTCTTTCTTCTTTTACTCACTTCAAGGTTTTTTCTAGTGATAGTTTATAGTGCTCTTTCTGGATAAGTTGACGTTGTTTGGCATAAGTGTCGTCTTATCCAAGGCAGCGAAAGGAAAACTTTACCTGAAATTGGTGTTATCTGTCATTGACTTGGAACCTTCTCAGGACCACTATTTTAGTTTGTATGTTGTTTCCTCATTGCATCATTTATTAATGCACACCCTCTTTGATTTGTACTGTGGGCCTACTAATCTCCCACCTTCTATAATCTGCAATTTTTTCCAGCCTAATAAGTGTGAGGTGCTATTTTGATTAGTAATCGAACATGCTATGAAGGTACAAATATCCATGTGATGGTAAATGTGTTCTCCTTGTGATTTTGGCGAATTGCATCCCCCTTTCTTTCACCCCCCTTCTTTCTCTTCCTTTTACACCTCGTTGAAAATAAACTCCAGCTTTCATCCTCTAAAGCCTGTGTGGTAATTTTGGAGAATAGTTTCATTGCATCAACTGCTATCTTCTGCTTAAAGTGGAAGTTCTTTAATTTTTCAAGGAAAGAGGGGAAGCTTCAATTCTGTTTTGTTTGCCCTTCTTTTGGTGACTGAAACTTATTTTTATATAAGTTGTCATGGAGGAGTAGTTTTTCAGTGAGGAAGAAGAACTGAAATTTTTTTATACGGATAAATGTGGCGGAATAGCATAGCAAAGTGGTTTTTACATGCTCCAGATAAGTGGGATCCTTGAGTCAACCATTTATTACTTTCTTGTATCTTGTCAGGAATACTATGGCCACTTTGAAGTTCTAAGCTAGAAAGACGTCACATTTTTGGATGCTATATGTAAGTTCCTTATTTGTGATTGTCTAATTCCGTGACGTTTCCATGTAATTGAAATCCTATGCATATGGTAGTTAGTTGATTGATTGGTGTGAAGTCATAGATCAAAAAGCATTATGGGAAGATTGAGAAGATTTTACTCAGAAAGAATTATGGACTTATTGTGTTTGGGAAAAGCAAGAATCTTGGGGGAAAGGAAATTAAGAATAAGGAAACAAAATATTTGGAGATGTGTAATTCGCCCAATTAAGAATCAACATGTTCGCTCGAGCGAGTAGTTGAGCATCAACAATTGGATTGGTTCTGCTCGAGTAAGTTAGTTGAGCAACAGTGGCGTTTTATTTCCTTTGTCTATAAATACAACCTCATTAGGGTTCAAAAATATCTCTAGCAGCCACAACGTGAATAGAGAGAGAAAAGTTTGTGAGAGCAAGAAAAAAAACACTTGTGGATTATTTTCTTGAGAGATTGGATGAAGTATTGGAGCTATACACTCGCATAATCTCTCTCAAGTTGATTTGTTCATCATCTACATCACTTAGAGTTCTTCGATGGAGTTCAAAGGCGTTTGGAGATTGGTCTAAAGGAGGAGTCTTGCGTAGATCAAGGATTTGAGGAGTCAAATCCAAAGGAGCATCTATTAGAGCGGTTCATGAGGAGTCAGCAAAGAAGTTCTTAGCAAATAATGAAGGAGTTCATAATGTGGCTGTAAGAAACTTTGTTTCCACGTTTTGCGTATAGTGCTCTCTTCTCTCCCGTGATTTTTTCCCCGCCTTGGGGGGTTTTTCCACGTATATCTGTGTGTTATGCTTGCTGTTTATTTCTTGCGTTTATTATCTTGCATAATCACATAGATTAGGGTTTAATTAAATTAATTGATTTAATTAATTTATTCACCGTAATAGTAAATCAAAAGGCGATCCGATTTCGGGTCTTACAATATACTTTCTTGTGCCAGACTTTGCGTTGAAATCTGATAGAAACCACCATAGAATTGTTGGTTTACTAATTTTATGAAAAATAATATGCTGGTGGAACGTGAAAAGTTATATATTGGCTTTTTCTTATTTGATTGTTGTTTTTGTTGCATGTTGTCATTTGAACTATTTTTCCCTTCTTTCTTCTTTGATTACAGGGATTGTTTGAAGGTTTAAAAGCACAACGTAAACAAGATGGTAAGATTTTATTGTTTCGTCCCGAGGAAAACACATTGCGGATGAGGAATGGGGCAGAGCGAATGTGCATGCCTTCACCTACAGTTGAACAGTTTGTGGATGCTGTTACGGATACTGTTTTAGCAAATAAACGATGGGTAACGTGAAACTTTGTTTTCCAGTCTGATATTTTGGTCCTAGTTATTAGTTATTTTTAAACTTTATTTTTTCTCCTGGTAAAGGTTCCGTATACATAAGGCCATTGCTTAGAGGAAATGGAGCTGTTCTTAGTCTTGTACCATCTCCTGAGTACACCTTTCTGATATATGTTTCACCTGTTGGAAACTATTTCAAGGTTTGTCTCTTATCGGTTTCAACTTAGATGCCTTTTGCATTGATTTCAGGTTTTTCTTTTTCCAATAACTGTTGTTTGTTTAACCTAATCAACTCCTGCATTATTTTCTTAGATGGTTTCAGTCAGGGCCGGCTCTGAGTTTCTTGAGGCTTAAAGCGAATTTTTTAAAGGGAAAAAAAATGGGCCTTCAATCTTTTTTGCATAGTGAATGATACTTGAGAAATAAAAAACATTCATAAGGAAGGCAATGCAATAATTTGAGACCATAAGTACTCATAATCAATAGCCATTACAATATATTAAAATTTGTCATTTAAATATTATTCTTCTCACGTTTTTAGCAGCAAAAATACTAATTAAACTTGCATAATTAAGTTTCTCTACCATAGCCTTTTCAATAGACAACATAGCCGATCCGTTTAGTCTCTCTTGTGACATCGTCGACCTAAGATAAGTTTTGATCAACTTTAACTTCAAAAAACCTCTTTCACCAAAGGCAACTATAAATTGGAATAGTCAACAGTATTCTATACGCAATCCACACATTCAGAAGAACAAACTATCCATTGTCTTCAAGTAATTGAGCACATCAATGGGCTTTCTTAGCTCTTTTGGTAAAATTTATCTCAAGACTTTCAATTCCGAACATAATCCTTCCTATCAATATTAGAAAGCTTATCTCTTTTCAAAATATCTTCAAGATTACATTTGGGCCCTTTCACTCGGGTCTTATTTTAAATTAGGCCCTCAAATTTTTTAGACAAATTAAACTTAATTTTTTTATTGATACCTAGTAACTATATGAACCTATATTATTGGGGGGCCCAAAAATTAGACAAAATTTGGAGGCTTAAAGCGGTTGCTTTACAGGCTTTAGTAGGGATGGCAATGGATCAATTTGGTCTGGATTTTACGATTACCATACCCAAACACAAAGCATTTATCTATACACAAATCCAAATCGATATCCGACGGGTATGAATTTTGGTGCACCATAACCAAACCATATGGATTTGGATTTTATCCAAACCGCACCAAACCCGCATTTATATTCATTCCATTAATGAACATTTGAAGGAAAAAGATTATATATTAAAATAAAAAAGTAACATACCATATGATTTTACCATGAAACATCTAAATTCCAACGTAATCAAAGGAAATAACTAAATAATTAACTTTTCTTAAGAGGTTCTTATAGGGACTCTTAAGATTTTTAAGGGATTTGAGAGGAATAGAGAGGGAGATGAACTGAAAAACCACTAACTGTTATGAAATGAAAAATAAAAATTACACAAATATAAAAATACAAATATGTTTATACATATCCTAGAAGTAATATTATATGGATCGGTTTCGGTTTGGGTTTGGGTTTGGCTGAATACTTGCTAAGACCAAACCCAAATCCAAACCCGTTGGGTATCATGGTTTGAAAACCAAACCCACCCCATGGGTAGGAAAAAATATAAAAAAACCTCTCCGATAGGGTCGGTCTGGGTAGGGTATCCATTGGTTTTGAGTGAAATTGCCATCCCTAGGCTTTAGCCCAAAGCCGGCTCTGGCGACAGTTGGTGACTTTGTTTTTTTAAATACAAGTCACAACTATCAACATGGAGATGCACATCCCGACCTTCCACCAAAGGCAGCAGATTCAATATTGTTTGAAAAGATCTAGCACCTAGAGGAAGCCTTGAGGGCCATGCGCCTACACCCCTACTAGCTCTGCAGACCTCTGCTTTTTCTCTGACCTCCAACTCCCACCAAAGTTCAAAATGCCTTATTTCTCTAAGTTTGATGGGACGATTGATCCAATGGCTCACCTCCGGCTCTATGCTGGGGCACTGTGCGGGTATCCCAAGCCGGATAAATTGATGATGCATATTTTAGCATAGCTTGACTTGACAAGCTGCCCAATGGTTCACTAGATTGGATCTCCACCGATTCCATTCTTGGGCTGAGATTTCTTAGGAATTTTTGAAGCAATATCGTCCCAATACTCAGTTTCCATGGATTGATTCTAGCTTGAAAGGACAAGGAAGGAAGATAATGAGTCTTTTCAGGCTTATGCACTATGTTGGAAAGACTTGGCATCCCAAGTCAACCCCCCACTTCAAGATTCAAAGTACTCTCATACGTTTGTGCGAACCCTCAGAGAAGTTTACTTTGAAAGGTAGTGTACCACAATTGGACATCCCTTTGTAGAAATCATCAAACAAGGAGAAATCCTAGAAGATGAAATCAAAACTGAGAAGATCAAAAATCAATATGCCAAGACAGGAAAAGTGTCAACCTCCATGCTTACCCAACCAGAGGGAATGATGCCCGAGGAGAATGAAAGGGAAGAGTTGTCAGCAGGGACAGAACAATAGTTGTTTGCTTCATGCTTGCACTTTACTTTTTCAATAAAATACTTGTTGTTTTTGTGTGCAATATCATGTAATGATTTGGCAGCATTAAGTGGTGGTAATGCACAAGATGAACTTTGTTTCCATTCATGTATGCTTTTCATGCAAAATTTGCCATGTATAGGGAATCTTCCAAGTCTGCCCTCTTTGATTCAAGTGACATAACAACCTTAGTGCAAGCCGAGTATGATTTTGATGTTGAGCTAGACTTCAAACTCATGGGTTTTGAGGTTGATACTTGTAGAGAGGAACCAAAAGGAATCAAAAGACATGAAAACACCAAGGAAGTCAAATTCAGACCAATCTAATAGAGAGAATTCGTGTCGCAAAGAATTCAGTCAAGCAAAGACTCAGAAGACTCAAACTAGAGTTGAGTTTCAAAAGTCAAAGATGAGGTCATTTCAATGCCTGCTTTGTTTGGGTTATCGTTGTCAACAAATGTTGTGGTTGAAAATGTAAAGGTCCACATACATTATTGAGAAACCCCCAACGATGAGTTTCTATTGCCACATGTAAGGCACGATCAATGGTGCCAGAGGAGGGTTTGTTCAATCGTTGAAAACGTGCTCAAGGGCTTGCCATCAATGGCAATTCAACCCTGCCAGATTTTCATTCAAACCCACTTCAAGGAATTTGTTGGGACTCACCTTCAAAAACAAGGGGCATCAAAATTGACCCCACCAACGTGAAAATTCTTTCCAGCACACTACAACCACAAGGAAAAAGAAGTTTCAATCATTCTTAGTTAGAGTTGAAATTCAAATTTCAACACCTTTGCGAGTCTAACTTTTGGCTAATCGAGAAGGGCGCACCAAGGATTGTCAGAAGCCCTCAGAATAATTCAACAATATGTACTCAATCCAACAACCCTGTGTAGACACCCCGACTTTGACCCAAGAAACTTATCAAGCATTCCCGATGATGAAATAGACCAACCGTGCATACCTTGAGGCTGAGAATGAGGCTTGAACTCACCTAACCACACTAAACCATTCTAAAACCTCCTAGAACAATCTTAAACCAACCAAAATGACCAACATACCCTTCAAACCATCCAAAATGCTCTTCAAAATAAACCCAATCCTACACCATCTTCTAGTACATTAAAAACCCTCTTTATTTATATATAATACGCCTCAATCCATTTTGAAATGAGGGATATGTGCTCGTTTTACCAAAATGACTTGTTTTTCTGACCTTCAGAGGGTAAAATGGTCACACACTTGGATGTACAAATTATCTTAGGTTCAACCATTTGGGTTAGAAACTAGACTCCATAAGCTTTCCAATGCTTCAAACCACACACAAAATGGAGTTCGGTAGCACCCGGGGCAGCCCCGCAAATTTGGCCTGCAGACCCTTTGAACGCTCAAACCCCCTGTTTGAGCGCTCAAGCTCTGTCTAGTTTGTTTTTGACACAGCATCTAATCATGAGATTCTTCTAACATGGGAGCATCTAACCGCCGTATTATTGCTCACATGCATACAGTAGCCCCCAGGGAAGGCCTAAAACATCTTGGTAGGCCCTCCATTTCAAAGCCAATTCATTTCCCCCCATTTCTCTCTATATAAACCACCCTCCACCCATTGTTTAAAGACCCTTGGCTAATCTCTTACACTCTCACACCCTTCATCAGACTAAAACCACTCTCACTCATCCTTCAATCACGTTTTACACTATCCCTCATCCATCTCCATCATCCTCAACCTCCAAAACACCCAAAAATCCCATATGGGTCTTTAAGATACCAACTGATCCTAACCTCTTTCTCACTCTAAAACTCCATATTCAGCCCCTCTCTACTATAATCATCCATCAATTGCAGCTCTATCATCCAAAATCAATTAAACCCACTTGATCATGCCAAAAATGGTCATCTAACCTTCAATACACCCCCATCAACCCAATCAATCATCCAATCAGCCCTACACTCACACTCCTTTGTCCAAAATATTTCATCTATAGCCCATAAAACACAGCCACTACCCATGCATTCATCAAACCACAAGTTCAAGCCTTGATCATAGCCGAAAAGGTAGAAAATCATGTGAAAAATCATGTTTTGGTCATCCTGAGGGAGGCCAGTAGGTTCATGGAGGTTCTCTATACCTCTAATGGACTCACAAGGTCTCAAATATTCAAGAAAACAACTTTTGAAAATCACAGCTTCAAATGGTCTGAGCATCAAGGCCAAGGCTATGAGCGCTCAAACCTTATTCAGTTTTGGAAATTGAATCTTGTTTACTGCAGTTCTGTGTTTTGTTTTCAGTTCATGAAGTGTGTGTGTGTGTGTGTGTGTGTGTGTGTGTGTGTGTGTTGATGTTTGGCTAAGCCAACCTGATTATGAAATGTGTGTGTGTGTTGATGTTTGGCTAAGCTAACCTGATTATGAAGTGTGTGTGTGTTGATGTTTAGCTAAGCCAACCTGATTATGAAGTGTGTGTGTGTTAATGTTTGGCTAGGTCAACTTGATCTCTTCTCCCTCTCATTCTAATCATGCTTATGTGTGGTCCAATGCTTACTCTCCACTCATATGGACACCTAAAGTTTATTTTATTCATGTTGATGACATTTCAATACATTGTGCATCATCATATATCATGTTGAACTAGTTTGTGGTCTAGATGAGGGCAGAATGCTATAGAAACACTCAAATCTAGGAGACAACTTGAGCGCTCAATGCATCCCTTTGAGCGCTCAAACTGTCTCTTGGTCCAATCAAATCATTCTCTCATTTCAGCTTGTTTTTGGCTTTTTCAGTGTTCTGCGAAGTTTTAAAGTGTTGAAACTCCATTCCCTCTATACTGTTTGCCTCATTTTGGTCCATGAATGAGCTTAAACCCATGATTATGTGATTATGCCATTTTGTTCAGTGATTCAAATGTTGTTTTTGAGTAAACAATGGTGGTTGAGCCATGTTTTCATCAAACCAGAATCTTTAGGAGCATCATAAGCATGTGTGGGTGAGAGGGGATTGAGCGCTCGAACTCACACTTTGAGCGCTCAAGCTCCTGTCAATGGATCAAATTGGTTTTGCCTGTTTTGTGTATTGTTCATGTTATTTCCAATTTTCAGTCTCTGTTTAATGTATACTAATGTCATTCTCTTGCTGCTTATTGTCATATGTAGTTCATGTTTATTCACCTTCATCCTCGCTCATGTAGATCACAACGGACAAGCATACACTATATTCCATTAGCATGTTTATCATCGTTATATGGCTCCCACCCCCATTTTTCGTACTTGTTCAAAGTTGAGTTGCATACATTTCTTGTATAATCCCACAAAAGTCAAGTAGAGACCGGTCTTCGAACTGGGCAAGGGGGATGCTGTAAAACCCTTCCCCTCTCGTAACTGAGCTCCCGAACCTAAGATAGTATGGTGATGACGAGCCAGTAATCCTTATCTATTGAATGAGGCACGAGTCAATTGAGTTTGGTTCCTCGGGGACAATCTGCTAAAACCCAGGTGGCGACTCCAAATCGATTCACAGGATCCCTCCAGAGGTGCGTCCACACCTTGGTTCTACCAATGCTCAAGCACTCTCAGTCCAGGAAGCTAAGACTGGGGCAATTTTGATCAAAAGTTGAGATTCATTTCCTGGCAATCATTATCATAATCTATTTCAAGCAATTTCATTACAATTAAAAATTTCAATCTGAGTGGATATTTTGATTCCTGAGCATTGAAATCACGTCCCTCTCTTCCAACACATTTGTGTCACTCTTCCTAACAAGAGAGAGGAAACACCATTCATCATCTCTTTCCCTCTCTAGTTTTGTTGATTCCTCTCTTTCTCCCAAGGGAAAACTCTCCTAAAAGAGTTTCTCTCTCTTAAAAAGAAAAAAAAAACCTGTCTCACTCCCAAAAATAAACTCTCTTTCTATCTCCAAAAAAAGAAGAAGAAGAAGAGGGCTCTTTCTCTTGGAAAACATCAAAGCTCTTTCTTTCTCCAAAATGGGTAATTCTCTCTCTCCTGAAAGTGAACACTTTGTCTGTCTCCCAAATGGAGAACTCTCTCTCTCTCTTGCTCTCTCTTTCTCTCTCTCTCTCTCTCTGTCTCTGTCAAATGGAGAACTCTTTCTTTCTCCCCTAGAAAAAGAAAGTTCTTGCCCCCTTAAGGGGGATCTCTCTCTCTCTGAAGAAAATTCTCTCAGTTTTCGCTCTCATTTTAATTAAACAAACCTTCCTTGTGGATTTCAATCAAACTGAGCATTGAACCCAAAAAAAAAGAAAGAAAAAATCGGTGTAGTCGAAACCCGAAAGGGGGCTACGACAAAAATGGTTCAAGCTTGCATGGTCAAAACCTGAAAGGGGGCTATGGCAAAAGTGGCAAAGAAAAGTTGACGTAGTCAAAAATTGAAAGAGGGCTATGACAAAATTGATGAAAGCCGACACTGATGAAAACCCAAAAGGGCAATAGTGGCAAAAATGGCAAAAAAAAAGAGAGCAACAAAGAAGAAGAAGGTCGCACGGGAAAGATATCAATTGGGTCCCAAAGATTGTCAGGTCTTCAAAGCATCTAAACAGTTGCATCCTGTGGCTTGAGGTCAAAACTCAATTTCAAAGCAAAAAGGTTGAGCTAAGGTTGTGAAATCACT
This sequence comes from Vaccinium macrocarpon, assembly GCA_022606695.1. Taxonomy (NCBI): domain Eukaryota; kingdom Viridiplantae; phylum Streptophyta; class Magnoliopsida; order Ericales; family Ericaceae; genus Vaccinium; species Vaccinium macrocarpon. Next base: position 28,309,906 of record CM040181.1, on the reverse strand, counting down.
GTTAAATCAAAGGGGTAATCAGAAATGAAATTTTATTTGCTACCTAGTAGGTAATCCTATCTATGATAATTCACTGGCAAGTAAGTAAAATTTTCATGCATTTTCATCAATGTTATAAATTTGATTTTATAACATGAGAAGCATACATGATTTTGAAGCCTGGTGCTTATGCTCATTCTGCTCAAAAGAAATGTTGCCTAACATTGCAAGCTATGCAAACATAAGATATAGGTACCATAAGGCGAAAAGCACAAGAGCTAGCAATGAAAGAAACATTCAAAAGCAAACTCAAGGGTGTCCATCAACAAACTTGTCAAGCAAAGGTTGGATAGAGGTAGAGCCTCTTGATATCCCTGTCAAAGGGTACAAATCCATCGGTTCACTCACCCCCCTTGGAGCAAATCCGGGACCTCCCTTTCAAGTCCAAACTCAGCATTAAGTAATCAAAGGGAGTTTGAAGCATTGTCCCCAAAGCATCGCCAGCATGATGGTAGCAAGATGAGTTTCACCATGAGTCGTCGAGTTATATCACAGTTTCCTCCCTGAGGTCCCATAATCACTCAGTCTGCGATCGCAATTGTCCATCCACCCCCATCACATCAAAAACCCAATACTGGGGCAGGGGCATCTACCCCCAGAACCCTCCACCCACTCATATGAACACTGGAGCAGTTCAATGGTAGTTCCCCAGCATCAGAAGTTCAAAGGGTCGTTTACCTGCACGTTGTTCCCAACAAGCAGACTCCCAAGGAATCATTCCCGGTTTACTATCTCAATTTTTAAGTCTATCGCAAAAGTCGAGTCTTAAAAATTTATTTTCATCCAAGGCTATTGCCCAAGTCGAGCCTGTTTCCAATTTTTAAGTCTATTGTTGCAAAAGTCGAGTCTTGAAAATTCATTTTTATCCCATGGCTATCGCACAAGCCGAGCCTGTTTCCAATTTTTAAGTCTATCGCAAAAGTTGAGTCTTAAAAATTCATTTTCCTCCATGGCTATCGCAAAAGTTGAGCCCTAAGGATATCATTTTCAGATCTTCTTCTCAGAAATTTTTAGGTCCATCAAAAAAATTTTGTGTTTTAAAATTCAGTTAAAAAAATTCTCTCAAGGCTATCGCAGAATGTTGAACCTTATCAAGTGTTCATCGAGTTCAATCTCGGTCTCAGTTCAAGGCCATCACAGAATTTCGAGTCTTGGAACTTGTTTGAAAATCTTTCAAGTTTGCTTCTTCAAACATGTATGTTGAGGCTATCGAAGAACATACTGAGCCTTGGCTTCTTTCGCATGTCAAAATTGTCCAGACATTTCAAATTCTTATTCCCGTTCAAGTTCTGTTTGTGCAAATCCAAGTTTTTAAGACCATCAAATTGATTTCGAGTCTTATTCCTATCTGCATTTTCTCAGAACATCAAACACATTCTGTTCCTGTTTTTCATTCACGTATGAATTTTGTGTGTGTTGCAGAACCAAAAGCGGAAGCATGCTCTGCAAGATTACTCTTTCAAGCGATTTAAGCTTTAAAGTGGAAAAGAGAAACGACCATTTAGCTGAGTTGCCGTGAAAAGAAGAAAGACACAGGGGAGATGCTGGGAGTCGGACCAAGCACTTATCTTCTTCGAGGCGAAAAATTGAAAGAGCGGAAGATGGAATGGAGTGATTGACGCAAGAAGGCCATGTGTTCGCACAACGTCGCGCCGGGGCAAAATTGACGTATTCCTCTTATTCTTTGTCTACACATTGCTGCGCAATTTTATACAAAGAGGGGCGCAATTTTATACAAAGAGAGGCAGTTGTTGACACCCAATTTTTGCCCCGCTGCTCTGGGTAAAGCAAGACACGGAAAAGATTCTTCAAAGAGAAGTACTCCCTCTATTTCATATTGTTTGCCCCTACAGAAGTATGTTCATTTTGCACACAAAAAATAACGTGTTTATGCGAATTTTTTTCGAAAAAAAATTGCACAAATTTTTTCTTCTCGATGTGATCTTTAAATTAGTGTAAAGTTTGTTGAAATAAAAAAATTCTTGTACATTATTTTTTGCGTGCAACATGCACGCACTCTCATAGAGGCAAATAATATACTCCCTCCGTCCCAATTTTATAGTCCCTTTTGGGAGTTCGTGCCACTTTTCAAAATGTTATATCTTATAATCTACAATGTTTTAGGTAATTTTGAATACTTTATTTATTAGATTAAATCAAGATCTTTCAAACAAAATCTATATTGTATATAAAATGTATTACCAATTGAAAGATATAACTATTTTTTTTATCCGGTTAGGATAGAACAAGGGACTATAAAATTGGGACGGAGGTAGTAGAATGGAGGGACTAATTCATTGTCTGAAAGGGTACCGTGAAAATTCGAAAAGGCATTGCTTGGTTTGAATAGACGCTGCGAAATTCGAAAGGACGACGAGCCGTACATGTTTCGGAATTTGGAAGGACAGCCGTATGCGTCTTGAAAGAGTAGCCTTTCGGGTGTCGAAGAGGCAATTGTACGCAATTCGAATGGCGAAGGGGTATTGCGGCTTAGGAAAATACTTCAACATTAAGCAGCAAGTATCATTGGTCCGGATAATAAACCGAGTAATGTGATTGGGCGTGCAACAAAGGTTGCGTTAGCAGGCGCAACCCAGGGTTGCGACTGCAAATCCGACTTCTTGCCCATGGGTTGTGGCTAGTCGTTTTTCACACCAAAAATATATTCCCTCTATCCCATAAAGTTTGATCACTACGAAACTACGTGCAATTTTCAAACTAAAAAATAATGTATTTATCAAAATAATTTTTGATTTTTTTTTTGCATCATATAAAAGTTCTCGATGAGATCTATCAAACAAGATCTATATTGACTAAAAAATTATTTTCGTAAGCACGTTATTTTTTAGCTTGAAAATTGAACGTAATATCGTTGTGATCAAACTTTACGGGACGAAGGGAGTATTTATAAAAACAAGGAATTAACTCATATTCAGAAGAATAGTGGTTAAGTCCGAGTGTCAATTCGCATGGACAGATTGGCTAAGTTACAATGGTTTTGATTAATCTTTAAATTAATTCTAAGAAAACAATTGATTGAGATTTTGATTTTGAAAGGCTAATTAACTAAAGAAAATATAAATTAAATAAGATGAAGACGGTGAGAAAAAAGGGTCTTAGGGTTTTGAATCCACCCTAAATTCGTGCTTGACAGACCGGGTGAATATGAATTAAACTAAAGACACGTCCCAAGCCTAGGACTCTCGACCTGTATAGCACAATATTCGGAAGTACTAGAGTCGAACCACAGAGACGGACTAACGGTGTTTGACTCAAAAGTGTTGAATTCTAGTTAAACTAGCTCTTAGGTAGCCATCCTTTGTGCAATTCAGTAGTTTTATTAACTAAACGAATGAGCTTACTTAACTATGAATTTAAAAAGGCGAGCACAACTGTGAGAACTCCAGCGTTCGTGACTAGCCCAACCAATGTTCACTCATGTCACAATTCGCTAAAATAATTGATTTTAAAATAGGAAAAAGTTCCCTAACGAATGCACACCACCTGTCACCAGTTTTCGTGTGCAGTCGAGAGGAAGGCTCCGGATTCCTTCGCCCCGTTTACAAGGACTCCAGTGATGCCAGGGATTCGTTCGTTAGAAAAAGTTTCGTATCCCAAAATTGCTTAAAAATTTAATTATGTTGAACCCGAGGTGAACATCGATTAGTCTAGCCATGGGGTGCCTTCGCCCCACGACCACACCCTATGAATCTACTCACTCATGATTTCAACGAACGCAGCAACCATATATTTAAAACTAAACATGATTTTAGCAGTTGGAATAAAAATAAAACGTGATACCACAGATTTGCAGAAAGAAAATGGAGCTGAACACCAAGGAAGACCCAGAATTCAAAGCTGGCAAACCTGAAGAACTTTGATTAAACTTGAATCTAAAATAATCCTAAGAACAGTAGCCAAAGTTAAGAAAAACAAAACGTAAGTTTTCAACTGTGTGTAACCCTAATTTTGAGTTCTAAAAGGGTATTGTTTTACGGAACCCCCCGCTAGTTCCCAAAAAACCTAAAAAAAATTGAATTGCATCACACGAAGACCAAAACGCCACCGTTCCCTAGCCAATTAAAGCTCTCGGTAGCGCTACACCCATTCATAGGTAGCGCTACCGAACCCATTAAAGTCCTCTTGATTGTTGACCTCCCTGTTTGACCGTTCACCCTTGTTTGGTCGGTAGCGCTACACCCATTTTGGTGTAGCACTCGCCAAGGTTCTGTTCAGATTGTGAACCCTGTTGTGCCACTTTTGAGCGCTATACCAAATCCCTTGTAGCGCTCACGACGGTCCAAATTGCTACCCTCGAGAATCCACTCTGACACTTAGTCTCCATAGCCTTACTTGCTCACACGTTCCATCGCGGCCTTTCCAAGTACCTCTCATTAGTGCCTAAATATCTCAATTTCCTGCAAATTAAGCACAAATACAAAATCCAACCATGTGAACGCATTAAATGGAAAATGAGGATTAACCGCACGCCTAATGCGCTAATTCTACCCTACTTAGGCACTTAAATTCACGAATTTCGCATTCCTATCACATCCACCAACTTGAGCGTTGCTAGTCCCTAGTAACGAACGAGATAAAAACAATAAAAGAAAGATAAAAACCCAACAAGGGATATGAGGGTTATACAACTTGTACAAAAATCTAGTGAACACAAAATTTTCTCCTCATTGTCACCCTTAACTCCGTCACATGCATGCCCTAACTAAAATTCGAACAATTCCGTATCAACACAATTGTAAATAAAAATGCTCCCACACAGTCACAATGCCACTCTCACTCACCGGAACACTCAACATACCATGTGAGGTGCTTGGCGACCAACGTGGGATGAAACAAGAAACCACCACGTACCAATCAAAACAACGCCAGTTATGACAAGGAAAGCTCAATGGACATATGATACCACACATTCATAATCAAATATAAAACATGCATGCAAGAGAGTCAAACAACGTGCATTAGGTCAACTAAGGACTTCATTAGGCTTATAATGACTGTGGTTGCAAAAAGAAAAGGTAGCATGCAAAGGGTGACGGCCTATAAAAGCGCATGGACAGCCTACCCTGACTAGCCGCCACCTCGACTTTGGCACCGGACCGTTGCTCAATACATAACATTAGTCCCGAACATAACTAAAGTACGAGTTATTACACAACACATAAAATAACAAGACTCAAACCACCGACTCGCATCAAACTCCCAGTACATGAACAACGTCACACCACCACATGCAATAACACAAAATAACAGGACTATGACAAAGACACATGAAATAACACCACCCCAGTCCAGCTCTATGCTCAATCTCTAGCATCCAAATGCTCCTCCTCCTCAGCTGGTGCATCTGCAAAGTCATCGGTCCCCTCCAACTCCGGCCACTGTCTAGGTCAGAAAGGTCCTGGATTCTGCCCAAAAATCTGCACCTCCAGGTGGTGCTGCTTATCAAGTAAATCCATTTGATTCCTAGCCAATTGCCTCTACTCCCTCTTCAACTTCTGATGGCTCTTAGCAATACCCGTCACACAACCAAATATCTTCTCTAACCAGGTCTTAGTACTAGCGCTAGCCGGAGGTGGAGTAAGCATTGAACCCTCAATCCCTCTCAACTGAGCCCTACTCCGCTGAAGGGTCGAAGAGTCTATATCCCCCGGCCTTAATTCATCATTGATATAGTACCGCCTCCACAGAATGCCTCTGCTCCTAAAAATTTTGGTAACCAAGCATGAAAAAGGCATCCTCAAAGTAGTCGGAGCATCTCTAAAATCACACATCTGCCCAAAAACATATAGGGCCCAATCACACACTGTGTCCTCACCCATGAACGAATACAAAAGGTTCCCGACTGATCTCTGAGGTGCGCCCTCCTTACCCCTGGGATACAAATTATAACATACCACTTGGTTAATGAACCAGTAGTTCGGCTGGAACCGGCCAGGCCAATGCAGAATTCTAGCATTCATACATTTTTCATATAAATACTCTCTGTCACCTCATCGATTAAAAGTCTCATCCGGCCTAGGGAAATTTAGAGGTCCTGCAAGCCTCTGATAGTCCCAAGCAGTGGCTATCTCAGCCGCATTAATAAACACGGGAGTGTTAGCAATTCTCGACGTAATCCAGGCACCCGGAGTCAGAAAGTGACCCGACTCCGGCACAACCATATTTTTATAAAATTCTTCTACTAAAACATTTTTGTACCCAGGATTAGGTTCAAACCAATACTTCATACCTTGGTCCCGAATGGCGAGAAAAGGGGCGTAGTTTGCCGTCCACAAACCGTCATCAATAATGTGTTGATCATTCTTGACCCCTTGGTTCTTAAATGATGTCTCCCATGCAGCCTGATTATCCCTCTCAATCTACTCACGATCCCTCCGTTTAGCCTAGGCCTATTGAACTTCCTAAACCCCACCAGAGGACCCAGCCACTGCCTTCCTCGTGCCAAGGTTTTACTTTTAGGTGCCATGGTTTGGTGGGTTTTGTGCTAAAAATGTAGGGTTTGAATTTTTCTGATTTGGAAATCTTGGTGGGTTAAAGAAATTTTGGGTTGGATATTATGGTAGAGGACAGTGAGAGGGGTGTTTTTGTGAATTTTGGTGAAGAATTGTGGAATTTTGAAGGAGTAATGGAGTTTTTAGGGTTAGGGTTTGGTTGGTTATGGAGGTGGAGGAAGAAGATGATGTGGGGACAAGAGAGAGAGAGGAAAATGTGCGGATGGGAAAGGGGAGAAAGACATGATGAAGACCCCTTATCGACGGTGATTTTTTTTTCAAATGCCTGCGAGCGCTATCGAATGCCTTATAAATTTTTTTTTTTGGCAAGCTAGACGGGTCAAAGGGGTTGGTTGACCTTTTTTCTTTTCCACCTCTCTCTTAACAATAAAATGGGTTAATTGGGCGAAAAAGAAATGGTTTAAGGCTTTGGATTTTGACTAGAACAAAGGTTATTTATTTGTTTATTTTAACCCAAAGATTTGACACCCAAAAGCAACATTTTAATTTTTTTTCAAAATGACGATGCTCCTCTATTCCAAAGATTCGAGGCCTCTAAAATGCGCATAGAGCTGGACCACCAAATTAATTCCACCATATCACCGGTTTCCTAGGTTTGACATAGAAACTGACATGGACAGTGTTGACACCCAAAAAAAAAATGATGAAACGTTCGTGTACATTTTAATCCCCAATGATGAAAGGAAATTCCCGGGGGAACTCTCGGATTGAAATTCTCCAAGTGAACTCAGTCAACAGTACCGCACGGTACTCATCTCTCAACGCATGGCACAACCAGAGTCTCGTATAGCAGTTTTTTGAATTTTGGTGGCCAGTTGTGCCGCATGGTACATAAGTTATGCCGCACGGCACAATTTGTGTGCCGTACGACGCTGTCACTTGTCACACAGCTTTTGCAAGTTCCCAGCAGTAGAAATTGTTGATGAAATTGGCTCCCTCTGCTCTGATGGTTGCGTGCGAACAGAAGAAGCTACCTCTTAGCCATCATCACTATGAGTAAAGACCAAGAAGACTTGGGGATTACGTTCATTCACTCCCTATATAAATCGATCAAATCCAACGAAAAAGGGGCCGAAAAATTTCTGTGTAAGAGAAGCCATGAAACCTCCCTCTTAAACACTTTTTCTACTGTCAATCACCTTCATCACTACCTCTAATCTCCAGAGAGCAATCCAATTGTCTTCTCCAAAGCAAATCTCATTCAAAAAACCAACCCCCTGTTTTCAGGTTTCCAAACCGTGGGGTAGCCTTTTTTTTTAGATTGCCCAAATCAAACCCTCAATCCTCCTTACCACCATACTAGAGTGAAGTTGAGGTCAGAGAAGGTTCGAGCAACATTCAAAAGTTCAGAAAACAAGTTCAATCCGAGAGTTCGAAACCGAAGGTATAAACCCGTTTCGCCGAATTCCTTGAGTTTGGCACCCTGAGGGGAGGGATGCCAAGTGTGGGATGATTCCTTGTATCATTTACATGCTTGGTACACCCCTGTTATAGTAAAATCAGTTTGATTTCATACCTCCCGGTCGCATCGTACGGTGAAAACATCGCCTCGTACGGAGTGATTCTACGAGGAGGGACATCCCCATACTTAAACACACTATTTTCCCTTTCAAAGTAGTTCATTTTAATCACATTTCATACCTTGTATGTGCCTCTGATCAATCATTTCAAAAAGCCAAAGTTTCAAACTATTTTGCAGCCAGTTGTGCCGCACGACACTCTTACTGTGCTGCACGGTACATTTTGAGTGTCGTACGGTGCTCATTTGAAAATTTGACCGTTAAATTGATGAACAGTGCCGCACGGCTCATTCTTTGTACCGTATGGTACATCCTGTGTGCCGCACGACACACTTTTCTGGTAAAATGTGATTTTTAAACTGTCCCCTGCATGAGCAGTTAAGAACTTTGGATTTTCGTTTGATTCTTGTCAATTACAGAGTAATTATTTGTTTTTTTTTCTTCTTATTATTATCGTCTGCTTTGCTTAATTTAAATGTTTATTTGTCGATGTTCAGCAACAAAATTGTTTTCCAAAAATCCCACAAATGTTTAGTAAAGACTGATTTTTAATCGGGCGAACGAGGTGCATTAAAACCCTTCCCCGTTCGTAACCTGGCTCCCGAATCCGAAACGAATCTTTGGTTTTCAATTGATTTTATGAGTCATTCTCTCAATCACTTTCAAATTGGTTTCTCGGATCCCAAATCATTTTCTCAAAACCCGGGTGTGGTCATGCGCTCCCTCCAATTGTTCTGATAAGCTCTGAATGTGGCAACATTGAAATTTGGTATGACAAAGTTCTCAAGACCAGCAGGCGGCGGTACCTGACGAGCTCCAAGCTAACGGAGGATGCGGTTTGGAATATAGAAGGTCCATTGGGTCAAACCTACCAGAACTATTCGCTGGCGCCCCATGTTGCTGATAGCCATGCCAGGAAGGTCAATCCAAGTCAAGCGCCAAGAGATCACCTCTTCTGTGAGCCGAGAAAGAACCTGGATCCAACCTCCCACATCATCAAAAACCTCCTTGAAATTCCTGATAACAAACCCTTGTATTTCATGAACTCGGTTTCTCGGCACAAGCTCCAACAGATTAGCCTTGTCACATAACCACAGCTGTGTGAAAGAGAGAAAACAAGTAAGAAACCTTAGAAAGCCTTAAACTGAGAGTCGAGGTAAAAAGAGAACGAGTGAAAAGCCAAAAAAAGGAGATCTGAGTGAGAAGCCTACCTGTAGGATCAGCGGACTACCTTCAAAGACGTCAGTCCTACCGGCATGAACCCCATCCAAGCCCATCAAAGTTTCAGCCAAAACCATGGGAGCTACATCCTTGCGCTCCCCAATTTGCATAGCCACACCAACCAGGGAAGAGCTTGCTTGACCGTTAGATTGCATAAACAAGAATGCAGCCAATAAGCACAAGCACAAAGCAAAATCATTGGAGCGGAACCTTCAATCAGACGTGGAACGTTCAGAAAACCTCCACGGATCATGGACTTGGCAGCATTGTTACTTATCTCAAGCTTGGAAGACAACACTGGGGCAAAACTAACCCCATGGAGAGGAATGATGGGCTCCGCCAAATCGAAACCTCCGAGATATGAATAGAATTCTTCCACGGTGGGGCATAACTCGTGAAGACCAAAGCGGAAGACATGCACCTCAGGGTCCCAAAATTGTATTGCAGCTCGCAACAGCTCTGGACGTAAGGACACGTCTCAAATGTAACGAAGGGAAGTCAGCCTGTGACCCTGAAAGTGGAGCCAGTCCAAGCCATTGAGGTCACTAAGCTAAGGGTGCATCAAAACTGAGAAACTCACCGCCATTGAGAGGGGGTGAACAAGGAAGAAGTTTGTAGATTTGAGGTGCAAATGAGAAATGGAATGAACGGTTTTTATAGCCACCATGCATGAAGAACGTTATGGAGTTTGAAGTTCCAAAGAACGGCCACCTCGAAAGGCGTGCCAACTCAAAAATCACAAAGAATCATGCTAAATTTGGCAAGGCTTCTCAAAGGATGCCTCACAATGGCTCTTCAAAGCCCTAGGACATGCATTGAAGTGATGAAATGCCAAAAGGGAGGACCAGAAATCGGCTACAAGTTGCAAAATTTTTGGCACTGTCAGGCCAGTGCCGCACGGCATACTAATAGTGCCGCACGGCACAGTTTTGGTGTCGCACGACACAACTGGCCAAATTCCAGCAAAACTGAGTTTTGAGCATCCGGGGCTCATTCCATGTTTCTTTTGGGCATTTAACCTGTGCATACAACCCATTGCGCGCGCATACGACCTAGTGGAAAGATTGGTTGACAACCTCAACCAAAAATTCAATGATCAAAGAGTCTCGAAGACTTGAACATCAAGAATGGAAGTACCGGCAAGCTATACTTCATAACATTGATTATCTCGCGAGTATAGTCGATACATGTGTGTCATGTCGTATCCATGAGCCATTCCATTCATTTGTCAACGGCAACGCCGGCACATGCGCTCGACAAGCGTCATTCTCTTATCATTAATCCATGCATTACACGAATGAATTCAAAAGTTAATTCCATTGTTTCATTGAGTCCTACGAGTCACAACCACGAATGCAAGTCGAGCTTTTTGTATACAAGTTTTTTGGTCTCAATTCGGTTGTTTAATTAAGTACTCACATGCAAACTTTGATTTTTCAAATTCAATTGCCAATAGGAATAAGAAGCATGACTAAAATGCGAGTTTTTATAAAACCAAAGATTAAAATATCCACATCATGAGCATAACCATATCCAGGGGCAAACGGGCCCAATACAATATCAACTACTACGGCTCACAGGCCATCTATACAGAGGGCTAAACAAGTGCCCAAACCAAAGCGAGGCACGCAGGCCCCACTAAAATGCTACTACTAACAAATGTCTCAGGTACAAGGACGCCTCGATGAAGCATGTCCCCGATGGACTAATCCTTCCTAGTCACACCTATAGTCTTCTCTAAAATTCTCTTAATTTCCCTATTGGCTAATTCGGCCTGCCCATTAGTCTGGGGGTGGTAAGAAGTGGATACCTTATGAGTGACTCTAAACTCCCCCATTAATTTCTCAAATGACCAACACGTGAAATGCGTGTCCTAATCCGAGATAATGGTGCGTGGCAGACCAAACCTCGACAAGATATTAGCCTTAAGAAACTCTTGCACAACTTTAGACTCCAAAGACTTGGTGGGAATTGCTTCCACCCACATCGATACATAATCCATCGCTAACAGAATGTACTCAAAACCATGAGATATATGAAATGGACCTATAAAATCAATGCCCCAGCAGTCAAACACCTATAGTACAAGAATATGCCGAAGTGGCGTCTCATGACGTGAAGACAACTTGCCAAGCCTATGGCAACGGTCACATGTCCTTCAAAAAACATGCACACCCTTAAACATATCGGGCCACCAGAACCTGCACCACAGAATCTTGGCGGTGGTCTTCTTTGTAGAGAAGTGACCCCTACGTGCCTCACCATGACAAGACTCTATGACCCCTTACTGATCAGGCTTAGGGACACATTTACGCACAATTTGGTCTGCATAGTACTTGAACAAATACGGGTCATCAAAGATGTACTGTCAGACACTCCTCAAGAATCGTTGCTTCTTCTAGGTAGACCAATGGGAAGGAATCTGCCCAGTCACCAAATAATTGACAATATCAGCATACCATGGGCACTCATTAGCAACGAGCAACTGCTCGTCTGGGAAAGAATCTCCAATGGGAAGATCCAAGGTGGGGTCCTCGAACTCTAGACGAGACAGATGACCAACTACTACATTCTCGACCCCTTTCTTATCCTTGATAATGAGGTGGAATTCTTGCAACAACAGAATACACCGGATAAAGTGAGCTTTCGCATCCTGCTTGGTCATCAAGTACTTTAGGGCCACATGATCGGTAAACACCGTGATCTGCGAACCCACCAAATAGGATCGAAACTTATCTAAGGCAAACACCACTGCTAGCAACTCCTTGGTAGTGGTGTAATTCATCTGTGCCTCATTGAGCGTCTTACTCGCATAGTAAATCACAAAGGGGTCCTTCCCTCTCCTCTGTTCCTCTGTCCTAAGACATATCCGACCGCATAGTCAGATGCATCACACATCAACTCAAAGGGAAGACTCCAATCAGGAGACTACACAATAGGCGGAGTTGTGAGACCCCGCTTCAGCTTTTGGAATGCCTCCTCACATGCATCAGACCACACAAAGGGTGCGTCCTTTTCTAGCAACTGACACAACGAACAGGAGATAGCACTGAAATCCTTAATGAACAGCCGGTAGAAATCGGTGTGCGCAAGAAATGAACGCACATCTTTGACAGACTTAGGAGTAGGAAGATTACGAATCAAGTCTATCTTAGCCTTGTCCACCTCAATACCCTTGGAGGACACAATGTGCCCCAAAACAATTCCTTGGGTTACCATAAAGTGGCATTATTTCCAGTTTAGTGCTTGACCGTTCGGGTGTCTAATAATTAACTCTAATTCCGTCCCAAGCGTAGGACTATAGACCGGTGCAGCATAATAATCCGGAAGTACCGGAGTCGAACCACAGAGACGGTCTACGGTGTTAACCCAAACAACGCTAGATTCTATGTTTGTAAACGGCTCTCAGGTAGCCACCCCTTGTTGAGATGATTGATTTTAATAACTAAATTAAATTAATCGAATTATTGAACTCTTTAATTTAAACAGAAGAGCACAGCCGTGGACACTACAGTGCCCGCAACTAGCCTCATCCACATCCACTCAGGCCACAATTATCTAATTAAAAGGTTTTAAAATATGAAAAGAATTCCCAACAAATGCGCACCACGTGTCACCAACCACTGCGCGCATTTGGAATTGGCAATGCCCGGGTATGTTTGTTAGAAAAGATTTCATATTAAAAAAAACTGCGCATTAATTTGAAAAATTCGGCACCGAGGCGGAATGTGTGATTAGCCTATACGGGACACCTTCGCCCCGCTGGCACCTCCTATATGACTACTCACACATCTTTGTGACAAATAGCAAAAGATAAATTGAAACAAAAACTACTCATGCTTCTAATTATCAAGGTATAGAATCAAAGAAAATTAATACCGGATTTGCAAAGCGAAAATTAATCTGAATTTTGAATTAGCACACGAATCCTGGAACTTGAACTCCGGAAAATTGAACTTGAATCAAAGCAACGAACGAAGAAAAACAGATCTGCAGCCGAAAAAACTCGAAGAACAAAAGTCTACCTAAAATTCGTGGAACCCTAAAACAGCCTAAAACAAGAGTATTTATAATAAACCCTAATAAACGTACGAAAATTAAATGAAATTCAGAAACAACCCCCGCGCATAGCCAAAACGGCAACGTTTAGAGGCTGCCCTTAACCGCTCGGTAGCGCTACAGGCATTTCTTGGTAGCGCTACCGATTTGCCTTCCACCATGGTTCTGACCAAAACGGCACCGTTTAGCTTCTTCTCGATATCCATTCGGTAGCGCTACACCTATTTCTAAGTAGCGCTACCACTCTGCTTAGGGCAGGGTTGATCGTTGACCCCTGTGCTGACTGTTGACCTTCTTTTCTAATACGTTTGTAGCGCTACCCCTATTCTAGTGTAGCGCTCAAGAACATTCTGTCCAATTTGGGACCCTTTTTAAGCCATCTTGAGCGCTCCAAGGTATTGGGGTAGCGCTCCCGACGAGTTTCGACCACCCCATGCACAATTCACTTGCCTTCAACTTCTGATCGACGTGCATGGCCCTCCAAAATATTTAAAATCGCACTTATGCCCCTCAATTACCTGCAAATCACACTCGCAACACAGAAACACCACATGCACGCATTAATTGGAAAATAAAGCTTAAATCGCATGTAAACTAAGCCAAAAACCCCCTAATTGGGCGCTTATACGCAAGCTTCTCACGCGCCCATCATTTAGCACCAAGTGCTTCTCCTCACATCTTTTCAACACCTTGCCTAAATTCTCGAGGCACCCATCGAATGAGTCCTTGAAGACCGAAAAATTGTCCATAAACGCCTCTACTATCCTCTCAACCATGTCGCTAAAAATTTCCAACATACATTTGGAAAAGGTATCAGGTGCATTGCACAACCCAAAGGGCCTGAGATGGTAGGCATATGTACCATTCAGACACGTGAAAGTGGTCTTTTCCTGGTCCTCTAATGCAACTTCTATCTGATTATATCCCGAATACCCGTCTAGGAAACAATAAAAAGCCTGACCAGCCACTCTCTCCAGAATTTGATCAATGAAAGGGAGAGGGAAGTGGTCTTTCCGGGTGCTCGCATTGAGCTTCCGGTAATCTATGCATACTCTCCAACTTGTAGGAATCTGGGTAGGCACTAACTCACCTTTCTCATTGGTAACAACTGTCACCCTAGCCTTCTTAGGCACTACCTGAACTAGACTCACCCATTCACTATGGGCGATCGGGTAAATAATACCTACATCTAAAAGCTTCAAAACCTCAGCCCGAACCACCTCTTTCATATGGGGATTCAAGCGCCTTTGAGGCTGCTTAGAAGGCTTCACACTATCCTTAAGAATGATTTGGTTTGTACACACCGTTGGGCTTATACCATGCAGATCAGCCACAGTCCATCCAAGCGTGCCTATATGCTCTCTCAACAAATCAAGCAGCTTCCTCTCTTGACCCTCCTCAAGGGCCGAGGAGATCACAACCGGATAAGTATCATTGCCTTTCAAAAAGGCATACTTGAGTGTGTCTGGCAGAGGCTTTAACTCTAGTTTTAGGGGCTGAACCGATGATGGAAGAACCTTGGGCGAAGGGTTGCCTAGAGGTTTGAACATTGGGTCATAAGAGACCCCACATACTTCCTCTACTAAATCCTTGACATTTAACATTTCTAACAAACTCCCTACCTATGGAGAATCTAAAAATAATGCCTCTTCAGTGGTAAGAGCAATCTCTAGAGGATCTTTATACAGGACTATATCGATATGCTCCTAAATGAGGGCCTTGATCAAACTCACCTCTTCTAACTCCTCCTCATCCTCCTCAAGAGTGCTAACATTATAGACATCCACCTCCATCTTCTCCTCACCAACAGACAACTGGACCTTGCCAGTTTTGCAATTCATAACGGCGTTGGAGGTGGCTAAGAAAGGATGACCTAGAATAATGGGAGTCTTCTCTAAAACCTCAGGATTTAAGCAAGTGTTTAGGAAAATAAAATCTGTAGGGAATTAGAACTCACCTACCTGAATCATCACACCCTCCACCACAACCTTAGGCGCCCTAACACTCCGGCCTGCCAATTGCAGCGTGACAGGAGTAACTCTCAGATCGCCTAGGCCTAGCCTCAAGTATACTGAATAGGGGAGCAAGTTAACACTTGCTCTTAAATCCAGCAATGCCTTATTGAACGCCTAGTCTGCGATATCTATGGTAATGGTGGGGCACCCGGGATCCTTGCACTTGGAAGGAATCTCAGTTTGATGAATGGAGCTCACCTGCTTAGTTAGAACGACATCGTTCTAACTCTTGTACTCTTTTTCGTGCAAAGGTCTTTCAATACCTTTGCACACTGGGGAAATGACTCAATCGCTTCCATCAAAGTGATAGGAAATTGCACCCTCTTAAAAAGTTCTAACATCTTGAGGTTAATATTCTGCTTAGGTCTCACCGCCAGCCTTTGGGGAAATGGAGCTACTGGCACAACTAGCGGTGTTGGAGTCATAGGAGTTGTAGCTGTGGGCACTGCCACCTCAGGTGACTCCTCATTATCCTTTACCTCCTTCCTAGGGACATCGACAATTTCAGGAGTTAGTCTCGGTGCATCAACCGGCTTCGAGGGTGTAGCTGGTTTCTACTTTGGTGGGATGGGCTTATCAATCTCCTTCCCACTCCTGAGAATGGTGACTGACTTAGCCTCCTTTTAATTTGGGTTCTAAGCATTAGGACCTAAAGAATTTCCCAAATAATGGGCACCCATTGCACTACCCTGGGCTGGAAACCTACCCTTCTACTGCTGCAGTTGACTGACAACAACAGTGAGTTGTGATATTTGGGTTATAAGGGCCCCAATTTGCTGTCTTGTTTCCATCTAAAATGTCATCTGGTGACTCCATCGGGAATTGACAATATCCTCTAACTTATGATCATGTGCGGTCATCTGTGAATAACCTAGGGGAGGACCACGAGTGGATGGACCTGCCCCCTACCAAGTTGTGGCTGGTAGTGAAATGGGATGACTTGGCCCTGAGGGGGCCGGGATGATTTGGCCTGTTGAAACTGCTGCGACAGAGGTAGCACAAGGGGTTGAGCTTGGCCTCCACTTACGGGTCTGAAATTCGACCACCCAAAATTGGGGTGATCCCTCCATCCCGGATTATACGTGTTAGAATAATGATTGCAAGTCCTGACTGCATTAACCTCTTCTTGATTAAACTGGCTCACCCCCTTGGCGGCAATAAACCCAGGACAAGTGGTCGCGGTGTGCCCTTTACATTCACACCACACAAATACTTCCTCAATACCTACCTCATTAACTAGACGAGTCTGTCTCACCTCTAGCTCCTCTAATCTCTGAGCCATCTTCTCGACCTGAACCTGAAGTCTCTAGTCACGGATGGTAACAGGGACAACGTTGGACCCAGAAGGCCCGGTTTGCTCAAAATTGAATGGTTCTAAAGCCCTCTGCCTATCCGCTTAATCTAAGAAATCCAAAGCTTCGTCCGCTATTTTGGACAAGAAATCATCCCCTTTGCAAGAATACTCTATGTGCTGGATTGCCTCAGTGTTGAAACTCAGATGAAAGAATCTTGCTGGCTGAATTCTCTCAAAGCCATGGTGTGGTAGCCTTAGGAGCAATTCCTTAAAGCGCTCCCATGCCTTGAGAAATGACTCATCCCTTTCCTGCCTAGAACCTTGGATTTGACGCCTAAGACTCTTAGTTTTAGCCTCAAAAAAGTACTTCCTATAAAACGCGTCACGCGCTTGTGCCCAAGTAGTGAAGGATCGAGGCTTTTGCATTCGGAACCACCTAAGTGCGCCATCTTTCAGCGTTGCCTCAAACAACTTGAGGCATGCGTTATCATACTGGGTATTGATGCAAGATTGAGCACCAACCCCTCAAATGTCCACACATGCTTGTACGGATCATCAGACTCCCTCCCATAGAAACTGGGGAGACTATTCAAAACACCAGGTTTGACTATAAAGGTATTGTGTGCCTCTTATGTCTCCTGAGGGAACACAATGGTTCTGGGAGGAGTGGTCCTCTCGGGATGTATGTGTTGCCTCAAGGACGGCTGATTAGCTATTTGCCGATCTCCCATCTCGATTGATTCTAATTCTGACTCTGAAACTGACTTTGGAACTGACTCTAACTCTAGCTAGAAAAGCGGATTGCTGACACTAACTGACTCAAACGGCAACTCTATATAAAGACCACTAATAGGAATAGACTCTGACTAGTGCTCAACTAAGTTTGACTCCAAACTAGAAGATGAAGGACTAGAAAACATAGGCTGACTCGACTCCAGCTCTTTTCGAACTAACCGATGTGTCGGGTTGTGATAATAAAGAGGGTCCTTGTGAACACCTCGCAGAGAAATGTCCACAAAAACGGTTATGATTTCAGAAAATGGTTTGATTGGTTGAATGGAGTCGCCACTCGGATTTGAGGACCGTACTCGAGAAACCTTTTGAAAAGTGACTCTTTTTCCCTTGGAATAGAAAATGTTTTACTGGTCTCACGGAATGAAATTTCTTGGGTCTGGGAGCTAGGTTATGAGAAGGGAAGGAATTTAAAGCGCCCCCCTCGCCCAGTGCAATCACCGGTCTCTACTAAATGTTTAAGGGATTTTGAAAATAGCATTTGAATAGACTTTATTCACCAACTCATGCAAGAACACATAAATGCATAAAGGAAATTAATGAAATGAAAGTGGATGCTTGTGCTTGTGTCATGTGAGGATGTTCTATATGCATAAGGTACTGAAATTTGACTAAAACATGCTTGGTTTGTAGTGAAAAATGTCAAAAATCAACCACAAACATCGTGCAAATCACACCTGGATTGCCATCTAGGCACCTAGATTGAATACAAGCGCCTAGAATTGGGCAATCCAGGTGCTTGGATGGCCCACCAAACAACAAAACTCAAAACTCCATTATTGACAGTAGCAACCAAATGCAATACTTTTAACTAATTCACACACACTCTAAGTGATGTTTAACAACACAGTAGCAAGCATGAACCTCAAGCTCAACTCAAATGCATGATATGAACTTAAAAGAGGGTTGATTTTAGATGCTTTATGGATGCAATGAAACATGTCAAACTGGTTCTTAGCAAGCACCATGATCTATGCATATGATGAACTATTGAACATGTTTATGACCATAAAATAGAAAGAAAGAATGTAAAATGATCTTAATCTTTGGTATAATGAATATGCTAACAATGAGCTTGAATGTCATAGAAATGTTTGAATGCTAAAAATGGTTTTCTTCCTTACATGTTTCAAACCTCTTCCAAGTACTCCACTAGCATAGAAAGACTAGTAAGAACTTGGTTGAGTCCCTCTCAGGGCCATTTGAACACAACTTGATAGGTAAACTACCTTTTAGGCTTAATTGATGAACTTGAATGAGTTTTAGAGTGACTTTTATGGACTTATAGCTACTGCACTTGGGTTTTCGGAACCATTGAGAGCTGATTATGGTTGAAAAGTGGGGGTTTGTGTGTGGAGGGTAAAGAATGGATGGAATCAAGTGAGTATGTGGAACTAGGATGGGGAAAAATTGGATTTTGATGGTTGGAAATGGATGGAGTTGAGAGGGATCAGTTGGGGATGAGTTTCTGGAAATATTTGGGTAGAATAACAGTAAGGGAGATAGATGAGAGCTCCTCCTCTAAAATGAAGAGAAGTGGGGGTATTAATAGGGAGAAAATGGGGTAGTTTTGGGTAAAAAAAGAGAGGGAAATGGAGATTTGAACTCAAATGTGGAGGGATAATCTGTTGGACGAAGATTTGAGTACAGAAAAACGTGAGACAATGTAGGGGGAGCCCATAGTATCATCAAAAACCAACAGCAAATTGTTCACTGGAAGTGATTCCAAGTGCCTAGAATTGGGGAATCCAGGCGCCTGGATTAGGGTAATCCAAGCGCCTGGACTGGGAGAATACACAACAATCCAAACTTCGCGGGGCCATTTTGGGTGTTACCAAACTCTGTTTTGTGCATGGTTTGAAGCGTTGGAAAGCTTGTCAAGTCTAATTTCTAAACCAAGTAGTTTGAACCCAAGATGATTTGTGAATCAGAATATATGACCATTTACCCTCAGAAGTTCGGGAAAATAAGTTGTTCTGGTAAAATATACATATCTCCCTCATTTCAAAATGGATTGGGACATATTATATATCAAATAAGAGTGTTTTGAATGTACTAGAAGGTGGTGTAGGCTTGGTTTATTTTGGAGAGGTTTAGGAGGGGTTTGCAAGTTCACGATCAAGCCTCTCATGCTTTTATCAGGCATTTTCATCCTTGGGGATTGCCAAGGATGTTCGTGGGTTCAAATTGGGCTGTCTATAGTTGCCCTTCTTTGATGACACTTTTCATCATTGATTTGATATGAGTATCGTCAAAGACCTAGACAGACCAATTTGTTGCCCAAGAATTTCCAAAGCTACAAAACACAAACATTGAAATCACGTGGTCGTGCTCGACGAGCTGCCTACGTACCCCATTGTAGGGATCAGACCAACATAGTTCTTGGGGGCATATGAGTAGATTGATGATTTAGTTGAAAATGAACGATGAATGATGATACATACAATATATGATTGATGATTGATGGGTGATTGAGTGTTTGATTGAAAGAATGAGTGATGATTGATTGGATGCACCAGCTAGGCGGTTTTGAATGAAGATTGCATGATTGAATGATGATTGGATGCGCCGTCTAGTCAGCTTTTGAATGATTGAATGCCACAGCTTGGTGGCTAAAATGATTGGGGTGTATCAACTAGGGGACTAAAATGATTGAATGCACCAGCTTGGTGGCTACGTCATGTAATGAATCTATTATTAAATTGAATGTCAAGAGTATCCTAAATGACATTTTTTAAAATGTGGCCATTTCAGGTCTTGAAATTGAAGTGACCATCTCTGGTCCTGAAATTAATTTTGAAGATGACCATTTCTGGTCTTGAAATTAATTGTTTTTGCCAGAGGACGATTGATTTAAAAGTTTGGTCCCTTAGGATGATTGATTCAAAAGTGTGTCCCTTAGGACGATTGATTTAAAAGTTTGGTCCCTTAGGATGATTTATTTAAAAGTATGTCCCTCAGGATGATTTAAAACTGTCCCGCAAGACGATTCAAAACTTTTCGCTTAGGACGATTGATTTAAAAGTTTGTCCCTAAGAATGATTTAAAACTATCCCGCAAGACGATTCCAAAGTTGTCCCTCAAGACGATTGATTCAAAAAGTTTGTCCCTTAGAAAAATTGATTTTAAAAGTTGTCCCTTAAGACGATTGATTTAAAAGTATGTCCCTTAGGATGATTGATTTAAAAGTTTGGTCCCTCAGAACCGATTGATTTAAAAATTTGTCCTCAAGACAATTGATTCAAAAGTTGTCCCTGAGGACGATTGATTCAACAGTTTGTCCCTCAGGACGATTGATTTAAAAATTTGTCCCTCAGGACAATTGATTTAAAAGTTGTCCCTGAGGACAGTTGATTCAAAAGTTGATCCCTCAGGACGATTAATTCAAAAGTTTGTCTTTCAGGACGATTGATTTAAAAATTTGTCCCTCAAGACGATTGATTCAAAAGTTTGTCCCTGAGGACAATTGATTTTAAAAGTTGTCCCTCAGGACGATTGATTTTAAAATTTGTCCCTTAGGACAATTGATTTAAAAGTATGTCTCTTAGGACGATTGATTTAAAAGTTTGGTCCCTCAGGACGATTGATTTAAAAATTTGTCCCTTAGGATGGTTGATTTTAAAAGTTATCCCTCAGGACGATTGATTTAAAAGTAATTCCCTTAGGATGATTGATTTAAAAGTTTGGTCCCTCAGGACGATTGATTTAAAAATTTGTCCCTCAAGACAATTGATTCAAAAGTTGTCCCTCAGGATGATTGATTCAATAGTTTTTCCCTCAGGATGATTGATTTAAAAATTTGTCCCTCAGGACAATTGATTTAAAAGTTGTCCCTCAGGACAGTTGATTCAAAAGTTGATCCCTCAAGATGATTAATTCAAAAGTTTGTCTTTCAGGACGATTGATTTAAAAATTTGTCCCTCAAGATGATTGATTCAAAAGTTTGTCCCTCAGGACAATTGATTTTAAAAGTTGTCCCTCAGGACGATTGATTTTAAAATTTGTCAGTTAGGACATTTGATTTAAAAGTATGTCTCTTAGGACGATTGATTTAAAAGTTTGGTCCCTCAGGACGATTGATTTATAAATTTGTCCCTTAGGATGGTTGATTTTAAAAGTTATCCCTCAGGACGATTGATTTAAAAGTATGTCCCTTATATGATTGATTTAAAAGTTTGTCCATCAGGACAATTGATTTGAAAAGTTGTCCCTCAGGATGAATGCATATGACTTGTGCATTGACACTCGATGACAACAACGACAACATTTCTTCTTTAAAAAATAGGAGGCTCAATGGGTTGGCTCTTTTGCTTTACTATCTTTCCCTTTTGGTCAAGGTTTGGGTTTGACCTTGGCAAGACTCTGGTTTTGAATTGGTTTTAGACTTCAAGGCTCCTATGCCCTAGTCATGGATTTGGGTGTATGCTTCCCCCTAAAATGGCATTACGATGTCATGCCCCAATTTTGGGTTGACGTGCCTCCACAGATGATGAACCTAAATTTTGATTTTATTTCTTGGCTCTGCTGATGGTTTTGGCGATTAATTAAAATTCTCGATGGGGCAGGAATCTTTTAAACCCATTAACTCAAGATTTTCACAACCCTGTCACCAAGCACTCTCCAGAAGCCTACGAGGCTCATCCCAACTCCTCAGCTAACGCCACCCAAGAAACATTAGAGGGTACAAAGAGCAACGCCTCCAAAGTCCAAGCTCGCCACTCGGCTCAAGTCTGCCAATGCCGGAAGCCAACCGAGGTGAACCTCACTCCGCCTATTTTGAAATAGGGACATGCCAAACAAGTACAACAAGTAAGCTCTCGCCATCTGAGCTGCCTCTGTCGATGACTCTGGCTCATGGTCCTACAAGGCTGGCATGTGGTCGCACCTCACCATAGGCTCTCCATCACCTATCTCTCCCCCCAAAAAGTGCCTCATGGCTGCACTCTCTCTATATAGCCCCGAGTCAAACAGGATTGGCTCGCCACCTACTGTCAAGCCTGTGATCGCCGAAAAGTCCAATGGCATCACAGTCATCTCAATAAATCTCAAGTGGAAAATGTTGGTAGTGTCCCACCAACGCTCGATTAGAGCTCTCAGCAATTTGCAGTCCACCCGTGTCAGCACCAGAAGTCGAATAAAAGCCATAAAGTCCGTGCCCTCAATAACCTGTCTCACTGCCCCTTGTAAGCCCTGGAAGCACTCGAAGTAGTCTGACGAACCGCCATAAACTGACAAAGAGACGTTTCTCTGTTTCAAGAAAACAAATGCAAAGTTTTTCAAACAACAGCAATGGAAAGCATACATGTACAGGAGTTCAAGGCAAGAACAATGGCAGAATGCAACAAATAAGATACGTGCAGTAATATGGGTCTCCAGATCCCTCAACAAGGTCGTCTCATCATAGAACAGGCATATTGGTGAGTACACGTCAGACCCCAGCGGTATAAAAAAGTGCACCCATGGCACGTAAGTCTCTGGGTCGAACGGGGGCCTCTCCCTCTGAGCTCTCTTCACTTCTACCACCAGAGATAAGAGAGCGCCCTCTCCTATAACGTCAGCCACAGCCTCTCACTGTCTCTCCTCAAAGAACATGTCTTGAATGTGCTCAGGCACTCCCTCCTCAGTCAGAGCTGTAGCAAAAGTCAGATTCTCTTGAAGGGTCCGCGCTAAGTCCTCATCTCTGGCTCCCTCAGTGTGTCAACCATAGTATAACCTAGAGCCCTAGAAGAACCAACTACAGTAGGAACAACTGGTGGGTCTGAAGCCTGGACCTCCATCTCCTCACCCCCACTACTCGAGTCTCAAGCCTCCTCCTTCCCTAGATCCCTCTTGATCATCGAGATAACTATCGATGTTTGCTCTCCTCCAACGGGCACCTCAGTAACCAAGGAAGCACTCAGAAGGTCACTGGGTACCAAGCTCTCCTACGAACCCATATCGACACCCTCCCCGGTGGGTCTCTGCTCAACCAAGACGTGAACACCTCCAATAGCCATCTCCACCTCAGAAACTCGTGCACCCATGCCCTGCATGTCAACCTCCATGGGCATGGAGCTGCTCTGCATGGCAGTACTGTCACCTCCTATAGGCCGATCGCCACTGACTCCACTTGTTGGAGTGTCACTTGTCAACAACTCACCGATGACAATGTCTGCATCACCACCAGCTGAACCAGAGGCCTCGCCCATATGGACCTCGTCACTCAAACCACCTCTAAAAGTCGCCACAGATGGCATTGCACCATTCACAGCCGCCATATAGGGTCTAAACCCTTCGGCTTGCACCGTGTGGTGCTGACTACTGCTGTAGCCTAATTCCGCCAGGCCAATTGGGGCTGAAGAAACATTGCCGACATCACCCACAACCGATTGAGGTGTTGGGTCTACTCCTCTATTGGCCGACGACGACTGTTCACCACCGAAAGAGGATTCGCTCTCAACATTGTCGGAAACGAGCCAGGCTTTAGTGTTCACAAGGATTTAGATCTGAAATTGGGGGAAGAAGAAGAAGATTTCCAGTGGGAAGAACTCAGTTTTGTTACTCAGAGTAACTGATCGAAATTTTTTAAACGAAATACGTGAAAGACGGAAGGTTTTGGCAGTTTTGAACCATTCTCGGCCAAAATTCCACTTACACCGTGTGGCATGCCAGTGTGCACTGTGCGGCATACAATCTTATGCTGTATGCAAATACCAAAAATTACACTTTCTAGCCTTCGTTTGTTGGTGTTTTCGTGAAACCTACCAAGAATCGTATTTTCAGATGAGTATCGAACAAATTTTCAAGTCCTCTATGGCAATTTATTTTTCCAAAATTTCTAAGTCCTCCACGGCAATTTATTTCTCACAAATTTTCTAATTCCTCCACGGCAATTTATTTATTTTTCATGGCACCAATTTTTCATAAATCCCTAAGTCCTCTATGGCATTTATTATTCGCAAATCCTCTATGCCATCAATTTTCCGAATTCTAGAATTATTTTATTTTATTTTATTTTTTTACGGCTTCCACAGCCTCCCAAAATTATTGTTCACGGCTTCCACACCTCCCAAATTGTTTTCCACAGCCTCCCAAAATTATTGTTCACGGCTTCCACAGCCTCCCAAATTGTTTTTTTTATGACTTCGTAGCTTCCCAAAATGATTTCCACAGCCTCCCAAAATTTTTGTTCACGGCTACCACAACCTCCCAAATTGCCTTCCAGGGCCTCCCAAATTATTTTTCACAGTTGCCAGGGGCCTCCCAAATCACTTTTTAAGGCCTCCGCGGCCCCCCAAATTATTTTTTCACGGCTTCCACAACCTCCCAAATTATTTCTCACGACTGTTTGGGCCTTCAGAATACTTCTCTCACTTTTACAACATTATTCATTTTTCACTTGTTGAAAAATGAGGTGTCAACTTTTTTCGTGATGGCTCTCGATGAACTACGGCTGGTCTGATCCTCTCAAAAGAGGTATGCAGGAAGCTCCGAGCTCGACCAAATTTATTGATTCTCTTTGGTTTCCGCATAGTTGTCCAAATTGGGATGTCCGAATCTTCTAGCACAGCTTGCCCCAACATAATGGTGACCAAGCCGTGTCGAAGAGGGGCAACTATAGACACCCCAATTTTTGATAACTTGTGCCTCTTCAATGATGAAAAGGATGCACAAAATGTACCTTGGAATGGATACTCAGACGGACGGATTAAATAAACCAAAAACCCAAAAACCACCTGAAACCGTACGACCCCAAACCTAGAACTGTATGGCTTGAAAATCCACTTGCACCGTGCGGCATAGCCTTGACGCCGTATGGCACCTTGTCCCATCAACAAGGATTCCGGGAACAATGATGATATTTGCAAATGATGCCGTTCACTGGCATGTGGGAATCATCCAAGTGATGAAAACGTTCGAAGCTCCATCTATATAAGACTCAAATGGAAGGCTGATGATAGGCGCGCAATGTCATAGATATAAGCGCCTAAGTAGGGTGGATTAGTGCGTTAGAGGTGCTATTTTATTCCATTTTCCACTTGATGCGGTGTGTTTTTGGTTTTTCGTGTGATTGGTTGTTTTGTAGAAAACAGGTCGGAAAAAGAGCGCGTGAAGTGGACACATGGCGGTCAAGCACGTAGGGAACCAGTGGGGCCCCAAGTGGGGACGACCAAACAAGCCTGGAAGGCATTTTAGAAGACCCGGTATTGACACAGGGATTGTCCTGTATCGATACAGTTCGCATCATATGGGAACAGAACGTCTGAGTATCGATACAGAACTTCTCCTGTATCGATACCAAAGGTCACATAACTGACTGATTGACTTTGTTTCGGGTCTTGACTTTGGTAGGGATTATAAATACCCCATTTTTCGGGACAAGTAGGGTTCCACGATTTTTCTCTAGGTTTTAGCTTTTCAAGTTTTCGGCTACGGATCTCAGTTCTTCTTTCGGTTTTATACTTCCAGTTTTAATTCCCAGCATTCTAGTATTCAGATTGTTCTGCGGATCGGTAATTAAATTTAGTTTTTTTCTTTGCAATTTGCGGTTTTATTTCTTATCGTTCTTATATTCTATTCGTTAAGCATGCATAGATCTAGGTTTAATTTGATTCTTGCAATTTTCATAATCATGAGTGAGTAGTCGAATCGAGTGCTGCTACGGGGTGAAGGCGCCTGCATCTAGGCCAGTCGATATCTCACCTCGGGGCCGAATTAAATCATTTTTCAAGCAATTTTGGGAACTAGAACTTTTCTAACGAACAAACCCAGGCATTACCGGAATTCGAATGCGCACGGAATCTGGTGACAGGTTGTGCGCATTTGTTAGGAAATTATTCTCAGATTCTAAAATCAGTAAAAGGATTAATTGTGGCCCGAGTAATTATTGGCTAGGCTAGGTGTGGACGCTAGGTTCCCACAGTTGCGTTCTCTTTATCATCTCATGTTTAATCAGTTAAGTTAGCTTAGTAGTTAATTAATTAAATCCCATCAAATCAAAGGGTGGCTACCTAAGAGCCAGTACAAACTGCACTCCACACTTTTAAGTCAAGCACTCCAGTCGTCTCTATGGTTCGACTCCGGTACTTCCAGAATTATTGTGCTGCACTGTTCAAGAGTCCTACGCTTGGGACGCGTCTCTATTAGTTTTGTTTTGTTAGTCACCTAATCGGTCAAGAATTTTTGGCGCCCTTGCCGGGGACGGTGACGAGTGTTCAGAGGTGTTGAGTCGTAGTTTTGTTTTGTCTTTTAGTTTAGCCATCATAGGTAAAGGTAAGAAGGGTTCTCCTAGGCAGGACCCTCTTTATTATCGAGACCCTACACATCGTTTAGTTCGAAGAGAACTAGAGTCGGGTCAGTTTGCATCTCCTAGTGTTACATCTTCTAGTTTGGGGTTTGACCTAGCTCAGGCAAAGTCTATTCCCATTAGTGATCTTTTTATCAAATTACCCTTTGAGTCAGTTAGTGTCAGTAATCCACTTTATCAGTCAGAGTCAGAGTCTGAGTCCAAATCAGAGGTTAGTGATATGGTTAATCAGCAATTCGCGCAACAGCCATCTCTGAGGCAACACCTTTACCTTGAGAGGTCCACTCTTGAAGGACCCATTGTGTTTCCTTGAGAGACACAAGAGGCACGTAATGCTTTTACGGTTAAACCCGGTGTCCTGAACAGCCTCCCAACTTTCTATGGGAGGGAGTGCGATGACCCATACGAACATGTGCGAACCTTCGAGGGATTGGTGCGCAACCTCGCGTCCAATACCCAATATGATAATGCATGTCTCAAGCTGTTTGAGGCACCCCTAAAAGATGGCGCACTAATGTGGTTCAGGATGCAAAAGCCTCAGTCTCTTACCACTTGGGTGCAAGTACGCTACGCTTTCTATAGGAAGTATTTCTCTGAGGCTAAGTCTGTGAGTTTTAGGCGTCAAATCCAAGGGTTTAGAAAGGAGAGAGGTGAGTCATTTCTTAAGGCATGGGAGCGCTTTAAAGAATTGATCCTCAGATTGCCACACCATGGCTTTGAGAGGATTCAATTAGTCGAGTTTTTCCAACTGGGTCTCAACGCTGAGACCATCCAGCACATAGAGTATTCCTTCAAAGGGGACGATTTCTTGTCCAAAATAGCTGATGAAGGGTGGGATTTCTTAGATGATCTAGCTGATAAGCAGAGGGCCTTAGAACCATCTGATTTTGACCGAGCCGGACCTTCCGGGTCCACTATTGTTCCTTTCACCATTCGTGATCAGCGACTTCAGGCTCAAGTTGAGAAAATGGCTCAGAGGTTAGAAGAATTAGAAGTGAGGCAGGCTCGACCAGTTCATGAGGTCAGTGTTGAGGAGGTATGTGTGTGGTGTGAATGCAAAGGGCACATCGCAACTGCCTGCCCCGGGTTCTTAGCAGCCAAAGGGGCAAGTCAGTTTAATTAGGAGGAGGTAAACGCTGTTAGGACTTGGGATCCTTATTCAAATACATATAATCCAGGATGGAGGGATCACCCTAACTTTGGGTGGTGCGATACAGTTTCCCTGGGGGTGGAGGCCAAGCTCAACCTCCTTTGCCTCTAGCGGCAATTTCCCGATCCCGTCTTTTCGGGCCTTCAAGTAGGCAAGTTATTCCATACCACTACCAAAGAATGTACCGGGTGGGGGGCAGGTCCATCCACTCGTGGTCCTCCCCCAGGTTATTCCCAGATGGTAGGTCGTGACCATAAATTAGAGGAGAATGTCAATTCCATGATGCAGTCTTAGATGACATTCCAGATTGAGACAAGGTAGTAGATAGGGGCCCTTACCAGATAGATGTCCCAACTCACTGCGATAATTAGTCAAATGCAGCAGGAGAAGGGCAAGTTTCCGGCCCAGGGTAGTACAGCAGGAGCGCATTACTTGGGAAGTTCTTCAGGTTCGAATGTTCATAACCAGGGTCAGAATCATGAAGAAGCCAAGTCGGTCACCATTCTCAGAAGTGGGAAGGAGATCGACAAGTCCATTCCGCCAAAGCGAACACCAGTTCCACTCCCAGAAATGGTGGATGAGCCGAGGGCAAATCCTGAGAATATTGAGAAATCACCTGAGGTGGTGGAGCTTACTAACGTGGCCCCCACGACTCAAACACCGCCAGCAAAACCATTTGCTCCATTTCCCCAAAGGCTGGCGGTAAAGCCTAAGCAGAGCATGAACCATAAGATGCTCAAACTTTTTAAAAGGATGCAATTCCCTATTACTCTGATGGAGGCTATAGAGTCATTCCCACAGTGTGCGAAGGTACTGAAGGACCTTTGCACGACTAAGCGCAAGAGTCAGAACGACATGGTTCTGACAGAGCAAGTGAGCTCCATCCTTCAGACTGAGATCCCTGCCAAGTGCAAGGATCCAGGATGTCCCACCATACCCATAGCCATTGCAGGGCAGACTTTCGATAAAGCCTTGTTGGATTTGGGAGCGAGTGTCAATTTGCTCCCTTACTCAGCATTTTTGAGATTAGGCCTTAGGAATCTGAGAGAGATTCCTGTCACTCTCCAGTTGGCAGACCGGAGTGTTAGGGTTCTGAAAGGGGTGGTGGAAGATGTGCTGATTCGGGTAGGCGAGTTCCAATTTCCTGCAGATTTTATTGTCCTTGATATTAGCCCAGGACCCGAGGTCTTAGAAAAGACTCCCATCATTCTAGGTTGCCCTTTCTTAGCAACCTCCAATGCCGTCATGAATTGCAAAACTGGCAAGGTCCAGTTATCTGTTGGTGAGGATAGGATGGAGGTAGACGTTTACAGTGTTAGCACCTTAGGCAAGGATGATTAGGAGACAGAGGAGTTATGTTTGATAGACACACTCACGCAGGAGCACATTGATACAGTCCTTTATAAGGACCCTCTAGAGGTGGCTCTTACCACTAAGGAGGTCTCATTTTTAGAATCTGCAGAGGTAGGCACGTTCCGTGAAATGTTAGCAATTGAGGATGAGTATGAGGATATATGCGGGGTCGCTCATGACCTAATGTTTGAGCCGTTGGGCAACCCTCCGCCCAAGGTTTTTCCATCTCTAGTGCAGCTGCCCAAACCAGAGTTGAAACCTCTCCCGGACACACTCAAGTATGCTTTTCTCAAAGGCAATGATACTTATCCGGTGGTGATCTCCTCAACTCTTGAGGAAGATCAAGAGAGGAAGTTGCTAGATTTACTGAGAGAGCACATAGGCACGCTAGGATGGACCATAGCGGATCTACATGGTATAAGCCCTATGGTGTGTACACATCTAATCATTCTTGAGGCGAGTGTTAAGCCATCTAGACAGCCTCAGAGGCGGCTAAACCCAAACATGAAAGAGGTAGTACGGGCTGAGGTACTTAAACTTTTAGATGCGGGTATTATATACCCGATTGCCCATAGTGAGTGGGTCAGCCCAGTACAGGTTGTGCCTGAGAAGGCTGGGGTCACAGTGGTGACCAATGAGCAAGGAGAGTTAGTACCGACCCGCATCCCTACAGGTTGGAGAGTATGCATTGATTACCGGAAGCTCAACGCGAGCACTCGGAAAGACCACTTCCTTCTCCCCTTCATTGATCAAATTCTGGAGAGGGAGGCTGGTCGAGCCTTTTATTGTTTCCTAGATGGGTATTGTAGTGGGCCGAAATCTAGCAGCCCAGTCGAGCCTCGGTCGATGAGCCCGGAGGGGGGGTTGGGCCCCAAACAGGTCTCCAGGCCCACCAAGGGACAAAGTGCCATGGGCCGACCGAGCTTGTCACATACGAGACAAACCGGAGTCTCGGCCGGTAAATATGAATCAGATGAACCGTCTGAGATATTTCATGTCCGAGATGGATTGGAGGAGCATCCCGAGATTTCGGTGACGATCCTCGTGACGTCACTTGAGGTGGTTAACGCCCGTAACAAACTGAAGTTATCACATGCGTATGGGACAGCTGTACCTACGTCAGCATGATAGCATCCGAAACAGTTACTCTACGTGCTTGATGGTGATTGGAGGATGCGAACATGCGATGCATGCAGGTCTGGCTCGTGACGCTCGATGACGTCATCCGAGCCAGATTGACCGATCTGCCCCTGTGCATGGACAACCTATAAATACAAAGCAACGAAGCCCTAAACGGGTACGCAATACTTTTCTCGTCAACAATTACTCTTAAACATACCTTTCTTCTCCGATCTCTTACTTGATCGTCGGAGTGCCTTCCCTGGCCACACTCCGGCCAGGTTGGGTGCTAACGACAGGTGCTCATTGTGCAGGGGCTCGTGCATAACCACCTACTCCATTCATCTTCTACTCTCACGGATCAGGATCACTCGAAGGACCTAACCGGATTTAGAGGACACCACAGGTACTTAGGGTACAACCAGATTGAGGTCGCTTTAGAGGACCAGGATAAGACCACCTTCACCTGTCCGTATGGGACATATGCATACCGTCGCATGCCCTTTGGGTTGTGCAATGCACCTTGTACCTTTTCCAGGTGCATGATGGGGATTTTCAGTGATATGGTCGAGCGCATAGTAGAGGTGTTTATGGATGATTTCTTGGTTTTTGGGGACTCATTCGATGGATGCCTCGAGAATTTAGGTAAGGTCCTACAGCGGTGTGAGGAGAAGCACTTAGTGCTGAATTGGGAGAAGTGCCACTTCATGGTGACCCAAGGGATTGTGTTAGGGCACATTGTGTCCTCCAAGGGTATTGAGGTGGACAAAGCTAAGATAGACTTGATCCGTAATCTTCCGACTCCTAGGTCTGTCAAAGATGTGCGTTCATTTCTGGGACACGCTGGTTTTTATCGGCGTTTCATTAAGGATTTCAGTGCTATCTCCCGTCCATTGTGCCAAATTTTGGTAAAGGTCGCACCTTTTGTGTGGTTTGAGGCATGTGAGGAGGCGTTTCTTAAGTTGAAGCGGAGTCTCACGACTCCGCCAATTGTGCAGTCTCCCGATTGGAGTCTTCCCTTTGAGCTGATGTGTGATGCTTCTGACTATGCAGTCGGAGCTGTGTTAGGACAGAGGAGAGGGAAAGACCCATGTGTGATCTACTACGCTAGCAAGACACTAAATGAGGCACAAATGAAGTACACCACCACTAAGAAAGAGTTGTTAGCTGTAGTATTTGCCTTAGACAAGTTTCGGTCCTATCTGGTGGGCTCACAGATCACGGTGTTTACTGATCATGCGGCCCTGAAGTACTTGATGACCAAACAGGATGCGAAAGATCGTCTTATCCGGTGGATTTTGCTTCTGCAAGAATTCCACCTCATCATTAAGGATAAAAAGGGGGTAGAGAATGTGGTCGTTGACCATCTGTCTCGTCTGGCATTTGAGGACCCCACCTCAGATATACCTATTAGAGATTCCTTTCTAGACGAGCAGTTGTTGGCTTTTAATGAGTGCCCATGGTATGCTGACATTGCCAATTATTTAGTGACTGGGTAGATCCCTTCTCATCGGTCTACCCAGGAGAAGCAGCGTTTCTTGAGGAGTGTCTGCCAGTACATATTTGATGACCCTTATTTGTTTAAGTATTGTGCGGACCAGATTGTGTGTAGGTGCGTCCCCGAGTCTGACCAGCAGGGAGTCATTGAGTTCTGTCATAGTGAGGCATGTGGGGGTCACTTCTCTGCGAAGAAGACCACCGCCAAGATTTTGCAGTGTGGGTTCTGGTGGCCTAATATGTTTAAGGGTGTGCACTTATTTTGTAGGTCATGTGACCGTTGCCAGAAGCTTGGCAAGTTGTCTGCACGTCATGAGATGCCCCTCAGGCCCATTCCAGTGCTAGAGGTTTTTGATTGTTGGGGTATTGATTTTATGGGTCCATTTCCTTTGTCTCATGGTTATGAGTACATCCTGTTGGCGGTGGACTATGTGTCAAAGTGGGTGGAGGCGATTCCCACTAAATCTATGGAGTCGAGGGTTGTGCTAGAATTTCTTAAGGCTAACATTTTGTCTAGGTTTGGTGTGCCACGCGCCATTATCTCAGATCAGGGCACGCATTTCATGAGTAGGTCTTTTGAAAAGTTAATGGGGGAGTTTCATGTCACTCATAAGGTATCCACTTCATACCACCCCCAAACTAATGGGCAAGTCGAGTTAGCAAACAGAGAAATCAAGAGGATTTTAGAAAAGACCGTAGGTGTGACTAGGAAAGATTGGTCCACTAGGTTGACTAATGCGTTGTGGGCCTACCGCACTGCTTACAAGACCGTGTTGGGTGCCTCACCCTATCGGCTCGTTTACGGTGCCACCTGTCTGTTGAGTTAGAGAAGAAGGCCTATTGGGCCATTCAGATAGTCAACTCTAGTTTGACTGAGGCAGGTGAGCATAGGAAGTTGTAGTTGAGTGAGCTTGAGGAGCTTAGGAATGACGCGTATGAGAATGCGAGTATCTATAAGGCTAAGGTTAAGGCATATCATGATAGGAATATTCAGCGCAAAACCTTTAGGGCTGGCCAGAAAGTATGACTTTATAATTCGCATCTTCATATTTTTCCAGGGAAGTTGAGGTCCCGTTGGGATGGTCCCTACCTAGTCGTTCATGTGTACCCGAATGGGTCGGTCGATGTTCGTGACCCTAAAGATGAGCATGTGTTTAAAGTTAACGGACAACGTCTTAAACCTTATTTGGAATTTTTAGAGGTAGGCGAACCTGATGAGGAGTTGGTTGATCCTGTTTATTCGGACGACCCCGTTGAGTAGGTATGTTCCGTTGGTGTTGACGGGTAGCTCACGCGTACTATGCTCTTCGTTGAGTGTGGACCCGGCCCCTAGCAATAGGGGTACCCATCATTGACTTGGGTATTTTAGCTTCACACGCCGCTATTTAAATAAGGATTGTGTGCCCAGCTCCGATTAGCAAGGGCATGTTATGCGTTTTAGTGTTTGTTTTTCATTTCAAAAAAAAAAAAAGAAAAAAAAAAAAATATAAAAAATGTGGTCCAGTATAGCCACCTAATTTCTAGCCTTGAATTTGTGTATCTGGGTTTCTAACAATCCTATTGCTTTGTCTCGGATAGTCATAAAAGATGATTGGCTCTGATTTCTTTAAGGAAAAACCTTGAGTGATTTAACCTGTTGAGTCATGACTTACCCGGGATTGTTATGATGACCTTCTCTACACAAATTTAAGTGAGAACATTGGGGAGAAAAGTAGTACCCGTACCTTTCACGTGACCAAAGAGGTGGTGTTTTGGATTTTTTGGTTCGGTTGTAGTGTTCTGTTATATTCGTTATTTCTTTTTGTGGCCTGGCTTCCACTAGCTGGCGATACTGATGTCATTTGTTGCCTAGTAGGTAGTTGGTTCTTAAGTCTTTTGCAGGACGAGCATGCTAAGACACCAGCCTTGGTAGTTTGGTCCTCTCCGCCGGAGTGAGTGCGGCATTCAGGAGCCTCAAGTAGGGGTGCCACGAAATGTGGCGGTTGTAAGTCCTATAAAGTTTCGGCGCGGCCCTGTGTGACTAGCTGTGGACTTTGTTAGGTCCGAAGGAGCGGATCCTGGAAGCAGTTCCAATGACAAACTGCAACGGTGCCAGAAAATTCCCCATACATCGGCCGGGGTCATGATGGTTGGCTGCCATCCGACGATCCAGTTTTTCCCCTTGTTCTTTCTTTTGTTTGTCTCCATGCTCTGGGGACATAGCATGTTTCAAGTTGGGGGGAGGGTTGGTACATTTGTTTTTATAGCGTTGCTAGGTAGTTTTCGGGGATACTGTTGTTATGCATCTTGTAGATATTCTTTGAGCATATGAGATTTAGCTGATCAGTATGCCTGTTTAACTTGAATGCATGCATATATTTGGCTACTTTTTTTAGCATGATACATTGTCGAAACATGTGAATAAGTATCCCCCACATTGGTAATAGCGTATTCTGAATAGCATTCCCATGTTCTTTGTATTCATTTATGCAATCGCATAAAATAGTAGGCTTTTGTGCTGCAATTAAGAAACCATAGTTGTCTATTATGCATTTGTGAGAGTGAATAATGTGCATAGGGGATGACACAAGGCATTCTTTGCATGATTAAACCACATATGAGTCCCCTTGACCAATCTTAAACCAGTCCGAGTCAGTTCCCGTGTCTAGCTTAGGAAACCGGTGTTTGGTTGGATTTAGGTTGGGGGGAAGTCAAGCTCCGTGCGACATAAGTGCCGTATTGATGTGGGAAATTTGGTGAAGCAATGGATGTTTGAGGGATTAATGTTTGAGGAAGTCTGATTAGTTGTCATGTTTTGGAACCCATAACCTTTACTCCTTTGCAAAAAAAAAAAAAAAAAGAAAAAGAAAAAGAAAAAGAAAAAGAAAAAGAGGTTCGGTATCGATACGGGAAAACCTGCGTATCGATACCGTTAGTGTTGATCCGGAACAGAACCAACGGGTATCGATACAGCACATTTACTGTATCGATACCGAGACCCATATACATAAAATTAAAAGGGTTCAGCCGGTCACTTTCCCACATTCCCACCTTCTTCTTCAACCTTTTCTCTCTCTCTCTCTCTAACCCTAACCCACGAAATCCACCATAACTACCACCTTCAAACCTCTCAAAACCCCACCAAATCTCACCCAAATTCCACCAAACTTCACCAAAACACTCCTTTCTTCCTTCTCTACCACATACCTCTCTCAAAGCCCTTCCAAAACCCTTATCTTTCCAGATTTGAAACCCTAGTTTTCTAACCTTAGTTCAAAATATGGCACCTAGGAAGACTTCCACTAGTGCTAAGGGAAAGGGGGCGGCAACCTCTAGTGCCCCTCCAGAGCAAGCAACCGGGGGAAGGAGGACCAAGGATCAGATTGCCCGGGATGAGCGGGATAGATGGGAGGCTTCTATTGATTAGAGGGGGGTTAAGAACGAGCGCCTCATCATCCGGGATGGGTTTCTCTCGAACGATGTCACCATACGAGCCATCGTGAGGCAAGGTATGTCATTTTGGTTCGAACCAAACCCCGAGTATAACTTAGAACTTGTGAGGGAATTCTATAAAAATTTTCATGTTCCCGCATCCGGGACTACATTCAGTGCCGAGTCTCAGATAACCTCACGAGTGGCTAGGGTTCCCATTACGGTCACCCCCGATGTTATTGCTGCAGCTTTGCAATATGTGCGGCCTACTGATACTAACTACCCGTGTGACATTGTGGATTTCGTTCCACGTAGAGTGGCGGGTACATTGTATGAGAAACGTAAAGATGCTAGTATCCCGCACCGTCCGGGCAAGTTCAGGCCGGCTTTTAGATTTTTGAACCGAGTGGTGTGTTATAACATAGACCCTAGGGCAACTGAGAACAAGCCATCTGAGAATACTGGGAATTTATTGACCGTTTTCATGGATGAGGATACTGTTTGTGATTGGGCTTTGTTTATTTACACTAAGATTATCGACTTCAGAGATGCCCCGACACAGACCCACATGCCGTTTCCTTGCCTGATCACTACCATTGCTAGAGACTCCGGGTTGACGGGGGCCAAGTGGTTCAACAACGATCCACTGATTCCTGGGCCGATTGATAGTACTATCCTTACCAAGAGCATAGCCCAGACTCATGGCGCCAGAGGGGGAGCCTTTTTGACTACCGAACCACCTCCCCACGCATCCAATACCTCTTGGCTACAAAAGATCTTTTGCCAAGGTGTTGCTACTATTCGGAGTCAGCAGAAGCTGAAGAGTGAGGTGCGAAAAAATGCAAGAATTCTGCAGCAGATGAGTCACAGGGAGGAGTGGATGGTAAGGTGAATTGAGGGGTCGACCTCTGATCCATATGTTCCACTGGAGTTGCCTGAGTTGGAGGTTAGTGATGATTTCGCAGATGATGATGCTGCTGAGGAGAGTGAGGATGGTGGGGATGATGAGGAGTGATTGAGACACTTGTGTTGCATGGGGCTGACTGGAGGGTAGGTAGTATGTTGAGGAGGTGTATTTCATGTTGGGTATTTTGTTATTTCATGTTAGGTACTTGTTATTTCATGTGGACTTATTTCTGTTTTTATTTGGGGTCTGTAATATAACTTGCATGGATTATGTTTTTATTTTGTGGACTTGTTTAGGTGAAATGTGTGGGCTTATTGTGGTGTAGTAGACATGGCAGGTCTTGGTAGGTTGGGTAGTTAACCTTGAGCTTCTATAGGCCGGCACCTAATTTTGCAATTCCTTTTCTTGTTCTACCAAGGTCATTATAATCCAAAAAGTCCTTAGTAGATCTTGTGCACGTGTTTATACTCTCACTCATGCATGGTTGATAATGATGTTTCTTATTTTGTGGATTCATATTTGGTGTGTGTTTATTCTTGCTGAGCGTTTATCTTGATTGGCACGTGACGACCAGTTGTTCGGTTGCACGTAATTCGCCAAGCGCTTATATGGGATGTTGAGTGTTCTAGTGAGTGAGTGTAGCGCATTTGTCGTTGTGAGGGGTGTTTATTTACACGTGTGTGGCACTGCTATCTGTATTCAGTTTCTTTTCATCAAAGCATGCATGCATGTGAGTTACGGGCATATTGAGAGGCGAATATCTATCGCTGTGATTTATGGTTGCTTCTACAGTGTGCATAACCACCGTAACCCCATTGGTGTTTTCTAGTTTTTCATTCTTGGCTTTATTTCGTTTGTTCCTAGGGACTAGCAACGCTCAAGTTGGGGGGGTGTGATAGGCGCGCAATATCATAGATATAAGCGCCTAAGTAGGGTGGATTAGTGCGTTAGAGGCCCTATTTTATTCCATTTTCCACTTGATGCGGTGTGTTTTTGATTTTTCGTGTGATTGGTTGTTTTGTAGGAAACAGGTCGGAAAAGAGCGCGTGAAGTGGACACATGGCGGTCAGGCACGTAGGGAACCAGTGGGGCCCCAAGTGGGGATGGCTAAACAAGCTTGGAAGGCATTTTAGAAGACCCGGTATCGATACATGGATTGTCCTGTATCGATACAGTTCGCATCATATGGGAACAGAACGTCTGGGTATCGATACAGGACTTCTCCTGTATCGATACCGAAGGTCACATAACTGACTGTTTGACTTTGTTTCAGGTTTTGACTTTGGTAGGGATTATAAATACCCCGTTTTTGGGGACAAGTAGGGTTTGACGAATTTTCTCTAGGTTTTAGCTTTTCAAGTTTTCGGCTACGGATCTCAGTTCTTCTTTCGGTTTTATGCTTCCAGTTTTAATTCCCAGCATTCCAGTATTCAGATTGTTTTGCGGATTGGTAATTAAATTTAGTTTTTTTTCTTTGCAATTTGCGGTTTTATTTCTTATCGTTCTTATATTCTATTCGTTAAGCATGCATAGATCTAGGTTTAATCTGATTCTTGTAATTTTTGTAATCATGAGTGAGTAGTCGCATCGAGTGCGGTTGCGGGGCGAAGGCGCCCGCATCTAGGCCAGTCGATATCTCACCTCGGGGCCGAATTAAATCATTTTTCAAGCAATTTTGGGAATTGGAACTTTTCTAACGAACAAACTCAGGCATTACCGGAATTCGAGTGCACACGGAATCTGGTGACAGGTGGTGCACATTCGTTAGGAAATTATTCTCAGATTCTAAAATCAGTAAAAGGATTAATTGTGGCCCGAGTAATTATCGGCTAGGCTAGGTGTGGACGCTGGGTTCCCACAGTTGCGCTCTCTTTATCATCTCATATTTAACCAGTTAAGTTAGCTTAGTAGTTAATTAATTAAATCCCATCAAATCAAAGGGTGGCTACCTAAGAGCCAGTACAAACTGCACTCCACACTTTTAAGTCAAGCACTCCAGTCGTCTCTGTGGTTCGACTCCAGTACTTCCAAAATTAATGTGCTGCACTGGTCAAGAATCCTACGCTTGGGACGCGTCTCTATTAGTTTTGTTTTGTTAGTCACCTGATCGGTCAAGCAGCTGAAGTGAACGATTTCTCAACCCAAAAATTCCTCCCGAAAGTAAATTTGTTTGTCTCCTCGTTACTCTGTCGAAACCTTTCTTGGTTCAAATTATACCACCCTTGTTCTTACAAGCCTACAACTACAGCTTCTAAACCTCAAATCGATCCTTTTCAAGGTCCTTGGTCTTAAACCAAGCGAATCCAGAGGTATACATTTGCATTCATTGAAGTAATAATCTTCTGAGGGGAGTTTCCACCGGGCTTGAGGAGAGTTCTATAGCTCTTCCTCAAGTCCAAAAGGAAACATTTCAGCAAAACTCGAACCTTTCGGGTGGGTATTTTGTGACATCATCCATTGTCATAGGATGCCGACCCAGGAAACGAGGTACATTCCTTCATCAAAATCATTTTCCAAACCTAGTTTTATCAATGAATAACATGGGTTTTACACCAAAAAACAGAGTTTGCTTTCAATCAGACAAAATGAGGATCTTTAAAAATAAAACAAAAATTTGCACAGAGGTACCGTGCGGCATCCAAAGTGCACCATGCGGTGTAACTTTGGGCACCGTATGACATCACTGGAAAAACATTTTTGATACTCTATTTTTTGGGTCGCGATGCTCTGTTTTTGGTTAAAACTAGTGGGTAAAATTGCGGTTTACCCCCTTTCACTTTTTGTTTTCACTTTCTGTCCTCAGTTAATTTCCTTGCAGATATATACTTGGTTGTATATTATGTGAGTTGTTATCATTATTTGTTCCCTTTAAGCATGTTGTTTTCTCGATATATTGTTTATGTGAAATAAAGTTTTCAATAAAATATTTTCAAAGAAAATCTCACAAAGATGTAGTAAGGACCGGAAAATTTCCGGCATGCTGGTTGCATTTTTCTAACAAAACCTTCCCCGTGAGTAACCTGGCTCCCGAGCCCAAATCTCCATTTTTTTCGCAGATCAAACCCTTTTTCAGCGGCACAAGAGTCATTATTTTTCTGAACGGTTTCTCGAGTACCTAACATTTTCCAGAAATTAAACCCCAGGTGGCGACTCTAAATTTTTCCTATTTCCCGGATCGCCTTTTTCTACAAATACCACCAAAAACTCTGTGGACAATCGCACCCGCGCAAAAACAGAGCGTCCACGGCCTTCTTGCGTGATGGCTAGAATAGCCTTTGTCATTAAGAATCTTACATTGGGCGTGAACCCACATTTCGTCATAGAACTGTTTGAACCTCATGCTATTCTACAAGATTTTGACCCCACTCTCTGGATCGGGAATGACCACCGTTGGAGTATCATACCCTGCGATCTCATCAAGTTCATCACAGAAAGATGTCATATATACTTCTTTATAGTTATAGTCGTGGTTGTAATCATAATCATAATTATAATCATAATCACAACTGTAAAACTCTTCTTCAATTTCGCATACCAACATAAAACATTCAGGCATGTTGGCTGTCCCATGCTCCGGGTAGGGGTGCGTGCGCATGTCCTGAGCTTTAGTGGTTATCCTCAGCTCGTTGTTATCCATCTTTCTCGTGAAGATCCTTTTTAAAGTCCAGCAATCACTAGTGGGATGCTTGGTGCGTCTGTAGAACATGCAATAATTTGGGCTTTCTCTGTCTGCGCACGAGGGCGCAACCTCAATATTTGGTAGTGTGAGACCACCATCCGCTATCCACTCTTTTACCAACGCTTTTACCTTTTCGATGCTGTAGGGGTGGTCTAGAGCCCCTGTATTTTCCTTATACGCCTTTTGTTTCTTCCAATCGCCACGCTCGTTACTGTTTTTTCCCCATCCACCACGTCCGTTGCCGCTTCTACCACTGCCTCTTCCCCCCTACGACTTGCACGAAGATGGAGCGGAAGTTGCAGCTGTGGAGATGGAGTGTGATTTTCTTGACTCCCAGTCGTCCCGCATGGGTGGTTGTACAGTATGGTGAAACTTGTATGCTGCCTCCAACAGGGCCGCAAATTTCTGAATCTTGACATTAACCAGAAATGGCTGATACTCGCGCAGGAGGCCAGACGTGCAAATTTCAACCAAGTATTCTTCTTCTACTGGCTTGAGGCAATCAGTTGCGCAGTCCTGAAACCGCCTGATGTAGTTGATTATATCTTCATTGGGGCCTTGTGTCTCTTTAACGAGGGATAGACTGGTTATCTTCTCGCGTGTTTCGAAGAATTTCGCATAGAAGCAGTTGACCATGTCTTCCCATGACGATACTGAATAAAGGGTGAGGTTGACGTACCAAGTGTACGCCCTATTGGTTAGAGATTTGGAAAACTCTCTTAGCCTAAGATTTGTGTCTCCAAAGAAGGCTCCTAGGGTTTCAATGAACCGTACTACATGTTCCTGTGCGTTGCCCTCTTTGCCATCAAACTTAGTGAACTTTGGTGGGGTGTACCCCTCCGGATATGGCATCTGGATGATAGCCATGGGGTATGGTGGTCGAATGTCTGGGCTAGGGAGGGTGGGGAAAGTTGTTTTGTTTTCTCTCTTTGCAAGAGAGCTTATACCTTTGCTAGGGTCACCGCCTGTGGCCCAGCGTTCTCTCCCAATGCCGCCCTCTAGTGTACAGAACCAATTCCTGTGGTTTGCAAGCTAGGGTTTTCAGGCAAGGCAGGGTGAACAGGGATCAGCGGCTGTATAAGGGCTTGAGTGCCAGGGCAACCACCTAGAAGTGCCACCCCCTGAGTCCCATGAGCCTGTTCAGCCCGTGGATGCACAGGTAGCTGGACTCTTCCTCCAGCATGGATTTGCTGGGCCACCGTCACTGGTTGGGCCCTAGGTAAGGCAGCTGTGATGACCTCTGTGAGGCCAGCTATGGCTACAAGTAACTGCGTCTGAGTGGTTTGCATTTGGGTGATTCCAGCCTGCATAGCTTGGACTATCTCCATGGCTGGAGCTCCCTGGTTTCCACCTGCTTCGTTCCCCCCATGACTAGATGTGGCATCTTTTATCAGTGGTGGATCGTCGAGAACAAGGTTCGCGTGGTTTACTGGTGCTACCATGCCTGAAGTTTGTAGACCACTTCTTGTGTTTACCATCAACTAAACAACCTCCCCAATAGAGTTGCTTGAATGTAGGTGATGGTTCTTGCTAATGATGAGCTGGAGAGGTATGGATAGTCAACAGTAAAGACACAGTGAAAGAAGAGAATAAGGTGGTCTAAGAAAGGGTGAAGAATAGAGCAGGTGTGCACTGAAAGAACTAAGGCAGTGGATTGCTCTCAGTCTAATCCGTGATTCCCTTGGTGACCTAGGTGATGGGGCAATGACTCACTAGGAAGAATGTTCTTCTCTCACCTCGGTGATTACCCTTTTTCTCTCTAGAAAGGCATATGCTTTTGCCAAGATTTCACCAACCTCTGGGCATTGAAAGGGAATGTCCCATATTTATAAGCACCTTGGACCAATCGTCAGTTGCAAGGCTATCATCCTATAAAATGATAACACGTGTCTTTTCCGTACAACTTGACCGTACGGATCATGTCATCATCATGCATCTGACTCGCGCAGAGATGAGCCATTTCCCCGCGCAGTGATCCTCTTGTTCTTAGCCACTAAGCCACTAGATCTCCCTTATTCCCGTTAGGGGCAAGGTTGTGACTTGTTGGTTGCACCTATATCACAACCAAGCCTCAGGGGGCCCTTGGGGTCTTGCCTTTAGATCGCAACAGGTATAATTACCTGGGCTAATTTGGACTAGCTTGTCGAATTCTCTCCCATGTTCTGGGCCGCGCCAATCGTTTGGGACCATGAGCCTTTTCTCCTCT
This sequence comes from Vaccinium macrocarpon, assembly GCA_022606695.1. Taxonomy (NCBI): domain Eukaryota; kingdom Viridiplantae; phylum Streptophyta; class Magnoliopsida; order Ericales; family Ericaceae; genus Vaccinium; species Vaccinium macrocarpon. The sequence continues at coordinate 28,267,825 of CM040181.1, read as the reverse complement.
GTTTGGATGGCTCATGGTTGCCCAAGCACCGCCTTTACTAGGCTTGGGGGTGTCTTGCCGCTAGGGGCGTAAATGCGAGAGGTCTCTCGCCCCCCACGAGAAACATGTGTGTCGCCAGGTGCACCCGCATGCGGAGGTATGCGCGAAGAGTGCCACATGTCATGTGGACATCCGTGCCACTAGGGTGACACTTGTCATGATCTTATTGGCGGGTCAATGTGGACTCTGGTCAATGGGAGGTTTCGCGCTGACCTCCCCTACACCAACTCAAGCAGAAAATGCTCATATGAAAGAGGAAGAAAATGAGCTACATCATCAGCAATCTCGACCACCATGCTGATACATAATATTCCTTGGGTGGCTTCACAATCTATTATTCTATTACCCTTGTGTGGAGGCCTTCAAGGTACTAGTTTTGCATTAATCATCTCTAGGAATCTTTGCAATCAGCTTCAGCTTCCTGATTCCGAATGAAACACCTCTTGAAATCTTCCACAGAGTACTCCAGAAATACCATCCCATTTCCATTTGAGAGAGTCCATGCTAATGAATCCCGAAACAAAATTGTTTAGTAAACTGCTTCAGTACCTAGAGTTGCCCTTCTAATTCTTGAGTTTCAACTTGAAACTCAAGGTGTTCTTCAATATTCAAGCAAGCCACCACTCTCCTCCACCAAAAGTCACTTTTCAATCCATATTAGTATTAGTCAAGTTGGTGGTAGTTGTTGGCGGGAATTATAGTGGTTACGCTGTTCGAGCAATCCTACCTAGCTTCGCGTCTTTTAATTCATTACCGGAACTGAGGTAGTTTACTTATATCCTATTTCTAAGCATATTATTTTCACGTTGTTATAATGTCCATAGTTTACTGTTACTCTATTTTTGTTATAGCTTCATTTTTACATAGTCGTTATAATGCTCGGATCATTACTTATAATTTTCTAAATGTTGTTATAATAATTGGTTTTTGGAAAATAGTCATGGTACTAAAAAAATATGTTTTCGATAAAATGTAGTTGTGATTACAATAATTTAATAATTCGACTTATCAATTTTACGCCGTTATAATGCCCGATTATTTTTGACAAGTTGTTTATAAATGATATTGTTTTATAAAAAATCACGAGACACGGGATTTTGAAATGATGAATTGAAATGCGACAACGTAGAGTTTGGCATAATTTTCTACTAACCCTAGACTAGTTTTCCAAAAGAATTGCATAGGAGAAATCATGATTTTATGTGACACGTTTTACAAGAAAAGTTGCATTGACCCGAAACACGTTTTTTATGAGGAAAGTTCCATATTCACGAAATGAGATTTTTTGAGATATGTTGCACATTCACGAGACACATATTACGAGATATGACACGACACGGTTTTCGAGCAAATAAAAAGTTGCTTATATGAGAAACAAAAATGAAAATGAGAAATGAATTCATGAGAATGTTCTGTGGAAAGAATTAGTGGGGATCTGAATGAATGAATAAATACGGGAGTAATGTTCGCGGAGAGAACTTGGTGGTTAGGGCTAAACGTATACAACACATGGTGGACGGACCTCGTATATAGGCTGCCCTATTCAGATGATACAAGACGGCCGAGACCATAGTTGTGAGAGTGCGTGGGAAAGTTTGGCGACTGTCGGTTGGAAAAGATGTAAATGGACAATTACTTCGAATGATGGACTGTGACCCAGTGGTTAGAAATAGTGCCCCGTTGCTAATAAATTTGAAGAAGAATTTTGACATCGAAAGATAGTACAGGGCACATTACTCTGTGAGCAAAATACTCTGATTTGAAACGACACCAACACTGTTTACACTGACACGGACACATGCATATTTTCATGATAGATACGGTTATCTATTACACTGTCGTTATTCTTTCCCTGCATAAAATATTGTTTTAGAATTACTAGTATAAGGTTGGGGTAAGAGTTGGCTATTGGGCATCTTCGGTCACGGTGTTGCACTTGTGTCACCTTGGCATAATACCATGATATTGCCCAACGACTTTGACGTATTATGCTAGATTTTCGTGATGAATAGGAGGCGTATTATAGCTTGGGGCAGTACGAAGTTGATTGTTCAGCCGAGATGGGTGGTAACCAGCTCGAGGATCAGTAATCGCTGTAACCGCACCCAGCTGGAATAAATGCATTTTATAGATTAAGGACTTGATGTATCGGACTTTGAATACTTTTATTTAGTAATTTGTAATAATAACGTTTCTCGAAATTTGGAGCGTTACACATGTTATCACCTAATGAGTTCTCAATTTATGGGTGTAGAGAAGTCAAGTGAGAAGTAAGGGGGGTGAGTTTTTGACTTCTCATTTTTCACTTTTATCATTTTGATTAAAAAAAAAAGACCTAAAGAATGTATTCTGCACACATCTCCCAAATAGTACTCCTATTATTGAATGCATTATGCACATATCTCTCAAACACATTACAGATTCAATAATACATTCATAGAGATGGCAACTTCCTCCATATCTGATGGATGCTGGCCTGCCCCGGTCATATGGAGGTCGGGTTTATCCAAAAAAATTCCACAATGGTATTGGGCATGGTAAGATTTAAAAAATACCCGCTTAGATATTGAACGAGTATGATTTTGTTATCCACACTCCCAAATCCCTGTACCCACCCCATGCATGCCCCTTATTTGTCTATACAAATCTTTTGTATCGTATTAGATATGGAAATAATTATCTTTAGAACAAATCTTGTCAATTACTACCCAATATAAACTACTTAATATAATAAGAATATTAAAACATATTCTATTTTCTAAAAAAAATCTCAAAAAGACTGTAAATATATAACACCAATGTCAATACTAAACCATTGTAAACTGAAATTTGTGCTTTCTGTGGCACTTTTTAACATTAGGTTGACAATGTCTTCTATAATTTGAAGTTTTTTACTTTATTTTTGTTGGTTTCAATATGCAAAATGTAAAAAGTCAAAAAGAGAAGCTCCCAAGCACCCCTTTATTTTTATTTTTTGGAACAATCATGGAAGTTTCTCAGCTGAATGACTGCCTCGAGGAGAAGAAGAATGAATGCCACGAGTAGTAACTCAGATTGAGCTGTCTTGGTTTTTACGGACTGTAAACAAAAAAAGACTCTTTCAAAACAATCTGTGCAGACTCTTTCAGCTCTAGCTTGCGCCACTAAAGAAGAACAACAAATGACAACAAAGTGATTGCATAGGAGGAGAGAGAATTCGATTGTTAATCACTGAATCATTTAAGTTGTTAGAGAGAATTGCAGTTTATTATTTATATGTTGAACACAACCCTTCACGTGCAGCGGCGGATGCAGGATTGCCATTTTTGCTTAATTTGCAGGGGTCACTCTTCAGTAATTTTACAAAGAAATCTAAAAGTGTACTAAAAATATGTCAAAAATTGGGGGGAGTGCAGGGGCGAACACACCCTGTAACGACCCTAATTTTTCGTAAATAAAAATTTCGTTAAATAATTTAATTAATTAACTTAATTTTCGGTTTATTGGAATAATTTCCTATTAAATTATTATTTAATTCCTTAATTCGATTTCCAGCCATGCGTACACGTATACGAGACCGAGTAACGCATCCGTTACACTACCATAGCACCCGGGGACCGAGGTTAATGCCTGAGACCTACCCAACCACTACCATTACTTCACTCAACAACCGTAGGACGTCATAGCGTAGTCACGTCAAACCTTGGAACTTGTTGTCTTGACTAAGTTAGAGTTAGAGTTAGAGAGAGAGAGAGAGAGAGAGAGAGAGAGAATGCCGAGAGAGAGAGAGAGAGGGATCGGTAGAGAGAGAGAGAGTGTGTGTGTGTGCATGCATCTTAGTACACATGCACATGCATGAGTTATTGCTTTGTACAATTGTGCAAGCAATGGTTTGATGAGGTGGCCAACTAAACTTAAGGTTTTGTACCCAACATTAGTTAGATTAAGCCTTGCTATTTTTGGAGTACACTACACAGACCCACACAATACATGCATTTGTGCACAATACACCTATCTTAGCCTATGTCTTGTAGGCCTTGGCTTCCAAGTAAGCTAGGGACAAGCTCCCTTAAATTAAGGGAGGAATAATCCACCTAACCCTAGCTAGTTATGGCTACCCTCTTAGCCATTTAATGTATTCACACACCATTGGTTCATATTAGCTCTTAAAAACACCCCGTAACTAGGACGACCGCGCAAAAACCTACACAACGGAACGCGTTTTTCCCCCACCATTGTATCTACATTGTATCTACCCTAAATGGTTCATTCTAGCCAAGAATCTAGCCCTAGATACCTAGATACCTACCTAGACCTAGACTTGCCACCTTTGTACTTCCATAAGACACCTAAGCATCACATTTACTCCCATACATGCACCATCTCAAAATTTTCGGTAGAGGGAGAGGGGAGAGGGCCAAAAGTTTTTGAGGGGGAGGAGAAGTCACCCTTTGTCTATAAATAGCAACCCCTTTGGTCATTTGGACACCCCATACCCCACACTTGTTATTTATCTTTCTACTTTCCCAACAAACCAAATATTCCTACCACCTTTTAACCACCATATTTTAACCCTAATTAGCTACTTACTAGGTTGATTAGTAAGTTAGCTAGGTAGTTTAAGGGCTTTCTTCTCCAAAGGATTGCTAATCGGCTTCCGGTTTACACCCGGAAAACTAAGGTAGTTTACTAAACTACTCTTCTAATTAGCTATTTCTAGTTTAAATATGTTGTTCTAATTAAGTTTCTAGACATGATTATGGAGTTTGATTATGTTAATTTATGCATAAGTTAAGTGACTAAAGTATGTTTCTTAGTAATTTAGAAAGAGTACTTTCATTTAGAAAGTTTAACAAGCATGTTATGAGGTTCAAATTAAAATAGTTCTTCATGGAATTAGAAGTTAATTAGTGAAATTAGAAGTGGATTAGTGAAATTAGAAGCGATTAGAAGGTGATTAGAAGTGATTAGAAGTGATTAGAAGTTAATTAGTAGATATGATTCACTAGACAAGATTCTAGTATGATTAAGTTATTATTTCTAGAAAGAAATAATTAATCTTGATTGTCTTACTTATTGGTTGATATTTGAGATATTATTTCTTAAATAAATGATAAAATTGCCTTATTAAGAGATTTGTTGGAAAGAAAGTCTAGTGGTTGTTTTTGACAAGAAAGTATAGAGTTGAATTTTATAAAAGAGAGAATTAATCATATAGATTTCTAGAAAGATTTCTATAAAGTATGTAGTGGGTTTATTTGGTGATTTTTCTAGAAGAAAAGTTGTGATTTTTACTAGATATGAAAAAGATAAATTATTGAGAATATTTGAGAAGAAAGTTTCTAGAAAAAAATAGAAAGAATATTTTTGGAGAGTTGTAAATATTTATTTTGGAAGTCTATAAGTAGTTATGGTGGATTTTGACAAGGGATTTCAAGAAAATAGTTGGGTTTAAACTATTTTTGAAAAGAGCAAATTGATTTATTTTATTTCTTTGGAGGAGAAATAAAATAGTTTGGAGATTTTTGATGAGGATTAAATTGAGAGAAATGGAAATATTATTTTTGGAGAATATTAAAGTGTATGATTTTATGTGGGGAAATTGCTAGAAGAAATATTATTATGAGGGAAATTGGCGTATTAGAATGTATGATTTTATGTGGGAAAAGTTTCTAGAGGAAACAAAATTATTTAGAGAGTTGGTATATTTGTGCATGATTTTATGTGAGAAATATGATTTTGAAAGAATGTGAATTTAGAAAGAATTGTGAGATATTGCATGAGCATGATTGAGCATGTGACACCGAGCACGTACGCGATACGTTATGTCACCAGACGCGAAATTTAATATTTATTGATGAGAAAATAGAGATGAGATTGAAAATGAGTTTGGAATGAGAAATGAGATTTTGGAGAAATGAAATGAGATTTGGAGAAATGAAATGAGATGAAATGTGATGAAATGATTTACCACCTCAAATTCGCGGAGAGAATTTGGAGGAACGGTACCGATTGCGGTAGTGCAGCGAGAGCGCCACTTCCAGTTCGCGGAGAGAACTAGGATGTTGGGCTAAGCGTGCACTGTGTGATGAACGGACCTTGCAAGCAGTGCCGTTAAGTTCGGGTGATGCAAGACGGCCGGATTTGGGGGTCGTGAGTCGCTGGGGTGAACGGACCGTGCAAACAAAATTTGTTAAGTTCGGTGATGACGACGGCGGGACCTCGAAGCGGAAAAGGTTGGTACCGTACCGAGAGGAGGCGAAACGGACCAATAACTTTCGGAGAGCGGTGGGAGTTAATGAAATTTGAAGAAGAATGCGGGGAATGGCAATCGTGATTGAGAAAACCGAAGTTTTTGGGAAAAAGCGATTGATAAATGAAATGTGTTTTTTTTTTTTTTTTTGAGAAAACTAAAATGAGAATTTTCGAGAAAGTGACACGAAAGTACGATTTTGAGATAATCAAACGAGACACCATCTTTCTTTAGATATTTACTCTGATCCGCATGGACACGCATGATGCATGATATGATTTTCTGTTCATAAGACATATATGCTGTTCATGAATATATTGTTCTAGAATTGCTACTTAGAAGCTTAGCATAGTAAACTATTGAGCCTGGCTCACGGTGTTGCCTTCGTGTAACCCTGGCATAATACCATGATGTTGCCTGTGCGACTCGGACGTATTATGCTAGACTATCTAAATGGACAGGAACCGCATCACGGGAACCGCACTGAGGGAAGCGGGAGGAACCGCCGAATGGGGAATGACCCTTGAGGGGATAGACGAGGAGGCCCTAGAATCACCCCGGTTGCTATTTATTTAGTTTATGAGAACTGTATCGTTTGTATTAAAGTTTGGGTTTAAACTTTAATTTGGATTGTAATAATAATTAACGTGCCCAAATAATGGGGGCGTTACACACCCCTAGATTGTATGTCGTGAGTTTTGAATACTTGATCTATTGCCTACTCTGATACGATATTAGATTGTTAGCCACTAATTAAACTTAAGCTGTCTAACTTCAGTTTATTATTTATATCGGAGAGGGAGAGAGAGAGAGAGATTAAAAAGAAATGTGAACACCGAAAGTAAGAAGATGAGCAAGACTGACTTTGGGCGAAGAAAAATTAAAATTGTAGAAAATTCAAAGGTGGCTTTGTAATAGTCTCCGTGGCTTAATTACTTAGATATGAGTGTTGTGAATTTCACTTAGCTTTGAGTATTTATCCATTTACTAGTAAATAAAGTTCATTGTAAAGAGAAGGTGCAACCCCAACTTTCTCAACACGGAGAAAATCAAGAAACAGTCGTACGTCTTGGTTGGCCTTGGCCGGCCACCACCTCTTTTCTTTTTTCCTTTTTTTTTTTTTTTTTTTTCCTTTTTTCCTTTTTATCTAGGGAGACAAGAAGATTTGACTCCTTTTGGCTGAAGACCTCAAACTCCAACCCCATTTATGGAACCAAAAACATCATCCGTCAACATCGTGACCCATTATTTGTTTCATGAACTTTCTCAACGAGAAGTGAGGAATTAAGTATTTTTCCATCTTAATTTGGATTGATTAAAAAGTCAATGGATCCCATGATTCTTTGCATTTATTGTATATAGCTAACGTGGATGGATCGGTTTCACATTAGCGGCATAAGCAGTATTGAAAAGTAGACGCAATTCTATGTGCGGATATATGCATTTTGGAAGTACTCTACCCAAATTCCACAACCTCAAATAAATGTACGACTGTGGCGATATATGATGGTGATGAAGTATTGAAAAGTTGAACAACAGCACTAGGTAACTTCTCTAAAGTCAATTTAATTGCCGCCCCGATGTGATAGTGGGATTTTATTTTAGTCCAGAAAATTTTATGCCACTAATAAACAGAGGATATATAATCATATGTGTATTGCACCCATATCATGTGATGTAACGTGGGTCCTTGATTTATGTTGGGAAAAATAGGACACCAAATTCCCACAAATAAATTACGGAAGAAATAAAAACTACAGCAAATAAGAATTGAAATGTGCAAATCACAAGAATAGAGACACAAGTGATTTTTACGTTGTTCCTCCAAAAATATGAGGTACATCCAGGGAACCAAAGTTCGATTCCACTATCACAAAAATTTGTTCAAATGAGTTTACAAGAGATATAAAAATCTCATAGACACCCTAAGGTATGCCCAACAAATTACAACCAAAACAAGAGGAAAACCTCACCAAATTTGATAAACAAAACCCTCCAAATTTTCTGAAATGAAGAGCCCAGAAATAGTGCAAATCAGCCCCTCAAATGATCACGTACAAGCTACCATTGGTAGGCTGAAAAATGGGAAAACAAAGGCAGCATTTGATTTCCCTTGTTGACAGACTTCCGCCGTACTCACAAAACAGACAGTGCACTTTTCGTTTTTCTTTTCAAATTTTCTGATAGAATTCACCGAACAAGGCAGACCGAAAGTAATAAGGTAGTTCCGATTGAGATTCCCCGGGAAGCTAACAAACATGTGCCACTCATGTGCCAAAAAAATATGTAGAAAGTTTTATCCAAACAAAAACCCACATAATAATTCTATTTGGGACAAAATAAATTATTGGGCTAACATAATTATTGGACCTCCACAAAAGTAGAATAAGGAGGGACCAAACAATTCTTCCCCCTGTGACTTATTCGGAAAGATCCACCAAATCCAACAACGATTGAAATTTCTCATGCTTGCCCTTAGCCAAAACCTTTGTTATCATATCGAAGGATTATTATTCGTGTGAATTTTCACATGTTGCAACAACTTTATATCAAGCACATCCTGAATCCAATGGTATCGAACATTAATATGCTTTGATCTAGAATGGAAGAAAGAATTATTTTTCAAATGTATAGCACTTTCACTATCACAATAAAGAACATATCTTTCTTGATTCAAACCCAACTCCTGCAAGAAATTCTTCAACCACAACTCCTTGAAAGCTTTGGTAATTGCAATGAATTCCGCTTCCGTAGTGGATAGAACAACACATTTTGCAACTTTGAATGCCAAACCATAGCCCCCTCTGCAAAATTCATCAAGTACTCCGAACTGGCCTTCCTAGAATCAACATCACCGGCCATGTCTGCATCTGTGAACCCATACAACATAGCTTTTTCATTTCCGAAACATAAGCGAACTCTAGAAGTGCCCTCGAGATACCTCAAAATCTATTTTACCGCTGCCCAATGTCCCTTATCCGGATTCAAAAGAAAGTGACTAGAAACTCTAACTGCGTGAGTCAAATCCGGCAAACCATGGCATACATCAAGGAACCAACTGCTAAAGCATGAGGAACCTTTTCCACCTCCTTTTTCTCTTTTTCACTTGTAGGACATTATTTCAAACTAAGCTTAAAGTGGCTCACAAGTGGACAACCAACGGGTTTAGCTTTATCCCTCTTGAACCTCCCAAGAACCTTTTTAATGTAGTTTTCTTGAGACAACCAAATCATCCCCTTATTGCGATCACGAACAATTTTCATACCTAAAATTTGCCTTGTCGGTCCCAAATCCTTTATAGCAAAGGACTTACTTAGCTCCAACTTCAAGTCATTGATCCTTGTAGAATCTTGTCCCACAATTAACATATTATCTATATAGAGCAAGAGGATGATAAAGTTGACATACGGAAACTTTTTCACTAACACACAATGATCAGAGGTAGTTCTTGAATACCCATACTTCATTATAAAAGAATCAAATTTATGGTACCGTTGTCTCTATGATTTTTTCAAAGTATACTAACTTTTCTTCAATTTACAAACAAGATTCTCCTTTCCTTTCTCCTTGAAGCCTTGGGGTTGCTCCATGTAAATTTCCTCTTCGAAATTACTATGAAGAAATGTGGTTTTCACTTCAAGTTGTTCAATCTCAAGGTTCAAACTGGCGGCCATACCAAGAACAACACGAATGGAAGAAAATTTAACCATGGGTGAAAAAATTTCATCAAAATCAATTCCCTTTTTTCTACCCAAATCCTTTAACCACAAGACGAGCCTTGTATCTCAAATATTTTTTATCATTTTTCAATCTATAAACTCATTTGGTTTTAAGCACTTTCTTACCCTTAAGTAGTTTCACCAAATCATAAGTGCAATTTTCAAGCAATGACTTCATTTCTTCTTGCATAGCCTTAGTCCACTCACCTTTCTTTTCAAGTTCCATGGCTTTTTCATAAGTCTCAGACTCCCCATGTTCCGTTACCATCACAAATTCATCCGGGGAATACTTTCTCAATGGTTGCCTCTCTCTCTTCGATCTTCTCCACGGTGGTTGCGATGGTGGCTCTTGAATCGGTTGCTCCTTCTCATTTTCCAACTCAACATCATTAGGAACCTTAACATTTTCACCATCTTTAAGAGGTGGATGAACATCCTCCACATTTTCATCAAGTACCGAAGGTAGAGGAGTTGGCTCCAAATCAAAAAGATCGCTAGCAATTTTCATCGGTTGCTTATCTTTATCAAAGTCTTGAATTGTTTGATATTCAAGGAAGACAACATCTCTATTACGAATTACTTTCTTGTCAACCGGATCTCACAATTTATAACCAAATTCCTCATGCCCAAAGTCAAGAAATATGAATTGTTTCATCTTGTCATCAAAGCTTGGACCTTTCATCTTTTTGACTGCGAGCAAATGTCTGGCAATAGAAAACCCCCAAATGATCATAAGAAACATTTTTGTCCAACCAAATCTTTTCCGGCACCTCACCATTCAAAAGAACCAAAAGAGACAAATTTATTAAATCAACCACCGTCCTCATTACCTCACCCAAAAATGATCTTGGCAATTTAGCATGTGAAAATCATGCATCCTTTCTACCAAAGTGCGGTTCATTCTCTTGGTGACTCTATTTTGTTAAGGAGTTTTCTTGACAGTCTTTTGATGTTTAATGCCTTGGCTACGACAATATTCATCAAACGGTCCAAGATATTCACAACTGTTGTCTAAAGGAACGCATTTCAACTTCTTCCTAGTCTCTTTTTTCAATATTGGCCTGAAAATGCTTAAACACATCTAAAACTTGATCTTTAGTTTTCAATGCACAAGCCCATAATTTTCTTGAATGATCATCAATAAAAGTAACAAAATAAAGTGCACCACCATGTGATCTAATTTTCAAAGGACCACAAACATCCGAATGTACCAAGTCCAACACATTAGGTTTTTTAGTAAAGAATCTACGAAAGGTAACTCTATTTTCTTTACCGGCTGAATAATGAACATAAGTTTTGAGAGATGTACCTTTCATCCTGGGTAAGAGCTCCTTTTTGGCAAGAACTTGCATCCCATTTCACTCATATGCCCAAGCCTCTTGTGCCACAATTTGGTAGATGAGTTATCATCAGGTACGTTCACAAACTCCTTACTAATTTTTTCCTTTCATGTAAAGTGACCAAGCCTAGTTCCCTTTAACCACCACAAGAGAACCATTTATGAGCTTTTATTTGGCATCACCAAAATGATTCTTGTAGCCGTTATCATTCCACTTTCCCATGGAGATCAAATTGAGACAAATGTCTAAAACATGCCTCACATCTTTGAGCACCAACTTGCACCTAACACTTGTTTCTAAGCAAACATTACCCAAACCAACAATTTTGGACACACCCTCATTTCCCATTCGGACAACCCCATAATCCCCTTCATTGTAGGAAGTGAAGAAGTCGGCATGTGAAGTCACATGAAAAAAAACACCAGAATCTATCACCCTATTAATCTCTTGGCTCACCAAATTAACATACCTATCATCACATACCATCATGAGTTCACCATCGAAAGAGACTGCCATTGTGTTTTCTTGCTTCTTTTCATTATGTTTCTTACAATTTTCCTCTTTGTACTTGAGTGTCGGCAATCCCGATTCATGTGTCCTTTCTTGTGACAATAGTGTCACTCAATATCTTCATTTCAAGGCAAACTTTCCCTCGTCTTATCATAACTTTGATCACATGATCTTCCCCTTGACTTATCATGATCATAGAGGTTTTACTTTTGATAGGCGCGTGAGAAGCTTGCTTACAAGCACCTAAGTAGGGGATTTAAGCATGTTAGACGTGCGATTTGAGCTTTATTTTCCAATTAATATGTGCATGTGGTGTTTTTGTGTCTCGAGTATAATTTGCAAGTATTCTAAGGTCATGAGTGTGATTTTGAGACATTGGGAGTTCATGCACGTTGATCAGGAGTTGAAGGCGAGCGGATTTTGCATAGAAGTGATTAAAACCCGTCGGGAGCGCTACCCCAATTCCTTGGAGCACTCAAAGTGGGCACTAAAGGGTCCCAAAACTGAACAGAAACTTCTTGAGCGTTACACCAAAATAGGTGTAGCGCTACCGGCATGCTAAGTCAATAGTCAACCCAAGCATTCAATGGTCAACGCACGACAATAGTGAAGCGGTAGCGCTACCTGGAAAAGACCGTAGCACTACCGAGCTGCTTTTCGGGCTCACTAAACGCTGTCGTTTGGTCCTTTCCGCGGAGAATAGTTAGATTTTAGTTAGATTTTCGTTAGGATTAGGAGATTAGTATAAATACTTATGTTTTTAGCCATGTTAGGGTTCCACGACTTTTACTGAGGTTTTAGCTTTTCAAGTTTTCGGCTACAGATCTTGTATTCTTTGTTCAACGTTTCGTTTTCAAGATTCTCAACGTGGATTGACGTTCTTCTTTCATTAATCAAGATTTTTTTTTTGGCGCAATCTTCGGTACTACTTTCTGTTATTATTTTCATTGTTTAATCATGTTTAGATCTAGGGTTTGTGCTATTATTGCTGCATTTTTAATAATGAGTGAGTAGTCGCATTGAGTGCGACCGCGGGATGAAGGTGCCCCGTGGCTAGGTTAATTTATGTTCCACCTTGGTGTCGAATCATTTTAATCAATGCACAATTTTTGAATACAGAATTTTTTTTCTAGCAAACGAACCCGGGCATTGCCAATTCCACATGCACGCAGAAATTGGTGACAAGTGGTGCGCATCTGTTGGAAATTATTTTTCATATTTTTAAATCTATTAATTGAATAATTGTGGCTCAAGTGAATGTGAATTAGACTAGCTACGGACATCGTAGTACCCACGGCTGTGCTCTCCTTTTTAAATTCAGAGTCCAGTAGTTAAATCAGTTTAATTTAGTTAATTAATTAAATCATTTGAGCAAGTGGTGGCTATCTGAGAGCCAATTGCAAACGTAGAGCCGACATTGTTTGAGTTAAGCACCGTAGACCGTCTCTGTGGTTCGACTCCGGTACTTCCGGATTTATTGTGCTACACCGGTCGATAGTCCTACGCTTGGGACGAAATTCTAGTTAATTATTAATCACCCGAACGGTCAAGCATTTTTGGCGCCGTTGCCGGGGACGGTGACGTGTGTTCAAACGGTGTTAGTTTAGTGTTTGTGAAATTTTTAGTTGAGTCATCACAGGTAGAGATAAGCAAGTCGTACATAAGCCTGATCCTCTCTATTACCGTGATCGTACTAATCGCTTGGTTAGGATAGAGAACAGGTCGAATCAGTCAGAGTTTTCAAATTCTTCGTCAGAGTCAGTAGAGAGTCAGTCGGAGTCCATTCCCATTAGTGGACTCTACATAGATTTACCTGTCGAGTCAGTTAATTTAACTAATCCGCTTTATCAGTTAGAGTCAGAGTCAGTTTCCAAACCAGAATCTTTTGAAATGGGAGACCAGCAGGTAATTCAACAACTGTCGTTGAGGCAGCACTTGAATCCCGAGAGGACCACTCCTCCCGGGCCGATTGTGTTTCCTCGAGAGACACAGGAGGCACGCCATGCCTTCACTATAAAACCTGGTGTCCTAAATAGCCTCCCTAACTTTTATGGGAGAGAGTCTGATGATCCGTACGAACATGTGTGGACGTTTGAGGGGTTAGTGTGCAACCTGGCATCTACTACCCAATACGACAATGCCTGCCTCAAGCTGTTTGAGGCAACTTTAAAAGATGGCGCACTTAGATGGTTCAGAATGCAAAAGCCTCAGTCCTTCACCACATGGAGCATGTGTGGCCGCTTTTTCTGAGAAAAATATTTTTCTGAGGCTAAAACTAATAGTTTAAGGCGTCAAATCCAAGGCTTTAGGCAAGAGAGGGGAGAGTCTTTTGTGAAGGCATGGGAGCGTTTCAAAGATTTGCTCCTAAGAATGCCACACCCTGGTTTTGAGAAGATACAGTTGGTCGAATTCTTTCACTTGGGTCTCAATGCTGAGACAATCCAGCACATAGAGTATTCGTGTAAAGGGGGCGACTTCTTGTCCAAAACTGCGGATGAGGGTTGGGATTTTCTGGATGACCTAGCAGATAAGCAGAGGGCGTTAGAACCCTCTGATTTTGATCGATCCGGACCTTCTAGGTCCAATGTTATCCCCGTTACAATACGTGACCAGCGACTCCAGGCCCAGGTTGAAAAGATGGCGCAGAAGCTAGAGGAATTAGAAGTTAGGCAGACTCGTCCAGTGCATGAGGTCAGTATGGAGGAAGTCTGTGTGTGGTGTGAGTGTAAGGGGCACATTGCAACAGCATGCCCCGGATTTTTAGCTGCTAAGGGAGCGAGTTAGAATAATCAAGAAGAGGTAAATGCTGTGAGGAATTGGGACCCATACTCAAATACGTATAACCCGGGATGGAGAGATCACCCCAACTTTGGGTGTTCAGACCCTAGACCCGTAGGTGGAGGTCAAGCGCAACTCCTTGCTCCACCTCTGCCGCAACAGTTTCATCAGTCCTAAGCACCTAGGCCTCCGCAGGGCCAAGTCATTCCTTACAACTACTAGCCACAGCAAGGCAGGGGGGAGGCCCATCCACTCGTGGTCCACCCCCAAGTTATGCACAGACTGCACCACCCCATTTTGAGGATTCCATGAATTCCCTAATGCAGTCTCAACTGACATTTCAGACTGATACCAGACAGCAAATTGGGGCCCTTACAGCCCAAATGACGCAACTCACTGCGGTGATCAGTCAAATGCAACAGGAGAAGGGTAGGTTTCCGGCCTAAGGTAGTCAGGCAGGTGCCCATTATGTGGGAAATTCTTCAGGTCCCAATGTTTAAGGGCAAAATCAGGAAGAGGCTGAAGAAGTTACCATTCTTAGGAGTGGGATAAGGATTGATAAGATCATTCAGCCAACACTAAGACAGGCTCCACCCCCGGAGCCAGTTATTGAGCCTGAGGTCATTTTTGATACTGCTGAGGTGCCTCGGGAGGAAGTAGAAGAGAGAGAGGAGTCACCTGAAGTGGTGGTGCCTGCAGTTGTAGCCCCAACGACTCCACCACCGCCAGCTGTACGAGTAGCTCTATTTCCCCAAAGACTGGCGGTGAGAACCAAGCAAACCATGAACAACAAAATGGTTGAGTTGCTTAAGAAGGTTCAATTCCCCATCACCCTGATGGAGGCGATTGAATCCTTCCCCCAGTGTGCTAAGGTATTGAAGGACCTTTGCACACCAAAGCACAAGAGTTAGAACAACGTGGTTCTGACGGAGCAAGTGAGCTCCATTCTGCAGATTGAGATTCCTGCCAAGTGCAAGGATCCAGGGTGTCCCACCATTCCCATAGCCATAACAGGTCAGAATTTTGACAAGGTCAAAATCCGGGTGTCTACATGTGCGTGAACATGTGAGCACCAATTTCTGAGAAGAACAAGCATACAATGTTTTGAATGACTTCAGTTGTTGCGATGGGGTACCCGTCTTCAATAGAGGCAAAAACTCAGGTCTTTTTCCCAAGACCATAATGAGAATAGTAATTATACTTTGAACCAAGCTCATAGGAGGGTGTGTAATACAGTTGCAAACCATTCAAAGTTTCAAATAAAAAATTCAGGTCGCACATTTGTTGGGATAATGGATTCAATTAGATCACTTCTACCTATGCAGGAGAGGAATAAGCTGGGTTCTACAGTAGTGAGCCATAAAATTTTTGTTTGATGATAGGCGCGCAATATAACAGATATAAGCGCCTAAGTAGGGTAGAATTAGTGCGTTAGACATGCGGTTAATCCTCATTTTCTATTAAATGCGTGCACGTGGTTGGATTTTGTGTTTGTGTTTGATTTGCAGAGAATTGAGGTGTTCTAGTGCTAATGGAAGGTACCCGTAAAGGCTGTGTGGAGGTTCGAGAGTGAGCAAAGCTGTGGAGACTAAGTGTTGAAGTTGATTTTGTGTGGAAATGATCGTAACCCATCCCGAGCGCTACAGGAATTTGATAGAGCGCTCCAAAGTGGCACAAAAGGGCTCCAAAAGTGAATAGAGCCTTTGGGAGCGCTACTCCTAAAGTGGTGTAGTGCTACCGAGAGTCAATGGAGTTAGAAGTCAACAGGGTCAGCCGATCAAGAAACGCTATACAAGCATTCGGGAGTGCTACACCATTTTCATGGTAGCGCTACCGAGAGCCTATCTCGGCTAGGGAACATCAGCATTTGGTCTTCATGCAATGGGAATTTTTTTTTCTTATTCCGATTTTTATTGTAACTGGCGAGGGATTAATATAAAAACCCTCTTATAACTCGTAATTCGGGTGCCAGAATTCAGAACCTACGCTTTATTTTCTTAACTTTGGCTGTTGTTTTCAGGTTGATTTTGAGATTCAAGTGTAATTCAAGTTTCTTAGCATTTTCAAGCACTGGATTCTTGATATTCCTCAGTTATCGAATCCGTCTTTTCTTCCGCATTCTGTGGTATCGTGTTTTTCTGTTTTCTTTTTCTTATTTCAATTGTTTGAAGCATGTTTAGATCTAGGGTTAATATTATTATTGCGTTTAATAAAGTGATGAGTGAGTAGTTGCGTAGGGCTAGGTATGTTCTTGCTCCTATTTTCAAAATTAATAACGAAAAAAGCAATTTTAGGTTATTAAAGAACTTTCATTGGACGAATCCAGGCATTGTCAGAGCCCATGTCACGCGGGGAACGGGGGACCAAAACTTGTTCTTTGTTGTACATGGGTAAACGACGACCACAAGGATTCACATCTTCTGGGGTATCTTTTTCTCTCTAAAGTCAAATGTTTTTGGAACACTGAATGGAGCCGATATGTCTGGGCCTAGTGACCAGTGTTAGGAACCCTACGACCGTACCTTCTTTTAAGTAATTTAAGAAAAACCAAATTTACTCTAGTTTAGTTAAGTTTCCCATCATATCACAAGGGGTGGCTACCTAAGAGCTGTTTTAAATCTCACAACCTGAGTTTTTAGTTCAGCATTCTCCACCGTCCCTGTGGATTCGATTTCGGTCTTACCGGGTATTTTGCTACACCGGTCACAGCCCTACGCTTGGGGCAACCCATTAAATTAGGTCTAGGATTTTGGTCAAGCATTTGGGTTCAAAAGAACAAGTTAATTGAGGAGCATGATTTCAAGGGTCAAAATGATGATTTGATCTAGGAGACTTTGGGAGAATGTAATTCCAAGTTATCAACTCAAGAAAAAGTTATAGAAACTGACAAGAAAGAAGGTGAGAGGAGTCCAATCCGAGTGGTGGAGTGAGACAAGGATTCAAAGAAGGTTTCACATGAAATGCAATTAAAAAGGTTGAGGGCAAAAAGGATGTTAAAAGGTCGGTATTGGTTTTTGAATCATTTAGATTTATTTAGAGCACAAAGGAGATGTGGGAGTATTCAAATGAAAAAATTGATATTTGGGGTGTAGAGGTTAGATTCGTTTGGGAGAATTTTGAAGCCAGTGCAAGGGTTGAAATCAAGGGATATTGGTGTGTGCATCTTGTTAAAGCTTGGCGCTTGACATTTGCTCAGGGTATTTGAATTGGAATTTCTAGCCGCATGGTGGAGCCAATAAAATTAGGCGTGGGATGTATTCAATTGGAAGGGGCCTTAGTGCTCCTTTTGATTGTTTGTTTTTGTATTTGATTGTTTGGTTGTCTTCTTGTAAACCTTTCAATCTTTTGGATATTGAAAGGCAGATGATTGTCGCTTGGTGGGGTGCTAACTTGTTGGGATGCCGCCCTTGACCTTGATGTTTTCTCTTGTTCCGTTTAATCTTGTATCTTCAATATTTGATTAATAAAATCTTTTTTGCCGTTCAAAAAACAAAAACAAAATAATTCTAGAGAAATTTAATTAGCCATCCTACTTCAATATTATCCTTAGTATGCCACCTTATGAGGTTTGAATCTTTATGATTCAATACTGTAAATGTAATTTGGACCATTATGCCCCTATTATGTATTTTAGTAGTATATTATCAAATAATAATATATATTCCGGAAAATTTGGGATAGCTTCACGTCCTAGGCTTAAAGTCATTTATTGGTAAATCAACTATCCACTAATTCTGGCCTTATTTCATTCTTCTCTTTGAATATAGCAACTGTTTCATTTTTCTTATCCTATTTCATTTCCCCCAATTTTAGGGATTACATTAATCATCTCCCTATTTTGGTGGGATGTAATTATCCCTAATCACACATTCTCTCATATCCCTATCGTCAATTACTCTCTCTCTCTCTCTCTCTCTCTCTCTCTCTCTCTCTCTCTACATGGGCCGCCCATCGTCAATTCCATTTCCTTCCACCTTCTCCTCTCCCTCTCTGGAACATCGTTGATTTGCTCCCCCATCGTCGTCGTTAATTTGACCCCCTACCAATCTTGTCATCATCAACCCCTCTCCAACGATCTCATTGATGTTGGTGTTCTCGTTGCTCTTTTCTCTCAACGTCAACCTCTTAGTTTGCGTCACGGCGGCTGCAAAAAACACTCCTCGGCAGTGAAGAATTTTCATCGTTATCTTTTTAAATGGTGTTTTTTTTTCTTAAATATTTTTCACAGAATTTTTCGCTAACTGGATCAAAATATTCTTTGTTTGCCATGTTAGCTAAATCGTACATTGAATATGGTGTATTAGTATATAGAGTTGATTCTAGGTTTCATGGTGTATTCGTCACCCATGATTTTTTTTTCCACATTATTAATCATGGTTTATTTCATTACCATGTTTTTCATGGTTTTGGCTTCGGTTGTGGTTTTATGCTGTATTAATCTACCATGTGTTTTTATGGTTTTTATGATTTTTTTGTGGTGCATTAATCTACCATGTTTTTATGGTTTATATCAATTTGACTTTTATACTTGGACTACATATATCTATTTTGTATGGTGTATTAATGTGTCATGTTCCTTAATTCATTTAGTCACACTTGTATTATACTATTGAGAAATGTATCATGATTATTTTTAGGTCAAAATTTCATCATTATTTTTTTTCATTTTTGTTCTGAGATTTTAGGCGTGGGAAAATTAAAAGAGAGAATTATAAGATTAGAAAAGAGAGATTTTTTAAGATAGGAGAGAGAAAGATTGAGAAAAAATAGGCAAGATCAGGAGAGAAAAATGTTATGAAATTAGGAGAGATAAATATTAGGAAAACTAGGAGAGAAATATTAGGAAAATCAAGAGAGAGAAAGGGTATTTTGGGGTTTATTTGAATTTTGAGATGGAATCATAAAGATTCAAATCTCATAGGATGGAATCATAATGATCTTTTTTGTACATGATGGCTAATTAACTCCCCCATAATTCTATTAGGGACAAAATAAATTATTGGGTTAACATAATTATCAGACCTCTACATAAGTAGAATAAGGAGGGACCCAACAATTTGGTGACAGTGCTTTTAGAGTGACCAAAATTCTTACTAAAAATACCAACTTCTATTTTAGCTGCCTTCAAAATACATTAGCACTCTAGCAACTTTACCAAAATGGCTATAAAAATCACAAAACTCTTCGTCAGACCCATCTGCATCGTTCAACCTCTTCACGCCAGATTTTCCAAACACGCCAACCGTGGAGTTATCGAGTTGGGGGTTTATCAATTTCAGCCTCTTTGGTAACTAGAGTTTCACTATCAGTGAATCTCCTCATCTACTTCGAATCATTTCTTCAACATGATGTGCCAATTCAACGATTGAGTACGGATTGTGTGATAGTGGCAACGGCGAATGTGGTGGCACAAAGAGAGAGAGAGAGAGAGAGATAGAGAGATGAACTATCGAGTGCTATAATGAGTTGGGTGCAGTGAGTCACTATAGCGAAGGGGGAATTGGCGTGTCTACTGGAAACAAGATTCTGGCACTTAACAATTTGTCCAAATTGCAGATGGAGTTAGGCTGTTGGAGATGCTCATAACAGCTGACATACATGGAATCTTTTTCTTATTTACCTTCAATCCTTTGTCAACCTTCATCGTTGAGCCATTTCCCTCATATCTATGGCGAGGAGATCTAGTCTCGATGTCGGTTGGACTTTGGCTGTCACCCCCCAAATCTGGGAGCATGCCCAGCCGTGAACCAATAGATAATTCTTGGAACACGAAGCCTAAACAAAAAAAAACGTAAAATATTATTTTTTTTCACAACCCAAAATAATTAAACTGAATCCTGAATTATAAAAATAAAAATGTGAACTAAAACCCACTTTTTTGTAGCAAGTGAAATATATCCCAATTTCTCCAAATTTATGAACAAGAATGCTACATAAACAAAAATGCGGAAGCTGTTAACATAAGTAAAATAAAATGACAATGTGAATGCCCTAGAGGTCCAAACAGTGGATCCTGGCATTGTCTCAGAGTCCACTATGATGCTCTATGAACTAACTTGAAAAAAAGTGGAATAAATCCGACCGCTGAAAGCTTAGTAAGTAGTTAAACATGCTAAGGTAAATAGTACAATGTGGCATATGTTCAAACAAAAGATAATTGAGGCTGCAAAGAAAAAGGTTTCAAATATCAAAGGTCAGTGGCTCAACAAGTGGTATCAAAGAGATGAATGTCCAATTAATGAATAACAAAAACAGTAATCGAATCACAAAAATGTACATTATACCAATCAGCCAGTCCAAGAATACCAGAATGACGAACAACAATAAATAGGAATCTCAGCCCAATTATATATGTGGGAACCATAATAATAACAACCATTGCCAAATGCCAAATATTTTCTCAAGGCTTAACCCGTTGGATGCACCACCGTACTTGGAGTCACCTCAGGATGGCGTTTGAGTCTTTTCCCTAAGCCGATCTGGAGTAGGGTCACAGGGTATTTCACAAGTCTTTTCCCTATCCGTTGAGCACTAGAGTCATAGGTTATTTCACAAGTCTTTTCCCTAGTGGCCAAAGTCACCACAAGATGGCGCCCGGGTCTTTTCCTTGGACTTTCACAAATATAATGCATGTCCCAATCACATAAGAACAACAACAAATGGGAGTGACCAGCAGGGATATTCCCTGTACCATTGTAGAATCTCAATAACATAACGAATTCAATGATTAGATAGTGAGCAAAAAATAAGAGCAATCAATCAATCAGAAATATAACCAATAAATGTTGTATGCCAAAGGGTACGTCAATCATCCAATAAGTTGAGCTCAATGAGCAAATTAATATTCATAGAATCAAAACAAAATAAAGGATTGTCAAGAATTGATAGGCTCAAAAAGATTCCAAAAGAAAGGATCACATGCTTAACCACTCACCTTGATAGAAATGATAGACTCCAAAATGTGATGCTCAAATACTTTGCGCTAGTCCGAATAAAATAATCCATATACTAAAATAATGACAGACTACTAACTTACATATATAGCACTACAACTAATAATAGTTAATACCATTATGAACCCCCTAGACTAATCCCCATGGATAGCCTCATTTTAATATAACAGAAACTTGATTAAAATAATCAAACATCCCAATTCCTCTACACATGCACACTACGACCACCATATTATGCAACTCATATGGACAATCTATTGACCACCGCGCTCTCTGTTACCACCAGACATGCACTTAACCAACCTCTTCTCTTTGAACCAAAACTAATACTACACATACACATGTTCCACTGGTTGCACATCTAGATTCTAACATGTATAATATAACTATAAAATACAAAGCCAAGGAGATAATTAAACAAAGACAAGGAAAATACTAACCTAAACTTCTCCTGCCCCTCTTGATCAGCCGCTTGCAGTCTCTCTCTCTCTCTCTCTCTCTTAGTGAAATAATAACAAATCCTAATTCATTCAGTTTTATAAATTGACCCTGTTATAAACCATTCAACTTTAATTGGACAATCACCCCAATAATTACTAATTTAGCCCAGCTTGAGTATCAAATTACGAGTCTATCTTGCTTCAAAAATAGGCGGCCCAACTTATACCCACATATACACATTTAAATTAGGTCAACATTGTTTACAATAGCAAAATATAAGTTATTCCTTTTTTGAAGAACTCCGAAAATAAATATAGTACACAATGATTTGTATTTTTTTATTCGTTTTTTTTTGAAAGGAAAAAATCGGGATATCACATTGGTTACCAAGAGAAGGGCTACAGCCGAGCAAAGGTACAGTAACCCACGTCTTGATTGGTTGTACTGTGTATTTGTCTTTATTCATGTCGATAAACTTCCTTATGAGATGGATGAGGTTTGGCTTCGCCAAATCTTCAGGGGGTATGATGATGCGGTGAATGCATACATCCCCAATAGGCACAGTTCAAGATTCAACACTAGGTTTGGTTCCATCAGATTTATGTCGAGGGAAGAGGCATTAAGGCACTCAATGAGATCTTCATTAAAGACTTTTATATTCAAGTGAATCCAGCTAGGTTTTTTTGGCCAAACATAATTTAAACTCCTTACGAAGATCTGATGATTTTAAAGGGAACCCATTGCTTCAGATTATCAAGTCAAAAGCAACATGGGCAAAGAGTCCAGAGATGATAAAAGCCCCTTTTTTTCTAAAATTGCTATTGGAATCATTGTGTGAATACAAGAGATCTTACTCAATATTCATGTACCCTCACCACGAAGCCTCAAACCTACTTGCCAAATCCATCTTAATATATTAAAGCTCCGTATGAACACCGAATCTTGAATCCTCAAGCCTTCTCAACGATTTCAAACTCCACGAAAGGGTTTTACTCTCAGAATGATTGTGTTGATGTGAAAAACCCCTCAAAGATGATTATTTAGGTAAAAGAATCATTCAATCTTTGCAAGTCTTCGAGGTCCACAAACCCTAACCCCCATAATTGTCGAGAGATGAGAAATATCAGTCTAGGGCTCTAAAATTGCATCATCGAATTTTTTTGACCTTATGGGTCAATATATTGATGGAAAAATCTGGCTAAAACATGGCACTTTTGCCTGAGCAAAATCTTCTGCCTTTAAAAAAAACTGTCGTGTAATGAACCAACACTTGACTTGAGTCAACTGTTATTTTTAGGTCAAAAGGGCAATTTTTAATGGAACATGCTGTTATTTCTAAAGCTCAAAGAGTGAAAAAATCATTGGGCACCTCCTCTCAAATTTGAAGCAGCCAAATCCACATTGGATCAAGCTATATGTTTGAAGGTATGTTGGAATTTGGGCCGAGTCCAGAAACCAAATCGGGTTGGCCATGTGGGCATGACCTGGTGACCCATTTATTATAGAGTTCTATCCTATCTTGGAGATAAGATAGAAGAAGTTGAAGTGATCCTATTCTCTTAGGATTATAAGACTTCTAAAGCATCTAGGATGCTCACTCTATATATTTTTCTACAACATATTCATAATGGAGATGCATACAAGATTATCAGTCATTGAGTTCTACGAAACTCTCTCCCTAGTCTCTTTCTCAGCTATTAAGAGCAATTCGAAGCTTTTGCACCATGTAATAGAGGGTGATACTCGAACCTCATAGTATCACTCAATCGCAGGAGATTGTTGTTGTTCTAGTACGTGCCAGAGTATGTAATCCATCCACCAAAAGATCCGGTTCGGTAAAAGTTCGCTAAAGGTAACACGGACCACCCGTTTCGGCATTCCTTATTATAGTTTAACATTGGTATCATAGCTATATTGGATATTTCCGTGCTCTTTTGTACTTGAATTGCCATATGTATCATGATTTAGAGATACATGTTGATTGATTTTCGTGCATGTTTTGTATGGGTTTGAAAAGCGTGATTTTTTGAAACATCTCGGAATCGCTTCAAAATTTTACACAACGTAGCCCATAACATGTAAATGAAATATGGAGAGTTTCGTGTTGATCGGATCAACCGTTTGTGAGAAAAATGAAACCCTAGTTGTTTATTCCGAAATTTTGAATGAATGGCGTTTTTACTACATTCAGTTCCAGTACGCAACCTTTATATGCATAGATAATTTCAATACCTTCACAACAATATATAATAATATTCATTTGAAGCTACGGTTTAGAAGTTATGGCAAGCCATAGTTTGGGGTCGTTTTGGTGAAAATCCTAATTTTTGGGGAAGATGAACAATATTCGAGTGACCTGTTTGGCAGCATGTAATTCAAAAACTGCATTTTTTGATTGTTTTCGACTCATACAAACTCCGATTTTGGCATGGTTTGGTCCATTGGACTCGAAATTTAGTTTCCTATGTTTTCAATTTTTTTTGGATTTTTCAGAAGTAATTTGTATTTTTCAAATTTTTAATACAAAATGAGGAGATTGGAGGATGGTTTTTGGACGCATTTGAGGTCCATTGAGATCCAAATTTTTTGTGTAACCTCTTGGATATATTACCTATATAATGGTATAGGTGGTGCAATTTTTCAGTACCTGTTCATTTTTTGTAATTTTGGCTTGTTATTTATTTTTTGAGAATTAGAATAAATCTTGAAAATTGTTAATATTTACATGTGAGTGACTGGAAATTCACTGAATATTGAAAACATGTTTTAATTATTGGAGGAAATTCATGTTGTTTGTGGCATGTTTGAATAATTTTTTATTTTGATTATTGATCAAATTATTCATATTGAAGCATGATTAAAATTGCTTAGTATATAAAGTGTGTTATGTATTGCTAGAAAATTTATTTCATGCATATTATATGCCATATCCAGTGGGAGATTGTTCGGTGGAGAAATATTCACATTTTTTCCCTTAAAAACTAAAATTTTGCGCATGAATTAAATTAAATTTAATAATAAAATACTTAGAGGCGCAAGAGATGATTATAAGCTTAGCGAGTTTTCGATCTCGCGACATGTATGCTATTGTTATTATTTAATTTAGATTTTTTGCGGCAAAATAGTTCTGTTGTGTTATTAATAATCCCATGCGCATTTCTTTGATAGGAGTTAAAATGGAAGTTAAGTGCATAGTAATAGATTTGAACAAGGTTGAGAAATTGGGAAGCGACACTTATAATATTTGGCGATGCGAGATCCAGTTTCTCTCCAATGAGCTTTAGGTATTGGAGACCCTCAACCATGAGATGGTTGAGTAGTGTAGTCTGACTCACCACAATATCTTTGTGATCTTGAGATTTATAAAAGGTGGTACAAGAAAGATAATTGAGCGCGAATTAATTTGTTACGCAGCATGCACAACTTGATATGTGAGTTTGAGTGCTATATGACTGCTCATAAGCTGAGGATAGCTAAGAAATAGAAATATGACATCGACTTCTTGACTAAGATGGTCTCAGACTAAGATGTGATGATGAATTAAAATATGAGGCAATAAATGCTAAACGCCAATAGGTTACTGAGGAAGATAGTTCATGCATCATAGCTGAAACTAGCCCTCGCAGGTCTAGGAATCAGTAGAGGAAGGATATATGCGCCTTTAGGAGAGGAGCTGCTATAACCCTTGGCCCGAATGGCACTCACTGATTCTTTTAAGTGCAAGAGAGACAAGACGTAGAGTGGCTTGAAAAACATGACTAAAATGAGGTGCTTTAACTATGACAAGTTGTGACACTTTGCTCGTGAGTGCACTGAGCCTAAGAAGGTACTTCCTATTTTATTTCTCATGTTGACTGTTTTGTTACTAGTTAAGGTTTAGTTGCTCATTCTCTTCATTTGTGAGTCGTAGACTCAAGAGCAACTTACCATTCAACAAGAAACAAAGATGGGTTCATGGAGTATTGCCGAATTCTAGGTGGTAGGTAAAGGATTTTCATGGAGAAAGAGTCTAGTATGTAGATGTTGGGCATTGGCAAGCTGGACTTGCAACATGGGCGCATTCTTCTTCTTCTTCATGCTTTACTTTATGCTTCACAAATTTCGCAAAACTTGTTATTAGTTACTAGCATGATGGTCTAGGTTTTTCCATTTCTGTTGAAGAGTAGCTTAGTGAGTATTGATAAGAGTAGTATTTGTTATGGTTTTGGATGGTTTTATGACACTAGATGTTATTAAATTCAGTTTAATAATAACTCTAGTGATTCTATTTGCTATATTACATCTTTTGGTGATGCTGATTATGTTGGATGGCATTTTGGATAAGGTCACATAGGGCAAGAGGGGGATTTTTGGGTCTACCTGCCCATTGGTGACCATTGTCTTATAGGAAAAGAATTTAGAAAACTATTCACAAAAGTCATAAGTGTCACGCCCTCAAATTTAATAACTCGAAAGTAAATAAAATTCACGTGAAATAAGTCAAAGTCTCACAATTTCCTTACAATAGTCCAAGTCAACACGATACAATCTCACCATTTCGAATAACAAGGTCTATCTACTATCGACCATAATCCGAATGCATAAGTACAAGGTTTAAAAGTTATTACATTGATCGAATAATAAAAAGGATAACCATATGGAAGTTACAAAAAAACATCTTTTCCAAAATAAAATACAAAGATGGAAAAATAACTTCATGCATGAATATGCTCCATATAAGTGTCACACCACACGCATCCAACTTCATGCTCCATGCCGAGTACCTGAAAATTGATAGGTTGAGCTCACTAGCCCAGTAGGAAAACTATTCTACCAACGCTAGGTGTATAAACATGATACATGCATAATGAATGTGTATGAAGAGGAACAAGGCCAAAGTACGAGGTTAGGATGGACGGAAGGCTATGACTCAACCTCGAAGTAACCAAAATATATCCAAGTGTCCAAAACGTGTCCAAGTGTCCCAAAACCATTTCAAATATCCAACCAAGTCCAAGTAGTTCCCAAAATTCTCATTTTTCGCATATCGAAAGTCAATTTTTGCCAAAAACGCCCAATTAATCGAAATTTCCCACAACCAATTTTTCATAAGAAAACAATCTTCCATTTATAATAGGGAAGTATCCCCCTGCCGGATTTCATGGGCTCCGTGCACCCCTACCGGATTTCATGGGCTCCGTACACCCCTACTGGATTTCATGGGCTCCGTGCACCCCTACCAGATTTCGCGGGCTCCGTGCACCCATGGCCAGGGACACCAAACAGGTGATCCCTAGAGTTCATTTTATCCAATAAGTTCATATCAAAAGCATTGTCTTTCAAAAAGTCTCAAAAATCCCATTTCTTTCAAAAGTTCACCATTTTCGCCAAAAATGTGTCAACCAATGCGTGTCCGATACGTCAAACATAAAATTTGTTAATTCAAGTGTCAAATGGTTAATTTTATGAATT
Source organism: Vaccinium macrocarpon (assembly GCA_022606695.1). Lineage (NCBI taxonomy): Eukaryota > Viridiplantae > Streptophyta > Magnoliopsida > Ericales > Ericaceae > Vaccinium > Vaccinium macrocarpon. The sequence continues at coordinate 28,240,362 of CM040181.1, read as the reverse complement.
CGAAGTGGATTTGGTGTTCAAAATGGTAGTATAGTTCAAAGATACGATGAAATGGACGATCGGGGGCCAAACGGGCATCAAAGGGTAGCCTAAAACCACCCCAAAAACAGGGGAGAGTCTCTGGAAAACAGGGGCAGTGTCACGCCCTCAATTTTAAATAGCGAAAATTACAAATAAAAAATCCACGTATGATTGATCAAAGTCAAATAATTTTCCATATAAAGTCAAGTCAAGTACAATAAACTTCTGATCAAGGGTACTCGTACCCATACAAAATAACAAAGGTTTAGAGTTATTACATAAACTGAAATAGTCAAAAGTTTAGAGAAATTAAAGTTACAGGATTTTCTTTCAAAACATGTACTAAGTATGAAGTTGAGAAAATAACTTCATGCTCATAAAGTCTCCATGGCATGCATCACACTCCACGCACCCGAGATCATGCTCCATGCTGTGTACCTGGGAAAGATAGGGTGAGCTCACTAGCTCGTAGGAAACATTTCTACCAATACTAAGGGTATATGGAATGAAAGATGCACATGAAAGTATAATACACATGAATGAGTAAACCTAGATGGACCAAGATAAACCAACTCGATGACAAAGTGTCTAGGAGATGCCTCAAAGATCTAATGAAACCAGAATATCCATAAGTTTTCTCATAATCATCACATTACGTGTCATAGGTTCATTCCCATCAAAAACACAGTTATTCACACGAGCATTATATTTCCCAACACTTCACAAATACCCAAAACGTCTAAACTAACCCAAACATCCTTTACATTTATCAAATACACCTTATTCCTTTTAATCATTCACTTGTTCTCCGGGCATGCCACAAAGGCCCCGTGTCACTCAAAGAAAGCACATCATCAATTAGATTTCATTTACTCCCCGTCATTAGGTGTTTGACACTCACTCAACATGCCTCATATATTTTGCACAATATTCACATCCATCTCATTGAATTCCAACCATTTGATCATTTTCGGGCATGCCATATAGGCCCGTGTCACCCGGGCATACCATAAAGGCCCGTGTCCTCCGGGCATACCCTTTCGGGCCCCGTGTCCTCCGGGCATACCCTTTCGGCCCCGTGTCATGCATTTCACCTTTACATTTCCACTTGTCAATTAATAAGTTCAACTTAGTGTTCAAGACAAATCATTATTCATCCTTGTTCAAAAACTCAAAACCGGTCGGTGATAGTCAAATTAGCACGTGTCCAAGCGGAGAGACCAAGACAACCAAGACAAAGCATAACATGTACCAAGATAGGTTACCGAAGCTTAAAGGTCAATTCGAGAAGTTTTGAAATGGCCAATGAGGGCCCGGAACGATGGAACACGAAAACGGAGTTATAAACCTCGAGAAAATACGACACGCTGATAGTAAAAAGGACATTTCTCTCAAAATACAAAGGATATGAATATGAAACCAATTGGGTTTGAAAGTAGACTCGTAGAGCTTTCCAACGGTTCAAGAATCACCTCAATCGGAGTTCGGACGAAGCCGGGGCGTGCCCGCGAAGTTGGAAAAAAAATCTGTCTGGACAAGGGAAACTGGATCGATCCACTCAAGGAGAGTGGATCGATCCACTCTAGGAAAAAAATGAGCGTACCATTACGGATCGATCCAAGCAAGGAGTGGATCGATCCACTCTAGTGAAATTCAAGAACAAACCATTCGGATCGATCCTTTGTTGAGAGTGGATCGATCCACTACGTACCAAGAGTGGAACAGAGGGTTTTGGATCGATCCACTGTTAAGAGTGGATCGATCCACCTGGGCTCGGGTGGAAAATCACAACATTGCTCAAATGGATGGGGGCTTCATTCCAAGTCCAATTTGGGGTTCCAAAACACAACTAATCAAGGGAGAAGAACATATCAACAATCAATTTATGGGTTGATCAACTAAACATACAAAACCCAAACTCAATAAAAAACTAAGCTCACTTCCATGGTGAAAACAAGTGTAAAATGAAGATTTTAGGAGCAATAACAAGAGTAGTGCATTAATTCATTCAACATACACTTAGAGAAGGTAGAAATTGTTCCCTACCTCAATATTTAGAAGCTTGAAACCCACCAATGAGCAAAACCCCAACTCTTCCTCTAAACTCCAAGTGAAATTCTTCAAACACCGGGATGAAATATATACATCAACGCGTAGATCACGAAATTTGGAGAAGCTTTTGTGAAGGGACTAAGTATGGAGCTCGAATTTTGGTTAGATTTGTGAAGAGAGAAATGGGAGAAGCCATGGGGGAGAAAGAGGGAGAGAGCCTTATTTGCATTTTTGGGAGAAAGAGAGAGAGAGAGTGTGTATATATGAAAAAAAGACCACATATGGTTGTATATACAACCCATTACATGCACTACACCCCCCAAAGTTTCAAATGCATTTTAAATACGCCCCCAAGTTTAAACTACCATCAAATTGGCCCACTTTAATCAAATTTCGAATCCTCACAATTTTCTCAACCTTTTTATTTTATTATTGTTATTATTTTTTTTTAATAACTAAATTAATTAAAATCCACGGGTCTCTACATTCTACCCTCCTTACAAAAATTTTGTCCTCAAAATTTGCTTAAGTATACAATCAAGCAACCATATACATCATGCATAAAATAGGACACGTGTCCGACACGTATCAGACGCATTACAAGAAAAAAACAAGCGAAGTTCTCGTGATAGGTCGAGCCAGAAATAGTTCCGGACACTTGTCTTTCATTTCATCCTTTATTTCCCACATCAAATCATTGCTACCACGGTTTCCATGTTATCCACATTAGCTGTACTAGCTGCACCGTTTACCCTCAATCGCATGTTCTTACAAATCTAACATATACATTGGTGTCTCCCCGACACAAACATTTTCGCTTCCAACCCAAAGTCAAAGCCACTTTATCGCACGCAGATCTAACCCAAATCACTTTCACGAAAACTCCAAAGATAACCCCAAGTCTTCATCTTATCCACCACTAACGGTTGCTTTCACAGATCGTGATCTCACTCGATGCACTTTCGCTACTACAAGTTGTGACTCAAATTCATAACAAATCATAATCGCCTCGATGATATATCCCACGACCTCACCACAAGTAAATTTCTTTATCATAACAGAAGACATAAATTCCCAAATGGTCACCCTAAGGTAAAACATCAACTATTCCATATGGCTTAAATCTCTATATGACCCACCAACTACGCGGTAACCATCTCATCTTCAATTTCTACACGACGTTAATAGGTTTTATTCAATCATAAACTAGTATCTCTTGTACCAAAATCTCATCCACCGACATGACTAGTCCATGAACAACAAACCTCCTATGTCCTCACGATACTCATCCTCAAGGGTCGAACTCAACTTGCTTAAATACCTTAGATTTGTTAAAACTCTTAATCGCCTCAAGATGTTGTTTAAACCTAGTTTACTTCTTGAAATCAAACTAACTAAGATCTTAGACTTCTAGTTATAGTAGCGACCTCGCAAAGATCTCTTGGAACACTTACAAATAATATACGCCATCAGACCGACTTATTTATAGTAATTCGTCACATTGCACCAATCTAGAAAAGGACAACTCATCTCACTTCTTAGACCAAGCCTTAATGACGCGTTCCTAACTCGTTATGTATTCATCCACTTAAGACCCAATGTTCATCTCGTACTTGTATTTTGCTGTTTATCATGAATTAATCAACCTAACACTCAAACTTGACCGGACATCATCAGACATTGATGGAGACAAAATTTAAAGCTTCAAAATTGCACATGCCCTCAGTATTTCACACAAGGAAAATGAACCTCAAATTGACAAAATTCACAATCATTCCTCCCCGGTATACGTGTCTTAAAAACCTATGGATTCCATTAAACTTAAACTCAGATTCCTTCACTAGATTCTTATCTATCATACGACTACCCAATTCACAAGTATACTCTCTCTGTGCTTGACAACAATTTAACTCATTTCCAATTAGGCATATATGGGCTCAAACGTGCATCAAATTTTGAGAAACACCTAGAACCTCACAAGTTTACTATGGCAACCTTGAGTAGTTTGCAACCTCGCATTCTTGAGTCTTTACACCCTTACCACCTTAATAACACCTTTAGCTTCTAAACCGGGTTCATACTCCTAATTAGCACCACAACTCCTCTACTCTAACCGTTCATCTATTTCGATTACTACTAAAATCTTGTCTAAATGAAAGGTTCAATTCTATTAGCACATTAACCCTGTAAAAGTTTCCCTAAATCGCTATCTAAGATAGATTTCACGTGACCATCCTCTACTTACCACCCTACTCAACTTGTCAATTAGAAGAAAGCAGCTTATCCTAACTACTTAGCCAAATTCATCAGATCGCGACATTAACTTATGACACACTCATCCCTTTGTGGTCTTAAACGCCACCCTAGGCCTCACATCTCACTATACACAACAGCTACTCAATTGCAAAGCTAAACAACACACGTTCCTCAAATGCTTGATGACTTCACCACCTTAATCATCTCAGAGGGACAACAATTAACTTATAGTGCACACTACTATTTTCAAGTAACACATCTTCAATATAACTCTAGTCCTGTTAGTACATTGCACAGAAAACTAAAACTTAACCTGACTAAGCTCTTGACCCTTCCTAGATTCTCCAATCAACACCTATATATTTACTTTCTAGTTATGGGACTCTCGCTTTCTTATCAAATTCCTAAATCGTCGAATTCCTTAAAAGTACATACAAATTTTCCAATAAAATTCTCAAACTCTCATCTATGTTATTAGTCAACCACACTCTATAATATAACATATCTAACTCTACCCAAGAAGTGTCACCTCAAAGCATGAGAAACTATTCATAAAATTTTCGACTCAGCTCAAACTAACATATCCCCAAAACAACAATTGTAACCCAACCATGCAAATCAAATCCTCAAGTATACACACACCCGTCATTGGTCCTATGATCCCATAGATAAACCTCAGGTTTCTTAGCTCCAATTTCCACTATTAGAACCTAAATTAAGCACTAGCCTTCGATTAAGTTCGCGTGACCTTTCGATATAGTCCATCCGTCCAACTGCAGTATCAAGCTCAATTTCTTCTATACACTATCATCAAATCTAGTTATCCCAAGGAGAGTTTAACTCATATATCAAACTGTCTCATAAGGTTAACCAAAGACAGCTTCATTTCAGTCACTAAGAAAGATATCCTATGTTCCTTGTGTACGTATCTATAAATTTCACCCCACTCTAAAATCTCAAATTTACCTCCTCCAAACAACATCCGTCTAACTAAGGTCAATTTACACATAATGTGCCTCAAAACCTCAAATCACAAATTCATTTCTCATCCTAAGGACTTTACCTCAGAGAATATTCTCCCTGTGTGGTTCTCAACCACCCTCATACAAAACTTCCATTAATTAGAGTATCGACCATAGCAACATTCAGGTTAGGGAACCCAAAACTGTAAATAAGCAAGGGAAATACCGGTGCCAATCATTTTTACCCTACGTATACTAAATATTATTTCGCCTATTCCTTAACATCGTTACACTTATAACATTCTCTTGCAACTACAAGACACTACTGACCTGTACTTAGAATCTCACCACTACCTCTCATGGTTCTTATAAACCATCTTATAAACAATCATAACTACATGTTAGACAACTAGCCTCTACCAATTATGAATAACCCAAAAACTCACCTCTTTATGCGTTGTTGCTACCAATAACACTAACTCATTGCCCACTACTAGTTATCAACCCGATAGACCCTATGAATGTCGAATGGCTAATCCCAATAATGAAATAATTTTCCTTAGTCTAATTACCTCAACATATGAATCCTACCAACACGCATAATTGTCCATCCCGAACATAACATTCATCTTTAATAAGAATATCAAATCTCATTCCACACAAAACACACATGGACCTCTATTGAGATACCGTATACAAGGGTGTCCTATCGATAATAAAAACTATTCGAGACTATCTGGGGCGTCCATCCACTTTACACTAAGTTTAACCTTTATAGTACTGAGATATAGTTGTGTAATCAACATTAAGGTTCTATCATATCTCAAACCATAGATAATGTATCTACACTCCTCATAAAAGTTGCTATCAAACTCATTTTATTCATTAAAGATTCTTTATAAAGATATGTGTCCAAGATCCCTACGCCTTATGAAAGGTTAAATTTCTATCAACTCCATATTCAAGAGCTCAAAGAGATACTATTGTAATCACCACATCAAATTATTATTATCATTATTATTTTCTCCCACTATCAATCAAATTTCAATCATAATCAACACCCAGTCATCTGGGACCCCAAACTTCAACACATTACTACAAGCAAAACCACCGACTCGGAACATCAATAATCCACAATAAGTCATGGCAGGACTGAAAATAATGAAAACCATCTCAAGGAAAAAGTAAGCATTTAATGTGCAAAACGAAAATTCCAGCAAACATGTTCTTACCACCGTTATCTTCAAGCACTTAACACTTGGATTGAATATAAACTCATGCACTTTTAGAATAATACTTAACATGTTCATTAACCTCAACACTTGCACTACCGTATATACCCCTCTGCACACCTCCACTCACCCATACGTGGTAACGGAGTGACATTAGAGGTTTGTTTTGAAGTGTGCTGGCCAGTCACTCTTCAAATCAATCCTCCACGTCATTCTTATACCATCTCGACCAAATAAAGGAACTCATCTACAAGCTCATCACTAGTAATGTAAACCCAACAAATAACACACACAGCCCGATATGAAGCTAAACCTCTACTTCTCGACATCAGTCAATTGTAACTTTACACTATGAGGTCAAGACCTCCAAACTTTCTTCTTTACCACAGGCACACAATTTCACCCTATACACGTTTCTACTACTCCAATGCAACTTAATGCAACATGCTCATGAATGTCACACAATGCACGAGAAAATATGGTTTCGCAAAACTTTGTAATGCAGTGGTTTAAATCCCGAGACTTAGAGTCTCCCCACGGTCTCTAGGTTTTCGAACCTATGCTCTGATACCAAGTTGTCACGCCCTCAATTTTAAATAGCGAAAATTACAAATAAAAAATCCACGTATGATTGATCAAAGTCAAATAATTTTCCATATAAAGTCAAGTCAAGTACAATAAACTTCTGATCAAGGGTACTCGTACCCATACAAAATAACAAAGGTTTAGAGTTATTACATAAACTGAAATAGTCAAAAGTTTAGAGAAATTAAAGTTACAGGATTTTCTTTCAAAACATGTACTAAGTATGAAGTTGAGAAAATAACTTCATGCTCATAAAGTCTCCATGGCATGCATCACACTCCACGCACCCGAGATCATGCTCCATGCTGTGTACCTGGGAAAGATAGGGTGAGTTCACTAGCTCGTAGGAAACATTTCTACCAATACTAAGGGTATATGGAATGAAAGATGCACATGAAAGTATAATACACATGAATGAGTAAACCTAGATGGACCAAGATAAACCAACTCGATGACAAAGTGTCTAGGAGATGCCTCAAAGATCTAATGAAACCAGAATATCCATAAGTTTTCTCATAATCATCACATTACGTGTCATAGGTTCATTCCCATCAAAAAACAGCTTATTCACACAAGCATTATATTTCCCAACACTTCACAAATACCCAAAACGTCTAAACTAACCCAAACATCCTTTACATTTATCAAATACACCTTATTCCTTTTAATCATTCACTTGTTCTCCGGGCATGCCACAAAGGCCCCGTGTCACTCAAAGAAAGCACATCATCAATTAGATTTCATTTACTCCCGTCATTCGTGTTTGACACTCACTCAACATGCCTCATATATTTTGCACAATATTCACATCCATCTCATTGAATTCCAACCATTTGATCATTTTCCGGGCATGCCATATAGGCCCCGTGTCACTCCGGGCATACCATAAAGGCCCCGTGTCACTCCGGGCATACCCTTTCGGGCCCCGTGTCACTCCGGGCATACCCTTTCGGGCCCCGTGTCATGCATTTCACCTTTACATTTCCACTTGTCAATTAATAAGTTCAACTTAGTGTTCAAGACAAATCACGTATTCATCCTTGTTCAAAAACTCAAAACGTGTCGGTGATAGTCAAATTAGCACGTGTCCAAGCGCGTGAGAGACCAAGACAACCAAGACAAAGCATAACATGTACCAAGATAGGTTACCGAAGCTTAAAGGTCAATTCGAGAAGTTTTGAAATGGCCAATGAGGGCCCGGAACGATGGAACACGAAAACGGAGTTATAAACCTCGAGAAAATACGACACGCTGATAGTAAAAAGGGAATTTCTCTCAAAATACAAAGGATATGAATATGAAACCAATTGGGTTTGAAAGTAGACTCGTAGAGCTTTCCAACGGTTCAAGAATCACCTCAATCGGAGTTCGGACGAAGCCGGGGCATTCCCGCGAAGTTGAAAAAAAAAATCTGTCTGGACAAGGGAAACTGGATCGATCCACTCAAGGAGAGTGGATCGATCCACTCTAGGGAAAACAGCGAGCAGACCATTCTGGATCGATCCAAGCAAGGAGTGGATCGATCCACTCTAGTGAAATTCAAGAACAAACCATTCCGGATCGATCCACTGTTGAGAGTGGATCGATCCACTACGCACTCAAGAGTGGAACAGAGGGTTTTGGATCGATCCACTGTTAAGAGTGGATCGATCCACCTGGGCTCGGGTGAAAAATCACAACATTGCTCAAATGGATGGGGGCTTCATTCCAAGTCCAATTTGGGGTTCCAAAACACAACTAATCAAGGGAGAAGAACATATCAACAATCAATTTATGGGTTGATCAACTAAACATACAAAACCCAAACTCAATAAAAAACTAAGCTCACTTCCATGGTGAAAACAAGTGTAAAATGAAGATTTTAGGAGCAATAACAAGAGTAGTGCATTAATTCATTCAACATACACTTAGAGAAGGTAGAAATTGTTCCCTACCTCAATATTTAGAAGCTTGAAACCCACCAATGAGCAAAACCCCAACTCTTCCTCTAAACTCCAAGTGAAATTCTTCAAACACCGGGATGAAATATATACATCAACGCGTAGATCACGAAATTTGGAGAAGCTTTTGTGAAGGGACTAAGTATGGAGCTCGAATTTTGGTTAGATTTGTGAAGAGAGAAATGGGAGAAGCCATGGGGGAGAAAGAGGGAGAGAGACGCTGCATTTTTGGGGAGAAAGAGAGAGAGAGAGAGATGTGTGTATATGAAAAAAAAAAACAGCCACATATGGTTGTATATACAACCCATTACATGCACTACACCCCCCAAAGTTTCAAATGCATTTTAAATACGCCCCCAAGCTTAAACTACCATCAAATTGGCCCACTTTAATCAAATTTCGAATCCTCACAATTTTCTCAACCATTTTATTTTATTATTGTTATTATTTTTTTTTAATAACTAAATTAATTAAAATCCACGGGTCTCTACAGGCAGCAGCCCTAAAATAGGGGCAGCAAGAAAATTTTCACCCTATTGGTGTGGAATTTCAACCCAAACATAAATGTAATGCTTAGGGCCAAAAATTGGATATGTAGAGTGACTAATGGACCTCAAGGGAGTGTCAAACAACCATCAATTGCAACAAACAAGAGTTCAATTCATAGATCATAAAATTTTGCTCAAAGAAACTAACCATGGGAGCAAATGATGAATTTGATGAATTTGAGTAACAAAAACAAGATATATGCCATACATCACATAGATACAACTAGAGGGAGTAGAATTTGTCTTCCTACCTCAAGATTTTAGCTTCAAATGAGTGAGGAAATGAAAGCCCTAGCCTCCAATGAGCTCCAACCTGAAATGTGAGCTTTTGGTGCAAAATGAGTGCAATACAAGCCTCAAAACACGTAGAGGAGGTGATTTTAGGTGGGGTTTATGAAGGGGACTTGAGGTTTTGGTGAATTCTTGAGCTTGGAGCAAGCAACAATGGAGGAGAGGAGTGAGAGAGAGGGCTATGGCTGATGAAGAAGAGATATGGCTGATTTTTTTGTAAAAATGCAAGTATAAAATGTCTTATATAGTCTCACCCTCCTACACTTTCACCCCTAAACTTTCAAATGCATATTAAACACTCCCAAATGCACTCTCCCACTATCACATTGACCTCTCTTAATCAAAATTCAATTCCTCACATTTACCCAACATTATTTCGGAAAAGTTATGTAAAAATACGGGTCCTTACAATAAGGGCATCTATTCGAGTGCAAACTTATCTGTTCAAGACATTTGTGACTCAATGAATGTAAGGGAAAAGTATGGTGTATCCTATTTTATCACTTTTATAGATGACTTCACGCGCTATGGTGATGTCTATTTGTTTTCTCCCAAGTTAGAAGCATTGGATTGTTTTAGACACTATTTTCATGAAGTTGAGAATCAATTAAACAAGAGCATTAAGGCTCCTAGAATTGACCATGGCTGCGAGTATCTACATGTGTAATATAAAGTGCTCAGTGAGGAAAAGTGGATAGTTAGGCATTTAACAACTCTGTCACCTCTGCGACAAAATGGTGTGGCAAAAATTAGGAATTGTAAGTTGCTAGACATGGTTGCGTTGATGATGACGCAAACTAATCTACCAATTTCATATTGGGGAGATGTATTGTTAATTGCGGCCTACATCCCTAACTGCATGTCTTCCAAATCATTATCTTCCACCCCATATGAGTAATGGACCGGTAGAAAACCTGATTTGGGTAATTTGTGGCCATAGAGATTGGTTGCTTAAACACATAGTACTTCTCATAAGTATGAAAAAATAGGCCTTAAATGCAAGAAGTGCATCTTTTAGCACTCTAAGAGCTATGTGTTTTGGTGAGTAACCTAATGGAAGTGTGATTGAAATTGAGTTAGAGATGTGGATTTTCCTTTGAGGAGGATCTCCCTAGCAGAAGAGAGGTTAGTAGAGATGTAGAGCCCTATGGGATGGAGGATCCAATGTTAGGAGCACCAAGTTGTCCAGTTGAGAATGGGGAAGAAATTCTCCTATGGGGATAGTGGGAGCGACTTTCTTAATCACGGATTAGATCTATTGGATATGGATTCTCAAGATCCTCTGATGCGTTGAAGCAAACGTGGAACAATCTCTCATCGTCATTTTGAGATTGAGGGAGAGACTTTCATAATTGCTTTGAAAGATGAAAAAGAGTCCAAAACAGTGGGAGTAGCTCTTTCATCTCCTGCTAGTACTAAATGAATAACTTAATGCAAGAAGAGTTGGAGTGTTTAAAAGATAAACCATGTCTGGGACTTGGTTGATCTTTCGCCTCGTCGCATGACCATTGGGAACAAATAGGTTCTTAAGATCAAACGTAAGGCAAATGGTTCTGTATTGAGCAATAAATTTCGTCTAATAGCAAAGGGTTACACCCAATTTTCGGTGTAAAGTGTGAGGAAATTTTCTCCCTAGTGGTGAGATTTGCCTCAACTCGCTTTATTCTAACCTTAAAAAAATATTCTAGGACATTAAAATGAAATTTCTCAATGGAGAACTGGATGAGGAAATCTGTTTGGATCAACATAGAGTGTTTTGAGGCAAATAGCTAGGAGCGCAAATTTTGCATGCTCCAATGGTCTATCTATGCCTAAAACAACCATCTAGGCAGTAGTGTATGAGATTCCATCGAGCCATTATCACTACTAGGTTTACGATGATCAATGAAGACCACTCCGTGTATTTGAATAATCCACGAATAATTTTTTAATAATGTCATTGCATGTGGATGACATTCAGCTAACCGGAAATTACAAGGACATGGCTGTCGCCACAAAGTTGTGGTTATCCTCCATTTTTGAAATGAAGGACATGGGAAAAGCAAGCTATGTGCTCAGAGTTGTGCTCTTAATGGATCGTTCTAGGAGATTCTTGGTTTGTCTTCTCAGACTTACATTAAGAATATTTTTAGAACGATTCTGATAACAAAGCTGCAAAATCCTTTGATACTCCTATTGCTAGAGACAAGAATATAAGACTTAATATCGAACCAAATACTCCTTAAAAGTTGAAATAGATGGCCTGCACACCCTATTCATTGTTGTTGACAGCTTGAAATATTCAATGATATGCATATATTGTTACATATGTTTATATTAGAGATAACTTATCAAAGGAATTGTTGTGCAGCAGGAAGTGATTAATTAAAACATCTCTATGAGTTGCATAGTTGTATGCCCATTGTGCAAGCCCTTTGCTAGCGAGGCTCGAGTGACACATGTTAGGGCTTCTAGACTACATAGATGGAGTTAGATGTGTTTCTTTAAGATATAAGGGATTTTTTTGCCATTTGTGCACTTAATATTTGAATATTGTTGTTGAAAAATGAGCAATTGTTTATGTTAACACACACAAAATTGAAAGATTGATGTCAACAGGTTAGATTGGCTCACTCACATGAGCAATCGCCTTTGGTGCTTGAGATAGCAAGCGAAGATGAGATGGATGGGTAATGAGATATACAGGCTAGGCCTGTGATATAGTCTGATAAGAGGAATGAGATATACCCACCAAAGGTCGCCTTGGTTGAAGCCAAGATGGGGTCTATTTTTGGGGACTGATCACTAGTAGTTCCCGCTATTGTGAGTTTTACCTATTTTTTGTTAGCTAGATGTGAGGACTTGTATGGCGCCATGATGGTAGGCTAAAGATGTAACGCCCCATGCAGACCACTAGCCCAATACCTTGATTTAATCCACAAGCCACACCACATGACCCAAAATGCTTAAGCCCAAGGTACTAGTAATAGCCCACATGGTTTGTTATATATCCTAGATAACTCATCTAAATAACCAATGTGGGACTAAACACCATCTAACTCCAAACTTGGGGTATCACAAAAGAACTCAGGTTAGGCGCTAGGTAGCGACCAAACTAAGGTTTGTACGGTGTTTGGGAGTATGACATCTCTTTTTGGAAAAATAACTCCACCGTAGCATGTATTCATACTACATGTGCTATGCAATCATTTGTATTACAGGTGAGTGAATGGATCCTTTCTTCCTCATCGTGTGAGTCTAAGCGGTCATTAGATAAAAAAGGCTGCAAGTATACAAAATGTGCTCTTTGATTTTTGACTATGTCATGAAGTAGAGATTTTGTGTTGCTACTCTAGCTTGACTACCTATGACCATGAAATGTGAGGGTCCCATGGAGCAATGACTGGGAAAGCAGCAAGGTTAAAACCAAGTGACATGAGGGCAAAAAGAGGATCATTTAGTAGTATACCCTACTATATATTCACTGTCGACAACTCAGGTCGCTCTCTTAGGGAGCGGATCGGGTGTGAATATAGAATGCGTGATTTGGGGGTCAAGTATACTTTTAGAACGATTAAAGATGCTTGGTCCGATGTAACTAAATGGATTCAGAGCACACGAGACACTCTCTTTTGGGTTGATGTCTCTATGCTGGCTCTTACGGAGTTTCTCGTGTAGAGCTCCCACTTGCAGGTGCTCCAGCAATCACACAGTTCATTAGCGCGTATGAGTTAGTTCTTAGTTGGCCAGATGGAAGAGAGACTGATGAAACTTGTCATGCCCATGCATGGACGAGTGGTAGATGTTGGAATTTGGGCAGTGTCTGGAAACCAAATCGGGTCGCCCATGTGGCATGCCCAGTGACCCATTTATTATAGAGTTCTATCCTATCTTGGAGATAAGATAGAAGAAGTTGAAGTGATCCTATTCTCTTAGGATTATAAGACTTCTAAAGCATCTAGGATGCTCACTCTGTATATTTTCCTGCAACATATTCATAATGGAGATGCATACAAGATTATCAGTCATTGAGTTCTATGAAACTCTCTCCCTAGTTTCTCTCTCAACCATTAAGAGCGATTCAAAGCTTTTGCACCGTGGAATAGAGGGTGATACTCGAACCTCGTAGTATCACTCCATCATAGGAGATTGTTGTTGTTCTAGTACGTGCCAGAGTATGTAATCCATCCACCAAAAGATCCGGTTTAGTAAAGTTCGCTAAAGGTAACCCAGACCACCCGTTTCCGCATTCCTTATTATAGATTAACAGTTGGAGTAATGATTGCTCTCTTTTGTTACTATTAGGGCCCCATGGGATATGTTACTCCCATTGGGATTTTGTTTCTGCTGTTGTTGGTGGTGGTAGTGTCAATAGCAGTGTAGCGGTGGTGCTACATGCAGTTAAAGTGTGGCTGTGGCGCGGCAGCAACAATTATTGATGGTGGTTGTGGTGGAAGGAGGGAGTGGTAACTTGTATTCATTAATTCAGCCCAAATTAAGAAAGCAATAAACTATTTGATTTTATGATTTTCTTAGCCTACATTCTAAGAGGCATTTAATTTTTTTAGGAATGTGAAAATATGGTTATTAAACCAGACAAAATTAATTATCACCGAATAGATTCAGTTTTAAGTCCCAAATTGATATACAAATAACTACAAAGCAATACAAATAAAAACAGAACCGATGGGTTGTCAAGGTCTGTTACAATATCATCTTAAAAAATATGTATTCACTACAAGAAATTTGGTCTTTGGAGACGAATGAAATCGTCACGAAATGCATGGTTTTTGTCTCTGACAGTCTTGGTGACGAAAAATAGTTTTGCCACCTATAGGTTGTCTCCGAAAGTCACTTGGTGACGAAATTATTATTTCGTCACCTATACTAAATTTTGGTGACGAAATTTTTCATCACCAATTTTCAAATTATTTGTCACCCACTCACTAGTTTCGTCACTAATGGTGACTAGAAATTGATGAAGGAAACTACTTAGGTGACAAAAAATTTCGTCACCGTAGAATTTAATTTCCCTATTATTAAAATAGTAAACGTGACAAATAATTTCGTCTCCTATAATTGTATAATTAAACCCAATTGGTGACAAAAAATTTCGTCTTTGTAAATCTTCATATAGAAACTCCTTTAGTGATAAAAAAAATTGTCACCTAATTCACATATATGAGAAATATAGGTGACAAAATAAATCGTCTCCCACTATTCTGAGAATATCATATCCTGTGCATTTTAGAATCCAATAGAACTCAAACAAGAAACTATTTTATGATAATAAACATATATCACATTAATAAAGGAACACCTTCATAAATATTGTCGCAAGGCCGCTCTAGCTTTGTCATGAGTTGCCTTTACATAAGTCTAGATATTTTTTTTGATCAACAACAAGATTGTCCAACAAAACTCGACAAAGTAATAGAAAGTGTAAAAGGAAAAGGAAAAAGAGATGAGGATGACATATCCATAAGGAAAGGATGATTAAACTCGGGCCTACAAGGAACAAATTAGCAAAAATCAACCCGGGAGAGTTTATCCTTCATGATTGGCTTGTCGCCCTTCGTACTCCACATTTCCCATGTTCCGGACATCTCTTCCTTAGTCAAGCTTGATTCATATGGATTAACCATAGGAGCAAACATGGCAACACCTGCAACATGATCACGATAGATCACGACAAACTCATACCAGATTATGTCAAACGATTTCTTAAGGATCTGGACACACAGCTCAATGCAGACTAGCACTTTAACCAACTTTCAGGAGGAAAAACAAGAGCAATTTGAGTCAACATTTTTTTATAGAATAACAGGGACAATAAGACTTCTTCATCGAATAACACCACCCTCACTCAATTCAAGGCAGTCTTAAATCCCAACTCAACAAATACTCGGCATGATTCCCACGAACGAATTAAATAAATCAAAGACTACAACTAAGATATGAACGTACTTACCAAAAAAGAAAACAATTTATGAACATCAGATCACTGTCAATGTCATTATCCCAAGAACCAGACATGCATTAACTAGGACCCTAAACCGGTAGACAATCATCGAGAATCTAATTATTCAATGTTCAAATTTCCTCGTGTCATTCAGAAAAGGAAACCATTCTCAATAGCTTAAAAGGCCAATTGGCCTTGGTCTGGTAGCACAAATTGTCTACTCCAGACCTGCTATCTTTTCTCACTCACTTTTACAGCCGAACATTCCGGAATATTGAAACCCAAAACTCCAGACCTTTCATACAGGCATATACATAAACAAGCAAATACAAAAGAAATCAAGCATAAATTGCACCAACTATAGACTGTAGAAAAAAAAAACTTAAGAGTTTCAAATTGGAAAGCTAAGCAATGCAAAAATCAGAACTATGCAAACTTGGGCTATTGAAACAATAGACTTATATTACGAGAGTCAATGATAGAGTCTACCAAATCAATTAACCAAACATGCACATATAAAAAGCATATTAATTTGTCCGGCAACGTGTTTCACCTAACTCTCACTCGGTAGAGCTATAGTTGAACAATGCATAGTAATCAAATCCCGGCGCTTTTTACCATGCTACACACATGTCTTTGCTGTAAAGATAGAACACTAAAACATCTTATTTAAGCCAAAAACTACTCAAAACATGTTTACATGTGCACCTAAGACAGAGTATGAAAATCTTGCTCATTCCAAGTCAAACTAAAGGTAAATACAGATCTAGCAAACTGTTTTCACATCAAAGTCACAGCAGCAGTAACTTCCAAAGAAAACAAGTCATTGGGCCAAAAAAAGAGAGGTCAAAGCTAACTGTAGAGTCTTAAGCCAGTTTGATTTTGCAATGGATTATTAATTCCGTAAAACCAAGAGCAAACACAGATTCCTTACCAATTCCCTCTGAAGATTCCTTAGCAATTCCCTAAATCCTCAAGACTCTACAGTTCAACAAAGCCGAAGCACAAAACCCTAACTTCTACACAAAATACAGATTCGCACAGAGAGAGGAAGAGAGAGGGGAAGGGGTTGGCGCGAGAGAGAAGTCAGAGCAAACGAAATACCTGATGGCTGAGCTAGGGCAAGAGTGGAGCAGTACGTGGGAGGAAGTGACAGAGCTCTTTTGAGTTGCTGCGCCTATATAATCACTTCTTGCGATCCATTCGAAACCAAGCTGCTGCGCCTATATAATCTGCTTACTTCCAGGCGACATCAATAACAAAATAACAAAGCTCTTTTGAGTTGGCTTCGAAACCATGCTTTGTAAACCAAAAAGGCAGGCGCCATCGATAACAAAACAACAAAGCTCTTCTGGATTGACTTTGAAACCATGCTTTGTAAACAAAAAGGCGTTATCCCTACAAAAACTTCTTAGCCCTGAAAAAGAACAGAGACAACTTCACGGCTAAATAAAACATCATTGGGCACACACAATATGGTTCACAGTAATAACAAATAGCTATAATTTCTGGATATTGGTTGATCAACTCCACCCAGAAGTCAACCATCAAAAAATGGAAAAACATCTACTTAATAAATGTAAATATGAATAGTATAATGTACTAACCAGCACACTATCCGGTGTACCCTTGGTTTTTAAGGAACTCAAGAACACTAGCCAAAGTCCTCCCTTGTTGCTCTTTTGCTTCCACTAGCTGGACTATTGCGGCATCTTGCGCTTGAATTTTTTCACCTTGCTCCTGAATTATCTCATCTTGCTCATGCACCTTTTTCTCAAGGTGTGTTACATATTCATTATTGGTCGAAGAATCAACAATTGTCCTCCTAACAGAAGAGGAAGGCCTCATTCCAAGTCCTTTCACAAGGCCTGATCTTGCCTTGAATACCTTGATAGAAAGCTCCTCTTGCGTCATTGGGACTGCACCATCCTGAGAATTATGTTCAGCCTCTATTCGTACGATCTCTTTCTGTCATTTTAAAGTAAATTTAGCAACTTAAGTTCTAACAATTCAATAGATGCAAATTCTAATATTTAGCAAACACAACTACACAATGAAGTACATGATACACATACATGGATAGCTTCGCATTCTGGCGAGATCCACTTGTTTGTGTCTTGATTAAAGTGGGTGGATTTGTATATTTTTTCTAATGCAGGAACAGCATCATCATTTTCCATCTGATATGTTATTTTCTCAACAAATAAGTTAAATAAGCCTGATCATAATGTAATGAAATGGAAAATATAATTCAAAGGCACCTGTTCAGCAAACCCGAACCGCAATGACTTTGATCCACATCTGTGCTTACTCTTTATGTCACACCTATTACTGGTATTTGCTTTTGATTGTTTCTGCATGGAGCACAAATCAATAGAGAACTACAAAACTACGAGGTATGTTCAGGTTTAGGATGTGGTTTTAAGAACATTAAAGATTAGGATGCTACAAGAACAACCCTTGGTTATTTTAATGGTGTACGCAAGAGATTACCTGCCACTTCTCATTATTCCACTTCTTATCTATTAAGCTTGTCCACTGTTCAAGCTTGACACCACCTGGTGGATTGCTTCTAGCATACTGAGGCCCCTTTGCCTGGACAAGCTTATCGTACTTTTTTTTCAGCTTGTAGGTGTAGTTGCTTATTCTTCGTCCACATTGTGTTGCCACTGCCTTATCAACATCGATAGGATCTCCTTGCAAATCAAACTTATCCTACAATAATTGATATTTTGAGTAAAGATTTGATCATCATTTATGAAACAATAAGAAAGAAGATCTTGCATTTAACTACCGTTAGTCGCTGAAGTATAGGCCCTTTAACACTATCATCGAGGGCCTTCCACCTACGAACGCCAAGGTCCATCACATGTGTCCGAATCTCAAAGCCAATCTTTGAGGCCAGCTTAGCGGCATGCTGTCCTACCGCTGCACGAAACTGTGGTGGAAAGGGAACTTCAAGCCTTCCATCTTTATCAATGAGTCTTTGTGCTTGTTTCCCTCGCGTAGGACCACGGGTGCGACTATTATTGAGTGCTGATATAAAGCAATAGTAAAAAAAATTTCATTGCCAAAAGAAAATATTTAACTATATTGAAAAAGAGAACGTCAAAGCAAAGCCCAATCATAGTAAAGGTGGAGTATGGTTGGGAAGTCGTATCCCAATGTCTTTATTTCCTAAAGGGAGTGTGTTCTTAATTAGTTTTCTTCAGAACCCCTGGCCAAAAACTAATGAACAAAACTAAGCAATGACTAAACCAAGAAATAGTTAAGATGCTTCAGCATTTCAAAGAATTAGTAAAAGACTCGTGCTTACCAAAAAAAAAAAAAAAGGATTCTTGTGCAAGGATAGGTACTACATAATTACTAGAATTTCAGTGTGCAATTTCAATGTGTTTCTACAATAAAATATCCATATCAATTGCACTATCCTCAACAATCTCGCACTTTTATATGCATTAAGACAAGATTCCTCTCAATTCTAAAAGACAGACATTTGCTTGTCAACTAAAACTCACTACAAAGGAATCAAATCTGAGCATACATAAGCTGGAGGTACTGGTGTTTTCACCATTAAAAACTGAGATAATGTAACTAAAAAATATTTGTTAAACTACATCACTCACCAACATTGTCGCTACGTACTGCCTCACTTTGTGGCTGGTCAACAAGAGGCGGTAAGACCTGGGTATCCATGTCAGAATGTAGTGTCGATCGGGTGACCCTCTCGGATACCATAGTTGCACCGGATTGTGGCTCTCGTTGTGATTGTGCCTCTGTTTGACCACTTGGTGGCGTTTGCATGGCCTACAACAACACATTACAAAATGCTCAAGCATAAACATATAACGCATCTAATTCATAAAACAAGACGATAATAGAATGAAAAGAAAGCAAGAAACATTGTTCAACAAAAAATGGCTATCATTAACGTATAGTAATTTATTGTACCTGCTCAAAAGAGTCAATAGACTCACTGCCATTGGCATGGTCATCCTCATCATTTGAAGGTATATAGTCACCGTCATCCAACTCATCCCTACCGCGCTTCCCATTCTCATTTGCACATTTTTTTTGAAGCAATTGTTCAGAAGGAGGTGTAATACCCTTCACCCCAAGAGATTCGCAGATCCTGTTGTTCCTCTCTATCCTTTCATTTCTTCTCCTCTCACAATCTGGTCTGACATGAGTTGCTAGAAAACCAGGTTTAAGCAACAGTTTTCCTCCTTTGGCCATATTGTGTAACTATGAACTATAAAATAAGCACAAATATATTAAACTAATGCTAACCAGGGTCGGTCAATGTAAACAATAAAATGTATGTAACAAATAACTTCAAATACTAAGCTCATATAATCAGGATTAGCATAAAACACATATAATCCATATCATAATCCACATCATAATCCACATGAAATTACAATACAATGCTTAAAAGAAGAACTCCACATCATAATCCATATCAGCATCCATATCAGCATTGGATATTTCATGGTATGAACCATCATCGTCATTTATATTCTCTCCTATTATTTCATGCTCTTCATCAACTTCATCGTCAGTTTTATCTTCCAGTGCTTCGTCTAATGGCCCAAATCTATGAATAACCTCAACTTCAACATCTTCCCTATGACACGGAATATCATCTTCAACATCAATTGGCACACTTGAGGTCATACTTTCTTGTTGGAAGGCGTCGTTACATTCTGAAGGATCCGATGATTCAGCATCTCCCACCTCTGGTACTGCATCAAACACACCCCTATGGTGGACCAAGTGCACAACTTGCCAAGGTTCGCCCCATTTTGTATCCCTTAGGTAGAAAACTTGCTTTGCATGGCTAGGCAAGATGAATGGATCAGACTCATACCACCGGCTCTTCACGTCAATGCTTGTGCAATATTTATCAGCTCGTACTGTGCAATGTCTCCCAGTGTTACCAGTGTTGTACCACTCGCATTGAAACAATAGTACTTTATTCTGACACATGTACTCCAATTCCCAAACATTGACCAAATGACCATAAAAGTTGTGCAAGTTCCCCTCATATTCCCCTACAGCAAGCACACCACTATTTTGACTTTTACGGCGGTTGTCTACTTCTCTAGTACAGAACCTGACCCCATTTATTATGCAACTAGAGTACTGCTTGACTATATGATTGGGACAATTGGCTAATGACCATAGCTCATCGATCACCATTTCTGACTTAGTAGCCCTCAACCGATTTATCTAAAATAATTACAACCATCAAAAAGTTAGTTATGTAAGGTAAATTTAGGTTATAATAATTTGTTAAATAATGATTAGTATCTATGTGAAAGAATCCAAACGTCTTACTCTATCTTTGAACCACTTAGGAAATTCTTTCTGTTGTACATTGGTAATGTCTTGTCCACTTGGAACATGCAACAGATTCTTGTGTTCCCTATTAACACAAATGGCGTTAATACATGAAGTACTATTAATGTCATAACAAAAATGGTTTCGTAAAAATAAGAAGTGAAACACGTACTCTAGATACTCCTTTATCTCAGGGCTATTTAACAACACGAACCAATGGGCTTTATCACGGAGTTCTTGTGACATATCACAATCCGTTGTGACTGGCCCAATAGGACGAGCTGTCTCTGTGAATACTGTGTACCCTTTGCGACGTTCACCGTAGTCTTCATTTCGTTCAGGTCGATTATGCACAGTTTCAACCTCATTAAGATACATTGAGCAAAAAGTGATACACTCCTTGACAATGTAAGCCTCTGCAATCGAACCTTCTGGTCGAGCTCGATTAGAGACAAACTTTTTCAAAGTGCCAAGGAACCTTCAAGAAGACCAGTTAAGAGTCAGATTATATAGATGTGCAAAACAATGACCTTTCAATCGACAATAGTGTTTGTCACAATTACCGTTCGATTGGGTACATCCATCGATATTGTACTGGTCCTCCAAGTATGGCCTCACGTGGTAGGTGAACAGCTAAGTGTACCATCACATCAAAGAAGGCTGGAGGAAAAATCTTTTCAAGCTTGCATAGGATGTGCACTATACGTTCTTCTAGTTTCTCCAATTCACTACACCTCAATGTCTTAGAGCAAAGGTCTTGGAAGAAACTGCCCAACTCAAATAATGTTGTACTAATTTCCTTATTCACAAAACCACGCATCCCGATTGGAAGAATTCGTTGTATAAGTATATGGTAGTCGTGACTTTTTAGGCCAGTCAGTCTACCATTAGTTGAACTCACAGACCTTGATATGTTTGCCGCATAGCCATCCGGATACTTGACCGACTTTAAGAATTCAAAGAAAGCCTCTCTCTCCTCTTGGGCTAGTGAAAAGCTCGCACGAGGCTTGACATATGATCCATCGGGACGTTGTGTCAACCACAGCTCTTTCCGTATGTTCATGTCTTCCAAGTCCTTCCGTGCCTTGTCCGTGTCCTTGTTCTTTCCATCAATGCCCGTCATTGTTCCAACAATATTTTCGCTGAAATTTTTCTCACCATGCATGGCATCAATGTTGTGTCGGAGCTTCTTATCCTTCCAATATGGTAGCTTGTACAAAATACTTATCTTTGTCCAATTTGGTGCATGACGTTTCCTTTTCTTGTTGATAGGATTCTTTCCCAAGGTGACCCCGGTAACATTGTTCAATTGCTCTTGTATCTTTTCCACCGGCAACTCTAAAGACCTCTTTCTTTTCTCTTGCTTACCATTATAGGCCACTCTTTTTCTTCGTTCAGGGTGGTTTTCTGGCAAGTAGCACCGATGATTTAGGTATGCAGTCTTACTTCTCAATGACTCATAAAATGGTTCATCGTTGCAAGTATAACAAGAATAATGGCCCTTTGTTCTCCACCCCGAGATGTCACCAAATGCTGGCCAATCATGTATTGTCCACATCAAAGCTGCACGCATTTGGAAACATTCACGAGTCGAGGCATCGTAAGTTAATGCACCAGTCTGCCACAACTCATTCAACTCATCAACCAAAGGTCTCATATAAACATCGATATCAACACCGGGTTGTTTATCTCCTGGAATAAGTAATGTCAGCATAAAAAAAGATTCTTTCATTGCCAACCACGGTGGTAGGTTGTATGGTATAAGAACGATAGGCCACATGCTATAGGAGTTGCTCATGTTTCCGAAAGGGTTGAACCCATCAACTGCTAACCCTAGTCTAACATTGCGAGCCTCAAGAGCAAAGTCAGGATATTTAACATCAAAGTCCTTCCACTCGTCGCCGTCCGCCGGATGCTTGGATTCCTCGCCACTACCACAATTATCCTTGTGCCATCGCATGTACTTGGCTATCTTTTTAGACATGAACAACCGTTTTAATCTCGGTGTCAGAGGGAAATAAAGCAAAACCTTATGGGGAATCTTCTTTCCCCTACCACAATTGATCTTGTATCGCGACATATTGCACTTTGGACATCTATCCAACATGGCATTCTCTTTCCAAAAGAGTACACAATCATTATTGCAGGCATCGATGAGCTCATATGACAAGCCTAAGTCAGACAATAACTTTCTTGCCTCATATGTTGACTTGGGAACTAAATTACCTGCTGGTAAAATTTTAGTCTGGAACTTCAAGAACATATCGAGGGCTTTATTAGTCCAACCAGTCGTTACCTTCATATTAAATGCCTCAATAATAAACTTCAACAGTGTACAATCGCTACCTGGGTACAACTCACGTTGGGCATCATTCAAAAGTTTAACAAAGTTACGCACTCCCTCCTCCTCTTGGGTCATATCTGTTGATTCCCCTCTTATTCGATCTTCCACCAAGGCATCAATACCACCAAGATCACCATCTTCATTGTTTCCCATTTCGCGACGGCGAACATCATCTGATGCACGGGGTTCTCCGTGCTCATGCCGAATAGTGTAACTTTGCATAATCCCATGTTGAAGCAAATGAATTCGTACATCTTCTGGACTTTTCCGGTAAAAGTTGACACACTTTAGACACGGGCACAGAATAGTACCTTGTCCATCTACAACTGATCTTGCAATTTGAATAAATGCATTTACACCATTATAATAGGGTTTACCAATTCTCCCGAAAGCTGTCACGCCAGTTTTCATCCAACTTTTGTCCATGTCTGATTGCAAATGCAAGTAAGATTTAAGTCATCAGAATAATGTATTTCATGCATCACATAGTACGTCTCTTACCATGATTGAGGTCTCTATATTAAATAGATTTAGAGAAGCAAATAAAAGTCATTAAACCCATTGGGCATAAGACAAAAAAAAAAGTTAACTATGCAAACACAAACATAATCTCTGATGATGAATTTTTCATTTTTCTGTCCAAGAATCAGCTGTGGTAGTATCGGGAAATTTTCAAAAAAAATCCCTTAAACTTTGACCTCAATGTCTCAAAGACTCCTGAACTGTAATATAGACGATTACTAGATATACCTTATCAAGCTAATTATGTTTATAAGTAATAAAAGTGCGACAAACAGGGCCCAAACGGCAATATTTCAGCAAGCGCTATCCTGAAGCAGATTAGTCTTGGCAACCAGTATTTGGTTTTTTTGCTTAAGAGTGACCTTTCAAATAATGATAGCATAATTAGCTTTTGCATGTTTTCAGACTTTCAAATGTTCATATATATGCCAAAAACACACACACACAAAAAATCTCTAATATGGAATATCATTCACATACTATAGGGCAACGATTCTTTTAAGCAAAACAGAAAATCCAAAGTACATTATCCAAGGCTCCAGCCTTGAATTATACCCCACAAAGAAGTCAGATTATTCATGTCTACAACAAGAAATATACTCCCACAAAGATCACACAGCTATAAATGCTGGAAAAAAAATTGGGTGGTATATCCACTAGCACAAACCAGAAAGCCTATCCACTAGCACAAACCAGAAAGCCAGCATTGCACCCTTCTGGTTGAATCCAAGATATCATACATTCATTTTTTACCCATCCCATTTTCCATATATAATAGCTAGGGCCAAGTCAATCGAATTGAAACACATCTATCCAACATGGCATTCTCAGCCATGTATTAGGCATGCTCAGAGATCTCTCACATCTCTAACCAATTTAACAAAACAAAATAAACCAAACACACTCCCTTTCAAAAATAAAATAAAATAATGGTCATGGCATTATCTCACGTGCTTCCAATATCCTCTTACAAAGGCTATAATGATAAGTCTTGGCAATTTGAGAGAGAGAGAGAGAGAGAGAGAGAGAGAGAGAGAGAGAGAGAGAGAATGTATGGACTATTAGCCCTCAACCCATTAATAAGAAACCAAAAACCAGCTATTGAGATAGTCATACCCACTAATCCGTGACCTATTAGCCCACAATAACATTTACATTATGGATTATATTTACGAAGGTTAAAAAAAAAATCACATTAGAAGCCGAAGTTAAGGATTGACCAAAAGAGTAAGAAAAGGGCAATGAGTGAATATGTGATTACAAGTTCTTACCTCACAGCTCTGGTTTTGCTAGAGGATATGGAGTGAAAAAGAAGAGCAGTGGGCAAATCACTCCATGTAGCAGGTATCCGCCTTGTCAAAGCAAATAGGTGTTAGTTGTGTAATCTCACCTCCTAGCAATCTAGTCCAAAAAATCAAATGATTCTCTTTTTTTGACAGATTAACCAAATCAAACAAAATTGATATTTACGGCTTCTTACCTTGAACCAAAACTTAGCCACCCTCGCTTGTGTGGGTGGATGGGTAGGACAACTTCTTTGGCAAAGACGACTCTAAATTAGCCTCCTCGCTTTTTGTTTAACGATGGGCATTTCAACAAAAATTGCAACACAAAGTGAACAACTAACAACAAAAACATATAAACTATTTTTCAATCAGCAATTGTCTTAGTCGAGGCCTGGAGTGAGTCAATTAGGATATGCTCTTAGAACACCTCAATCATACTTTTGGTATTGAGTCAATTAGGAGATGCTCTTTTTTTTTTTGTTCATGAAACAACTTCAACTAACCATAAAAACGGAATGGAGGAATGCGAAAAGACTGTGAACTGGGAAGAAATAAAAATCAAATCAACGCGAAAACATGCCTCCTGTGTTGAGATTTGCACTAAGACACTGACATCAAATACACCTAGATTACCCATGAGATTTGGGTTTTGCAGCCCGACAAAACCTCGTAACCATGCTTTCTGAGCTCCATTCCACATTTTCCTTTCCAACTTTTACAAAATATAATACAGGAATCAACCAAAGATGCCGATAGCACATTCATTCATCTAGCATTGTTCATGTTCTTACAACGAAAAATTCTAAAGATAGACACGCTTCTACGGACCCGAAATTAAAAAAAAGGAACACGAGAATCCGGTACCAAAAAAAAAAAAAACCGCCATTAGAAACAACACCAGTAAATTAGGAGATGCTCTTAGAACACCTCAATCATACTTTAAACACAAAACTGAAGTTCAAAACAAAGACACCAAGTGGAGTCAATTCGAATACAAAGGAACTTTCAATTCGATTTCCCTCGCTCTAATCATCCAAACAGAAGGGAAAAAAAAAACCCTATACGTGAACAATTGAACTGAAAGGAAAAACATTTGGCAGCAATAGAAGGAAGTAGGGAATAGACCTCGAGGGCGTGCTTGAAGCCCGTGAATTCTGGAGCTCTCAGGAGATGAGTCGGAGATCAGAGACGGTAATTTCGTGGCCCTCGGAGGCCCATTTCTGGAGGACGGTTGTGGCGCTGTGCTTGGGGAGTCTGAGCCTGAATATTGGGCTCTTCTTCAGGTCGTCATCGGCGTCTCCTCCATTCTGAAACCCGACGTCGGTGTGAGAGAGAGAGAGAGAGAGCTCGGTGTGAGAGAGAGAGAGAGAGAGCTCGGTGTGAGAGAGAGAGACGTAAGTTAGGAAGCTAACTTATCCAGAGAGTTGGAAATTTAACTATGGTTGGGTTGGGCCATAGATTTGGTGACAAAACAATTTGTCTCCTATACTTTCATTTCCCTCCAGATGCACTCTCTGCCCGCCAAAACAAAATAGAGTACATGGGTGACAAAAAAAATTTCCTCACCCAAAGTCTTCTCTTTTGTGAGGAATATTTTTGTCTTCTATTGGTTTGCTCTCCTAGGGAGGATTTGGAGGGAACTTATTAGTGAGGAAAAAATATTTTTTGTCACCAAAAATTCCATTCTTCCACATGTTTAGAGTCGAAATAAAATTTTGTCACCTTTATTTTTGTTTATCCTCCAAATTAGAGACGAATTATATTTTTCC
Source organism: Vaccinium macrocarpon (assembly GCA_022606695.1). Lineage (NCBI taxonomy): Eukaryota > Viridiplantae > Streptophyta > Magnoliopsida > Ericales > Ericaceae > Vaccinium > Vaccinium macrocarpon. The sequence continues at coordinate 28,213,270 of CM040181.1, read as the reverse complement.
TCTCAAAATAGTCATATAGGAGACAAAAATTAATTTCGTCACCAAAATTTCGTCACGGTTTATCATTTTTGTTGTAGTGATTTTTACTTCCTCTCTTCCTCACCAGCAATCTGTATTTAAAAGAAATCAAGCTTTAATTGTTTATACGTACTTCTAGCGCAATAAGATACATTGTTTTTGCTGCATATTCCATTTGACTGGATAGCTTGAGTAGTCGTTTTTTCATGATGCTGTTGTTTTGCGCTTAGCTCTGCTCTAGGTCATGTTGACCATGCCATGTTCTTTTTTCCAGTTTTTGTGGTTTTGGTAAATTTCTTTTCATCCTTATCCTTTATGCTTCTCAGTTGTACTCTTTTCGTTGATTTCATCTATATATGAAATACTTTGCTGATAAAAAAAAAAAGAGAAGATACATAGCTCAAATTGGAATCGATTTCCAAATTTGCAATTTTCAAAATCATGTCGCTGACAGTTTTAAATAAATATTCTAAATTGGGATCGTACTTCCGAATTGTCAATGTAGAACCAGAACTTCGATCCTGATTTTGAACATTTATAACTAGAGTTCAGACATATAATTTTGAAAATTGAAAATTCATGCCAAACTTGGGGTGAAAATCGGGAAATTTGATTCCGAACTTGAGTTGGTATCTCATAAACTGGAATTCCAATTTTAATAGGTAATTTCCAGCCATCAATTCGCATTTCACCATCTACCATGGCCACTTTCACTCACTTGGTTGGGTATTTGGTTACCTACCATAGAAAAAAGGGAAAGTCTTTCAAATAGTAATGTGGCTGTAATATATTCCAGCATTTGGGTGCTTTAGATGTTTTCTTATTATTTTTTCACCCTTGTCTTTGCCGTGACTTTGACAATTTGGGTTTTATAAATAAGTTTGTAGAGGTCAACTTTTATTTGGACTCTCTAATCTACTATTGATTTGCTTCCTTTTATGTATTTGGATAAACAAATTAAAGAAAAAAGGGAGCGCTCCTCTCTGATCCTCAAATAATTTAGGGGTCTTTCTGGGTTATTTTACTGTTTTGAACATTCACTTATTAGAACTACTTGAAATTATTAACCATGCCAAAATTCATGCCAATTATATATCAATCACTACAACCAACGGGGACTAGCTCAGTTGGTTAGGGCTCTTGCATGGAGTTCGAATCTCCCTATTGCGTGCAGGGGCTTTCCCTTTCTTGTTTCTTTATTTGTTTCTACCCTGTAACGAGCTTATTTCTTGTATTGATTAAGTTGTTGGGCTTGGTTGTCTTATGGACTCTCACAATTCATGTAGTGTCCCGGGTTGGTACTTTGTACTTCATATACGGGGAATAAATCCACGTAGGCCTGGACCACGTGTTTTCTTGATTCAACCCTAAATCTGCAAGACAGAGAAAGGGTTAGAGCACCTTTGCCTCTCGTCGGCAAAGGCCCTCCGATGCCTAAGTTACTATCTTGTACTATAAACTCGCAAATCACAGTGCGTATGACTGGGTTTCACAGCGTACTTTTCTTCATGGATATTGTCCTATATTTATAGGTGAAGAAGACTTGATCTAGGCATCTCGTGCCTTGGTTTCCTATTAGCTTCAGGAATCCATCTCCTAATAGGACTTTCCTATTAGGGGCGAGTTTCCATATCTTGCTAGATCTCATCTAGCAGAGGTCTTTCTTTTCATATAGGATTCTTTCTCATATGGGGCATACTCCTAATCACATTAGGACTTCCCATATCAATCCCTCTTTTTACGGGATTGCTCCTTATGTCATAAGGAGCTGCTGTAGAATATTCTGAAATGTCTCATCGCCTTATTCATGACAGTGCCGTGCTTCCACATAGCTCGACATGACATGTACATAACTCAACTTACCACGCTGAGCTGAATTATGTATTCCAGAATGTTGTTTAAGCTATATTCGTAGCCTACCTAGCTCAGCCATATTAGGGGCATCCCTTTATGTTCCACATCGAGCTAGTGCATCCTGGTGTGTTTAATTTATTTTACCATATTGACCTTATTCATGGCCAGTACAACTCGGCACAGGGCTAGGGCTTCCCTATGTGGTGTCGAGTTACTTACCTTCTCGTGGTGAGTGATAACAGCACGTGCTATGCCCTTTACCGGGGTGGTCAGGTTTTACCCACTCTAATTGCTCCCCAGCTCTGTCAGTACTGTCATTCATTAGTAGTGCGCAGAGCTTCAACGGCCCTCGATGCATCTCTTGCACGCCAAAGATGCCCCCACACGTGGGGAACATGATTATTTATGAATTAAATGCGAAGCGACCCTTTGGTCATCCGATAAGCCCAAAGGACGATTTAGGGTGATGTTTCTCGTACGTCACGCCCTACTTTATGGGTTTTTGGGTGGGATAATGATTATTCTCTCCCCATCAAAACCCTCTAAGTCTCCAAAACTCTCCCCCTCCTTACTCGTTTTAGTGTGTTCAAACGAAACAATTGAGAGAGACAGAGAGAAGCCTTCTCTACCATTTCTATCTTGTTAAAGCTTCCATCCTAGCAAAAAAATTTCCACAACGTCTCTGTATTTCGCCGGAAAATTCCTCCGTTCCCGTTGGAGATCCTCATCTTAGGTCTCTTTCTCTTACGTAAGTGTCATTCTTTTAGACTTTCGTTTCTGTTGTACACTCGTTTTCTTTATTCCCTTCCAGTTCTTGTTCATCTTTTCCCTCTTCCCTTGGGTTTCAATAGTGAAGCCGTAGCCATGGGGAAACATAGAGCCCTCCTTAGTAACGCCCAAAAAATAGCTGAGTTCCGCAGGACATACAAAATTCCAAACGACGTCCAATTTTGCCTGAACGAATGTAACAATTTTGGGGAAGAGGATCAGGATGAAATCAAAATTCATATACCCTTAATTTTCATTGTTGAGGGTGGACTTAGATTCCCCATTCACCCCTTCTTTAGGGAGGTCTGCAACCTATGCCGACTAAACCTAATGCAATTGTGCCTTAATTTCATTAGGGTGTTCATGGGCACAGTTGCCTTGAATAGGTTCCTCGGTCTTCACCTCGACTAGTGGGTCTTGCACTATCTCTACAGTGTAGTCCCTATAGCAGATGGCAACTATTATTTCAAGGCTAGGGACCCTGAGCAGAAGCTTATTACGGACCTGCCCAATTCTTCAAAAGGAGAGGTAGATGACTATCTCGTAGTCACGGGCAACTAGGAGCCCAGAGATGCCGAGGGGAACACCATCGGCTTTGCCTGCCCTACTGCTCCAGGCCGACCACATTAGTATTCTATCATAGCATACTTGTTTATTTCCTATACCTTTGGTTCTTGTCTCACTGACTATCTTTTTTGTTTTGCTTCCTTCGTTTGCAACAAGCAATCTTAACCACGGTGGTCGGCTAATCCACGGAAAGCTTCACCGAGAAGAGATAGCACGAGCCCTGTATTTCTACGAATTTGAGCCAACCCCATCAGACTTGGTCGTACATCCCACCTGCTGCTAGACTACACTCCATCTTATTGGGGTGGCATTAGAAGAGTAGGAGAGCCAAGATCAAGACACCCCTGGCCTCCAGCTGCTCCATTGATGTCACGCCCCAAATCCGGGAGCATGACCGGCCGTGAACCAAGAGAAAATTCTCGGAACACGAAGCCTATACAAAAATAATAATAATAATAATTTTCACAACCCAAATAAATCAACTGAATCCTGAATTATAAAATTAAATTGGAAACCGAAACCTACATTTTTGTAGCCAGTGAACAATATCTCAAATTCTCCATACTCCCAATTTATTAACAAAAATTCCAAAGAAACAAAAGTGCGGAAGCTGTTAACAAAACTTGAAGAAAATGATAATGCGAATGCCCTAGAGGTCCAAACGGTGGGTCCCGACACTGTCTCAGAGTCCACTATGATGCTCCAAAAATCAACCTGAAAAGAATGTGGAACAAATCCGTCAGCTCACAGCTCAATGAGTAGTTAAGCATGCTATGGGTTAGAATACAATGTGGCATACAATTAAAAGAACGATAGTGAGAGCTCGAAAGAAATGGTTTGATGTAACAAAGGTCGGTGGCTCAACAAGTGGTATCAAGGAGATGAATTTCTGATTAACAAATAACAAGGACAATAATTGATTCACAAAAATATGCATTTACACCAACCATTCTGTCCAAAAATACCAGAACAACGAACAACAATAAATAGAGTCTCAACCAAATTATGTGGGAACCGTAATAATAATAACCATTGCCAAACGCCAATTATTTTCTTAGGGCTTAGCCCGTTGGATCCAATACCGTACATAGAGTCACCTCAGGATGGCGCCTGGGTCTTTTCCCTAAGTCGATCCGGAATAGGGTCACATGGTATTTCACAAGTCTTTTCCCTATCCGTTGAGCACTAGAGTCACGTGGTATTTCACAAGTCTTTTCCCTAGTGGCCAAAGTTCACCACAGGATGGCGCCTGGGTCTTTCCCTTGGACTTTCACAAATATAATACGTGGTCCCAATCACATAAAAACAACGACAAACAGGAGTGACCAGCAGAGATAATCCCGATGCCATTGCAGAATCTCAATAATATAACGACTTCAATGATTAGATAGCAAGCGAAATAAAAGCGATCAATCAATCAGACATGTAACCAATAAACCTCGTATGCCAAAAGGTACGTCAATCGTAAAATAAGTTGAGTTCAACGAGCAAGATTAATATTCTTAGCATCAGAACAAAATGAAGGGTTGTCGAGAATCGATAGGCTCAAGAGGATTCCAAAAGAAGGGATCACATGATTAACTACTCACCTCGATCGATAGAAACGATAGACCCCAAAATGTGATGCTTGAATACTTTGCGCTAGTCTGAATAAAAATGATCCATGTACTTAAATCAATATCATGACAAAATACTAACTTAAACAGCACTACAACTAATAATAGCTAATGCTAGTATTCAACTCTCCTAAACTAAACTCCATGAACGACTAACATGTTAACACACGGGGGACTTGATTACCCAATTACAATACCACAATTTCCCTTGGACCTCTTCACATGCACACCACAACACACGCAGCCGACACTCACGCACACATTACTCTCACAAAAGCCCTACCAAATCTTTCACATGCAGACACCCATTAATCGTATAAATAATAGACCCTAAAAACTATAAGGTAATGATGGATATACCTCTAGAGATGGAACTGCTACTCTCCCAATCGCCGCTGCTTCCTCACGCAAACTCGGTGCTTAAAATAAAAAGAACCTTAGCTCTCAATGTTAATTAGGGACTCTCTCTAGTTAAATACTCTTACTAATTGGCCCGTTATGAAATTTTAGGGGTTAGCCCGACTCATATTAAATTTAACCGGCCCAACTTAGAATTTCAAATAGAAGTTTAACCCACACCAAAACGATAGTCGGCCCTATACTAAAATTAAGCGGTCCAATATATATACACCCGTGTAACCATGTTCAATTTAACTCAACACTAAATGGATAAAAATAAAAGTAAGTTATTTGAGTTGAAAAGAATTTCCAACATAAATATAGTACTCAATAACAATAATTTTTTTTTTAGAAATAGGTTCGGAAAAGAAAATTAATTATTTGTATCAAATAAATAAATATATATATATATATATATATATATATATTTTCAAAAGTCGGGATGTCACAATTGATCGCCCCACACCCTCCAGGCGAGCAAATAAATTCTAGACCTTGTCGAGGTCAACATGGGAGGAGGGTTACATGTCCCCGAGCTCTAAGGGGCCCTCAACAACAAATAACCTTCGCTCACATCCCTGAAATACCAACTGTTATCCCAATCCTTACCTGTACCAACCAGGAACTAAGCACATCCGGACGGGTGGTAGCTGAAGAAGAAGAGGAAGAAGAGAGAGAAGCACAAGGACTCGATCATCGCGCTATTGTCCGTTCTTTAGCCAAGCTATCCATCTTGTTAGCTAATTCAGATTCCTCGGGCTACTCACTTTCTCCAGTCTGAGAAGACATGCCTCGTCAATAGCCGATCAACCTTCTTGACAAGTTAAATCTCGGTGGTTTATCTTCTCACACACCCCCTACCACTCTCTCAACTAATCCCCCTGCTTTTTCTGCCGAGCAAAGGGACAAAAGGCCCATTGAAGAGCCTCAGAAGGTCCACCCACCCCCTCCAAAGGCCGGACTGGGGAGTCAAGCTCTAATCATGCAACGACTAGTTCTCTTCCACTTGTGCAACCATGGGAGCCAACATTGGCTCGACCAGATGGAACACCGCTGACTGTGATTGATAAATCCAGGTCGGTCGATGTTGCTTACAGTATTGCTCGTGCCGCCCTTCTTCCTCTCGCTATGGAGAAAGAGAAGAACAGCTCTTATGACGTGCTAATGAAATCGATCTTTCAATCAAGTGTGAAGGAATCATGAGTTCCCTATCCTTTTCCATATGTTTCTCTGAAATCCTGTTGCCAACGTTTCTTTATCATATAGATCATGCAAAAGGCCGTTGTCGGCTTCGAACGGGCAAAAGAAACTGAGAGAGATCTTAAGAGAGAGCAGAAGAGGGCCGAGAAGGCTGAGAAGGAGAGCTCCTAACAAGCCAATCACTCAAAGAGGCTCGGGAGGAGGCTGCGTAGTTGAAGAGTGAGCTGGCTGAGCATAAGAGGAAAGCAAGTGAGACCGAACAACAACTGTGTCAAGATCTTGCTGCAGCGGAGGCTAAGGCTGAGGTTGAGTATGACAGGGCAGTGCAGAAGGTCACTGACAATTATCGAGCCTAGATGCCAACAGTTAGGGATGCAGTGTGGGAAACGAGCTGAATCCCTTGCTGCACCAAAATAGGGTTACCAGAGGATTCTCCAATGTGGGTGCACATGGAGCTCCCCAGTCAGATGAATGCCCTGGCAGCTCAGCAGCCTGAGATTGAAGCCCCTACTGCACTCCTCAACCCTCAATCCGAGCTCAAGCCCTCTACGAAGCTAAACTGAACTGATGGCGTGATTGACCTCACCGAGCAGGTTGGCAACAAGAATGTGGAGGAACTTGTTGATCCTAGAGACAACGCGGGTACTGACCCCACCTTTGCCACTGATGCTGGTCAACTTGGTGAGGAGGCCTGATGCCTATTTATTGTTCCTATCTGTTTTCATCTGAACTCTACTATTTTCTTGATTGATCCTGCGAGATCTTGCTCGGCCATGTGTGACCTCTATTTTAATACTGAGCTTGCACTTGTGTTTGGTTTTCTGTTTAAGCATTTTGATACTTAAAATTTCGGATTTAAGCACTTTTGTACTTTTGGTTTGCATCACAAACTCTTTATAAGCGTAGTTGTGCTCTTTACCTCATCAAGCATTCTCACGCACTGTTCGTTGCAATTTGTAAGTTTCTTCATGCTTATAGTTGTTTGCATGCAAAGTGTTTCAAGTGTTTTCGTACTTGGACTTTTATAACCCAAGTGTATTCATACTTGGGAGTTTTGCTATAATACTCGTTGCAAATTCCAAATGTTTTCGTACTTAGAGATCTGTATACCAAGTGTCCTCGTACTTGGTTTGTTGTAATACTCGTTGCATACCTAAGTTTCTTCATTCATTGCAATATTCGTTGCAAATCTAAGTTTCTTCATACTTAGAGATTTAATAACACGGTTAGAATACACACACTCTCTGCTCCCCAATAGGAATCCAAATTTGAGACAATATTTGGATCGTATTAATCCAAAAGGTAAATGCTTGACCGACCAGGTATTTATAAATTAGACTGAAAATGTGTCCCAAGCATAGGACTTTCGGCCGGTGTAGCACAATAAATCCGGAAGTACCGGAGTCGAACCACAGAGACGGTCTGACGGTGTTTGACTCAAAAGTGTTGGCTTTAGTTTAAACTGGCTCTCTGGTAGCCACCCCTTGTTCAAATTGGTTAATTAACTGATTTAAATTAATGAAATTGATTACGATGAAATAAAGAAGAGGGAGCAACCGTGCGAACTCAACACTCGTAGCTAATCTAACCAATGTTTACTTGGACCACAATGATTCAATCTATTGATTTTAGAATTAGAAAATGTTCCCTAACAAATGCGCACCACCTGTCACCAGTTCTCGTGCGCATTCAAAATCCGGCGATGCTTGGGTTTTGTTCATTAGAAAAGTTTCATTTCCTAAAACTGCTTAAAATTGAATTAATTCGGTCCCGAGGTGAAATATTGATTTGACTAACCACGGAACGCCATCGTCCCACAGCTGCATCCTATGCGACTACTCGCTCATTATTCTTAAGAACGCAACGATAAGATTAAGAACCCTAGATCTAAGCATGCTTCAATTAATGAAGATGAAATAAAAATATAAATAAACACGATACCACAGATTCCAAGAAAGGAATGGATTCGAACACCAAGGGAAAAACAGGAATTCAAAGCTGGAAAACGGAAGAACTTGAATTAAACTTGAGTCTGAAATAACCCTGAAATCAGCAGCTAAAAATTAAGAAAATAAAACCTAAGTTATGAATGTGGAACCCTAATCTCGAGTGTTAAGAGGGTTTTTATATTAATCCCTCAATTTACAATTAAAATCCTAAAACAAATCGGAATTTCCTTGCGCGAATAATTAAAACGCCACCGTTTCAAGCCCTGGATAAGCTCTCGGTAGCGCTACATCACTTTTGGTGTAGCACTCCCCAAGCTTCTGTTCAATTTCTAACTTTTGTTGTGCCACTTTTGAGCACTCCATCAAATTCCCAAATTGCTTTCCTCGAGAAATTAACTCTGACACTTGGTCTCCATGGCCTTCCATGCCCTCAAGCTCTATCACGGCCTTCACGTCTCTGCAATCCAATCTTGGCGCTAAAACAACCTTACTTTCCTTAAAATTAATAAAAAAACAAAAACATACCAAAGCAACGCATCAAGTGGAAAATAGGGAATAAATTAGATAATAACGTGTTAAAACTACCCTATTTAGGCACTTATATCTACGATATTGCGTGCCTATCAGTAAAATCTGATTAATGCTTAAAAAAGACAAAAGATTTGAATGACTGATGTTGGTGATTTTATTCGTAATCCCAACTAAGTACTAAAAACAAATGTGAATTTCTTCGTATTCACTAAAAAAAAAAATGTGATTGTCTTTGTAATCTCGTAGAAAAATTACTGGTAAAACTTTCGTAGGTTCTGGACATTCCATGGCCGTGGTATTGGGTTTCCATCCAGGTTAGCCAAACGATAGGCCCCAATTCTAGCAATCCCCATAATCTTATATGGTCCTTCCTAGTTCGGCCCAAGCTTCCCATCAATGGATACTTTGGTGTTGGCCAAAACTTTCCTCAGAATTAGGTCTCCCACCTTGGATTTCCTTGGCTGAACTTTCTTATTGTAGCTTCTTTGTAGCTGCTCCTAGTATACTGCTAAAGTAATAAGTGTACGTTCTCTCTTTTCCTTGGCAAGATCGAGCTACTCGGCCAAGGCTTTGTCGTTGCCACTGGACTCAACAAGAGTAGTACGAATGGTCAGCAATCCAATCTCCAATGGAATCACTGCCTCTGTCCCATAAGCAAGGGAGTACGGCGTCTCTCCTGTAGATCGCCATGGGGTGGTCCTGTATGCCCAGACCACGGATGGTAGCACATCTGGTCATTTTCCCTTTTTACTTTCCAACCTCTTCTTAAGACTCTTAAGGATGGTCTTATTTAAAGCTTCTGTTTGCCCATTACTCTATGGGTAAGCTGGGGTTGAATAGTAGTTTCTAATGTCGTACTGAGCACAAAACGCTTTGAACTTTCTGCCAAACTAGGACCCATTGTCTGAGATGATGGAGTAAGGTACTCTAAATCATGGAACAATCTTATTCCACACGAACTTCTCCACCATAGCTTCTGTAATCTTGGCTAGAGCTTCTCCCTCTATCCATTTAGTGAAGTAGTCCGTGCCAATGAGTAGCAATTTTTGTTTCCCTGTTGCCATAGGGAGAGGACCCACGATGTCCAGTCCCCACTAGGCAAATGGCCACGGGCTGATTAGAGGTAACAAATCCTCAACCAGCGGTCGGATTAGAGGAGAGAACCTCTGACACTTCTCATAAGTCTTGACAAAGGCCTTTGCATCTTCTTGCATGTAAGGCCACCAATACCCCTGGGATATTGCTTGGTGGGCTATTGACCTTCCACATGTTCCGATGTGGATCTCTTGGAGGAATTTCTGGACTAGAGCTGGTTGTACACATAATAAATACAGGCCAAGAAAAGACTTTCTATAATGCTTTCCTTCTAGAGAGAGCGAGAAGCATATTGACTTGGTTTTGGTTTTGTGAGCTTCCCTCTTGTCTTCTGGTAAAGCCCCATCTCATAGGTATGTTATTATTAGGTCCATCCAGCTCGGCCCAAACTCTGTTTCCATCACAATTTCCACTGCTCGGTCGATGCTTGGTTTGCTCAAATAGTCCACAACCACCATATGGCAATACTTTGTTTTGATTGCTGACCTTAAGCAAGCTTATGAGTCTGCGTGCACATTCTGTCCTGAGCTCACTAGTTGGATGTGGACTCGTTCAAATTTGTCAAGCAAATCTTTGGCTGCCTCTGAGTACACAGCCATCTTCACGCTTTTTGTAGCATATTCTCCTGATAGCTGGTTAACAACTAATTGTGAGTCACAAAATATTCTTAACTTATTTACCTTGAGTTCCTGGGCACTCCTTTATTCCTGCGAGCAAGGCTTCATATTCTGCTACATTGTTGGTGGCACTAAATCCCAGTCGTAGTGCTTGCTCCAGTACCAAATCCTTTGGAGAGAACAACACTACTCCTACTCTAGAACCTTTTGTTGCAAACTGACCCATCAACGTAAAGCCTCCACTCTTCTGGATCCAAATTGGTCATTCTCGTTGGCTGCTAAGGATGATTGATTCTTTACTCTTTCTCGTGGAGGACAGGTGGAGGTGGAGCTATGGTTAGAGTGAACTCAGCTACAAAATCAGCCAAAATATGCCCTTTGATTATCGTCCTGGGCTGATAATCTAGGTCAAATTAGCTCAGTTCTATCGACCACTTGGATATTCTGCTGGAAAAATCTGCTTTCCTAAGCAAAGCCCTTAGTGGATATTCAGTAAACACAGTAATGGGGTGCTGCAAGAAGTAATGTGGCAACTTTCTTGAAGTAGTGACAAGAGTATATACCAATTTTTCCAATGGTAAATACTGTGTTTCTGTGTCTAATAAGGTCTTGCTTATAAAATAGACTGAAGCTTGCTCTATCCCCTTTATTCGTAAGAGAAGTGAACTGACTATATGCTCGGATACCGCTCGATATAGTATCAACAGCTCCCTAGCTTCTGGAGTAAATAGCAAGGGTGGTGATGATAAATAAACTTTTAACTCCTAGAATGCCTGCTCCTGCTCAGCTCCCCACTCATATCCCTCTCTTTTCTTCAAAAGTTAAAAGAATGGCCTGCAACAATCTGAGGACTTACTGATAAAACGGTTAAGGGTTGCTGCAATCCCTGTTAGCCTCTGGACCTCCTTCGTGGTCCTTGGGCTTTGAAGGTTTAGCAGAGCCATGATCTGGTCCAGATTAGCCTCAATCCCTCTTTCTGTCACCAAGTGTCCTAGGAACTTTCCCAAGCTGACCCCAAAGGCACATTTTGAGGCATTCAGGTTCAACTTGTATTCTCTCAGAATGTTGAAAGTGACTTTTAGGTCGGCAAGATGGTCAGGCTTCACCTTGCTTTTCACCACCATATCATCTATATAGACTTCCATGGTTTTACGGAGCTAATCTTTGAACATCTTTGTGACTAAACTCTGATAAGTCACTCCAGCATTCCTTAACCCAAACGACGTGACCTTGTAGCAGTAGAGGCCTTTTGGCGAGATGAAGGACATCTTTTCTTGGTCGGGCTCATACATAGCTATCTGATGATATCCTTGATATGCGTCAAGGAAACTCATCCTCTCATAGCTTGATGTGGCGTCTACTAGTTGATCAATCTTGGGAAGTGGAAAGCTGTCTTTAGGACATGCTTTGTTAAGGCTAGTGAAATCCACACAGACTCTCCACTTCTCGTTTTTCTTTTTGACCACGACAGTGTTGGCTAACCATTTCAGATAGCTCTCTGTGGACGGCCCACGGAGATCACGCGGTGTCACGCGTTAGAAAAAGATTGTGATTTGTTAGAGTCGCCACTCTCAGATTTGAGGTCAATCCGAGAAACCGATAAAAATATGACTCGTTTGCCCATTGAAAGGATTTTACTGATCATTGTGAAACCAGAAATTTCTCGGATTCGGGGGTTTGGTTATGAGAGGGGAAGGGTTTTACGGCACCCCTCTCGCCCGGTTCGTGAACCGGTCTCTACTCAATACTTCGTGGGATTTTGGAAAGTGTTTGAAATTTAACTCTAAGCAAGAAATGGGAGTGGGGGATGGGAATCACGTAAACGATAAGAAATTACAAATATGCAAATTTAACGTGGATGCTTGTGCACGTGATTTACATGGGGATGATAACAATGAAGAATTATTACGACAAATATTTACAGGGACGAACAATAACAAAAACTGGACAAATAATTTAAGGAATCACTGGCGTGAGGGCTTAACAAATGGCTTACAATCTGAATTCCAATATTGGGATTGAGCGCTCAATGGTGATACCTTGAGNCGCTCAACCTCTCAGAATCAACTTGAGCGCTCAAAGACCATAGATTGAGCGCTCAAACCCATTACTGGCTGCTGTGATTTTTTAGCTTTTCCATCACTTCTTTGGTCATTATTTATAAGATCAAACATTTATAAAGTGCTTTTCATGGAAGATCAGATGGAAACATACGGATTGATCTCATAAATAATGATAAAAGAAGAAAATCATAATATTTTAACAAAGAAAATCCTCGAGAGAAAAGTATTCAGATTGTAATCACAGTAATAAAACCCCACATACATCTGAACCTGAATAAACCATGATCCATCACTGAAACAACCAAGAATCAACAAACTGCTCAAGAACAGCTTGAGCGCTCAAATGGATGGCTTTGAGCGCTCAAGCCATTGAGCGATTTTCTAGTTTTCATTAAGAAAGGAGGATTCTGGATGATTCTCAAGACCATAAATGCATGATATGAAAGTTCAGGAAGCACCACGGCCACTATTTCATACTTGAACACAAGATTTTCAAAGACTTTGGAACTTTGATTGTCATAAAATAGCTAATTTTAGCCCATGCAAATGGTTTTGAAGTAAAACATGAACCTTTTTGAAAATCAAAAGAGCATAATTGGTTATTAAATGACAATCAAAACCAACAGAAGACTCAAAACTTGACAAAACAGAAAACTGTACAGGATTGAGCTTGAGCGCTCAAGGCCAGAGGCTTGAGCGCTCAACCTCAATTTCACCTGCAGATTTTGATAATGTTTTTGAACAACTTTCTGACCTTTGTGAGTTCAATTGAAGTATAAAGAACTTAATTGAACTCACTAGTCACCCTCAGATGAACTAAAACAGTGAAAACCACTTGTTAAACTACCTTTTACACTTGATTGAAAGCTTAAACTTGGTTATGGGTTGAAGGATGAACAATTGTGGGTGTTTCTGACCAGTATTGTGGATGGATGATGAGGATTATGAAGCTAATTGATAAATATGAGTCGAATTTTGGGTTTGGCAGGTAGCTTTTGGTAGGTGGTTTTGATGGGGAAGAGTGGTTTTATAGAGAGAGAGAGAGAGGGAGGAAGATTACTGGGAGGATAGTGCACTGGAGTATGAGAATTGTGTACCTCTCAACAGGAGGTAGTGGGCTTGTTTATATAGGATGAGTGGAGGGAAAGAAAGGAGAGAGAGAGAGAGAGAGTGGGTTTGGTATTTTAGGTGTAGTTTAGGTGTATATTATAGCAATGTAGGGTGTATTATACGTGTACAAAACGTATAGAAGTGGTTAGACGCTCCCTCCTGCATGAGATCTCATGATGAGATACTCTGCAGATTCCCCGTTTTGAGAGTTGTCTGGCGTGGGCTCCGGGCTCAAAAGCGTGCTCCTCGAGGGGTTGGAAAGGCCAAGGTCTCAAGCTTGAGTGCTCAAGGCTCTTGGCGGCAAGTTGCTGGTTTGGCTTGGTTCAACAAGGCTTGGTTTAGTTTGGGTTATTTGGTGATGTTTGGTTGATTTTGATTAGATTCAAGCCATCTTCACAAGTTTCAGGTAGTTATGATTGGTTCGTTCTCATCATTGGGAATGCTCGAGCGTATCCTGGGTTCAAAATCGGGGTGTCTACACTCTCCTCTTGTATGGCATCCGCTTCGAGTAGCCAACCTACTTCTTCAATCACAGTGTTTGCGTGCTGTGGTGCCGACCTTCTTGCCTTTTGCACAACTGGTTTGTGTTGTGGAGCCACATTTAAATGGTGGCAAATTGCCTCGGGGTCTATCCCAGGCATCTCCAGGGGAGTCCATGTGAAAATGTCAATATGGTCCTTCAGAAAGGCAACCAAGTCCCTTTCCTCATATTCGCCAAGGGTCTCGCCGACCAAGAAATATCTTTTTGCATCATCTTCTTGAATCTGTATCTTCTTCAACCCTTCCACCATCTTCTTCGTGGGATCACCTCCAACATCCTATAAGGTCAGTTGATTTGGAACTTCAACCGTCTGGACTTGCTCGGCCTTCAGCTACTTTCTAGTTACCCCTAATGCACTCTATGCCATCCGCTCCAAGGTATTTGATCTTCTGGTGGTAAGTTGAGGAAATAGCCCTCATTTTGTGCATCCAGGTTCTTCCTATAATCACGTTATAGGAGGAAAGGATATCTACCACAAGGAAATCAGTCCTCAGGACTACTGATCCAGCTCGGACGGGTAATGTGACCTTCCCATAGGCCATATCGTCTATGCACTGAAGCCGACCAAAGGGATAAGACACTTTTGTAACGAGCTTGTTGGGAGTTCCATTTTTTTAAAGGTGTCGTAGTACATGATTTTTGTGCTTGCCCCTTGATCAAAAAGTATCTTTTCTACATCATACTCCCTTATTCGTAGGGTGATCACCAATGCATCGTTATGGGGTACTATTACTCCATCCAGATTGTCATTCGTGAAGGTGATGGGGGTCTTTGTTACTCCCTCAGTCCTCGGCCTCTTCGTTTCGAGCTTCATGACCTGCTTTACCTGCTCGTTCATCCTTTTAATATGCCTTATCTCATTGTTGGCATATGGAGCCACCAATCCATGTATCACATGGATTGTTCCCTTTGGACCTTTCTCGAATCAACTCGGCATCATTCTTGTTATCAGCCAAAAATTCCTTAAGATGGCCTTCCGGCACTTTTTCGTCCAGAAACTTTTGTACTCCATGCAATCTTCGGTCATGTGACCCCAATCCCTATGGTAACTGCAATGCTGGTTACTGGCTCTTCTTTTTTTCGGATTCCCCGTCAACTTTGGAGGCCTTCTGAACCAGGGTTCATTCTTGATTCTGTAAAGCATCTTGTAGATTGGGACCTTGAAGGTCGCCATGACGCTAAAGTACGATTTGGGGTCCGAATCAACTTTGTCCCTCCTCTGTTGCGTATAATCCTTTCACCCTGTTGTGTACTCCTTCTTATACACCGTTGACTCTATTGCTTTCTTCTCCGAAAGCTGAGGTTGCCCAACCACAATCTTCCCCCCCAGCTTGCAAGATGTCATCCTCTACTCGTGCATGCTCTTGGATTCTCTCCATAAGTTTGGCCATAATTTTTACTGGATGCATGGTAAGCGATTCTCATAGCTTACTATGCATAGGCAAGCTTGTCTTGAACGTTGCCAAAGCATATTCTTCACCGTAGTTTTCAATCTCGTTGAAAGTTTCCCAATAACGTTTGGAGTATTATCGCAGAGTCTTATTGTCCTTCTGTCTCATAGAGGTTAATGCCTTAAAAGTTTTTGGGGCCGCTCGGCTTGTTAGGAGCCTAGCAGTAAACTCCTCGGCTAGTTGAGCCCAACATAGGATTGACTCCTCCGAGAGCTTGTGGTACCAACGTAGGGCCACTTTTCCCAAGCTGGAGGGGAACATCTTGCATAGCAAGGCATCATCTTGCTCATGCATGAACATGACCTTTTGATAGTGTTGAATGTGGGCAACTAGATCCGTGCTAGTTTCATAAAGGATGAATGCCGAATGCTTCACTCTGCTCGGTGTCTTCTCCGTTTGGATCCAATGGGCCAGCGGTGTCTTCGAGATTTGGCCTAGAGCTTCCTTAGTTGCTTCTCATGCAGTTTTAGGGCCTCCCTCTGCTTGGCCAATCTCCCTTCTTCTCGCATATCGTTCAGGAATGTGCTCATTGGAACCAGATCTCTCTTACATGTCCCTAGCGTGCTTCCTTCTTTCCTTCTTTTCAACAGAGACACTCATTTCTCTCCGTTTTTGTGGGGAGGTTATTCGGTCAGTAGAGACATTGTCACGGTGATGCACCCTTCTGTCTTTCTCGTATTGCATGGATCTCGTCCATGAGCGTAAATCTTTCTCCTTCTATTGGAGTTGTTTCTTAAGGTCCTGAATCTCTTGTTCTCGTCGAGTCACTTCACGGGCCAATTCTTCTGCCTCCTATTCTTTCTATCAAGGCTGTCCTTTTTCTCCTGACTCCTTATTCGCCTATGATCCTCCCTCCTCGGGGGCCTTCTTCTTCATTCACGTTGGGTGGAGGCTTCCCCACCTCTTGGTGGTGTCTTTGAGCGTCCTCGCTGCTCACCTGATCTTGAAGAATCATAGTTTGTCAGGCATGTATACTTGAACTTTGGAATCTCAGGGATATGCCCTATATTAAACCTTCTAAAAGCTGGCTTCTTTTGTGGTGCTTTTAGAACTGCAGGAGTTTTGTCCACCCTTGCACTCTTTCTCGTAATGTACACAAGGGTGGTTCCACCATTGTCTTCCACGTCTTCCTTTCGTGGAGTGCCCAAAACAGGTTCTGAAGCCACCATTGCCAATCTTTGTTGAAAAGAAGAGAGCTTTTCGTAAGCATTTCCTACAGATAGCGCCACTTGTACGGGGAATAAATCCACGTAGGCCTGGATCACGTGCTTCCTTGATTCAACCCTAAATCTACAAGACAGAGAAAGGGTTAAAGCATCTTTGCCTCTCGTCGGCAAAGGCCTTTCGATGCCCAAGTTAGTATCTTGTACTATAAACTCTCAAATCACAGTGCATATGAATGGGTTTCACAACTTATCTTTCTTCATGGATATCGTCCTGTATTTATAAGTGAAAAAGACTTGATCTAGGCATCTTGTGCCTTGGTTTCCTATAAGCTTTTTGGAATCCATCCCTCATAGAACTTTCCTATTAGGGATGAGTTTTCATATGCTGCTAGATCTCATCTAGCAGAGGTCTTTCTTTTCATATAGGATTCTTCCCCATATGGGGCATACTTCTAATCACATTAGGACTTCCCATATCAATCTCTCTTTTTACGGGATTGCTCCTTATCTCATAAGGAGCCACTGTAGAATATTGTGGAATGTCTCACTGCCTTATTCATGGCAGTGCCGTGCTTCCACATAGCTCGACATGACACATACATAACTCAACTCACCACACTGAGCTGAATTATATATATAGATATTCCAGAATGCTGTTTAAGCTATATTTTGGTAGCCTACCTAGCTTAGCCATATCAGGGGCATCCCTTTATGTTCCACGCCGAGCTAGTGCATCCTGGTGTGCTTAATTTATTTTACCATACTAGACCTTATTCATGGCCAGTACAGCTCTACACAAGGCTAGGGTTTCCATATGCGGTGTCAAGCTACATACCCTCTCGTGGTGAGTGATAAAGGCACGTGCTATACCCTTTACCTGGGTGGTCAGGTTTTACCCACTCCTCTTCATTTTGGTAGCCTACCTAGATTATTGCGTTCCTCCCATCCCCGTCGATCAGCAATGGCTCTTTTTCTGATCTGCCTATGTTGTTTCAAGTTAACCAATGTGCCACTCGACCTAGGGTGGACAGAGGTGAGAGAGATACAATTTTGCATCTATGTGTTAAATGTAACCAGTTGAATTTCCTGAAAACATTGCTGGACAAATACTTAAAGGTATGGTATTTATCA
Organism: Vaccinium macrocarpon; assembly: GCA_022606695.1. Lineage (NCBI taxonomy): Eukaryota > Viridiplantae > Streptophyta > Magnoliopsida > Ericales > Ericaceae > Vaccinium > Vaccinium macrocarpon. The sequence continues at coordinate 28,195,194 of CM040181.1, read as the reverse complement.
ATGCCAAGGATAATTCTTGGAAACACCATACTACATATTGTTGTTGACAATAAAAGATTGCAGGTTGTTTGTATGATTTGATAATTTTAGGTGTTTGGAGTCGACAGCCATTGCAAATTGGCGTTTGGGGGGTTTATTTCTTCTCGGATTGGTTTGTTGGTCGTCATTCGGATTGGGGGTGATTGGTATAGTAGTAGTTATGTTAGGGCATCTCATCAGACTTGACAAAAAAAAACATCAAATTTAACCTCAAAAACACTTTTTATAATTTAACAAGCCACTTATCAAAAAATTCACAAAATCAGACTCTCTATCTAAACTTTACTATTACCCTCAAGTCTCATAAAAAAAAACATTTTTCTTAAAATATTTGTTTTCCCCGATTGGGGAGCTGTGCTGCAACCTGTGCAACAACTTTAACGTATAAAATATTAGTATTAAAGAGAGAGAGAGAGAGAGGGAGAGAGAAGGAAGAAGAGTGGTGGGGCCGTGAACAGTTAATGTCGAATATTTGGACAGAGAGGGAAACAAGGCAGGGAAGAGAAACTAATAAAATATTCCAATAACCCGTGAATAGTACAGTAACCCAAATAGCGAGTTACCGTAGCAAAGTTGCAATTTTTGCAATTTAACCCAACACTTATTGAGGTTGATTTTCAGGTGTTTTCTATCCTTTGGCTCAACAAAATAACCATTAGAGACATTTGTAGTACCTGATGGGGATGCTCTTAAATGCTGGAAGAGATGATGAACATTGATAGGGTGTGGTGAAAAGCCTATTTTACCCCTCATTTTGATGGAGAGTGTGGATGGCGTCACATGTGAGGACCAATTAAACACAAATTGAAAATGTTGGGCACCAAAATCGCACAATTGGAAATTTGGAAACCAAAAGGAGAAAGCGGGCATACTTTGGGGGCCAAAAAGGTCAAAAATCCAATTAAGTAATAAGTAATTTAAGTAAGTTTGATAACCACATTCTATATTACTTATCAGATTAAGTGCCACTTAATATGTAGACTAAAAGGTTGGTATTGAATTCTAATGTACTTACAATTAACTATCACACTGCTGCCACGCCGTTGTCACCACCACCACCTCGACTGCCACCACCACCACAACTACCAAGCAACCACTCCACCACCTCCGCCGCCGTCACGCCGTCGCCGCTGCCGCCACTACCACCATTACCCATATACCACTACCACTCTTGTCATGCCACTGCCATCACTCAAACACCACCACCACCACCACCACTAGCACTCCACCAGCCCACCACCACCACTACCATGCCACAACCATCACATTACCACCACTACACCACCACCACACCAACACCATTACTCATTTGCCACCATAACTCACATCATTCCACCCCACTGCCTCCCATCATTCCATCACCACAATTACTCCATTGCCACCATTACACCCAAGCCCGGCCTTGTGGGTAGTCTGGGCAGGCCCGGGCCTGGGGCCCCCAAAAAATGGGCTATTTTTGGGGGCCCCAAGTATATAGGTTAGTATAGTATGAGTTTGGTATAAAATGCCCAATAAATTGATCCAATATTGTAAGAAGCCCACCAAAACACTTAAGCCCATTTTATTTTTTGAGGCCCAACTTTAATCTTCCCTCTTTACCGATGGATTATTATTTTTTAATCAAAATTTGAAACTCTGTGAAAGACTTAACTTTACCTAGTCTTAGTCATTCGGTGAAATTGTGAAAAAGAAAGGAACGAGCAAAACAATTCTCAAGCCCTAGAAAAATCATACCATTTGTCTGTTTGTATATTTGTATATAGTTAGTACTATTTTAGTTGTGTGTGTGTGTGTGTATATATATATATATATATATATATATATATATATATATATATATATATATATAATGAGAGTGAGTGTTGTTCATCATTTACTTTTCAACCACTGCCTACCCATTTTAATTTTAATTCTTAAATCTCTAACTTTGCCTTTGATCCCATTTAACTCTAGTTGGTTAGATTATTTGTAATAGACTTGTATGTGTATTCCCAGTTCCGAACTTTGTTTGAAATTTACATAAGATATTGATCTCCATTGCAATGATTGTCTTGCTTACTCTTCTCATAGAAATATATATAGATTCCACTTCTAGTCCGGACTCCGGACTTCCGGACCTCCGCGATCCGAGCATTTTTTTTGACGATCCGGTTCGTCCAATGTGTTCAGAAGGTGTTTTTAAGGGTCCATGCGGAAAATCTTTAAAAAAAATATTGGGAAAGGCTTGATCTAAGCAATTTTTGCAAAACTATAAAAATACAATTTTTGCGAAAAACTGCTTGGATCAAGCCCTTTCCGGTATTTTTTTTTGAAGATTTTCAGCTAAGACCCTTGAAAACACCTTCTGAATACATTGGACGATTCGAATTTTTCAAAAATAATTTGCAAAACAAAAAAAAATATTTTTTCTTCTTCTCGGGAGGGTTTGGACTAGAAGACTTCCTTATATATATATATATATATATATCACACTTCCCCTCTAAACTCCCGGATTTTCTTAAGTTATGGATCTCATTGATCCCGATCGAATTTCGATCATATACAGTTTTTGTGAAAAATGGCTCGGATAAAGCCCTTCCCGGTACTTTTTTTTTGATGATTTCTCGCGCAGACTCTAAAAAACACCTTTCAAACACATTGAACGGTTCGGATCATTGAAATTCAATCCGGATCAATGAGGTCCGTAACTTAACAAGTTAAGGGAGTTTGGAGGGGAAGTGGATTGTGTGTATGTGTGTGTGTGTGTGTGTGTGTATGTGTATAAAGGGGGCCTCAAATTGAAGCTATGGTTGGGGCCTCGACAAACACAGGGCCGGGCCTGATTACACTGCCACCACCCCCACCACCTCCCAATCACCACTCCACCACTACCACAAATACATGATGACCATTAGTAAAATTAAGAGACAATTAGAAAACAAAAATGTGCTTAATATATTTTATCAAATAGCTTTTCAGCTTAAAAAATTCAGCATTCAGTTTTCAATATTTAATGTTTCAGCTTTAACTTTCAGCTTTAGCTTTAAGTTTTCAGTTTTATCAAACAACTCCTTAATAGGCATATGTTCATCTGAGCATATATTTATTATATCATAGACCTTTTGCTTTATCAATATAAGATATGTGTACATTGAAATTATTCTAGCCTGGCCTATGCATTAAAATTTAAAGGTATATATGAATCGTTTTGTTGTGTTTCCTTAAGCTACCACTCGTTTTGTAGCTAGTTCTTAGTTAGGCTTTGATGTAGTCTATTTTAAGTGTGTTTTTTCCCTAGTTATTCCAGTTTATGGATATTTCATGTGGGGTATGCCATTGTTTTCTTGTATTCCCACTACAAGAGAAAACACATTTGGCGACCAAAAAATTTTGTCGGCAAAGGGGAGCCATACGGCAACCAAAAATTTTGTCGCCAAAGGGGACGGCAACCAAACCGTTTGTCGCCAAAGGGGAGCCATACGGCGACCAAAATTTTGTCGCAAAAAGTTCATATGAAAAAAAAAATTCTGCCCATGCGCCTCTGCCAAGAATTGAACCCACAATCTCCCACTTCTTAACCCAACACCTAACCACTAGGCTACCTATGCATTTATGTTCCATTTGTTAGAAACAATTTATATGTATTATCTTTTCGTATATTCCTTCTTACATTGACAAATGTATAACATTATTTATCATAAATTATGTATTGCACTATATTTTATTATATATATTATCTTTTCGCGTTGTATATTTTTTGGCACTAAACATTCCACGACCAAAGCCGATGTTTGGTCGCCAAAGCCATCGCATAGGCGACAAAACAAAATTTGGTCGCCAAAGGGGAGCCATACGGCGACCAAAAAAAAAAGTTGGTTGCCAAAGCTATCGCATAGGCGACAAAAAAATTTGGTCGCCAAAGGGGAGCCATACGGCGACCAAAAAAAAAGTTGGTCGCCAAAGCCATCGCATAGGCGACAAAAAAAATGTGGTCGCCAAAGGGGAGCCATACGGCGACCAAAAAAATTTGATCGCCAAATTTGGTCGCCAAATGTGTTTTTTCTTGTAGTGTCCTTTGTTTTTTTGGTAGTACAATCCAAAAAAAAATATAAAACAATGTTTTTTTTAGTCAATCGAACCAAAATTATTAAGATTATAAAAAATTAGTAATACATAACTAATATCAACAATACATAATTTTTTTTTCCTTGCACAAGTTTAATTTTTTGCACGAAGAATCTTTTCAAAGAGGTGTACAAAATGTTTGCGCACTTTTGTTGACAAAGAAGAGTTCACAAAGGTTTAAAATTGAACGAACTAGACAAACATGTGTTTATATATATATATAGGGGCTCCTTCTCCTCCAGACTCCGGACTTCCAGACCTCCTTGATCCGAGCATTTTTTTGACGATCCGATCCATCCAATGTGTTCAGAATGTGTTTTCAAGGATTTCACGTAGGAAATCTTCAAAAAAAAAAAACCAGGAAGGGCTTGATCTAAGTTGTTTTCACAAAAAATTTATATTTACAGTTTTTGCTAAAACTGCTTGGATCAAGTCCTTCCTGGTATTTTTTGAAGATTTTCCGCGTAGACCTTGGAAAACATTTTCTGATTACCTGGGACAAATTGAATTTTTCCAAAACAATGGGCAACACAAAAAAAAAAATACCCCATGAACTTCAATCCGGGGTCCCGATAAGAAGCTTTGGGTATATATATATATATATATATATATATATATATATAGAGAGAGAGAGAGAGAGAGAGAGAGAGAGAGATGACATAAGATTCTGGACTAAAGAAAGACAATGAGAAAAAACCCTGGTCTCCTGTTCAGGCATTTAAAAATTTCTCCATTATTCAATCCAAAAAGGTCCACTTTTTTCACACCACCTTTTTGAAATCCGGTTCCATGTCTCTCCAGCTATTATAGTCTCCCTCCATCCCCCCATCTCTCTCTCTCTCTCTTCATATCAATATACTTCTAGTATATATATATGAACATCAAGGGGTGAAACCGTGACAACAAACATCACACAGAAAGCATGGGCAGAGCTCCTTGCTGTGACAAGGCCAATGTCAAGAGAGGGCCGTGGTCGCCCGAGGAAGATGCGACCCTCAAATCTTACATTGACGAGCACGGCACCGGCGGCAACTGGATCGCCTTACCCCAAAAGATAGGTAATGAAATCCCACATCTAAAACTTGTATCCTTTTAATCTTCGTATACTGAATTTCAGAGATTATTAATAAATTCTTTTTCTTCCCTTATAAATAAAATAAAAAAATCTCTACTCAGACATTTGTAACATTAATGCCTTATTACCCCCAAAGATAGTTATACCATGGATACTGCGTTTTTTTTTTTGGAGTAAATTCTAAATTTCTAAATGGTTGTTTTAGGGCTAAAGAGATGCGGGAAAAGTTGTCGGCTCAGATGGTTGAATTATCTTCGGCCAAATATCAAACATGGAGGGTTTTCGGAGGAAGAAGATAACATAATTTGCAGCCTCTATCTAAGTATTGGCAGCAGGTTAATTACTTTACTTTTGTGGTTTCATCTGTTGCGTAATTTGCATAGGTACAAAGATCAAACATATTCTTCAATCTCGTGGAACACACAGGTGGTCTATCATTGCAGCACAGTTACCAGGACGAACAGATAACGACATTAAGAACTACTGGAACACAAGGTTAAAGAGAAAGCTTATGGGAAGGCAACGGAGAGAACAAGCAGCGCGGCGAGCGAGTAGCAATGTCCAGAGAGAGATTAAGAGGGAGGTTGAGACTTTCATGGTTTCTCATGATGCTATGATTAACCAAATTCCCTACTGGCCAGAGCCACCAGTACTAGCGCCCATGGCGCCCGAGGCGAGTTTTACCCTGGAGGATCATCTCAAGGACCAAGATTCACTAAAGAAACTTCTTTTTGATCTAGGAGGAAGATTTGTTGGTGACGATGATCCAAAGCCAAACAACAAATTGATCAGCAGTAATTTCCAACACCCACCTGATATTTCCACATCCCAAGACCAAATATATGACTACTCCACCAGTTCTTTTGCATCTACACCCTCTATGTTTCAAGAATTTAACAATTACCCAATTGAGCTGAACGAATATATGTGCAATAATACCACACAGCAAGTAGATGGGTTGGTGAGTTTTTCAGGAGTGGAGATAGGGAATGGTGGTTCTGGAGAAAGTGAAAATTGGGGGGACATAAAGTATCTGGGGTGTCCTCCCATGGTCTCCGATTGTGAAGATTTCCAGAAAAGGGCAGTACAAGAATATTGCACATTCCATGAGTCCAGGTACTTTGGGATACAATAATAGCAACTTTTGATGGTGGTGTACATTAATAATAATGCTCACTAGAGAACTCTGTTTTGGTGTTTCAGCTGAAACCCTAATTAATATTGAAGTTAAAAATTGAGGGATTTGCTCCTTTTTTTTTTTTTTTGGCGTTTCAATTTATTCTGACAAGTGAGATTTGTAATATTTGGTTGATTTATTTATAAGTAGTTCGATGTAAAATGCATTTTTGCACCACACTTCAGCCTTATCTAATGTAAATATTCGACATGTAACTCTCTTACATTCTTGATTCTACATATGTATGGCCGGCTTGTTTAACTAAATACTTGGTATTGGTCACAATATTTACAACTCGAACATTTGACGTACAATACCATGAGAGGATATTATTAATCTGATCACTATTAATCCGGTGGAATCGTCTATCGGATAAAATTATATGCTTGTCAATTATTACCTTCGTCAAGCAAATGACTGGTACTTTTTTTTTTTTGGTTACAAGCTCCGACTGAATGTTGTGGATGACGTTGATGTTGTTTCTGATAATTTATTTTTCACATCCTTGTCTGGAGAGTGAAAATCTCCTATTTGCTAGTCGGTATCGGATGAATCCCCTTCACAGTAATGAATTTCATTGTTAATATTTACTCATCAAACTATCAAGTGGTATATGTGGGTGGATGCAGGATTGTCATGGTGGGCGATGAATACTAAGAAAAATTATGCTGTCGAAATTGAATATTCTTTTTGCCGACACAATGTACAATAATAATTCTAAAAATTTATTATAGCTTATAAATTGTTAACTACTAACTCATTTAAAAGCTAAAGCTATTACAGAGAGGAATAAATTTATTATTTATATCTTCAACACGTCCCCTCACGTGTAGCCAAACTTTTCTTCATAAGTGGGCTAAACACATGTAAATATTTAAATATCTTGTAGGCGGTAAAGTTAGAACATGATCTATTACCTGGCTTTGATACCCTATTAAATTATTAACCACCGACTTATCCAAAAACTTAAACTATTAGAGAAAGTGGTAAGTTTATTATTTATATCTCCAACATAGTTAAACATCATGAACCTATTCTGTTGCCAAAAATAATCTTGGATGGACGTGCATTAGGTTTTTCTTAAGAAAACATATTGCATTGAAGGGAAATTTTCGTTTATTTTGAAACTAAAGTAACAAAAATTTTAAAATAAATATGTAAAGTACTGGGTCAGGCGTTCCCCCCAGGATCGGAAGACTCAAGATTTTAAGATTTTTTTTTTTTTTTTTGAAGAGGCGCAAGATTTTAAGATTGAGTAGATAAACTGTAATACTATATTTTTGCCAATACAAATTGTAAAAAAAATCCTCCTTTTATACTTGGTAAAAAAAGACCTAAAAAAAAGAAAAACTGAATTAAGAAAGGAAATTTTAGAGAGAGAGAGAGAGAGAGAGAGGAGGCGGCAAGGAGAAGCTCTCCCTAGGGTTTCCTAGCGGCCTCCGCCCCCTTTTCACCTTCTTCCTCCTCCTCCTCCTCCTTCTCCTCTCATCTACTTTATTAATTCTTTCCCCATAGATTCTAGCAACCCCCAGGGTGTTCGAGCTCCTCTCCTGCTTCTATGGGCAACTATAATATGATTTTTGGGCAAGGGGGAGCTGGATCTAGGATTTCCAGATCCGGGTTTCCATCATCAGCGCGACAGCGGTGGTGGCATGACAACTCCGACGATAGCTCCGGCGACTTTTCAATTTCTGTTTTTTTTGGGATTTTCTAACTTTCTTTATTTTAATATTTTCTTTTTTTCTTTTTTGGTAGGTTTTTTTTGGTACGTTGTATTAGGGTTGTCATTTGTTGGGTTGAATGAAATTCTTTCTTCTGGTTGAATTTTTTTTTGTCAAATAATTACCGTATATATGCATGTCCATTTTAAAAAGAAAAATATTATTATAAAAAATAAAAAGTATGGTCAAAAAGTAAAATATTTTTTTCAAATTTTTTTGGGTGGACAGGAGTTGGATTGTCCAAAACGGTGTTAGACAGACAAATTTACATAATTTTTAATTTTTTAAAAAAAAGCTAATACAAGTCTACTAAAATTGAAATCGTGGATAGGGTGGTCGCCTGAGTTCATTCACTCCTCGGTCTATGCCTCGACCCATCCTTAATTGGACATACACTAATAGATTTTCCATGTTTGGAGGCTTGAATTGAAGTGATTTTTCAGACTTCTACCACCAAAAATTCACCAAAGACCCATGACTAGTGCATGAGGACCCATGTAAATGTCTGATGGAAAGGCGCCCCAAGAGCACCATATGTCGATGATCCAAAAGCACTTGGTAATTTTTCCTTGAGGTGTGATTATTCCACTGCCAACTCCGGTCCATCTCAATCTAAGAGCAGTCATACGGAGACTAGGTCAAGTATATAAAGAGCTTTGATTGTTCCATTTTTGTAATCATAGCTTCAAAAGGTGTGTTTATTTTTCTTGTTGTAATTTTTCTATCATCACAAATTTCTTCAATCTCCATGAAAAGATAGCGGAACAGATCAAAGAAGGAAAGGTGGTTTGACGTTTTGGCTGTGTATCGTGTAGGGTATCCGAATGTGGCTCCATTAATATATTCCAGTGTTAGCTTTATGTCTCCAATTCGAAATAAAGGTGAGAGTTAATGGATATAACGCTCTCATTTAATTTATATATCTTTTTTCACAACGAGATTTATATGCCGATTTTTGAGTCTCAACTTAACCCCAAGACTTGTAAATTTAAAATGAGAAATAGCTCATAAATGATAACTAAAATAACAACCAAAAATAAAAGAGTGTAGCTGACGAGGTGCCGACTCATTGTGGGTTCCAAATGGTGCAAGATCTTCTGTGCCAAAAATCCTTGTGCGCGCTTTAGTGCCGAGGGGATTTGGACCATTAGATTGTGTGGCTTTTTATTTTTTTATTTTTTTAATGTCTTAAAATTTAGGTGTGATCCAACAACCGAAAAACCCCTTGACACAAAGGCACAAGGGTTTTTCAGCATAGAGGATATGGGTTCTCTTTTGTGGTTACAGATTTCCTGTCATTGGAAAACTCATCCGCATTTGCTTGAAATTGAGATTTTGAGTTTTAAAAAAAAACTCAAAATTTATCTAAAGTTTCGAATAGCAGATATCTCAAATTGTTGGTCGAGGATCCGTTGGTTAAAACGCAACTTATCTAACTTATTGGCTTAACAAAATTTGATGAATAGTGTTTGGTAATAATTATGAGCAGTCATCTATTGAATTTTAAAGCTTATTTCACAAATAAAATGAGATTATTTTAAGCTTCAATTTATAGGTTTTTTTGGGGCTTATTTATAGTCGTAAAAAGAACATGCATTCATCCAAAAAAAAAACATAACATAATCTATAAATTGCCTTTATTCACCATTATGCTGCGGAATTGAAAAAGCATACTCACTCTTGTTAAAATTGCTGGTCCCTTTTTAACTATTTGGAACTTTTTACAAATTTGTCTATATCTTCTAATTTATAAATACTTTTTTATATTCAATATAATGTTATTTGATAGATCTCAATTAATTTTATTAAATAAATTTTTTGAAATCATAAAAAACATTATTGATTGTGAAATATTATTGTTTGAATGACATGACTACTCAAAAAATATCAACAATAATTGTGCGGAGGGAGTATATAACAGCCACCGAGTAATTTGTCAAAATTCAGTGTTATCAATTCTTGTGCCCTGAAGTCAAAAGGAAATAAAAGAGAGGGGAGCACGAAGGTAAAGATGGTTGACTTGGTCCAACTTGTCTTAGTATTACACCTCAAGTGTTTGCCTAGTCAAAGCAACTGATATTTTGTTAATTTTGCAACCAATTTGTTTTAATCCACACAAAAAAAATTATTTGGTTTAGTGGTCAGGAGTGTCAAAATTAGTTTACGCACATTTTGATTATTCCTCCATCAAGGCCTTGACTAGAGACTTTTAGAAGAGATTTTTCTTTTACGTTCTAATCTCATGAAGTTGCCTGTCTGGTTTAATAGTCTGGGGTGAAAATAAAGACAAGTATTAGTAGTCATAATAAAGGAAAAAAGACAAGATCACTTAAGGAGGGATTCTCGATCAAAGGTAGCGCTGACCATGGACTCAATCAACGTTGGAGGATATCCATCACCCAAACGCTAGGATGGTCAACAGCAAGAGCTATGGGAATACTCGTTAGTTTGGGCTCGTTTAGTTATTTCCCTATATCCTTTATATACTTATTGATGCAAACAGAGGAGTGTCAAACAAATTCTCTCAAACTTGTATTTCAAAAAAAACACTCTGAGAAATTACATATTTTTCTCACACAATTGATCACTCGTATTTGCATACTTTTACAAACAAATTGCAAACCTATTTATAGGCTTAACAATCAGAAAAAACAAAATGAGATAAACTCTCATTTATTATCAAATCACAAAAACAATCACACATGTTTAAAAAGTCATCCGCCTGATTTTTGAACAGTACTCCACGTTTTAATTTTGGGCTGCTGAGAACCCACTTGGTTCTTTCAAGTTTATTTTTCAACATCCCCCCTTAAACTTGACTCTGTGGGTTTTTTCATTCCAAACATTGTCTTCATTTTAATGAAGGCTTCATGCTTGAGGGGCTTCGTGAAAGTATCAGCAGCCTGGTCATATGTCCGGCAAGAAACTAGCTCCACTTCTTCATATAGAGTGCATGCTCGTAAGGACACTTCTCGAATCCATTCTTCTGAAAGTATGCATCGATCCTTGTATTTCATGCACGTGACGCTTGTTTCAATCCATACAACGCCTTATTCAACTTGTAAACTTTATCATGGTGACCTTCCTTCACATATCCAGGTGGCTAATCGACATAGATTTCCTCCTCCAAAAATCCATTGAGAAACGCAGTCTTGACATCTAATTGGTAGATCTTTCATTTGTTTTGAGCAGCTAATGAGATCATCATTCTGGTTGTCTCCATCCTAGCAACAGGGGCAAAGACTTCACCATAGTCTATGCCTTCTCTCTGTTTGTAGCCTTTAGCCACGAGCCTGGCCTTGTATCTTTGAACTTCTCCTTGAGCATTCTTCTTTGCTTTATAGACCCATTTCACTCCAATGGTTTTACAGCCTTCTGGAAGATTTGTCAGCTCCCAGGTTTTATTTTTCTCTATGGATTGAATCTCTTCATCCATAGCATTCCTCCATTTGTCTTCTTGGTTAGCCTCATTGAAGCTAACTGGATCACATGTCATTTGCAGACAGAACATTGTGAAGTTTGCATCCAATGGGTCTGTGTTACGATATAGATCATCCAAGCTTCGCGTTCCTCTAGGCCTCATGTCGGAAAGCTCTTCTGTAGCTGGTGAGGATGGTTCACCTCTTTGTGGTGAAGAGAAACCACGAGACGGTGATGGCTGCTCTTCTAATCTTCTAGGTACCTCCCTAGTCTGTACCTGTTCTTCATCTTCAACAGTTAGCTGCATATTCTTAGTAGTTTCTGTCTGATCCCAACTCCAAGATTCATTTTCCTTAAAAATGACATCTTTGCTGTATATCACCTTCTGAGTGACGGGATTGTATAGCTTGTATCACATCGTCCAGTCACTGTATCCAATAAGGATACACTTCACTCCTTTGTCTTCAAGTTTGGTTCTGTTTGCCTCTGGAACTTTTGCGTAGGCAATACAACCAAACACTCTGAGATGAGCCACACCTGGCTTGTAAGTGGTCCATGCTTCTTGTGGTGTCTTTGACTTCAGACTCCTCATAGGACATCTGTTGAGTAGATAGACCGCACATTGAACTACTCAGCCCAAAATCTCTTGGGCAGATCTTTATCCTTCAGCATGCTTCTTGCCATGTTGAGGATGGTGTGATTCTTCCTTTCAGATACACCATTTAGCTGAGGAGTGTATGTTGGTGTACACTGGTGTCTGATTCCTTGCTGTCTAAGGAATCCATCGAACTGATCTCCAGTGTATTCTTCTCCTTAGTCTGACCGCAACATTTTGATGTAGTAGCCGCTTTCTTTCTCCACAAGAGCTTTGAAGTCTATAAACTTCTCGAATACTTCTGACTTTAGTTTGAGAAAGTATACCCACGTCTTCCTACTATGGTCGTCAATGAACATGAGGAAGTATCTGTTCTGTCCGTTTGAGATTGGCTTCAACGGACCACACACATTTGTGTGTACTAGCTCGAGCGACATGCTTGCTCTCCAATCAACTTGCTTCCCAAAACTGTTGCGGTGTTGTTTGCCAAGAACACAATTTTCGCATACCTCATTTGGATGTTGGATATGAGGTAGGCCTTTGACCATCTTCTTATTCGCCAACATCTTCAAGCTTTCAAAGTTGAGATGTCCATATCTGAGATGCCATATCCAGTCTTTGTCATTGATAATGGCATTGAGGCACTTTGGCGTGTCATGAAGAACAGTTAGTGGAAACATCCTGTTCTTCGCCATCTTTACTTGAGTAACCAACTTCCCTTGAGCATCTGTGATCGTCAGCTGCATATCCTTCAGGCTAATTTGATAGCCTTTCTCCAGGAGTTGTCCAAGATTAAGAATGTTAGTTTTCATGTCTGGAACATAATAGATGTTGGAGATGAATGCATGATCTCCATTCTTTCGTTTGATCACAATATTTCCTCTCCCTTGAACTGGGATTTTGGAGAGGTCGCCAAAAGAGATATCTCCCTGAACCTTTTCATCAAGTTCAGTAAAAAGCTGCCTTGAACCAGTCATATGATTACTGGCTCTAGAATCAAGAAACCATGAACCTTGATCCTGTTCGGTGGAATTGTGCGCCATGAGACGCATTGAATCTCCTCCTGCTGGCTCTTTGTCTGCATAATTGGCTGTTTTACCAACTTGATTTGATGCTAGCCTTCCTCTGCATTCTTTCATGTAGTGACCATACTTCTGGCAATTGTAACATTGAATGTTGCTTTTGTCAATGCTCGGTCGGTTGTTGTAACCACCTCTTTTTCCTCGTCCTCCGCCTCTGTTGCTTTGCTGTCCACGACCACTTCCTTTTAGAATATGGTTTTGATTTGCTCCTTTGGAAAAACCTCTGCCTCCTTTACCTCTGGAATTTGAACTTCCAGAGCCTTTTCCATGAGAACTATAGCCTCGTCCTCTCTGGGATGTCCCCCCTTGCTCATGTCTGTCTTCATTGAGGGACAACTTCGTCCGTAGAGCCTGCTCCACGGTTCTATCATCATCTCTGTGCAATTTCTGTTCATGGGCTTGCAGCAAGCCCACAAGTTCTTCGATAGACATGGTTGTTACGTCTTTAAGTTCTTCCAACGTAACAATAATGAAGTTGAATCTCGGATCCAATGATCGAAGAATCTTCTCTATAACTCTCATGTTTGTGAGAGCTTCTCCGTTTCTTCTCATTTGGTTTGCAACCGTCATGATTCGACCATAATACTCAGAAATAGATTTTGAGGATTTCATCCGTAAAGACTCGAATTCGCCTCGTAAAGATTGAAGGCGAATCCTCTTTACTTTGCCGGCACCTTTGTATGTTTTCTGCAGCGTCTCCCAGATTTCTTTGGAAGATGTAGCGGAAGCGATGATCTCGAACGTCATCTCATCAAGTCCTTGGTAGATGATGGACCTAGCTTTGCAATCCTTCTTTCACTCGGCATGGAGCGTTGTTTTTTGTTCCTCCTTCAAAGCTGCTTCGGCTTCTTTTGAGACAGGTTCCTCGTACCCATTTTCGACTATCTCCATGACTTATTGAGCACCCAATAGTGCTCTCATTTGGATGGACCAATTATCATAATTGTCCTTGGTGAGCTTTGGAATTAATGTTGGTGCGTTTCCGTTGGCCATTTAGTGGTGTATGGGTTGAGATGGGTTGAGATTTTTTATTTTCTGGAAGTGGAGTTGATTTTGTGGAGAAAAAAAATAATTTTATAGCTGGACAAGGTCAAAAATAAAAGGGACTTGAACTTTTGAACTTGGGTGGGATATTGCAAGAAATGCAGGGGGTGGAATGTAATTACCCTTGGTGGACCACAAGCTTCCATGTGCAATTGTGTGTTGTCTGGTGTGGAAGTAAAGAAATCCAAATGAAGTTAATGCCACATTGAATCTTCAACTACCTTCTTTTGAATTGATGATATTGATCAGACAACCAATTTATCACACCTTGAATTGATCGCCACTTTTATCACTTTGAATCTGGAGGTGAGTTTGATTTCACAAAAAACAAATCATTTTGCTATTTGTTCTTCTCGACCGAGCAAGTCAAGATACTTCACTGCCGCGAACACGACGTCCACACTTGAACAGCTCTTCCACTGGCAACGTTGGAATCCACCACCGGATTGTTGTCTCCAGCTAAGACAAATTTTCAATCGGCACTCAAATATCTGATTTTGAGTGAATTGGTTTCTGGGCAACAAAGGCAGTAGAACACCAAATGCCAAAAGGTATTTTTTTCTTGAGAGAATTTTTTTTGGATGAGCCTGGGGCTCTGATACCACTGATGCAAACAGAGGAGTGTCAAACAAATTCTCTCAAACTTGTATTTAAAAAAAAAATACTATGAGAAATTACACACTTTTCTCACACAATTGATCACTCATATTTGCATACTTTTACAAACAAATGACAAACCTATTTATAGGCTTAACAATCAGAAAAAACAAAATAAGATAAACTCTCATTTATTATCAAATCACAAAAACAATCACACAAGTTCAAAAAGTCATTCGCCTGATTTTTGAACAGTACTCCACGTTTTAATTTTGGGCTGCTGAGAACCCACTTGGTTCTTTCAAGTTTATTTTTCAACACTTATTTCCCTCTAATGTTTTTTTTGGCAGGTGCTAGTATATTTTGTTCATGTGTGTCGCTTAGTTGCCTTCTATAGTCTATTAGGAGTAGGAGTTACTTCTCTGTTGTTTGTTTTAGTCTTTCGTTCTGTTCACCTCCCAATTAGGTTTTATATGTGTCTTTTCTCCTGTCAAGCTAATACTGTGTTCTGTTTTTGTAAGCTTGAAGCTAAGTCGTGACAGGTTAGCTTCGCTTGGTCTCAACTTGTCGTCGATGCCCTTTTCCATGTATATATAGGTGACATCACGGTTGGATTAATAAAATTTTCTCTCTTGAAAAAAAAAAAAAAAAGAGCTCGACCCTTGTCTACAGAGTATTGAAGCTGAGAAGAGAATTGCAAATGCTCCTCCAAAGTAAATGTTCAACTTCGCATCAGCCTTAAAAAGAAAAGGTTAAGAATGGTAACCACGCATGGCTAAGCGGCCAAATTCGCTTATAACTACTGAAGAACAACTATTTCATTCATACTTAAATTTGAGAGTTCTTGGACTAGTTACTCTTGTCCATCTGGGAGGAACCTGACTTCAGTACTGTTAGAAAAGATTTCTAGCATTCAACACGGATCGGAGTATAACAATATTTCTCTTTTGCAAAGTCAACAAGGCGAGGAGAAAGATTTTCATCTTCTAAGTAGGCACTTAGAGGGTAATTCTCATCACATGGTGAGGATCACGAACGTAGTATTGCATATACTAAACCAACAGACAAGAGGCAAACTCACTCTCTAGGATGTATACTAGTTGAACAAAATTAAACTAAGCTATACTAATTATACTATACTTGTTGTAAAACGCACACTATGAATGCGACTAAGATAGGAGAAAGCAAACAAAACGAGCAATCACATGAGACAAAAGATTTACGTTGTTCCATCAAAATTGAGGTATGTCCACAGGTGAGGAGAGAGAGAGTTCACTATCAATGATGAAGAAGAGATACAAAGAGTTGGCTATGATCCGTAACTCTAGAGAGGCCACAATATGAGAGATAGCTAAAAGGATTACCCAAAGCCTCTATTTATAAGAAGCACAATCTATAGGAAAACCTAAACACAATAGGAAAACCTAAAAACAATTGGAATTCTCTAGAAAAGGAAAATTCAATGCACAATTCCAACAATTCTCCACCTTGACTTGAATTCCTTTGAACTTGAATCACTAATTATAGCAACCCTCTTATGCATCTACCTCGCCACACTGCCCCCAAGGGGTGATCAACTGCAAATACCAACCAAGCCAAAGCAATACTTGAACTTGGTAACCGTAACCGGTTTAGTCAACATGTCCGCTGGGTTATCTGTCGTTCCCATTTTCTTCACCTCAACTTGCTTTTGTGAGATGATCTCTCGAACAAAGTGATACCTAACATCAATATGTTTGGTCCGTTCATGATACATCAAATTTTTAGTCAAATGTATACCACTCTGTGAATCACAAAATACTGAGGTGACCCCGCGTGTAACTCCAAGCTCGTAAAGAATTCCCTTCATCCACAATGCCTCCTTTACAGCTTCGGCAATGGCCATATACTCCGCTTCCGTTGTAGACAACGCGACCATAGCCTGCAAAGTTGCTTTCCAACTAATGGTACTACTGGATAAAGTGAACACATAATGTCACACCCTCAAATTTAATAACTCAAAAGTAAATAAAATCCACGTAGGACAAGTCAAGATCTCAAAATTTCCCTTTGAATAGTCGAAGTCAACATAATATAATCCCACTATTCCAAATAAACAAGTTTTATCCACTAATGCCCATAACCCGAATGCATAAGTACAAGGTTTACAAGTTGTTATAATAACCAATTAGTCAAAGATTGATAAATTGAAGTTACAAAACCATCTTTCAAAAATATAAAACCAAGATGGGAAAATAACTTCATGCTCATGAACTCCAATGTTATGCAACCACGCTTCAAACATCCATCTCATGCTCCATGCCGAATACCTGAAAATTGATAGGTTGAGCTCACTAGCCTAGTAGGAAAACTATTCTACTAACGCTACGTGTATAAATATGATACATGAATAATGAATGAGTTAAAATGAACGGAAGGCTATAATTCGACCACAAAGTAATCAAAGTGTATCCAAGTGTCCCAAAACGTATCCAAGTGTCCCAAAACCATTTCAAATATCCAACCAAGTCCAAGTAGTTACCAAAATCCTCCATGTCGCATATCGAAAGCCAATTTTCGCCAAATACGCAATATTAATCCAAACACATTATAACCGACATTTTTATAAGAAAACATTCAATAATTTTAATAGGGAAATATCCCTCTGCCAGATTTCATGGGCTCCGTGCACCCCTGCCGGATTTCATGGGCTTTGTGCACCCCTGCCGGATTTCGTGGGCTCCGTGCACCCATGGCTAGGGACACCAAACGGGTGATCCCTTGAGTTCATTATATCCAATGATATCAATTCAAAACCATTTGTCTTTCAAAAGCTTCCAAAAGTTCACCATTTGCCAAAAATGTGTCAATTGACGCATGTCCGATACGTCAAACATAAAATTTGTTAATTCACGTGTTGAAGGGTTAATTTTGTGAATTCGAAGTGGATTCGATGTTCAAAATGGTTGTATGGGTCAAAAATACGATGAAATGGATGATCGGGGACTAGATGGGCATCAAAGGGTGGCCTAAAACCACCCCAAAAACAGGGGAGAGGCTCTGGAAAACAGGGGCAGCAGCTCTAAAACAGGGGCATCAAGCAGATTTTCACCCTATTGGTATGGAATTTCAACCCAAACATAAATGTAAAGCTTAGGGCCAAAAATTGGATATGTAGAGTGATTAATGGACCTCAAGGGAGTGTCAAACAACCATCAATTGCAACAAACAAGTACTCAATTCATAGATCACAAAATTTTGCTCAAACAAACCAACCATGGGAGCAAAGCATGAATTCAAAGGATTTGATAAATAAGAGCAAGTTATATGTTTTATATCACATAAATACAACTAGAGGGGGTAGAATTTGTCTTCCTACCTCAAGGTTTGAGCTTGAAACAAGTGGGTAAATGAAAACCCTAGCTCCCAATGTGCTCCAACCCGAAATGGGGTTTCTTGGTGCGAAATGAGTGCAATCCAAGCTTCAAAATGCGTAGAGGAGGTGATTTTAGGTGGGGTTTATGAAGGAGACTTGAGGTTTTGTGAATTCTTGGAGCTTTGAAGCAAGAAAATGGAGGAGAGGAGAGAGAGAGAGAGAGAGAGAGAGAGAGAGAGAGAGAGTCGGCAGAGGTAGAGAGAGAGAGGGCTGTTTTTTTTGAAAAAAATACAAGTATAATGTGTGTTATACACTCTCACCCTATTACACTTACACCCCCTAAGCTTCCAAATGTATTTTTAACACACCCAAATGCATTTAAATGCTCTCTCTTCGACCCCTCAAGTCAAAATTTAATTCCTCACATTTACCCAACATTATTCCGGAAAAATTATGTAAAAAATATGGGTCCTTACACATAACCTGTCAGTGACCTCCTTTTATCATGGTCACCAGCAAAATCCGAATCAACATATCCAACTAATTGATTACCCAGATTAGAAACCTCATACAAAAGACCTATATCTGTAGTACCTCTTAAATACCAAAGTATCCACACAACCTCCCAATGTGCCTTTCCCAGTCGCCCCATATAGTGACTAACGACACTAACTAATAACATTGTATCCAACTCATCTGAGCTTTCAGCAGCTCCAACAATATCTTTACCGCCTTTCTAGTTCTCCTTTTCCTTCTCTTTGAGTTTCAAATAGTCAACTTTCTACTGCCCGGGTTTCTTGCAAAAATTGCACTTACCCTTCTTCCCTTTCACTGACTTTGATCTACCCTTATTACTCGACTCCTGCCTTTTTGTTGTTCTACCCTTTTTTGTTGTTCTACCCTTGGCAAACAAACCCTCCGCATGCGCATCACCCTCACCAGACACCTTTTTTCTTAATTCTTTCGAGTAGAGGCTGGACTTAACATCTTCCATAGAATTTGTGTCTTTGCAATACAATAGGGTGGTAACAAAATGCTCATATGAAGGTGGTAAAGAACATAACAAAATTAGGGCTTGGTCCTCATCCTCAATTTTACTATCAATGTTTTTCAGATCCATAATAATACGAGTAAACTCGTCTAAACGATCCTTAACAGCTGTACCTTCATGCATTTGAAACGTATAAAGACGTTGGAGATTCAACCTGTTCATGAACGATTTTGTCATATATATGCCTTTCTACTTCAGCCAAATACCCGCTGCTGAAGTTTTTTCTTCCACCTCGCGAAGAACATCGTCTGCCAGACTCAACTGAATAGAACTTAGAGCTTTGGCATCCATGTCTTTCCAATTTTCTGGACTAACCCCGGACTTCGCCAATCCTCACAAAGCCTTGTGCAATCCCTGTTGGGTCAACAGAGCCTTCATCTTACTCTCTAAAGACTGAAATTGCTGCTCTACTTATCAAACTTCGCAATTTCAAACTTAGCCACCATAACCACAATCGGAAACGAAACCCTAGTTTTTCAACCAGAAGCTCTGGTACCACTTTGTTGTAAAATGCACGTTATGAATGCTACTAAGTTAGGAGTAAACAAATGAAATAAGCAATCACACAACACAAAAGATTTACGTAGTTCTCCCAAGATTGAGGTACGTCCATGGGCGATGAAAAAGAGAGTTCACTATCAATGGTGAAGAAGAGATACAAAGAGTCGGCTATGATCCGTAACTTTGGAGAGGCCACAATATGAGAGATAGCCAAAAGGATTACCCAAAGCCTCTATTTATAAGAA
Source organism: Vaccinium macrocarpon (assembly GCA_022606695.1). Lineage (NCBI taxonomy): Eukaryota > Viridiplantae > Streptophyta > Magnoliopsida > Ericales > Ericaceae > Vaccinium > Vaccinium macrocarpon. Next base: position 28,175,188 of record CM040181.1, on the reverse strand, counting down.
GCACAATCTATAGGAAAACCTAAACACAATAAAAACTCCTAAACATAATAGGAAATCCTAAACACAATAAGATAACCTAAACGCAATTGGAATTCTCCAGAAAAGGAAAATTCAAAGTACAATTTCAACAATACTAATGAAACAGGATACTTATAGTGGCGTAGCGCGAGACAAACTCACACTCTGCGGACCATTGGGTCCCCGGCAATGGTGCCAAAAATGCTTGTGACCTTAGATTGCTTTGTAATTTAAGATGCCAGAAGCATAGGGCTAAGCATTGCATAGCATGATAATCGGTAAGACTGGATCGAATCGACAGAGACCAAATGCGCCATGCATGATGGTTTGCAAATGAAGTTTTTAGCCTTAAAGCGGCAAACTGAATTTTTTGTTTGGATAGTGGAATTCTCTCAATTTCGAGAACGACTTGGAAGATTAAAGTGACTAATTAAACTAAGACAAAATCTAGAGGCTTTTAACAACCATGACTAGGGTTAATTCATTCCTCACTTGATAACTGGTCGGGACATCGTCAAATGCCCCCGAGCGAAAGATTTAGAACTTAAAACCATTTTACTAGGTGTTTAACAAAGATTAAGGTTTTTCGATTCATTTGACAAACGTTTAAATTGACATTGTCTGAAGCATTTCACGTGCCAAGTAGTTGAATCCTTGGCTTCGTGGGATCAAAGAGATTAATAAACCCAAACTTTGGTACATAAATGAAACCCTAACTCTTTGATAGACAAGAAATACATGCTTTTTGACGAAATGAACGGATTAAACCCGATTCATGGAGTGTTAATTGTTGGTAATTTTCTGTAGGTGGGTCTACATAGATCATAAATTAGATATTCTATATTGTCGAATAAGGTTTGAGTGGTGTCGGTATTACCCATTGAATTGTGATTGTCTAATAAATATGACCAGGTAATATGACAAATCTCTATTAGTGCGTATTTGGGTTATACATGTGCGTTAAGTGGTTCAGACTTATTATTAAGTGTAGAGACCATTAACGGCCCATTAGGGTTCCATCTATTATGATGGACTATGATGGAACCAAGGCCTATAAATATGTGGTTAAGTCCTCACTCCAAACCCTAATATCTTTCTCATACCATCCCAGTGTGTGTGAGACTAAGGTCAAGATCAAGAGTAGGGCTTTGGAGGCGGTAGACGAACAATCACACGTGTAAGGTTTTCATCCTCCATGGCAACAGGTATGCATCCGCTATTATTTTCTTCAATGGTTTGACATGAGTTCTTGGGTTAGGGTTTCTTATGAAATCCTACAAGTGGTATCAGAGCCTCTTGTCAAATTATTGAGGAACGTACGTTTATTTTACGCAAGTCATGAAACTAGTTTTGGTCATGGTGATTGGTGACAGTTGATATACACAATACATATGTGGTTTGGTCGTTACAGTCTTTTGTTGCTCTTGCATGCACAAACTTCAGTTTTGAATTATTTTATTCCAATTAATTAGAGATCTTCTAGTACCATATTCATCTTGTTTGCTTCAAGTAAAACAAAGAAACGAAAGTTACTTACCAAAAATTTATTTTACTTACCAAAAAAAAAAAAAAAGAAATGAAAGTTTTTTTTTTGGTATTTGGAATAGTTCTACAATTTTTGGTGCAATACTACGCAACGATCATGTATTGTTTTTCATTTTTGTTTTAACGTTGCCTTGTTTATCAAGACTGCCAGCAACAAAGTTGATGCTAGAATTTCATGACCAATAAAGCTTTGCTAGTTTCAATAAAGAAAATTGGTGAAAATATAAAGTTTATATTTTATTTTCCCAATTCGAGAATCTAGTATCAATCTCAAGTATAGATATGCACATGGGGAAACTGAGTTGATTCAATATACATGTTAGATTTTTCAATAACTCCTTGTATCACTATCCAGAAACCAGTTAATTCAAACAAGTAATGGGTTTTGAGATCAAGTTTCTACCATTAATGTGTTTCAGTTATCAATTGATTCGTAATCACGCTTCCGCCATTAATGGTTTTTTTTTTCTTTTATCATGTATATTGTATGGTCATATGTTGATCTGTCAACAAAGTTTGACTTTATGTGCGGTCATTGATTATGGTTTTTTAGTAATATCAATTGTCATTACTTGTTTCTGAAATCAAATAAAGGTTTTTTTTATTTTATTAAATAGGGGCATAAAGATTATTTCATAGTCCATACCTAGGGTTTAGGAGAATTAAAGTAATAAAGCCACCAAAGTGGCTCTATTATGGAGATTTTCTTAAACTTAAAGGTAACAGTTTTGGATTGCATAAAGTGACGTTTAAATCCATGCGGGTAGTAATTGGCCCAAACGAAGGCTTTTGATTGGCCATGCCTATATATATTGTTCATATTAACTAGCCTAATTTTGAGAAGACCACTTGCATGTTGTAATTACTGTCCAAAGACTTGGTTATGATAATGCGTTAGGTTTCTCAGACGGGCACCACAAAAGACATAATATTTGTGAATTTTAGTTTATGCTTGTTTGTCTAAATTGTTTTCCCCTACCATTAAACCAATTTTTGCATAATAATTATAATCAAGCTTTTTCATTTTTATCATCGCGTTATGAATATTTGTTGATTGTGAGCTTTTCTATTATTGTAGTAAATACATCTTCTATTGATAGGCGCGTGATATTCTATATATAAGCGCCTAAGTAGGAGGAGTTGGCGCGGTAGACGTGCGATTTTATGATCATTTTCTTGTTTGATGCGTGCTTTGTAGTGTTGTTGGTGTTGGCATGATTTTCCAGGTTGAAAGATGTTTTTGGAAGCACTCTTGCATGGCTTGAAGCGGAGCTGGGCATGGGAGTCGAAGTTTGGGCTTGGAATGTTAAAAGAAGTCGGCTTAAGGGTTAGGTATCGATACCCCCCTAAGTCGTATCGATACCTAATGGCTTCAGAGTGTGCAAAGTTGTCCAGAAGGTTTAGTATCGATACCCTTCATAGGGGTATCGATACCTAAGGCTTACGTGGAAGAAGCATTATAAGGGTTAGGTATCGATACCCTTTTTAGGGGTATCGATACCGAGAGCTTACGGCTGAGGTCTTGAAACTACGTCGTTTTGATGGTCGTAGAACGAATTCCATAATTATTATTTTCGGTTTTCATTAGGATTAGGGTTCTTAGTATAAATACTAATGTTATAACCCATTCTAGGGTTCCACGAATTTTACCTAATTTTTCAGTTTACAAGTTTTCGGCTCCGGATCTGAAGTTTTCGGTTCATTGTTACGCTTTCAATTGTGTTCGAGGATTTGTTTCACAGATTATTCGTCGGGAATAATTTTGATATTGCAATTACGGTATTTATTCTTATTGATTTTATATTTCATTCATTGAAAGCATGGTTAGTTTTAGTTTGAATTTATTCTCTTCAATATTCACAAGCATGAGTGAGTAGTCGTATAGGGTGCGGCCACGGGATGAAGGTGTCCCGTGGCTAGGCTAATTCGCGTTCCACCTCGGTGCCGAATCTTTCAAATTAATGCGCAGTTTTTCAATATGAAATCTTTTCTAACAAACAAACCCGGGCATTGCCAAATCCAAATGCGCGCAGTGGTTGGTGACACGTGGTGCGCATTTGTTGGGAATTCTTTCCATATTTTTAAACCTATTAATTCGATAATTGTGGGCCGAGTGGATGTGGATTAGGCTAGTTGCGGACACTAAAGTGCCCACGGTTGTGCTCTTCTGTTTTAATTAAGAGTTAAATAATTTAACTAGTTCAATTTAGTTATTTAAATCAATCATCTGAACAAGGGGTGGCTACCTGAGAGCCATTTGCAAACATAGAGTCTAGCATTGTTTGGGTTAACACCGTAGACCGTCTCTGTGGTTCGACTCCGGTACTTCCGGATTTATTGTGCTGCACCGGTCGATAGTCCTACGCTTGGGACGAAATACTAATTAATTATTAATCACCCGAACGGTCAAGCATCTATATCTGTCAATTTGAACAACATTCCAACATATTCCCATGGCTATTTGGGCACTAATAAAAGAAAATTTAATCATAAGGGTAAAAGAATTTCTCATACTAGGACATGACAGACAAATGTGAAACAGAAACAAGATGTAGTTATTTCCTATTTCTTTTGCAAAAGGGTTGATGGTCATGTGAAGAAAGATTGTCCCATGTATCATAAGTGGCTCACAAATAAAGATAATCAATTTAGCTTTGTTTGCTATGAATTTAATTTAGCTGAAGTACTGCCCAACCTAGGTGGATAGATACGGGTACCACTATTCATATAAGTGTGTCTATGAATGGTTGTTTAGTGAGCTGAACACCCAGTGATGCCGAAAGGTTCATTTATATGGAGATGGCACTTAAGTTTGTGTTGAGGCAATTGGAGTATAGACTTAAATTAGAAGCTGGTTTTTATTTGGATCTGGATGAGACTATTTATGTATCGTTATTTAGAAGGAATTTGCTTTCTATTTATTGTTTGGAAAAATCCGGTTATACTTGTTCAAATATTATTGGTACTGGATCTTTAGTTGACAATCTATACAGGTTAGACTTGGATGCCTCTCACTTCAAGTTTAATGAAAGTTTACATGTTGAAAACTATGGTACAAAGCGAAAATTAATTGATGAGAACTCCTCTGTGTTGTGGTACAAGCGTTTGAGACATATCTCAAAAGAAAAAATTGAAAGGCTTGTGTCAAGTGGAATTCTTGATGCTCTTGATTTTTCAGATTTCAAAATTTGTGTTGAATGCATAAAGGGGAAGAAAATAGACATAAGGAAATTTGGTTCCAAAAGGAGTTTAGAATCTTTATAAGTGATACATACCAATATTTGTGGTCCATTCCCTACGGCTTCTTGGAGTGCACAATGGTATTTTATCAATTTTATAGATGACTATTCTCGTTATGGCTATCTGTACTTGATACATGAAAATCACACGCGCTGGACGTATTTAAGGCCTATAAAGCAGAAGTTGAAAATTAACTTAATAAGAAAATTAAGGCTGTTAGTTCTGATCGTGGTGGTAAATACTACGGTAGATATGACGGATCAAGCGAACAACGTCTAGGGCCTTTTGCGAGATACTTGGAAGTATGTGGGATCATACCTCAATACACCATACCAGGGACACCACGTCAAAATGGTGTATCTGAGAGACAAAACCAGACCCTTAAGGATATGGTTAGAAGTATGATGAGCAATTCCTCTTAACCTGAATCCCTTTGGAGAGAAGCCTTAAAGACTGCAATTTACATTCTTAATCAAGTACCAAGTAAAGCAGTAGCTAAAACCCCATACGAGTTGTGAACTGGAAAGAAGTCTAGTCTTGGGCATTTCCATGTCTGGGGTTGTCCAACTGAGGTTAGGGCTTATAGGCCCAATGAAAGAAAATTGGACTCAAGAACTTTTAGCTTCTATTTTGTTGGATACTCAGAAGGGTCAAGAAAGTTTTAAATTTTATTGCCCTTCCAAAAACACATAATTGAGATGGATAATGCCAAATTTATCGAGAATGTTGAAAGTAGTGGGAGTTCACAAACTAGAAATTTTTTATTTCAAGAGGAACAAGTTGAGAATCCTATGATTCCAATTGAGACTGTTGAGGTGGTTACACCTATACTTGTACAAAATGCAGATGCAAACCACCAAACTAATTATGCGTTGCCTCCTACTAATACAAAAGAACCACATCAAACTCAAGTAGAGATGCCACTTAAAAGATCCAATAGGGAGAGGAGGTCATCGATTCGTAATGATTATATGGTTTATCTCCAAGAACATGAGTTTGAGATAGGATTGGTGGATGACCCCATATATTTCACTCAAGCCAAACAAAGTGTTAACTCCCTAAAATGGATGAATGCCATATTGGATGAGTTAAAGTCCATGAGTGACAACAACGTTTGGGATCTTGTTGAATTGCCTAAAGGTGTCAAGCCTCTAGGTTGTAAATGGATATTTAAAACTAAACGGGACTCGAGAGGCTATATTGAAAGATATAAGCCACATCTTGTTGCTAAAGGCTTTACTCAAAAGGAAGGAATTGACTATAAAGAGACTCTCTTCTGTATCATTGAAAGACTCTTTTAGGATTGTTATGGCACTTGTGGCTCATTATGATTTAGAACTTCACCAAATGGATGTAAAGACTGCGTTTCTCAATGATGACATTGAAGAAACCATATATATGTTGCAACCATAAGATTTTGAGACTAAAGGATCAGAACATTTGGTTTGCAAACTAAAGAAATCCATTTATGGCTTAAAGCAGGCATCCCATCAATGGTACCGAAAGTTTGACCAAGAAATTTCCTCTTTTGGTTTTAAGGAAAATGTTATGAATAAATGTGTTTATCTTAAGATCAATGGGAGAAAATTTATTTTTCTAGTGTTATATGTCGATGATATCTTACTGGCTAGCAGCGATATAGGCTTATTGCATGAAACTAAGAGATTTCTTTCAAATAATTTTGAAATGAATGATCTTGGTGATGCATCTTTTGTGATAGGCATACAAGTTCATCGTGACAGATCACGTGGTATAATTGGTTTATCAAAAAAGACGTATATTGATACGGTGTTCAGTAGGTTCGGCATGCAAAGTTGTGCACCATGTGATGCACCAATTACTATATGATGAGTTTGCTCCAATGTCCAAAGAATGACTTGGAAAGAAACAAATGGATGACATCCCTTATGCGTAAGTAGTAGGGAGTCTTATGTATCCTTTACTTTGTACGCGTCTGGATATTACGTATGCAGTTGGAATGCTTGGCAAATACTTAAGTAATCCAGGCATGGATCACTAGAAAACAGCTAAGCGAGTTATACGATACTTGCAAAGGAGAAAAGATTATATGCTCATAAGTAGGAGGTTTGAACATTTGGAGATCATTGGATATTCAGACTATGATTTTGATGGTTGCCTCGATAGTAGTACATCCACATCTGCTTATATTTTCATGTTTGCTGGTGGAGCTTTGTCATGGAAAAGTGTCAAACCGACACTCATAGCTTCATCTACCATGGAAGCTAAATTTATAGCTTGCTATGAAGCAATCAAATCAAGCGATATGGTTGCAAAATTTTATCTTTAGGGTTTCATATTGTGGATAATATTGAGAAGCCACTTAGGATTTACTGTGATAATAAAGCCGCCAAATTGTATTCCAAGAATGACAATTCGTCAAAATCAAAGTATATTGACATCAAGTTTCTTGTCATTAAAGAAAGAGTTCCGAATTGTCTTATGTCAATTTAGTACATTAGCAAAGAACTTTTGATTGCGGATCCGCTTACTAAGGATCATGTAGCTCATACAAGAGTGGTTAGTTCTAGTGAAGTATTTGATTAGTGCGAGTTGTGCTACTTATATTATTAATTATTTGACTTTTGTGGTGATCACTTTTGGTTTATTGATGATTCTAAAATAAAGTTCCATATTTTCAAATTGTGGTATATACATGAAGTTTTGAATATATGCGTGACTAAGGAACTCTGTTGAGTTATAAGCTTGGACTAGTTAGAAATAGTTATACTAAAGGATCACATTTGCATGTAATTTTCATGCTACACTTCCGTACTTGATCTATGTCGTTGAATGTGTAGGTATTTGTAACCATGGATGGGTCATGTCATAATAAATATGGCAAAGGTTGCCATGATCCTATATTAAGTTTTCAATGGACGAAATTGTTTTGAGATGACACTCCTACATTTCGACAATAAAAGTTCTAGCTCCTAAAGTTTACAATGTCTAATATCCAGATGACCTATGTGGCCCAAGTGGGAGATTATTAGCAATTTTCTGTAGGTGGGCTGATATGCGCGCAATATCTAAAGATATAAGCGCCTAAGTAGGGCAAATTAGCGCATTAGAGGCGCGATTTATTCCGTTTTTCACTTGATGCGGTGTTGTCTTTTGTTTTTGGTATTTTTGTTTGTTTTGTAGGAAACAGGCCGAAAGAGCACATAAGTGGACACATGGCGGTCAGTCACGTAGGGAACCAGTGGGGCCCAAGTGGGGACGGCCAAACAAGCTTGGAAGGCAGTTTAGAGAATCCGGTATCGATACAGGGATTATCCTGTATCAATACAGTTTGCATCATACGGGAACAGAATGTATCCGTATCGATACAGGACTTCTCCTGTATTGATACCGAATGCCATATAATGGGCAGTTTGACTTTGTTTCGGATTCTGACTCTAGTAGGGATTATAAATACCCTGTTTTTGGGGATAATTAGGGTTCCACGATTTTTCTCTAGGTTTTAGCTTTTTAATTTTTCGGCTACGGATCTCAGTTCTTCTTTCGGTTTTATGCTTCCAGTTTTGATTCCCAAAGATCCCAAAGATTGATTGTTTTTATGGATCAAGAATTAAATTCAGCTTTTTTCCTTTGCGATTTGTGTTTTTATTTCTTATCGTTCTTATATTTTATTAGATTAAGCATGCATAGATCTAGGTTTAATCGATTCTTGCAATTTTCATAATCATGAGTGAGTAGTCGCGATTGAGTGCATTTTGCGGGCTAAGGCGCCCTTGATCCGGCTAGTAGATATCTCACCTCGGGGCCGAATTAAATCATTTTTCAAGCAATTTAGGGAACTGGAACTTTCTAACGAACGAACCCAGGCATTACCGGAATTCGAATGTGCACGGAATTTGGTGACAGGTGGTGCGCATTCGTTAAGAAATTTTTCTCTGATTCTAAAATCAGTAAAAAGATTAATTGTGGCCCAAGTAATTATCGGCTAGGCTAGTTGAGGACGCCGGGTTCCCACAGCTGTGCTCTCTTTATTATTTCGCATTTAATCAGTTAAATAAGTTTAGTGGTTAATTAATTAATCACATAAAATCAAAGGGGTGGCTACCTAAGAGCCAAGATAATCTGTGAACCCGTCATCATTGAGTCCTGCACACGTTCGTCCATCTCTGTGGATTCGACTCCGGTACTTTCGGATATTATGCTACATCGGTCGAGAGTCCTACGCTTGGGACGCGTCTTATTTTTAGTCACTCAGTTGGTCAAGCATGGCCTACATAGATCATAAATTAGATATTGTATATTGTCGAATAAGGTTTGAGTGGTGTCGGTATTACCCATTCAGTTGTGATCGTCTAATAAATATGACCGGGTAATTGACAAATCTCTATTAGCGTGTATTTGGGTTTTATCACGTGTTTTAAGTGGTACGAACTTATTATTAAGTGTAGATACCATTAAAGGCCCATTAGGGTTCCATCTATTATGATGGGCTATGATGGAGCCAAGGCCAATAAACATGTTGTTAGGTCCTCACTTCAAACCCTAATCTCTTTCTCATATCATCCTATCGTGTGTGAGACTAAGGTTGAGATTAAGCATAGGGCTTTGAAGGTGGAAGACGAGCCACACGCGTAAGGTTTTCATCCTCCATGGCGACAAGTATGCATCCGCTATTATTTTCTTAAATGATTTGACATGAGTTCTTGGGTTAGGGTTTCTTATGAAATCCTACATCAATCATCGAATGACAAAGCCTATTTAAACTACTCACAAACTATAGTAGGAAATAAGACTAGAAATTTGAAGGAAATGAAGACCATGACAAACTTGAAAATAAACTTGATTTTATAGATGTAAGTAGTAGCTACAACATTGATGTAAGTAGTAGCTACAACATTAAAACACGAGAAATTAAATGAAACACGAAACTTACATGAGTTTTCGAGAGAGAGTGAGAGAGAGCTTGAAGCACTTTCCAATGGAGGAGAAAGGAGAGAGCTAAAAACTAAAAAGTAAAAAGTGAAGGAGAGAAGAAAAAGAGAGAGGAAGATGAGATATATACAAAACCCCTTTCTCATAATCAAAATATCCAAAAAGCTATCGGAAAAAGGTACTAACTTTCCATTAGTGGAAAATCCAAAAGGGTGTTTCAATTGGTTGCTCGGACATGAGGTGAATCGATCCACATGTAAGGGTGGATCGATCGACAAGGGTCTGTTGAACTTTTCACAGAAGTGGATTGATCCACTTGAAGACCTGGATCGATCTAGGTTGTTCTGATGGGTTCCTGGCTTTGGTGGATCAATCCACATTGAAGAGTGGATCGGTCGACTTTTCCTTAGATTGTTCTCCATTCCTTTTGGTCACCCCTTTGGCCTAGTATGCTTCCGGACTTCTTTCAAAGCACAATAATTCATCGTGCGGCCTTTGGGAGATGTGATTCTTGATCTCGTGGACGCTTGTTCACTCGCGGATTCCACCTAGAGTCTTTGTGAGCTTTAGACATGGCTTTAGCCCATCAGCTTGATCTTGTGACCCTTTGAACTTCCTGAGCCTTAGCCAATTCTTCATTTCTTGGCTTTTAAGGCCCAGTGGTGGAATGTCATGGGGCACTTAGCCCTCGAATACTTGGGATGATTACCAATGCGCTTCAAAATGCACCCTTTTTTTTTGAACGACAAAAAAATTTATTAATCTTTGGAAACGGATTACAAAGATTAAAGGGAACCGAGGAAAGGGGCATCACAACGCAAAAGAGACATCCCAACTAGGTTGGCACCCCTCTAAGCGACAATAACATGGTTAACCAGAGGTCAACCCGAAACCTTTTACAGTCCAAACACTAATACAAACTAATACAACATAACCACAGAAAAATACATCTTGAAAGATTAATTTGGAAACCAGCTGCACATCACTTCAAGAGAAAGATGACATCAACAAACCGTCAAATGGAACCCACCTTCAGAAGCCTCCAAAAAATAAAGTTTCCAAATGCAACTTGAACACAAAACTGCAGCTGAAACACCCTCCAACTCCATAGTAGCAGTAGCAGGAATGGCTTCAATAAACAACAGCCAACCAAAAGCCCAGCTCCAAATAGCTAAAAGCAATTTAAAGGGCTTCCAAGATGCTCTGAAGATTGTAAGTGAATTCATTGACAGAGTAATTACAATTCTCCCACTTAGATCTTACCCAAAAAGCCACTCTTAGCTTTATGAGATCCATAACTTCCTCCCAATTTAAACCCTTTCCTTGAAAAACATATTCATTCCTCATCTTCCATAAGGACCAAAGAACAGCAAAGGGAATACAGCTCCAAATCAGTTTAACCTTGGACTTATAGTTAAAATTCACCCACCAAGATAAGAGATTTTCAACAGAAGATGGTGGAGATGCCCAAGCAATCCCCCACCAATTCAAAATTAAACACCAAATGTTCCAAACAGGAGGGCAGAACAGGAGAGAATGATCCAGTGATTCAATGACTACACCACAGAATTTGCATAAAGCATGATTGTGATGATGAATGACACCAATATTAAGGAGGAAGTCACCTGTTTTTAGTTTCCCTAACTTAACCATCCAGATAAAGCACTGAATTCTAAAAGGGGCAGCATTGTTCCAGATCCAACAAAAATCTTTCCTATCCCTTAGACTTATATTTGGAGAGGAAATAATGGAGAGATTATACATGGAGGAAACTGAGTACGATTTAGAGTTACAAGCATTCCACAAAAGATGGTCAGGCGATGATTGAGATGCTAAGTTTATCCCATCAAGCATAATAATCATACCATGAAGCTCTTCCTGTTCCCAGATGAAGAGATTTCTTCTGAACTGGAATTCCCACTCAAAAACTTCCTCTTTTCTCTGAATTACCTCAGCAAATGATTCCTCCTTGTTTATGATGATGCTGAAGAGTCTTGGAAACACGATGCTCAAGCATTTGCCATCCATCCATTGGTCTGACCAAAAAAGAACTGAAGAGCCATCTCCAACTGAAATTTTGATGTTATCTGAAAATTTGGTAAAGATTTGTGGATTTCTGTCTTTGACCTGCAGAATGTCTTTCCAAATCAAAGAGACATGTCTATTAGTAACCATGTTAGGAAGCCATAAATTTGAATCCATACCATATTTAGCACAGATTACTTTCCTCCATAAAGACTCTTTTTCTGTGCCAAATCTCCACCACCATTTGAGAAGTAAGGCTTTATTCATCTCCCTAATACCCCTCACACCCAGACCACCAAAGTCCTTTCCTTGCTTAATTTTGTCCCAACATACCATGTGGATTTTTCTTTTCAAGTCACAACCTCCCCAAAGAAATCTAGCTTGAATACCTTCAATAGTTTTTGCCACTCCCTTAGGCAATTTAAAAAGGGACAAGTAGTAAATAGGGAGGTTGGTGAGCACAGATTTAATGAGGGTGAACCTACCACCAAAGGAAAGCAACCTCTTTTTCCATGAGGCTAATCTTGATTTGATTTTATCAATAATGGGCTTCCAAGATGATGTAAGTCTTGGACTGACACCAAGGGGCATGCCTAAGTATTTGATTGGGAGAGATTGAGCTTTGCATCCAAGAGCCAAGGCAAATTCCTCTAATTGTGGCTGATCCAAATTAACTCCACGCACCATACTCTTGTGGTAATTAATTCTAAGACCAGACATAATTTCAAACTCTGATAGTAAGATTTTAACATTTGAAACCTCATCCAAGTTTCAATTGCAGAATATCAAAGTGTCATCAGCAAATTGGAGATGGGTCAGCAAGGGACCATCACCACCTATTCTCAAACCTTTGATCCTTTCTTGTTCAACAGCTTCTTGAAAGATGCAGTTAAGGGCCTCAGCTGCAATATTGAATAGAAAGGGGGAGAGAGGGTCTCCTTGCCTAATACCTTTCTCCATAAGAAATTCTTTTGTGGGAGAGCCATTGACAAGAATTGATACCCAAGCAGTGGATAGACATTCATGCATCCATTCAATCCAAATGTCTGGGTAGCCTAGCATCTTCATCATCTTGAAAAGGGAAACCCAGTTCAGGTTGTCAAAAGCTTTTTCCAAATCCAACTTTATAATTAAGCCTTTGATCTTCTCTTTTTTCCAGCCATCTACAATCTCATTGGCAATAAGGATGCTGTCCTGGATGTTTCTACCACCTGTGAAAGCAGACTGGACCTCCCCAATTACAGTGTTCAAAGTAGGTTTTAGTCTAGTTGCCAAAACTTTTGAGAGGATTTTGTACATACAGTCAATCAGACTAATGGGCCTGTAATCTAAAAGTTTGATTGGGTTATCATGCTTGGGGACTAAAGTTATGAAGGAAGAGTTGAAACCCCTAGGAAGGTTGCCATTGGAATGGAATTCCTCCACAAACTTAAGGATCTCAGCTTTCATGAATGACCAACCTTTTTTGACACAAGTGATATTGAAACCGTCTGGCCCTGGAGCTTTGTTACCATCACAGTATCTTATGGCATTCCAAATTTCCTCTTCAGAGAATTTAGCTATAAGATTGGTGCCCATGGATTCATCAATAGCCCGACCTCTGGAGGTGCAGAAAAAAGGTCTTACAGTCCAATCTCCAGAGAATAGCTTTTGGAAATGCTTGAAGTTTTCTTCTTTCACCAGAAAAGGATCATCAACAATATGGTCATTAATGGTGACAGAACTGATAGAGTTTTTGCTTTGCCTGGAGTTAGCCATGAGATGAAAGAACTTAGTGTTTCTGTCACCATTCAAATGCCATTGGAGTCTTGACCTTTGAAGCCACATTCTCTCAATCAACCTACTCAATCTCCACATCTCAGCTTTTAACTCCTTCCTTTTAATATTATCATCCTGTGCTATGGTGCCATTTTCTGCTTGAATGTCAAGGGAGTTGAGTTGCTCTTCAACTTTCTTGAGATTCATTTGCATGCTGCCAAATTCCTCAACACTCCATGATTTTAGAGAGTTTTTCATGCATTGCAGCCTCTTGATCAGCCTACAGGCAGCCCACCTTTTGTTTTGATTACCATCCCATGCTTGCTTCATGACTTTAAGACAGTTAGGGTGAGTGAACCAGAAGTTATAAAATCTGAACGACTTTGAACCCCAATCTCTATCATGTTACATTAAGAGAATGGGGCAGTGATCTGAGATTGTCCTAGGAAGACCCCAGAGTTTCAACTTGAACTTATTAACCCACTCAGGATGTACCAAAAATCTATCAATTCTACTCCATTTTTCACTCTGCTGAGAGTTAGACCATGTGAACTTCCTACCCAACATTGGAAACTCCACCAATTCCATATCTTCAATGAAGTTATTAAAGTCCTGCACACCACTGCTCCTACTAAAGCAACCTTGTCTATCAGAGATTTTCCTGACTTCATTAAAATCCCCACCCAAACACCAAGGGTCAGGGAAAACAGATTTCAGTTTGATAATAGATGCCCAAACATGTTTCCTACCCAAATAGCAGCAAGGGCAATAGATATTTGCAACAGTACAATGAAATGTTTGGTTGAAAATACCTCTCATAATCATGAAGTTCCTTGTACCACAGGTTTCCACCAGCTTGAAAGATCTTGGATTCCAAATACACAATAAACCTCCTGCTGATCCTAAAGCTTCCACGTCCAGAAAATCAAAATGATCCTCCCACCATATTGTTTTGATGAAATCATTTGTGATGGTACCCTGTTTACTTTCTTGAAAAGAACCATATCAACTTTTCTTTCCTTTAGGAGTTTCTTAGTTCTTCCTCTTTTTTCCTGTTTGCTTAGCCCCCTAATATTCCAGGACATAATCTTCATTTTCAGAGGATTATGACCTGACCAAAGCGTGTGAGAAATTAGGGTTGGCAAGCAACCCTTTGAGCTTCCAACTCAGCAATCTTACTGATGACTTCTTGTTCATCCCCATCATATCCAAGCCCCATAATTTTATTGACTTCCCAAATGGTTTGAGCTTCACTGAGGAGGATTCTGTTTCTGTTGATGATGCCGTCAGCTGTGACTGAGGCTGATAGAGCTACAGCAGCTACTGCAGATCTCAAGACAACACACTTTTTGTTTTTGCCACAATGAACCTTTGAAAGTCCAAGAATCTCATCTATTGTTTTTCTCTTCTTTTTTCCTTTGCCACCCTTTATTGCAGCTTGAATTGGGTTTATGTTACCTTCAAAAAGATCTAACTGAAGATCATTACTTTTGGTTTCATCGTAATCATCATCCTTTGAGAAAACCTCATTTAATTCCTTTTCCTTTTCACAACAAATGTTGTTAGCCTCTCTAACCACAGTATTCATGCAGCTGTCTTCATTTAATGCATCCAAACTGTCCATTACTATCTCGTTGTCCACTGCTGATGATACAAACCCCAAGAGGGGGTTTGATGAGGGGCTCAATGCATCATTATTGCCTGAGGTTAGAATCAAATTGCTGTTGATGTTGGTCTCTTCCACAGGTGATGCCGATTCAACTGTCTCTTCCACTGGTGATGCCGATTCAACTGCCCTGTCCTCATTATCAGTTTCCAAATCATCATCAGATTAATCCACAACATTTTCAATAAGAACCATATCCTTACCAGCTTCATCAATCTTATCTTCCTTAGATATCTCCATTGGCAAAACCGTGGAATCAAAGAAATTGTGATTAATTGATCTGAAGGAACTTTCTTCCTCAACATGAATACGAAAGCTTTTACCTTCCAATAATAATTCAACGAAACCATCAATCTTTTGAAATTGCTCTGTTGCTATAAGGATGTTGCCCTTTGCATAAGATTTCTCCTTCAAAGTAGATTCATCCACCTCTATAAAGTGACCCCAATTGCTACCAATCTTCTCAAAAGTTGGAACAGACCACGCATTGAGGGGCATCCCGAAACAGGAAAGCCAAAGAAAACGTTCAATCTTTGCTTGTTCCCCATTCCAAGGATTTAACAATTCAAACCAGTTTGAAATCCAATTTTTCTTGATGGTAGATTCTCTAGACTCCTTATCAGGAAAAGTGACTATCACAAATCTACCACCAATAGGCTTGACATGGATATCATGAACCTTTTCATTTCTGAAAATACGTTCAAGATCAGCTGCTGATACCATTCTATTGATTTTGCCTATAGCGCTCTTGAATAACCATCCATTTCTAGCCGGTTGGATCTGTATTTTTGGAGGGTTATGGTTGTTTCCCTTTGGTGTTTCCGACGAACTTTTATTATTTCTGGCTTCCCCTTGCTTGCTCGATTCTACTATGCCTTTTTTCCTCCATACTTCTTTTCCTCGAGTCTCTTGTTGAGGATTTTTGCTACCCTTTTCAAGCCAGAATTTGGGCTTTTGATTTCTGGTAAAAGAAGTGGTAGCATGACCTCTCTGCATGTTTCCTTCAAAGTTCTGATTATCCTTCTTCCTAAAAAATTTAGCAAAATTAACAAATAGCTTAAGACCCCAAACCCATGAGTCGTTGATACCGGCCACTGCTAGAGCTGCTTCATCATGCCTGAAGAATCTTACAAATCCAAAGCTTTTCCCAGTAATTTTACTCTTTTTGAAAGGTATAAAAATGTCTCTAATTTTGCCGTACCTAGAGAAGAGATTGTATACCCAGATTTTCTGAATCTGATGAGGAAGATTATCAACGAAAATGGTTGGGGTGATTTGGGGATGAATAAGACTCATCTTACACGTTTCCAATTGGCTAATCAACTCCAAAACTCTAGTTCCAGCAAATTCTTCTCCTTGAACAAGAAATCCTACTTTTATTATTAAACACTATCCTAGATCTTAAACTGACAAGCGGGTATGTCACCTACATGTGGATGGTGCTTGGAAGGAGGGTCAAGATTAGAGTGGCATTGGCTTCACGGCTACTCAACCCTTCAAAGGAAAAAAGAAGAGAAAAACAATAGATGAGATTCTTATTCACGTGTTCAGCCTGAAACTACCAAAAACAACACTACGTGCACATCAATCATATATGGTGCTAAAACGCATGTTTGTGTGAACAAAACTAACTAGATAAGCCAAATATCTACAATATTATGGGCTCATTAGAGGACATGTGAGAGGTATTTATAGGGTTGAAGGATGAGTGGAGGGCAAAAGATGGGTTGGGATAAGACCACGTGGAGGAGACGAGGTGTGGCAATGATGATGGAGGAATAGGATAATATAAGGATAGGTGTAGGGTAGTTTTTGGAGGGATTTTGATGAGGTTGGCCGGATTTTATTGGATTGGGGGTGCAAGGGTAATGTGATGGTTATCGGGTGGTGTACGGTGGAAGAGATGAGTTTTTAGGAAATGGTAGGGTGGTGTACAGGAAGAGAGTGTAAGTAGGTTGATTACATAGGATAAGAGATTTGGGTGATGATGAGATGGTGGTGGCGGGGTTGAATAGTAATGTGGATGTTATGGGTTTTGGAAGAGGATAAAGAGGATGTGATGATGATATTGGGAGAGGAGATAGTTTGGAGAAAGAAAGGAGGAAGAGAGTACATGTAATTAAGAGTTTTTAAAGATAATTAATTATAATTTGGAAATAAAATAATTCAAAAAATTATTGCTAAATTTTTTGGATTATTACATGATGGGTTTTTTGCTTGGATGTTGCGCTTGATGGGGGTTTTTGTTCTTCAGTTAGGTTTGGTTTGTTGGGTGCCTTTTTTTCTTCAAGCTGCAAGTGTTGGGGGTGTTTTTTTCATTCGGAGATGGTGTTTCAAAATGGGTACATCGGATCAACTAGTTGCGGTATCTGTTTAAGCTGATTTCTTGCAGGGCCATTTGAAAAAGTATTATAAAATTTTTGAATTGTTTAGTTCATTTAGGTGGGGCCCTTAATTGGGGCCCACACGCAGTTTGTGCACCATCGGTAAACATTTGGTAGGTATCATTGGTTTAATTGATGCTACGCTTAGGTGAGTGTATTGTGTAGCTATGTTTTCTATCAATGAAGCTATTACCATTTTAGGGGGGGAAAAGTACACATGAAAATGAAATCAATATAATAACAAAAAAAAAAACATGGTCAGAGCCTCAGAGAGTGTATAATACCCTTCTACTACTGGTATTGCAAATTCTCAACTTACCTCTTCCCTACTCGATTTTTTTTTTCATTTTTAAAGCAAAAAATAAGAAGAAAAATATGCAGTTAGCAAAGAGTTAACTATACAATCAAATATTGAGCAATAACCAGAGCACCACCCAAAAGCTTCGGAAACCAACCCTTAAAACAGCTCCTAAATCAACTCCCAGACCCTAAACAGACCCCCAAATCAGTCTTAAAACGCCCCCAACTCTGTATGAATGTCCATGCCGATGTCATGAAAATCCTTTTTCAGTTTGGTGAATCAATGCAGCATCAAAGTGGTTAGCTAAAGTGGTTAACCCAATGGTCTTGGGGTTTTCTTTTGTTTTGCTTTGTTGCTTGATTGATTGGTGACTCCATGTTAGCCTTTCAATCCTTAATTTGGGTCTCGAGAGGCATATGATTGTCGTCAAGTGGGGTGTCAATCTCATTGAGATGTCGTTTCTTGATTAGATGCTTTTCTCTTGTCCTGTTTAATCATTCTAACTTTGTTATGTGATTAATAAAATTTTATTTGCCGTTAAAAAGAAACTGAAGCTTCCTTCACTGCATAAGGCAGCCCTGAAGCAGTTACAAATGGAGAAAGTATTATTTAATCTTCGGATTTCGTCGCAATAGGACATTTTTGTTGTAAGTTTCCACGATTTAAAATTTTTAACTGATATGGTGATTAACAAACTATCCATTTGAATTTTCTTTGCCTTCATCTTCTCGACTTATCCACCAGTATTTAGACACATCTAAAGAGGATTCACATCCAACTTTTTTTTTATTTTTACAACTCTTGATGTCGGGGTCATTTTGCACTCATTTTGACTAATTTCAAGAATACCAATCATTTCATGTAGACGAATTCAACTGATACAGTAACCTTGATCTGGATAGTTGTTGATTAAAGCTTAAAGTTGATGGACCAGCTGCTGGATGAAACTATTGGTAACCATATAGACTTTAATCCATAATTTTTGTTTTGTTTAGAAAGGTAAACATTACTTTATAACAACTAGATGACATGATTTGAAACCAGTAGTTGATTGTCAGACAAATTCATCTAGAACATCTTTATTGTCCACTGTGTTAATATAGGTGTTAATAATTAAACTCCACGTTCAATCCAATGTTCCTACAGATCTTAAAAACTAGAGTTATAGAAACAGTACAACAAATTACACAATTGCCAACTAAAAATCCCTACTAAAATAGTTTAGTTCCAATTTCTTTACTATTGCCGACTAGATTCATTTTGGTTGGCCAATGGTGCTTTTCATCCCCGACTAAACTAATTTAGTCTGGAAAACCATACATTTGCCGACTAGAAAATGTTGTTGTCAGGGACAATATGGAGCAGGGAAAAAAATTTGGTGGGAATTTAATTACCGACCACATATTTGGTCGGCAATTGTTTGTCCCGCGAATTTGAAATTTCACAAAAATGTTTGGCGGGGGTATTTCATTTTCCTACTAAAAAACTAGTCAGAAAATGTTGGATGGTATAGCCCAATTAAAAATCTAGTCGGCAAATGTTAGATGATATTGGCCTACTAAATTATTTAGTTGGCAGAATAATATACATAAGCCACACTTTTTCCACACACGTGATCCAACCCATTGCAGAATACAATTTTTTTTGCATTTTAGTAATCAAGCCTTTTATTTTGTTGTTTTCTTATGAAAAATCAATCGTCTGAATTTTTCTTCTTGATCAAGTTTAAAAAGCTCGTCGATCATGACCAAATAGTTTTTTTAAAAGGTACTTTTCATTCAATTAAATGCCTAATGGTATGCTATCTTCTTAACTTTTTGTATAACTGATGGTGTTTATAATACGTAAAAGTTAAATGGTTCCTAACTTTTGATTGAAAAAAAAAAAAAAAACTTAGGTGGAGCCTGGATTGTCCACTATGGGACTTTAAGGCCTCTGGATGCATTAAATGTGATCCGATCAAACATTTTTCGATATCCAATAATCTCCACTTGTGGTGACAATGATGAAATTAGTTAGCTGTGAAATTCTAACGGTTCAGATCAACAATCGTAAATATTTAACTTAGTAATGCCCTTTAAAATCTATAGATTGAATTTAGTTGATAACAAACTATGTCTTGCGCTCTAGTTGAATGTATAGTAGCTACGCGATCGTGAAACAATTAAGATGATCGAGACCGTTGATATTTTTGTTCTTATTCGTTAAATCATTGTTGTAAAATTTGGGCTGAATTGGGTTTAAAAAGGTCAATTGATCAGGACACAATTTCATTAAGTAAATGAGTTTTTATGTTTGGTCAAATGTGTAGCAAGACCGTGATACAATTAAGATGATTGAAACCGTTGATATTGTCGTTCTTATTAGATTAGTTATTGCCGTAAAATTTTGGTTGAATCAGGTTTAAAAAAGTTACTGATCGGGACTCGATTTCATTAAGTAGATGAGTTCTTATGTTCAATCAAGTGTGTTGCAAGAGCAGAGTAACTTTATTCTCACTATGAATGATCTAATATGTATAATGTAAATGATCGATGATTCCGATAGCAAAAAATGCCTCAAGTGGAGTATACATCACAAGAATTCAACGTCTCGGGATGTGTTAAAAGACGTATCCCTAACAAGTATTTTAATATTTTTAGTGTTGCATTATACCCCAAAAAAAATCCTTAAGTTTTGCCGACAAAAACTAGACTGTGAAGTGGGGAGATTTTTGTGGGAATTTTAAAAATTGGCCAAAATGTTGGCGGGGACAAGTAAAGCCCGACTAGATTTTTAGTAGGCAATACTGTAATAAAATACCCCAGTTTCAATCTTAACCTAGGGGGAGTTTGGCTAAATTTGGTTTTTTGGTTTATTGGATTATTTGATTTTGTCTTTATTCAATTTTTTTTTGCATTTGTTAGTTTTCGGTTGATTTTTTGAGGTTTCTTGGCTTGTCTCGACGAGAGGAATCTAAAAAGTATAAAATTATTAGCCAAACTTAAAGTTTTGTGAATAAAGACAAAAATAAACCAAATTGGATTATTGGTTTTTGGTTTTTTGGTTTATTTTTGTCTTTATTCACAAAACTTTAAGTTTGGCTAATAATTTTATACTTTTTAGATTCCTCTCGTCGAGACAAGCCAAGAAACCTCAAAAAATCAACCGAAAACTAACAAATGCAAAAAAAATTTGAATAAGGACAAAACCAAATAATCCAATAAACCAAAAAACCAAATTTAGCCAAAGCACCCCCTAGACTACAAACAAAACTAAAGTTGGGCCTTTCATTTTTTCCACTCCCAATCTATCTTTTCCTTTGCCAAAACTTCTCCATGGCTCCACCCCCAAATCGATAAACCGATTTCAGGTTGAGAGATTTTCTCCAGCGTCCATCAAACCGACTTCCACCCGCCCCCAATCTCTCTTTTCCATCGCCAAACCATATCCATGGGACCATGGCTCCACCCCCAAATTGATAAACCAGCCTTAGGTTGAGAGTTTTTCTCCGTCGGCCATCAAACCGACTTCCACCACTTCGATCTGCTTCTCTCGCTCCTTCCTCATACTCTCTCTCTCTCTCTCTCTCTCTCTCTCTCTCTCTCTCTCACACACACACACACACGTGCGCACACGCATCTACATCGGTGTTCATAAGCTCATTACTTTATTTTTCCCCTTTTCAACAGATCTCCAATTTCAACTGATTTGGGAAAGTCGTGAAGGTTGTTGGTTTTACCCTATTTGAGTCTGCTCTCAACTAGTGCAACACTATCTCCGAAAGTGATTTTTATGCTTGTTCCCCTGTTTGTTTTAATTGAAGAACCCGTAAAGTTTAGTTTAATCGCGAGGTTTGAATGTGTATGTATTTTTTTTATGGGGAACAAGGCTAGGATTAAAGTATGGCTATAAAACACTTATTTTATAGTTGGTATGTAAAGTTTGTCCTTTAAATAACTCATAGAATCTACACATGCAATGAATGATTTCTTACTCCATAAAATAAGAAAAAGGAGGTTGTATAGATCATCGCGTGTAGCTTCTATTGGATTAATTGTTTGTTCTATGATGGGGTTGACTTAATTTTTATTGTTTTGGTTTTTTCCAAGTCTGAAAATGTTGTTATTGTTTATCCTAATATGGGGTATGTTGCAGTCTTTAAGTTTACTAGCATGAATCCTTTTAGAATTCCCATGTGAAGCAAAACCTGTGTTTTTTAAGGGGGACAAAATAGATAAAGGAGAGAGAGAAGCGTCTACGGAATCATTAGATGAAGCTACGTTCTTGGCTATAATCAAGCATAAGATACATTAAGGCTAAGATGTTGCTTGATAAGTTACTAAACTAAGTTAGAGTTGTAGGAATTCCAGCTTTGGGATTTTATTATTCCAATTTTTGAGTTCATTATTTATTCCTAATCATTGTATTTGATGCCTTGAACCAATAAGTTTTGTAGTTCCCATTATGTTCTTTCTTTTTATTATTGAAGTTTGATTGAATTACTAAGAGAAGGAAGAACTGTAAAAAAACTGTAACCAAACGAAGTTTTTTGACTCATCTGGACTGTAAAAAGGTGGTGCGAGGAGTGCGAGAAGGCAGAGCAAAGGTGGCGCAAGGAGTGCGAGGAGCAACAAAGGAGGCATGAGGAGGTAGCAAGACGATAGGATGAGAATGCAGCAAGGTTGCAAAGAGAAATCGATGTGCTTAAATCATTATTGATATAACAAATGAAGGGATAAGGCAATTTGGGTTCAGGTTGATGGTCACAAATATTGGTACGTCATTATGATCTCTCTATCAACTATGCTCAAAATCACACACACACTCACACCTTTTACTCACTGACCTGGTAAAATACAACTTGGGAATACCTTTGAGAACCTAAACAAGTTTTTATGATGTCTATACAAGTAAAAGACAAGAAATTTGGGACAAAGATTGACAATGCATGCTTCCTTGTGCTCGCGTCGTGTTCAGAGCATGTGAGATATTGCTACTTTCTTAAATCTACTTATTCTTCAGCCCCTCGTAGTACCAAATTTGATCTACCTATGTAGGATTGACATAATAAGCTTTGGATTATCAAAGTAGTTGAGAAGGGGTCTGGTTGCAGGTTTTATATGCGGAGTAAAGAAGGAGCTAGAGGCAACCTTGCACACCATCATATGCTTCTTAAAATTTGAAAAAGCGTCTATTTGGATATTGCAACAGTAGAGCGTAACATCACATATTGTTCGGGCTATTTTTTTTTTTTGTTATGTTCCCAAAAATCTCCTTTGTTTGTGTTGTTCCATTTTTCTCCCCAATAGTTATGCTTCCTTTTCGATGAGTAATGATGCTTGGAAGTTTTAGTTTGTGTTAACCCAAAGGGTGAAGGGGTTGGTCGAGGGGGAGCAGGGTCACAAGTAATGTGCTCACTCATTTTTGGCAAAACATTTTTGTTTACTTGCATACAAACCTGAAATCAGCCACTACTTGATGTTAAAATGCGCAATTCCGAAATACGTTCAGAGTTACTTTCAATAATTCTTTGGATTGAGGATTTGTGGTTGCTACTTGTCTCTGATTTCTAGTTGCTACTTCCAAATATATTTCAGGATTTGTTAGTGGTTGTGTATCGATTTGTGAAGTTTTCTATTCTATTTCTATTAACCTTTCAAAAAAAAAAAAGCTGAAGTTTTCTATTCCTTAGACTTAAATATAACATGAACTAGTCACAATATCTTTGCTTTGCCCATTTTGGTAGTGGATCAATTATGGAGGTAATCAATCATAGTTTTGGGATTTTAATTACTTACAATCTAGTTGCAGCTACGCTTAGCTTATATCCAACCATTGATTAATGTCCATGTATGCTCAATATATATTTATTTTGTGCCGTTCAATTTTAAAAATTATCAAACATCATATCTATTCCACCATAGTTAGAAATGGAGCTAGCGCCTGAAAATTCAGTTGGACCTTGAAAAGAAATAGATACACTTAATAAAATTGACTCATTGCAAAACGTTGCATGGCATCTGAAAGCCAGAGTATCCTGGAGATAAAGATCAAAAGACATTACTATGCTATTCTTCCTTTTCCATTGGAATTTCCCTAGAGAAATACCTTGTGCCAATACTTTCTAGGCTCATATTAGACTCTCTTGTCTTTCCAAAGTTGGTTACCTTTCCTAAATATGGTATATGGATCCACTCTTTTATTATTTATTCCCATGCTTGGTATAGGGTGGATTCGACTAACAATTGATTAATCTGTTGTGCAGTATGCTTACTTTGAAGTTAGTTTCTTACTCTTAATTAATGTTTTCCTCTAGACAATTCATCATGGAATACTGCAGTCCTTTATGCATTGACATCAACTTTGAGAATTTATGCCTATACTAGTGTTGCCTTCTTGGAATAAGTGCTAAGATTGTCTGTCTTGATGATTTCCGTTGCTGCTACTGTTGTAATGAAGCTAACTAGATAAAGACAAATCTAATGATAAAATTCAATGATGCTAATCAAAATTAGGAAATGCAGATCTTATAGACATGAAAATTAGGAAAAGCTACGGTTGTCTATCTTGATGATTTCCCAGTTAGCTACACCTGAAAATTTAGACATGCTCTTTTTGGATAATACTCGATCATTACTAATGCTGAATTGTTCTTTTTTTTTACAGATCAACGCTTTAATGGAGTATCCCGCCCTACTTTTTGTTATTGACTACGAAGATCAAAGTTGGATGCTAACTTGCTTTGATGTTTTCTGGTTATCTGTTTGTTGAACTTGAATTTTTTAGTATTTTGCAATGTAGGGGTTTGGATACGTTTTGTTATCAAGGTTGGGTTTTGTTGAACTTGTTATGCTTAGACGTATTGTTATTTTGCACTTTAGGAATATGGATACAAAACTTGTTTTCTAAGTATTTGGTGGACATCTCTATTTATGAATGTTTGTGTATTTATTGTAATTTATTTAGAGTATTAATTACATTTGGTATTCAGTAAACCAAAATGGGGAAAAAATTGGTAGCCAATTCTGGAATTTAAACTTTTAAAATTAGTTACCCAATGATGCAGATAATTACCAACCAAATATTTGGTTGGTGATAGGTAGCACGTTCCCCAACTAAATATTTAGTCTTCGATAGTTCATACATTTCCCAACTAAATATTTAGTCTCCAATAGTCCATACATTGGCCGACTAAACTATTAGTCTCCAATGATCCATACATTCCCCTACTAAATTTTTGGTCTGCGATAGTCTAGACATTTCCTGACAAAGACACAATGCCGACTACACTATTGGTCGGGAACTTTAGTCGGCCAAAATAGGCCACATTAGCTGACTAGATCTCTTTTGGTTGGAAAATACATTTGCCAACCATCCGTTCCCGACCAAAAAACCCGACTAAAAATCTGGTTGGGGAAAGCTTTTGCCGACTAAATAGGTTACCTTTGCCAACTAGATTGTTAGTTGGGAACGGTGATTTTTCTTGTAGTGAAATCACACAGTAAAGTGCGTAACAAATAGAAAACGAAAGAGCACATAGATATACATGGAAAACCGCAATGAAAAGAAAAGTCACGGGACCAGTCCATTATAATCGAAGAATTCATGGAGTACAACTCTACTCTTCTCTCCTCTCTGAGAACAGTTTACTCTCGCCTCCTCTAGTGTTTATATTGAAATTCATAGCCCTAATTACAATGCAACTGTATTATGAATTAATAAGTTTCCATGACCGAAATTACCTCTGCCAGAAGTGAAAATACCGTGGGAGGCCGCCCTAATTTGAGAACACATATATGTATGAATGCATGTAACTCCTGGATTTGACTGGGTACATAGAGGTATTTTCATTTGAAAAGAAGAAAAAAGATTTTATCAATTAATCAATTTTATATGATAAAAAAAAAAAAATAGAAGGAACGAGAGCAAGACGACATCACAATAATGTCGAAGATGATATTCCAGCAAGGCATTTTACCCCACGACAATCACATTTCATTGTCCCCTAGAAGTTACAAAGATTGACTAGAGATCAACCAACATAATTAACCAGAGCAAATGTGAGGTTGTTTCCCCTTTCAAGTTAAGCATTGTGAGGTGTGAGTTTAATGTTTTCCACTTTTCATTTTAGAAAACGAAGTGCACATTATTCCTGTAGTTATCGAGATTCAATTAAACTGATTTTTTTTGTCGATATTGTACAATTGAGTGCATGAAAGAGTATTTTTGGAGTGACCCCGCATTGGATTCTTGGGAGCCCTCGCCCAATCTTTATGTGAGTAGAAAATTTAGCTGATCGGAGCACGGGCCCAGTGAAAGGAATACCCATTTTTGCTGAAAAAACAACCAAGTACATTTTCCAATAATGCTCAACAAACAAGAAAAAGCCAAATGAAGTAAAGTTAGGGGCAATAATTTCTGAAAAGTGTGTGATTAATTTATTCTCTCGTTTCCCAAATGCTGTAGCTGATGGAAAGCATGCTTCTAATATATCAATTAAAATTGGATAGAAGCGTAGACTTTAACTTGGTTGGATATTTGTCTACAATTCCTCCTTTTTTCATCCTAAACTTATTATTATTATTTTTCATTTATCTTGTCTTCTATAAGACCCTTCGGCAAATTCAAGGTCGTAAACTAACTTGAATACTGAAAAACTAATACTACAAGAATTCAAAACAAATGAATAAAAAAATACGTAACAAATGGAAACATAAAAGATGCATAACTTGTGAACAAATAAAAGTAGTGCTAACCATAAAATTCGTATGTAACACTAAATATGCCTAACTTCATTTTTCTACGATGCACGTCGTAACTACATAAAAAAAAAAAAACTTTGGCTGCCGATGGGCTTCATCTGCTTTCCGTCATTTCTGTTTTCACCCACCAGTCGCCACTGTTGGGTGGGTCCGGTTTAGGCTGAATGGTGATTGATTTGTGGTTGTAGTTGGTGGCGGGTAGAGGTTTGGTGATGTTGGGTTAGTGACTGACGGTGAAATTCTCTAGGGTTTGCTCCTTTTGGGACTTTATTTATGTAATATTGGGAATGCTCTTCTTGGGATAGCCCAGTTAGTGTTTTTTAGGCTTTGACCCACCCAACAAGTGTTTTAATTTATTTAGTTGGAATCCCTTCCCCTCTCCCCCAACTTGTTATACCATTTATCAAGTTTCATTAATATGCTTGTTCTTGAAAAAAAAAAAAAGGGGAAGCCTACATAAAAAAAAAACTACGCCATGGATCACATGTTTTTCCAAAAGCCTAAGTTCCAAATGCTTGGCTCAAACAAAGTTCATATTCAGATAACAACATACGCATAATCCTCAGTCTTACATTAAGGATATAATTTATAGGAATAATCTGAGAATCCGGAGACAAACTGTTGAACTCTGACGCCTCTAAGGTGTACAAATAGTTTAAAATTCACTAAGTTATGAAATCTTTCAGCAGAGAATCATGTGTCGGCACAATTAGCTAAAACTATGTGAATCTAGGTTCATTCGAGGAATCATGGTGTGAAGAAAAGGCAGAAAATAAAACAGATAAGGTTTGGCTTTGGAATCAATGCACTGCAATACCCGGAAACAGTCCTTTCAAAAAAGTTTACTCCAGTATTAAAATGAAAGACATGGATTTCTATAATTGCTGCTGGAGGGTCCAGTTTGCTTGTTTTTGGGTCTTTTCAGGCTTGATTTAATGATCCGACCCGTTTAATATTTGGAGCTCGTCCTGGTCATCGATCTCGTCAAAAGTTAAGTTGATCAACCGCTTGAGATGGATTTTAAAAGCTCTCAGATAAAAAAAATTACTTGGTTATTTATTTCCTTTATCATATATCTCGCAGGAGTTGCATCCCCATTACAAAAACCTAAGGTCGGTGCCCCCAAAGAATTTAAATGTGCCAAAAGTATAGCAAAGTATTGTAAACATTTATCGCATGGGTTGTCGCAGTGATTAATCGATTCATTTTGGTGGGCCTTACTACACCAAGGTCACAGGATCAATTTTCCTCGGCAGCGATTTGTTCTTTGGAGCCACCTCAACTCACACAAATGAGGAAAAAGGATTATGAGAGTGGCAAACAAAATTAGTCCAGTTCATCGAGATACTCTCTATGACAAACAAAAAAACACAGTTTTTTAGACAGTTATAGTACATGAATTTAAATGTATATTTAATGGAGTATCTGTAAAGTGAGAAAGAATAGTCGACCCTGGCCATCGAGAAGAAACTCACCAGAAAGAGCCTTGAAATGAGCAGACAAAACTTGAAAAGTATTATTTGCAAAAAGAGAAAGGCACCTTCCTTCAAGCTCCTTGACAATATTAAACTCGAAATCATCCGTGATTGAGGGCATAATAAGGTCAACCAAGCAATGACAAATTGCCCCTCGAAGACTTTGTCGCAATCTTTTTGTTTAACAATTAATATGCCCAACATTGGTAAAACTGAGATAAATTACATAAAAAACCCTTTGAGATTTCTAACAAAAATATTGTCATTAATGTACGTTTTTCATACAAACAAAACACAACTAAAATCTTTTAGATGCCGTTCAAGCCGCATTGTTTGAAACCCACGGTCGCTCAAGCCGCAACGTTGTGAGTTGGATGAGGTTAAGTAGAATTGCGTGGGCGACAGGCAATATCATAACAATGGGAAATTTGGGGATAGATTACAGCTACGGTGGTTGAGGTAGGTGGAGGGTGGAGCCATGGGTGTGCATTCGTTTTTGGTTTTGGGCTTGTGGTATCTGTGGCAATCACCTTCATTTCTCAATCTGATCATAAAACTGAGGTCATGGTAGATATATCAAGAAAGTTAAATGGAAAAAATGGTGTTGCTCGAAATTGTGTGTGCTGAAGGTGACTGCCAATGGTGGTGACAACTACTCTCCCTCACATTTGGGTACATGTAGCTAGGCTTTTCTCCATAAACAAACGTGCGAGAATTTAATTATCAGGTAGGTGGTGAGATTCTTCAGACACATAATCTATTAAATACTCTGATATCATATTAAATTGTTAACCACCAACTCATCCAAAACTTTAAATTGTTAGAGAAGAGATAATTTTATTATTTATATCTTCAACACATATGACATTGTAAATTAATGGTTAGTACAGTCATTATACATTAACCATTATTACCATCCATCATATGGGAGAGAGAAGTAAATTGAGAAATAAAAAACAAAAGTCTTGTAATTGTCAAACACCACCGGGAGGTGTATGTAATTGGCCTATATATAAAGCTGAAGTAATGGCCACAGCTTTTGTTTATGT
Organism: Vaccinium macrocarpon; assembly: GCA_022606695.1. Classification (NCBI taxonomy): domain Eukaryota; kingdom Viridiplantae; phylum Streptophyta; class Magnoliopsida; order Ericales; family Ericaceae; genus Vaccinium; species Vaccinium macrocarpon. Next base: position 28,146,072 of record CM040181.1, on the reverse strand, counting down.
AATGACATTGACACTCACCAACATGACAATATCAATTCTTTGACATATTAAACCAACATGGCAACACCGGTCTTTAAATAAAGTAGTTATACTTTTCCCTTTCTTCATTATTGTGGAAAGAATGAATTACTTTACTTTAGAAAAATACTTCTGGACTAGGATACTAGCTCATGGAATTCGCTCGCTATTGATCGGTTTCAATTAAGAAATTGGTTACTTGCTTTTGTGCTATTACTGTAATATTTTGGGTAATGTTAGGCTCATAGGGTGTCGGCTTTGATCTTTTAGGTGTGGGTTTCGGTTTTTTGGTTGGTTCCTTGCCAATCGAGGACAAGGTCTCGGATTTGGCATTTAGTCTTTGTATTTGATGATGTTTCCTTGCTCCTTTTAGTTATTGTAACTTCTTCGATGATTAATAAAAAACAAAAGTGCGGTGCAAAAAAAAAATTTTGATTACTTGACAGGGTTCAATGTTTAATGCGTAAGCGAGACTAAGAATTTCCGTACATCAGTACATGGGGCGTTCTCTCTATCTCACATATGTTTTGATTGCAGCTACTAGAGAGAATTCTCGCCTGTTTGTGTTAGATGAAAAAGCAGAATGATGAAGACGAGGATAATCCCGGAACGACTGATTCTGATACATAAATACTGCTGAACTCGGGGAGGTGTTGTGCACAACCGTGATGTGTACGGTGCTGTGCACCCCTTGGCCGTTGGATCGAGTTTTGGACGGCTCGGATGTGTTCGGCAATTTGTTTTTATTTTGATTTTTTTTACTGATAAAAAATCAAAACACATCTGAGCCGTCCAAAACTTGATCCAACGGCCGAGGGGTGCATAGCACGACTGTGCACAACACCTCCCCCGCTATCTATACTGCTTGGCTAGAATTAATTTACTAGGAATTAGATTATGGTTGAAATTTTCTAGAATTTTGCATGAATAAAATTGTGGTATTTAGAGGTCTTACAAGGCAACTGAAAGAACCTTGTCACGCCCTCAATTTCGAATACAATAAAAAATCATTTTTTCCAATAATAAATACAAACTCCCATAATTTTACTTCCAAAAGTCTCACCACAAGGTACCAACATCACATAGGATAATAAAAGTGTAAGTCGAATACCCGTACCCATAATAAGAAGTGGATAAAAATATTAAGTTATTACATTTGTCCAAGTCAAAAGAGTAATATGTGATATAAATTCATCTGCCCAAAACAAGTTCACAAGATAAGCAATAATTCTTTATGCATGCTTTCTGAAGATGCTACACATCCCATACACTCAACTTCATGCTCCTTGACTTGTACCTGAAAATGATAGGGTGGACTACACTAGCCTAGTAGGAAAAACCTTCTACTATCGCTAGCAGCAAATGCAAACAAATGAGCACATGGATGTAACGGTTAACAAACAAGAGATGAACAAGTAATGCCAACTCAAGACCAAACAAAAGTTCAAGTGTCCACATGCTCATAAAACTTCCTTTCGTTAATAGAAACCTTTTTCTAAAATCAATACATCCATATAACATTTTCAAACCCTTTTTGTCATATCTATTGTGTCAACAAGCACTTCATTAGTAACCCGATACCACGAACTTTCTTCACCTCACTATCAAATTCACAATTCTTTGATCATTCTATTATCTCAATGATATCCCTTCATATTCTCATAATTATACTTGAGAACGACCTGAACTAGCTGACCTGCTAACTTTTAGCCTAATCACGTGACTCAATAGGTTAACCTCAAGTCAACAGTAGTTGTTTAGGCCTCCTAATATATATCAAACTCCTTTCACAAATTTGGGCGATGTGGGATAAACCCATGCATGGGTTGTCAAAATTTTGGGGCATGTATTCCCCTGCCAAGATTTACGGGCCTTAATACTCCTGCCAGAATTCACAGATCCTTATACTCATAACCAAAAATATACCGATTGGCGGTGTTATAAACTGAGATTCACAGGCTTCGTGTACCCCTATTGATATTCACGGGCCTTGATGCCCATGCCCAGGAATTCACCGAATGGTGGCCCTAGTGTTTGGTTTTTTTACTTCTTTGCAATGGAAAATAATTGTGTGCGAGCGTGTCAGAGAGAGCCTTTAAATCTTCTCCTTTAGATTAACTTTAGAAAACCAAATCTAATGAGGCGATTGTGTTTTTGGTTCAATTACCTCAATTAAGAGGATTTTTCCCTTCAAAGTGAAGAAATACAAACCAATATTCTTAGGAAATCAAAGAGCAACAAAGAAACAAGATACTTTGATTGATAAATCAAAAGTAGACTTACTTCGAAATCGTCTCCAACTTCAAATAAAAGGTAACAAGAACATCGAATACTTGATTGTTAGAAGAACAACTAACATCTACTTCCTAATTTACTTCCCAATCTACTTCGAGCTGAGTTGAATTCCTAAAACTACAACTCTACTTGCCAATGAACAAACCAAGCATCAGTTTTTGATTGCTGTTTGTTGAAGATTTGTCTGGGGGGTTTTCACTCTTCCACTTCTTTTATTTATAGACCTTGCTTGTAATTTGAACGTCCTGCTCAAAGCTTTTGAACGCTTGCCTCGAACTCCATCATTGCATTTCAAATGAGTAGTTTCTTCCCTCCAACAACATTTGAACTTCAATTTCTTTGATCTTCCTTCGGAAGTTTTAATTTGAATCTGCACAATTACTCAAATAACTCATATGATTAGTGTTAAAGACATAATTGCCTTGCACGACGTATTCCACGTGTCTCAACTGTCAACTACCTCATTTTATATGTTTACACGTGACAAAAATGCATTTAACCACTTAAACTTGCTCGAGCAGACCCAAACTTATAGGCAAAGGTAGTGGCTCAAGCAACTCTGATTATTTCCAATGCATCTCTGATTATGTCTTTCCTTTTCGTCACTTTCCTTTCCTCCAAGATCCAGTTTTTCCAAAAAAATAATTTGTCAATATTTGACAGAGAAAAAAACTTTCCATGTAAAAATTTTCACAATCTTTTTAGGGGAAAATGCACTCTACCTACTTATGCTTTGCCCGAATTGCAGATGACCTCCCTCACGTTTAAAAATGACCATTTTGCCTACCTGTGGTTTTGGACTAAAGTGCAACACTAACTCCGTTAACAAAAAAAAAGCTAAATGACCCTACTACCCTTGTACTTTTTACCGATATCTTTTCTCTCTTCTAAGTCTCTCTCATTGCATATCTATATCTATATCTTCTCTCAAATATCTCTCTCCATAGGAAAATCATTTATTGAAAAATAAATTATTAATAAATTTTTGTCTAATTATGTTACCCTAATTCATTTTTTGTTTTCTGTTTATATTTTCATAATTTTCAAAGTTAAATTTAATTTCAATCACTTTTTATCAAAACTCCTAACTTTAAATTATTTTCACAAACACTGCTTAATTTTGGTGCATTGTTTATAAAAAAGAAACAAGTTTTTATTTCTAGTTTGTCGTGCTTTAAATTGAAAGTAATGAGAGAAATCACGAGAGAAAAATCCACAAACAAATATCGGTAAAAAACAAGAAGAGAATTTTACCAATTCCCTTTCCCTCTTACCACTGTCTACAAAAAGCTCCTCGAGAAAAATGCCATCAAGCCTCTTAATCCACCTATAGAACTTCTAGCAAACCACAACCCGAATGTCTACTACACCTACCATCAGAAGCCCAAACTCAAATGGAGTGACCTCGTTGAAGAAGGAGAATGGGCCATGAACTTTCAGAATGGGAGAATTTCCAACAAGCATTGTTCGGTTCTTTGCTTATCTCCTGGGACCTGAGCTAGTACATCGTCTCGAAATTTCATGACAAGCCACTTGTTTACATAACGAAAGGTATCAATATCAGCCAAGTTGAAGAGGTGGCCATCTATGCGAACCCTCTGGACACGGTTTCACTCCCAGCCTTGTTTAGTGTGACATCCCGACTTTTTCTTTTAAAAAAAAAATAATTATTTTTCCTACAAACATTAATTCTTTCATTTTCCATTTTCAAACCTCTTCCCGATAAAACAAAAATATATTTGTTTATAGTGTATTATATTATTAAGGAAATTTTTCTGAACTCAAATAACTTACTTTTATTTTTATCAAAATAATGTTTAGCTATTTTGAATGTGTAAATGTATATGTAAAAAAAAAATGTTGTACTTAATTAATGGGCCGGTTAGTTTAATATGGGACGGGCTGATTCCAAAATTTCCTAACGGGCCGATTAGTAAGAGTAGTATTTAATTAGATAGGCTTTTATTGTTAAGTAGGGTTTTATAAGTTGTAAACTGCAGCATATGAGAGATAGAGAGAGAGAGAGAGAGAGAGAGCAGCCACCGTAGGAGAATAGATAAAGAAAAGAAAGAATCGGCAGTAGAGTTTTTCCGTGGGTTTCGGACGTCGATCGATCGGTTAGTTCTTGTCCTTTCCTTGTTCCACCGTATCTTAATTTCCCTTGTTTTCTTTTTCTCTAGTTGGATAGTCATTGATATTAGAATAAAATAAGTATAGTTAGAGTTTGATGTGTTCACATTAGGATGAACGTATTGGCAAGACAGCAAAAAGGGGTATAAATAATAGTAAGTATTTTTTAATGAAGTGGGAATCAAACGACTAGTTTTCATCCAAATAATCTTGTTTATATGCTTCTTTTTTTTGTAGACCATTTTCTTCTCTTGATCTATATATATGTACAGCATTTTATATAGCACAAATTAACGTGGGTTTTGTTTATGGGTGCCGAGAGAGAGAAAGACGTGTAACAATGGTAAAGGATACATGGTTTGGGTTCATACTCTAGTGACCAATTTCTTATATTTGAGTCTAGCAATTTAGGTATTTAGTTAATGCTGGTGTAGGTTGGATTAATATATTAAATAGCATTGGCAGTAGTCTACTTTAGTTGTTAACATGTGATTAATTATGATTTTTGCATACCTTTAAATCAGATTAGCGAGTACTCTGAGCATCGCGTTTTGCTATCTATCGTTCTGATCGAGGTGAGTAGTTAAGCATGTGATCCCTCCATTTGGATTCCTCTTGAGCCTATAAACTTCTTGACATATTCTTTAATTTGTTGTGATGGATAATTGTATTCTTATCCGTTGATCATTTATTGACTATTGACATACCCTTCGGCATACAAGGTTAATTGATAATATTTATGAATGTTTGATTGCTCTCATTTCACTTGTTGTTTATTTGCTGATTCCATGATATCTCGAAATGCCATTCTTTCGTGTTTGGGACCATGTATATATTTGTGAAAGTCCAAGGGAAAGTCCCAGGCGCCATCCTGTGGTGACTTTGGCCACTAGAGAAAAGACTTGTGAAATACCCTGTGACTCTAGTGCTCAACGGATAGGGAAAAGACTTGTGAAATACCCTGTGACCCTATTCCGGATCGACTTAGGGAAAAGACCCAGGCGCCATCTTGAGGTGACTCTATGTACGGTATTGGATCCAACGGGCTAAGCCCTGAGAAAATAATTGGCATTTGGCAATGGTTATTATTATTATGGCTCCCACATAATTTGGTTCAGATTCCTATTTATTATTGTTTGTTGTCTGATATTTTTGGACCGGCTGATTAGTAAGGATGCGTATTTTGTGAATCGATTATTGTTCTTGTCATGCATTGATCAGACATTCAACTCATTGATACCACTTATTGAGCCACGACCTTTGCTATTTTGTTATTTGAAACCATTTCTTTGGAGCTCTCACTATCGTTCTTTGATATGTATGCCACGTTGTATTCTAACCCATAGCATGCTTAACTACTCATTGAGCTGTGAGCTGACGGATTTATTCCACATTCTTTTCAGGTTGATTTTTGGAGCATCATAGTGGACTCTGAGACAGTGTCGGGACCCACCGTTTGGACCTCTAGGGCATTCGCATTATCATTTTCTTTAAGTTTTGTTAACAGCTTCCGCACTTTTGTTTCTTTGGAATTTTTGTTAATAAATTGGGAGTATGGAGAATTTGAGATATTGTTCACTGGCTACAAAAATGTTGGTTTCGGTTTCCAATTTAATTTTATAATTCAGGATTCAGTTGATTTATTTGGGTTGTGAAAATTATTATTATTATTATTATTTTTGTATAGGCTTCGTGTTCCGAGAATTTTCTCTTGGTTCACGGCCGGTCATGCTCCCGGATTTGGGGCGTGACATTTAGGGAATCTAAAAATCATGGAAAACTTTAGCATGACTTTTCAGGTAGTTACTCACCATCTCAACTCCCCGAAGAAGGAAACTATCAGGCCATCAAAACTGTCTTCAGTAATCACGATTGGTCTCTCAAGCATACATTATTGGAGAATCTCTCCCACAGCCATCCACGCCATTCCCGCACGCTTCCAACATATCGGTTTTGGTCATGGATTTCCAGACAACCACATGGAACAAAAATGAGGTTATTGACATCCGAGTTGGCAGCGACGAAGTATGGACAATCAATAAATCCATGCTAGACCAGTCTTTCTAGCAAGATTCAAAGGTAACAAACCTGAAAGCAAAATTGGAAGAAGTCAGTATCAATAGTCAAGAAACTCCAAACAGTTTGATAGACTTGGCCTAAAGATCAAAATGAAAAATAGAAGAAGGAAGCCATCAAAGCTGGCAAGCGCAAAGTCAGTGAAGGATTTGCAGATTTCTGGGGTGAAAACTAGCAACTCTAGGAGGATACAGTCAATCAGGTGACAAGAAGCGGCCGAATCTATCAACCGGCTAATCTTCAAAGAAATATTTTGCACCGAACTTAGCCAGAAGAATTCATCTGGGATGATTCCATTCAGGAAAATTCATCTCCGATCGAGCTAGAAGTTACTACTCAACCACCTCAAAGGAATCGAGCGACAGCGGAAGACTTGGTTCAGAAGTAGCTTGAAAGAACTCCAGCATCAGTCTCAATCTGGGGCTTGCTCTCTTCCTCCCAGGAACATCGTCAAAAGTTGATCAAAACTCTATCCAGTATGGAAGTACCACCTGATACTCCCCCAGAAAGCATGGTGGCACTGCTCGTGTAAAGCACGTTGTTGTCTTTACTAAAAAGGAATTACCCCAGAAGGAGCCAGTCATAACAAACCTTTGCACATCACTCTCAAGTGCATGAAAAATGGGTCCTGGTCATTCTACTTGACAACGGATCCGCTTTGAATGTGTGTCCTCTACGGACAACTTACTACTTGGATTTCAAGAACAAAGACTTCCAGCCTTCTAAGCTCGGAGTACGTGCATATGACAACACTGGTAGAGATGTGGTTGGGATAATCCTAATGGAAATGGTGATTGAAGACTTCAAAACGGATATCAAATTCCATGTACTCGACATTCTATCTTTCTTTAACCTGTTGTTGGGTAGACCTTGGCTCCATCGATCAAATATCATGGCGGTCCCTTCTTCTCTACACTGGAAAGTCCAACTCGGCCTAGCTACAAAAACTTTAACCATTCATGGAGAATAAGGAATCTGCCCCCATGTCCCTGACAATGCACCATTATTAGAGATTGCTCATGGAGAATAGGATGTCACTCTCGTTGGCTTTTCTTTTGACAATTTAGGTTCAATTCTTACTGTCAAAATGGATGAGGATTTCTTAGTCAACTCAATTGCTTTAGAAATGATAAGAAAGATGGAATACTTGCTCAGCCTGGGGTTAGGTCTGAACAATCAGGGGATGGTTGAATTTCCCAAGTTTTAGACAAATACCCATCGCTTCTATCTCGGTTATGAGTCAACTAACGGCGAACCAAGAAAAGGAAAGAAATTGCAAATTGGTGCCAAGAAGAAGCCCATTTAGTTTGTGAAGGCTCCAAAAGCTATCTATCAAGGGGAACCAGAACCATTATGGGATATGAAAATGAAAACTTAGCTGTCAGGCTTTGAAATCTTTGCAAACGATACTAAGGATAGTGATGATGAAGTCGAAAAGAGGGAAGAGCTGATCAAGGCACTCAAAGTTCACTGGATTGAAACTCTTGACTCAGGGCATCTCCAATCGCTGTTCGGGGAAGAAAGCCTGATGCGTGTGAGAGAAGACGAGCTTGCTACAATGTTGTTTGATTTGGAACTTGCCGAGGAGGTAGAATTGATGATGCAGAGCCAGGAGGCCCTTGGAGATGTTACTGCACTTATTGTGGATGTCAATGGAATTTATAAAAAGTGCACTTTTGTACCTAGGATCACATACATTAGCACTAAATTTGAGTCAGAATCTGAGTCTAGCATTGAGTCTGAGTCTGACCCAAAACATGTACTCCCTCCGTCCCGCAAAGTTTGACACTTTTGGGAGTGCGTGCCATTTTTACATTGCCTATATCTTTCAATTCATAGCGTTTTATGTGATTTTCAAAACATTGTTCAAAAGAACTAATTGAAATCTATCAAACGAGATCCATTGTGCTTATATAAAACATTACAGATTAAAATAAATAATCAATTTTTTCATAGGGCTGGAATAATGAAAGTGTCAAACTTTGTGGGATGGAGGGAGTATCTGTCACTCCCCCACGTCATCACTTTTGTTTTGAATTTGAGTCTACCTCCATGTATCATGCCCCTGGGGCCCCCGCATTTGCTATAAATGAAGTAGACTTTGCTTATCTTGTTGTATCCAAAATAAATTGTGTTGACCCCGACAATGAAATGATTGAGTTTGAGGAAGAAATTCCAGAAGAACTTCGACCTCTAATCAGAAGGGAAGACGAAATGCTTGCTTAGCATATAAAAGAAGAAATTATTTCTATAAATTTGAGAGATGAAAGCAATCCACGCATGGTTCTAGACTATCTCCAAAATAGTTCAAAGCCCACTCGAATCTTCTGAAAGAATTCGAGGATATTGTTGCATGGTCACACGCAAATATGCCTGCTTTAGACCCCGAGATTGTGAAGCATCGAATCCCGCTTTATCCAGATGGAAAGCCCATCAAACAAAAGCTGAGGAAAATGAGGCCTGATTGGGTATTGGAAATCAAAAAGGAAATTCAGAAGCAAATAAATGTCGGGTTCTTGATGGTAATAGAATACCCTCAGTGGGTTGCAAATATCGTTCTTGTCACCTAGAAAAACGAAAAGATTTGAGTCCTGTGTAGACTCAGGAACCTAAACAGGGTCAACCCTAAAGATATTTTCCATTGTTGCACGTAGATGTACTTATGGACAATACTACAGGGCATGTGCTTCTTTCTTTCATGGATGGTTTCTTAGGATACAACCAGATTCTCATGGCTCTTAAAGACCATGAGAAAACTATTTTTGCCACAGTGTGGGCGACTTACTGTTATAGGGTCATGCCCTTTGGATTAAAAAATATCGGGTCAACCTATCAAAAGGCAGCAACAACATTGCTACGTGCCATGATTCACAAAAAAGTCGAAGTTTACGTCGATAACATGATCGTCAAAGCCAAGGAAAGGGAAAGGCATTTACCCGCCCTCAAAAAAAATTTCGAAAGGATTAGCAAGTACCGGTTGCGTCTCAATCCTGAGAAATGTATGTTTGGAGTCACAACTAGAAAGATGTTGGGATTCATGATTACAACACAAGGAATCGAGATAGATCCTTCCAAAATCAAGGCTATTCTTGAAATGGAGCCACCACGGACGGAAAAGGAAGTACGAAGCTTTCACGGGAAAATTCAGTTTATAAGCAGATTCATTGCCAAGTTAACCTCAACTTGCAAGCCGATGTTTTTATTACTCGAGAAGGGTGTGTCATTCAAATGGGACGAAATATGCCAGAAAGCTTTTGAATCCATTAAGAATTATCTTTAGAATCCTCCGGTACTGATGCCACCAATGCCTGGGCAACCCCTCATCATGTACTTATTTGTTACCCCATCAAAAATGGGATGCATTCTCGCACAAGAAGCCAAAGGCGGGAGTGAGAAAATAGTCTGCTACATTAGCAAGAAAATGGCACGATGCGAGGAATGGTATGGGCTTTAATATGGACTTCCAAGAAGCTGAGACATTATATGTCCGCCTACTCGATAAGATTGATCTCTCGGATGGACCCTTTCAAATAGCTTTTTGAGAAACCAGCACTCATGGGTAAGCTGGCACGCTGGTTGCTTCTGCTAGCTGAATTCGATATGAAGTACATAACTCAGAAGTTTGTGAAAGGAAAGGTTGTTGCTGAATTTCTGGCTGATCGTCCAGTAGAAGGTCCAGAAGATGTGGGGTTCGAATTTCTCGATGAAAATGTCATGACCACAACCAATGATGTATGGTTGTTATATTTTGATGGAGCTGCTAACCAAAAAGGATTCGGGATTGGAATTCTGTTTATCTCACCGGAAGGGTCACACATCCCTCTTGCTTACAAACTAAACTTTGAAGTCACCAACAATCAGTCTGAATACGAAGCATGTATCATGGGAATGGAAGCTGCCCTCGAAATCGGTGTCAAAAGGTTGGAAGTAATTAGAGATTCTAACTTGGTTATTTCACAAGAAAACTACGACTAGAAGGTCAAGGAAGACAAGTTGAAGCCTTACCATAAGGACCTTAATAATCTGATCCATCGATTCCAAGGAGTCACTTTCACTCATGTGCCCAGATTAAACTAGTTTGAATCACGGGTGGCCGTTCGGGCACGACCAACACCGGAGGTATCTCAAACTCCATGGATTTTAAGTCTCCTAGACGGAATTAGATAGCTTTGGAAGATTGCTTCAATCCTCAAGTTTTCTTTTAAGTGATAAGTCCTTGATATCGGATGGTTGGATTTGGGAAATCCTGGTCCACACAAATTCCGACAATGATCTAAGATCAGATGCCTAAGGGCGATTGATCCTTCTCGGGCCAAGGTCCCTTAAACCTGTTTAGATCAGTGTTTAGGAATTTTGATGATTCAGATTTTCCCACGTCCGGCCGTCTTAAGGGCTAACTTGTAAAAACAACGCGCATATGGGATGCACGACTCATCATCGGAAAAAAGCAACCTCCTACTAATCGTAAAAGTATGAGAAACAAACGGGACATCTATACAGAATTTCGACACTCGCGATGGCTATATACAATGCAAATGCATGAACGCAACATGGCATGGCAAAGAAAGCGGTAACACGTAGCACATTAACATGGTGGAGCACGTAAACTTAACGTACAGGTGGATTGCTAAACGTGGGGTTCTATAGTTATCTATATGCAAAGGCTGGTTTTGGTCATTGAGGGTACCCCGGACTCAAAATCAAAACCGTCTCCTACCGTTAAAAACGATAGTGACGATGTGATTTATCACAGTCGAGGGCTGCTGGGCATTTTGGGATTCCATATCAACGGCAAGCCGGGAAAGATTGCCAAAACACGCCAGCGGGGCTAAAAACCATGTAAGTGCAATGCAAGAATCAAACTTCAAACATTTTCAAAATCCCACAAAATAATTTTCGAATTAAACCCACTTTTGATTAACACATATTTCAATTAAATTACACAAGTGTAATAAAAATTGCACAAGTGTAATTAAATAAAATATATATTAACCAAAAATCCCCAGCGGAGTCGCCAGCTTGTGGACGGCCCACTGAGATTGTGTCGCGTCACGCACAAAAAACAAAAAAAAAAGGTTTGTGATTTGTTAGAGTCGCCACCCAGATTTGAGGTCCGAATCCGAGAAACCGATAAAAATATGACTCGTTTGCCAGTTGAAAAGATTTTACTGATCACTACGAAACCAGAAATTTCTCGGATTCGGGGGTTTGGTTACGAGAGGGGAAGGGTTTTACAACACCCCTCTCGCCCGGTCCGTGAACCGGTCTCTACTCAATATTTCGTGGGATTTTGAAAATGTTTAAAACTTGATTTAATCACAAAAATGGGAAATTGGGGATGGGAATCACATTAACAATAAAAAAAATACAAACATGCAAATTTAATGCGGATACTTGTGCGCGTGATTTACATGGAGATGACAACAATAAAGAATTATTACAACGAATATTTACAAAGATGAACAACAATCAAAAATTGAGCAAATAATTTAAAGAACCGCTAACTTGAAGTTTAATAATCTAGTATACAATCTGGATTTCAACATAAGGGTTGAGCGCTCAACAGTGATACCTTGAGCGCTTAACCTCTCAGAATTGGCTTGAGCGCTCAAAGATCATGGTTTGAGCGCTCAAGTCCATCTCCAGCTTCTGCGATGTTTAGCTTTTCCACCACTTCTATAGTCATTATTTGTAAGATCAAACATCAACAGAATGTTTTTCATGGAAATCAGATGAGAATGAACTGATTGATCTCATAAATAATGATAAAAGAGAAAAATTACGGTATTTTAACAAAGAAAATACTTTGAAAAGAAGGAATCCAGACCTTAATCACAAAAATAAAACCACACACACACTTAAGCTTGAATAAACCATGATCCATCATCAAAATATCCAAGAACCAACAATCTGCTCAAGAACAGCTTGAGCGCTCAAGTGGATAGCATTGAGCGCTCAAGCCATTACATGACTTTCTGATTCTTGACTTGAAAGCAGAATCTGGATGATCCTCAGGATCAAGATAGAAGCATATGGAACCATTCAGCTACTGCATTATACTTGAATATAACATTTTCAAGGATTTTGAGACTTGATTATCATAAAATAGTTAATTTGAGCTCATGCAAGAGGTTTTAAAGTAAAAAGAAACTATTAAAAGATTATATGAGCATAAATTAACTGTTAAATGATGATCAAAATCCCAGATACAGCTCAAAGTTCAGTAAAATAGAAACTGTCCTGAATTGGAATTGAGCGCTTAAGGCCTGAGGCTTGAGCGCTCAATCCCTCTACAACTGCAAATTTTGACAGTGTTTTAAAACAACTTTTAGACCTTTGTGAGTTCAATTCAAGTATAAATTGAACTCACTGGTCACCCTCAGATGAACCAAAACAGCAAAAATAGTTTGTTTAACTACCTTTTTACACTTGATTGAAAGCTTGAACTGGATTGTGAGTTTGGAAGTGAAAGATTGTTGAGATTTTTGGTGGGTTTATGGATTTGGATTGTGTAGAGTATGAGGTTGATTGTTGAACACAAGGTTGAATTTGGTGTTTCTGTGTGATTTTAGGATGGTTTTCCATGGGAGGAGAATGGGTTTGTAGAGAGAGAGAGATTGGACGAAATTGGGGAGGGCTATGGAACTGAACTCATCACCCCTTATCAGGAGATAGTGGAGGGTATATATAGAGTGGGTGGAGGGAAGGCAGTAGAGAGAGAGGAAGTGGGTTTGTAGTCTAGGTGTAGCTTAGGTGTAGTTTAGGTGTAGTTTTAGGTGTAGTGGAGGGTATTATACGTGTATAGAGGTGGTTAGACGCTCCACTCTGCATGAAATCTCATGATGAGATACTCTGCAGATTCCTGACTGGTTTAGAGTTGAGTGCTCAAAGCCGTGGGCTTGAGCGCTCAAGGTGCTCCTCACAGATTGAGCGCTCAAGGTCTAAGGCTTGAGCGCTCAAGTTGCTTGGTGGCAGACTGCTTGGCTTAACTTGGTTCAACAATGCTTGGGTTGGTTTAGGTTATTTGGTGATGTTTGGTTGATTTTGATCAAGTTCAAGTTGTTTCCACAAGTTTCGAGTAGCCAAGATTGGTCCGTTTAATCATTGGGAATACTCGAGCGCGTCCTGGGTTCAAAATCGGGGTGTCCACACCATGTTTTGTCTTTCATTATTGTTCTGTTATGTTTTTTACTGTCTCTTATACTATTCATTCTTATCATCTAGCATATTTTACACGCATCACAAGCATCCAACACGAATGTTATGGCTTTCAATCTATGTTTACTTGCTCCCTACCCCCTTTCATGGATAAAGTTCTTGAAATCAATGTTTTATAATCCCTTAAACATTTACTAGAAACCGATTTTCATATCGGGTGAGAGGGGTGCCATGAAAATCTTCCCCTCTCGAACCTGAGAAATCGTGATAACAATAAACTAGTAAAAGCCTTTTTCAATTCAAGGGCAAAAGAGTCATTTTTAAGCCCGGTTTCCAGTACGATCCTTAAACCTGGGTTGTGACTCCAAATCTAAAAGCATTTTCGCAACTTGAGATTTGTTTTTCCCGGTGTCCACAGAAAGAGGAAGGCCAAAAACTCTAGAATACCTATATTAGCACATATGTATTCACAAGCGGGACAAATTACAGTAAAAAGAAAAAACATCAAGTTGATTTACGAAATGACAATAAAGGAACAAAAACTGTGTCGATCTCTACCTCATCTTTCTACGTGTCCACTTCAACCTCCTCATCCATTTGTTTTTTCCGATTGGCTGTCATCATGAAACCTTTCGGTTTCTAAAATAGAAAGATGAGAAGCAAAATGCAGCTGAATAGCAACTGTAGTGATGAGATAGGATCTTGTACTTGCCAAACCCAAAAAGGAAACCAAATTAATATACCCACCCCAAGTTAGAAGGAACGAAGAGGAGAAATAACAACCCAAAAAGGAAACCAAATCCACATATCAAAAGATTAGCAGAAAACAACCAAGAAAACGATCTACTGACCCGAATGAGCAAAACACACCCCAAATTAGAAGGAATGAGTATAAGAAATAACATTTATAGCCAACATAACCAAACTATCAAAGGAAAAACAAAAATAAATGGAAAACCCACCATCTAAATTGGAAGAAAACCCTCTCAAGAAGCAGTGCTGTAGATTGGGTCATGATTCCAAACCTATAACAGAAATCAATTGGCTGATAGTATCGAAGTCAATCCACACATAAAACAAGCCACTGCGACCCTTAAAACTGTCAATCAATTTTGGCAACAGCAAAAGCAAACGAAGAGACGAAACAAACGCTACTGAGAAATATAAAAATCCAAGCAATAGAAATACCGTGACCAGACTCTGAAGAAATTCCAAGTGAGAGGCCATCGCCCATCGAGTCTCAAAAGAGGTGAGAGAGACCATGATCACCCCACAAAGCCAGAAATTTTGCTTTCTAGTGTTTAGAGAGAAAGATCCGGGGAGAGAGAAAGTAATGTAGTAGTAGCGTTTACAGAGAGAGATCCAGAGAGAAAAAGTAAGGTAGTAGTATTTCGAATCCTGTTTTCTGGCTCTAGTTAGCACACGGGCTAAGAGCAACTCAGGCCTTGACTCTTTTTTTTCTTCAAATTTGATTAAAAATTTGTGTAAAAAGCTCATTTTGGTATCACCCACTTCAGTGGTAAACTCAAATTTTGCCCAAAATCTGTTGTTCCAACCACCCCACCACCCATAACCACCATTGTCTCCACCACCACCACCACCGTACAGCACCACCGACTGACTTACCGTCATCTCCAAAAGTATAGATCTGACCCACCACCATCATGGTGATCGATGCTAACTGTGTTCTACTACGACGACGACGACAAAGTGGTGATCGAGATCTGGAAAACAATTGAGTTGACGACAGTGGTGGAAGGTGGTCCAACGACGGCGATGAAGACGAGGACGATGGTGCAAGGTGGTCTGATGGTGGTGAAAATTAGGTTCAAACCCTTTTTTCTCCCCAAATTTGAGGAAAAATCTGAGTAAAGTTTGATTTGGTATGTGATTGGTTCAAAGAGCGGAGTGAGGTTTTGGGGGTTTTGACTCAGATTTTGGTTTTGGGTTTGAGTTTGAGTCTAGGCTGAAGGTGCTCTAAGTAAATACATCGGCACAGAGAAAACGTAGTAACTTTGAATCGTGCGCAGTAGGAAACAAAACACACGCAAACGAACGTTGAGAAACGCATAAGAGCAAATAGACATAATTACCCCAAAAGGCAAAGCTAACAAGTAACAACTCCCCAATTGAAGGGCTCAATTGGAAAAATAAACACGATTTGGTAGGACAAAAGAATCACGGGGTGTTTGGCCACCTACTTTTTTCATTTTGATTTTCACATTTTCTACTTCTGGGTGTTTGGCACACCAGAGTGAAAACACATTCAGCGAAAATGAGTTTTTGGTTTTTGAGTTTAGAGAAGAGAAATCAAAAATACGTTGAAAGAAGTTTTTTGATTTCTTATTTACCATTTTTCCCATTTTGATTAACAAAAAAACGTATAGCTAGAATGTATTCTACACATATCTCTCAAATATTACTCCTATTTCAAAATGAATTCTGAACATTTCTCTCAAACACTCCAACCAAATTCAAAATACATTTGGACCATAATTCAAAAGGCCAAAAAGTTAAAAAATTGAAAATAAAAAACTAAAAATAAGGCTTCCAAACACCCTGTTAGCGTTCTTGGTCTTTCTAAGTTTTTGGATGCTGGGGATATTACTCCCACTAGGTTAGCACTAAAATGCCAGAAAGTTGATCTTCGAGAAAGAATTGTAGGCCTCAAAAGAAAAGTTAAATAGCCAATGGAGTACATATCCCGACATGGGTTTGTTCAGAGTCAATTAAAAGTATTTGGTCTAAGCTTCTTCTTCTTTTTTTTTTTTTTTCTGAAATTTGGTAATACGCGTGAACTATTGTGCATCTTTTCAAAGTTTTTTTTTTTATTATCGGCAGAGAGAATTTTGTTCATCGCAAGAATAAAAAATGAAATCAAACTTCCTTTCTAAGTTTTAAGTGTATAATTTATTCCTCCCTTTGTCCCCCTTTTTCCCGATTAAGGCTTAGTTTCCAAAAAGATTTTAGCACCTAGGTGCTAAAATCATGATATTTTAAATCAAAAAATGAAGTGGTTCGGAGTATCGTTTTTCGATTTTTTTCGCACCAAAACTTATGGATAGAAATTTCAGAAGTATTATTTAAAAAATGTCCAATATATAGAGCTCACAAAACTTGAATCTTTATTATGTGTTTGTATGGGAAAGCCCAATAATGGGTAGCAAATTTATACAGTATACAATGCATATAACTATTATAACTTGAAACTTTTTCTATCAACACTCCAACAATACTCAGTGTTTTACCTGTGCTTATTAAATTATTATTTTCCCTTCAATTAAAATAGTTTTCTTCTTTAAGAGTAAAGAGGAGAGAGGAAATAGAGGAAATTATTTTCAAAATGTTTTAAGTGGTGAATAGTGCCTCCACAAAAAATGAGAGAAATATAGAGGTATGTAGCTTGAGGTAATTTGTTGAGGCTGCTTTAGTGGGGTTTTGAGGTTGGGCTAATTAAAATAGATAAAAGAGGTCTCGGGGATGCCGTCTTTTATAGGAATCTTTATAAAGGTGGACGCCGATTCATTTGTTGAGGGTTTCATCATCAAATGATATGATCGTAAGATTAGGTACAATGAGTTACTTTTATCCTTTACCATGTCAACTTGAACATATTGGAATTTTTTTTTTGCTATTCGAACATATTGAAACTTGAAAGGCTCTTTTTTTTTGTTGCTTTCATGTGTAATCCTCTATTGAAAAGTTCATTGTACCCCATAGATCAATATTCAATTCTATACGGTTTTATAAAAGCACAGCCCGTGTCTGACGAAAATAGTGATTGTGTTTACTTTTGTGACCAAATGGTCTCAATAACGATCCAAAGTAATATTGCCCTCGGTCCAAAAAGAAAAAATAGGATTGCCCTTAGTCATATACTTCACAGTTCGCATGGTGTATTTGAATCACATCTCAAACAACTAAAATTCACGTTGCACCGACTCAGAAGGCGAGTGCAATGCGAATATTGAAAACGAAAGCTCATGACAATTTAAAAGATTACATGACTAAAGTATTTTGCTAGCTTAATGTTTGATGAATATAAAAGCCTATGGTAGCGATGCTATTAAGTGATTATTGGGCCTCAACTTCTTGCTATTAGTCTATGCCCAGATCTACCTTAAGCCTTTAGGTGCAGCCCAATGCAATGATCTTAGGCCCATTAATAAAAGGTACAATGTTGGAATGGGCTGGGTTACTTAATGAGTAGAATGGGCTGGGTTATTTAATGAGTGGAATGGACTGGGCTATTAGTTGATGTGGGTTGGGCTATCTGCAATGAGTGCATTGAGTTCTAGTTTGTGGTCAAGAAATAAAGAGAGAAAAAGATATAATGATTAATGACAGGACACAACCCAAAAAAGAAGAAGAAGAAATGTCGATGAAGCCGATTGAGACATTAGGTTTTGTTTGGCTAAATTGAGAAAAATGGTTTATTTGGTTTTGTCCTTATTCAAATTTTTTTTGCATTTGTTAGTTTTCGGTCGATTTTTTGATATTTTTTGGCTTGTCTCGACGAGAGGAATCTAAAAAGTATAAAATTATTAGCCAAACTTAAAGTTTTGTGAATAAAGACGAAAAATTTAGTCAAAAAACCGGTTTTTTGGATTATTCTTCGTCTTTATTCACAAAACTTTAAGTTTGGCTAATAATTTTATACTTTTTAAATTCCTCTCGTCGAGACAAGCCAAGAAACCTCAAAAGATCGATTGAAAACTAACAAATGCAAAAAGAATTTGAATAAGAATAAAACTAAATAAACCAATTAACCATTTTTTCCAAGTTAGCCAAACTAAGCCTAAGGCATTGATTATCTTTCCTAGAGCAGCCGAAATAATACAAGAATAAAATCTATTTTCTGATTCCGTAAATTTTTTTTCCCGATTACAGGTTGCCGAATTCGACCATAGTCTTGGCCCGGTTGTTTGTGTAAGCTCTTATGGGTCTACGGCTCTTACATACAACTGGTGTCGTTTATATTGTAACTTAGATTTACAAATATACTTGATGCAGACCAAGTTGTATTCATATTCCTGGATCGTTTGGACCATCTTCGGCTCAACCGTCATGTTAAAGTTGCGCGATCCAGAGTCAGCATTTTGAAGCGAAACGAGCTTCTGCACATTTCACATCGCTGTCTCGACAATGATGGATGATGGATTTCGGTCGTTTGATGTCATCTAGGCCCTCAAAAGGGCAATTTTGTAATTTTAGAAAATAATTGATTTGCTTATAACTTTTAGTAGGAAACTTTGTTTTAGTTGCCGTTTGTTTTGACAACCTTATAATTCTTTCTCGTTTTTGAATTTTTAGTCAATTAGAATTTTCCTTTTTTTGGAATTTTTCTGATTTCTTTTTATTGAGGTTTGATTTGAAATCAAGACCTTATTTATTTAATTTCCTTTCTACCCTAGGGTTTCTACAGTCCTATACAAGCTATTGTAAGCCTTAGGGCAAGGCAGTTGTCATTGAATTAAAGAAAAATCGAGATTATTCTCAAAATTGGTTATTCAAAGAGAGTATCTCCAGCTCAATTATTATTTGTGATTGTCCGTCATTCTTAATCATATGCTTCGCTGCATCAATACTAAAGCAATATTTGACCAAAAAAAAAAAAACACAAGTTCACCTTCATATGTCCTCTAGATGCACAGCAAATCATGGACAAACCTTTTAGTCTTCTACAAATACACGTCTTTGTTACACATATCTATTACTCCCTCCGTCCCTTGTTAGAGTGAAGTAATTCTAACTTACTAAAATACATCATCATTACAATTTTCACATCAATCTTATCTCAATTTTTAGGTTTCATTTTTCAGAATTATCCTCTACTTTTATCAAGTAATTCTGTATCCATCAAATTTTCATTTTTTCAAAATTTTACCCATTAGTAACATGTCAAAATGAACACTTATTAAGAAATACCCTAAAATGGAATATTACACTGTTATTTGGGAATGAAGGAAGTATTACAATTTGCAATCGTCTTGCACTCAGTAAAAATTTTACCCTTCTATCAAAAGTTTTACTTTTACACAGTTTGTTTCCAGAAGAAGAATCGAAATAAGTGACCAACTGTGGGCCACATCTAACATAATTCACAAAAAGACCAGTGAAAGGAAAAAGTAAGCTCAAAATTTAGTTTACTTTTTGCTAAGAGGAAATTCGATCTATATGTTCTCTTTCTTTTAGTTCTCTTGTCCAGGGGATTGAAAATAAAAATAATTTAATGAAAATTTTACTCAATGTACTAAAAAAGAAAAAAATAATTCAAAACAAATAAAATTAAAATTATATTCAAGGGATGCAAACAAAGCTAAAGTTTAGCAATTTGGACCATAACTTGATTGAGAATTTTGGGGGACCCTGTTTCACCCAAAAGGTGAAAAGGGAGTCAATAAAATTGAGATTTTAATACATATGTTCCATGGAGATACACCTTAAAGGAGGATACTGGGGATATTACTCCCACTAGGGTAGCACTAAAAGGCCAGAAAGTTGATGTTGGAGAAAGAATTGCAGGCCTAAAAGAAAAGTTAAATAGCCAGTGGAGTACATATTCCTTGATATGGGTTCGTTCAGAGTCAATTAAAAAAAGTATTTCGTCTAAGTTCCTTTAGTTTTATTGAAATTTGGTAATATGCATGAACTATTGTGCATCTTTTCAAAGTTTCTTTTTTTATTATCGGCAGAAAGAATTTTATTCATCACAAGAATAAAAAATGAAATCAAACTTCCTTTCTAAGTGATAGGCGCATGAAATCCATGCATTTTAGCTCCTAAGTAGGATAGAGTTAGCGCGGGTTTCGTGTAGCTAATCATCATTTTCCATTTAATGTGTGCACATGGTTGGATTTGGTGTTGGTGCTTGATTTGCAGGAAAAAGAGGTGTTTTGGCACTAATTGGAGTTGTTGGAGGGGCACGCACGAGAATCAAGAGTGGGAAGGCTGAGCAGGCTAAGTGTTGAAGTGGATTTCGCGTAGACGTGATCGTAACCCATCGCGAGCACTACAGGAATTTGATGGCACGCTCAAGAATGGCACAAAAAGGCGCAAGAATGAACGGTTCAGCGGTCAACCAGTCAAAGGGGGAGTTAAGGGATGCGGTAGCGCTACACCATTTTCATGGTAGCGCTACCGAGAGGTTTAATTGGCCAGTGAACGACAGCGTTTTGGTCTTCCGCAGAGGATACTCCTATTTTGTCTCGGATTTTGATTAGAAATTAGGGATTAGTATAAATACTCGTTTTTAACTCGAATTAAGGTCCCAGAAATTTTACTTAGGTTTTATTGTTCTAAGTTTCGGCTACGGTTTCCAACATTCAACATTCAGCATTCAAGTTTACTTCAGATTTTTAGATTTCCAGCTTTTGGAATGGCATTTTAGTGTTGATAATCAAGTGCGCTTTCTTCTTGCAATCCGTGGTATTATCTTCTGTTTTTATTTTAATTCGCAAAACATGTCTAGATCTAGGTTTGATATAATTTCTGCAATTGTTAGAATCATGAGTGAGTAGTCGTATAGAGTGCGGCTGCGGGCGAAGGCGCTTCGCCACTAGACTAATTGATGTTCTACCTCAGGACCGAATTAACGTGATTTTTGAGCAATTTTAGGAAACGAAAACTCTTCTAACAAACAAAACCTAGGCATTGCCGGAATTCGAATGCGCACGGAATCTGGTGACAGGTGGTCCGCATTTGTTAGGGAACCTATTTTCTTATTCTAAAATCAGTGAAAAGAGTAATTGTGGCCCGAGTAAACATTTGTTAGGCTAGTTGCAGATGTTGGGTTCCCTCGGCTGTACTCTCATTATTAATCTGCATTAAGTAAATTAGTCCAGTAACTTAGTTAATTAATCTAATCAATCAAGGGGTGGCTACGTAAGAGCCAGGCTAAACGATAATTCCACACTTTTGAGTCAAACACCATTAGTCGTCTGTGTGGTTCGCCTCCGGTACTTCCGGATATTGTGTTGCACTGGTCGAGAGTCCTACGCTTGGGACGCATCTTTATTTCTAGTCACCCGGTAGGTCAAGCATTTTTGGCATCGTTGCCGGGGACGGCAGCGAGTGTTCAAAGGTGTAGAGTAATAGTTTATTTTTGTCTTTTAGTTAAGTCACCATAGGTAGAGGAAAGAAGGGTTCTCCTAAGCAGGACCCTCTTTATTTTGGTGACCCTACGCACCGGTTAGTTCGAAAAGAACTGGGGTCGAGTCAGCCTTTGTCTCCTAGTTTTTCATCTTCCAGTTCAGAGACAAACTTAGTTGAACTCCATTCAGAACCTATTCCCATTAGTGGTCATTTTATAGAATTACCTTTTGCGTCAGTAAGTGTTAGTAATCCACTTTTCCAGTCAGAGTCAGAGATAGGTGATATGGCAGACCAGTGAGTAGCTCAACAACCGTCCTTGAGGCAACACCTTCATCCTGGGAGGACCACTCCTCTCGGACCCATTGTGTTCCCTCGAGTGACACAAGAGGCACGCAATGCCTTTACTGTTAAAGCTAGTGTCCTTAATAGCCTCCGTAGTTTCTATGGGAGGGAGTGCGATGATCCATACGAGCATGTGCGGACATTCGAGGGATTGGTGCGTAACCTTGCGTCCAATACCCAGTATGAGAATGCATGTCTCAAGCTGTTTGAGGCAACATTGAAGGATGGCGCACTCTTGTGGTTCAGAATGCAGAAGTTTCAATCCTTCACCACCTGGGTGCAAGTGCGCGATGCTTTTTATAGGAAGTACTTTTCTGACGCTAAGACTACGAGTTTTAGGCGTCAAATCCAAGGCTTTAGACAGGAGAGAGGTGAGTCATTTCTCAAGGACAGGGAGCGTTTCAAGGAATTAAACCTCAGGCTGCCACACCATGGCTTTGAGAGAATTCAGCTAGTCGAATTCTTCCACCTGGGTGTCATCGCAAAGAACGTCCAACACATAGAGTACTGATAGGCGCGTGGAAAGCTTGCTTTTGAGTGCCTAAGTAGGATAGAGTTAGCACGGTTTTCATGTTTTTAATCCTCATTTTCCATTTAATGTGTGCCTGTGGTTAGATTTTGTGTTTGTGCTTAATTCGCGGGGAAAAGAGGTGTTTTGCGCTAATCGGAGTTGTTGGGAAGGCATGCACGTAGACCGAGAGTGAGAAAGGCTGAGGAGGCTAAGTGTTGAAGTGAACTTCGCGTGAAAGTGATCATAATCCGTCAGGAGCACTACACTAATTATTTGGAGCGCTCAAGATTGGCACAAAAGGTCCAAAAAGTGAACAGAATGATTGTGAGTGCTACACCAAAAGGG
Source organism: Vaccinium macrocarpon (assembly GCA_022606695.1). Lineage (NCBI taxonomy): Eukaryota > Viridiplantae > Streptophyta > Magnoliopsida > Ericales > Ericaceae > Vaccinium > Vaccinium macrocarpon. The sequence continues at coordinate 28,123,103 of CM040181.1, read as the reverse complement.
GTGTAGCGCTACCGGATTGTTAAGAGTCAACGGTCAACGGGAGGAGCAGACGGTCAATGCAGGGGGTAACGAAGCGGTAGCGCTACACCACTTTTGTGGTAGCGCTACCGAGAGCTTATGGGACCCTTTAAACGTTGTCGTTTTGGTCATTCGCGAAGGGTTTCCGGATTTTCATTCGTTTTTCATTAGGGTTACGTATTTTAAGTATAAATAGTAGGATTAGAACTCATATTAGGGATCCGACATATTATTTTTAGGTTTTTACTTTTTGAAGTTTCGGCTACAGTTTCCTTCAGTATTCAACATTTAGCACTCAAGATTATCTTCGGATTTTAGATTTCAGTTTGGTATTGATCATCAAGTTCTTTGTTCTCTTGCAATCTACGGTACCGTTTCCAACTTTTATATTTATATTCTGCAAGCATGTCTAGATCTAGGTTTAATTTGATTGTTGTAGTTATTAGGATCATGAGTGAGTAGTCATTTAGAGTGCGGCTGCGGGGCGAAGGCAAGCTGTAGCTAGGCTAATTGATGTTTCACCTCGGGGCCGAATTTACTTAATTTTTGGGCAATTTTAGGAAACAGAAACTTTGCTAACAAACAAAATCCAGGCATCGCCGGAATTCGAATGCGCATGGAGTCTGGTGACAAGTGGTGCGCATTTGTTAGGAAGCCTTTCTTTTATTCTAAAATCAGTAAAAAGAGGAATTGTGGCCCTAGTAAATATTGGTTAGGCTAGTTGCGGACGGTGGGTTCCCTCAGTTGTGCTCTATTTATTAACCTGCATTCAGTTAAATTAGCTTAGTAATTTAGTTAATAAATTTCATCAAAACAAGGGGTGGCTACCTAAGAGCCAAGTTAAACTAAAACTCCACATTTTTGGGACGCGTCTTATTTTTAGTCACCGGGTCGGTCAAGCAAGTACTCTTGCAAAAGGGATGATTTCTTGTCCAAAACAGCAGATGAGGGGTGGAATTTCTTAGATGACCTAGTTGATAGGCAGAGGGCATTAGAGCCATCCGATTTTGAGCGAACTAGACCTAGGGTCCAACATTGTCCTTGTCATCATTCATGACCAGCAACTCCAGGCTCAAGTAGAAAAGATGGCGCAAAAATTAGAAGAAGTAGAGGTAAGACAGGTACATCCAGTCAATGAGGTAGGTGTTGAAGAAGTTTGTGTGTAGTGTGAATGTAAAGGGCACACCGCGACCGCCTGCCCTGGATTTCTGGCCGCCAAGGGTGCGAATCAGTTTAATCAAGACGAAGTTAACGCAATTAGGACTTGGTATCCTATTCCAACACGTATAATCCAGGATGGAGGGATCACCCTAATTTTGGGTGGTCGGATCCCAGACCCATAGGTGGAGGTCAAGCTCAACCCCTTGTGCTAGTTCCGTCGCAACAGTTTCAACAGTCCCAACCGTTCAGGCCCCCGTAGGGCTAGGTCATTCCAATTCACTACCAGCAACAACCTGGTAGGGGGGTAGGTCCATCCACTCGAGGTCCTCCCCCAGGTCATTCATAGTTGACTATACTAACTCACTGCGGTAATTAGTCAACTGCAGCAGGAGAAGGGTAGGTTTCCAACCTAGGGTAGTACAACGGGTGCCCATTATTTGGAAAATTCTTCAAGTCCTAATGTTCAGAGTTCGAATTAGGAGGAGGCTAAGTCGGTCACCATTCTTAGGAATGGGAAGGAGATCGATAAGTCCATTCCGCCAAAGCAGAAACCAGTTCCACCTGCTTGACCGAAATCCAAGACCTAAAGCAAGTACGGACAGTTCTGCCCCAAGCGTAGGGCTGAGGCCGGTGTAGCACAATACCTGGTAAGACCGGAATTGAATCCACAGAGAAGGTGGGAAATGCTTACTAAAACTCGGGTAGTAGGTTTAAAACAGCTCTCAGGTAGCCACCCTCTATGATTTGATGGGAAGATTAGCTAAACTAAGAGAATAACTTGTTTAATTTCAACTACTTAAAAGCAAGTACAGTCATAGAGTTCATAACACCAGTGACCAGGTCCGGACAGTTCTGCTCCGTTGGTGTTCTAAAAACGATTGATTTTAGAGAGAAAAAGGTACCCCAAAAGATGTGAATCCTCGCAGTCGCCGTTTACCCATGTACAGCGAAGAACGAGTTTTGGTCCCCCGTTCCCCGCGTTACATGGGCTCCGATAATGCCCAGATACGTCTAACGGAAGCTCTTTAATAACCTAAAATTGCTTTTTCAGTTGTTGATTCTGGAAATAGGAGCAGAAACAAACCGGACCAAGCCACGGCGTGTTAATCACCCCGCGACCATACCTAATGAATTACTCATGCATGACAGATTGAATAAACATCGAGATTCTGAAATTAAACATGCTTTCGTAATTGAATATAGATTAAAAAGAAAGATTCGGAAACAAACACGGACAAACACCCGTGAACGGAGATTAACGTAAACAAAATAAAAAGTTACCAAATCAAATGCGTGGAAACAGCGAACGAAACTTCAAACTTCAATGTAAAAGGCTCCGGAAAGTTAGATCTCTAGAGGAAAATCGGCTGCCAAAAATAATTGAAAGAAAAACTAAAATTTGGAACCCTAATCAAGAATGAAAACGGAGTATTTATGCCCCTTCTCGAAGTCAAAGCACGTGGCAAGTCAACCGGCCGGATTTAAGCTGCTCGGTATTGATACAGGAGAACCACTGTATCGATACCCATAGATTCTGTTCGCGTATGAGCCCTTGGTTATCAATACAGTAAAAACCCTGTATTGATACCAAAACCTTTATGATGCCCCTCCAGCTTGTTTGGTCGTCCCTTCTTGGGTCCCACCGGTCCCCAACATGCCCGACCACCTTGTGTCCACTTTACGCACTCTTTTCGGCATGTTCCTACAAAACAAACCAAAAACACCAAAAACACAAGACAACACCGCATCAAGTGGAAAATGGAATAAAAAGCGCCTCTAACGCGCTAATTTGCTCTACTTAGGCGCTTATATCTTGAGATATTGCGCGCCTATCACCACCCTTGGAGCCGATTGATGCACCAAGAGCAACTCTTGAGATTGTTGAGGAGTCACCTGAGGTGGTGGTGCCTACTATTGCTGCCCCCACGACTCGAACGCCGCCAGCGATACCATTAGCTCCATTTCCCCAAAGGCTGGCAATGAAGCCTAAGTAGAGTATGAATCTTAAGATGTTAGAACTGTTCAAGAGGGTGTAATTTCCTATCACTTTGATGGAGGCGATTGAGTCTTTTCCCCATTGTGCGAAGGTTCTAAAGGACCTTTGCACGACAAAGTGCAAGAATCAGAACAACGCGGTTCTGACAGAGCAAGTTAGCTCCATTCTTCAGACCAAGATTCCTTCCAAGTGCAAGGATCCAGGATGTCCCACCATCCTTATAGCTATCGCAGGTCAGACATTCTATAAAGCATTGTTAGACTTGGGGGCGAGTGTTAATTTGCTCCCTTATTCCGCATTTCTGAGGCTGGGCCTTAGCAATCTTAGAGAGACTCCCGTCATGCTACAGTTGGCAGACTGAAGTGTTAGAGTGCCAAAGGGAGTGGTGGAAGATGTGTTGATTCGGATAGGGGAGTTTCAATTTCCTGCTGATTTCATTGTCTTTGATATTAGTCCACGTCCCGAGGTCCTAGAAAAGACTCCCATCATTCTAGGTTGTCCTTTCTTGGCCACCTCCAATGCTGTCATGAACTGTAAAACTGGCAAGGTCTAGTTATCTGTTGGCGAGGAGAGAATGGAGGTGGATGTCTATAGTGTCAGTACTCTGGGTGAGGATGATGAGGAGTTAGAGGAGTTGTGTTAGATGGACACGCTCGTTCAGGAGCACATTGATATAGTCTTGTATAAGGACCTTCTGGAGGTTGCTCTTACCACTGAGGAGGTATCACTCTTAGATTCGGCAAAGGTAGGAAATTTTCGGGATATGTCAGCGGTCGAGGATGTGTGCGAGGATTTGTGTGGGGTCATTCATGACCTAATGTTTGATCCTCTAGGCAACCCTCTACCCAAGGTTCTTCTGTCTTTGGTTCAGCCACCTAAACCAGAATTAAAGCCTCTGACGGGTAGCTCACACATACCATGCTCTTCATTGACTGTGGACCCAACCCCTAGCATTAAGGGTACCCATCATTGACTTGGATTTTTATAGCTTCGCACGCCACTATTAAAAGAAGGATCGTGTGCCCAGCTCCAGTTAGTAAGGGCAATTTATGTATATTCATGTTTGTTTTTCTTTTCAATTTTTCAAAAAAAAAAAAAAAAACAAACTTATCATGATGGTCTTGTATAGCCACCCACCCTTCCATTCAAGTTGGGAGATGGGGAGAAAAGTATGACATGTGAGACTGCGTGAAGGTCTGGTGGTGTTCTTTATTTGCATTCTTTTTTTTTTTGTGGTGGTCCGGCTTCCACGAGAAAGCGGTACTGATGTCATTTGTTGCCCAGTAGGTAGTTGGTTCTTAAGTCTTTTGCAAAACGAGCATGCTACCACAACAGCCTTGGTAGTTTGGGCCTCTCCGCCAGAGTGAGTGAGGCATTCAGGAGCCTCGAGCAGGGGTGCCACGAAATGTGGCGGTTATCAATCCAAAAAATCTTCGGCGCAGCTTTGTGTGACTAGCTGTGGACCTCTTTAGGTCCGAAGGAGCAGATCCTAGAAGCAGTTTTGATGACGAAACGTAACGGTGATAGCAAATTCCCCATACATCTGTCGGGGTCATGACGGTTGGTTGTCATCCGACAGTCTATCTTTTTCCCTTGTTTTTCCATTTCTATGTTTGTCTTCATGCTTTGAGGACAGAGCAACTTTCAAGTTGGGGGAAGGGGTGTACTTTGTACACATTTATTCTTAGTTTGAGCATTGTTAATGGGTTAAATTTTAAAGGGATATGATTGTTATGCTTGTTTGAATGAGTTAGGTGAGCATGCTAGATTTTTGTCTTAATGTCTGCCTATTTAACTTGTTCGCGTGCAGATATCCGGCATCCCTGTTTGAGTAGTTTCACATCATGAGGAATATTGAGTAGGTGTTCCCACTTCGTCCACAGTATGTCCTTAAAGCATCCCATGTTTTCTTTGTTCTTCACTATCCGCACTTGCACAAAATAGTAGGCATTTGTACCACATATCATAGCTTAAATATGTTGCATGCATGTTGTGAGAGTTGGTGATGTCCTTAGGAGATGAAACAAGGCCATCTTTGCATGATTAAACCACTAAATGTGTCCCATTGACCCCATGTTAAACCAGTCCATGTCAATTTTTGTGTCAAACCTAGGAAACTGGTGTTTAGGTAGTGTGTCAGTTTGGTGGTCCAACTCTGTGCACATTTTAGAGGCGTTGAATCATTCGAATAAAGGAGCATCGTCATTTTGGAAAAAATTAAATGTTGCTTTTGGGTGCCATGTCTTTGGTTTAAAAAAAAAAGAAGAAAAAAAGAACCCCTAAACCTTAATCCATTTCCTTTTCCCCCCCAAATTAACCCGTCTTAATAATAAGAGAGAGGTGGAAAGACGATCAACTGACCCTTTGACCTGTTGCTATGAATTTCCAAGTTTTCCAGCAAAAAAAAAAGAAGGAAAAAAAAGAAAAACTCAGTCAAGTTGAGGGGGACCATCCGTTTTTTCCCCTCTCTCTCTCTCCACCCCATCATTCTCATTTTCCCTATTCCTTCTACTCCATTCAAACCTTAACCTCTAAACCTTCCAAAGTTATGGAACCCTAAGAGACAAACTGAGCTGGAATTGAGCTATGATTTCGAGGATGTGATCACGAAGGAGTGTTGAGTATTGGTCTGGACTAGGGGCGGTGTTATTTCTTGTGTTTTTATCATAGTCCTGTCATTTTATGTGTTATTTCATTTGGTGGTGTGACATTGTGCATATACTGAGAGTTTGATGTAAGTCGGTGGTTTGAGTCTTGTCATTCTATGTGTTGTGTAATAACTCGTACTTTTGTTATGTTTGTGATTGATGTTATGCATTAAGCACCAGTGTGGTGCCAGAGTAGAGGTGGCGGCCAGTTAGGGTAGACTATCCATGCGCTTCTATAGGCTATCACCCTTTGCATGTTATCTTTCCTTTTTGAAACCATGGTCATTATAAGCCTAACGAAGCCCTTAGTTGACCCGAGGCACGTTATTTAACTCTGTTGCATGCATGTGTTATATTTTATTATGAATGTGTGGTATCTTGAATTGTTGAGCTTTCATTTTTATATTTGATGTTGTTTTTGGTTGGCACATGGTGATTTTTGTTTCGTCCCACGTTGTTCGCCAGGAACCTCACATGGGATGTAGAATGTTCTGGTTAGTATGAGTGATATTGTGATTTGTGGGAGCATTCTATTTAGAGATTTGTAAAGGAGCGGAATTATTCGAATTTTAGTTAGGTCATGCATGTGAATGAGTTAAGGGTAGTAATAAGGTGAAATTTTTGTGTTCACTTGATCTTTGTACAGTTTGCATAACCTTCGTATCCCCGGTTATGTCCCTTGTGATTTATGTGCTTTCTTTATTTTTATTTTATTTTGTTCGTTACTAGGGATTAGCAACGCTCAAGTTGGGGGATGTGATAGGCGCTTGAAATCCATGCATTTTAGAGCCTAAGTAGGATAGAGTTAGCGCGGTTTTCGTGTAGTTAATCCTCATTTTCCATTTAATGTGTGCACGTGGTTGAATTTGGTGTTTGTGCTTGATTTGCAGGAAAAAGAGGTGTTTTCATGCTAATTGGAGTTGTTGGAGGGGCATGCACGAGAATCAAGAGTGGGAAGGCTGAGGAGGCTAAGTGTTGAAGTAGATTTCGCGTGAACTTGATCGTAACCCATCGCGAGCGCTACAGGAATTTGATGGAGCGCTCAAGTGATAAGTCCCCAATGTTGTACATAGCCAGGGCTTATCGTACTTATTTATTGCACACAAGCACGTGATTTCACGCCTTATATGTTTGATTTGCGCGTCGAAGTGTTTTTGCCAAAATGCAGGTTGAACGCATGAAATGAACGCATAGTGAGCACAATGAGAACAATGCCACATTGAAAAGGGCCACGTGCCCCGTGGCACGCCATCATTGAGCCTCGAGAGCCGAGTCTTAATGACGTGGCTAAGGCCCGGGAGTGAACAAGCATTCATGAGGGTAAAGGAGTGGATGAGAAAGGTCAAGGCACAACCTATAACAGTAGGATTGATCCAAGTTTGGATCTAGATCGATCCACAATAGTAAAACAACCATCAGACCAAGTTGGATCGATCCATGGGTATGCTGGATCAATCCATGCTCAAGAATTACAACACCAAAATCATCTGGATCGATCCAGATTGTAGGTGGATCGATCCACTTCATAGTAAATCAGCACCAGAAGACTCTGGATCGATCCAAGGCAGGTTGTTGATTGATCTGCTGCCCCAACGTCCCAATTTCATTCTGGATCAATCCATGATGGAGCTGGATCGATCCACCTCCCAAAGAATTCAACAACAGCATCAGGATCAATCCAGGAGTAGGGTGGATCGATCCGGCCCTCACATCTAGTCAAGCATCATTTTCATTCTGGATCGATTCGGTCTCATGTGGATCGATCCAAACTTGGTTATTTCAGCAACAGCAGCATCTGGATCGATCCAGGATTGGTGTAGATCGATCCGAATTCCCTTTGAGCAACAGATTTTATTTGCTTTATGTACTTACCTTTTGTGAAAATTTTTAAGTTGTTGTGAGGACTTTTTGAAGATATTTTGTAGCGAGAGAAGAGTGGTTGGTAAATAGGCCTCTCCTCTCTCCTTCCCACTACTTCTTCTTCTTTTATTTCCCTAGGATATTTTGGCTCTACCCTCTCTCCTCCATGGAAGTAGTTGTAAGCTTTCTCTCTCTAGTTTTCTCACGTAAGTTTATCTCTTCCGTTAATTTGTCGTTAATTAATGTTGTAGCTTGCACTTAGATTGTTCTATCTATCTAGTTTATTTTTGTTCTTGTTAAGTTTCTCATGTCCTTGTTTTTCTAGTCATTTTTCCTTAAACATCCTTGTTCCAAACTTCGTCAACTAATTTCTCAAGTATTAAAGTGTTAGGTCATTAAAGTCAAGTTTATTTGGTCATTTGTTATGTTCTTTATTTCCCTTATAAAATTAGTCATGGTTCACTAAGTAATTACCGAGTAGTCATTATAGGCTCAGTCATGGGGTGATTAGCACCCCGTGACTTAGGTTGATTCACTCTCCTCGCCATATTGCAAATATTTCTTGTTAATCAAAGAGTTAGGATTAATTTTATGTATCAAAATTTGGATTAGTTAATCCCGTTGATAGCGCTTGGCCAAGGGCGTGACGACTTGGCATGTGTGATGCTTCGAACTATGTCAATCAAAATGTTTGTATAAATGGTACAAGAATTCTATTCTTTGAGAAACACCACTTCTAGTTAAATGAGTTTTAAGTACCAAATCTTCCGTTCGAGGTCGTTTAACGATGCCCCGAGCCGGTTATCTAAGAGGAGAATGAATCGGCCTAAGGCATGGGTGTTGTGAACCCCTTCACTTAGCCTTGTTTTAAATAGTCTTTTTAATCTTCCGAGTCGTTGACGAAGTTAAGTGAATTCCACCCCCAAAACTAAAAAGCCAAGTTTGCCGCTTCAAGGCAAAAACCAGCACTCGTGAGTCAATCAACACGCTTAGCACATTCAGTCTCTGTGGACTCGACCCGGACTTCCGGTTATCATGCTACACGTCACCTGAACCCTACGCTTGGGGAAATCATATTGACACACAATCTAAGGACGCAAGCATCAAGAATGGCACAAAAAGGCGCAAGAATGAACAGAAGGTTCTAGAGTGCTACACCACTTTAGATGGGTTTAAATGGGTCAACAGTTCAGCGGTCAACCAGTCAAAAGGGGAGTTAAGGGACGCAGTAGCGCTACACCATTTTCATGGTAGCGCTACCGAGAGGTTTAATTGGCCAGTGAACGGTAGCGTTTTGGTCTTCCGCAGAGGATAATCCTATTTTGTCTCGGATTTTGATTAGAAATTAGGGATTAGTATAAATACTCATTTTTAACACGAATTAGGGTCACATAAATTTTACTTAGGTTTTATTGTTCTAAGTTTCGGCTACGTTTTCAGCATTCAACATTCAGCATTCAAGTTTACTTCAGATTTTCAAATTTCTAGCTTTTGGAATGGCGTTATAGTGTTGATAATCAAGTGTGCTTTCTTCTTGCAATCCGTGGTATTATCTTCTGTTTTTATTTTAATTCTCAAAACATGTCTAGATCTAGGTTTGATATAATTTCTGCAATTGTTAGAATCATGAGTGAGTAGTCGTATAGAGTGTGGCTGCGGGCGAAGGCGCTTCGCCACTAGACTAATTGATGTTCTACCTCGGGACTGAATTAATGTGATTTTTGAGCAATTTTAGGAAACGAAAACTCTTCCAACAAACAAAACCTAGGCATCGCCGGAATTTGAATGCGTACAGAATCTGGTGACAGGTGGTGCGCATTTGTTAGGGAACCTTTTTCTTATTCTAAAATCAGTGAAAAGAGTAATTGTGGCCCGAGTAAACATTGGTTTGGCTAGTTGTGGACGCTGGGTTCCCTCGTCTGTACTCGCATTATTAATCTGCATTAAGTAAATTAGTCCAGTAACTTAGTTAATTAATCTAATCAATCAAGGGGTGCGTACCTAAGGGCCAGGTTAAACCATAATCCCACACTTTTGAGTCAAACACCGTTAGTCGTCTCTGTGGTTCAACTCCGGTACTTCCGGATATTGTGTTGCATTGGTCGAGAGTCTTACGCTTGAGACGTGTCTTTATTTCTAGTCACCCGATCGGTCAAGCACGTACTAAGCGTGTAATTTATTACTCCCTTTGTCCCCCCTTTTTTAGTGTCACCTATTTCATTTTGAATTGTTCCTTAATAAGTGTGTGCTTTGAAAAGTTAATGCGTAAAAGGTTGTATAATTAATATTTTTCCCTTTTGAAAAGTTAGTGGATAAAGAGTTAATGTATAAAAGTGGATGATAATTTTGGAAAATGAAGGTAAAAATTAATATAAAATGTGTAAAGTGGAGATAAAAGTTGACATGAAAAGTATAATGATAATGTCTCTTTAATAACTTTAATTTATGAAGCAACACATTTAAAAAGGGACGGAGGGAGTAATACAATGATAGAGATTTTTGGCATCATGGGTGGCGTTGTTTCATGGGAAGCTACTTGTGTTTTATATATTGTTAGTTAAATGTATGAAGAGAAAGCATAACTGTAAAGTTAGATTTTGCACTATTTTTTTAGGCTTGATTCCTTTTCCTGTCGCCTCTAAGGAAAGTCATTGAGATAGTTTTTTATGTTCCGAACCGTTCATGTTTTAAATCACCATATTTCCATCATTTATTTGAAAAACCAAGTTGTTTGAATTCCAGTTAGTGTCACACCCACCTGCCCCTCTATTAATATATCAAAAAAATTATCATTGAGATTGTAATTTGCTATTTTACAATTTTTTTAAAAGAAGGTTTTTTTGGTGCATTTAGCAGGTTACAGAATGAACATAATTCTTCTCAAGACTTTTTTGTGTTTTCTCCTCGTTTTATCCAAGTCTTCCACTCTTCAAATGTAAGCCAAAGCATAACTCAATTTTTTAATAAGGGGGGACCAAGCCCTAAATAGAATAAAAAAAAAAGATTTTCTTATTGCTCTACACCTAATTTGTTCTTTATCGAAAACTCTCTTCAATTGCCTGAACTTTCTTTTGTGAATAAATACAGCATAATAAAAAAAAGAACATAATTCTTTGTAAGACTGGTATAATATTCTCCTTGCTTTATCCAAGTCTTCCACTCGTCAAATATGCGCCAAAGCATTAGTCAGTGTTGAACATGATGGAGGCCATTTCTGAATCGAATAAAAGGTTTTCTTATTGATTCCGATCCCATTACCGTAACACCTATATACCTAATTAATTTGTTCTCTCATTGCCCGAACGAGCCAAAGTGCTGTTGTCATCAACAACTCGTGATAAAAACAGTATCTATTTCAAATTTGGACACATACTTATTATATAGAAAAACGTCTATAAACCGGTTCCTTTTTGTAACTTAGGTGCTTTAAATAATATAAACCATTTAAATGGTTTATATTTTTTTCTTTATCCCAAAAAAAATTGCATTTGTTAGTTGTGGATCGAGTTTTTATTTTGCAGATTTCGTCATGACAAAAGGAATCTAAAAAATAAATTAAAAAAATTATGTTAGTTAATAAGTTTTTATTTTTTAGATTGCTCTCGTTGATAACTCAATAATCTATAAAAAGTCGATGCAAAAGTAACAAATGCAAAATATTCTCAATAAAGACAAAAGAAAAATCATTGGGTTTATTTTATCGAAAGCACCTAACGGAAAAATCTTAATTACTACTACAAAAGTCCATTTCCGAGTTGGAAAATAAAGATAAAAAATGACATTTGAAACAAGATAGGAGTTCCTATCTTAATTAGCAATTTAGCAGTGGAAAAGACACTTGGGAGACAGACGTTTCAGCAACATTCTGCAGCTAACAGCGGTGCCGTTGGTAAGGACCCAAACCAAACCACACTCAAGAAGTTTAAATGCCCTAAAGGTCAAGAAACATATTATTTTGTCTAGGAAAAACTTCTTATGGTAAACTTCGAAATCATCATAAACTGGTCCGAAATATATAATTCGCAGGTAATAATAACCTTTTATAATCAACTTCCAAATATGAAAAATTAATATGGGACAGGAAGAGTAATAGGAATAATTCATTTCCTTGTCTCTCAAGCGAACATATTTCAATTTTTTTTTTTTGTGTGGGTATTTTTGAAGTCTCAATGCAATAGCAAGAGGCCATACAAAAATTTATTGGCTACAGGAGAAAATTTTGGCATCAGACAGGTACCACGTGGTAGTAACCATCGCACATCTTGGCCTTTCAAAAATGTGTTAGACTATTCGGATTTCTCCCAAACCCTTTCCTCTCCTCTCTCTCTCTCTCTCTCTCTCTATTAAATCCAGACCGTCCAACACATTTTGGATAGTTGAGAGCACAATGGGTGTTGCCACGTGGTACCCGTCCGGCACCCAAAATTTTCTCTAAGTGACAGCGATATTGTTATCAATAGTTAATGCTTCTTGGATTTGGCGAGCTTGGATCATTTTACCTTATACTACTTATGTTTTTCCCAAACATTATATATATACATCGGTGAATTTTTTTTTTTTTTTGATCGACTACATCGGTGAAATGTTAGAGAGAAATTAGTAGGTTAGCAACTAAAAACATATGGGTAAGAGCCACATTTACTCCTAATATTTAAACCACCAAAAAGAATACTAGAAGCCCTACATATGATCAAATGAGGGTATCTTAATAAATGTGATCAAAAGAAACAAACAAGAAGAAGAAAAACTCTCTTAATTTGCTCATGGACCATCCACATGCAAAACTCTAAAAGAAGACAAACAACTTCGGGTTCCTAAGGTGGGTCCCCTATCTTTAACATATTGTACAGAAATTTCTTGGTATGGGAAGTGGGGTCAAGCTTTTAGTGTGAGACAATGTGAAGGGTGGCATGCATGTTCATTTTGAACATCATTGTCCTTATCAAACAAGCATCACCTAAGTGATTGGCATACCAGGTTGCTCCTTCTAGGAAGCACGAGAAAAAACCCAAATACCACAACCCTAAACCCCACCAATATTTATGGCCAATTCCAATTGATTTTTGCAGGTGTTCTATGTTCCCTAAAGCATGTGATACCCTTTATTCACTCATGTGAAGCCCACATGAACCCATTCTATGCAATCAAACCTGTTGTTTTCCTTTTCTTTCTGTCACTTGGATGTGATAGGAGTACGTAGTAGTTATTTAGGGGTCTTGGGGCACTACACGACACCATATTTCTATGTCGTGAAGTGAGTTGTGGCATCACATGGAGGTGGTCCAATCCAATAATTTTTCATGTGATAGAGAGACGGAAGAAATAAATTAATTAAAGAGAGACCTGTCTAGCTCTAATATTATAAATTCTGTTCGATTTAGTTGATGCATCCAACCAAATGTCAATTCCCTCTAAATTTCATCGATTAACCAAGCTCAAGTGATGCACAAAGAGAGGGTTTGAAAATCCTAAATTTCCTTTGTAATACTTTTTCTAAAGATGATAAGTTGTTTCCATGAAACTTCATAACAATATAATGTTCGCCAATCAAGTTTTCTTTCAAGAAGATTAAACGATTTTCAAGAATGCAAAAACGATGCCAAACACGCCTAGGATATGAGTTGTTTCCAATTAAAGAATGAGAAGATGTATGATTAGGTCGACTATTAGTAATCCAATGATAAATCGTCTTTGCCTTTCTTGTCATTGTCCCCTTATGAGTTGCAAGCTTAGCAAAGTGAAGTGTTTAAGGCCCAATTGCGATGATGTTGTCTGGGGTTTGTCAACAAACAACCCTAAAAATAAAAGGTACTAATGTCTGTATTTGTATTCCCTGTCCCTTGCAAAAATCCAATTTGATTAGCTGTTTGTGGACCTTTGTATTTGCTTTGTTGAATCGCTTTGTCTCTTCTTTCTAGCTACAAGTTCACTACTACAACAAGCTTAAAAAATCACAAGTAAAAACCGTGATCTTTATAATTTAATCACGGTTTTAAAACCGTGGTTGATGGAGCCATTATTAAAGTCTTCAAAATTCAACCACGGTTTATGTATGTGGTTAAATGTTAGTCCAAACTGATATGGAAACACATGAGGCGTGATGGTAAACAAGATAAGACCACAAACCTTGTTGGGATATGATTGTCACGGACAGAGGCGGCTCCACCTTGAGCCAAGGGTGGTCACCCGACCACCCTGAAATTTTTTTTTTTTATAGAAATACATGTAAAAAAAAATTATTTTCAATATTTTCGTCATTTTGAACACCCTAAACAAAATGTTTGAACACCCTAACCAATATATTTGAACCATTTTGAACACCCAAACTAAAATGTTTGAACACCCAATCTCAAAAAGTGACTTCTTCCCACGAGACTCACATACTCTTTTATCATTTCTTTTATTTACCCCCACCCTGCCACCATTTGTGGTCACCCCCAGATCCTCCTAAACATTTTGGAACTATTCTGTTTTGGTATTTCATTGGAGTATGAAAATAGTCTAATTACTCCGGTCCTCTGAATGACTCAATTTTGAATCTAACCCCATCTCAACTACTAAAATTTTAGAGAAATACTATAGATACTAACTATTATACAAATTACTTGCACGAAATGTGCATGTGACACTCACCAAATGTCTACAACAACATTCACCAATATTTATCGACTCTAACTCATCCTCCTAACATTAGGGGATGTCCGTGTAATTTTCCGTCGGTTTAATCCTAATTGGTTCAAAGAGTACAAAAATTGGTTGAAATACAGTAAAGGATGCAACATTTTATCTATGTTGTTATTTTTTCATCCTGATTTCAGTAAGCAAGCAGGAGGTGATGCTTTTATCATAGATGGTTTTAAACTTTGGAATAGGAAGTAGAAGTTGCAATCTCATGTGGGAAGCATCAATTGTGCTCATAACCAAGCTGTGAAGGGTTGTGAAGATCTTCCATTCTTGAAATTCTAATCAATTGAATAGGAGATCAGTGGATAAACAATTGCATGATTACTTATATGGAGAGTGATGCATTTGATACTGATGCTATTATGGTAATGGTTTCGAAATATGAAAATTTGTTGAGGAAAAATTCTAATATACTAAATTTTTTTGTGGCATTTTTTATATTGAAAGTTTTTTTTGTATATGTACAGTTATTATTTCTAGAGGACCGTAGTAGAATTTCTGAACACCCTCATGAGAAATCCTGGAGCCGCCACTGGTCGCGGAGAGGGGTGCCAACCTTGTTGAGATGCCTCTTTTGCGTTGTGATGTTTTTCCCTTGAATCCTTTTAATCTTTGTAATCTGTTTTTAAAGATTAATAAATCTTTTTTGCCGTGCAAAAAAAACATAAGACCACAAACCGTGGTTAAAGATCGTAAAAATCACGATTTGAACAAAAACGTGTTTAAAAATATTATACAATTATGGTTTACACGGCAAACCATAGTTAAATCAACAATATTATCATGGTTTGAAGATAAAACTATGATGAAATTAGTTTTAAGAGCACAGTTTGGACTAATGATGTGATTAAAAACATTATACAATCACAGTTTGATAAAAAAACCGTGATTAAATTATAATTATACAATCACGGTTTAGACAAAAAAACTATGATTGGATTCATTATACCATCATGCTTTGGACATAAACGTGTTTAAAAATATTATACAATTACGGTTTACATGGCAAACCGTAGTTAAATCAACAATATTATCACAGTTTGAAGATAAAACTATGATGAAATTAGTTTTAAGATCACAGTTTGGACTAATGACGTGATTAAAAACACTATACAATCACGGTTTGCTCAAAAAACCCGTAATTAAATTATAACTATACAACCACGGTTTGGACAAAAAACTATGTTTGGATTCACTATACCGTCACGCTTTGGACATACATGCCTCGGGGCATCATCTCCCCAACTTCCCAACTCTTATCCCAACATGCATTTGCTAAGAATTGAACCTCCAACCTCCCAATTCTTATCCTAACACTCCATCCACTAGGCCACCCAAGTCCTCATGTCACATTTTTCAAAAAGAATGTATATGTATTATCTTTTCATTTATTCCCTTTTATATTACAACAAATATGTAATATATTTGACATAAAATATATATTGCATTATATCATAATATATTACATTACATTAAATTATAAAATTTTATTTATATAAATTATACAGTTGACAACGTAAATTTGGTCGCCGTAGACTAACCTTTGGCGACACCTAGTAATTTAGTAAACACTAAAGAAAAATTAGTTAGTGACATGTTTTCTTTTTGGCAACTAACATTTTTTGTCGTCATTATGTCTCTATCAGATTCTACTTTGGCGACTAACCTCATATTTTGGTTCATAATGGCATTGCATAAGGCAACAAACATTTATTTTGTCACCAAAAGTGATGCATAAGACAACAAAATCTAAAAAACCTAAAATAAATATTAAAGTATTTACAAGTCCATTACACTTGTAATTGAAGTATGATTAAAATACGCAAGCACATTTTATCAAGGTCAGAAAAGCTGTGATAAAAAAGTTTTTTTTATCATGGTTGTAACAGAACGGGATAAAAATAATTACATTTTATCACAGTTTGTAACAAAACGTGGTGAAAATAATGCCTTTTATCACACTTGTAACCGAAGTGTGGTTAAAATATATGAAACACATTTCATCATAGTTGGAAAAAATGTGATAAAAAAAGTTTTTTTTTATCACGGTTGTAACACAGTGTGGTAAAAATAAATACATTTTATCATGGTTGTAACAAAGCGTGGTAAAAATAAACACATGTTATAACACTTGTAACAAAGCATGGTAAAAATAAACACATTTTATCACACTTGTAGGAAAACGTGATTAAATTAAACAATTATAATCACAGTTCTTTTAAACCTGTGATAATTATGATTAGGGAAAAATTCAAAAAAAACCCTGTCCTTTGGACCGAGTATTATAGAGACACCTGACTTTCAATAAACGTTAACTAAGCCGCCACCACTTCCATGCCCACCACCACCAAAAAGCAATGGGTCAAATTTAGTTTTTTAGTTTTTTTAATCATTTTTTGTTGTATTGATCAGATGTTGATTAATGCGAGCAGTGACCACCTCACTGAAGGGTTTCAATCCTTGAGGTAAATTTAGAATGGAAGTAACAAAAATTTCAGAGCAGGACCGTTCGGTTTAATGAAAAAACCGAAAGTATATATAAGCAATCTGCCTCTACCCAATCTCCAAACTTGTTGCCGGATTCAGTTGACGACGCCGAGGTCCGACTCCAATGTTGTCCAAGCGGCGGCGGCTATGGAGGTGGTGACTGGAATAGGCGGAGGACAGAGGAGGGGATTCAGTTTGGGAGAGAGAGAAAGAGGGGTTTTTTAAGTCGATTAGGTGGGGGGCACTATCACATGTGGTTTGTGATTGGGTTTTGAATCAAAATTTGCTAGAACGTCTATGTCATTGCCAAATATTAGCCCATGTGTCTCAAAATATCCAACTAAACGCCACATTAGCTTTTCCGTTAGCATTTGGACGGAAAATGGGACGAGGGTGTTAATTGATAATGGAATGCAAAGGTCAAGGGTTTAGTTAACGTTTATTGAAGGTCAGGTGTCTCTATAATACTTGGTCCAAAGGTAAGGGGTTTTTTTGTATTTTTCCCTTATGATTAAGCACTACGGTTTTGTTAGCAAAGTGACATTAAAAACTGACCTTGCATTTCTTTATCATGGTTACATCAAAACCATAATCTTTCAAATTTTCTTAGTGTTATCTTTATCAATTATTCTAGTAGTGGTTGTAAAGTTGGTGAAAATAAGGTCAAACTCATTGCAAATTCATTTCTTTAATTCACATAGATATCTTCTTGGTAGAAGAAACCAAGATTAGTTCAGAATTGAGACTCTAAGGGATATATAGACTTGTTAAGATTACCAGCTAGTGCCCGCTAGTGGACGGTAAAATTAGTCTTTTAGAATTAATGTTTAAGCTAACCCGAACATCTGGTCACTTGAAAAAACATATTACACAAGCATATTGTGGATATAGTTATAAGAAATGCATCACTATCACTGGATTTCTTAACTAGATTGGTGACCATTTCGACTGTAATGGAGATTCAATCGATGATTTACTAAGTCATAGCTTTATTTCATCACAATTCACCACAACTTCTATCCACATGAACTTATCATGGCATGGAACCAAAGAAGCTAGACAATTATGGGATTGCTACAGTACATATAGACTCGTTAAAAGTGTATATCATAGGTACCTATTGTATGATTCATATAGCGCTACATCATGGTAATCGGAACATTTTTTAGTGTCTTATAAATTTTTAAAAATATGATTCATAAAATTTTGATTATGATTTATAACATTTTTTCTATGATTCATAGCATTTTGGGTCATCTCATAACTTTTATATTAAATCATAATGAGCACAAGAGGTATTCAATTCATAATATTCTTAGAGGTGTGTATTGTAGTATTTCTCAAATAATTATAACGATTCAAAATTAGTCAAGGACACAATCAACCGCCCAAAATCTTAGATGCTCGAAAGTACTATATTTAACATAAACTATGTTTGACGTTAAATTTGATATTTATTATGTATTCAGATCAATGTATTCATTTGTGGCATGCAATTTAATGCAGATCAATGTCTAAATAGTTAAAATAAATAAATAACAGTAGATTTGATCAAGTGGACTTGAAAAAGTAATAGGTGTTTAACAACTCTATAGCGCTTGGTCTTCTTTATGTTCTTTTTTTCTTTTTCCTTCTTTTCAGGTTTGATCAACTACCCTTCATACGGGATCTTGGTGATTCGACTCTTGAATGTTTGTGGGGTTCTTATTTGGAGGATCTTGGCAGCATTTTGGGGAGTCCAATCATGGGGTGGATCCATGGCGATGCTCACTGCAGAGCCGGCTTTGGGCTAAAGGCTGTAAAGCAACCGCTTTAAGCCTCCAAATTTTGTCTAATTTTTGGGCCCCCCAATAATATAGGTTCATATAGTTACTAGGTATCAATAAAAAAATTAAGTTTAATTTGTCTAAAAAATTTGAGGGCCTAATTTAAAATAAGACCCGAGTGAAAGGGCCCAAATGTAATCTTGAAGATATATTGAAAAGAGATAAGCTTTCTAATATTGATAGGAAGGATTATGTTTGGAATTGAAAGTCTTGAGATAAATTTTACCAAAAGAGCTAAGAAAGCCCATTGATGTGCTCAATTACTTAAAGACAATGGATAGTTTGTTTTTCTGAATGCGTGGATTGCGTATAGAATATTGTTGACTATTCCAATTTATAGTTGCCTTTCGTGAAAGAGGTTTTTTGAAGTTAAAGTTGATCAAAACTTATCTTAGGTCGACGATGTCACAAGAGAGACTGAACGGATTGGCTATGTAGTCTATTGAAAAGGGTATGGTGGAGAAACTTAATTATGCAAGTTTAATTAGTATTTTTGCTGCTAAAAACGCGAGAAGAATAATATTTAAATGAAAAATTTTAATATATTGTAATGGCTATTGATTATGAGTACTTATGGTCTAAAATTATTGCATTGCCTTCCTTATGAATGTTTTTTCTTTCTCAAGTATCATTCACTATGCAAAAAAGATTGAAGGCTGCTTGACCGACCAGGTGACTAAAAATAAGACGCATCCTAAGCGTAGGACTCTTAACCGGTGTAGCACAATAAATCCAGAAGTACCGGAGTCGAACCACAGAGACGGCTAACGGTGTTTGACTCAAAAGTGTTGGGTTCTAGTGTAGCTTGGCTCTCAGGTAGCCACCCCTTGCTCAAATGATTTAATTAATTAACTAAATTAAACTGATTTAACTACTGGACTTTGAATTTAAAAAGGAGAGCACAGCCGTGGGCACTACGGTGTTCGCAGCTCCTCTAATTCACATTCACTCGGGTCACAATTATTCAATTAATAGATTTAAAAATATGGAAAAAGAGTTTCCAACAGATGCGCACCACTTGTCACCAATTTCTGAGCGCATTTGGAATCGGCAATGCCCGGGTTCATTTGCTAGAACAACTTCCGTATTCAAAAATTGCGCATTAATTAAAATGATTCGGCACCGAGGTGGAACATAAATTAGCATAGCCACGGGACACCTTCGTCCCGCGGCCGCACTCAATGCGACTACTCACTCATGATAATAAAAACAATAGAAATCAAATTAAACCTAGATCTAGGCATGCTTGAAGAATAAAATATGAAAACAATAGAAAACAATACCGTAGATTGCGAGCAAAGATCGAACTTAATTATTGATACGAAACACCAATCCAAAGTTGAGATTCTGAAAACCCGGAACAAATTTGAAACATAGAATGCTGAAGAAAAACTATAGCGGAATTACGGAAAGTAAAAACCTAAAAATAATACGTGGATCCCTAATCTAGGTTAAAACAAGAGTATTTATACTAATTATCGTAACCCTAAAGAAAAACGACGAAAATCCGGAAATTCTACGCGAAGGCCAAAACAACGACGTTTCATCTTTGTAAAAGCAGCTTCGGTAGCGCTACCTAACTTTAGGTGTAGCGCTACCGCTTCATTATCTCCTGCGTTGACCGGTGACTCTTCCCGTTGACCATTGACTCTTAACAATCCGGTAGCGCTACACCACTTTTGGACCTTTTTATGCCAATCTTGAGCGCTCCAAATAATTAGAGTAGCGCTCCTCTTCTCAATCCACGTACACGAGCCATCTAGACACTTTCCATTAGCACTAAATCACCTCAATTCCCTGCAAATTAAGCATAAACACCCAATGCAACCACGTGCACATATTAAATAGAAAATGAGGATTAAATCCATGATAATTAGGCCAATTCTACCCTACTTAGGTGCTCAAATGCAACCATTTCACGCGCCAATCACATCCCCCAACTTGAGCGTTGCTAGTCCCTAGTAACGAACGAAATGAAAATAATAAAAACAACACAACGACTCAATAAGGGATACGAGGGTTATGCAACCTATACAAAATCAAATGAGCACTTTAAATATCATCCCCTTACTACCCACAACTCAGTCACATGCATGCCCTAACAAAAATCCGAATACTTCCACTCCTCAACAAGGTTTAAGATAGAAAAACTCCCACGTGTCACAATATCACTCATACTCACTGAAACACTCTACATCCCATGTGAGGCGCCTGGTGATCAACGTGGATTGAACAAAATCACCACGTGCCAGTCAAAACAACGCCAAGATATGCAACAAAAGCTCACGAATCAAGATACCACTTATTCGTAATCCAAATATAACGCATGCATGCAAGAGAGTCAAACGACGTAACTCGGGTCAACTAAGGGCTTGATTAAGCTTATAATGACCGTGGTTAACAGAATAACGGGAAATATGCAAAGGGTGACGGCCTATAGAAGCTCATGGTCAGTCTACCCAGATTGGCTGTCACCAACACATTCACAACAATGATCAACATAAAACAATAACCAACCCATAGCATAATACTAATCCAAATATAATAGACGAAGTATGCTTGACCGTTCGGGTATCTAATAATTAACTCTAATTTCGTCCCAAGCGCAGGACTATAGACCGGTGCAGCATTATAAATCCGGAAGTACCGGAGTCGAACCACAAAGACGGTCCACGGTGTTAACCCAAACAATGCTAGATTCTATGTTTGCAAATGGCTCTCAGGTAGCCACCCCTTGTTCAGATGACTGATTTAATTAACTAAATTGAACTAATTAAATTAGTGAACTCTTAATCAAAACAGAAGAGCACAACCATGGGCACTACAGTGTCCGCAACTAGCCTAATCCACATTCACTCAGGCCACAAACATTTAATTAATAGGTTTTAAAATATGAAAAGAATTCCCAACAAATGCGCACCACGTGTCACCAACCACTGCGCGCATTTGTAGTTGGCAATGCCCGGGTTGTTTGTTTAGAAAAGATTTCGTATTGAAAAACTGCGCATTAATTGAAGGATTCGGCACCGAGGTGGAACGCAAATTAGCCTAGCCACGGGACACCTCGTCCCGCGGCCGCACTCTATACGACTACTCACACATGTTGAAATCGATTGAAGAAAATAGATTCAAACTGAAACTAATCATGCTTTTAATGAATGAAATATAAAATCAATAAAAGTAAATACCGTAATTGCAAAGGCAAAATTAACCCAACGAGCAATCTGTGAAACAAATCTTCGAATACACTTGGAAGCGTAGCAACGAACGAAATAACTTTAGATCTAGAGCCGAAAACTTGTCAACTAAAAACTAGGTAAAATTCGTGGAACCCTAGACAAAGCTAAGTGCTAAGTATTTATACTAATTTCGGAAAACCTCCCAAGAAAAACAATAAACGTCAGAAAATATTCCTCACGGCTGACCAAAATGGCAGCGTTTGGCATGCCCCTAAGCCACTCGGTAGCGCTACCTAGAAATAGGTGTAGCGCTACCGCCTTCTTCATCCTCGCGTTGACCTAAAATGGCACCGTTCCACTCCTTCTTGGTAACCATTCGGTAGCGCTACACAACAATTTAGGTAGCGCTACCGCTCTGCTTAGCCCCTGGGTTGACCGTTGACCCTCTGTGTTGACTGTTGACCTTCTCTTCTAATGCGCTTGTAGCGCTACACCTAATCTGGGGTAGCGCTCAAAAACATTCTGTTCATTTTGGGATCCTTTTTAAGCCATCTTGAGCGCTCCAAGATATTGGGGTAGTGCTCCCGACGAGTTTCGACCACCCCATGCACAACTCACTTGCCTTCAACTTCTAATCGACGTGCATGGCCCTGAAGAATATTAAAATCGCACTTATGCCCCTCAATTACCTGCAAATCACACTCGCAACACAGATAAACCACATGCACGTATTAATTGGAAAATAAAGCTCAAACCGCATGTAAACTAGGCCAAAAAACCCCCTACTAGGCGCTAATACGCAAGCTCCTCACGCGCCCATCAAAGTACTAAACACAAACCACCGATTCACAAATATCAGTTACACCACCGACATAAAATAACACATAAAATACTAGGGTCTACAACTCAACTACACATAAAATAACGACTAATAAAGAGACACCACCAATTCCAACCCTATCCAACTCTATGCTCAACACTCCTTTGTGATCACATCCTCGAAATCATAGCTCAATTCCAGCTCAGTTTGCCTCTTCGGGTTCCATAACTTCGGTGAGTTTAGGTTTGGAAGATTTAGAGGTTACGGTTTGAATGGGAGAAGAAAGAAGGGGACGATGAGGATGATGAGGTAGAGAGAGAGAGAGAGAGAGTGGGGAAGAATCAGATGGTCCCCCTCAATTTGACTGTGTTTTTCTTTCTCTTTTCTTTCTTTTTACTCTATTTTTTTCCTTTTCGGTTTCTCTTTTTTTTCTTTTTTTTTTTCCTCTTCCTTTTCTGGAAAACTTGGACACGGGTCAAAGGGTCAGTTGATAGTCTTTCCACCACTCTCTTATCATCAAGATGGGTGAATTTGGGGAAAAAGAAATGGATTAAGGTTTAGGGGTTTTTTTTTTTTTAAACCAAAGACATGGCACCCCAAAAGCAACATATTTAATTTTCGATGCTCCTTTATTCCATTGATTCGAGGCCTTTAAAATGCGCACAGAGTTAGACCACCAAACTGACACACCAACCAAACACCAATTTCCTAGGTTTGACACAGGGACTGACACGAACTGGTTTAACATGAGATCAATGGGACAAATTTAGTGGTTTAATCATGCAAAAATGGCCTTGTTTCATCCCCTAAACACGTCACCAACTCTCTCACATGCATATGAAACATTCACATCATGATATGTGGTACAAACGCCTACTATTTTATGTGAATGCGGAAAGTGAAGAACAATGAAACATGGGATGCCTTAAGGACATACTGTGCACAAAGTGGAAACACCTACTCATACTTGCCTATGGTGTAGAAAATATTCAAACATGGGCGTCAGATATATGCATGTGAACAAGTTAAACAGGCAATTAACGAGACAAAAATTCAGCATGATCATCTAACTCATACAAACAAGCATAACAAACGTATCCCCAGACTCAAAAATTAACCAAAAAGTTAAAAATTTAAAAACAACCCCTAAATTACTAGCAACGCTCAAACAAACCAGAACGTATACAAAGTACACCCCTTCCCCCAACTTGAAATTTGCTCTGTCCTCAGAGCATGGAGACAAAACATCAAAATAGAAGAATAAGGGAAAGAAATGGACCGTCGGATGGCAGCCAACCATCATGACCCCGACTGATGTATGTGGATTTTTGCGTCACCGTTGCATTTCGTCATTGGAACTGCTTCCAGGATCTGCTCCTTCGGACCTTAAGAGATCCACAGCTAGTCACACAGAGCCGCGACAAAGCTTTATAGGACTTACAACCGCCACATTTCGTGGCACCCCTGCTTGAGGCTCCTGGATGCCGCACTCACTCCAGCGGAGAGGCCCAAACTACCAAGGCTGGTGTGGTAACATGCTCGTCCTGCAAAAGGCTTAGGAACCAACTACCTACTAGACAACAAGTGACATTAGTATTACCCGCTCGTGGAAGCCGGGCCACAACAGATAAAGAAAGCAAATAAAGAACAAAACCAGACCTTCACGCAGTCTCACGTGTCATACTTTTCTCCCCATCCCCCAACTTGAATTGAAGAGCGGGTGGCTATACAAGACCATCAAGATATTTTTGTGTTTTTTTTTTTGAATTAATTTTAACTGGGAGAGAGAGAGAGAGAGAGAGAGAGAGAGAGAGAGAGAGAGAGAGATCTTTGAAACGTGGAATTCAAAAATTAAGCAAATCCACAAAGATGAATCCCATGAATGCACCACCCCACGTTAAGCTTTGCACTAAAAATTGAACTCGGCCAGACCACAAGAAAAGATACTTCGAGTAAAGCAATTGCCGAGTTGTTTTAAGAAATTGAAGTGCCTCTAAGTGCTCACATGAAACCAAATTAATTTTTGAGTTGTGGACATAATTTGCAATAGAAGGAAGATAAACAAAATCGTAATCATCAACACCAAGAAGATCAATATGTTCCACTACCATGGACTTCGACTCTTCTACCAAAATCTCATCTGCCAAGGTTGGTTTCTCAACTAATCCCTCCTCAACAAAGTCTTGGTCTCCAAAAATAAAAGACTCGTTCTCAAACCCATACCTCCTGTCTTGCTCGTCCATTAAGGACTGCAAATAATCAATCTCAGCATCCCACTCCTCAGCAGTGGGAGATTTTTCTATTGGACCAACACACGGAGGGCAGTGAACTCCTCGTTTTCTAGACTCATACGACCGCAAAAGGAAAACGTAGGCAGCGCGGATCAACAGTGGAAGATAAATGGGAGGGGTTTCGACCTTTTCATTCGACTCAAGGGGGAAACATTGAGCAGTGAGCTCTGCGCTTGCTCCTAACTCAGAAGGTTCTACTAAACCATCATCAACCCCACCCTCAATGACAAGTGGGTCAACTTTCTCTTCTATCTCTTCCCAGTAGTAAGCTCCTCATCCCCTCTAAATTCAGAGGACGGTGGTAAGACCAAGTCAACCTCCTCAACATCGTTAACTAGACCTATTTCCTCTTCCCTAGGAGTAAACTCTTCATTCCCTCCAAACTCGGAGGAGCTTTTAGACCACAAGTCAAAATCCTCCATACAATCATCAACCCGTCCCTCAATGAGAAATGGGTCGACTTCCTTGCTTCTATTGACTTGAGGCAGGGAAGGAAATGTCTCCCACTCCTGTTGGATTTGTCCCACTGCCTCTGTGAGTTGAGTCAACTGGAACCTAAGGTTCCCAATTGCTTGGGTGGTTTTTGCGGTAAAGGTCATCTGCAATTGCACAAAAGTTTGTACCCTCTCCTCAAGCTCCTCATCATGAGGGGGATAAGTCAACTCTGGGGGTGGGCCACTAGAATAAGGATCAAACCCTTGTGGGTCTTGGAAAAGGGAGCCAAATTGGGTCATGTGGTCTTGGGCAAGTTCGAACGACTATATTTCTGGCAGAGGCAAAGGCAGTGCCTGTGGTGGCACTGGGGGTTCGGAACACCATCCTGAAAAAGATGGTTGGTGGGACCACCCTAGATTGTACGTATTTGGATATGGATCCCATTGCTGATTAATAATATTCACCCTAGTCTGATTATTACTATAAGCTTGTTTTAGTGCATAAAAAGCGGAGCAGGTATAAACAGAATGCCACCAACACTCACACATCTCACAGAATTCTTCCATTCTCACCTCGTTCACCCAGTTGTTTCCTTATTACTATTTTTTCTTTTTCTTTTTTTTTCGACTCGAGACACAAAATACTTACCACTCGACTGACTTTAGATGACTCAACCTAGAAACAAAAAGATGCTAAAAAAAAAAACACACTAAAACTCACACTCTTGAACACACGTCGCCGTCCCCGGCAACGGCGCCAAAAATGCTTGACCGACCAGGTGACTAAAAATAAGACACGTCCCAAACGTAGGACTCTTAACCGGTGTAGCACAATAAATCCAGAAGCACCGGAGTCGAACCACAGAGACGTCTAACGGTGTTTGACTCAAAAGTGTTGGGTTCTAGTGTAGCTTGGCTCTCAGGTAGCCACCCCTTGCTCAAATAATTTAATTAATTAACTAAATTAAACTGATTTAACTATTGGACTCTGAATTTAAAAAGGAGAGCACAGCCGTGGGCACTACGGTGTTCGCAGCTAGTCTAATTCACATTCACTCGGGTCACAATTATTCAATTAATAGATTTAAAAATATGGAAAAAGAGTTTCCAACAGATGCGCACCACTTGTCACCAATTTCTGCGCGCATTTGGAATCGGCAATGCCCAGGTTCGTTTGCTAGAACAACTTCCGTATTCAAAAATTGCGCATTAATTAAAATGATTCGGCACCGAGGTGGAATATAAATTAGCATAGTCACGGGACACCTTCGTCCCGCGGCCGCACTCAATGCGACTACTCACTCATGATAATAAAAACAATAGAAATCAAATTAAACCTAGATCTAGGCATGCTTGAAGAATAAAATATGAAAACAATAGAAAACAATACCGTAGATTGCGAGCAAAGATCGAACTTAATTATTGATACGAAACACCAATCCAAAGTTGAGATTCTGAAAACCCGGAACAAATTTGAAACATAGAATGCTGAAGAAAAACTGTAGCCGAATTACGGAAAGTAAAAACCTAAAAATAATACGTGGATCCCTAATCTAGGTTAAAACAAGAGTATTTATACTAATTATCGTAACCCTAAAGAAAAACGACGAAAATCCAGAAATTCTACGCGAAGGCCAAAACGACGACGTTCACTGCGCCTGTTAAGCGCTCGGTGGTGCTACCTAACTTTAGGTGTAGCGCTACCGCTTCATTATCTCCTGCGTTGACCGGTGACTCTTCCCGTTGACCATTGACTCTTAACAATCCGGTAGCACTACACCACTTTTGGTGTAGCGCTCCTAATCCTTCTGTTCACTTTTTGGACCTTTTTGTGCCAATCTTGAGCGCTCCAAATAATTAGAGTAGCGCTCCTCTTCTCAATCCACGTACACGAGCCATCCAGACACTTTCCATTAGCACTAAATCACCTCAATTCCCTACAAATTAAGCATAAACACCCAATGCAACCACGTGCACATATTAAATAGAAAATGAGGATTAAATCCATGATCATTAGGCCAATTCTACCCTACTCGGGCGCTCAAATGCAACCATTTCACGCGCCAATCAAAGGCCCATTTTTTTTCCTTTAAAAAATTCGCTTTAAGCCTCAAGAAACTCAAAGCCGGCTCTGATGCTCAGCAACGCCTTTCTCTCTTCTCTGCGCCGCCATCTTTGGATGGAGCTCATGGTTCTCTCCTCTTCCCCCCTCCCCTTTCCCTTTCAACTTTTCGTTCATTCTCTTCAGCTTTCGCTAGACCCACTGCTAGGTGGTTCTGATTTAAGCTTAACGGCGTATGACAATTTTGGTTTTCGCTTTTCCCACCAGTGTTCATTGTTGGGTGTCTCCAGTTGTTTTTGCCTAACGATTTATGGTGGATTTGGCTTCTTTAGATGGCAGTGGATGGCTAGCGGTGTTAGTGCTGGGCATCGATTATGGGCTTTGGCGGCGGCAATGTGTAGTTTGACATTTGGTGTTTTATTTGCTCCTTTTTGGGCTTCATTGTATTATTCAGTGTGCTCTTTTGGACTAAGTCATTAGGTGTGTTAGGCTTGGCCACAAAGTTTTTTGGACTTTGAACCATCAAGTGTTTTTAATTTCATCAACTTTGGTTAGAGTTCCTCTCCACTCTCCCCATCAATGAGCGATTAACCTCCATTATGGCTCATGTTTGAATCTCACAGAGATCGAACATATAGTTGAGATTTGTCTTATTTTAAAGATAAGACAAATCTCAACTATAAATAGATGACACACAAACAAACATATATATGTATGTATGTATATATATATATAGGATCATGATCTCGTAAGGGATCCCTTATTATAAAAATTTGGTGCAGACCTAGTCTTTTTTCAACTTTTCGGATCAAATTTTGACAATCCGAACCGTTCAATGTTTTTAAAATGCGTTTTCCATGGTCCAAGCAAAAAATCTTTAAAACAAAATAACCCGGAAGGGCTTGATCCAAAGTCCGTATTAGATGCAAACCCTATATATATACATATATATAGTAACACTATATAAATACAGTTTTTGCGAAAATTGCTTGGATCAAGCCCTTCTCGGTTTTTTTTTTTTTGAAGATTTTTCGCGAGGATCCTTGAAAACACCTTCTGAACACATTGGACGGGTCGGATTTTCCTAAAAAAAAATTCAACACAAAAAAAACCCATTTTTTTCTTATTTCCGGGAGTGTGGATAAGAAAATTTCCCCATATATATGTATGTATGTGTGTGTGTGTATATATATATATATATATATATATATATATATATATATATTATATATATATATATATATCAAGAAGTTTCCTATGAAGGCTCCCTCACAAAAAAAAAGTACGGAAAAATAATTGTAAGCCATTGGATCGCGTGAAGGGCATAGGATTCAATGGCCCAAATTTGTTTTCCCGCACTTTTTTTGTGAGGGAACCCTCACAGGAAACTTTTTAATATATATGATTTCTCCCAAATACCCTTAAAAAACATGTTTTAAACACATTTAACAACTCGGATCATAAAAATTCAATCGAGAAATAGGAGTCCATTACTTTGTTATTAGAAGCTTGGTGTGTACATGTGTGAGCGCGCACGTGTGTGTGTACAGAGCCGGTCTATTGAGGGATCCGTCACCAACTATTGGTGCGGACCTTATAGATGTGGATCGAATTTCAATGATTCAAACCGTTCAATGTGTTTGAAACATGTTCTTAAAATTCCCCCCACGTGAAATCACCAAAAAAAAAAATAACCAGGAAGGGCTTGATCTTACCATTTTTTTTTTAATAAAACTGTATATATCACGTTTATGAAAAGCTTCTCATATCAAGCCCTTCCAAAAAAAAAAAATTTTTGTGATTCCTCGCGGGAAATTTTAAAAGCATGTTTTAAACACATTAAACGGTTCAAATTATTGAAATTCAATCTAGATCTATGAGCTCCACACAAAAACCCAATGAGGGATCTTTCAATGATCCCATTGGTACACACATATGTGCAAGTTATAAGTTATACTAAGACCTGTTTTGGCCAAAAAAGTTGGCGAACTTTTTGTTTTGTCTTTATTTGATTTTTTTTCGCATTTTTTAGTTTTGTATCAACTTTTTGTGTATTATTGGTTCGTCTCGGCGAGAGCAATAAAAAAAGTATAAAATTATGACCGAAGCTTAAATTTTTTTGAATAAAGACGAAAATAAGCCCAAAAGTCAATTTTTTACACTTTTTCGATCTTATTCAAAAAATTGAAAGTCCTATTCATAATCTTTTACCCTTTTGGATTTGTCTCGGCGAGACGAACCAATAATACTCAAAAAATTGATGCAAAACTAACAAACGCAAAAAAAAAAATCAAATAAAGACAAAACAAAAAGTTAAGTTGGCTTTTTTAGCCAAACTTAGCCTCAATTTAAAACATGAATAGTGTTAAGGAGGTTCACCTTTATATTTTCCCTCTACTTCTAAATATAGAGCATCAAAATGTTGTACTCTCAAATAGAGTAGGGTTAAGGGTAGAGGTGTCAAACAGGCCCGTCGTGCCGTGCCGTGCCGCGTTTCTTTGTGCCAACTGTGCCCGTGCCCGTGCCGTGCCGTGCCTGTTTCCTTAATCGTGCCATGCCGTGCCGTGCCAAATTGTGCCGTGCCCATTTTCAATCGTGCCGAGCCATGCCATTTTTCCTCATTCATGCCGTGCCAATTTGTAACCGTGCCGTGCCATGCCGGCCCACTTACTTAATCGTGTCTTGTCGTGCCATGCCGACCCGTTTAATCGTCTAACTCGTGTCGTGCCGTGCCGTGCCCATTTACTTAATCGCGGTCGCGGTAATGGGTGCGTTTTAAAATCGCGGTCGGGGGCGTCGTTGACCCTCTTACTTAATCGTGCGGTCGCGGTCGCGGCCGCCCGCTTAATCTTTTGAGGCGATGTGGGTCGCGGTGCCCGTTTACTTAATCGTGTCGTGCCGGCCCGTTTACTTAATCGTGCTGTGCCGGCCCGCTTAATTCCTTATTTTGTTTGTTATGTAAAAAAGGGAAAAAAAAAATTAATTAACTTACTCTTTTTGATTAATTGCCCGAATTGTCATGAAAATGAGTTGTAATAAATTTGAATTAATTGCCTGAATTGTAATGAAAATTAATTTCTTGGGCGCGCGCGCGTGAGAGAGAGAGAGAGAGAGAGAGAGAGAGATGCAAAACTAGGTTGCATTTTTTCATTCAAAAAAAAAATACAAGTCTCAAACATTATATCTTACAACTTTATTCCGAATAAAAAAACGTAGCAAAAAAATACAACCTAGAAACCTAAAAGGCTAAAACAACCATTACAATTAAGTATAAAATCTTGAAATTGGTCTTGCACACTAGTTTCTTGAATCTTCGGGCCTTCCGCGATATTTTGAATCTTCGAACCTGTCATTCAAAACTTATTCCAAAACAACAATCAACTGAAAAAGTAAAAGAAAAATATATATGCAACAATATTTAAAGAATGGCTCAGATACTCTGTAGGGTTACAACATTAGTTGCCAAATTGACCTTCTAATGTTGTCCCGCCTATAACGTATTCCAACGTTTATCATCATAGCCAATAAAACATGCATAACAGCAAAAATAGGGTTTCAACATTAGTTGTCAAATTGACCTTCTAATGTTGTCCCGCCTATTAACTTATTCCAAAACAACAATCAACGTGTATCATCATAGCCAATAAAACTGCCCAGATTGCACCCTAAATCCAAAATCACCCCAACCCCAAAACCCAGATTGCACACACAAACTGCCCAAATTACACAAAATTGCCCAGACTGCACACAAAACTACCCAGATTTTGCCTAGAATTCACACAAATTGCCTAGAATTCACACAAAACAGCCCAGAATTCACACAAAACAGCAAAGAATTCACACAAACTACCCAAAATTCACACAAACTACCAAGAATTCACACAAAACTGCCCAGATTGCACCCTAAACCCTAAAACCCAATCCCAAAACCACCCCAACCCCAAAACCCTAAACCATCCCAACCCCTAAACCACCCCAACCCCTAAACCATAAACCCTAAACCCCAACCCCAACCCACAAACCACCCTAAACCCAAAACCCCAACCCACAAACTAAAAATCGCCCGGAATTCACACAAACTGCCCGGATTGCACACAAAACACGCCCGGAATTCACACAAACCGGCGGGAATTCACACAAACTGCCCAGATTGCACACAAACCTGCCCAAAATTCACACAAACTGCCCAGATTGCACACAAACCTGCCCAGATTGGACACAAACCTACCCAGAATTCACACAAACTGTCCAGAATTCACACAAACCGCCGAATTCACACAAACACGCCCGGATTGCACAAAATCGGCGGAATTCACACAACCGCCCCAGATTGCACACAAACCACGCCTGCATTGCACACAAAACTACCTAGATTGCACACAAAACTGCCCAAATTGCACAGATCTCACAGGGCTCAGGTTTGTCAATTCATCATTGCCCCAAACTGAATTTGGTTAATTAGAACTAATACACAAGTGCAATGAAAACATTAACCTAGGCTCATCAAAATCATCATTGCCCAATACTAAAGTGCAATCTGGGCAGTTTGTGTGAATTCTAGACAGTTTTGTGTGCAATCTGGGCAGGTTTGTGTGAATTCTGGCCAGTTTGTAATGGGCTCAATTCATCATTGCCCTAAGTAACCAGTCACCACACACACACACACACATACTTTCAGCAACTGACATAAGAAGAACAGCTCTAACATTCAATGTACTTCGAAGAATAGCTCTAACAACAGCTCTGCCCAGAACTTGGCAGTCCACAAATAAGGGTAGGCTCAGAATACATGGGCTCAGTCATTATCAAGGGAATCATAAGTGAATAAACTGGCTGCAACTTAGTTGCCCTACCAGGAATCATAAGCGAATAAACAAAGTAACATCACAGCCCAGAAAATCACAAGTAAATAAGGAATGGGCTAAATTCATCATTGCCCTAAGTAACCAGTCACCACTAGTCACCACAACCCCAATCGAAAACCCTAAATCACCATTCACCAGCCACACACACACACACACACACACACATCCACAATCTAGTAACCAAATGCCCAGAAAACTGTAACCATATCTTGCAATAGACAGAACACCAACAACTATAGAACTTGTCACAATATCACAACACAATTGGGCTCAGATCATAAGTTGTCACACAATCACTTAAGTTTGTTTTTACTTATTATCGTCATAGCCCATAAATAATAGCACAATGCAAGTATGCAAGTGCAACGTTATGTTGCCATTAAGGCCTTCATAAGTTGCAAACGTGCACACCAACAACTTTACACACACCACTTGGTTACAGTTTTCTGGGCATTTGGTTACATAGCAAGAGTAAGATAGCACCTAGAATGCAACATAAAGTTGCAGCAGTATTAGCATCCTCGAAATCTTTTGAGAAGTCAGATATAAACAGTCCTTAAGGACTATCTGTATCAGAGATCTCAAAATAATCTTTGAACTCATCTTTTGCATCGCACTTTTTAATTCCAAGACGTGCATCCTCCCAATCTTTCAAGCATATCAAACAATCCAAAATGTGCGCGACCGAAGCCGGCTTCTCTTATCATCCAACACTCTTTTTACCGCACTAAAAGCGATTCGAATAAATCAAGAGGCAGGGAGGTGTTAGTACATCACGTGCCATGATTGAAAGAATGGGAAATGTCCTTTCATTTTTTTTCCACCAAGCTAAGATATCCAAATTATTTGGGGTGTCTAGAGTAGTAAGACAATCCATATCTAAATACACAGAAAGTTCGGTGCGTGAAACTAAATTTCTTCCTCTACTTGAAAGCAAAGACCAAGATGGGTCATTGGTAGTTTGAGGAGATGGTGAAGGAGCAACATTAGTTGTAGAAGATGCAAATTTAGACTCATATGAAGCATAAATAGATTTCACAAGTAATGTCACATCAGGAGTAGAAGCAGAAGATAATGTTATATCTAAATTACTAGCAATCCCATCTAAGAGCAAGACAACACCTTCTAACTTAATCCTTGGATCCATTACTGCAGCTAAAATAAAAATTTTAGGCATGTCGTCAAAATATTTTTTGAATTTTGTTTCCATATCTGAAACTGCATCTACAAAATTTGCTCTATATCTATATTCAAAAAAATTGAGACTTATATTATACAAGTTATTAAGCACAAGACAAGAAGTAGGATAATAAGAACCAGAACAAGCACAAGTAGCAGCATAAAAAACCTTTAAAAACTTCATATACTCGAATGCAATGTGCCAATCACCTTGAGATAAACAACAATCACCATATTTGGCATTCACATAAGAAGTAATAACATCAACATGTTTCACACAAGATTTTATCATAAGATATGTCGAATTCCAACGAGTTTTGATATCAGTTTTCATTTTCCTAGGTTTCACATTGAAACTAGCACACAACCCTTCAAATTCTTGGGTCCTAGGTTGGGAAGAAGATATAAAAAGAATTGCATTTCTAATTTTATCTAATTGTGGTCCTATATGTTTCAAACCGTCTTGCACAATTAAATTAATGATATGGCATACACACCGCATATGAAAAAATGTACCAACATGAGGAGTAGACAAATTTTGTTGGAATAAATCAATAGCAGCAGTATTAGCAGTATGGTTATCAAATGTAATACTAAATACTTTATCAACAATGTCAAACTCCCTAAAAACACCATTTATACACTGAAAAATTTGATTAGCATGGTGAGGATACTCCATCAAACGGAAAGCAATGATTTTTTTATGCAAAATCCAACTAGAATCGATATATGAAGCAGTCACAGCAATATAACCAAGATTATTGTTACCACTCCACAAATCAGAAGTAAAAGACATTGTACTACCA
The DNA here is from genome assembly GCA_022606695.1 of Vaccinium macrocarpon. Taxonomy (NCBI): domain Eukaryota; kingdom Viridiplantae; phylum Streptophyta; class Magnoliopsida; order Ericales; family Ericaceae; genus Vaccinium; species Vaccinium macrocarpon. The sequence goes on along the minus strand of CM040181.1, from coordinate 28,088,787 downwards.
AGTTGACTAATTTCAGTGATCAAATTTTTACGAACTTCAATAAAAGCTTTCAAACAATCAGCTCTAGTAGTATTTCTAGAAACTTTACAAAAAGCAGGTTGCATACTAGTTTGCATGAAATGTTCAAATCTAATATCATCGCCAAAAGTGAATGGTTGCTTCGCTTCAGCTACATAAAGGGCCAATCCATGTCTCATTTGAGGTTTTGTGTATACGAAATTACAAACAGCAGTGCCACTACTATCACCGCCACCTACGCCAATTTGATCTTTATGTTTCTTCCTAAGATGCCTCTCAATATGCCCCGTGCCACCACTACTACCGCGAGAATAATGGTTTGAACAATAATTACACACACCTCTCATTCCTATATCAACCCCTTCTTTGGTTTTATAATGTTCCTCAATTTTAGCATGATTCCAAACCCATGAAGTGCGACCCCTTTTCGCACCAGTGCGTTGTGTAGATGTCGAACCTGAACCTATTGGTCCAAGTCCAACAGTGTTTGAAGCGGCTTCACCTATGGAACTACGTCCATATGGTTGTGAAAATACAGGAATTTGTGCTAGTGGATCTTGTGACTCATCAGAATCTGAATTAGGGCCATGTGTAAAGTCTATATGAATGTTTGCCATATCAAACACAACGGTAAACACAGAGATACAGAACAATCAACAATGGTAAACACAGAGTCACAGAGATACAAAACAACAATAAACACAGTGGTGGAGAACAACAGTAAACACAGCTTAAAACACAAAGATACAGAACAACAGTAAACAAAATAATCAAAGAGTAACCACAGTTACCAAGCACTGAACCAACACTCCAACAGCACAGAAGCACTGATTTAGGGTTTCGATTTAGGGTTGCGGTGGTGGTGATTTAGGGTTTCGATTTGGGGTTGTGGTGACGGTGGTGACTGGTGGTGGTCGTGGTGGTGGATCGGTCTGGGTGGTGGTGGTGGTCGTAGTGGTGACTATTGGTGACTGGTGGTGATTTAGGGTTTCGATTTGGGGCTGTGGTGATGGTGGTGGCTGGTGGTGATTTAGGGTTTCGATCTGGGGTTGTGGTGATGGTGGTGACTGATGGTGGTCGTGGGTGGTTGCCGGGTGATGTGGTGATTTAGGGTTTCAATTTGGGGTTGTGGTGATGGTGGTCACTGGTGGTGATTTAGGGTTTCGATCTGGGGTTGTGGTGATGGTGGTGACTGGTGGTGGTGGTGGTGGTGGTGATTGTCGGTGACTGGTGGTGATTTAGGGTTTCGATTTGGGGTTGTGGTGATGGTGGTGACTGGTGGTGATTTAGGGTTTCGATCTGGGGTTGTGGTGATTGTGGTGAATGGTGGTGGTGGTGGTGGTGGTGGTTCTTGTCGGGTGGTGGTGGTGGTTGTGGTGATTGTCGGTGGGTGGTGGTGGGGGGTGGTATGGATGGATGGTGAGAGAGAGAGAGATCGACGATCGATGGTGAGGAGAGACAGAGAGAGAGAGAGAGATCACTGTAGATGAAGAGAGAGAGAGAGAGAGAGAGAGAGAGAGAGAGAGAGAGAGCCGTTTAGAATAGGGTTCCAACAGTTAAGATTATATTAATAGTAAGTAAATTATTTAGTGTGTTGAGTCACACATCCCATCAATGCACCCAACGGTAAAATTTGCCATAAAATTGTACTACGCGAGGGTTTTTAGAGTCTTTTTCTTCGAATCAGAACCGTCTACATTTTGCGTGGGAGTGATTATATCCTTTGTGCAAAAAATCAAGTAAATTAATTATCACTAAGTATCTAATTGAATAAGACAAAATTTTGGTTTACAATAAATCAACGTCCCGATTAAAAGGATTTGAATACCCGATTGTCTTCAAATTTGGTGAGAGTGATTAAAAAAGCAATAGAAACAATGTGAACGGTTTGGATCGTCATAATTATGTTGAGATCGCGTGTCTAGCGTACATTACCATATAGCATAACATCTTTGTTCATAACCAAGTTAGTTCGATGTATATGATCAAAAGGCAGGTGCAGACTCAATTTATCGAATGTTCGATCTAAACCGTCACGATCTCGTATCTTATCGATTCTATCATTTTCCCCGAAAACGGTGGCTATCAAATGTCAGGAACCATCTGATCGGATCAAATTCGGTGCATTCAAGAGCAATAATGTCCTATAATGAATGACTCGACGAACAACAAAGCAATTTTTTTCGTATCGGAACCGTCTAGATTGCAAGTGGGAGTGATTATATCCTCCATGCAAAAAATGAAGTGATTTTACTATCGTTACGTATTTGATCGAAGGACACAAATTGTCGGTTGATAATAAATCAACGTCCCTGATAAAAGGGTTTTCAATACCCAATGGACTTCAAATTTGGCAAGGGTGATTAAAATAGCAAAACAAATAAAGTGAACAGTGTGGATCGTCATAAATGTATTGCGATCGTGTGGCTAATGCATAATATAATCAAAATTTTATACAAAACAATATAACACATTAATAATTTAACATATTATGTAATTATAAAAATTCAATTTTGACCTATCAATTCAAAAATCAAATATTTCATTCTAATTAATAAAAAATTATTTTTCATTTTTTCTTCAATTTAATTAATGTTATAAATATTTTTTCAAAATTTATATGTTTGTTATCAAAATTTAATTTTTATTTTACCCCTAAGTTTTCATTTATGTTATTCAAAAATTCAATTTTAATTTCCCTCGTTTTTCCTTATTATGGCATTTACCAACTTAATTCATTGCCCTAATAAAAATGTATTTTTATTTATTTATTATGTATTTATTTATTTTTGTGAAGTCCATTTATTTATGTAAAATATATTCAAAAAAATCCATTTTTCCCCCTTATTTGGCATATGCATTTATTAATTCTAACTATTATTCAAAATTTTATTTTTATTTTACCTCATTTTTTCTTCTTACTATGGCAAGTCCATTTATTAAATTCTAATTATTATTTATAAATTCATTTTTAATTTCCATCTTTTTTGTTTTCATAATTATGGCATTTGGCAACTTCATTTATTTAATAAAAATGTATTTTTTTGTATTATGTATTTATTTATTTTTCTAAAGTCCATTTATTTAATTCTCTCTCTCTCTCTCTCTCTCTCTCTCTCTCTCTCTCTCTCTCTCTCTCTCTCTCTCTCTCCGTAATATATTGCGTAATTACAAAAAAATATTTTTCACCTATCAATTCAAAAATCAAAATTTTCACTTTTATTATTCAAAAAATCATTTTTTTATTTTCCTTAATTTTTGAAATAAATTAAAATTTATTTTTCCTCATTTTATTTTTATTTTCCCTCATTATTTTCGTTATTATACCGTGCCCATGCTCGTGCCTTGCCTGAGCCCGTGCCGTGCCGTGCCTTTCACACTACCGTTTCGTGCTCGTGCCGTGCCAGACTAAGACCGTGTCGGGCCCGTGTCGTGCCTTTCACACTACCGTTTCATGCTCGTGCCGTGCCAGACTAAGACCGTGCCGTGCCGTGCCAGACTAAAACCGTGCCGTGCCACGCTAGGCCAACTACCGTGCCGTGCCCACCCATTTCCGTGCCCGTGCCACCTCAGACCGTGCCGTGCCGTGCCCAACTTTTACTGTGCCCAAACCGTGCCTGTGCCGGAGTTTTTCGTGCCGGGCCCGTGCCGTGCCGGGCCGGCAAGGCCCATTTGACACCTCTAGTTAAGGGTATGGGTTGGAGATGTTTCATACTCTCAAATAGAGATTACGAATATGGATTGAAGATGCTCTAAACACATCTTAACTAGGTTGGTGACTTGGAGAACCAATGGAGTTTTTTTTTTTTTTTTTTTGAACAGCAAAGAATATATGTTAATCTAGAAAGGATGATACACTAATTAAATAGAACCAAAATGAAGACATCACAACTCATAAAAGCATTTCAACTATATCGGTACCCAAACACACGACAATTATATGTCATTTAGACCCAAAAAATACAATTAGTTAATAAGACATCAACCAAAATGAGTACCAACGGAATATTCATAATATGATTTATTTCATCGCAACAGAATATGATTCACCAGAATTTCTATCGACATAAAACTATGACGGTATGGAATAAATCATTTCTAATTCAGACATGAGTACCAAAGAAGCGCTAGCCAATAAATAATTCTACCTTCAAGTTGAGCTATTGCTAACTAACAAAATTTAAGGATTCAAAATTAGTCAAAATGACACAATCAACCCCCCAGAATCTTATCTTAGATACTATAAAATACTATGCATAAACTATGTTGACATTAAATCAAATATTTGTTATATATTCATATTTTGTAGCATGCAATTAAATTAAAAGAAGATCAAAATGTCTACATAAAGAATAGTTAAGTAGTAGCATGCAATTCGGGTCCTGGTGGCATATGATCGTCAATGTGCGGAGGTGTCTTGTTGGGTTGCTCTTACTCCGTTATGATGTCTGTCCTCTGTGTCCTTTTAACCTTTATAATTTGTTTCTAAAAATTATTTCAATCCTTTTTGTGGTCTTAAAAAACAATAACCCCAAGGGGTATTTGCCAAATGGGCATTGGACTCAACAAGTTCTTGTCCTCCATGAGACTGCATATTCAAATTGCCCAACATTTCAAATCCTGGTCCACTAGAGAGTTTACTTGGTCGTTAACTTCAAGGTTGCGAAATAACTAGTCGAAGTGCAAGAAAAGAAGCTCGGATATTCTGTTATAAAAAAAGAATTAAAAAATAGTTAAATATAATAGATTAAACCAGAATAATCATATGTGTATGAGTTGATAACCGACCAGGTAGCTTACAAGACATGCCTACAGTCAACAAGAACATGGGAATATCGACCAAAATTCTCCCTTCCATTTTTTATATTAAAAAATCTTATTTCTCTATTTTCCTTTCCTTCCCACATGTAAAAGACTTCCAAGCGAAATTTTTTCAATTATGAATTATTAGCTCGTCTCGAAAAGAGGAATTTAAAAAGTTAAAAAGTCACTAAATACAAAAATAATTTAAAAGAAACTAACTTTTGTGATTATTCTTTTTCTTTATTCACAAAAATTTACTTTGACTCAAGTTTTTTTAATTTTTCTTATTCATTTTATCGACATGAACCAATGATTTACAAAATGCTAAGCAATCACTAGCAAAAAACATAAACTCAGTTGGATTAATGAGACCACCACCCAAAAACGACTCGTACCATAGAAACCTTCTATTGACTGCTCATTAGGTTGTTGATAAGTTAAAGAAGAACAAAAAATACTCACATTTCAATGCACCTTTTGAAATATCCATTTTTTTTATTTGGTTGTGTAATTTGCCTTTTTGTATGTATTATTTCTTTTTCAGTTTTATTTGTTTGACGTCGTAGGTTATAATATTTCATTATTTCTTATCAATGAAGTTCTTAGAGTATAACTAGTGGTATACTCAAATATTGTCACATCACATTTTGAGTATTCATTTAATAGGTTTATAAGTTTGAGTATCTAATGCTGGTATGATCGCACCCATTTTTCAATTTATAAGTTTAGATTCTAGAATTTTTCGCGTTAACACTTAGTGTTAGGTTTTTTGTTTATTATGTTTGCCTTGTTGAGTTTTTTGTATAGCGTTGGTCAGGGGTATGCCCTGGTGTTTTTTTGTAGCTTTTCTGTTTTTTGGTGATATAAATTTTACTTACCAAAAAAAAAAAAGTTTGAGTATCTATCATTCTACAAGGGTTCATTTGTGTCCATAATAAAAGAAAATACTATTCACTCTATTTTTATTCATAAAAAGGGCACAAATTTAAATTTTTTACGTATATATTTTTATAATATTAGTACCATTTAATAGATATTCACAATACGTTTAAAATGAGATCAATTTTGAACATATTTTGGTAAAGATTAAAAAATGATAATTTCAATTTTTGAGAGAGAGTGCGAAAAAATTGAGTTTTGAATTAAGTATTTGAAAAAGGAGAAAAGAATATTGTTACTTATGATAGGGTGTGGTCCCCAAAATTTGGTTATTGAGGTTTGGTAAAGATTGATAGTTTTAACTATCCAAATCTCAAAAGTTAAGTATTTGTAACAAATGTTGTTAACTCGAGTATTTATCCAAATATCATTATGAGTCTCTTTTGTGTATCAAAATATCATTTGAATATTTTTGTGTTTGAGCATACCAGATGCTCTTACCCTTCTACTAAAAAAATGGACCTTTTCGGATTTTCAATATATGGTTTATATTCTGTACATATTTTTTACGCGTTAATTTCAACTTACCGTTTTAACCGAAATAACAGGGCTTAGCATTTTCGTATACTTTAACGCCGTACAATCGTTGGATCACGTGAGGCCCAATGGTCCAAACTGCTGCTTATTAAAGTCAAACTCTGAAATCAAAAGACAATACTTGTATATATGTCTTAAAAAAGAAATATGGATACACCAAACCAAATGTATACCGAATTGTGTAAAACTCAAAAAATATGGGTACGCTAAATATACACCGAATTGTGAGTGATCCAACTTGGGGTCCCACACAAATTTATCAGTATCGTTTAATTTCTTTAAAAATGTTTTTAATAGTCGCTATAAAAAAGTCGTACTTTTCGATTATTGTTTCTAAATTTGCATGAACAAAAATTGAATAAATCTATCAAACTCTTACCAATATTTGTATGAGCTGAATTATTACGAAGGCAATTAAAAAATATATTAAACAAATTCAATGGCTCCAATTATCAGTATGAGACTCCAGTGTGAGTCCAACACAAATTAGTGTACCCACAACTGAGGTCATAGTTTTTTTTTTATGTTGAACTGCGAACAAATATGACTTATTATTCCTAGTTTATAATACGGTAGAAATTAAAGATTCTCCTGAGAAAGAAAAGAAAAGCACAGCAATGACATTTTGTATTTTGTACAATAATGTTAGCGACCGTACTTCACTACAAAGGACATTTACCAAAAAAAAAACAGCAATATCAACCAAAATAGCCTACGTGGAAATCCACAACACCAATCATCAATCATGTAGTGTCACGCAGGTTGTTGTGAAGTGATGTATCCTTAACATTATTTTATTCTCTCTGTGTTCAGCTATAGCATTATTTTCTACGTCCCTAGCATTGTTGTGGCGGATTTTTTCCCTTAAACAAAAAACTTATTACATAATTAAAATTAATGGTTTATTACATAATTAAACTACTATATTTAAACTTTCACAGAAATTACCTTTATCAAATAAATAACTAAAGTGTCAAAAGTTAACCACCAAATCATTATATTTCATTCAAAGCTTTGGTCGTTAGAGTTAGAGATAACTTTACTATGTCAAAAATGATACAAACATATCCTTTCAGCCTTATTATTAATTTAGTCCATATTCCTTTAAGCCCCACTTAGATATGGCCAATTAAGTTCTCTTACTTAAGCGGGTAAAACACGTGCAAGTATTTATGTAGTAGGTAAGCGGAGAGTTTCAACACAAGATCTTTTGTTGTTCTCTCATATCATATTAAATGTTAACTACCAACTCATTTTAGTGCGTTGCTGTTAGGGCTGGAGAGAATTTATTTTCCATTTCTTATTTTAATTAACTAAACTATTTTAATAAAGAAAAGAACCTTACAGTTAGCATACAGTTGTAAAATAGTAACACATGACCTTGACGTAAAAGAACATGCTTAGTCCAACTCTTCAAATGACCCAATAGTCAAATATCACTTTTATGTACTATATTATTTTCTTTAACATCTTTTAAGTATTAATGTTAAGTTTCTACTATAGTATATTTTTGATATTTTCGACAATATTTTCTCACAAATTACTCTTTTTAAGTACATCAACAAAGTACCAAATACCTACAATTTGATTACAATGGCGTTGAAAACTCACGCTAATTATTCACCATGTCCTCCAAAGCACCAATTTTTTATTGGCAAATTAATGGCGTTGAAAGCGCGTAAAAAGCTTCAGAAGACAAGAGAATAAATTAAGGAGGTGATCAAGAAATTTCAACGGCGTTGAGTTTCAACTTTCAAGATTACTTGCCAAATACTCTACCACTTTGCGTACCTAGTGACGTTTTTTTGAAAAAAAATGTTTTTTCAATACCAGACAACTTCTTTTCACTTTAGTTATGGAAAATCTAGATTTTTTTTTTTGTCGTTCGTCATTCTTAATTTATTACATGGGGGAGGGAGAATGAGACTCGATTTCGAAATACAGTGTGAGATATCGAAGAGCTCTACTGCATAAGCTAGTCACCACTTGCAGAAATCCAGAAGTTAATTACGGTTTCTTTAGTAAAAAATAGAAGTACGCTTGGGTATTCCTAATTAAAGTAATTACACTTGTAAGCATTTTTGAGTTTTATTTGATGAGTAAATAACACGATTAGGGTATTTCTCAAAATTTTCAGTTTTGTAAAGTTGATTTTTGGGTAAGTAGAACATAAAAAGCTTTGGGATGCTACTTTTGGAAAATTGGAATCATCTTTGGAAACTATTTAGGGTTTAAAGACGAATGCAAATATAGTAACAAAACAGACCGACAATTTTGAAGACAAATATTTAGGTGTACTTGGCCTAACTTTTTAAGGGCTTTTTTGCTTGGTCTTTTTTTTATTATTTTCTCTTATTTTTTTATTTGATTCTGATAAAAAAAAAATTTCTACATCATATTGTTCATGAGGAATTAGAAATCATACAAATAATTGGCTAAAATTGAAGAAAGTTCATATAAGATGACAAAATTATAATTCTAGCACAGTCGGAGGAGACATGACAAGACGACCAAATTAACTAACCGCAAATCACATCATAAAAAAAAAAAAAAAAAATCCCAAATCCACATGAGAATATCCTACTTTACGACTAACAGAACGTGAACATTAGCTGAATTCTAGCAAATGTCGGTTGATAAACAAATTTATAACGAACCGGCCACCGTTGGGATAATGTGCCTCGCCGTTACTTAGCCGTTAATCCCGGCGGCTGCCATTAGACCTCAATTCTATTGGTCAGAAAACAAGTGTAAAATCTGTCATGTTCGGTTGGGAGCTTTGCTCCGACTTTGTCTAGTTTTGTTTTGCGTTGATATCGACATTTTTTTTATTTTCTTCTTTATCTCTCTCCACTTATTACACTTGCTTACATCATCAAAACTAAACTAAACTCTCTCAAAACTCCCAATCGATCAAGGCCTATATTTTTTCTTTACATTCCGGTGCCACATTCCGGCACCTGACAATTTGCAAGTAAAAAATAATATGGGTACCAGAAAGCGAATGGTAATTAACCACTAACATGATACATTCATTAGTTAATAATAGTTTGAACAATTCGATAAGATCTCCTGGAAGAACTCAAAGTTATACAAACAAAAAAGGTGAGAAAAGCCACTTCAAATACCTCATGGATCGAGTGCACTCTCAATATTTAAAATTTACAAAACGAAACTAGAAAATAAAAAAGATATTAAAATTATAGGACTCGAGAATTCAATCGATAATGAGCGAAAAATCCAAACGGATGATATACGTTCACGGGACTATCGTTCGTCGGGCTCGCGCCCGTCGAACGATAGCCGAAAAATCCACTTAGTGAGTGATGATCTCCTTCTCGAGTTCTTGACCGATTGATGAGTTGTCAGGTTGTTCCTGGCGACGGCGGTGGTGGATTGGACGAAGCTTTTCAACCGTTGAATCGCGATGTTCAAGGTTGCGGCAGACATGTTGGCGAAGCACACCCGGAACCAACCGGGTTCGGAGCAGTGACAGGACGACCCGGGAGAGATGTTCAACCCGACGTCATAAACAATCTTCTTCCAAAGATTAATCTCTGCGTCAAAAGTTTTGGAGCCCAAAAGGTGGCTCATGTCCACCCAACAAAACAACCCGGCGTTGCTTTTCAGGCAGCTGATTCCGGCTGCCTGAAGGCCAGATATCAGCATTTTCTGCTGTTGTTGGAGCCTTTTCTTGTTTTGGGAGAGGTAAAATTTACAAAACTTCTTGTCGGAAAGCATTTCCGACAAAAGATACTGCGTTTGGGAAGAGACCAACCCGAAGCTTGACATCTTTGTCGCCGCGGCTACCACCACATCATCATTGGAGTAGATTGCGCCGACACGGAAGCCGGGGAGTCCGAGGTCTTTCGAAAGGCTATAAACAATGTGAACTCTGTTACAAACTTCGGTATTCATGGAGTACTTCTTCTCCGTAAGGATTTCCATGACACTTACGAAGTCCGGTGAGCTAAAAACGGTGCCGGAGTAGATTTCATCGCTGATGAGGTGGATTTGCTTTGTAGTGATGAATGTGAGCAGGAGGTTGATTTCATTTCTGGTCAATGTTGTGCCCAAAGGATTTGATGGGTTAGTGACCAAAACACCCTTGACTCTCAGGTTTTGTTTCTGGGCAGATTGATAGGCTTCTTCAAGGGCAGATTCGGTAATTCTGAAATTGTTTTTGCTGAGGCAATGGATTGGTACAATATCAACCCCAGTTCTCCACTTTAGATCCCTATCAAATCTGCATGGAGTAGAGAATAATATTAGACATGCAAGCTTAAGAAACATACAGTAACGTTATTTTTTAAAATACTGCTGACAATTCTGTCAGCAGTATTTTTAAATTGCGCCTTTGGCAGTTCAAAAAAATAAAAATAGAATAATTTTCTTTTTACGAAATTTTTCGGATGAATACTTACCCAGGATAGTAGGGTGTGGGAAGGAGGAAAGCGTCGCCAGGTTCAGCGAGGCAAAACAGTAGTATCTCATTAGCCGAAGTTGCGCCGGCTGCAAGGACAAGTTTTCCTGGGTTAAAACTGACTTTGTTGTCTCTAATTTCCGACATGAATTCCGCCAATGCCTGCATATAGTGCGACGAGAGTGCCTTGTGAGAAATGGACAATTTTAACAAAATTATTGCAAAGACAAATATGTAGTTAATAGCTTACCTTCTTGAAATCAGGAAGGCCATGATAATCTTGAAAGAGAGCAAGCTCTCTGAAAATGGACTGCCCATCTCTCTTGAACCCGGCCGCGTCGGGATTATTCTCGAGCCATGACTCTAAAAGATCAAAGGACAGCTGCGAAAAAATAAAACTCTTCATTATGATCAGATTTTATGTATTAATGTCAGAAAAACTATATTCTGTCAAAGTATCAAAAGCGACATATATAAAGTTCGTTTGGTAGACTCTCACTGTCAAGACAAAAAAACAGCACTACGGAATTACTGAAAGTTTGTTTGATCGTTAACTTTTTTTTTCTGCAATGCGTCAAGTTGCGTAACAGAAACTGAACTTTTGTGCTGCTAATAAGTAGTACCTGATTCTCAGCGAGACCCATTTGAATGATTCCATTAGGATTCTTGATCTCATCGTATGGATTCTTTTCGTACTCCTGCCATCCGAGGAAGTACGAGGAGTCTTGCCCGTGAGAATTGCAGGTGGTTTTCCTTGAGAGCAGGTTGATCATTTTCAGATGCCAAAACTGAGAGGGGAAAAAAAAAAACCGGAGTGTCCTTCAACTGCCAAAAAAAACTGGAATTCTAGTGAGAGAAAGACGAGTGGAGAAAGAAGAAGTGTTGTAGTTCGAGTTTGCTTGTAGTAAGTGGTGGTGTTGGTAGAGGGGCATTGTTTATATATAGGAGTTTTCTTATTCAAGGAATGCCATGTCAGCATGTCCCGTCACTGTTTGACCTGAGTGAGAGATTGACCCGAGAGAGCGATACATATTGAACACCACCGAAGATGGTAACCTAGATGGTAAAGGTGGGTAGGCTTAAGTGTTTCTTCTTTTCATATACGATCCGACAAGGTTCAAGTCTCACCAACTGCAACACTAGCGTAGTGGGTCCTTTATCTATATAGTACTTGTGTGGTGTTATGTTGACAGTCTGTTCTTCCAAACTATAGCTATAGTTCAAATCAGACATTCCACAGCAAGAGCCAATATGGTCACGCCCAAGAGGAGTTGTTATAGAGCACGGGAGTAGGAGCAAGTCAACAAAGCATCTCCAAAGCATCTCCACATGCCGATGTTATATGCCGTCAGGGCCCGAAAAGGAAATAACAACCACCCGAGGTTGACAAAATGTCAACCCAGCAACCCACATACAGATAAAACACCCACCTAAACAACACGCCGAAGATAGGATCAATCATTATGCTGATGAGCCCTTTCATTATCATCGGCCTCCATAATCATAATTTTGCTTAAAACTTCTTTATCATCTCCCTTATAATCAACACTTATAATCTTATTAATTGACCAAACTACATTAGCCTCATGGCCCTCATCTATATACTATCGTTTATATAATCGACGCCTATATATGTGCTTCCCCTTGTCTTGCTGTTTATTTTCATGGGACCTGTATAAATTTGTAAACCGCAAAATGGTACGATATTTGATGAGTTTTTAAATAACATAATGCAAGTTTAATTGATAAAAAATTAAGTGTTAAGACGACCACATTTGAATAACGAATAGCGACGTACTTTTTTAGTCATATGTTAGAAGAAATTGTGCTATCTCAATCCTCCATAAGATTGAACACACAACATTAATGAACGTAAATAATTGCAGCTACACAACTATTAGTTTACCAAATCGAGATCCTCTATCTTCTAATACTCTCTCCATCTTTTGGACCATTTGATAACATTGACACCTCATTAATGAAAGCCATAACGGTTCAAACAAAGACTCATCGCTAGTGAAAACGTCATGTATGACAATGTTGTTTTGGATGAACGGTTGCATGATTAGGCTATGTGGAACGGTTATGTATCGGTAAAAAGAGAAAAGTGTCAATACGAAGAGAGAAGTTGTGTTTGGTAGAAGTCTCTAGAAAGAAAATTGACGGTTGCGTGGTTAGGCTATGATTAGCCATCCACAAAGAGAAAAGTGTCGGAATGAGGTCACGTCAGCTGTGGATATACAGACCACTTGAAGACATACTTCTACATATTGTGTTGTGTCATGCCCATGCATTTATTGTGCACGTATCGTGCCTATACCCGTGCCATAAATGGCCTTGTAACACCAAAAAAGAAAAAGAAAAATGAAAAGACAAATAGACAACGTTTTTTTTAATTTTGATCCAAGAAATTCTAAAAAATAAGTACATGAATAACACTACGATAAATTAGTAAAATAATTGTTTTATTGATTAAAAAATGTTTCATAATAATACAATGAAATAAAAACGTAAGAATTACTTCAATACAGTTTGAGTACATTTCAATTGCCAATCGTTTACATGCATTACTGAAAATGTACAAGTTATAAAAGTTTTTTTTTCAAAAAAAGGCAATTGAATATACAATACATATCTCTCGTTAATCATAGTGACTTCAACTCCTTACTAGTTATATTTACTACAAATGACTAAATTGGAAAGACATTCGTAAGTATCATTCACCAATGATTGTGAAATCCAAGATGTTTATCTTCGCAATCCCTTTGGCAAATAAAGTGAACAAAATACCCATGTTATGGTTGTATTGTACTCGTGTCTATGTTAGAATCATGCCAGTTTCTCAAAACTACAACTCGGTTAAGCTCATTCATAGAGTATGGGGGTGTTCCATTAAGATGGTTTTTTTGAAAAAACTAGTTTTTTATGATTTTTTATGTGATGTATTGTGAAAGAATGACCTGTCTCGATTTTTGAAAAAAACAATTTTTTGTTAGTGGCTAGCCCAGCACGGGATTACTTGTCTTGCCTGGTTGTTTCCGTTTTAAACATGTCAAGCACGGGATTACTGTACTCCTGGCCAGCCCAGCTCAGCCCAATTTCTCCTTGAGGTAAATGAAAAGAAATAATATATAAATACATATACTGCAGAAAAACTTTGGTGCAAATAGAGTACCACGTGGAGTTTTATGTGGTACCCGCAACGTTACATTATAACTATTCAAAAGTGTTTTGGACAATCCGAAATTTTAAATACACTCTCACCAGTAAGACGTCAAAAGTGTGTTTAAAATCCGAACTATCCAAAGTACTTTCACGTAATACCCAGTTAGCACTCAAGTTTTTTCTCATCTGTCTACTATTATTTTCGCTGAGTGTGAAAAGTAATACTCCAATATTTGTTATCAAGTACTCCCTTTGTCTCAATTTGTTTGTTCACTACGAAATTACGTGCAATTTTCAAACTAAAAAATAATGTATTTTTCAAAATAATTTTTTAATTTTTTTTGCACTATATAAAAGTTCTCAATGAGATCCATTAAACAAGATCTATATTGATTAGAAAATTATTTTTGTAAGTACATTATTTTTTAGTTTGAAAATTACACATAATTTTATATTGAGCAAACAAATTGGGACGGAGGGAGTAAATTAGATGCACTAAAAAGCGGTTGATGTTGAGACTCTTAAAAGCCATACCGACAACAAATCTGCGACAAAGTGGCTAACTGGGCCCCACCAAACCCATGCAAACTTGGACCGGCTATGGTGGGCTGGTCTATTTGTTTTCCGGCGCCAGTGGCCCATCACCTAGCTCATGTCGGCCTCTCTCTCTCTCTCTCTCTCTCTCTCTCTCCTTCGCCCTAGGTAATTGTTAATAATTACTCCTCCATCCCAATTTGACAAGTCATTACGAAACTACGTACTCAGGTCTGTCCCAAAAAGTTTGATCACTACGAAATTACGTGCAATTTCCAAACTAAAAAATAATGTATTTACCAAAATAATTTTTGAATTTTTTTTTTATCATATAAAAGTTCTCGATAAGATCTATCAAACAAGTTCCATACTGACTAAAAAATTATTTTCATAAACACATTATTTTTTAGCTTTAAAATTGCACGTAGTTTCGTAGTGATCAAACTTTATGGGACGGAGGAGTACTATTTTTAAAAACTAAAAAATAAAGTACTTACAATAACAATTTTCTAATTAATATAGATCTTACTTGATAAATTTTATTGAGAACTTTAATACAATGCAAAAAAAAATTCAAAATTATTTTTATAAGTACATTATTTTTTAGTTAAAAATAACATGTAATTTCATAATAGACTATCAAATTATAACAGAGGGAATAATTCAACTCCGTGTTAATGACGCAAATTACAAAGCAACTAGCTATTCCTTTTTTGTAATCAAACGGTTACATGTTACTTATAGGTGTACTTTCACCTAAGGTTTTCCTTTCGCTTTAAAATCTTTGTACTAATTTATTTCTGAAATTTTATACTGATCATCTATTTTTATATGAATGTTGGCCGACTAAGAGTTAGTGATATCCAATCAAATTAATTTTTTTCATGAATGATCTATTGAGCGAGCTCAACAAATTGAATGTTCAAATCGCGACGATAATGAGATCTCAATAAAGCGTATATAGGCGCACTACACCTCCGTATAGTAGTATTACTACACTTTGAGTTCTTAAAAAAAAAATTAATTAATTTTATTATGTCACAGTCTAGTCTCTAGAAATGGGAAAAGCGGACAGGTGGTTTTTTTTGTTTGTTTTGTCAATCGATAACAATCCTATTGATCAGTTCAACTAAGAAACATCTAGGAGGCCTCTCTACAAACCCAGTTCGGGAAATCCCCTCACCAAGATGTAGAAAGATCTAAAGATAGGGCATGTTTGGCTACAACATCACCCATCCTATTACAGGTACGAGAAACAAAATTAAAGCAAAAGGAATTAAAAGCTTTAGCTAAATTAATTGAGTCTTTGATGATCACCTCCAAGGAGGTCTTGACATTCATTCTCCCTTGCAGCATATTGATTACATTTTGAGCATCACCTTCAAAAATGTAGTCCTTTCTTGAGCACCGAAAATACTGCCAATCTAAAACCCAATGCTTCAACCATTTCCGCCGAAGTAGCATTAAAAACAGGAATAGCATCCACCACTACTACAAAAAGGTTTAAAGATCACGCCTAAAAAATAAGAAAGATCTCAGTTTTTGAAAAACCGTGATTAAAAAATAAGAGTTAGATTTTTTTATCACGGTTAAGTACATAAACCGAGATGAAAGACAGTTTTAATCTCGGTCATCTATAAAACGTGATTGAAAATATAAATAAAATTGAGCTTTAATCTCTGTCATTTAAAAAGTGTGATTGTAAGTAAAAGTTTTAATCTCAGTCATTTAAAAAGTATGATTGTAAGTAAGGTGAGATAATTTCATTTTCATTTTTAATCACGTTTTATAGATGGCCGAGATTAAAACTATATTTCATCTTGGTTTATGTACTTAACCGTGATAAAAAAATCTAACTCTAATTTTTTTATCAAATTTTTATAAAAACTGAGATCTTTTTTTTTTTTTTTTTTGTCTTGTTAAAGAAAGCTTAGAATGTAATGGATATTGGAGAATAGTAGGAAGTAAAATTTTATGGGGAGAAAAGTTTTAATTTGATGAAAATTATTGAGTTGGAGGATCATAATTATGTTGAGAAAGAGAGGAGGGATTTAGATGTTTTGAGGGTAGAAAAATTTTGGTGAATTGGAAGATGGGACATCCTTTTTAAACAAAAAATAATAATTTTTGTTAGGAACTCAGAATATGAAAAAAAAATTGTAACCAAAAAATAAATTTTATCAAACAAGATTGGAAACTATAAAAGTACATAAAGCCTAGAAAATCATAGTCAATGTTCAAAAAACTAATATGGGCAAGTGAAAGACTTACAGAAACTATTATATATATTAAATAGTTCAACAACATAGTGAAATACATAATTGGTGAGGTGGATAGGTGTTGCTTGTCTTGTACAAGAGGTCCAACGATCAAATCTAGATGGAAGCAAGGTTTGAAAGGCAAGGCAATTTTTGGATGCCTTTGTTAGCGAGGAAATTTTTTTCATCACGGTTTTTTACATTTTTTGATCATGGTTTTACTAAAAACTGAGATCTTTTCTATGTAAATAATCATGGTTTTTAGGAAAAACTGAGATGTTATATTGTCAAAGATCACAGTTTTTTGTTTTGTTTTAATCACAGTTTTTCATGAGTTTTCATCACAGTCTAGAAGCGTGATTGAAAGACGAAGACTTTTAATCACACTAGGTTAGATCACGGTTTTTTGACCGAGATTGAAAGTGAAAGATCTCACCAAAAGACTGTGATCTTTGTGCCTTTTTGTAGTAGTGCACGGATACAATCTGACCCAAAGCATCACGTACCACAAGTCCTACACCGCTGTTACGTAACACCTTATCAAAAGCTCCAAACCTTTAAAGTTCCTTGGATTGGAGGGCACCAACTAGCAGAACATTCTGCCATATGCTTCTTCGGTTGCGGCTTCTCCTTGCACATAGACTCATGGAAATTATTAAAATCATCTAACGCTTTGCCCAAAATCTGTGTCTCCTCCACCCAAATCCTTTTGAAGACCCAATCATTCCTTGCCTTCCAGATGTGCCAACAAATTGTTGCAAATAGACCAAGTGTATACCATTTATCTTCCCCTTTACTTATGATACCTATATTACTCCAAATCTTCCCAAATTGTATTGAAAATAATAACTCAGGCCGTAGTCTAAAAGGGGACAAAATCCACACTTTAGAAGCTCTATTACAACTAAGGAGCATATGTGAAGCTGTTTCCTCAACCAAACCACAGCCTAGACAAATGGTATCCACAGGGATTTGTCTATGGACCAAGGCTACATTCACCGGCAAAATGCTTTGAAGACTTCACCACAAGAAAAACTTGATTTTCATAGGGCATTTGATATGCTAGATACGACTCCACTTCTCATCATCTTCACATTTGCTTCACCGACTAGGTGAATGAAAATAAAGACGTGTCCCAAGCGTAGGACTCTTGACTAGTACAGCACAATATCCGGAAGTACCGGAGTCGAACCACAGAGACGACTAACGGTGTTTGACTCAAAAGTGTAGAATTGCAATTTAACCTGACTCTTAGGTAGCCACCCCTTGTTTGATAGGATTAATTAACTAATTAATCAACTGATTCACTAAATGCAGAATAAAAATGAGAGTACAGAAGAGGGAACCTAGCATTCGCAACTAGCCTAATCAATGTTTACTCGGGCCACAATTACTCTTTTTACTGATTTTGGAATAAGAAAAAGGATCCCTAACAAATGCGCACCACCTATCACCAGATTTCGTGCGCATTCAAATTCCCGCGATGCCTGGGTTTTGTTTGTTAGAAGAGTTTTCGTTTCCTAAAATTGCTCAAAAATCAAGTTAATTCAATCCCGAGGTAGCACATCAATCAGTCTAGTGGCAAACCACTTTCGCCCGCAGCCGCACTCTATACGGCTACTCACTCATGATTATATTAATTGCAAAAATTATACTCAACCTAGATCTAAACATGTTATGCGAATTAAAATAGTAATAGAAAACAATACCACTGATCATGCGAAGAAAACGAACTTGATTATTGATACCAAACACCAATCCGGAAGCTGGAAATTTGACAAATCTGAAATAAACGCGAAGACAAACTGCTGAATGTTGAATGCTGAAAAACGTAGCTGAAAAACTTAGAACAAGAAAACCTAAATTAAAGTCTGGAACCCTAATCACGAGTGTTAAGATAGTATTTATATAAGAATCCTCGCTAACTATAATTAAACTGAAAATAAAACAAAATTAACTCTAAACGACTACGTTCCACGACCGAGTTAACACCCGCAGTAGCGCTACCTAAGAAAAGGAGTAGCGCTACTGAGCCTATTAAGTTCGTTTGACCGATGACTCAAAGTTTGACCGTTGACTCGAAGCATCTCGGTAGCGCTACACCACTTTTGGTATAGCGCTCCAAAACCTTCTGTTCGTTTCTGTGCCCTTTTGTGCCAATCTTGAGCACTCCAGGGAAATAGGGTAGCGCTCCCGACGGATTACAATCACTTCCATGCAAAAACCACTCCACGCTCACTCTCGGTCTACGTGGATGCATTCCCAATGTCTCGAAATTTGTGCCCACATCCTAGATTACCTGCAAAACATAACATACTCAACACACCAAAAACACCACGTGCACATATCAAATGGAGAATGAAGCTCAAACCACACGTCTAACATGCTAAATCATCCTACTTAGGCACTCAAAAGCATGCTTTCCACGCGCCTATCACATCCCCCAACTTGAGCATTGCTAGTCCCTAGTAATGAACGAAATGAAAATAACGAAAGAAATACAACGACTCAATAAGGGATACGAGGGTTATGCAACCTATATAAAATCAAGTGAACAATTTAAATAACATCTCCTTGCTACCCACAACCCAGTCACATGCATGCCCTAGCTAAAATTTGAGTAATTTCACTCCTTTACAAATTTCGACAAAGAGTGCTCCCACAAGTCACAATATCACCCATACTAGCCAGAACACTCTACATCCCATGTGAGGCGCCTGGCGAAAAACGTGGGATGAAACAAAAATACCACGTGCTAGTCAAAACAACGCTGAATATGCAATGAAAGCTCAACAAATCAAGATACCACACATCGATAGCTAAATATAAAACATGCATGCAAGAGAGTTAAATAACGTGCCTCGGGTCAACTAAAGGCTTTATCAGCTTATAATGACCATGGTTTCAAAAGGAAAGATAACATGCAAAGGGTGATGGCCTATAGAAGCGCATGGACAGTTTACCCGGACTGGCCGCCACCAACACAAATATCACAATAAAGATCAACACATAATACCAACTAATACCATAGCACCATACTAATTTAAACATGACTGATAAAGTTCAACACAAACCACCAACCCACGTACTATGGTCACACCACCAACACATAATATAACAGAGTTTTTAACATAAACAACACATGAAATAACAATCCATAATGCTGACACCACCACTCCAACCATGTCCAACTCTGTGCTCAATCCTCCTCTCCAATCCCGGCATCCGAATGCTCGGCCTCCTCCACTGGTGCATCTCCAAAGTCATCTCTCACCTCCAATTCCAGCCACTATCTAGGTCGGAAGGAGTTCTGGATTCTGACCAGAAATCTGTGCCTTTAGATGGNCGCTGTCTATCCAGTAAATTCATCTGATTCCGAGCCAATTGCGCTTGCTCTCTCTTTAACTTCTGCTGGCCCTTAGCAAGACCCGTTAAATACCTGAAGATCTTCTCCAGCCAAGTCTTGGTACTAGCGCAAGGTGGTGGTGGAGTAAGCAATGACCCCTTGGCTACTCTCACTTGCGCCCTACTCCGAGTGAGGATAAAGGATTCCATATCCTTGGGGCTCGACAGATCATTGCTATGGTATTTCCTAGCCAGGACATTCTTACCCGTCAAAATCTTGCTCACCAAACACGGGAAAGGCATCCTCAGCGAGATAGGGGCATCCCTAAAATCGCACATCTGCCCAAATACAAACAGGGCCCAATCACAAACTGTATCCTCCCCCATGAATGCAAACATCAAATTTCTCACATATTTTTGGGTGCACCCTCCTTACCCCTAGGATAAAAATTTTAGCACACCACCTGGTTCATAAACCTATAATCCTCCGTGAAACAACTAAGCCAGTGGGAAGTCCTAGCATTCCTACGGTCATCATACAAATATCCGTTCACCTCATCATCATTAAAAGCCGACTCCGGTCTAGGGTAGTTCGTGGGCCTCGTAGGCCTAACATATCCCCATGCAAGGCTATATTCGTGGCATTGATAAACATAGGAGTATTGTCTATTTTAGAGAGAATTCGTGACTCCGGAGCCAAAAATATATCCGGCTCCGGTACAATCATGTTCTTATAAAATTCCTCTACTAACGCAACATTATAACCAGGATTGGGCTCAAACTAGAAACTCATACCTTGGTCCCGGATGGCTTGAAACGGCTGAAAGTTCTCGGGCCATAATCCATCATCTATGATGTGCCTCTCATTCTTCACACCCCTATTCTTAATTGATGCCTCCCATTTTTCCTAGTTATCCCTGTCTATTTGATCCTTATCCCTACATTTAGCCAGAACCAGTTGAAATTCCTCAGCCGCACTAGAGGACCCAGCCACTGCCTTTCCTCTACCAATGTTTTGCTTCTTAGATGCCATGACTTGGTGGGTTTTGGGTTGAAAAGTTTGGGTTTTAGGTTTTTCTGATCTGGAATTTCTGGTGGGTTTGAAGAATTTTGGTTCGGATATTATGGTAGAGGAAAGTGAGATGAGTGTTTTTGTAAATTTTGGTGAAGAATGGTGAAGTTTTGAAGGAGTTATGGAAGTTTTAGGTTTAAGGTTTGGGTGGTTATGGAGTTTGGAAGGAGAGAAGAAGAAGGAAAATGAAGAAGAAGATGGAAAAGTGGGGAAGAGAGAGAGAGAGATCCGGCGAAATAATGCTGAGTTTTTTTCCGATAGACCCCATTGGGGCGCTACACCACTTTTGGTGTAGCACAAACGAGCAATTTTTTTTTTTGAAAGGGTAGTCTGAAATTTAATCCCTCTCTCTTTAAAAAGTATTTCTTGGTGGGGAGAAAATGGCTTGAGTGGGGGTTTAGGGTTTGACCAGGATTAAGGTTTATGGTTTTTTTTTTTCTTTTTCCAAAAACATGGCATCCACAAGCAAAAATTTTAACCCTTTACACAATAACGATGCTCCATTAATTCAGGCCTTTAAAAATGTGCACAGAGTTGGACCACCAAATTGACACACCATCCAAACACCAGTTTCCTAGGTTTGACGCAAGAACTGACATGGACTAGTTTATCATGGGATCAATGGAACACATCTAGTGGTTTAATCATGCAAAAATGGTCTTGTTTCATCCCCTAAGCATGTCACCAACTCTCACACATGTATGCAAAATATTTAAACCATGATATGTGGTACAAACACCTACTATTTTATGCAAGTGCGGAAAGTGAAGAACAACGAAACATGGGATGCTTTAAGGACATACTGTGCACAACGTGGGAACACCTACTCAAACTTGCATATGGTGTGGAAAATACTCAAACAGGGATGCCAGATATATGCATGTAAACAAGTTGAATAGGCAAACAATGAGACAAGAATCTAGCATTGCTTGACCAACCGAGTGACTTAAAATAAGACGCGTCCCAAGCGTAGGACTCTCGACTGATGTAGCATAATATCCGGAAGTACCGGAGTCGAATCCACAGAGACAGACGAACATGTGCAGAACTCAAAGATGACGGGTTCACAGTTTATCTTGGCTCTTAGGTAGCCACCCTTTTGGTTTATGGAATTAATTAATTAACTGCTGGTCTAATGTAATTTATTAAATGTGTAATGATTAAGAAAGCGCGACTGTGGGGACCCAGCGTCCACACCTAGCCTAGCCAATAATTACTCGGGCCACAATGAATCCTTTTACTGATTTTAGAATCTGAGAAAAATTTCCTAACGAATGCGCACCGCCTGTCACTAGATTCTGTGCGCATTCGAATTCCGGTAATGCCTGGGTTTGTTCGTTAGAAAGTTTCCAGTTCCCAAAACTGCTTGAAAAACGATTTAATTCGGTTCCGAGGTGGAATACCGACTAGTCTAGATGCGGGCTCCTTCGCCCCGCATCCGCACTCGATGCGACTACTCACTCATGTTATGAAAATTGCAAGAATCAGATTAAACCTAGATCTATGCATGCTTAACGAATAAAATATAAGAACGATAAGAAATAAAAACAGAAATCGCAAAGGAAAAACTGAATTTAATTACCAAAGCGCAAAACAATCCAAGTACTGCAGTGCTGCAAAATTGAACTGTAAACGTAGATTGAATGAAGAACAAAGATCCGTAGCCGAAAACTTGAAAACACTAAAACCCTAAGTTAATTTCGTGGATCCCTAATTAACCCAAAAAACGAGGTATTTATAATCCCTCCTAAAGTCCGAATCTGAAACAAAGTCAAATTGCCCATTATATGGCATGGGGGTATCGATCACGGGAGAAGTCCTCATATCGATACTGCATACATTCCCCGTCTCCCGAATGATGTGAATCAGATCGATACTGGGATAATCCCTGTATCGATACCGGATCCTCTAAACTGCCTTCCAAGATTGTTTGGCCGTCCCCACTTGGGCCCCACTTGTTCCCTACGTGCCTGACCGCCATGTGTCCACTTTATGTGCTCTTTCGGCCTGTTTCCTACAAAACAAACAAAAATACCAAAAACAAAAGACAACACCACATCAAGTGAAAACGGAAATGAATCGCGCCTCTAATGCGCTAATTTGCCCTACTTAGGCGCTTATATCTACGACATCACGCGCCTATCAAGCAAGCTCACCTAACTCATACAAACAAGCATAACAATCGTATCCCCACACTGAAAAATTAACCAAAAATTTTAAAAATGAAACCTAAACCTACTGACAACGCTCAAAACACAAATAAACGTGTACAAAGTACACCCTTTCCCCCAACTTGAAAAGTGCACTGTCCTCAGAGCATGAAGACAAATATAGAAATGAAAAACAAGGGAAAGAGATGGACCGTTGGATGGCAATCAACCATCATGACCTCGGCCAATGTATGGGGAATTTGCTGTCACCGTTGTGTTTCATCATCAGAACTGCTTCCAAGATCCGCTCCTTCGAACCGAAAGAGGTCCACAGCTAGTCACACAAAGCCGCGCCGAAGATTTATAGGACTTACAACCGCCACATTTCGTGGCACCCCTGCTTGAGGCTCCTAAATGCCGCACTCACTCCGGTGGAGAGGCCCAAACTACCAAGGCTAGTGTGGTAGCATGCTCATCCTGCAAAAGACTTAAGAACCAAGTACCTACTAGGCAACAAATGACATCAGTACCGCCCGCTCATGGAAGTCGAGCAAAAGCAAGAAATAATATACAGGAAGAAAACACCATCAAACATTCACGCAGTCTCACGTGTCATACTTTTCTCCCCATCCCCCAACTTAAATAGAACGGTGGGTGGCTATACAAGACCATCAAGATTTTTTTGTTTTTTTTAATTGACTAAAAAGAAAAATAAATACGAATATTGATAGGCGCGTGAGAAGCTTGCTTACAAGTGCCTAAGTAAGTTGCATTGAGTGCGGCCGTGGGATGAAGGTGCCCCGTGGCTAAGCTAATTTATGTTCCACGTCGGTGCCGAATCACTCTAATTAATGTGCAATTTTTGAATACGGAAGTTTTTCTAGCAAACAAACCCGAGCATTACCAATTCCAAATGCGCGCAGAGATTGGTGACAAACGGTGCGCATTTGTTGGAAATTGTCTTCTCATATTTTCAAATCTATTAATTGAATAATTGTGGCCCGAGTGAATGTGAATTAGGCTAGCTGCGAACACCATAGTGCCCACGGCTGTGCTCTCCTTTTTAAATTCAAGAGTCCAGTAATTAAATTAGTTTAATTCAGTTAATTAAGTAAATCATTTGAGCAAGGGGTGGCTACCTGAGAGCCAATTACAAACGTAGAGCCGACATTGTTTGAGTTAAGCACCGTAGACCGTCTCTGTGGTTCGACTCGGGTACTTCCGGATTTATTGTGCTCCACCGGTTGATAGTCCTACGCTTGGGACGAAATTCTAGTTAATTATTAAACACCCGAACGGTCAAGCATTTTTGGCGCCGTTGCTGGGGGCGGTGACGTGTGTTCAAACGGTGTTAGTTTAGTGTTTGTGAAATTTTTAGTTGAGTCATCATAGGTAGAGATAAGCAAGTCGTACGTAAGCCTGATCCTCTCTATTACCGTGATCATATTAATCGTTTGGTTAGGATAGAGAACAGGTCGAGTTAGTCAAAGTCTTTAAATTCTTCATCAGAGTCAGTAGAGAGTCGGTCAGAATCCATTCCCATTAGTGGCCTCTACATAGATTTACCTGTCGAGTCAGTTAATTTAAATAATCCGCTTTATCAATCAGAGTCAGAGTCAGTTTCCGAACTAGAATCTTTTGAAATGGGAGACCAGCAGGTAATTCAACAATCGTCGTTGAGGCAGCACTTGAATCCTGAGAGGACCACTCCTCCCGGGCCGATTGTGTTTCCTTGTGAGACACAAGAGGCACGCAATGCCTTCACTGTAAAACTCGGTGTCCTAAATAGCCTCCCTAACTTTTATGGGAGAGAGTCTGATGATCCGTACGAACATGTGCGGACGTTTGAGGGGTTAGTGTGCAACATGGCGTCTACTACCCAGTACGACAATGCCTGCCTCAAGCTGTTTGAGGCAACTTTAAAAGATGGCGCAATTAGATGGTTCAGAATGCAAAAGCCTCAGTCCTTCACCACATGGGCGCATGTGCGTGATGCGTTTTGCAGAAAATATTTTTCTGAGGCTAAAACTAACAGTTTAAGGCGTCAAATCCAAGGCTTTAGGCAAGAGAGGGGAGAGTCTTTTGGAAAGGCATGGGAGCGTTTCAAAAATTTGCTCCTAAGAATGCCACACCCTGGTTTTGAGAAGATACAATTGGTTGAATTCTTTCACCTGGGTCTCAACGCTGAGACAATCCAACACATAGAGTATTCGTGTAAAGGGGACGACTTCTTGTCCAAAATTGCAGATGGGGGTTGGGATTTTCTGGATGACCTAGCAGATAAGCAGAGGGCGTTAGAACCTTCTGATTTTGATCGATCCAGACCTTCTGGGTCCAATGTTATCCCCATTACCATACGTGACTAGCGACTCCAGGCCCAGGTTGAAAAGATGGTGCAGAAGCTAGAGGAATTAGAAGTTAGGCAGACTCGTTCAGTGCATGAGGTCAGTATAGAGGAAGTCTGTGTGTGGTGTGAGTGTAAGGGGCACATTGCAACAACATGCCCCAAATTTTTAGCTGCTAAGGGAGCGAGTCAGAATAATCAGGAAGAGGTAAATGCTATGAGGAATTGGGACCCATACTCAAATACGTATAATCCGGGATGGAGAGATCACCCCAACTTTGGGTGGTCAGACCCTAAACCTGCAGGTGGAGGTCAAGCGCAACTCCTTGCGCCACCTCCGCCGCAACAATTTCATCAGTCCCAAACACCCAGGCCTCCACAGGTCCAAGTCATTCCTTACAACTACCAGCCACAGCAAGGCAGTGGGGAGGCCCATCCACTCGTGGTCCGCCCCCAGGTTATGCACAGACTACGCCACCCCGTTTTGAGGATTCCATGAATTCCCTAATGCAGTCTCAGCTGACATTTCAGACTGATACCAAGCAGCAAATTGGGGCCCTTACGGCCCAAATGACGCAACTCACTGCGGTGATTAGTCAGATGCAACAGGAGAAGGGTAGGTTTCCGGCCCAAGGTAGTTAGGCAGGTGCCCATTATGTGGGAAATTCTTCAGGTCCCAATGTTCAAGGGCAAAATCAGGAAGAGGCTAAAGCAGTTAACATTCTTAGGAGTGGGAAAATGATCGATAAGACCATTCAGCCAACACTAAGACAGGCTCCACCCCCGGAGCCAGTTATTGAGCCTGAGGTCATTTTTTATACTGCTGAGGTGCCTCGGGAGGAAGTAGAAGAGAGAGAGGAGTCACCTGAAGGGGTGGTGCCTACAGTTGCAGCCCCCACGACTCCACCACCACCAGCTGTACCAGTAGCTCCATTTCCCCAAAGACTGGCGGTGAGACCCAAGCAAACCATGAACAGCAAAATGATTGAGTTGTTTAAGAAGGTTCAATTCTCTATCACCTTGATGGAGGCGATTGAATCCTTCCCCTAGTGTGCTAAGGTATTGAAGGACCTTTGCACACCAAAGCATAAGAGTCAGAACAACGTGGTTCTGACGGAGCAAGTGAGCTCCATTCTACAGACTGAGATTTCTGCCAAGTGCAAGGATCCAGGGTGTCCCACCATTCCCATAACAATAGCAGGTCAGAATTTTGACAAGGCCTTGTTGGATTTGGGAGCGAGTGTTAATTTACTCCCTTATTCAGCATACTTGAGACTGGACCTAGGCGACCTCAGTGAGACTCCAGTCACTCTACAGTTGGCTGATCGGAGTATTAGAGTACCCAAGGGAGTGGTAGAGGATGTGTTGATTCAGGTAGGGGAGTTTCAATTCCTCGTTGATTTCATTGTTCTTGACATTAGTCCCGATCTTGAGGCTCTAGAGAAGACTCCCATCATTTTGGGGCGTCCCTTCCCAGCCACTTCCAATGTTGTTATGAACTGTAAAACTGGCAAGGTCCAGTTATTTGTCAGTGAGGACAGAATGGAGGTGGATGTTTTCAGCGTCAGTACATTAGAGGATGACAAGGAGGAGTCTAAGGAGTTGTGTCTGATTGACACGTTAGTCCAGGAGCATATTGATACAGTCTTGTATAAGGACCCCTTGGAGGTTGCTCTTACCTCCGAGGAAATATCTTTTTAGACTCAGAGGAGGTTGTGAATTTGTTGGATTTGTTAGATGTTGAGGAGTCGTGTGAAAAGGTGTGTGGGGTCACTCATGACCCTATGTTTGAGCCATTGGGCGACCCTCTCCCAAGGTTCTTCCATCATCCGGTCCAACCGCCTAAACCGAGTTAAAACCTCTACCGGACACGCTTAAGTATGCCTTTTTAAAAGGCAATGATACCTATCCGGTTGTGATCTCCTCATCCCTCAAGGAAGATCAAAAGAGGAAACTGCTAAATTTGTTGAGAGAGCACAGGGGTGCGATTGGCTAGACCATTGCGGATTTGCATGGTATAAGCCCAACGGTGTGTACACACCGCATTATTCTTGAGGAGAGTGTAAAGCCTTCCAGGCAACCTCAGCGGCGTCTTAACCCCAACATGAAAGATGTGGTTCAGGCTGAGGTGCTTAAGTTGTTAGACGCGGGTATCATTTACCCAGTTGCCCATAGTGAGTGGGTGAGCCCAGTGCAAGTGGTGCCTAAGAAGGCAGGAGTGACCATTGTGACCAACGATGAGGGAGTTTTAGTGCTGACCCGAGTTCCCACAGGATGGAGAGTTTGCATAGACTACCAGAAGCTCAATGCGAGCACCCGAAAAAACCACTTCCCTCTTCTTTTCATTGATCAGATTTTAGAGAGGGTAGCGGGTCGGGCCTTTTATTGCTTTTTGGATGGGTATTCGTGGTATAACCAGATTGAGGTCGCATTAGAGGACCAAGAAAAGACTACCTTCACATGTCCATATGGAACCTATGCTTACTGTTGCATGCCCTTTGGGTTGTGCAATGCACCTGGTATCTTTTCCAGGTGCATGATGGGAATTTTTAGTGACATGGTAGAAAGGATAATAAAGGTGTTCATGGATGATTTTTCGGTTTTCGGAGATTCATTTGATGGATGCCTCGAAAATTTGGGAAAAGTTTTACAGAGGTGTGAGGAGAAGCACTTGGTGCTAAATTGGGAGAAGTGCCACTTCATGGTTACCCAAGGAATCGTGTTGGGACACATTGTGTCCTCTAAGGGTATTGAAGTGGACAAGGCCAAAATAGATTTAATCTGAAATCTCCCAACACCTAAGTCTGTTAAGGATGTCCGTTCATTTTTGGGACACGCTGGTTTCTACCGACGGTTCATTAAAGACTTCAGTGCTATCTCCCGTCCGTTGTGTCAGTTGTTGGCAAAGGACACACCGTTTGTGTGGTCCGACGCTTGTGAGGAGGCATTTCAGATGTTAAAGCGGAGTCTCACAACTCCGCCGATTGTGCAGTCCCCGGATTGGAGTCTTCCCTTTGAGTTGATGTGTGATGCTTCTGACTATGCAGTCGTAGCTGTCTTAGGGCAGAGGAGAGGAAAAGACCCATGTGTGATCTACTATGCTAGTAAGACATTGAATGAGGCACAGATGAACTACACCACCACCGAGAAAGAGTTGTTAGTGGTGGTGTTTGCTTTAGATAAGTTTCGGTCCTACCTGGTAGGTTCGCAGATCACGGTTTTTACCGATCATGCGGCCCTAAAGTACTTAATGACTAAGCAGGACGCAAAAGCTCGCCTCATTCAGTGGATTCTGCTGCTGCAAGAATTCTACCTGATTATCAAGGATAAAAAAGGGGTAGAGAATGTAGTGGCCGACCATCTATCTCGTCTGGGATTCGAGGACCCCATCTCGAACCTTCACATTAGAGATTCTTTTCCGGATGAGCAGTTGTTCGCCGCTAATGAGTGCCCATGGTATGCTGATATTGCCAACTATTTGGTAAGTGGGCAAATCCCTCCCCATTGGTCTATCTAAGAGAAGCAACGATTTTTGAGGAGTGTCCGACAGTATATATTCGATGACCCTTTTAAGTACTCTGCGTACCAGATTGTGGGTAGATGTGTCCCCGAGTCTGATCAGAAGGGAATTATAGAGTTCTGTCATAACGAGGCGTGTGGTCACTTCTCTGCGAAGAAGACCACCGCTAAGATTTTACAGTGTGGATTCTGGTGGCCTGATATGTTTAAGCTTGTTCGTGCATTTTGTAGGTCATGCGACCGTTGCCAAAAGCTTGGCAAATTGTCTTCACGTCAAGAGATGCCCCTCCAGCCCATTCTTGTGCTCGAGGTTTTCGATTGTTGGGGCATTGACTTTATGGGTCCATTACCTATGTCTCATGGTTACGAGTATATTTTGGTAGCGGTGGACTATGTGTCCAAGTGGGTAGAGGCGATACCCTCTAAGTCTATGGAGTCGCAAGTCGTGCTTGAGTTCATTAAGTCTAATATTTTGTCGAGATTTGGCGTGCCGCGCGCCATCATCTCTGATCAGGGCACGCACTTCACAAGTCGGTAGTTTGAAAAGTTAATGGGGGAGTATAGAGTCACTCACATGGTGTCCACTTCATACCACCCCCAAACTAATGGGCAGGTCGAGTTAGCGAATAGAGAGATCAAGCGAATTTTGGAGAAAACTGTAGGTGTGACTAGGAAAGATTGGTCCACCAGGTTGAATAATGCGTTGTGGGCTTATCGCACTGCTTATAAGACCATGTTAGGTGCTTCACCCTATCGGCTTGTTTTCGGTAAGGCCTGCCACTTACCAGTTGAGTTAGAGAAGAAGGCCTATTGGGCCCTCCAGGAAATCAATTCGAGTTTAGATGTGGTGGGTGCGCATAGGAAGTTACAGTTATGTGAGCTCGAGGAGCTTAGGAATGACGCATATGAGAATGCCAGTATTTATAAGGCTAAGGTCAAAGCGTATCATGATAGGAATATTCAGCGCAAAAGCTTTAGAGTTGGTCAGAAAGTGCTGCTCTATAATTCGCGTCTCCATCTGTTTCCCGGCAAGTTGAGGTCCCGTTGGGAAGGTCCCTATGTTGTGGTGCAAGTGCATCTGAATGGTTCAATTGATGTCCGTGATTCTAAGGATGATCATGTGTTTAAAGTTAATGGGCAGCGTCTGAAACCGTTTTTGGAATTTTTAGAAGTGGGAGAACCTGATGAGGAGTTGGTCGATCCTGTGTATTCGGACGACCCGGTTACTTAGGCTGTTTCAGCCAGGTTTTGGCGGGTAGCTCACGCGTACCATGCTTTTCATTAAGTGTGGACCCGGCCCCTTGAGTTAGGGGTACCCATCATTGACTTGGGTTCTTTATAGCTTTGCACGCCACTGTTTAAATAAGGATCGTGTACCCAGTTCCGGTTAGTAAGGGCAAATTCTAATTCTTTATTTTTGCTGCATTTTTTTTCTTTTTATAATTTGTATCTATTCTTGCTTGTTTTATGTCTCACAAAAAAAAAAATGTTGGTCTTGTATAGCCACCCACTCTCCAATTCAAGTTGGGGGATGGGGAGAAAAGTATAACACGTGCAACTACGTGAAGGTCTGGTGGAGCTTTTTACTTCTTGTATTTTATTTGTGATGGCCCGGCTTTCATTAGCGGGCGGTACTAATGTCATTTGTTGCCTAGTAGGTAGTTGGTTCTTAAGCTTTTTGCAGGACGAGCATGCTACCACACCAGCCTTGGTAGTTTGGGCCTCTCCGTCGGAGTGAGTGCGGCATTTAGGAGCCTCAAGCAGGGGTGCCACGAAATGTGGCGGTTGTAAGTCCTATAAAGCTTCGGCGCGGCTCTGTGTGACTAGCTGTGGATCTTTTTAGGTCTGAAGGAGCGGATCCTGGAAGCAGTTCCAATGACGAAACGCAACAGTGGCAGCAAATTCCCCATACATCGGCCGGGGTCATGATGGTTGGCTGCCATCCGTCGGTCCATCTCTTTCCCTTATGTTCTATTTATTTCTGTTTCATCTTCATGTTCTGAGGACAGAGCAATTTTCAAGTTGGGGGAAGGGGTGTACTTTGTACACATTTTGGTTTTCTGAGCGTTGCTAGTAGTTTAGAGGTCATTTTTTTTAAAACTCTTTGGTTAATTTTTGAGTCTGGGGATACGATGGTTATGTTTATTTGTATGAGTTAGGTGAGCATGCTAGATTCCTGTCTCGTTAATTGCCTATTTAACTTGTTCACATGCATATATCTGGCATCCCTGTTTGAATATTTTCCACACCATACACTGGTTTGAGTAGGTGTTTTCATGTTGTGCACAATATGTCTTTAAAGCATCCCATGTTTCATTGTTCTTCACTTTCCGCATTCGCATAAAATAGTAGGCGTTTGTACCACATATCATGAGTAAAATATTTCATATGCATGTGAGAGAGTTGGTAACGTGTTAGGGGATGAAACAAGGCCATTTTTGCATGATTAGACCACTAAATATTGTCCCTTGATCCATGTTAAACCAGTCTATGTCAGTTCCTGTGTCAAACCTAGGAAACCGGTGTTTGGATGATGTGTCAGTGTGGTGGTCCAACTCTGTGCACATTTTTAAAAGACCTCGATCAGGAACATAATGGTCTAGGAAGAATTTGTAAGTTGCTTGTGGATGCCATGATCTTGAAAGAATCCCTAACCGTAATCCTAGCCAAAACCCGAACCAAAAGAAAAAGAAACCCATTTTTCCACCAAATGAAATCCCTTCTGAGAGAGAGAATAAAAGTTCGTTTTAACTTTTTATCGCAAAAAAACAAAAAATGACGTCACGCTGTAGCGCTCCAGATTGTACTGCCAAAAAAGGGGCAAAACGTGATCTCTCTCTCTCTCTTCCCCACTTTTTCCCATCTTCTCCAGTCTTCTTCTTCTTCCTCTGACCCAAACCTCCATAACCCCCAAAACCCTAACCCTTTAACCTCCATATCTCCCTCAAATCTTCACCAAACTCCACCAAAATTTACAAAAACATTCCTCTCACTCTCCTCTATCATTCTACCCATACCAAATTTCTTCTAGCCACCTAAAATTTCCAGATCAGAAAACCCAAAAACCCAAAATTTTTCAACCCAAAAACTTTAAGTCATGGCATCAAAAAGGCAAAACATTGGCAAAGGGAAAGCGGCAGCCGGGTCTTTGAGGGGGGAAGAGGAAATTCAGCCGGTCCGGACCAAACGTAGGGACCGGGAACAAATTGACAGGGATAACCAAGCTAATTGGGAGGCCTCAATTATGGGGAGAGGGGTGAAGAACGAGAGGCATATAATAGATGATGGCTTGTGGCCCGAGGACTTTCCGCCATTTCAGGCCATCCGGGATCAAGGTATGAGTTTCTGGTTCGAACCTAATCCCGGTTTTAATACTGCGTTAGTCGAGGAATTTTATAAGAATATGGTTGTTCCAGAGTCTGGGACCTTTATGACTCCGGGGGCGCGGATTGTCTCCAAAATTGGCAATACCCTAGTATTTATCGACGCTCAGGAGATAGCACTTGCATGGGGGTATGTGAGGCCTACAAGGCCCATAAACTATCCTAGGCCGAAGTCGGCTTTCAATGATGACGAGGTGAATGGGTATTTGTATGATGACCGTAGGAATGCTAGAATCCCCATTGGCCCGGTATGCTCACGCAGGACTATCGGTTTATAAACCAGGTGGTTTGCTATAATTTGTATCCGAGGGGCAAGGAGGGTGCGCCCCAGAAGTATGTGGGAAATCTGATGTTTGCATTCATGGCCGAGGCCACTATATGTGATTGTGCCCTATTCGTGTTTGGGCAGATGTGCGATTTTAGGGATGCCCCCACCTCCTTGAGGATGTCGTTCCCGTGTTTGATAAGTAAGTTTTTGAGGAGTAAGATTGTTCTGGCTCGGAAATATCTGGGTAATGATCCACTGAACCCTAAGGATATGGACTCCTCCATCTTAACCCGGAGTAGGGCACAGTTGAGAGTGGCTGAGGGGTCGATACTTACCCCACCGCCGCCTAGTGCTAGCACCAAGACTTGGCTTGAAAAGATTTTTGGGTGTGTAACGTGCTTGGCAAAGAGCCACCGGAAGCTGAAGAGAGGGCAAGCGCAGTTGGCTAGGGACCAGACTGACATACATGATAGGCAGCACCATTTGGAGGCACGGCTTGCAGGACAGAATCCGGGACCTTTCCAGCCTAGGCAGTGGGGAGAGTTGGAGGTGAGTGATGACTTCCAGGATGCACTAGCGGAGGAGCATTCTGATGCTGAGTTCGGAGGGGGTGATTGAGCACAGAGTTGGACGTGGGTTGGACATGTTTGTGTTGGTGGTGTTAGTAGTATTTGCTATTTTATGTGTTTGTTGTTGGGAACTATTCCATTTTATGTGTCTGTTTATGTCGGTGGTGTAGCCATGTCTGTGGTCGGAGGTTGTGTCAAACTTTATTCGTGATGTTTTGTGTAGTATGATGTTAGGTTGTTTCTATGTGATAATTGTGTTGTGTTTGTGTTTATCTGTGTTAGTGACGGTCGGTCTGGGTAGATTGACTATGAGCTTTGATAGGCCGTCACCCTTTGCATGTTGCCCTTTGTTTTTGTTAACCATGGTCATTATAAGCTTGATAAAGCCCTTAGTTGACCTGAAGCATGCCGCTTAACTCTCTTGCATGCATGTGTTATATTTTGAATTGTGAATGTGTGGTATCTTGATTCGTGAGTTTTCATTGCATATCTTGGCGTTGTTTTGACTGGCACATGGTGGTTTGTTCAATCCACGTTGATCGCCAGGCGCCTCACATGGGATGTAGAGTGTTTCGGTGAGTACGAGTGATATTGTGTCATGAGGGAGCATTTTATTTTGGACCTTGTTCAGGAGTGGAATTATTTGAATTTTTGTTGGAGCATGCATGTGACTGAGTTGTGGGTAACTAAGAGACCCTATTTTAATTGTTCATTCAATGTTATACAGGTTGCATAACCCTCGTATCCCTTATTGAGTTGTTGTATTGTTTTTATTATTTTTGTTTCGTTCGTTACTAGGGACTAACAACGCTCAAGTTGGGGGATGTGATAGACGCGTGAGAAGCTTGCTTACAAGCGCCTAAGTAGGGGGTTTTAGCATGTTAGATGTGCGATTTGAGCTTTATTTTCCAATTAATATGTGCATGTGGTGTTTCTGTGTCTCGAGTATAATTTGCAGGTATTCTAAGGTCACGAGTGTGATTTTTAGACATTGGGAGTTCATGCACGTCGATCAGGAGTTGGAAGCAAGTGGATTGTGCATGGGAATGGTCGAAACCCGTCGGGAGCGCTACCCCAATTCTTTGGAGCGCTCAAAGTGGGCGCAAGAAGGTAGAAAAAATGAACAGAATGTTCTTGAGTGCTACACCAAAAGAGGTGTAGCGTTACCGGTTCATTAGAGGCAGCGGTCAACGGGAGGTGCAACGGTCAACGCATGGACTTAAGCAGGGCGATAGCGCTACACACATTTCTCGGTAGCGCTACCGAATGGTTATGGCGCACAGTAAACGCTATCGTTCAGCTTATGCACGTGAATGATTTCCGATTTTTGTTTGTTTTTCGTAGGATTATTAGGTTTGAGTATAAATACTTATGTTTTTACCCATGTTAGGGTTACACACATACACACTTTACTAAGTTTTTGTTAGCTTTCCAAGTTTTCGGCTACAGATCTGCTATTCTCTGTTCAGCGTTGGTTTTCAAGATTCTCAGCATGGTTTGATGTTCCTCTTTCATTAATCAAGAGAATTTTCGTTGCGCAATCTTCGGTACTACTTTCGGTTATTGTTTTCACTGTTTAATCATGTTTAGACTTAGGGTTTGTGTTATTTTGGCTGCACTTTCAATAATGCGTGAGTAGTTGCATTGAATGCGGCCGTGGGATCAATTTTTGTTCCACCTCGGTGCCGAATCACTCTAATTAATGTGCAATTTTTTAATACGAACGTTTTTCTAGCAAACAAACCCGAGCATTACCAATTCCAAATGCGCGCAGAGATTGGTGACAAACGGTGCGCATTTGTTGGAAATTGTCTTCTCATATTTTCAAATCTATTAATTGAATAATTGTGGCCCAAGTGAATGTGAATTAGGCTAGCTGCGAACACCGTAGTGCCCACGGCTGTGCTCTCCTTTTTAAATTCAAGAGTCCAGTAATTAAATTAGTTTAATTCAGTTAATTAAGTAAATCATTTGAGCAAGGGGTGGCTACGTGAGAGCCAATTACAAACGTAGAGCCGACATTGTTTGAGTTAAGCACCGTAGACCGTCTCTGTGGTTCGACTCGGGTACTTCCGGATTTATTGTGCTCCACCAGTTGATAGTCCTACGCTTGGGACGAAATTCTAGTTAATTATTAATCACCCAAACAGTCAAGCAAATATACATAAATTGCCCTTACGAACCGGGGTTGGGCACACGATCCTTCTTTTAATAGCGATGTGCGAAGCTATAAAAACTCAAGTCAATGATGGGTACCCTTAATGCTAGGAGTCGGGTCCACACTCAATGAAGAGCATGGTACGCGTGAGCTACCTGTCAGAGGCTTTAATTCTGGTTTAGGTGGCTACACCAAAGATGGAAGAACCTTGGGCGAAGGGTTACCTAGAGGCTCGAACATTGGGTCATAAAAGACCCCACAAACTTCCTCTACCAAATCCTCGACATTTAACACTTCTAGCAGACTTCCTACCTCTGGAGAATCTAGAGATGACGCCTTCTTGGCGGTAAGAGCAATCTCCAGAGGATCTTTATACAAGACTGGATCGATGTGCTCCTGAACGAGCGCGTCGATCAAACTCACCTCTGTTACCTCCTCATCATCCTCATCCGAAGTATTAACACTATAGACATCCACCTCCATTTTCTCCTCCCCAACAGATAACTGGACTTTGTCAGTTTTGCAATTCATAAAAACATTGGAGGTAGCTAATAAAGGACGACCTAGGATGATAGGAGTCTTCTCTAAAACCTCAGGGATTTAACCAGTGTCTAGGATAATAAAATCCGCAAGGAATTGAAACTCACTTACCTGAATCATCACATCTTCTACCACACCCTTGGGCACCCTAACACTCCAGTCAGCCAACTACACTGTGACAGGAGTAGCTCTCAAATCGCCTAGGCCTAGCCTCAAGTATGCGGAATAAAGGAGCAAATTAACACTCGCCCCCAAGTCCAACAACGCTTTATTGAACGTTTGACCTGCAATAGCTATGGGGATGGTGGGACACCCTAGATCCTTGCACTTGGCAGGAATCTCAGTCTGAAGAATAGAGCTCAAATGCTCCGTTAGAACTATGTTGTTCTGACTCTTGCGCTTTGTCGTGCAAAGGTCCTTCAGAACCTTCGCACACTGAGGAAAAGACTCAATCGCCTCCATCAAAGTAATGGGGAACTACACCCTCTTTAAAAGTTCTAACATCTTATGATTCACATTTTGCTTTGGTTTGACCGCTAGTCTTTGGGGAAATGGAGCTACTGGCACTGCTGGCAATGTTGGAGTCATGGGGGCTGCAGCTGCAGGCACCACCACCTCAAGTGACTCCTCATTGACAATATCAAGAGTTGTTCTCAGTGCATCCATTGGCTCCAGGGGTGGAACCTGTTTTTGCTTTGTCTGAATGGTCTTACCAATCGATTTCCCACTTCGGAGAATGGTGATAAACTTAGCCTCCTCCTAATTCTGACACTGAGTATTAGGACCTGTAGGATTTCCTAAGTAATGAGCACCTGCTGAACTAACCTGAGTTGGAAATCTACCCCTCTTCTGTTGTAGTTGACCGACTACTGTGGTGAGTTGAGACATTTGGACCGTAAGGGCCCAATTTGCTGCCTAGTTTTGGTCTGAAATGTGATATGAGCTTGCATTAGGGAATTGATTGTCTCATCTAACTTATGGTCACGCGTAGCCTGGGGGCGAATCACGAGTGGATGGGCCTGCCCCCTACCAGGCTATTGCTGGTAATTATATGGGATGATTGGGGCTGTTGAAACTGCTACGGCGGAGGTAGCGCCAGGGGTTGAGCTTGACCTCCACCTACGGGTCTGGGATCTGACCACCCAAAATTAGGATGATCCCTCCATCCCGAATTGTACGTGTTAGAATACGGATCCCACGTTCTAACTGCATTAACCTCTTCCTCATTAAACTGACTCGCACCCTTGGCAGCAATAAATCCAGGGCAGGCAGTCGTGGTGTGCCCTTTACATTCACACCACACACAAACTTCCTCAATACCTACCTCATTGACTGGACGAGTCTGTCTCACCTCTAATTCCTCTAATCTTTGAGCCATCTTCTCAACCTGAGCCTGAAGTCGCTGGTCACGAATGGTGACAAGGATGATGTTGGACCCAGAAGGTCCGGATCACTCAAAATTGGATGGTTCTAAAGCTCTCTGCCTATCAGCTAGGTCATCTAAGAAATCTCACCCTTCATCTGCTATTTTGGACAAGAAATCATCCCCTTTGCAGGAATACTCTATGTGTTAGATAGTCTGCGTTGAGACCTAGGTGGAAGAATTCGACTAGCTGAATTCTCTCAAAGCCATGGTGAAGGAGCCTGAGGATTAATTCCTTAAAATGCTCCCAGGCCTTGAGAAATGACTCACCTCTCTCCTGTCTAAAGCCTTGGATTTGACGCTGAAAACTCATAGTCTTAGCATCGGAAAAGTACTTCCTATAAAAAGCATCGCGCACTTGCGCCCAGGAAGTGAAGAATTGAGACTTCTACATTATGAACCATAAGAGTGCACCATCTTTCAATGTTGCCTCAAACAGCTTGAGACATGCATTCTCATACTAGGTATTGGAGGCAAGGTTGCGCACCAATTCCTCGAATGTTCGCACATGCTCATATGGATCATCGCACTCCCTCCCATAGAAACTAGGGAGGCTGTTAAGGACACCAGGTTTAACAGTAAAGGCATTGCGTGCCTCTTATGTCTCTCGAGGAAACACAATGGGTTCAGAGGAGTGGTCCTATCGGGATGAAGGTGCTGCCTCAAGGACGGCTGTTGAGCTACTCGTTGATCTGCCATATCACCTATCTCTGATTCTGACTGGAAAAGTGGGTTACTGACACTTACTGACTCAAAAGGCAATTCTATATAAAGACCACTAATGGGAATAGACTCAGACTGGAGTTTAGTGAAGTCTAACTCTGAACTAGATGATGAAAAACTAGAAGACAAAGGCTGACTTGACCCTAATTCTTTTCGAACTAAACGGTGCGTAGGGTCTCGAAAATAGATAGGGTCCTGCTTAGGAGAACCCTTCTTCCCTCTACCTATGATGACTTAACTTAAAAACAAGAAGAAACTACGACTGTACAACTTTGAACACTCGTCGCTGTCCCCGGCAACAGCGCAAAAAATGCTTCACCGACCAGGTGACTAAAAATAAAGATGCGTCCCAAGCGTAGGACTCTTGACCAGTGCAGCACAATATCCGGAAGTACCGAAGTTGAACCACAGAGACGACTAAAAGTGTTTGACTCAAAAGTGTGGAATTGCAGTTTAACCTGGCTCTTAGGTAGCCACCCCTTGTTTGATAGGATTAATTAACTAATTAACCAACTGATTCACTAAATGCAGATTAAAAATGAGAGTACAGCTGAGGGAACCCAGCATTCACAACTAGCCTAATCAATGTTCACTCAGGCCACAATTACTCTTTTTACTGATTTTAGAATAAGAAAAAGGATCCCTAACAAATGCGCACCACCTGTCACCAAATTCTATGCGCATTCGAATTCCGGCGATGCCTGAGTTTTGTTTGTTAGAAGAGTTTTCGTTTCCTAAAGTTGCTCAAAAATCAAGTTAATTCGCTCCCAAGGTAGCACATCAATCAGTTTAGTGGCAAAACGCTTTCGCCCCCAGCCGCACTCTATACGACTACTCACTCATGATTATATTAATTGCAGAAATTATACTAAACCTAGATCTAAACATGTTATGTGAATTAAAAATAGTAATAGAAAACAATACCACTGATCATGCGAAGAAAACGAACTTGATTATTGATACCAAAACACCAATCCGGAAGCTGGAAAAATCTGAAATATACGCGAAGATGAACTGCTGAATGTTGAATGCTGAAAAACGTAGCCGAAAAACTTAGAACAAGAAAACCTAAATTAAAGTCTGGAACCCTAATCACGAGTGTTAAGATAGTATTTATATCAGAATCCTCGCTAACTATAATTAAACCAAAAATAAAACAAAATTAACTCCAAACGACTGCGTTCCACGGCAGAGATAAACGCCCGCGGTAGCGCTACCTAAGAAAACGGGTAGCGCTACCGAGCCTATTAAGTTCCGTTTGACCGATGACTCGAAGTTTGACCATTGACTCGAAGCATCTCGGTAGCGCTACACCACTTTTGCTGTGGCGCTCCAAAACCTTCTGTTCATTTCTATGCCCTTTTGTGTCAATCTTGAGCGCTCCAGAGAAATAGGGTAGCGCTCCCGACGGATTACGTTCACTTTCATGCAAAAACTACTCCATGCTCACTCCCGGTCTACGTGGATACATTACCAATGTCTCGAAATTTGTGCCCACATCCTAGATTACCTGCAAAACATACTCAACACACCAAAAACACCACGTGCACATATCAAATGGGAAATGAAGCTCAAACCACACATCTAACATGCTAAATCACGCTACTTAGGCACTCAAAAGCATGTTTTCCACGTGCCTATAAACATTCACCACTAGTCTGACCCCTCTCTGTTGATTTACTTCGAAGCCGTTGCACCATCTCCTTAGCTATAACATAGGCAGACTTAACTGTGAATTTCCCATCCGATGTGTCCTTCCAAATGCGGACTTGTGGTTGGAGGAATGATTTTGTGCATGACAATTGGGAATTGGTTTGTTGATATCAGTAAACCTTTTTCCGTATTTATTCCAAAAAGCCATGTCCTAATTCACCTGGATTTGGGTTTCCTTGAGTAGAAACTATTTCCATGTCATTGTATTTTCCCTAAATGTGCACACCTACAGTGGAATTATTTCGAACTCCCTTGACAAACTTATTATGAGATAGGCCGGTGGATATTAATTTGTTTGTTTCTCTTTACGGAACATGGT
This sequence comes from Vaccinium macrocarpon, assembly GCA_022606695.1. Taxonomy (NCBI): domain Eukaryota; kingdom Viridiplantae; phylum Streptophyta; class Magnoliopsida; order Ericales; family Ericaceae; genus Vaccinium; species Vaccinium macrocarpon. Next base: position 28,048,584 of record CM040181.1, on the reverse strand, counting down.
TGATATCTTAACCACACCAAAAACCATAGAGTTTGGGAAGTGTCCAAAGATAAAAGGTTTTTTGGCCGGACTAGGAAAGAAATTAATTAGTCGGGCCTGCACGTAAGCTAATTCCCGTCGAACCAGAAAAAAAAATTTAACTGTTCTTTAATAACTCAAAATATGTGGAACTTATTGTTTGTGAACGAATACATGCAATCCACATTGGTTGAGTTTTTATGAAATGTTGATGATTTATAATATTGGGACATCTGCGTTTGATAGCTTAAGATTACAAAGCCGTCGACGATGACAAAACCCATGTGAAAAGAGACTTTTTTGGGTTTCTAATGTACTAATTGTAGATATTTAATTAGCCCCTAAAGTTTAGAATTTGTGTTTAATACAGAGACATCATTTGTGCGGCTCCTTGAATACAATGGTGTTTTTACATATTTAACAATTAATAACACATCCAATAATGACTTATTTACCTTTACGGTCACTTTAAACAAGGCGAATGCCATTTTCAACACCAATATGCAATTTTCAAAGTCAATTTAAAGAAGACGTAAATCTTTTTTGCTGACGATTTTTTAAACTCATTTTTCAATGATAAGTCATTTGAGGAAATACTTAAAATAATATTTTCAAATTATAAATTGTTGCAAAAAATTTGGGAAATATGTGTTCTTCTAGTTAATTAAAAAGAATAATTTTGGGTGATGCATGTGGCGATCAATAATGCATGGGGCTGATGGTGTGTGGGAAGAGAACAAATATTAAAAGAGAGTACTACAGTATGCCCCTTGAAAAGGAGCATATGGTACACCCCATTATGTATTATTTTGCTACTACGTATGATTTGGTACTTGTTAAGTTTGATTTTGGTCTAGTTATGGATTTTAAAAAATTCACTATTCATGGTAACCTTGTTACGTATAGTTTTTTTTGTACTTGTAACAAATCGTAATGGATTTTTTTAGCGAAATATGTGTTCTTCACGTACATATTGGAAGTAATCTACTAAAAATAACTAAAAACTACCAAAAAAACACATAATAAGAATCAAAATCATACATAACAAGTACCAAAAAATACATAAATGGGATATACATATGTCCTTTTTCAAGTGATCGTACCATAGATTTTTCCGAAATTAAAACTTTAAGATTTTTAGAAGTACACAATCACCAATCAAAAGTTACGAAAACAGGTTGCGATAGACCCATAGTCCGTGCGCCCTTACTTTCGGCCACCTGATTTACAAAAAAGACTCAATCGAATGGGTTGGTGAATTGAAAGCAATTTCAAAAGTTCACTTGAAAATCACCAGAAACCCCTCTTAAAAGTGATGAGTAGCAGAGTGATTAATGGTACGCATAAAGAGGTTGGTAGATGCTGGTGGATGGTGAATATGGTGATGGACTGCTAGCAGATTCGGCAGCCTTTGTTGTGAGGCCTTTTTTGACCATGGTGAATAGTTTTGTATTCTTGTTCATGGTGAGGGACAGCTAATGAGGGATATTCACCCTAATATGTTGTGAGGCCTTTTTTGACCATGGAGATTTACGCGGATACCTCACTTGAGGAAATAAGTGCGAAACAACGCGAGGCTGTTACTAGTGAGAGAGGACGTAAGAATGGATTTGGGTGAGTTAAAAATCATTTTTCACAAGAAAAAACTTGAGACTACATCTAAATTATTTGTATCGGTCGAGTAGTTGTGATAGCAGCCATGCATGAACCGTTTAGGGGAATCGAGAATGAAACAATACGCGTACGATATTTAATCTTGCACCTATTTCAACTATTATAGAAGAGTCCAAATTTGATAAGTAGTAGCTACTGGTGAAAATCTTGACCCGGCCCAATATCTATGTATTTAGATTTTGAAACCAATTGATACTAGCCAAAAAGAGAATCTATACATGCATACACAATATTGTGGATGGCGTAGTAAATTAAATTGTTGGCTATCGTTACGTCAAACTATGTTTTCCAACATTATTTGATAATGACCATATTGCTGATACTGATACGTGTTAATCCGATAGCGCTGTAGTTAGGGGCCATCTCAATTATGGTTGAAGACCTGCAGTAGTACTTGAAGTCTTGGACGAAGAAGCTACAATGAAAGTAACCTTAGACGTACCGACCTTGAATAACTCTGAATTGCTCAGCGGGGACCATTTTTCATTTCTTGGAGAGCAAGAGCTCTCTCTCTCTCTCTCTCTCTCTCTCTCTCTAAATGTGGGTTGATAAGCTTTTAACTTGTGCCATGCTAAAACAAGCTTTTGACTTATGGAAATTGATTACTCAATCGACAATTGAGTTGTGATATACCATAAATTTAAGCCCCGCTATATGGATCCTTAATTACGACATTGGAGGAATTTATGGGGATTGACCTTAATATTGTACGTCCTCATGTAGATAACTGACACACTTAGTACCTAGATTTTGATCCACAAGTCATACCATATGGTTCAAAATACTTAAGATTAAGGAACTAATAGTTTCATATATGATTTGTTATATAGCTAACATTACTCATAAAGACTTTCAATGTTGGATAAAACACTCTCTACCTCCAAATTTAGAATATTACAAATATAGTTAACACGTAGCTCGAAATTTTGACCTAAATAGAAGATAATGTCATATAGAAAAAATAAAGGGACTTTCACCATTTGAAACAAAAAGCACATTGTGTTGCTAAATGTTTTTGTACGTGAATCAAGACTTCGAACAATTCGCTTGCTTTTTTGGTGGGATCGCAAGAACTTCATTAAAAGCAAAAAAAAAAAAAAGTATGTGTTGTCGCCATTGCATATAGGGTAAGGAACGCCGGCGACGAGCGAAGGCTAAGCAATAATTCGCCTTCTTGTTTTTCTATTCATTTTTCGTTATAACTCAGGTGTGTGTCCTAACTAAAGCACATCAACGAATCCCCAAGCCTAAAGATCAACTATAGCTATCTATCACAAAAGTAGACCGGCAGTAATGTTTACGAAAGCAACGGCTCTACTGTCTCCATAGGTCGGCATGTCCTGCCAATCGCATCAACAATTGTCCGTCTCGGTAAAAAATAAAATAAAAAATAAAAAAGAAATAAAAGAGGTGGTGTTATTAGACCTATTGAGTGACAAACTCTTACGATTGGGAAGAGACAAGAGAGTAATTGAGTAGGGCACATGGTTCTGCTTAAAAAGACTGAAACAAAACTTACCATATGAAAAGTTTGTCGAAGGTGACAACTCACATGAAGCGCACATTAGACCATTCCCTCTATCTCTCTCTCTCTCTGTGATTGACTATGGGCATAAGCTGAGAATGCGGTCGCATCGGGCTTTCAATTTTTTTCAATTTTTTTTCCTCCCAAATATTTACGCTCTTGTATTATGTTTATACATTTGTGATAGAAGAAAAAATGTCCAATAAAACCTAGGGGCCAATTTAAATGAAAGTCCAAAGCAAAATGCCCAAAACAATGGTGTCAAAACTTGGTTATAAATTTATGAGTTTAATTATCACTTTTGCCGGGGAAAAAAAAAAAAAAGTAAGAAGAGTGATGATTACGCAACGCATTTGAATTTGAAGGATTAATTATCTAGCTTTTTGTTACCTTTTCAATTTTTAACTTGTTAATTATGCAAAAAGATACATTCATAAAATTTCGCATTCAGTTCCAGAAAACGCAAGCCGGCCCCCTCTCCCCCTCTCTCTATCTCCCGTAGGAGACATACCCATGGACCATCTGCTTCCTCTCATTCAACCAAGTAGGCCCATGCAAACTCTCTCTCTCTCTCTCTCTCTCTCTCTCTCTCTCTCTCTCTCTCTCTCCTTTGATAGAATTTATTCAAACCAAAATACATGGGAGTTGTAAGTGGTGAAAATTTAGGCAAATTTACACGCAGAAAGTTCTCTTATATCGCCCACATCAGATTTCGGGATTCAGCCTCGCTTCCCTCCTTTCATATTTACAGACATGAATGATTTAATGAAAAATAAAAAATACATGAGAGTCAACGGCAACTTGATATACCAACTTGACCACATATTGGTTGAAACGGAAGTGTGGACGTAAGTGCAAAGGAGTCAAGAGTAGAGAATCGTAGTCTTTAACAAAATCCAAGTGTTGTTGGACTTCGCTATCAGCCATTGACTTGAATGAAAAAGACTTTGTCAGCAACGAGTAATAGCCTTGCAACTTCCTCGAACTTCATTTACATTTGAGGATGAAGACAGAAGAAATTTAAGAAAAACTATGCCATGCATGCTTTTCGAACTTCGTACACATATCAGCGATGTCGGGCTATGTATCGGTCAATAATGTGTGTAAGCCGATAGTGAATAGTGTTATACATATATTTGTGTGAATATCTGTATATATTAGAGGATAAATTTTTTGACACTTCTCGATTATAACATGATAGGGACACACAACAATCTTGTTTCAAATTTATTAAATTCTGTATAAATATTTTTGACATTTGCAAATAAATTTAGTTGGATATTCATGGTGCTGCTTTTTCAGTGTATTTATAAGATTAGATTAGATAAATATGTAGCGTCATTATCGTATATACACTCTTTTCATTTACCTAATTCCAACAGGGAGAATGCTTTTAACTTAAATTTTACTTTGAAAATATTACTAGAAGACATGGCGTTTTTTTTTATCAGGAAAAAAAAAAATTTAAAAATAACGAAAGTAGGAGTTGGCAGAGCCACATCGTTAGTGTAAATGCAAAAGACGCTTTCTAATCAATTACTAGAGCCGTAAAATAATCCAATAAAAAAGGTTATTATATCTTTATTATTTACTTAAGACTCCCGAAAAATAAGGGCCGGACTTGCTATTTACCGTAAATAAGCAACACGGAATAGATAATATTCCCCCGCATCAACGACGAATGTTTATTTGGAAAGACAATATAAACAAGGATTTTTCTAGTGTCCAAAAATATTGTGTTGGCAACACTACATTTATTTCTAACAATCGATCGCTTCTTCACATGATAGTTAGGGCATTCCCTTGAGCAGTCTAAGATGGGAAAGAATTAAGAAAGAAAGAGAAAATAACCTAGAGGTTTTTTAGTTCAGCATAACCTTTTGTCCACCTTCATAAAAAATAAATAAATAAATAAGGGATGATTATCTTCTCTTAACCAATTTCACTCTCTCCAGACACCAAGTCAACTTCTTTCTTTTTTACCCTAAAGAGGGGTGTCTAGGTCAAGTTACATGCACATTGACTAATCTCGTAAAGACAAATTACACTTCATCATAAGTCAATATATACTATAAATTTATGGCCGGCTTCAATAGCTAAATATTTTATAAACCCTAGGGGCTGGCCTATGAATGCAGGGTTTGCTCTCTCCTTAAGTTTTGCGTTCGAAATCCCTTAGGAACTACAGTATTAACTTCTTTGAGGTCAGTCTATATAGAGTTTTGCTCTACATTTAGATGCAGCACCTGCTAAGGTTTGCTCTCTCCTAAGGGTTTACCTTTGAAACCCCTTATGTACTATTAACTTCTTTAAGGCTAGTCTATATAGAGTTTTACTCTAATTTTGGATGCGGCACCCGCTATAAAAAAAAAAAGTTATATATTTTATAGTAAACCCGTTCCTTTTGCTGATATTTCTATGAAGTGGAGGTTGGTGACAGGAAAGCATTTGAGATGTTCCTTGGTCTGCTTGCTTGTAAAGTTAACGACAACTCCATCTATCGTGATTGCCAGTGTAGGAAGCAATTTTTGGATTACGAAATATGGTAAAGAGTAAATTGCATAAAATAGAAGCTACATATGTAGTAATTCTTAGATAAGGCTGAGTGTCGGGAGATGTCCCTCCTGTTTCTGAGCTTCTTTTCTTTGTATTCTGAATCAGGGGTGATCATAGTATTGCTATGTTTTTGGTGTTTTTTGGTTGATCTCTTATGAATCTTTTGGGTCCAAGTAGCAAATGATTGTCGCTTGAGCGGGTGACAATCTAGTTGGAATGATATCTTGCGTTGTGATGCCGTTTTCTTGGTTCCATTTAGGGGGTGTTCCATTAACTTAGTTTTTTGAAAAAAATCTAGTTTTTCACGGTTTTTTATGTAATGTGATGTCTTGTGAGAGAATGACATGTCTTGGTATTTGGAAAAAATAGCTTTTTATTAGTAGAACACTCCGTTAATCATTGTAACCCTCGTTTCTTTGATTAATAAAATTTCTTTGCCGTTCAAAAAAAAAAAAGATTTAGAGAGTAGCGGCGCATTGAGAATTTTCATAGTACTTTTTGGAACTCTCTCTCTCTATGCTTTTCTTTCTTAGTGTTCTTAATTTTATCTTTTGATCTTTATGATAATGAATTTTTCATTTGCCTTGATAAATAAATATATATATAGAATCCACTTCTGGTCAGGGATCCCAGATTTTAAAAAATTCCGGACCTCATTGTTCCCGATCGAATTTTGATGATCTGAACCATCCAATGTCTTTAAAAGATGTTTTTTTGGGCTCCCGCAAGAAATTAATGTCTTTAAAAGATGTTTTTTAGGGCTCCCGCAAGAAATTAACAAAAAAAAAAAATACCGGAAAGTGTTTGATCCGAGTAGTTTTTCACAAAATTGTACATATAGTAGTTTTGTGAAAAACGGTTCGGATCAAGCCTTTCCCGGTATTTTTTTTCAGATTTTCACAAGGCCTTAAAAAACACCTTTTAAACACTTTGGACGGTTCGGATCAACAATATTCGATCGGAACCAATGAGGTGTGCATTTTTTTATAATCCGGGATCCTTGATAGGAAGTGTGGTGTGTGTATATATATATAGGATAAACTTCCAATAAGGGTCCCTTATTGAAGTTACCATGCGGACCTCACCTTTCTGAGCCAAATTTTGATGATCCGAACCGTTCAATGTTTTTAAAATGCATTTTTAAGGGCCTCTGCAAGGATTCGTCCAAAAAAAATACATGTAAGGGCTTCATCCGATCAGTTTGGTTAAAAACGTTATATATAGCATTTTTAACAAAAACTGATTGGATGAAGCCCTTACAGGTAGTTTTTTTGGAAGAATCCTCACGGAGGCCCTTAAAAATGCATTTTAAAAACACTGAACGGTTCGGATCGTCAAAATTTGGTCCAGAAACACAAAAAATGGCTAGGTCTGCATGGTAACTTCAATAAGGGACCCTTATTGGAAGCTTATCATATATATATACATACACCACACTTCCAGTCCAAATTTCCAGATTTAAAAAAAAATCCGAACCTCATTGATCTCGATCAAATTTCAATGATCCGAACTATTCAATGTGTTTAAAAGGTGTTTTCTAAAGCCTACACTAGGAATCAGCAAAAAAAATACCAATAAGGGCTTAATCCAAGCAGTTTTTCAAAACTGCTATATGTACAGTTTTGTGAAAAATTGTTTAGATCAAGCCCTTCCCGGTTTTTTTTGTTGATTTCTCGCAAGAGCCTTAAAAAATACCTTTTAAACACATTGGATGGTTCGGATCATCGAATTTCGATCGGGATCAATGAGGTCCAAATTTTTTAAAAATTCGGGATTGATCCCTCACCAGAAGTGGACTGGATATATATATATATATATTCTAGTCCACACCTCCCTGAAATAAGAAAAACATGGTTTGGATCAAGCCTTTCCCGATGTTTTTTTTTTGAAGATTTTCCATTAGGACCCTTGAAAACACCTTCTAAATACATTGGACGAATCGGATCGTCAAAAAAAAAAATTGTATAAAAAGTCCGAATACTAAAAGTCCGGATTAGAAACTTAACCTATATATATATATATATATAGGTTAAGCTCAACCTATATTAAAACTAGTCGATCTACTAGTATTGTATTTTAAGGAATTGATTGATTAACACGCCATAAAAATGTCTCAACGTTTTATTATGTACATATATGATTATCTAGTGCAGTTGAGAGAGAAAAAATTTGCAATGCTCATTTTTTGAAAGTATCTGACAATATTCCTATATATTTAGTGTTGTTTGGAGTAGTGCTTATAGGGGAATTGCATTTACACCACATGTACTTTGCCTGATTTGCAGAGATATCCCCCTAAACATCATTTTTAAGCACTTACACCCTCTACTTTTGACTAAAGTGCAACTGTAGATGCCGTTAATAAAATAAATTAAAGACTTAAAAGGCCATACAGTTCCATAACTCTAAAGATATTAAAGAACCCTTTTCTCTCTACACCAACATAGATCTTCTCTCTTAAAATCCAAAACCCTATTGATTTCTTTCTATATCTCTCTTCCTCTATCCAATGAAAACCCCCAAGTAGTACAAATGGCATCTCCGACGTCGGTACATGGTTGGAATACCCCATCGATACAAATAGCAGCGTTGTTTTTTAACCAAGGATGCCGAAGACATACTAGGACATGTTAAACAAGTTTGGCACACGTACATTGCAATATTGAAAACTTGGAATTGGGTGGTGGTGTTTCATATCTTCATAATGTCAATATTATTTTTTATTCCATATTTTTCTAGCATCCATCTCAGTCAATAATATATCTCATATAAATTTTCTTCATTCGTATTTAACGCTACCCGCCATATTATTGCCATATTTATTCTGTGTTTGTATCTTATGCTTGCATCAATGCATCTTAAGGTTTGACGAAAAAATGTCAAGTGTTCTCGCAACATACCACGTGACACAAAATCCTGTAGATTCTATATAAATGTGTGTACCTCGCATGATTAGATAATAATAGTAATAGACAAGAACCACTGAATAATTACTTGAGTTAGACAGTGATCGATTCCATCGATCAAATGTTCAACTTGTTCTATGCTGTGACACACTCATTTAATATGAGGACCCACTCAAGCAAGTCCAAGCCCTCCTTGTACCAGATATATTTTGTCAGCTCACAAGTCAGGTAAACATGGCCATGTATAGCACATTCACAAAACCCCTGTCTCAAACAATTTTTCTCAAACCATCCAAATCACAAAGTAGTCCCCAAACTAGCCCTATTCATTAGATGTTAATGCAAATCAACATCAATAGGGCCGGACTCATCCAGCCAAGCTTGATAGTATTGATCTTATTGCTTCTGGATTTGGCATATGTGACTTTTCAACGCACCCTGTTTTGGCCAATCTAGTTCATGTCAACAGCTGGAAAACTCAAGGCCTACCCTCTGCAACACGTAGTGAAGATGGAGGACGATCCTCTCTAGTCTATGAAAATACATTGTTGTCCATTAAGTTTTTCCGTTCATAATATAAATGTTTGGGCTTGTCGATAACATCGATCATATCAAAAGATCAAGTTAATCCGATATCAGTTGATAAAGTTGTACATATAGTACATTTGTCCCGAGATAATTGAGTTCCAATTCAGTGTTGTAATCGTGTTGTCTTGTAAAGACAAATATGTTATGAAATCACATCAAACGATATCTGATCAACCTAATTTTCGATGCAACTAATGTTCCAACAAGCTCTAGAATCTAGATTGTTTTGACCATCAAAGTGGGCTCAAGAAGGATCCACATGAAAATATGTTAGAATAATATTTACCACATGCACACAATAATGAATAGGAAAACAGTAAAGAATCGAACACAGAAATTTACGTGGATCCCCAAGATTGGGTACCTCCACATGAGCGGGAGCGAGTCTATATTATTATGATCAAAATCAGCTAGGGTTTTTACGCCATGGCTCTAAACAATGCAGTATGTAACTTTTTATCGGCAAAGAAAATTTCATTAATTAATGTGATAAAAGATAAAATATCAGTATAATAGGGGGGAAATACATCGTGAAAGCTTTGAAGGGCATACATAACTCTCGTGCAACTACTACTCGTATTCCATCTGCCGCTCACTTATTCAATTTTCAAAATACGAAGTAGTTAATAGAAAAAGAACAAATTAGGTGTGAAACATCTCTCTCAATTTGTTTTTAAACAAAGTCAAACAAAGTTCTTCAAAACCGTAACCAACAGGGACCAAGCTTAGACGGATTGGAACCCGAAATTTTCAGTTGGTTTTTTTGTGGTTAGTTCAGTTTACTCGGTTATATCTTCATCCCTACAACAAATTGCTAACGAGAGTACATATTAAACATGAGTTTTTTTTTTTTAATTTTATCCTACTCGTCGAAAATCCTGAAACAATTTTGTAATTACCAAAAAAACAGAACCAATCAAGGTAGGGAAGGATCTGTTTGGGGATGCCAAAAATGATCCGTGGATGGATTAGGAGAAATGGAAACATATGTGTTTATGTTGTGCCCTAGGATTGGGCCAGAAGAGGTGGGAACATGTGTGTCTTGTTTTGTGCCATGAACTCTTTCATAAACTAGGACCGATGTGATTATTTTGGACATGTTTTAGGGTATTTGTACTCTTGTGCTTCATCTAAGGAGGCATACCTAATGGTTCCAACCCTGAAAATTGTTGGAAGAAAACAACAACGATTTTGGTTCCAGAGAACAGCTTAGGTCATGTTTGGTAACACTCTTGTTTTCTGTTTTCTATTTACTGTTTTCTAAAAATCAATTTCTGAAAATAGGGAAAGTGATTTTAAATTTTTGAAATTGGAAGTAGTGCTACTTCCACTAATACGGATTATTAGTGATTTTAAATTTTAAATTGATTTTAAATTTTAAAAATTCCTAAAAATAAAAACAGAAAACGGAAAGTGGAAGTGTTACCAAACAAGACCTTAGAATTCAAATAAATCGTAACAAAAAAAAAAAAAAAAGCATTCAAAGTAATGCTACAGACTCTAGGGGTTACTAATTAATCTGTTAACGTCTCGTTTGTTATCACTTCTTATTAGCTTATTCACCAAAATTTTAAGCAAATAAGCTAATAATTAAGACGTCATCCCAAACAGGTCCTAAATGTACAAGTACTACCTTCATACACGCATATATTTTCGTCTTTAGTACAAGAGTAAGTAGATGGATAGAATTTTTGGCCATTTGCGAGACAAATTTTAGAACCGTAGAGCTTTTCACTGAAAAATGCTAACCCATATATGAGGGCCACCAAGAGTTTGTGCGAAATTTGTTTTTCCTTTTTTGTTTTTGTCTCTCTTTTATACTTTTTTTGGGATCTCGAATTGTTAGTATTTTGTTCCAAGTCTGGATTAATATGTTATATATTGGGTGTTAAGGTTTGGAAGTAGTTCTTTTTATACATATGATTCGTGGAATTTGAACCGCAGTCACATATATAATCCTTTAAAATGCCCTTAGTACCTCCGTTCTCAATTCTCACTCTCGCAAATGTTAGGACCTTAAGACACTTTCGCTCGCGTTCACACACATGCACGCAGACTATTCAAACCTGGCGTCCTTGAACAATAGCTCTCGGCTCACCAATTACTTACTGGGCCGTAGATTCCCGTTGGGCTTTGATCTGTCTGTTAAATCGGAGGCCGCTAGTGAGAATCTCACAAGTGGTTTGGGCCTCTATGAGGTCCATCTATGTAGATTTTACAAAGGGCTTTGGGCCTCTATCCAGTGTAATTAATCTTCTCTGAAATCGCACATTTCCAGACCCAAAAAGACAGTAATGGTTCCAGCCCTAATAGTTCCAGAGAACAGCTTAGAATTCAAAAGAGTAATGTTAGAGACTCTAGGGTCTCGTTTGGTATCACTTCTTATTAGCTTATTCACCAAAATTTTAAGCAAATAAGCTACTAAGACGTCATCCCAAACAGGTCCTAATAAATGTGTACATGATGTTACATTCATACGCGCATATATTTCCGTATTTAGTACAAGAGTTAGTAGATGGGTAGAATTTTGGGCCATTTTTCCGAAACAAATTTTAGAACCGTAGAGCTTTTTGCTAAAAAAATACTACTCCACCTTCTGTATAGTTGGAACCCAATTACCCATACAAGGGCCACCAAGAGTTTGTGTGAATTTTGTTTCTCCTTTGTGTTTTTCTCTCTTTTATCCTTTTTTTTTTCGGATGTGGAATTATTCGTATTTTGTTCCAAGTCTGGATTAATATGCTATATATTGGATTATTGGGTGTAGTTTCGAAGTGTTTCTTTTTTAAGATTCGTGGAATTTGAATCTTATTCACATAATTCTTTAAAATGTCCTGAGTACCTGCTTGTTAAGCCCAACAAATGCACCACTTTCAAATGTACGAAGAATCAAAAAAAAGCAACATTGCAGATATACGTGTTTCCGCCAATCGGGCCTCCACGTCAGCCCACGGGGGGGGAGGTTTCATTTATAATCAGGAGAATTATCGTTAATGCCTGGTTGTGTTTACATACTCACACTCTCACAATAGATGAAACTCACCAGTCACTCGTGTATCTCTCACAACTCTCTGCCTCTCTCTCAGTTTTGTCACACAAAACAATACAAGGCTATAAAGAGCTTATATAATACATCAAATAAACCCTGGACCCTCCCAACCGGGCCTAAGCCCAAGGCCCACACGGGGTGGACTCCCAACACTGCTTTCATTCCTTGCTCTCACAAATTTTAGTTGTTTAATATGTGATTTAAAGACACTTTCACGTTTGCTCCCTCTCAGAGCATCTCCTACCCATCTCTATTTTTCTAAAATGGAGAATGGAAGTGACACATTGGGGGGAGATTTTGTAATTAATGTCATCTTTTTGTACTTTTTTGGAGAATCTTGGAGGGACCCATCATCTTTTTGTACTTCAACCCATCTCTATTCCTCCAAAATGAGATTTGGTTCTCTATTTTTTGAGGATCAAAATAGTTTTGGAGGACCAAATCTCTAAAAAAGATAGTGGGACCCTCCAAGAATCTCTATAAGTGAAGAAAAGAGGACATTAATTACAAAATCTCCCCCCAATGTGTCACTTCCATTCTCCATTTTAGAAAAATAGAGATGGGTAGGAGATGCTCTCACACACATGCACGTGGATTATGTGACCTGGATTCAAACTTGGCGTCCTCACAATAGCTCTCGGCCCACCAATTTTTTACTGGGCCGTAGATGCCCGTTGGGCTTTGATCTTTCTGTGTAGATCAGAGGCAGCTAGTGAGAGTGATTCGTGAGAATCTCACAAGTAGTTTGGGCCTGTATGAGGTCCATCTCTGTAGATTGCGGAAAGGGCTTTGGGCCTCTATCCAGTTTAATTTATCTTCTTTGAAATTGTTCACATTTCCAGACCCAAAAAGGCAGTAATTGTTATCGACTGTGAATTAGGACAAATCGTCGGTATGTAAATCTATCGGGATACTTATTTCTCAATTTCAAATTATTCATTTCTGCATTTTCATGGGAAAAACCTAATTACACTTTGGCTCCGTTCCTCTGTCAGGAATGTTACGTGAGAAATAGATTTCCAAGAAAAGCGAAGTGAGGTGAAGTAAAAGAAAGTGGAATTTATTTTCCAGTGTTCGTTCTCTTAACAAGAAATCTTGCAAGAAAACTAAAATTCCTTCCTCTTGGTTGGATCTATTTCGCAAGAAAGTGTTTTTAATAGGAAAGTTAAAGTTGTGAGTCCCACAACTTTCTCGGCAACTAAATACACACGGAAATCTATGAGAAATTTGACTTTCTTATCGTTTTTGTGTAGCTGAATGGGGCCTAAGGGCTAAGAGTACCAACACAGTTGGTTCTTCCACTATGTCTGGCAGAATTTTTTCCTACACTAGCTTCACCTGAACAACACTTTGGGTACCAAAATATTTTTTTTGGGTGTTCACTGTCAAAATCTAACTAATTCTTACTTTAATTCTACGGGGGCGGCCCTCGTGTGAAGAGGCCAGACTGGGGCCCCCGATTTTGGGGCCCGTCGCCTCTTAGAAATTTTATATATATATATATATGGTTGCCTTCAAATGAGAATAGCGGGCCATAAATACTGAGCGGGCCTGATTCTTACACAAACTCCATTACTGGGGATGCTTTAAGAGTAGGTGTTATTTATGCACCTAAAAATGAAAAGTAGGTGAGTATAATAACACTTAATCACTTACTAAACAACCTTAAATCACTTTATAACTTATGTACTCGTGACAGATCTATGGAAAGTGCGAGAGCAAAATTTTGCTTCATCTTCAGCCACATCTGCGCATCATGCACCATGTCAACCCACCCCGCCTCAAGTCATATATTGAACCCTCGAGCTCATTGGTTCCAAAAAAAAAATTTGAGTCTCAAATGATTGAAAATTGAGAGCTCAAAAGACTATCAGATCGCCGTGAAATAAGACTAACATCGTCCCTGGGCACAAGCTAGCAATGCTGAAGTCCATTTATGAAAGGCAACCAACTAAAAAGATATGCTCTACAAATGTAGTAGACTGATGTAACTAGGCGTAAAATAAAAACCGGTCAACCGGATCAAACCGGTGGTTTGGTTTGGTTTCTAAAAGTAATCAATCGGTTTGGTTTTGTAAAGCCTCTAATTTTGGGAATGTTATATTTATTACGTAAATAATAAATAAAGTCTTACAACAATATTCCACCTGGAAAATTATATGATTCTCCTTCCAAATACGTTTATTCCTTCCCAATACATTTATTCTATACAGGATCAACTAGGGTTTCTTCTATTTCCTCGCACAGCTGCCAGCCCCGACAATGTCCAGCCAGCTCCATAAGCCTCTAAGCTATAGTTCTCTTCATGTTCATCTCTAAAGCCTAGCATAATACGTCAGAGTTGCAGAGCAACATCATGATATTATGTCAGGGTCACACAAGGGCAACACTGTGAGCGATAACGCTTAGTAGAAACCACTACCCCATATCTTTACACTAACAGTTATAAAAGATTTCGACAAAAATGAACAAGAACAGTTTAACAGATAACCGAATCTCTCATGAAAATATGCATTTGTCCATGTCAGTGCAATAGTGTTGGTGTCATTTCAAATCAAAGTATTTTCGCACGCAAAATAATGTGTCTCGCTTAATCTTTTAATTTTAGTATTCTTCTTCAAATTTATCTAAGTGTGGGACTGCTTCCGACTTCCGGGCCCACAGTCCAGTCACTCCACTCTATGGCACTGCTTCCAGTCACCAGGCCTACAGTCCATCCCTTGAAAGTTATTGGGTCGTTTATGTCTCCTTTCAACTGACGGTCACCAACCTTTCCGCTCGAGATCCCAGCCACATGTATCAAGGCGCATACTTAACAAGATACAAGGTTCGTCCACCCCGTGACACACACAGACATAGTCCCAGCTATCTTGTCATCATGGCGCACACTAATATGATACAAGGTCCGTCCACTATATGTTGTACACACTTAGCACCAAAGACAACCAAGTTCTCTCCACAAAGTTGGGACAGTGCTCAAGCGGTACTACCACATCAATTCAATTCAATCAATCCATTTAATTCATCTCATTTCTGGTCAATCATTTATTCATTTTCTCAAAAACCATGCTGTGTTGTTCTCGTAAAACATGTCTCGTGAATATGCAACATGTCTCATATGTAAAACTCGTTTAATGAATATGCAACTTTTCACAAAAGGCGTTTCAAATCAATGTAACTTCCTTGTAAAACATGTCACATAAAATCATGGTTTCTCTTACGCAATCCTTTTTGAAAACCAATCTAGGATTAGTAGGAAAATAGTACTGAACAAATTCTTAGTCACATTTCAGTTCATCATTTCAAAATCTCGTGTCTCGTGACTTTCCGTAAAACAATGCGATTAATAAGCAACTAGTCAACTGCATGTTTTTCCAAAAACCAATTGGGCATTATAACAACGTAAAAATAGATAAGTCGAATTACCAAATGGTCGTTATTATGACTCAAAAATGTATCTTTCATAACCACGACTAATTTCTCGAAAACTATTTATTATCTCGACGTTCGAAAAAATTCAGGTAGTAGATCAAGCATTATAATGACTACATAAAATTAAGCTAAAACAAGACTAGAGTAACAGTGAACTACCTCAATTCTAGTTATCAATCGGAAGACACAAAAGCTAGGTGGAATTCTTCAGGCAGCAAAACCTCTAGGTTTTCCTGAAAACAACTACTAACTTGACTACTATTAATATGGATTGAAAAGTGGATTTCAGTGGAGGAAGGTGGTGGCTTTCTTTGAGTATGGGAAGAACACTTTGAAGATCTTCAAGAGATTAAAGAATTAGAAGGTGATTAGAAGAGTTTCCTCACATTAATTAGAAGGCTACTAAAAAGTTACTACAAGAATTCTACAAAAGTGAGGAGTGAAAGGTGCGAGAAATGTGGGAAGAGTGAAGTCCTATTTACAGGCAATTGGGCAACCTCTCTCTCTCTCTCTCTCTCTCTCTCTCTCTCTCTCTCTCTCTCCAATCAATGCTAACCTTGGAGTGGTGAGCAAGAATCATAGGTCTTGATGGAAAATCTTAGGCAAATCCTAGTAAATCTTAAGTTTAATGATTAAAATCCTAGACAAAGCTTAGGGAATTCTAGGAAATCAAATCTCATGGGATTCTAGGTACATATATATACATGTATATATACAAACTTGGAGACCAGGTATGGAGATACATACTAGGTGTATCTCTCCCATAAATGATAACCTTGGAGGGCAAGTATCAATTGGTGTGTTTTAGTAGAGCTATATATATAGTATACTAGTACACACACACATATATATATACACCACACTTCCCCTCTAAACTCCCGAATTTTGTTAAGTTACGGACCTCATTGATCCCGATTGAATTTCAATGATCCAAACTGTCCAATGTGTTTAAAAGGTGTTTTTTAGGCTCCCCACGAGAAATCATCAAAAAAATACCGGGAAGGGCTTGATCAGAACGCGTTTTCACAAAATCGTGAAAACACAGTTTTGTGAAAACGGCTCGGATCAAACCCTTCCCAGTATTTTTTTTTTTTTTTTTGATGATTTCTCACGGGGACTTTAAAAAATACCTTTTAAACACATTGGACAATTCAGATCATCGAAATTCGATCGGGATCAATGAGGTCCGTAACTTAACAAGTTAAAGGAGTTTGGAGGGGAAGTGGACTCTATATATATACTAGTACATGCATACACAAATAATCAATAAATAAATAATTTTCTAAAAAAAAACAATTCGAATACATTTTCGTAAGAAAAAAAATAAGGGTCCTTACAAGTTTGGTTTGATTTTTAGCCAAACTGAAAAAAATTGTTTAATATGGTTCAGTTTGTCACCTTTCAATTCTGAATAAAATGGACCAGACTGAATTTGTTTGTATCCAAGACCGGAGGACTAATAAAAGAGAAGCTTTTCCAACTAGTTGTTTGGTCATTTGCCAATTTTGGCCAATTTTACCCTCCAATTTGAGATTAGGCTTGTTGGTTTTGTTGGGGTTTAGATGCCATCCCATACCCTCTTTGGTCTTTTTGCTATCCCCTTTTTAATTAATAGTTTACAGAAGTTGGTCTTGTCTGCTTTCGGGAGGACTTTTCCAAGAAATTGAGGCCTAATTTGGCCTAATAAGTTAAGCAACTTTTTACTATTTCTTTGCTTATTTGGACTTATTCTGTATTTTTGAAAAAAATTAAGAGTTTCGGTCAAAATTTTTTACTTTTCCGATTCTTCTCATCGAGACCGATCAATAGGTCGCAAAAGTTTGACGCAAAACTAAAAATACAAAAAAAAATGAATAAAGACAAAAAAAAAAAGGAATATTAAAAAGTTGCTTAATTTATTAAGCCAAATTAGGCCTAAGTCATGCTAGCTCAGCTCTTGGGTTCTGCGCCATGCATAGCGACCATATGTGGAATGATTCGAGAGGATTCAGTGTATATTGGGTTTAATTTCGATGGGATGGTGCAGTGGCCACAGGGGAGGCTTCTCAACCACGTTTTCAGATATTATAGACTTCACCTTTATTGGAAATAAATCAATGAAAACTTTAGATCTGTACTTTGCTTTTTGTTTGCTACTTTGATAGGCGCTTTGCGACTAAGCTTCCAGTTGCTTTGTGTTTGAAGATCTTCCAGCCTCCGGTAAGTGTTTTTGGCTCTTGATTGTTTTGAACAAGTTCTTGAGTTGCAGAGTTTAATTTAGATTCTGTACTGGATTCCTTGTGCTGCACATGTTTGGGTATGGCTTGCATGGAGTTAACATTGCTTGTATGTAGTCAATAGAATCGTAAAATTCAATAAAGGAGGGTTTTAATAGCTAATTTAAGGTGAGATTTCTTATATTTGACTTTGGATTCTGGGTAGCATATTTATTTATTTACAATTTAGCTGTAAAGGATAGTGAAATTTTATTATTTGGGTTTCGGTTTTGGGTGCAACACTAGCAAAACTGAAAAAAGAAGGCCCTATAATATGTAGTATACCTTTAATACTGAGTTCATAAACTACTGAATTCTACATTTTAAAACCCTCTATATAACTAAAAAAATCCCTTGTGTTGAGCTCCTTTGCAATTTTATTACCCGCCAAAAAGGAGTCAAAAATAATTTTAGGTAACAGCAAGTGAAGTCCACATTCCACCCTTTTGATTTCATTCTTCTTTTTTATTTTGGCGCATGGTACAATTTTTATTAAATTTTGTTTTATCTAACATTATTTGAAATCTGAAATTCGAAAAACAAATAATAATAAAGAGTCCCACAAGAGGTATAAAAAAACCAAAATGAAGAAAACAAAGTCCGATAGACGAGGCAAATAATTGCTTTGCCAAAGTATCAATCTATCTATCTCTCTATATAGAGTCCAGATCTAATCCGAGATCCCTAGGTCTGGGACTTATAGTTCCGGATCAATTTTTCATGATTTGAACCGTCCAATATGTTTAAAACGTGTTTTCAAGGGTCCCCGCGAGAAATCATCCAAAACAAATACTAGAAACTGCTTGATCTAAGCAGTTTTTCATAAAACTGTATATGTGCAGTTTTTGTGAAAATCTTCTCGGATCAAGCACTTTCCGGTATTTTTTTTGGACAATTTCTTGCGGGAACCCTTGAAAACAATTTTTAAACACATTGGACAGTTTGGATCATGCAACAACATGTTTATATATATATAGTCCCGATCCAATCCGGGAATCCCGGATCCGGGACTTCACCTTCAAATATTTTTTGAAAATCCGAGCCGTCCAATGTGTTCAAAAGGTGTTTTCACGTGTCCACATGAGAAATCTTCAAAAAAAAATACCGGAAAGGGCTTGATTCGACCAGTTTTTCGCAAAATTGTAATTATACAGTTTTTGCAAAAAACTGCTTGGATCAAGCCATTCCCGGTATTTTTTTTAAGATTTCTCGTATGGACGGCTCGAATTTCCCAAAAATAATTTTTAAAAGCATCAAAACACCAAAAAACCTCCAAGCAATTTTTGCAAAAAATGTATTTTTATATTTTTCCGAAAACTGCTTGGATCAAGCTCTTCCCGGTGTTTTGTTTTGAAGATTTTCCGCGAGGACCCTTGAAAACACCTTCTGAACACATTGGACGGATCGGATCGTCAAAAAAAAATTTGTATAAAAGTCCAGATTAGAAGCTTAACACACACACACACACATATAGAGCAAATTTCAATGATCCGAACCGTTAGATGTGTTTAAAATGTGTTTTTAAAGTCCACCGCGAGGATTCGTCCAAAAAAATACCCGAACGGGCTTCATCCGATCAATTTTTGTTAAAAACGTTATATATAGCATAAAAAGTGTGTCATCCCCATTTCTTATTAACCATTGTTAACAATGGAGGAAATTAAATTAGTAGTGTCTAAAAGTAGTGCAGCTTACTTATATTGTGTCCAGATGTACATAAATTTCGATCTTCCTAACAATGTCAAGGTTTGTAGGCATTATTATAATGGCATTGCAAGTCCCGTTCGTGCGCTGGGATTATGAGTTGCACCCATGTCATTTAAGCCAGCATGGATCTTTCTACAATGTACTAACTTCTAAAGGAGCAAAAGAAAATATCGATAGGTTAGTCCACCGAGGAACAGGACATCTTGTCTACAGGCGAGACTATAACTTTGTGCACAACTATGGTAACCGATTCCCATTGGGTATTGTTGATGAGTGAGAGCTAAGTAGGGATTTCATTAGGTGAATTGAATCAGTCATCTACTATTCCTTCATGCGGTCTAGTACTATAGGTATTATATATTACTTATATTGTTTAGGAGCTGTTTTTGTAAATTGGGAAAACTCTTGAGATTCCATTAATTGTTTCTGTTGATTCTTACATTTTAGCCTCCCAATTTTCTATTATTTGATCAAGAGTTTTTTGTCACACCCCCAAACAGGAAATGACCCGCCGTGAACCACAAGGCCAACTTATGGAACACGTAGCCTAAAATAAAATAAACTAATGAATACTAAGAGACCATTCTTTATTTCATAAACAAAATGAACTAAATTGTCACAACAAATCATGGGGCACACCATCCCATGAACCAAACGATAACAAAATTATCTATCGTCGACAAAAAGAATCCCATAATTATTTTCACCAAAAAAAAAGGTTTAACCATTTGCGGAAGCGAAATAAATTAAATAATAAAACTACGATGCATGCAATCCTACGGAGGTCGACACAGTAGATCCCCAAGACACCGCCAGAGTCCTCATCTAACGACTTGATTTTCCTGAAAATGGTGTTGGATTAAATCCGTTAGCTGACAAGCTTAGTGAATGACAAGCATGTATAATAAATAAAGTTCTAAAACATGGATAAAATTAATTTACCATATCATCATATTTTGGCACTCGCGATAAGATAAAACAATAATAAATTTTAATGGTGATCACAAATGATATCCAATAACAATGGGGAACCACAACCAAATAGTACCATGGCCAACAAATAATAATCTCATGATTGGATCCAATATCGTACTTAGAGTCACCAGGTGTTGGCAAACCGCAGTACTCTTCCCTAAGTCGATCCAGCGAAGGACAGCCGTTGAGCAAAAGGGTCACCGGCCTAACCCGGGTCTCTTCCCTTATGGCCAGGGTCACCTATACAAAGGAATAATTTCCCTGGACTTCCACTAATAAAAGTTCCCAACAATATCCATAAAGTTCTCACCAAAAAGAATACATTTTATCGCGTGCCAATTTAGAGGACCAAATATAATATTTTCCAATTAACAATTCCAAAATTTTCAACAAATAATTTAAGGGACACGGGAAAGTTCGAAAGTACGTAACATACTTAATCACTCACCTGAGTCCAAAAGCAATTTAACTTGACGTGCCAAAAGCGACTAGCCTGTACAATTAATGGCAATAAGAATTAACTAACTATTTGAATGGTATAACGCTGAATATGAAGCCTAGGAATACACTATATATGCTATTCAACTGTCTAACCCAATTAATTATCCTATTTTAACAAAATTCTTAATCACCAAAACCTACTCTTTAAGAACAACTCAAATCCTAATGAGTAAATCTTTAGGAACCCATAATAACTTTTGCGTGCAAAAACCATGGCTCAATCAATCTAAATTCCGTGTCTCCAAAACAATTTATAAACCACAATTCTCCACGTCCTATACATGCCAAGCCCAAGATATGTTCCCAATTTCCCTTGATTTGTACTCATCTGTCCAACGTGTATTTCCCAGGGCCAATACACGGCCAATGACCACCATTTTTCCTTGCTCTCACTAACTGGGATATTGAATATATATATATATATATATATATATATATATATATATATATATATATATATATATATATATATATAAAGAATAGAAACCTCCAATACTCTTAATTAATGAAACCCAAAATCGAAGTTCTCACTCCTAAGGCTCGACTTCCCGACTCTCTCTCCAAATACGTTATCTTCACATTCCAAACCCTAATCCACTTTTAAATAAACATCTAAGCACAACTCTTGTAACTACCTAATAACGCCATACACCCCAAATGATAGCTATCCATAAAGTCATGATCCCTAAATTGTAGGTAACTATTTACTTAAGCCAATCTGATTATATTATCATTAGCCCAAACGTGTAAAAAAAAAATTAAAAGAAACATCATGTTAAATCTCATCCACTAAAAGCCTTATACTATACTACTAATGCTCGTAACTCATGTAGCGCATGCTGAAACAATTAAATAGAACCCAACTATATATAAAACAAATTCCTAACTGAAAAATTATTGTTAGGAAAAATAAAAATATAGGGCCGTCACAGTTTTGCTGCTTGTTTGTTTTTGTCTGTTGGTTTCTTTATTAGGAGTACCAGTCTACTGGTTTTAAAACGAGTGTCTTCACCGCATGCACTTGAGGTTTAATATAATCTTATTCCATGTACTTATTCTATGTACATTGATATTTCTTTCAATCTTACAATCATGTTTTTAAATGTAGGAACTATCGGTGCCCATGTAAACGTTCTTCCTAGCTGAAAAAGGAGTCACTTGGGTTATCATAAGGCATGGTTATAGAGTCCAGCCAATTTTAGTTGTTGGCCGCTTGATGTTCAATAATAATTGGAGTGATTTCTGCAATGTCTGTGGCTTGAGGATTGGCTGTCGAGTGGTCATTGGTTGCGAGCGAAGATGGGTGTTCAATACTTTTCTGTTTAATGAGAATGGCCAAGAGAGGACTTATGATTGGACTAATCCTCATGACCCTCTGTAGCAACTACACCTTGTCCTAAGTACCATCTTACAAAAATGTTGCATTAAGTTAATGGCAAAGTTATGGGAATTGTTTACAAAACTAACATTCTGTGTGTTTAATTTCACATTTGATTAGATCATTTGCACACTGCATGATTGACTTCAATCTTTGAGCATGAAGCCTCACTCATCATATTTGTCTGCGAATATACAACAGAGGATTCACTTCGTCTGGTATGTATTACTTATTTTCACAATACTTGTAGAGCTTAGAATTTCATATATTTAGCGTAATTTTAATTTATGATTCTTCTATTGCCCATGGAAAAAGGATATTCGAATTGACCTATATCTATTTTGTCCTAGGAGTTTTGGCATTTCCTAGGTATCTACATACAGGAATTGAATATGGAAGTTGTTGTCTTCAAAGCTGCAAATCAAACTTGGACTCTTCAAGTTGTGGAGGATGCCGCATTCAACAGTGTTGCCTTTTCCAACCTTTGCACAAATCTTTTCTTTCAGCTATTTGATTACCTAATGGTGGGAGTATGCTTCGATGAGACTATTCAAGTCATCATCTTCTGATCAAATGATGAGTCAAAAAAGGTCCTCTCTAATTGGGAATTTAATCAGGTTTGATAAGCAAGAACTCCTTCCTTGCTTAATCATGTTAATTGCGATGGAGTGCACTACTTATGACTTATTTTGGTGGGGTTTGGTTTTAGTAATAAAACTTCTTTTGTAATTTTAAGATATTGAATTGTTTGTCTAACTTAGTTGTAAAACTAGGTATCTAATCATTAGGCGAATAGTTTGAGGATGTTCCTAAGACTCATGGATGTAAGGTATTAGTTGTAACATTATTTGCCATCCTAGCTTGTTTTGAACTTGACAAATTGCAGTGAGATGAATCAGAGCAACAACGGTAGCTTGTTTTCTCCTACGTGCTATAAATACTATTACATACAACGATGCCATCTAATTCTTTGCATCTACCATATACTACTAATTCCATGTCCATATGAATGTTTGATGATAGGAGACGTTGATGAATATTGATAGCAGCACTTGACCTAGGACTCTGTCCAATTGATGCTCCTTGACCACTTTAAAGCTGTGTGTTTCTCAAAGCATAGCCATAAGCATAATAACTATATGAAACACTATTCAAGTTCCTACCATTTTTCGCCGACTTCCTCATTAACTTCACAAAAACAGAACCGTAGAAAATTATCGAAGGGAGGATGCAAATCACAAAAACACGCATCCTTGCAAAGGGTATTTTAATGAGGCCGAAAAATTAGTCCATGGAAATGTTTTGCCTTACAAAAATGGTAGGAATTTTAGGCAGTCATTTTGGTCGGGGTAAATGTGCTGATTAGCATAGGGATGATTCATGACATTAGTTTTGTTGCCTAGACTTATGTTATATTAGAAAGAAAAACATTCATGGGTTGTTTGAATCTCTTTTTACACATGCTTCATTAACCAACCTGCATGCAAGTCAATCAAATTCTAGCAGATTCTAATTCCTAAGCAAAAACTTTTGCATTGAGGCAAGTGAATTTCTCCTTTTTTTAACAAATTATGAAACTTTTTGGCCCGGGGTGACTAATTATATGGTTTCTTTGAACTGAACCTTATATACGAGAGAAAGCTTTGAGTGATTTTCACTTCCTTAGAACACTAAACCAAGACTTGACTAATATATATGTATACACACACACACACACACACACACATACATACATACATTTGTATTCGTAGTTTGTATTTACATGTATTTGTATTGGTAGTTTCGGTTCCTTTGAAATATCTACATTTATTTTGTATATCTATGCAATTATGTAACATCCCTCATTCATTTCCTTTTGAAGATAACCTTCAAAAACATGATTTAGTGTCAATACATTTCTTTATAAACCCATATTAAATGAAACTACTATGTATGAAATATATTTATAATTATTTAACACAGTATATTTATTTTCCTTAAAAACCGAAACAATGCACCGTCATAAAATGCCTCACCTTTAAAAAATCTTTAAAATATGTCCTCTAATAATATATATTAGGATTACAAACAAGATCCTAAAAATTCTATCTTTGGTAGCTATTTCTTGTCATATTATCCAAACTCCAATGCTTTGAGAGAAAGTTGTACCATTTAAATACATATAAAATCCACCCAAAAATATCTTACTTTTTGATGCACCAAAAATGAAGATAAGTATTACTCTATATCACTTGATAATTTTATCATTTTATTATTATAATAGGCCTAAAAAACAATCCCAGCTGAAAAAAAATTAAAAATGGAATTTATTATATATTAAGCTTATCTACAAAAAGCTACATAGCTTTAGTACTATTAGCAGGCTTCTAGTCTCTTACCAAAACAGAAGTTGCAGAGAACCAGAGCTACCAATTCCCCATTGGCATAAAAACTACTTCTTTTACAACTTTATCAACTATTTTGATCTCGGGATTAAGGTATTCCTCTTTATCTTAGATTGGACCCCTTGTTTGCAGCATGTATTTATGAACAAATAGCAACTTAACCATCTTTTGCTTTGATATTTTGTTTCTATTCCTATTGCTTTCGCAAATACTTGTTACATCGTGTACTTATATCACTATTATCCATACTATAATTGTATAGGTAAGGAAAAAAAAATCAATATTAGGCAACACTATGCATTAAAAATGAAATAGATTTGCAATCCAACCTTTTCCTGTTACAAAATAGTTAAAATTTCCCAAACAACCTTATTCCTTCTGACAGCAGACATGGCAGAACGAAAGAGATACAGGACTCCATACTCTCAATTACCAAAAAAGGGCAATGGATGAGAGGAGGAAAATTTTAGCTACAAAGAAAAGAGGGAAAAAAAACCTCAGCTTTTCCGAGTTCCAGTGCATCAACAAGCCAGTATAGGCACGTCTACATCAGTTGACATTAATACACCTACCAAAATTACAAGCTCAGCAGATTTTCCTTCAGATGTAGATTAAAACTTATGTATAATACCTGCCTCTATCTTAGTTATGATTCCTGATAGCAAAATGCTTCATAAATCATACCTTAATATACCATTGTATTTTATATAGGTATGCTCTACGACATCAATATTGGTAAGTTCAGTTACCTTATAATTTCCATCGTGTACAAAATTCATTCAGAAGCCAATATCACATATTACCTAAATTATATAGGTGTAGCATTGGAAACTTTTATGCTTCCTCCTATTATCCAAGAATGTGCTATACCAATGCACTCACATACATTGCCTACGGCCAATCCTTGCTTACTTTGTGTACCAAAAAGATTCATGTCTAAGCCACCAAACTTTTGCTGCAATAAGGGTGATATATCACTTTACCCAACCACAATGCCAAATGAACTATGCCACTTGTATTCAGGGTCAACTCCAGAATCAATGTATTTCCTTAAGTATATTAGGCCCTACAATGATGTTTTTCCTTTCACCTCAATGGGGGTCGTTCTTGATCAAGAATATGCCAGGCGTTACAATATGGGATTTATATATTTCGAGCTCAAGGTCAGATTTACCATTACATCAATAGCCTATATCCTCCAGAAGGAAAATCATCATATCTTCATTTGTATTGCTACGATATAGACCATGAACCTGCCAATAGGCAATTCGACAAGAACAAATTGGAAATACCTATTGTTGATCGGTTGATTAATATCTTAGAGCCAAACCCTCATTCCAGGTTTTTTATGAGCCTAAGAGATATTGATGATATAGATACCTATCAGATCAAGTTAAAAACAGACCCAAAAATGTAGAATACAAGAGCTGCACCATCTATTGTAGGGCAAATTGGAACAATTTTTGGAACAAAAATCAAGAGGCAGATGATGCAAAGGAAAGAGAAATAACAGTTCAAGTGCATGATGGTCACAACCAAAGAATCAGATACTATTATGGTTTGTTCACCTCCTTACAATATCCTCTACAGTTCCCTTGAGGTGAACTAGGATCACATGAAGGCATCAGGAATACAAAGTCAAAACCATGTATTGGACAAGGCAAAGTTCTACTTGCTCATTCAACAACAACAGAAGAATTGACAACAACTGAGGCAGCAGGTAAAGCCACTACTATCCATAATTCCTCTTGTTATACTTTGAGCATGCTTCATTAACTACCTCTGAGCCATTACTATCATTCGCAGTGTATGAAGAAAATGCTGGCAAAGGTAACACTGTATCAACTAGGGAATTCTAGGATGCCTCCTACAATAATTTGTCATTGATATGTACGTCAAAATAGAAACTTCAAGGTTAGATTATTTTAGGCAAAACCAAAATCTAATAAGAGCAAATTTATATCAAGGGATTATAGACAATGTAAACCAAGGTGAAGTGGAAGGGTTGCGAGTTGGCATAAGAATTGTGCTACCTGGTTCTTTTGTGGGAGGTCCACGAGATTTGTGAAAATGCTACATGGATGTAATGGCATTAGTTGAACATTATGGCAAGCCAACTTTGTTCTCAACTATGATATGCAATCCAAATTGGCCAGAAATCAAAGCAAAGCTAAAATCTCATGAAGAGGCTCAAAATAGTCCTGATTTGCTAGCAAGGGTTTATCGAAGCAAATTTGAATACTTGAGGAATGAGGTCATCAAGAAAGCTTTGTTTGGGCCAGTTGCAACATATACTTTTGTCATTCAATTCCATAAGCGAGGTTTACCTCATGTTCATATGTTGATTATTCTGAAAAAGGCTTACAACCTAAATAATGCTGAAAATTTTAATGCTTTTATACCAGCTGAATTACCAAGAAAAAAAGAACGACACTTATATGCAATGGTGTTGAAACATATGATGCATGGACCCTATGGTGTATTAAATGAGACTAACGCATGCATGCAAGATGAAAAATGCAAAGATTACTACCCTTGAGATTACTATGAGCAAACATTAGTTAGCACAGATGGATATCCACAGTATCGATGGCGACCAAATCAGGAAGATTTCAATGTTCGAGAGCAAATGTTGAACAATATATGGGTTGTGCCACATAATCCATATCTACTAGCCCTATTGGATTGCCATATAAATGTGAAAGTTTGTTCAACAATTAAAGCAGTTAAGTATCTCTACAAATATATATACAGAGGGCATGACTAGATCATGTACTAATTAGTTAGTGCAAGTGCCTAAGGAGATGTTGATGAAATTGAGCAATTCCAATCCGTAAGGTGGGTATCCCCACTAGAGGCAATATGGCGCATATTCAAATTCTTATTGCATGACATGCATCCATGTCCTAAGTTTCCAATTGCATCTACAAAATTTCCAAATGGTAAATTTCAAAAACTAGACAAACCTTAGTTTAATAGCTAAGAATAGTTACTATGAAAGAACAATGTTTCGTTCAATTCTTTTGGATGAATGAGCATAATACACTAGCTAAATCTTTACAATTATTATACAAAGATTTCTCTCAGGCATTTATGTGGCTAGCACAATCAAGAGTTCGGAAAGAGCGCCAACAACAAGAAGTCATTGGGCGACTTATCACAACTAACCCTGCCAAAGGAGAGAGATATTACCTAAGACTACTGCTATCCCATGTTCAAGCATGCAAATCATATGCTCATCTCATAACAATCAACAATTAAATGTTCTCCTTTTTCAGAGATGCAGCTATTTCACACGATTTACTCGCAGATGACAAAAGCAATGAAAAATGCCCAGAGGAGGCAATTGCATATTGGATGCCCAAATCACTACGCCAACTATTCGGCACAATCCTTGTTTATTGTGCTCAAATTAACTAAGCTCAGCTCTTTCACAAATTTGAACAAGACATGGCTCAAGATTACATATCTAGGCTAAAATTATCATAAGATGCTGCCCGCCAAGTATTGTTGCAAGCATTGAATTCAGAACTTGAATCAATTGGCAAAAACTTGGCACATTTCCAATTGGACCACCTACTTGCATCAAAGGAAGGCACCACTGCAGTCTGCAAGGAAATACAAGATGAAACCAATTTAGACATCTCAGAATTAAATCTTCAAAGTGTAGCTCTGCTCAATGAAGAACAACAACAGACATTTGGCCAAGAGATTCTAGATGCAGTCCTACAACAAAAGCCTAAGAGTTTTTCATAGATGGACTGAGAAGAATAGGAAAGACATTTCTTTACCAAGCACTATTAGGAACTATCAAATCGCAAGGAAAAATCACGCTATCCATAGTGAGTTTTGGAGTAGTTGCCTCAATATTGCCTAATGGAATAGCTACATTGCTAAAACAAGCTACTCTGATAATTTGGGATGAAGCATCAATGGCCAAGAAACAAAATATTTAAGCATTGGATGATCTTTTAAGAGATCTTAACAAAAAAAGATGAACTCTTTGGAGGAAAGGATGTAGTTTTAGGAGGAGATTTTTGCCAAATACTTTTTGTCATACCAAAGGGAACAAAAGAGAAATGCATGAATGCAAGCATGGTCCGATCATACATTTGGCATCTCCTTCTTAAGAAAAAATTGAAAGTAAACATGTGAGCATGAGAAGACCTAGCACATACATCCTTTGCATTGGCAATGGTTTAGAGAAAAAAAAAATGGTGACGATAATATCACATTACCACCTTCTTTGGTTCTCCAACCAACAACAATGGAGCCTTCTCCAACCAACAACAATGAGTCTGATCTCTCAATGATAACAACATCAGCTATTTTGACTCTTAAAAATGAGGCAGTTGAGGAGATCAATGACGCAATGCTATCAAAATTCTTTGGTGAAAAAGAGACCTATATTAGCTATGATCAAACAACTGACTTTGCTCAGCAAGGGATGTACATTGATTTCCTCAATTCAATTTTACCTTAAGCAATGCCTCCACATCGTTTGGTTTTAAAGAAAAATGCTCCAATCTTGCTCCTACGCAATATCAATCCATCAAAAGAATTATCCAATGGCACTAGATTGATATGCAAAGAATTCAAGACAAATGTTATCAAGGCTAAAATAGCAGTAGGTGAGAGAAAAGGCAACATCATTTTCATACCAAGAATCCCCTTGCAACCAAATAATGGTGAGCAATATCCAGTTGAATTCACTAGGCAACAATTTGCTATGCGAATATGCTTTGCAATGACAATCAACAAAGCTCAAAGGCAAACTCTTAATAGAGTCAATATCTGCTTGACATAGCTTGTTTTCTCGCATGGTCAAATCTATTTAGGAATGTCATGTGCAACAACAACAACCAATACCAAAGTCCAAATAGTGCCTTCAAACAATAAACCATTATCCTCGCACGAGAGCAAAAATATAGTTTATACCGAACTTTTAGTTGAGGCAGAATGCGAATAACATTGTCCAATAGTCTATCCATGCATATTTTTGTTCTATATTACCAATGCAAATTTTTTTCGCTCACTATATACTATAAAGAATCATTTCCATCTTTTGGTAGGGACTTTGTGCTCTTTTTTGATATCATGTCTTTCATATTTTGTGGCCAAATATAGTGACTAAATAATGTCAAATAAATTCTACCGTTATGAATAAAAGCTCCATCATTTATTTTGAAGCATACCTGCACACAGCAAGAGGTAATATGCTGAAATCAATTTTAGCACTGCCATACATGCCCTATAAACTAACATTTTTTAGCAGCTACAACAAACTCCCTTCATGTATCAAATAACAACAACTAACAATTCTACTTCTACTCCATCATTGCAGGCATGGCTCCTACTAAATTGGACTTCAGTCAAATAAAAACCTGGCATCAAGTACTACAAAACATCAGGCATGGTCATTGAAAAAGTACTTCCTCACACACTTGGGAAAACAAGTACAATCTTCCAAAGAATTATTCTCCAAAACTCCAAGGTAATTAATGAAATCTACTTGTACTGCCAGTTTTGACCTCATGTGCTAGCTAATTATAATGCCTTTACACAGCGAGAAAAGATGCAGGCTGTAATCTACAGGTCAAACATTCAGATTCTCCAAAAATATAATCTCAAGCTATACCATTGTTATTCCATAACAAATGCAACTTTTGCAACAATCACTAAGTCATAACGCTACTTGGAAATCCTTTACTAGCTAACACTACGTGCAAAGACTCCAATAGAAGAGATATAAATCAATGTTCTAACCATGAGATCTTTGAAGTATAACTTCACACAGCTGTCAGACCTCGACAACATCACAAAATCTAGTCCAAAAATAGGTAGCCTTACGATTTTTGTCCCAGAATCAACACCAAAATGGTATCTCTACTTGTTGCATTCTTTTAATTAGCTTCACACAAATTAACCCACTGCCAAACACTACAGAATTTCTCTTTGCTATTCTAGAAGTCGGACCACGTTGCAAACCTAAAAATTCATGGGTGGAGATGTCAGAATCATCAACTGGAGGTTTACTCAATGTTACCCTTATGTTCATAACTACCAATTCTAGATGTGATATCACCTTTATTTTTGTTCCAACAACTTGCGGCCAATAACTATCTCCCTTTGGAACCAATTCAGCAACATCAAAGCATGTGCAATGGCCAATCTACCAAGCATATTTCCAATTGCAATTGGACTGCACCTCAGGACAGCATCATACTATGGTCAACAACAATACAACTCAATATAAACTATTCTATGAGGCTCTATCACAAAAGTAACTTTCAATACTTTTAGGTATTGGGCTGGGAACTCACAACTCAACAATTTTCATCTTCAATCCACCAGCAGCACAAGCCGCAGCACAGCAAACATGGTAAACTCTATCAAATCCATGCGCATAATTAACCACACATGTACTAAAACAAATCTATCCAGGTGCTTGGCGAATGCTGAAAAGATCAAGGCATTACCTCTGATTGGAGCAGAAAAAGCACCAACCATTACACTAACACCACCAAAACCAGATAAAATCTTTAACATTATTGATCTACTAGCTTCAATTGAAAAGGTACTACAGCAATTGCAAATAACATTTCTTCTCAATTTATAGAGAAATAGCTTAGATTCAGCAACTAAATCCTGCAACCTGAAATATGAAGCGTTGAACCTGTGATCCATGTTGTTGACCTAAATCAAAAGTTCTACTACCTGGTTTGCTCCCTTTGCAATAAATCAACAACTGCATACGGTGATGATGAATTCTTCTGAAACTATTGCAATGAAAGGGTCTTCGCTTTACCAAAGTAACTAGCATAACCATCTATACTCAATACACACTACTTAAGCTCCAGACTACTAATCCAATCTCTCAGATCTCACAGACTCCATTGATGCAATGGTTTTCTCTACAATTTCAAAGCAATATTATGGCATCACAAGAAAAGATATAGATACCTCAACAATGGACGTAAAAATGCTCATTATATCACACTCTATACATACTTAATATTCTTATACTTCCAATAGTAATCACATACATTGCAGTTCCCTTCCACTCCTTCTCCTTGAGAAACTATCTCAACCTAGAGATTGTAGTATACGCCTTAGAGCTGAAACAAATGATTATGGTAGGCTCAACCAATGCAAATTCATCGTGTAGGCCATCTTTGATTCACCACAAACCGAAGATTCAGCAGGCTCCAAACATTCCCTGAGGCTTGACCCACCTACACCACACAAAAAGAGCAGAAATGAAAATACACAGCACAAACTTCATCCCTTGACTCAGGCAACAAATCCCCAAACACCAACACTGACATGGATGCTGAAGGCAGCCATCCAATGAACCAAGAAAAGACTAGGCCTCCAACGGCTAGATATATGAAAGGAGTTTTCTATCCGGCAACTTTTGCACCATTATGCCTTAAGACTGAGATTAAGTAGGAAATGAATCTTTTGCCGACCATAATTCGCTTCCTTCCTAATCTTTACACCTTTGCTTTTAACATCCATTCCAAAGTTTAGCAAATCCTCTACATAACTAAGCTAGAGTAGGCACCTCGTTTGTATATGTAATCCTTACTAGAATAGTTTAGCAAGATGCCAGATACTTGAAAATGTAATTATGCGCTCTGATCTGAAACATCAATCACTGCCTCACATCTCACTCTATCAAAATGGCTATGTACAGAATAGCCTTCTTTTGCTTCTATTTTCCCTATTTTATCATACATATAAATGTAATTTATTTATCATAGTAGTTTCTTATTTCAATCTAACCCTACCTCCATCAACTTGGCAAAGCTACAATCTACATATCAATGGCAATAATTATATCTTCTTGATTTGCTCCTACTCAAGCCGATGGTTTCGCGCATTCGTTTGCACCTCAGCAAATATGGGCAAGGTTTGTTGCCATGCTAGCCAGTTGGGCATTGGCATCCTTTATGATAATGCCTTGAGCGTGATTCCCAAGAGTCCCTTCGTTGATTAGATTTACCGCCAAACTCGAATCCATCTCGATGGTGACATTTGTCATGTTTTTCTCTAGGATAATTGTCAGCCCTCTATAAATGGCTCATAGCTCCATTTCCAAACTTGATTCACTTGCAAGCTTTCCAGAGTACCCAACATCCACCTCCTATTTGAATCCCTAAACAGCCCTCCAATTTTGCCTTGTGGTTGTCTTCGTTCCAACATCCATCTGTATTGAGTTTGATAAGCCCTACACAAGGAGCACTACAACAAAAACTACCTATTGTGATGAAATCTGGCAAGAGAATTCAAATTTCATCGCCAGATGGCTTTTTATGGTGAGGAAATCAATTTCATTGGCAAAGGCTACTCTATGTCTACGAAATTATCTTTCCTCACCCAAAAGCTAAGATCGGCGATGAAATCATCTTTCCTCGTCAAAAAGCAAAGATTTGGCGATGAAATTATCTTTCCTCGCAAAAGAGTAGCTTTTCGCTAATTAGTCAATATGGGTTTCCAAGATAATATTCCAAGATAATCAATATTTTCCTCTAATTAATATAGAAAAATATTAAATTTTCACAAATGTTAAATTATAAAAAGGAGAATATTAAAAGTTAGAAAGGTATAAAAATTTATAAAAGGGTTATAGAAAAATATTAAATTAAAAAAAATAAAAACTTAAGTAAAAGCAAATAACGTTAAAAGATTTAAAAGGGTCTCATTGGGTGTTTTAATTTCTTCAACTTCGGTTGGAGTCCCTTCCCCTCTCCCCCTACTTGATGTACCCTTTGTCAAGTTTCTACAATAAACTTGATCCCGATCAAAAAAAGGGCTATAGCGAGGATTTAGTTTCCTCACCAAAGCAACTGATTTCCTCATTAAAGGAATTGACGAGAAAAAAGTTTCTTGCCAATGTTCCTCACCTATTGGCCATTGAAAAAGGTATTCTAGTGGGGAAAAATATATTTCTTCGCCTAATTCTAGCCAATTGGCGAGGAATTTTTTTCATATTTGAATACCATGCCTCGCTAATTTCTTTGGAGTAGGTTAAGGCTGCCTTGAAGCTTACCGTCATAACCGTGTCAATGTCAAGGGCAGAACTAGGAACCTAATTTACTTTGGGCTAACTAAGGCTTTGGATATCTTACCGGATATGATACCATTTTTACTACTGATATGATACGTAGCGGTGTCGATGTGATCACGCAAGTACCATTTCAGAGTACTTGTTACAAATTTGTATATTTGCTACTCATTTCTAAGATATATACCTATTATCAATAAAAGAATGAGTAAATTCTTCACCAAGGAGTTTGCCCAAGCGGAGAACACTTGGCTTTACCTCTATGTGGGTAGGGTTTGAGTCTTATTAGGCCTGGTACCTAGAGAAAGCACTTAGTTTTTCCCTTATTTTTGGACTGAGGGTTAAAATGGGTTGGGCTATCAAAAAAAAATGTGGGCTAAATTTATTGCGCTAAAATTTTACATATATTTTTTTTTCATTTTTTCCACCTCCCCTGGGCTACAGCTTAGCCAATGGGTTGTTCCGCCATTGGTCAATGTTATTGAAACTTTTTCTATTTCGATCTTTCCACACTTGGTTTGGTTTGTAAAGTGTCCAAGCGAAATATCCAATTTGATTTGCGAAAATGCATGAACCGAACTATTTATACCCCTAGTATTCACGATAAACAGTATTTTCGTAAGCCTACAAGAAACTCTTGTTCGGTGAATTAGCATGATTTTGGTCACTAGTCTTGGTGGCCTTTAGATGACCCAACAATGTATCTCCGTCAACTTCCAACTATTCCGCCATATTTTAAAAACATGCATAACCGAAAAGAACCTCATAAAAGGCAAATCACTCCAAGCCCTCTACATCAAAATCCTCCCACCCTCCACCTACCTCTCCAACCACTTCATCCTCCTCTACTCCAAATGCCGCCGCCTCTCCTCCGCCCGCCATGCCTTCGACGCCACCCCAAACCCCAACGTCTTCTCCTTTAACGCCATCATTGCCGCCTACGCGAAAGAATCACAGACTCGTATCGCCCGCCAACTGTTCGACAAGATTCCCCAACCGGATCTCGTCTCGTACAACACCCTCATTTCGGCTTACGCCGATCAAGGGGAGACGAGGCCTGCTGTTGGGTTGTTTGTAGGGATGAGAGAGGTGGGTCTTGACATGGATGGGTTCACGTTTTCCGCGGTCGTTACGGCTGCTTGTGATGACATTGCCTTGATTAGGCAGTTGCATTCTTTGGGTTTAGTTGGTGGGTTTGATTCTTTTGTTTCGGTTAACAATACCCTCATCACGTATTACGGGAAGAATGGGTATTTAGAAGAGGCTAAGCGGATATTTTACGATATATGTGAGATAAGAGACGAGGTTTCTTGGAATGCTATGATTGTGGCTCATGGGCAACACCAAGAAGGGTTAAAAGCATTGGCATTGTATCGGGAAATGGTGCATAGGGAGGTGAGAGTCGACATGTTCACTTTGGCTAGCGTTTTGACCGCGTTTACTTGCTTGGGGGATTTGCATGGTGGGCATCAATTTCATGCTCATTTGATCAAAAGGGGGTTCCATCAGAGTCCTCATGTTGGCAGCGGTTTGATTGATTTGTACTCAAAATGTGGAGGGGGTATGTTGGATTGCAAGAAAGTTTTCCAAGAAATTCCCGAGCCAGACTTGGTTCTCTGGAACACGATGATATCCGGGTACTCTCAAAACGAGGAGTTATCTGAGGAGGCACTTGATTGTTTTCGGAAAATGCAACGCGTTGGTCACCGTCCTGATGATGGCAGCTTTGTCTGTGTGATAAGCGCGTGCTCTAATTTGTCATCCCCATCACAAGGGAAACAGATTCATTCTCTGGCGCTTAAATCACGTATTGCATCGAATATGATTTCTGTGAACAATGCCGTCATTGCAATGTACTCGAAATGTGGGAATCTTCAAGATGCCAGAAAGTTATTCGATAGGATGCCGGAGCATAACACAGTCTCTTTGAATACCATGATTGCAGGTTATGCACAGCATGGTAGAGGCACAGAATCCCTAGACCTTTTCAAGCATATGCTAGAAAAGGACATTACTCCTACTAGTATAACCTTCGTCTCAGTCCTTTCCGCGTGTGCACACACTGGAAAAGTTGAGGAAGGGAAAAAGTATTTCGGAATGATGAAGGGGAAATTTGGTATTTTCCCAGAAGTAGAACACTATTCTTGCATGATTGACCTTTTGGGCCGGGCAGGTAAACTCAGTGAAGCAGAGAGGCTCATCAAGACAATGCCTTGTAACCCTGGCTCCATTGGTTGGGCGGCATTGCTTGGTGCCTGTAGAATGCATGGAAACATAGAGCTTGCGATTGAAGCTGCTAACAAGTGTCTTCAATTTGAACCTTCAAACGCTGCTCCCTATGTGATTCTTGCGAATATGTACGCCAGTGAAGGCAGATGGGAAGAGGTATCGACTATGAGAAAGCTTATGCGCGATAAGGGAGTGAGGAAAAAACCTGGCTGTAGTTGGATTGAGGTGAACAAGAGGGTACACGTGTTTCTGGCGGATGATAGTTCACACCCCTTGATAAAGGAGATTTACGTCTTTTTGGAGGAGATGATAGAGAAGATGAAGGTAGCAGGATATGTTCCTGATGTGAAGTGGGCTTTGGTTAGGGATGATGGAATGAGGGCAGGAGAAAAAGAGTTGAGGTTAGGCCATCATAGTGAGAAGCTAGCAGTTGCTTTTTGGGCTGATTTCACGAAAGATGGGGAGCCTATATTGGTGGTGAAGAACCTTAGGATATGTGGGGATTGTCATAATGCCATTAAATTTATATCTGCAATCACTGGGAGAGAGATCACTGTAAGAGATGCCCATAGGTTTCATTGCTTCAAGGATGGACAATGTTCTTGTGGTAATTATTGGTGATGTGGGGATTATTCAACGAAAGCTGAGGTAAATGAAGGGCAGCCCGGGCATAATGGTAAGACGGTCCTATTGTGACTCAATGGTTACAAGTTCGAGTCGTGGAAAACATCTCCTTTTACGGGGAAAACAACCAGCTGTGTGTACATTCAACCCTTCCTTTGAGCCTGCATTAGCAGAAGTCTCATGCACTGGGTAGCCTCTTCTTCTTCTTCTACTTCTTCTTTGGCAAAGAATGCTGCAATTTACTCCAGTGTTTGCTTTTCGGTTCGAAACTTGGGTTTCTTAATTTTTTCAATCTTTAGGGCATCAGAATGGTACTCCATAGAATTCAGAGGCAAAGTTACAATTTCCTTACAAAACTGGCTCTGATTTGAGATATTGAAATGTATCTGTAGGAGAAAAAGTTTTCATTATTGATTGCGTAATGTTCTTTCTGCTCATGTTGTTACATATATACACTATTGGCCCAGTTCCTAATAACTTGAACTTTTGAGACTGCTAGTAACTTAACAGTTGTATGTATTTGATCCGGATTTGATCTACTCTTCTCCAGTGTCAAACCCTTTCCTGGTGGAAAGCCAATATGGAACATCGGCAGTCAATAATCGTACTGTAACTAAACGAAGATTTTACCAAAGAAGAAAAAAAGACAGGTTGGAAAAAGCGGCTGAAATTTATTAGTGGTTATAACAATGAACATTATGATAAAGGAGTTCTCCCGAAAATCACGTGTAAATGGAAAGAATATGATCTACATCCCTTTGCCAAAATGAATTATTCCTATGTAGGAAACATATCAAAAACCGAAAACACTTTTTGACTTTGATTTTTCAAAATCATGAAGAGAAAATCAAATTATCTAGGATATCACTGATATGAATTGAGGTGGAAAACTTGGCAGCTAGGCTTGTACGACATCTTGGTTGCAGCCTGCTCAAATTTTTTAGTGGCACCTTCATTCGCCTCTAAGCTGTTCTGAACAAAGAAACGCATCCACCAAGACGAACTCCTCATTTTGGCCTTCAAAAAAATGAGAAACTATAAGCTCTCATCTTACTACACAATATTGTTGCACTGAGCTAAGAATACAGACACTGAAGAACCAGTGTGTTAATAAAGAATGTTACAGATCGTAAAGGCTGTTACATAACGAAACTTTGAACTACTGATACTGAAATTCATTTAATGTATCAATATATGGCCGTATTTAAACCCTGTGAAGAATAGAATGCAAAGTACCACCTTTTTCTTTGTGTTTTTATGTTACTTATTGTCCATTGTTTGGGTGGATAATGGCCGATCTGAAATAGCTCAAGAGTCATTACACTCACAATACTTATTTTACACCAGGATTGCTTTTCACAAGACTCACAGCATTGATTTTTCTTCTGTCTCAACTAAACAATATCTCATACTTTGCACCATTGGGATTTGACAAGGAATTTTCTATTCCTGGTCCTAATGAAAGGAGTTAATATTAGTTCTTTTGTTAAACCATCTTTGGAAACTTATAGAGCACTAATTTTTTCCTGTTGTGGTGGTATTTTATGGTATTCTAGCTGTAGAAAGTTCTAATAAAAGCTAGTGTGAAAAAAATAGCAAACAAGTGAACAAGGACAAATAAAGCTAGATTAGCAATTCCTTGAATCTCGGCCAAGCAGCTATAACTCAGTCTTTTCTGGTTGTGCACATGACACCACCATTTACACACATCTAAACAAAGCTAATTTGGAAGACAAATTGCAGAGAATTTAACTTAGCGTACATGTCGATCAACAATGCCCTTTTTGTTGTACTAAGAACCTTGCAAGAAGATTATTTTAGAAGTGAAACCCATCGAAATGAAAACTATGGATGTACTATTCATTAAGTCATGGCCTGTACCAGATCCAGATCACGTTCATTAAAGTTGTAGGATTGCAAGTGAGAGCCAGCCCAAGTGGCTAAGGCATTCAACCTCCATGCATCCAGTGAGGGTTCGATCCCCACCATCTAACACTAACATACTAACTAGTACAAACTCTTCTTACTTGTACTCAAAGGTGTAGGATTAGGAAAGAGCAGAATGAAAACATCACATCCAGTAGATATCAACTTACCGGACGTCCAAATTTGGACAACTCTGCAACTTTAGCTCTCTGCTTACCAGGATAACCTAAAGATGAAGACAGAAAACAGAGATTACTCAACCGACACGTATTAATACATTTAACTATCAAACTGTACCACGATACAGATGAAGACAAAGATTGAGTGCTAAAGCCATTATTCAGATTCTCTTAGACAAATAATACCCAGAAGAGACAATAAACGCCTTCATGCACTCATTTTTCCTGGTTGTATTGAGGTAGGCCCCCTCAGCACTTTATATAGTTCAGTCTCTTTAGTTTCCAATCGAATTATATGTATAAACATGAACAGAGTAGAATGTATATAGACATATTTCATTGAGCAGCGATTCAAACTTCAGAGGACCTTTCTAAATATAATGAGACATACCATACATAAAATTTATTAAAGAAATTCCAAAACCTGTTGCTGAAGATATTTATCAGCAACTTAAATTTCCCAGACTCAACTTGCCAAACAAGCTGGTGTGTATTTGTTTGGTGCCATCTCATAAGCTGATTCATAGGCCAAAGGACAGAACAGATGGAGTGCAAGCACCCAAAGTACCTCGTATCTTACTTTCTCCATCCTACTTTGTTTTACTTTTACTATCCGCACCTCAAAAAAAAATGTCTATACCTTCTATTTTATTCTGTTTTTACACGAAAAACCTGTCTACAAAAACTAAATCAGATCTTTCGATTGGTGGAAATTTTTTGAAAAATTAGTCACAAAAGTACATTGTTGTTGACCTGATTAAAGGACACGATTGCAAAAAAATGAACAAATAAATGGAAAGGAGGCAGTCCGTCTTTCAAAGAGAAGACAATGACCAAATAGCTGCACTGAGATTATGCGTACATGAATTCAACTTCTGGAAAGAAAATTACCTGTAAAAATAACAAGTCCATCAGCAGATACTCTAGCCAAATTTGGAAGAGTCTTGTTCAGGTACCTCGGTGAGAGATACTCCAATGCATCTGACACAATGACAAGAGAAAACGATTTCGCTCTATACGGAAGGGGAAATTTGATATCAGCCACACGTACAATGCCTTTGCGTACAAGAGCTTTGCATTGCCCGTCAGCATCCTCTATGTCATATGGTTCCACACCCCATGCTTCAGTATCATCTTCTTCTAATAATTTAGAAACCACCGAACAAGTATCAGGGCCCACGTGCAAAACTTTGCGCATGTTGTCACCATATGCTTTCCTTAAAACAGGTATTGCACTCTGAACTTCTGATGTGCAAGAAAAGTCACCTGCATAAGAATTGCTTGAGCAGCTAATCAGCCTAAACTGTGCCAACTTAGCTAAAAGCAAGTAATGTTTATGGATGCTTTATTTACGGCAAAGTCAGTTTGTCCACATTTCAAATGAGGATTTTGGGGCTAGAAACTAACGTTGGAACTAATATTTTCTCCTAACAAGTGAATATCGATCGCAGATACTTTATTACGGCAATTTAAAGCTTAGTTCGTTCACATTTCAAACGAGGACTTTGGGGCTAGAAATTTAATGTCACGTACCAACTGGGGAACTAATACTTTCTCCTAACAAGTGAATGTTGATCACATCATAGATAAGGCACACTATTGAAATGTACAGCATTGTCAACAAAAAAATATGATGATGGTTGGTTGAAGAACTCCTGTCCACCTAAATTCTAGGGGAAAAGTAACTGTCCAATGACAGTGCAGAATGGGATCTTGCACAAAATTTTTGAGTACCATTCACAACTTTCTTTGTAGCATTTCCACTCTCTAGTTCCGTTCACAGATATTTGGAGGAATTGTCAATCTACACAGAGAACTGTTGCAGGGTTAAAACTTAAAAAACTACTACTGACAAGAAGTTCAATAATGCTTATAGTTTTCGTCAGCTCTACAATGTATAAAGGGCTGAAATGAAAGGGGTTAGGGTTTTAACTTCCATTCCTTCTTGTTTGAATTTTTAAATAAGGCTACACTCTTCCTCTTCCAATTTTTTACTTTTTCATGAGAACACTCTTCCATACCTCTGGTTTAAGCATCTTATAGTGTAATGATTTTACCTATATGGTATGTTCTCTAGTTATAAATGAGCAACTTCCAAAGAAAAAAAAAACTTAGAAACAGAATTCATGACGCGCGGAACCAACTTCCGCAACACATAAGGTACAATCTTATAAAATTTCACTTTTCAAATTCTAGTCAATTAATCGAGGGAAGTTCTGCCCCCTTCCTGCCTGGCAGTTCTCCTCTCTTCACAAGGTGAAGGAATAGCAACAATAGTCTATTCAAGACGGGCATCACAATGGGGAAACAACGAAAATAAATAAGTCGAAAAAAACAAATGCAAGAAGCCCAAAAAAAACATTGTATACTTCTTGGCTCGTGAAAAAGGGTAGAAAGGGGTGACCTCACATCGCAGCCCTACTTACTCAAACTCAGAACCTCTTCCTACTAGACCACCTCAATTGCTAATTAGAAATTTCAAACTGTAGGCTGAGAATGGAACACAGCTTTGACAACCATACTTGGGAAAGTAGATGATTAGCCATGAACACCCTCCAAGGTTGCATAATGTTCAACTATCATGACCTTTTGCAAATGTAGTATAAAACTGAATTCATAGAAATTTATAACAAGAAGTCCAAAACTAATGGAGGAAATTGAGGACATTTACCTTCGCCTTTATGTATTGCCTCTTTCTGACCCCCAAATATACCTACATTGCGGAACTAACAGATCAGTTAATGCTATAAACCTCCTACAATTAGAAAGCCATTATGGCAAGACATCAGCAAACACACAAAAATGTAAGCACTCTTCCTACATACCTGAGCCACTGCGAAAATAGCCAATCAAAAGAACTACACCCTGAAATTTTCAAAAATATAACTGTTAAAATTTGTGATTCAGACCTTTGCCATACGTTTTGTGGTTTACAGAGGCTGGGAAGGCACCAAAAAATATATATATTTATATCAAAGGGCAAGTATGTTGGTTTTATGGAACTTAAATGCTTGAAAATACAAAATGTCTTTGTAAAATGTGAACTGATAAGTAAAAGCAACAACAAAGAAGATGATCTGTGAATATGAGAAGTACCAATGCAATGAGAACGACAGATAACAAACGTGGAACGCGTGATTTGGGATGGAAGATTCCCCCAAATGGACCACTTCCTGCTAATCGCCTCGTGGGATTTGCTGGCCTCCTTGACATAACTATTTCTTTGAAGAATAGGATATCTAAAAGGTTTTTGCACCCTGATACTACAAAATAAAAAATACTGTAAGCAAGACCTTACTGGCGCTAGCATATGGTTTTTAATTGGAAAACTAATACGTAGAACATACATAGTATTGAAATAACAAGCTTTGAATGGTACCATTTCGAATGTGGAATGACAAGTATATATGACTCAGGGTTTTACTAACAAGCGTCCCACGGGCATTGGTTAAGAAAGTTTACAAATATAGCACATCATTCATGGTACGCGATTTCATAAGAATGTACAACCCATTTGAGACATGTGAACAAGTGATGGAAACAGGGGAAACAGTATCTTAGCTACCGACAGCAGAAAAAGAGGGGGGACTGTTGCTGGCCGCCGGAGCCGAGAATTTTTATTTCTCGTCTGTTTCCCTTTGTTTCCTCTTATACATACAAGTCAAGTGTATGGTGTATATTGAGAGTGTGGTAGGGACGGAGAGCTAGACCGACCAGTTGTCGTAATCTCTAGTATTTCCCTTGGTAGCAAAATAGTGTTACTTTCTTCGTGGAGCAAGCATTCTGGTCAGACCATGTACATTCGGAGGCTGTGTTGTGTATGTGATCCCCGATCCCATTATGCAGATTCAAATATACAATTAGTCAGGAAAATGCAGATTCAACCACAATTCAAGCACATAAATTTCCAACAAGCATCGAGATTTAATAATTCTTGATGGAATCAAGCTAAAGAGAAAGGGGGGAAAACCCAAGAAAAATGTGGAATATACAAACTAGTGTATTGATCCCAGATCTGGCATTTCGCAAATATGTACATACTAGTTCAAGAATCGAAAATTAAAGGCTAACAAATAAAGAGAAACACTAAAGTAAAAGCAAAACGCAATCAAATTGTCGATAAATCAGAGAAAAAGCAGAAACACAAACAGACGTCATTCACAATCAAAGTTAACAACGAAGAAAATTGGGAATTCATTTGAGGTAATGGGTGGGGTGAAAATAACCTTCAGATCAAGAAACCAAGATGCAACATACGGGACTTCTATTGTCTGGGCTTTTGAATCTTAGATCTGCTTTGTAATGTTGAAGCATAGAAGCATGCTTTTGTACGTACGTAAAGTGTGGGTGTCTCTGCCTTTACACAGCTGAAGAGAGAGAGTAAATATATATATGGCCCGGGATCGAGGTGTGTCGGCGAACAATCC
The DNA here is from genome assembly GCA_022606695.1 of Vaccinium macrocarpon. Lineage (NCBI taxonomy): Eukaryota > Viridiplantae > Streptophyta > Magnoliopsida > Ericales > Ericaceae > Vaccinium > Vaccinium macrocarpon. The sequence continues at coordinate 28,005,181 of CM040181.1, read as the reverse complement.
TATGAGTATACAGGAATGTCGATATTTATATATGTATTTTATGTAGGAATAATGGAAAGGGTTACAATACACACCCCTTATTTGGGTGTGTATTAAAAATTTACAATTTTTCAAAAAAGTTTACGAAATTTTTTAAAAGATTTACTTAATTTTTTTGTAAAGGTTGTGAATTTTTTGTAAAAGTTCTGACACACCAAAACGTTTTTAATCATGTAAAATGCTATTTAATCATATCAATAAAAGTTACGAAAAATTAAAAAATGTTACGATTGTCGATGAGGTGGTACAATCTGGATCATACAATAGGTGCATATAATATACCCAAATAAGTGGTGTGTATTGTATTCATTTCTAGGAATAATTAGTTATAAATATAATATTTTGTCTATTTGAAGGTACGGATAAAGAACTTTTGCAATCAAATACAAAGACATTTTTTGTAATTATGATTTAATAAGAGGATAAAACAAATCCACACTCCATTTATTTTAGTCACAAATACCTTCATTCTCGAAAAGAGACTCTCTCTCTCTCTCTCTCTCTCTCTCTCAAAGAATCGAATCCTCTCTCGAAAAGTGTATTTAAGATATAGTGTTTCAAAAAGTTTACGGGCTTCAAAGTAGGCCCATTATCGTTCGCGTGGCATTGACAAATGCAATCTTCTAATTTACCATGAGTTTAGGTCAATTAAAATGAACTTGGCTAATCGGAATCGATTTGTTTTTGGCTTGTCTGCAAATCATTCTAGATCAACCAGTCAAACAAACCACCCAAACTAAAACATAGTTTGAAGCTTGTTGATGTTTTGTGGTGAACTGATAAAAAACCAAAATACACGAGGTTGCCTCCAAAGTGTAACTACACTATTACAGTCCATTAAGAAAACAACGTCGTAAAAAATCAATTAGAAATATGCAGTGGAACTAATGGAGATTAAAGAGTCTTTCACATACTTACATATTGTCAGGCTGATCGATCTCAAAACCTTTCGTTGTGGAAATTAATGAAGTCGGCAGGAGGTGGGGTGGCGATTTTTTTGAATTTTATGTTTGAAATTCGAATTTTTTAAAATTAATGAAATCTCACTAATTTTTTGGTGGTCCGAAGTGATCGGCCAGAAGTGGGCTGGCTGTCAACCAGAGGTGGGGTGATGATTTTTTTTATTTTTATGTTCGAAATTAGAATTTTTTTTAAATTAGTGATATCTCACTAATTTTTTTGGTCGCCGGAAGTGGTCGGTTAGAGGTGTGGTTGTGGCCAGTCGGAGGTGGGATGATGATTTTTTTTGAATTTTATGTTCAAAATTAGAATTTTTTAAAATTAGTGACATCTCACTAAATTTTTTTAATCACCGGAAGTGGTCGACCTAGTGGTGGGGTGGTGTTGAGCTGGAGGTGGGGTAGAGATTTTTTTGAATTTTATATTCAAAATTAGCATTTTTTAAAATTAGTGACATCTCACTAATTTTATTGGTCGCCGAAAGTGGTCAGCTAAAGGTGGGGTGGTGTTTGGCCGGAAGTGGTGTGAAGATTTTTTTAATTTTATGTTCGAAATTAGAATTTTTAAAAATTAGTGACATCTCACTAATTTTTTTTGTCTTTACGTTTGATTGCAAAGTTCCTTATCCTTCCTTTTGAAAATGTCATATATTTTTTGTTTTTATGTTTGATTGCAAAAGTTTGTTGTCCTTCCCTTTAAAAATTTCAAATGTTTTGGATTTTTGGTTAAGTGACACATTTTTGGGATGGTGATTTTTTTGAATTTTATGATCAAAATTAAAATCTTTTAAAATTAGTGGCATCTCACTAATTTTTTTGGTCGCCAGAAGTGGTTAACCCAGTGGTGGGATGGTGTTCAGTCAAAGGTGGGGTGGAGATTTTTTTGAATTTTATGTTTGAAATTAGAATTTTTAAAAATTAGTGACATCTCACTAATTTTTTTGGTCGCCGGAAGTGGTGAGCTAAAGGTGGGGTGGTGTTCGGTCGGAGGTGGTGTGGAGATTTTTTTAATTTTATTTTCAAAATTAGAATTTTAAAAATTAGTGACATCTCACTAATTTTTTATTTTTTTGGTCTTTATATTCAATTGCAAAAGTTTTCTTCATGGCTAGGGTTTCATGATGAGGTTTTCTTCTTTCTTCTTTCTTTTTGGTTTTCATGGTTTTGATTGGGTTGAGAATTTTTCAACTAGCTGTGAATCGGATTGTGAAGAATGATGTTGAGACACAAATAGTTTACCATATTTATTGATTATGGCAGAATTTTGATATTTCAATAGTTTGTATTTACCATATTTTCCTAAACGCAAAGAGTTTACAATGTTTATTGATTATGGCAGAATTTTGAAATTTCAATAGTTTGTATTTACCATATTTTCCTAAACAAAACCCTCACAGTGCAAATTTACCATTTTTTGGGGTTACTTTTGTAATAATCATTGAAAAAAAAATTTATGAACAGGATTTTACCATGATTCAATCTAACAAGTATTAATTTACCATGTTACTCTTCTGTGTGCATTTTATACCATGATAATTGGTAGAGGTTGAGCATATGATTTTACCATGATTAGAGTTGTTAAACAAAGCTAACGAATTATAATAAAATTGCCATAAACAATGAGATGTTTTGAAGATATATTTTACCATGATTTAATTTTGCAAGTTGTTTAATTTTACCATGTTCACATGGTTCATTTTTTCGCGTACTGACTGAAATATGATGTTCACTTTTTTTTTTCAAAAACCAATTAAATTTTGGTACTTAGGACTAATATTTGGAAATAATATCATCTCACTCAACTTTGAATCTTCACCATTTCAAAAATTCCATACTTTTAGTCAACACAATCCGTTTACCATTTCAAAAATTTCGTTTGAAATAGTCAAATCAATTTCCCTTTATTAGGAAACAACATTTATATATATGTTAATCAAATCCCTCTAAACTAGGAAACTATATTTCGATGTATTATTTTGTATCATTAAAAAGGGTAAACAAGGTATTTCGCACACAAAAAGGATGAAAACATAACCATTTAAATTGACAGGAATGAAAACTTACAGTGTCCAGAAAAAGGATTATTATTTGATTACCCCTCCCTCTCTCTCTCTCTCTCTCTCTCTCTCTCTATATATATATATATATATATATATATATATATATATAGGATTAACTTCCAATTAGGGATCCCTCATTTTTTAGGACCAAGTAATTTTTTCACTTTCCGAACTGAATTTTGACGATCCAAACTGTTAGATGTGTTTAAAATGTGCCTTTAAAGTGTTGGATGAAGCCCTTCCGAGTATTTTTTTTTTTGACAAATCATCACGGTGGACCTAAAAAACACATTTTAAACACATCTAATAGTTCGAATCAACAAAATTTGGTCGGGAAGCATGAGGTCCTCACTTCGGTCCTCATATAAGAGTCATTACATATATATATATATACATTTTAAACACATTTTAAACAGAATCGTGGAGCAACCTAGGCTTCTTATTTTCTTAGCTTAGGGGGTGTTTGGAAGACTTATTTTTAGCTTTTTCATTTTTCATTTATTTTATTTTATTTTTAGATTTTTGGATTATGGTCAGAATGTATTTTAAATATGGTAGAGTGTTTGGAAAAAAAATGTGAAGAATTCATTTTGCAAAATCTTTTTGCTAACCAAAATGGGAAAAATAGAAAATGAGAAGTCAAAAAGCTCCTTTCATCCTATTTTTGGTTTCTCCTCTCAAAACATCAAAACAGAGAACTCATTATCAGAGAAGGTGTTTTGGTGGATAGTAGCCAAACACTTAAAAGTTGAAAAAAAAATGGAAAATGGAAAAATAAGTTGTTAAACACTCCGTAGTCAAGCATGTTTTTGGCTCCTGAAATCATAACGTAATTTTCCAAATAAGGACCCAAATCGACAAACCAAACAAAATATACATACGGATCACTGTTTTGCCCCAAGACCAGTACATGGATTCAAGAAATATGGTGCTTCAATACAGCCATCAAAAAATATGATTTTCAAATAAAATTCCAACCTACTTCTGTTTTACACAAATTTTTCTATTTAATTTTCCAAAGCCATTGATTTTTATTCTTTTTTTAATTGAAGTCCACGTAAGCTGACTCAAACATCCAGTTATTAAAAAAAAGCCATTGATGGTTTTCTATAGTTTTATGGCTGACCTAACTCCATACTAGGGGAAAAGACACCACCAGTATTAGGTGGCACTCGATTTATTTCTTTCCAAAAACCAACTGTTTGACTCAGACAAGCTTGTATTATTGTAGATCTCAATTGTGCAATGGAATGAGATTTCCCTTTCTTCATGTTCCCCATCCATCCCTAACTATATCTTCCCACCACATAATGTGCTAACCATCCAACTTTCCAAATAGAAGTCGGCTCATTGATAGGCTGGGGAGTGTACGGGTCATGGGGCCATGGAAAATGGGGACCAACAATCCAATTCTCCCCTAAAATTGAACATTTATCAACATCACGCAATCACAAGAAAATTTTATATAAAACAGTTATTTGTAACACCTCACTCACATGGAACCGAAATCATGTAATAGACCATTGCCAATAACCATTTTGTATCCAAATTATTTTTTGCCATTACAGCATCAAGTTCTCTTATTTTCCATTTTGAAATTGCTGTATCAAAAAAATTGCTCCTTTCAACAAATAAAACAAACATTGACGTGACAAATTTGTCTAGCATTAGTAGCTTTTTATCTTGTGGGCATTAGCTAAAAAATGAACACTCCACCATCCACACATTTAAATAGCAAGAGAACAACAGAAACCAACATGATTTGACTGCTTCAAAACAAGTCAAACTCTTCTGGTTCAAAATCTAGCGCAGGCACCCCATGCAAACAGACTTGGGACCAAGGCAGAGGGCCAATTTGCATTGCTGATTATCCTTGTATCATGCCGTCAATCTCAAGTATTCGAAAAGCAATGAATGCAGGGGAAGTAAAACTAACCAATCCTGAGATACACTGCATGCTACTGTTCAACTGCCATGCCAGAATCTTCTGTACGAGGGGGCCTCCATTTACGATCAATTACACTCCTCTCCACTACATTCTGAGATTCGAGCTTCTTATCAATGATTTCCAGCAACTCATTCAAGCCAACACCCATCACAGCAGATGTTTTGACGTGCGGAACATATTGAGTTTGAGAATGCGAATCTTCTTCAGTCTTCCTCAAGTCGTCAGAAAACATATTTTCTTGATGATTTGGAGTTTCCCATTTTAAACTCTCTTGCTCATCCCCTGATAGGAGCCACCCATCAGAGCAATCACTTTGTTGGTCAGCCATGATTTCCTTGCAATCTCCTAGAGATAGTATGTCATCATTATTGTCATCACAATCACCACTGTCTTCAGCACCTGAGAAACTGCTGATGTCATCATCTTCGCTTTCATCCAGAAATTCATCAGCACTCATCTCTTCTATGAGATCAATCTGGTTAAGATATTACCAAATTTAGAAGGTGCTGCAATATAGTACTCTGTAGTTCCTTTTGCTTTGGATTGTTTTCTTGAGAGAGGGAGAAATGGATAGTCAGAATAGTACCTTATTCCAAACTTCAATCATATTCTGAAGCTTCTCCTCAGAGACTCCTATCTGCTTGAGAACTTGCAGTACAGTTTGCCGATGCTCATTAATATTTGGTGCACTGGAGTCCAGCACATGCTGCAAATGGTAGAGAGTAAAATTATCATAACTTGCAATGAAACCTGTTTGGTTGCTTACTCGAGTATATTCTATAAATCAGTAACAGCATGACAGCTGAACATCACATGAATTCACGTTAACGGAAGACAGCTGAACATCACATGAATTTTCTCTCATCTCATGTGAGATAAATATCATCCACATTTACATAGAATCAGATCTCTTTGCTTAATTTCGTCTTCATCAACCTTTTTACCAAGGCAGTTTTGACTGAGAGAGAGGAAAATCAAGAATATTGCTAGTGAAATATGGGCAAGCCAATAAGTAGAACGGACACATAAAAACTTGAAGTTTCAATTGATAGTTCAATCAAGAAAATAGATGGCGCTCCCTAAATAAGAAACCAGTTTTCCGACATGCATAATATTTTAGACAACCAAATCATACCACGAGAAGATCAGCTTCCACCACTTCTTCCAAGGTTGCATGAAATGCTTCCACCAACTAAATAAAATTGAATACTGACCAATTAGAAAGTTTACTACCGAAGGAATGGAGTAGCACAAACTTCATAGTTACCTGTACAGGCAAATCTGATATAAAGCCCACTGTATCGCTAACAAACACTTTTCTCCTGAACATGAAAAGGTAATCGTTTCTTAATGTATGAACACAGGAAGCCAAACCTACATGGTACATACTGAATATATTACCCCGATGGGAGGACAACACTTCTTAATTTTGGATCAACTGTTGCAAACAATCTGCAAAGTAGAAATTCAATCTTGATGTAATTGTTAACCAAAAAGAAATAAAGATGTTGGATTGGAAACAATGAAAAACCATGAAAGGAGCCAGAAAGAGGACTAAATCTTAAGATATTGAATCAAAATCAACTATTAGTTAAAATGTTGTTACCTACCGATCATCACTATACAAATCACTGTCTGAGAGAGCACTAACTAATGTTGATTTTCCCTGAAAAATAATAGGATGACAGGTAGGCAACCAAACATACATAAAGGCTATTTGTATGAGAGATAACGAAGAAGCAAGTTCCTTTTATACCACCTACAGCATTTGTGTACCCGACAACAGCAACTGTAGCCATGCATTGACCATTTTCTCCTCCATGCCTCCTGCGAGAAGCACGTTGCAGAGCTCGGGTACGGCGGACCTCTTTTATCTCATCTAATAACTGTTTCCGTAGGTATATAATCCTGCAGTTACAACATCACTGGTAACTGAACCAAAACAGTAAAAGTGTACCTAATTTTACAATACTGACTAAATAAGTAAACTATAAAACGGCACTCTGATACAGTTTTAACGTGCACAAAAATTGAATTATACCAACTACGCATACAGAAAAAGGAAAAATTGCCTCTTGAAATTCATTCATCCAGTCTAAAAAACATACCAGCCCCACCCTAAATAAAGAACTAAAAAAAGAGAACATTACGTAGCAGCTCAAGATTTGCTCCATTGTTTAAGCACACCTAGTTTCATTATGATGCGGAGGTTATGGATCCGTTGTTCACCTCTTCACGTGTAGGTTAGGGGCTGAACGTGCAGGGGAGTGTTAGAGTTTGTCCCACATCGGTTAATTATAACCTCCAAAACTAGTAATGAGCCTGAGCAACCTCTCTCCACTCATTGCCAATACCTTTTGAGTTGGATGTTTCAACATGGTATCAGAGCTAGGCTTTAGAAGGCTTTTGGACACGACTCTCATGATTGATTGCCCAGTTGTTTGTGATATAAGTGTACCTTGTTTCGGCATGATCCTAATTTTATGGATACTTTGTTTACCTCTTCACATGCGGGTCAGGGGTCGCTCTTGCGGCTGATTGTCAGAGCAAGTCCCACATTGATTAATTATAACCACCAAAACTAATATATGAGCCTGGGCGGCCTCTTCATCCATTGTCAATTGGTTTTGAGTTGGATGCTTTAATAGTTCTTCACTTTTCAAACTTTTCTACATATGTTATGAAAAGACCAATCTATCCACATTAAAGGAGTGGCATGCACATCTTCTGTGTGACACCTTTAGCTGGATCGAATGAGCATCCCTCATTTAGATCCAACAGGATCAGATAATTTAGTTCAGATTGGAAACTTGACCAGCAGATCTTGATTGGTTTTATAATCAGCATTTTCCCGGAAGCCCTGCTGCCAAATGCAAGAACAACAATCCCAAGTCTAAAGATTCTAAAGCAGCCACTTGCAAAAGCAATGGAAAGCTTTCAGTTTTTATGGACTCCTACTCTATAGTCTATACCCCCTCACATCACTTCAATTCATGGAGTCCAAGGTAGGTTAATATCTGTTATGTCCTTGTTCCATTATAGATCTCAACTGATTCAGTCAAGGTTTTGAGAAAATGAAATATTGATTACTTTAACTTCAAAGTTGAGATTGACAAGGACCAAATGCTTGCAAATTCTCTCCGGATCTACAAACCACATTGTTAGTCCTTCACAATATGCAAGTCTTCTTTGAAAATTCAAAGAAATTTTTATTATTACTCCAAAAAATTTACCTTCTAAATAATTACATTAAATAAAAGGGCAATATTTTGTTAATTGATGCTCTTTAATTTGAATTCAACATCTTGATTCTAAGTTCCCTTAAAACATTGAAAATCCCCAAAAGGATTTACATTCTGGGACGAACAGAGCATGAAGCAGGAGCCTTTCCTATACAATATACACATAGGAGATATATTGCAAGGGCTCTTCTAATCCTTCCTATCTAATAAGGAAGTTCGCTGAGAACTGTTTTCGTTTGTATTTTTCCTACCAGCTATGCCCCTTGTGTGTTGTCAGTATAGCATTAATGCCCTCCATTACTCCTTTTGGTGAGCCATCGAACTTTTTTGACTGAAACCTTCCTATCTAATAAGGAAGTTCGCTGAGAACTGTTTTCATTTGTATTTTGCCTACCAACTTTGCCCCTTGTGTGTTGTTGGATTGCAAGTGTGAATTGATCACAGATTGTTTATTATTTTTTTCAGATTCACAGTCAAACCTAGGTGTATGGAGATGGTCCAAAAACAATAACATATTCCAGTACTTTATCAAACCTCTACATAAAATGTAAGATGAAATATCAATACTACATGAAATGTACGATTTTCATGTAAAACTCATTTTGTTCTCTTCTTTGACAATAGGCATTTGTTTGATTCAAATCCCTTCAAATTGAAAACAAGGAGGCTGAGGATCTGCAAGGACGACTATTTCTCGAGTCAATTTGCGGCACAGGGTTATCAGTCATTATGATTTTTATTCAACCACCTACCCTTTCGGGCCTTGTATAACTGATTCCTGTGTGACCATCATTCATCAATATTATAGGAGGGATTACACTAAACTTTCTACTATCTTTTTTTCTTTTTCCTTTTTTTATCTGAAGTTAGATTTGTTATCTGATTTGACACATATTTGCTGATAATAGTATTATTGGCATTCTCCTAAATTGGTGAAGACTAACAATGGTAACTATTTGTATGCCAAAGTTGATAATGAAGAAGAGAACGAGCACGAGACTCTGTGCGTGCACGAAGGTGTCTACTAGTTGGATTCAGTACCCATGTCCGACACTCAAACCCTATAGTTTTCTTTTCGTTTTTTCTTTTTTCGACAAGTAAGAAAATTTTACTGGAAAGGCATCAAGGTATGCCTCCCATGTAAAGAAGAAAGACACTCAGCCCCTAAAGTGCAAGGGATACGTGTCCACCATTCACTGACCATTATACATAGCAATCCAAGTTTATCGTATAACAATGCATAAAACTCCAATAATGTACAAGAAATGTCAGTGTTAGCACTATTTCCCAATGTTCCCCTCTAGTTAACATTTAAACGATTGTGAATACTTTGCCATGTTGCTAAGTCTTAAGAATGAGAATGAGATGAATTTGAAATTAGATACGTACCACGCCTCAGTACCTCACACAACTCCCCAAGTCCATGTAACTCCTACTAGAAGTGAATGTATGCAAGGTCGAAGGTCAACCATTCAAAAGAATAGCAACGACATGAAAATAAACTAGAAAAGAGCTGTTTAGCATTAGTAGTAGCAGAAAGTTGTTTTCTGGTGACATGCTACTAGCATTGAAAGGAGAATATACATATATGCAAAGATATGAGCAAGAAAAACGGAAGCATCTCGAGAGTAGGGCAATCTTTTGAACAAATGTCAAGGAGCAAACCTTCGTCTTTGTAGCTGAAGTTCAGTTTCACCAGCACCACCCATGAAACCACTTCCTCCACTTCCTCTCCTGTAAGCAATAACCATACATGTCAGTGAAACCAAAAGTAAATTAACTTAAGCAAAAGTATAGTCATGTGTGTAGAGCACCTACCCATACGCAGACACCACAAACCCATATTGTCGTGTTAAAAATAAAAAGGGGTGGTTGGAGACCAAATATTTATGTATGTAATCCTGAATGAGACAATGTTAGTTTCATCATTTTATAAGAAGTGGTGCATAAATCCTAGTAGCCAACATACCTTACATCGGGAGGGGGGCATAACTAAAGGTAATTAAGCTGAAAAACAAAAATTCCAATCATAATAGAACTTTCCTGTGTTGTACGTCGTTGACATTAGGCCACAGGAAGAAGTGGTGGCAAGGGATCGCAAAGGTGGGCACTATGCCTAGTTGCATATCAGATCTTGGAAAGCGTATTTAGTCTAAGCGCATTACCAAATGGTTTAGAAAGGAAATCAATACATCAAAAGGGTTTGGAACTGACAAAGAAGACAAGGGGAACATGCACTAAACCAACTAGTCAAGCAGCATCCAGACTTCAAACTGATCAAAATCAGAATGATTCTTCTGTTACACAGTCTTGGGTAGAACTCAACCCCAAAAGCTAGCTCATGAAGTGAGGATGCCCTCACGCTAATATGTTTCATATTACTTTGGTATCCAAGCGATGTGGGACTTCACTTCACACCTCTCTCATGCACAGCGTGGTCACTTGGCAGCACTTGCCGCGTGCAGGCAAGAGACATGTACCCTACCTATCTCTAGTACCCAGCTCTAATACCATGTTACAAGGTCTTGGGTAGAACTCAACCCCAAAAGCTAGCTCCTGAAGTCAAGGTGCCCTCACGCTTATATACTTCATATTACTTTGGTATCCAAGCGATGTGGGACTTCGCTTCACGTCTTCTGCTAATTCAAATCCCCCTCTTTAGTTGTCCATATTGACATAAAATATTACCACTTACTAGGTCAGGTGAAGAGGCCTATAGTTGCCAACATGGTTGACAAAAGAACTTGTGTGGAAAGAAGCTGTGAAAATAAGGGGGAAAAAAAAAACCTTCCATGCATGGGTATACAAGAAGATGTTCTATTAAAGAATACCTCATGGATCTCCTCCGTGAGGACCACCCCTTTTCTAATTTTCCAAACCAAATTTCGACAATCCGAACTGCTCAATGTGTTTAAAACATGTTTCCCATGGCCAACGCAAGGAATCACAAAAAAAAAAATACTCGAAAGGGCTTCATCCGAGCAGTTTTTCATAATAACCGTACATATATAGTTTATCGAAAAAAGCTCGAATGAAGCCCTTCCGGATTTTTTTTTGGGACAAATCCTTGCGGTGACCCTTAAAAACACGTTGAGCGGTTCGGATCATCGAGATTTGACCCCGATCCATGAGGTCCTCAAATTTGGAGTTTGAGGTAGTCCCCAGTAGAACGGGATTGTGGGTATACATACATATACCCACACATAAATATATGAATAGACGACACATGACACTAGACAAGTTGAAGATGTGTAAATTTGCACATCAATATGGCACTCATGCAATTATAATATGCATTCAATGCAAATAGTTGTAAGGAATATGGAACCTTTCTAGTGGTTTTTATCCTCCACCAACATATTTTCAATAAAAACCTGAAGTGTGTGAATTAGCTACTTAAGTGGAGCACAAGTTGTTGCAGGAACTTGAGAGATAGAACCTATCTCTAGATGCTAAACTTCATTAAGTGTCTAAAATAATTACTTGTTGCATACATCCCATAGAGACTTAATCATGTTAAACTACCAAAAACCTTTGTATCAATAATTCAAGCATGCAACTTATGCATAATCCCCACTAGAAAGACATGCCGCATGTAAATATTCTAAAAACATTGGAACTTTCTTCCCCAAGTCTCTTGTTTTATTTTCCCATGCCTTGTGGTTTGGGACATTTGTTGTTATTATGGTAAAAGGTACAAGAAGAAAGTCTACCCTCGAGCACTAACAACTTCTGCTTCTCCAATGGCACCAAAAGTAGAGCGCCCATCTGGTCCACGTACACGGACAAGCCTTGTCCTATTATACATTAGAGAAGCTAACTCAGCCTGCAAATTGAAGAAGGAATGAATAGGAAGCCAAAGACTCAGAAGCAACACAAATTGCAAATTCAAGAAAGGCTAGTAAAACAGAAGAATACCTGTAGCTTTGCTTCTTTTGTAAAGGCATGTGCATTAAATATCTCTATTATGAGACCGACACGATCCAAAACAGATTTCCCCCATTCCCGCTGCAAGTTCGAATCAATCTTGGTACATCAGAAGTCAGAACAATGATCAAATCACACATTCGGCTTAAGGAAGGTAATTTTCTGCCCAAAAAGGTGGAGAGATAAAGCAATGTCATGCCTCCAAATTTCGTTGCTGAATCCCGGTTAGAATCGTGTTCACAAATATGGCATCAACTCCACCCTACAAAGTACAAATAGTATAAGGTCATGATTAAATGTCCAAAATAACGTGAAATGACTGATATAATCTAATAAGTAAACCACTGATTATTTGTGATATACGGCTCCTTGCCTCTGATTCCACAGCAGTGAGATGATATTGAATTGTTTTCACCGTCCCTGGTCCAAAATATGTGGCTGCGACATCACAGAAACCAGACACGTTAATATAATACCGCACAAATGTATGTCATGTGAAACAAACAATTTTCATTTACAAAGTGTCTAAATAGAGCCAATTTAGTATCAGTTTAGCATCAATTTAATTGCAACCACCAAAAGTTCTCCTTCTCTATTTCCCCTTTTTCCTTCTCTTTCAACAATTTGTGGCCTTGTGGCTCTTATTTGCAAATTCCAGCAAAACTTGCACAAATTAAAAATGTTAACTCTCCACAATTTTAATTCCTAAAAGAACGTAAACCGTATCGCAAATTGCATCGAACCAATCCATATCAAAGCCAAGAATTAATTGTCGATTGCAACGCAAAATTTAATTAAGCCAAACGAGAACAATTAAGAAGTCAAATCGACAAGTAAACTAATTACTAAAACGGGAAACTTATGTAAGAGGCAAGAGCTACCAATTTAAACTATGAAAAATATTGGTGAAAACATCATCAACACTCTCAAAATATTGCACCACAAATCAACACCGAAACCACAAAATCAAATTCTTCCACCTCGATAACAATTGTTTGAAACAAGCGGAGCCCAAACTACATCATTCCGTAAATAACAGAATGTGTCGTGGACTCTCCCAAACACCCCCTTAAACCACAATTACAAACTCAAATATAAAACCAACCCGCGTGACGTGATCTCCCAACTGGGTTTTGAACAATCAGATGCGGAGGCAACTCTTTTTCCCACAATTCGGTATCAAAAAACCCGTCTCGCTGTTCCTCGAGCGAGTTGGCGAGGCTCAGGGCTTCATCAAGCTTCGCCTTCAATACGGGTTCGGGGCGAAGACGCGGCTGGACGACCAACAGCCTTCTGTTGTACTCGCCGGCTTTTGAAGGGGTGGAGTGTAATGGGTTTACGGGGAGTTTCAGTGGGGAGGGTAGGGTTTGAGGGAGAGAGCGAAGAGGAGCTCGTGTGTGAGATGAGATTAATCTCAACATTTGTTGCAGGCAGTTGCAGCTGTTTTCGACTACTCAACCTATTCTTTCTTGTGTGATTTTTTCGGGTTACGGCAATGCAGGATGGGAGAATCTACACTCTCACGTTAATTATTGAAAATGAAAGGGCTCCTTGTCGATAAAGACTAACTACAGGGATTATAGTGTATTTAATCCATCAAAAAAGAACGGAACTCCTCCGGTCCAATTTAAATCGCGCATCCCGAGAATACCCCCGCATGTTTCAAAAGGGAGAAAGAGATACGGTACTCCTACAGAGACTGAAACCGCCATCATCGATCGTACAAAATTGTTCCGTCGTCGCTTTCCCTTTGCTCATCATCGTCGACCACTGTGTTCGTCGACATTGCTTTCGTCAAAAACCTAGAGCTATTGTAGGTATTATACAACTTTCTCATCCTTTTGTAACTCCGATAATACTCTTACAAATATCCTCGTTGTCAAAAGCCTTTTTGGATGAGATACCTCTATTTTCTATGATTAATTTGATTTTTTTATAAGATACGTCTATTTCTGGGGTTAACATCATAACTTTTGCAGAAGCTATGTACATTTTTGTGATTTCTGTATCTGTTGCTTGATGTATTCTTTCGATTTTTGTAACATATGGTTATCTGATACTTTTGTTTGTATAAACCTGGTTTAGAGTAGGCAAATTGCGATCTGTTAGTGTATACTCGTATAAACTCGACTCAGTTCCTCACTACGTTACTGAGGTCTTGCCCCAAAAGGGGCAGTTATGGGTTTAGAATACTTTTGACTGAGATGTTATTATCTCCTGGTTTTGTATAAACTCGACTCAGTTCCTCACTACCTTAGTTAGGTCTTGCCACAAAAGGGGCAGTTATGGGTGTAGAAAACTTTTGACTGCGATGTTATTATCTCCTGGTTTTGTATAAACCTGGTTTTGTTTTATGAGTGAGATGTTATTATCTCCTCGTTTATTTATGTACAAAACGACTGTTATAAACACCTTTTAACATCCCGAGAGACTTGTGTCTTTATGAGTGAGACGTTATTATCTTTGTTTTGTAGAAAACAGTGTTTATGAGTGAGATGTTATTATCTTTGTTGTTTTGTTTTGTAGAAAAACAACATTTATGAGTGAGATGTTATTATCTCACCGTTTTTTACTGTTATGGCTTCACAGAGCTTTATTATCTCTATTCAAATATGTTTACTTCTTGTTCTTCTTTTTGAAGAAAAATAAAAGACAAGAGTCCAAAGAAGTCCGATCCAAGATTTACATTTGAACCCCTAGTACAAGTAGAACCAATAGCAATCAAAGACCCACCTGTAGATATTGATGATTCCCCTCAAGAGATTCTTCTACTCCCTCTTCCAGGGTTCCCTCCTGAGGTCCCTCCTCGTCAAGCGACACCTCAAATTAGAAAGCGAAATAAAGCACAATTGCAAGTCGATGAGAAGGAGGAGAAAAAGCATTGCAAGACAAGGACAAGGATAAAAAAAAAGTAAGAAGTAAGAGAAGATGAAGGCAAGGATGAGAACACAAAAGAGGAAGAGAATCAGTTTACAAAGATAAGGACGAAGAGAAGAAATGATCCTGAATTTACAAGACAGAAAAAACAAGAAATGCAAGATGATGACAAGGATGGCGAAGGGGAAAGGAGGACTAAGAAGAAAAAGAATGAACTTCGACTTACAAGGCAGAAAAAACATGAGATGCAAGAGCAAGAGGAGGAAAAGGAAAAGGAGAACGAGGAAGAGGATCAGTTTCGAGAAAGGAGAAGTAAGAAAAGGAATGAATCTCGACTCACAAGGCACAAAAAAAAAGAAATGCAAGAGGAGGTGGAGGAAGAGAAAAAGGAGGAGGAGGAGGAAGTGGATCAGTTTTGAGAAAGGAGGAGTAAGAAAAGGAATGAACTTCTACTTACTAGAAAGAAAAAAGAAGAATTGCAAGACAAGGAAGAAAAGGACGAGGTTGTAGTGATTGGGAGTAAGAAAAGAAATGATCCACGAGCTAAGAGGCAAAAAAAAAAAAAAGATGAAGAGAAGGAGAAGGAGCAAGCTGAACAGGAAGATGATGTTACAGTTACTGACTTCAAACCGACACGAGTACAATATAGGTAAGACAGACACTAATTTCTGTGAGATATGATTATCTCAAACATTGTTTTCCTAAATAAATAGTTTTAATTGTCTGAGATGCTATTATCTCTAACATTGTTTTATCTCTTCCTTGTTTGTAGATCAACACTTGCTAGCATTGTAAGCCTGCTTCATGATGTGACATTCACCCAAAGGCAGATAGATGAGATTCAAAAATCTCCATTTGTAGCTATGTTACTCACAATTACACAGGAGAATTTGGTTGAACAATTTGTCAAAAAGTATGACGACATTTTGAGTGTGATTCAACGTTACCGAATGGATGAAGGAAAATTTTATATGGGAACCAAGCTTGTGGCTCTTACACATGAAGAAATAACCCTCATATTTGGGATAATATCTGGCAACACAAAGATTCGGGTTTTAAATCTAAACAAGAAGCCAGACAGCCCCTTTGTCAACAAAAACTTTGAGCACACAAGTGTGATGATCTTTGCAACCATGAGGGAAAGAATTACAGACCTCATTAAAATCACTTCAAAAGGGAAGAAGGGAGTAGAAGATGAATCTACAAAGGATTTGGCGTGGCTGTTGACACTCTATGTCCTTGGAACTATATTTTTCAAGACAACTGGTCCAAATTTTAATTTGAGCTATGTTCCATTCGTGGAGAATTGGGAATAGTGCACCACATATGCATGGTCGATACACTTAACTGATCATCTCACCAATGAACTCGACACAAAGCGCAGAACTCCATGGACTGTTGGTGGTTGCATTGTAGCACTATTGGTATTTAATCTTTATTCTATACTTTTTGTTATGTATTTGTCAAGTTAATAAGAAATCTAATCTGGTTATTTCTTTTGTTAAACAGTGCTGGCTATGTGAACATGCAAAGATAATGGAACTTGTTGAACCAAAAATCCCATGATTCATGAAATGGAATGTGAATGAGCTTCATGCTAAAGTTGCTAAGACACCAGTGAATACGTTTTCACCGAAAATGGTAAGCATCTTGCTACCATAATATGTTATTTCTTTTAGGTTTCTCTCACTTATATTGCACATTTCCTATCATCATTCATTGTAGGTCATTGATTCACAATTGTAACCAACAGATGAGGAGAGCAGGTTGTATACAGACGAGACAGAAGAAAAACATATTGAGATCCTTGTAGGTGAGATATGAATATCTCTTACTTTGTTGTGGTACACAAGAAGTCTGTTTTCGCAAAGATATTACTATGTCTTGATTTCTCTAGCTAGAAAACACTTTGTTTTGGGTGAGATGTTGTTATCTCATGATTTGTTTTTGCAGACAAGCCGACTGTTGACCAGCAAACTCCTAAGGAGGATGTTCAACTTATAATTTCAGAGCTTCGGAAACAAATTCATTTGCTTGAAAGTGAAAATAAGAAACTAAAATATGAGATTGCAGAGAAGGAAATCAGAGAACAACAGAAGGATAAAAACATTGGAAGGCTGTTTCACCTTGTTGACAAACTTCAAAGGAGGCTTGAAAGGTATGGCAAAGAAGCGATTGCCTATGAAGAAATTGAAAAAGAAAACATGTCTGCCAAATTTGAGACGGTGGTACTCCAGGAGAAGGTGGTGCAAGCAGAGGTTGAGGTAATGACCTTGTTGGTTGAAAATGACCTTGATAAGGAAAACATAGAAGCTGTTTTGGACGAGTTGGATAACATGACAGTGCAGTGTGTTAGTCAAGAATTCAGCCACAAGAAAATTGTGGAAGACATGACAAATGAAAATGTAAACTTGAATGTTGAAATAGGTTCAATGCTGATTGAGAAAGACTTGGCGGAGGAAAAAATTGAAGAGGTTATTGAGCAGTTGGATGACATGGCAGCTCATTGTGCTAGCCAAGAATACAGGGACAAGAAGAAAATAGAAGAAATGGAAGAAAAGATACGGAAGATTTCTAAAAAAGTAGTGGAGAGAAATGCTGGTGAAGAATTTGCAAGCCCAACTGGAATCCCTGACCAAATAGTCATAGAGGAAGATTCTGAAAGCCTGCCTGGAAATCCGTATGAGTTCAGAATGGCCACAGATGAGGACATAGAGAAAACCATAACAACTGCAGTCTCAATAATAGACAAATAAAAAGAAAATGAAATGAAAAAGAAAAGACTTAGGGCTGAATGTGTGGTGGAGCCATCATCCTTGACTAAGAGAGTGCGTGAAAGAGATGACAGGGTAGAAAAGAAAAAGGAAGGTTATTTCTATGAAAGAAGGACAAAGAGAGCACAACAAGCAAAAGCATCACAAGTGGAAAACCATTCTCTGCGTTTTGAAACGACAACACTGGACGCCTTTTTATCACAAGAAGACAAGGAGAAGTTGAATATGCTATCTAACCTTCTGAAAGGCAAAAAGTTAGTAAAATTCTACAACAATTTTACAATACTTATCTTAAATACACTATTTCTATTGGTGAGATAAGGATATTCTTGATCTGTCTTTTGACAGACTTCCTTTCTAGATGGACCACGACACACAAGATGCCGTTTTGTTGGAAGATGCAATTGATATATTGAATGAGGGAGTGTTGAAAACATGGTAAAATATACCTCTCCAACACAGTTCTTTTTGTCGATTAATGTAAAAATCAAATCTAACATGAAAGAAACCCATGCAGTTACTTGATGGATTCACATCCATATTGGCAAGGGATGAGTGAAAGCCCATCAACGCCATTTATTTCAAATCAGTATTGTGGGTTAGTAATACATACTCTTATATGTTGTTTTTTGTCACTACTTGTCTTGAATTGCTCTTTTAGTCCGTATTGTCACAAAATATAGAGTACATACTTTAGTCCGTATTGTCGCCAAAATGAGATATTAATATCTCATTAAAAATATTCTATATGTACAAGACATATAACAATGAGATATTAATATCTCATCAAAAATAATTTATCTATGTACAAGACATAAGTATGAGATAATCCAATCTCACAGAAATCATTGTCTTTTCGTCTTTGACAGAGCCTGCTAAAAGATGATAAAAATCAAATCAAAGATAAGGACAAAGAACTTTTGCAATCAAACATAAAAAGGATAAATACCGGGAATTTTTTAAAGATAAGGACAAAGAACTTTTGCAATCAAACATAAAAAATACCGGGAATATTTTCAAGGGTCCAAACCCTTCCCGGTATTTTTTAAAAAAATACCGGGAAGAATTTTTTTTTTAAAAACTGCTTGGATCAAGCCCTTCCCGGTATTTTTTTTCAAAACTTTGTTGCCTGGACTTTTGAAAACACCTTCTGAACACATTGGACGGCTCAGATTGTCAAAAAAATTCTCGGATCATGGAGGTCCGAACCTCGGATTAGAACCGCGTCGGTAAATTCCCCTAGGGTCCAAGGTTTTGGGTCCATTGGGCTTTTTAGTCCAGCTTAACTGTTTTAAACTGAGCGTGTCCAGTCATAAAAACCTTTTGATGTGGTTAGTCCTTTTGTGGACAAAAATGTCTTGTACACTGAGAAACTATATAACGGTTTGATTTCAAAAACCCCAAAGCAAGTTCTCAGTTTCATGGTGACAAGGAGTTGCTTCGAGCGGCGATCAGGAGGTGCTTTGAAGCTGTGTACTTCGATCTAATTTTGTGGCGATTTGTTGGTTGCCGAGCTTCTTCGAATTCGAATCTCTATAATCAGATCTCAGTTCACAGCAATCTAGGGTGAGGTAAACCTTCTTTGAATTGGATTTGGTTTTGTGTTCTCTTTGTGCGCTCTATGTGTGTGTGTGTTTGTTTGTGTCTCTTTGATTATTATGTTGTGAATCAGATTTTTTGTGAATTTTGTAGTGATTTGTATTTTTGTTAAGTTTTCGTTTTTAGGTTAAAATTTCTCTCTCTCTCTCTCTCTCTCTCTCTCTCTGTGTGTGTCTGTCTCTATCTCTATTTTTGTTTGCTCATTTTGATTTGTGAATCAGATTTTTGTTCCAATTACTCACCTAGATTATCTAATTTCTTCTTTTGTTGTTTCTGGTACTGTTTTGTGTTATTGAGTGTTATTTATATGACATATTCTTATATCTATTTGCTTTGTTGTTGTTAGTGGTCTCTGATACTATGTTATTTATATGAGATATTCTTATCTCTTTGCATTGTTGCTGTTAGTGAGTTTTTTTTATATGAGATATTCTTATCTCTTGGTTTGTTGTTTCTGTTTTTGCAGAGTTTAATTTTTTGATTTTGGAAATGGATTCATCTGTTCTTGTGTTGTGCAAATATGGATCATTTACATTAGTTGTTAAGGTTGTAAGGGGTTTTAAGTTTGAGGATCTTGTAGCAAGTATTTGTACGAAGTGGAATAATTTGGTATCAAGAAGGTTGCATCTTTTATATGTTGTTTCAGAACATAGCAATTGTTTGCTTGAGAATGATGATGATTTTGACAGCATGGTTGCGCTAGCTGTTGCATATGGTGTTAGTTGTGCTGAGGTTTCTGTTAATGAAGCAAGGTCTTCTTCTTGTGTTGATCATTCTAATAGTAGTGAAATAAGGGAACGCAGTACTCTTCAAATTGATGAAGATCCTCTTGAAAAGTTGTCCTCATCATGTGACAAAACGGCTTTCTGCTGATTGGGCTTATTTGATTAGTCATTTTGGTCAGGAATTTTGAAGTGGTGCTGAGGATTTTATGACTTGTTTGTGCAAGTATGCGATTGAACTTGGATTCAAGTTTAAGTAGTTGAAGAATGACAAAATAAGGGTGACAGCGGTTTGTTCTAAGAAGATCGATAGGTGTAAATGGTTTGTTCATGAAACTTTAGACAAATCGAATGGTTTTTTTCACATTAAGGAGTTGAACAAAAATCATGGCTGTTGTACAGTTTGTAGTTCCAAAATTTCCCGATTGAGTTCAAAGTTGGTTGCGAATTGTATTTTTGATGAAGTTCGTTCCAAGGGGTCGTATAGGCCAATAGAAGGTGTTAGATTATTTTAGCAAAAATATGGTACTATTAGTAGTTACAACCATGCTTGGTTGGGGGTTGAGAAGGCAACTAATGAATGTAGTGGTGATTATGTGTTGCAATTTGACCGACTTCAATGGTATGCTGACATTGCGAAGGAGAAAAATCCCGATAGTGTTGTGGACGTTGAATGTTGTGAAGACAACCGATTTGAAAGGTTATTTGTGGCATTCAATGTATGCATTAGAGGATTCTACTATTGTTGGCCTTTTTTGTGTCTTGATGGCATGTTCTTGAAGGGTAGATACAAAAGGACTTTCCTCGCTGCTATTGGGAAGGATGCTAACAATGGTCAGTTCTCTTTTTTGTCGTATTTTTTGTATGTTTGTGGCTGAGATGTACTTTATTTTGGTATATGCAGAGTGTTCTTTTCTTGAGATATTGTTATCTCTTTGTTTATTTTGGAAGATACAGAGTCTGGTATCACTGAGATATTGTTATCTCTATGATTGTTTTGATGTAGGCCTGCTATGTTTTAGCTAAAATAGTGTTAGTTGCCATATTTCTATTTTTGTAGGATTATTTTCAGTGGCTTTTGGTATTGTTGATTCTGAAACGAATGATAATTGACTTTGATTTTTGACAAAGTTGAAAGGTATTCTGTCAAGTCATGAACTTTCGATTATAACGGATCGTCATACTGGTCTTGTGAAGCATGTTCTGGAGGTTTTCTCAAACTATTATCATGCTTATTGTTTGGAGCATTTAAAGAATAATTTGAGGGATAGGCTATCAGGTCAAGCACCAAATGGTTTTAGGGAGCGATCAGTGAATTTATTTAGAGATTGTGCTCATGCGCCTATTGTTTTGACTTTTGATAATTGTCTCAAAGAATCATATGAGGTTGGTGGAGATAAAGCAAAAGAGTTTGTTTATTCCGTGCCGTATCATCATTGGGCAAATGCATACTTTCCGGGGAAACAATATGGTGAGATGTCATCAAATGCCATTGAGAGTTTTAGCAATTGGATTCTTGATGCTCGAAAGTTGCTAATCCTTCAATGTGTTGAACAAATTAGGGTTCAAATCATGAGACAAATGTGTGAAAGGAAACAATCCGCAAAAAAGTGGTGCAGTCTCTTGTGTCCTGAAATGGATATCAAATGGAGAGACTGTTTGGATAAGGGAAAAACATGGTTTGTGTTTGGGTTAACTGATGAAGTTTTTGAGGTAGGTTCATTCCCGACTGTTGTGGTCGATATAAGTAATAAGACGTGCTCATGTTGTCGCTGGGACCTCCATCACTTTCCTTGTGTCCATGCAATCACAGTTTTACAGAAGAAAGGTGGAGACACATACTTGTATATAGATTTGTTCTACACAACCGATGCCTTTCGGTTGTCATATGAGCTTCCAATATATCCCATTCCTACTCTTGAAGCTCCATAGGTTACTACAGAGACTGTTGTTATTCGTCCTCCTAAAACAAGGAGGCCACGTGGCAGACCAAAGGTTGCAAGAATCCGATCAAGGGGTGAGACAGTGAGGCAAATAAGGTGCTCGAGGTGCAAGCAATTGGGAAAACACAATAGGAAGAGTTGTAAAGAACCGTGTAATTGATTTTGATTCATTGACTTTGTGTTCTATGTTGACTGCTATTCAATCATTTTGCATAAATAAAAATTCTAAATGGGTGTTCAAGGTGCAAGCAGTTGGGAAACACAATTGGAAGAGTTGTAAACAACCTTGTGATCGATTTTGATTCATTCACCTTGTGTTCTATGTTAGACTGGTATTCAATCATTTTACATAAATAAAACTTTTAAATGTTGCACTATTTTCTGGTTCATTATTGTTTGCTTTTTGTACTTTTTTTTTCTGATGTTGGATGTTATATAAAACAAAGACTGCTTAGTGTGAGATACAATTATCTCATACTTTATGTCTTGTACATACAGACTATTTTTAATGAGATATTAATATCTCAAGCTTATGCTTATGTGTTGTACGCACACAAAGTATTGAGATATTAATACCTCATGCTTATGTTATGTTCATATGTTCTCTTGCTCGAACATAAGAGATTGGATTAAGGACAACAGCTCCTGAGTTTCTAAGAATTGCAGCACGTGGAGGTTCTGAAATTTTTTGAAAATTCGGCAAGACTCATTGGTAATTGAAGCACCGTCAAGGTGACATAAGCAACAGACAACACAATATAAACTGCAGGAAAAGTTAAAAGAAAATCACTTGAACAATGAGTAATTCTAGGATCATTCATATTTAGAGTGAACACATGTTAAAAGATGTTATCAAAAAAACCACCATTTGTCATTTTGCCAATTGTTTAGCACCAGGTATCAACAAATTACAATTGTTTGGAGCCGAACATTCATATGTGACAATACAAACAAAAAAATAAACCATATATTCAATTTCCTAACCAACCACTACTTTCTAACAGACTATTCAAAAGATATGTCCAACAATGATGCTCTCTTTTTTGTCAGCTTCTCTTGCATATCCTTCTGTTGGCAGCTTCTGTTGCATCTGCTTTGCTTCTTGTCTATCTTTCCAAACTTCTGGTGTGATCGATCTATGTCCATCATTCAAGAATCTACGTAATAATGATACTCTGAATTCATTGATTTCAATCTCAGACAAATTTTTTGGTACGGGTTCTGCATTTACAAGCTTCTCAATGATGTAGCAAACTATATTTCCACAGTCAACGTTGCAAAGTTGTCATAAGCACCGGTTAGAATTATGTAAGGCTTAGAATTATGTAATTGAAGACTTGTGGTCAAAGATTAGTTAGCTTACCTTCCACGTTTTTGCTGTGGTGTTTTTTCTCAGACAATCATGACTTCATTCTTCTCCTTCGCCCCAAAGATTGTTTCGCTCGTTGGTTTTATAAGCCTGAAGGTTGGTTCTTTTTTCTGAATGTTTAGCTTTTGCATGAAATTGGAAACATACTCTGCCTGCATTTCAAATTCGACAAAATAATAATTTATTTTGCATCATCAATCGTATGAAAAATCGAATAAAATGGAGCAATATTTCGTACCATTAACTTTGCATCCTTGAGGTAAGGGTCTTGGCCATTTCTACTTAGTTTGATGGAGTTGTAGTGTCTCCAATACCCACGTGGTATGTCCAATACCAGAAGATTCCAATGGTAAGGATTTTTGTCTTTCACACGTATACCTCCTGAAGAGTTTATTGGAAAAACCAAGTAGTAGAAAAGATCCAACTTTTCATTAATTTCCCTAAGCTTGTCATCAAGATAAGGACAAAGAACTTTTGCAATCAAACATAAAAATATTGCCTGGACTATTTAGCATTTTTAAAGATAAGGACAAAGAACTTTTGCAATCAAACATAAAAATATTGCTTTTAATATTGATTAGCAAAAAGGATAAAAGCACACCCACTTTTTTTTTGGTCACAAATACCCTCTCCCTATCAATTCTCTTTATTTTGGACCCCAGCCCCCGCACTCAATGCCTCTCTCTCTTCAAAAACAAAAATTATGTTCATCAACAACACTCTCTTTCTCCTCCCCTGATGAAAAGAAGATTCGCGACAAAATTTCAAGATTTTCAAATGAAATGTCCAAATTCACTGAAGCACAAATACAAAAGACCTACGAGCATATGGATTTTATCAGTAGATAAAAACCTGGTGAAAAGAGATTTAACATTGAGGAATTGAGCCCTAATCTCATCCACAACTGGGCCGCTTCCAATTTCAATGGTGATTGAACATCTCTACAACCCTAACACGAAATTGTACTATCTTTCTTGGTGTATCTATGTGTGATTATTGTACGTATCATCTCAAAAATCTCAAGCAAATAGGTGGTGGAGTTCGATACCTATTGGACCGGAATCCAGGTTTATTTGGATAATTGATCCACCTTTTTCTTTTTCATTTTTCGATCTAGAAAAAACATTCTTTTTTGGGTCTCCGGAAGTGATTAGCCGGAGGTGTGGTGGTGGTTGGCCAAGAGGTAGGAGTTTTTTTTTTTGGTATGAAATTTGAACTTTTAAAAATTAGTGAGATGTAACTAATTTTTTTGGTCCCCAGAAGTGTTCGGCCAGAGGGGGGGTGGAGGTCGGCCGGAGGTTGGGTGTTGATTTCTTTGAATTTTACGACTAATTTTTTTGGTTGCCAGAAGTGCTCAGCCCAAGGTGGGGTGGTGGTCAGCAAGAGGTGGGGTTGTGAACTTTTTAAATTTTATGTTCAAAATTTCAATTTTTAAAAATTAGTAACATTTCACTAGTTTTCTTTGTCGCCGGAAGTGCTCAGCCAGAGGTGGGGGGGTAGTCAACCGGAGATGAGGTGTTATTTTTTTGAATTTTATGTTCGAAATTTACATTTTTTAAAATTAGTGACACTTTATTAATTTTTTTGGTCTCCGGAAGTGCTCAGCTAGAGTTGGGATGGTGGTCAGACGGAGGTCGGGTTGTGATTTTTTTGAATTTTACGTTCAAAATTTCAATTTTGAAAAATTAGTAACATTTCACTAATTTTTTTCGTCTCCAAAAGTGCTCGGCCAAAGGTGGGGTAGTGGTCGGCCGAAGGTCGGATTGTGATTTTTTTGAATTTTATGTTTGAAATTTTAATTTTTAAAAATTAGTAACACTTCACTAATATTTTTTTCTTTATGTTCAATTGCAAAAGTTTCTTATCCTTCATTTTAAAAATGGAAAATATTATTGGTTTTTATGTTCGATTGTAAAAGTTCCTCGTCCTTCCCTTTAAAAATGCCAAAGGTTTTGGATTTTTGGCTAAGTGACCCAATTAAATTTGTGTTTAGATTTTTATGTGAGCCATTTAGCCAAAAATCCAAAACATTTGGCAATTTTAAAGGAAAGGACAAGGAACTTTTGCAATCGAACATAAAAATAAAAAACATTTACCATTTTTAAAAGGAAGGACAAGGAACTTTTGCAATCGAATATAACGACAAAAAAAAGTGAAGTGTTACAAATTTTTTAAAATTTAAATTTTGAACATAAAATTAAAAACAAATCACCACCCCACCTTTGGCCGACCACTTCCAGCGACCAAAAAAATTAGTAACGTGTCACTAATTTTGAACATAAAATTCAAAAAACCACTCCACCTCCGGCCGACGACCACCCCACCTCTAGCCGAGCACTTTCGGTGACCAAAAAAATTAGTGAAGTGTCACTAATTCTTAAAAATTCTAATTTCAAACATAAAATTCAGAACAATCAACACCCCACCTCTGGCCGACCACCACCCCACCTCTGGCCTAGCACTTCCGAAGACCAAAAAAATTAGTGAAGTGTCACTAATTTTTAAAAGTTCTAATTTTGTACAGAACATTTGAAAAAAATCAACTCTTACCTCCTAACCCTAAATACCACCCCATTTCTGGCCAACCACTTTCGGCGAAAAAATAATTAATGAAACGTCACTACTTTTTAAAAGTTCTAATTTCGTACCAAAAATTCAAATAAATTCCATTTGTTATAACAGTTGATGGTTAATCAGTAACGGATTATCCTAATTATCATGTTTCCTATTAATCTCTCTCAATTGCACAAACGCATTTGTGAATGCTTAAGGGAAGGCAAATAACTTAGGGCTAATTCAAACCAGCGCTTGGCTTCCTGAGCCTCGAGAGACGATTCAAACCGAGTGAAATCATAGAAGTTAGAAGCATCAAACACGTAATCAAAATCGACTTCTGAGACCTCGAAATAAAATTAAATTTTTTTTATTGCAAACCAAAAGTTAAGGTGCACATAATCAAAATCGACCTCGTAATCAAAATCGACTTCACAAGATTAGTTGAGGTGCACATAAATTGACCCTGATATCCCGCGTTATAAAAAAATATATTGCAAACCAAACGTTGGAATAATCATTTCAAGAGCATGATTTTGTTCCTTTTAAAAACTGTAATATTATTGCATGATTTCGTTCATTGGTCACTGACACCCATAGATCTAAGCAATTTACATTTTTTTTTATGCTGTCAATATTCTTTTCTTAAGAAAAAACTGTAATATTATTGCATTGGTATATTTTGTTGTCATTTTGGCATGCTTTTAAGATATGATGATCATTCATTTTTAACTCACCTCATTTTTCAATGCAGATTTGATTGTATGCATGACGAAGCAAAATTTGTGAAATTCGTGCCAACATAAATTAGTAATGTTGCCATTTTTTTAGGAAAAGTAACAATAACAAATAAGCCTTTTAAATTTTCCAACAATGAAATACACGAAAACAGGACTTTTAGAGCCCCATATAATCGTTAGCCTCAAGAGATACTGTATACGAAGAGTTTTAGATGTATTTGAATCCATAAAGGGTGTTTATGTCAAAAATAAAGAGAGAGTGTGTGTTTAGTCCTTTTGTTAGATGAATAATAAAAACTATGTCTTTATGTTTGATTGCAAAAGTAACTTGTCTATATGTTTGATTGCAAAAGTATCTTGTCCTTCCTTTTAAAAAAGGCAAAATATAGTGCATTTCTGACTAATTTTCCCTTTTTATTTTATTTTTTTGATCGGTGTGTTTAGATTTAAATTGTCATTTGCAATTTTTCATAACAAATGAAGCCATAGTGTAATTTGTAATCAAAACGTAAGAAAGGGTTGGAGATTCTCTGCTATGATATGGACGAACAGGCAAGATAAACCCGACTCATGACACTTCAGATCACATAATGCGCGCGTGAAAGTGCAAGCACAAGCGTGAAAACCTCTTTCAAGAACATCCTAATCTGTGGAGAAGAAAAATCTACGAAATCAATGACTGAAAAGACAAGAGAGGCGTCACTCTTTCATGTATATTAAGAAGATGGAAAAGAGGATGCAGGCTCAAAGCGTCATGGATATATTGTGGTATTTTGTTTGGGGGTCAAACTTTAAAGGTTTTTTTGGGTGGGACTTGTCATGTAAAAGTTTGTTAAATAAAATATTTTAGGGAATCCCCCAAGATATCATCTCACATAATTTTATACTACATCATCATAGATTGAGAACTATTAGAATGGCAATGGGGGATAAAAGGAGGGAGATTAATGTTAGTTTTGGATCAAGTGTCAATGGACTTGGCTCAAAAAAGAATCTATGTCAGGGCAACAAGCAAGATTTCCTTCATAGCCTTAGTGTAATAGAGGAAAGCACTGCACTCTTGACCGGATCTGAGTAGGCATTGTGGTTTGGATGTGTGTTATGAACCTAATTTTGAAGAAAAGGTATGCATTGGGTTGATTATTACAGGGAAGAAAATTTCATGCTATTATCTTCTCTTCATGCTTTTAGCTTCTTACGCTGCCAAAGCTGATTAAGTATCCAGCAAATGGGCTAAGACATTTTTGTGCTTATGAATTCATGAGTACTATATAGGAAATTGTATCCAATAGATGGTGGTACAAGCACCTTCTTGTGTTTTTGGCTTTGAAAACCATTTCCTCTGTTTTGAACTCACTCTTGCACTCTCGCCAATTTGCACACATACGAATAGTCTCTTTTATGTTCATTTTGTCACCTGAAGGTACTAGGTGTTCCTATGATATTTGGTCTGCAGAATGCCTTACTCCTCGACGCTCCATCTTTATTTCAACATCAATTCGTTAAATCTATGGAGGAAGGGCACTTGCACATGTCTGAAGTAGAATATAAGATGTTAAGAACGGAGAACACGTTAGTAGCAGGGGAAGCAATGGAGTTCTCTGATGTGAATGAAAGTGAAGGAGATCAAAATGCGGGGACCCATGCAATGAGAAAGACTAATGCTGGTTGTCACGCCCTCATTTTCTTAAAACTTGAATAAAAGAATTTCAACAAAAAATAAGTCAAGTGATAAGATTTCCTTAAAATAAAGGACATCATTAGCCCATTGTCTATCAAATGTTCCGGCACCCTTGCCCCAAAGGTGAAGTCGAACAATATCCTGTAATTCAAATATTTGGGCACCCTTGCCCCAAAGGTGAAAATCAAAGTAGTATCCCATAAATTATTACAAATTCAGAGTAAAAAACATAGTGAAAAAATAGAGTTACAGTATTATCTCCCCAAAAGAAAATTTAATGCATAGAAGATGAATAAAATAACTCCATGCCATGTATGCTCATCATCCAATTCATGCACTTCAAACCATGCACGATCAAAGTTGGGTACCTGAAAAGGGATAGGGTGAGCACACGCGCTCGTAGGAGAACTATTCTACTAACTCTAGGAGAATGAATATGATGCATGCACATGGAGGCAAGATATATTCAAAGGATGTTCATGTGCGAGTCCAAGTATCCAAGTAAAAGAGAAGGGATTTTTTAAAGTTCCAAAGTACCCAAGTGACTACTAAGTATCCACCCACAACCCATGTGTTAAAGTAATTTCTAAGTGTCCAAAACACTACCCAAGTAACCAAGTTCATCACACAAGTCTAAAATCAAGTTTATACATCGAATTTCAACAAGACACAATGGATAGTTCAAAAATCTCGTTTCTCACTTCATTCATTGAAGAAAAATCATCATTTCATTTATACTAGGGATTTAAATCTCTCTGCTGGATTTCATATGCTCCACGTGCCTCTGCCGGATTCTACAGGCCCGGCGTGCCTTTGCCGGATTCCATGGGTTCCACGTGCCCCTGCTGGATTCCATAGGCTCCGCGTGCCTTTATAAAAATTTCACCAAATGATGACATTAGTTTTAAACATCTCATTTTCCAAACATTCTAGCCAAATTCCATGACAAGTCCATTTTTGTTCAAAGTTCATTTTAGCATTTCACATCTTTCAATAAAAAGGAGTTACACACACACCCACGCACACTTTCTAAAAACCTTCAAACTTTCATGTGACGTAAGATGACATATTTGTTTATAAAACCATAGCCCATGAGTCAAAACACGGATGAAAATGATACCGAAGGTCAAATATGTGAAGGGATAAGCGATCGAGGACCAAACAGACATCAAAGGATGGCCGAATGCCACCTAAATAACAGGGGCAGCAGCTGAAAAATATGGAGCAGCAACAAATGAACAGTAAACAGTGCAGATTTTCACCTCTAAGGTGTGGAATTTCAACCCAATCACAATTGAGATAGTTTATGCTCAAATTGGAAATGCTAGGCAACAATTAAACATGGAGAGATGTCAATTTCACTCCCAATTTCTCCAAACAACAAGCAATTTCATAGATAAAAGAATCAAAGTGGGAAAACCCACACAAATTGGGAAAAACATGAAATTCAAGGAAATTGAGGTCAAGAACCAATTATATGCAACAAATCACAAGCATGCAGCTAGAGAGAGTAGACATTGTTTCCCTACCTCAAGATTTTGCTTCAAAATTGAAGATGAGTGAAACCCTAGGGTGTCCCCCAAAAAAAAAAAAAATCCCGAATTTGGAGCTCTCAGTGTGAATACATAGCAACCCAAGCTCCGTAGAGTGCATAGAACGCGAAGATGAACTCGGTTCTTGAATTGGTTGAGTGAGGAGGGAGGGATTTGAGCTTGAAGGTGTAACAATGGAGGAGAGAGAGGGGCCGGTCGGGTGGGAGGAGGGAGAGGAGTGTGTTGTTTTGATTATTTGCAAACTTACCTCATACACTTCTCAATATAACACAACTTTGAGTTTTGTTTACTTTAATTTATTTATGAAAATAAGAAAGTACCCCCCATTTAGAAACAATGGCGTTTCCAGAATTTTAAAATTCTGCTCACATCAAAATCTCATCCCCCCACTTTTAGTACAAAACTAAAAACGACACATTTTTCTCTGAAGAAAATGGGTGAAAGATGACTTTGTTTTACTAAAAAATAACTTCCGATTATACCATTGTGATTAGAAAAATCCAAGGAACAATTACCAGAACTTTTTATCGACCAAATCGAAACTTCTCCGAAAAGTGATTTTTCATACAGGTCCTTACACTGGTGGAAAGAGAATTGGAGTTAAGGATGCAATTCAGTTCAAGAGAAAGAAAGCTAAGGTTCTGATGCATGATAGCATCTTTCTTTTACCTTGTTTCTATCTTCATTCCCATTTGGTTGTTGTCTTTTTTTGCTTTGTTGTTGTTGATTACACGTGAAGCCATTGGGCTTTACTCAGAAAACATCAACCCTGTGTGATTAAATGTTGACCCTTAACCACTGTGTGGGATTGTTGCAAGGGTGGTGTTGACACTTAACTGCCATGTGAGATTAGTGTTGCTTGTATGCTAATTTCTAATGCTAGATGGACGAAAGGGCAACATTGTCACTCAATTTGAGGTGTTAGGACTAGTCGATGACACCTAAAAGTAAGTTGGCTAAAGTGAGATTTTTTGTGAGATTGCTAAGGTATTGAGTGAAATTGGCCCGGAAAGGTTACAAGCATAGAGCTATTGTCAATATCCATGATACATGGGATATTGAATAGATTTAAACCCAGGAGCATCTACTACATGACGTACTCAATATAATTGAGTGACACCCCATTTGCGCTTATTCTTCAAACTGTCCTTAGCAAAATAAAAGGTAAAATCATTTGGAAAATAGATTATTCAATTGTCTAATTTGTATGCAGGGGCATGACACATTTGTGGCCTTACCCTTGGGGGAATAGATGAGTCAATGCACTATATTCAAGTTTATAACGGGAAAGGTTATATTTCTATTCAACATCTTTGGTTCACTACATTGATCACCAAGTAATGGCATTATGTAGTTGTTGGTCAAATCTTTAGTAGTTGAAAACTCTATGCTGTTATGCACTTTTGATGTTGTGGTTCTTAGGGAGTATTAACTACGTGGTTAATTCAATTTATGAAGAGCTAAAAGAAAGTTCAATGTAGGGTTTACAATGGATGGACTAGCTATTGGACAAACAATGTTTGGTTTAATTTTCTCCTACTTTTAGTCATGATTGGTACTATCTATATTTCTTTCCAAGCCAAAGGGAACGAAGAAAACCAAATGTAGTATCAAAACTTGCTTCAAATCAATTTTTTATAAGGTGACAGTCCTAAAATTCAGGGGTTTATTGTTTTGGACTTTGCAGGGTCCAAACCCACTCTCGTGTAAGAAGAAAAAGAATCTTGGGCTTCCAGCTTCTGTTTTTAGAAGAGTAAGTTATTTAGTTTGTATTGTTTCTGATTTCTTTGACTCTTCAGTCTTCTCTTCCCATTTAAATTTTTTTTAAAGGTATTATTTAAAATTGAGGTCTATGGTTTGACATTTGGTGATCCTGGTGTTATGATGGGTTGTAACATTTCATGGGGGGGTTTAAAAGAACTTCTTTCATCCATGTAAACTTACCTTCCATAACAGTACCAGGACAAGAGGTGCCGTAACATCCTAACCTGAACAAGTGAGAATAAAGACTGCAAAAAACTACAATGCTATTTGTAGAGCATACATGTTACAAAACAAGATAATAGAAAGAAAGGGTTAAGGATCTCTATTGGATGATCTTGATGGAAGTAGGAAGCTTCTAAAAGGCTGTCGTGGCACAAGCATAAGGAACTTTATCAAACCTGCAAAAGATCAGCTTCCCTGCTAAGACAAAATCTTCTCTCCCAGGGGGGTAAGCATAAGATGTAGGCTGAGAACCTTGAAGCTTCAAAACCAGATTATGTGAACTGTAAACTTTTTAGGCAGAGGGCCAAGAAACGTTCAACTTTGAAATGGAGAAAAAATGAATGTGAATTGTGATGTCTCACGATGATGTTTGATTTTTTTGAGATAACGGGCCTAGGAACACGGATCTATATGGTATCCTTTAAAAATCCTACTTAATCTGCAAATCTGTGGTTGTATATCATCACAAGTAGAAGAAATGTCCTCTTAATATTTTGTTCTTCATTGCCAAGCCATTGATGTGTAGTAGTCCCAAATGTAGGAAAGCAATGATGGCAGGGAAGCTGTAAGAAGCAGGAGCCACTAAGGAAGAAAAGCTTTAATAGACAAGTGGTTAGCAGTTCTTGGAAAATTTTGTGTTTTTTCCTAGAAATGCATTTAAGTTATAGAATGCAGTTATGGTTATAGAGAATTTTGGTAAACTAGATGGTTTTCCAATCACTTAGGTCCAAGGATTATGCCAATTCCACTTTACTTTGTTTTGTGTGGATTTATTTTTATCAATGAATGAAGCTCTTTACATAAATGTAAACCAGAAAAAAGAAGAGGGAAAGTTGTACTCAAATGTTGTTCAAAATCACTAATGGTTGATGCAGGGGTGGTTCTCTTGGATGTTTCTATGGCATCTTGACACGCATGCCATGTTAACACTTCAACACGAAGTGTTAGCGACACTCTGACAGCCTTTCACTAACACTTCGCCATGTTAACACTTCGGCACTATGCATATTCATTTGTAGTACTGAATAAAAGTTGGTGACATTTTGATAGCCAAGGGTGAAAACCTAGATGAGTTGCTTTCGACAAGAGGACTTCCCTTACATGCTTTAGTTTTTCTAGAAAAGACATTTGCTTACAAGGAAAGAACTTCTTACCATTAGAAAGAGCCATGGAAGATGGCATGGCATGGAAGGGGGCTTAGATGGCTCTTACCTAGAAGGTCAAGTATTACAGGTGCATATACCCTTTTAGTGAAGCAGATCTCTCTCTCTCTCTCTCTCTCTCTCTCTCTCTCTCACACACACACACACACACACACACACACACATACACACACACACACACGCACACATAGACACAAACACACAAGGATGTCAATCTCACCCGAAATTGGTAGATACCCTCACAGATCGGAGTGGCTGGGTTTGGTTTTGATTTTTTATTTGAAAAAATCAGTTATTTTTCGGTTTGGGCTCAGTTTTATTCAATCTTCTAAGCAAAACTCAAAAAATGGAATTGATTTCCATCGGGTATGATTACGGTGACATGAAACCCTTATCTGTTGGGTTTCACGAGTCGTTTCAAATTTTGGGGTCAAGTTTGTAAAAAACCAAGGGCCGAGGCCAAACAACTTAGTTTCATCCCTAAAGTCTCTCTCTCTCTCTCCTTATTTACCAATTAACTAGTTTGTAGTTGTTTCTTTTTTCCCACTTTTTCTCTGGGAATACGATTTAGATTGTCACAAATTATGTTCAATTTGGGTCAGTTCAGCTAGGAAAACCAAAACAGTTTTTTTTTTTTTTTTTTTTTGAACGACGAAAACCAAAACTGTTCAGTTTCACATATCGAAACTAGGAACTTTTTTCTATTGTAACTCCTCTTTTTTGTTAAAAATATGTCTTTTTCTACTCATTCTACCTTAGGGCATTACTTTTCTTGGCTGATTTGTGTTGAACAGAAAATATTTAGCTTGAGAATTTTGAACCTTCCTTTTTCATTATTTCTTTTGTTTTGGTCTCTTTTTTGCCTTTTTTCAGCCATACTTTTGTTTGTAAGTTTGGAGAACCCTTGAAAGGTTGTCCGTACTGACCTGCATGAGAAATGGGCCGTGGAATAAATGTTTCCGAGTAGGGGTATCCTATATTATATATTTTATGAAAAACATACTGTTAAGTCTGAGGTGATGAATTTGAATTATAAAGTGACTTTTGGTGCTTTTATAGTTGTCAATGCATCCCTGAATTCCGACTTTCACTTGGGCGATTCGAAGCTGGAACATATTTTTAAAACTCACTAATAAGTTTCAGTACTTACTAATCCCGGGACACATGCAATACGCGTGCTTCATTCACCAACAAATCTCACTCGATGGAAATAAAAAATGCTCAAAGGTTTAACTGTCTAAAAATATAAAGAGAGTTTACTAAAATATTCGGTTAGGGGTTAACTGAAGGTAAAATACAATACTCTGTTGAGAAACTTGTTTTTGGTATGTCTCAAATCAATCATCTTGATCCAACATTAACAATAGTTGTGCATGGTCGATGCCCAACATGTATCCATCACTCTAATGCATCAAGTTGACTCTTTTATTATAAAAAAAAAGGAAGGAAATCAAATTTACAGGTTGAATAAACATTCATTAAAACAAGTTGAATTCACTCAAACTATACTCACAAATCATTTTAACTCCGAAACGAGATTCACCTGTACTTTTGAAAAGTGGTCTAATTCTTTTTCTTCATGATTTGTATAGGTATATTTGGGCTTATCTTTGTTTATTACTTCGATCAAAATTCAATCATGACTTCTATATATGTACTCATACAAGTAATGAATGGTCTTGAACGAGGAGCTCATGGCATCCATAGCTACAAATAGGTAACAATAAATGACACGTCTAAGAATTCATCACATTATACAATATAAGACATGATAGCACGTGACATAAAATAGGATGAAATGTGTCTAATTGGCCTAGATAAATTGTTTGATACTATGGAGCTCATGTTGAGTACACTGAATATAAGACATGGTAGTGCCAAATGAACCAAAATCATATAGCAATTTTTAATAGGTGTTTATGAGGCCTGAAAAGTTTCTTTTCCCTTTTTGTTTTGGGTCTTTTCTACTAACAAAAGTAGCAAATTGCCCAAACAGTGTAGTACCCAGCAAATTTGCCACCGTAAGGTCATAGTGGTGATATTAAAAAATCGGGTAAAGAAAATCATAGCCGCTCCTAGACAGTAACTCTGATGACGCCCAACGAGGTGCCCAATGTCAGTAAAAACAATATCAATGCTCTGGCAATATTAAGCTCTACGGCGGTATCAGACCATGGTACGTTGTGTCCATGGCATCAATGACAAAGCTTTTAAATTACATGAAGGGAAAAAAAAGAAAGAAAAGGATATCTAACATGGGCACTGACATGCTCATTTTGTCGAAAACCCACGCATGGAGGTAAGGGCTTAATGCTTGCCCCCGTATAAGCCCATGGAACGTTGCTTATTGGATGGATGGTCACTCCAATCTTATACAATTCCTAATTTGGGTATGATAACTTGGGAAGTAAGTGGCTACCATGAAGGCTAAATAATCAAATTGTTCCAATATTTCCTTAGTAAAGCCCCAAGCATAAAACAAAGAGGATATTTAGATGCTCCAACTTCAAGATTAAAGTCTTTAGTAGGTCACATCCATCAAATAGTCTATAGTAGCACATCAGTTTGATTCTTATCTTCCATTGGAATTGTAACGCTTTCACTATATGTCGTAGAACTACAACCTCAACCAGTAGGTGAAATCAACATTCCCCAGTC
Source organism: Vaccinium macrocarpon (assembly GCA_022606695.1). Lineage (NCBI taxonomy): Eukaryota > Viridiplantae > Streptophyta > Magnoliopsida > Ericales > Ericaceae > Vaccinium > Vaccinium macrocarpon. Next base: position 27,969,388 of record CM040181.1, on the reverse strand, counting down.
ATAGTTGGTGTATGAAATAAAAGTCAGAAAACTTAGGTTTGTATTGGCTACACTATAGTAACGTATGATTCCTTGCACATTATCTCCTAGCAATCAAACAACCCATATACAATAGATAGTATATATATTAGAAAAATATGTATCTTTTCATTGCTATACCTGCTTTGGAACATCAAAAGTACTGCAGTTTAAATTGGTAGAACCTATTCTAGTACCTCCGAATCAACAAAGCCAATTAATGTGCATTATAAGTCGGGCAACACTTACATGCCAAATATGCAACGATGATAAGGCCAAGGAAACAAAAACTCAATCTTACTACTGAAAGTCTGAGGCCAAATGCTAAACCAATTCGCTCAACAAAGAACTCATCTTCACAAAGTACAAAAGGAGGGCACATATTCATTTGTTCATTAAGTCGAACACCTGGTGGGTTGTTTGAAACAACAAACTTAATTTCTAATATCCGTCTCAATCTTTCTTAGTGCCAGAAAACATGCGAGAACATTGGTCATTACAGTAAATCAAATCAGGGCAAAATATATATATATATATATATATATATATATATATATATATATATATATATATAGGGTAAACTTCTAGTCCGGACTTTTAATTTCCGGACTTTTTATACAAAATTTTTTTTGACGATCCGATCCATCCAATGTGTTCAGAAGGTGTTTTCAAGGGCCCTCGCGGAAAATTTTCAAAAAAAAACACCAGGAAGGGCTTGATCCAAGCAGTTTTCGCAAAAATATATAAATACAGTTTTTGCGAAAACTGCTTGGATCAAGCCCTTCCCGGTATTTTTTTTTGAAGATTTCTCGCGTGGACCCTAGAAAACACCTTCTGAACACATTGGACGGATCGGATTTTCCAAAAAAAATTTGCAACACAAAAAAATCTCATTTTCTCCTTAAATCCGGGAGTGTGGACTAGAAAATCCACCTATATATATATATATATATATATATATATATATATATATATATATATATATATATATATTGCAAGAAAGAAGGACGCCCCCCAATTGGATAAGTCCTCTACATCTACCTTGAATGGATTCACGCCATAACAAGTCTGTTATACTTAAGGATCTGAATTACCCATCAGGAAGAGAAATGCACAGACACACAGAGCGTTGTAATTACTATTGCTGGAGCTCTGTTTCGATTAGGATTCTCAGAAATGGGTTTTGATTTAGATCGGTTGTAATTTAGGTACGATGAAACACTTAGTCCAAGCTGGATCACTGTGGACACCCCTTCTCGGAATTCAATTCAGAGTCACCACCTAGGTTTTAGCAAATTGTTCCCAAGGAAGAAAACTCGAATGACTCGTGCCTCAATTTTGGATAAGATTTTGAGAACCAGTCCATCGTCGCTGTAATATTTTAAGTTCGGGAGCTTGGTTACAAATGAGAAATTGTTTTATGGCACCCCTCTCACCCAACCAGAGAGTCAGTCTCTACCAAAATTTTGTGGGATTTAGAAAATGTTCATCACTAAACTTTATCCATGTAAAGGGGGTAGGGAAAGGGGAAACGATTTAACGAGTACTAAAATGATATATAAGTAATGGTGGATGCTTGTGTGTAATGTACAACATGAATATCAATGAGACAAACATGATCTAATAGGATGATTGATTGTAAACAGTAGCAATAACAATAACCAGATAATCAGAAACAAAGATATGAAATAATCTGAGAAAATGGAATGTTTTTTGTTTGAGCACTCAAACCATCTCCCTCTTTCCACTTGTGCTTTGGTTCTGATCTTTAGAAAACAGACCCAAACCTTGTTGTCTCTTCAAAGCTTTGAGTTTCATCACTTATCCAGAAGCAAAATGATTATTCAAACATTGTTTTGGCTTTGCTTAAGGGGAAAACAAAGGATAAACAAGCTGATTACTAATTAAAACAACCATTGGAGCTATTTAAACTAATTTGAACCAAGTTGAATGAACAAAAAAAAATGGCGTTCAAGCTCAAAGCAAATGGTCTGAGCTCGAAGCAAATGGTTTAAGTTGTGAGCTCTTGAACTTTGTTTTGGTTCTGATCTTTGAAAAACAGAACAAAACTCTTTTGTTCTTTCAAAACTCGAGTTTTACATCTTGTTTAAAGAGAGAATAAACACTTAAACGTGATTTTAAACTTGCTGAAAAACACTAGCTTATCTAGGTTTATAGATTTTCTTTACTCTAATCTCTTCTAAATATTGACCCACCAATCAAAACTTTAACCAATCAATGAAACGAAATCAAACAATCAAAGAACACCGATTTACGTGGAAAAAACCCCGAAAGGGTATGAAATCACAGGAATGAATCATGCACTAAATAAATGTGTGATTACAAGTAGACTTACTCGATGACTGTGTATCCTCACCACGAATCCTATGTCCTACTTGCCGAATCCACGTACATCACACTCTTGCATGATCGCCACATCTTGAATCCTCAAGCCTTCCAACTATTTTGCCCTTCGAACTCCACGAAAGGACTTTGATAGAGAAACGTTGAATTGAATATGAACGATGAAACCCTTTGAAGATGATCTTGATCGCACGGCCATGAGAAGCCTTCACAAATCTTCAAAGTTCATGAACTCTAGCACTCGTGGCTGGTATTTTGATGAGAAAGGCACAAAAGGGTCAAAATATGGCTGTTGTGGTAATTAGAAAAAACCCAATCGCTGAGATTTTATAGTTGTTGAATCAGGTATTTTTTTTCGGCTATTTTGCTCTAGCAAAAAATCCAGCAAAAATAAATAGAATGTTTTGCTAATAAAAGGGCCTTGAAATCCTTGAGCAAAAACGTGCAGCATCTAACTTTTTCCTTGTGTATTGTTGCCAGCTGCTTTGCTCAAGCAAAATGTCCAGCAAACTCAATCAGAATGTTGTGCTAGTAGATATCCTTGAAATGCTCGAGCAAAAGCATGTAGCATCCAACTTTGTCTTCAAAATGAGCAATCTGTCTTGACTAAAAAAAACTACCGCACTCGAATAAAAATACATATTGATATGATTTCTTTTCCACTTCTAAAGCAGACACTCTAAAAATAAATACCAAAGATTACAGTGCCATAAAAAAAATACAATACACCCAAATGTATATGTTTTGGGCATGGATTTGCCAAACCAAAGGAAGCTTGGCCTATTGGGCTTACACTTGCTTAAGAGGTAAACAGAGAAGGATCAAGTTGATTAATGAACAAAACGAACACAGAAGCTATCTGAAACGATTTAGATCATGATTAGTTGACAGAATATGTAAAAATCAGTAACATATCATAAGATGGTTTGAGCGCTCAAACCAACTTCTTGGTTTGTGAGCTTGCCAAATGTAGATCCAAAGTTGGTTTGAGGAACCAACCTGGGCATACTGGCTTCTCTCAGGTTGACCAAAACAGTTGATTTCAAAATGTCTTTCTGCCTTTTAACTTTGAACAAGTGCTCTTTTGCTTGAGGCTTTGCTGCTTCTAGGGCAAGCTGTCGCAGTTGGTTTGTGCACTCTTACGGCTCGTTTGGATGGGGTCTTAGTGGGGGGCATAAATATGGAGGGTCTTATTTATGCCCGGGCCCACGGCTATGGAATGGTTTGCCAAAAATAAGTGCAGGGGTGTTATTTATCACCCGGACTAAATATCACCCCTTCAGGGGTGTTATTTATGGACACCCCAGGGGGTGTCCATATTTATGACCCCCTAATACCCCCTGATAAATGACCATTGTACCCCTTTTAATACCCCAACCCAATACCCCTCTCAAGACATTGGCATGTGTTGTGTTTTCTTTTTTTATTATTTGAAAATGTAATAAAAAATTAGGAGTATTATTTACCCAAAATTAATAAAACATTAATTAGTTTTTATAATAAAATAATTATAAAACCCAAAAATCTCGTTAGTATACATTCTTTACCCAAAAATCTCGTTAGTTTTTTGACATACTTTTTGAAAACTCCTAAAAGATGATCCGATTCAATAATTTTTATAATAAAAAGTAAACATATAAATTAATTTTTATAATAAAATAATTAATATAAAAATTAATTACAATTAAATCTTATAGCTTAATTAGTTATTGAGTTTCAATAATAAATAAATAAATTATTAGATTTGTCTAATTAAAAAAACACATAACTAATACGAATATTCACACAAGAGCAAAAAAGTCTTTTGACAGTTTTTTACATCATCCACCCAAATTTAATCCCCCTTCTCACAAAATCATCCAAACCAAGTACTACTTAATCCCCCCTCCATAAATGTCACATCACTGTGGGACCACCCTCCATATATATTACCCCCTACTATCTTATACCCCCTCCATATTTAATACCCCTAAAACTAATCCGGCATCCAATCGGGCCGTTAAAAGCTAAATGGTCAGGGTTCAGATTCCTTGGAGTCATTTTTGGCGAATTAGTCTTTTTGTCTTATTTTTTTGTTGGATTAATTGTAGATAAAATAGAACTCTTATACCACTAGCATTATGAATGCTTTTTTTTCTTCGTTCATTTTAATTTTACTTTTTTTTTAAATCGGCAATTTTACTTCTAACTTTTCAAATCAAATATTTAAATAAATAATTGTTGACAATAAATAAACCAAAATAATTTATTTCTACTCAACAAGCTGTGATAAAAAGATTTTAAATAAATATTTTTTCATTAAAAATAGTAGTTTTACAAGAGTAAAGTTGATAGCATGATTAGTTAAAGAAAACAAGAGTATGAGCAGTATTTTGTTATGTTTGATATATTTTTTTCTAGTTATATAAATATTTTAAAAAATTATTTTAGTTAAATTACAAACTACAATACCATGTTTGATTTGTTTTTAGCCACCTACTTTAATTTTGTTTACAAAAACTTAGGGAACAAATTTTAAATTCACTTTAAGCCTCCAAAATATCAGAGCCAGCCTATTTTTCTTAATTCCTCAGGCTCTTGGGTTCCTACTTTGATTTTTAGGTCCAAGAATCTGAAATCAACTTCTGTCCCAACATATTTGGAGATTATTTTCTTTGAATTGGATTGTATTAATGATAAAGCACTATAATCGGGATTTTATTTTTTGATGTAATTCAAGATAAAAGTTCAATGTAATTTTGATTTTTTTTTTGACTTGTATGTTTTTTTTTTATAATGACTATACTATGCGGGCAATCAAATTTGGAGTCGAGTTTGGACAAGCCAATCATATGAGCCGCCCCTGTTGACTACATGTGGGTGGTTGTATTTCTTGTAACTCGAAGGTCTAGGGTTCAAGATTTGGTGGAAGGCAAAACAATTTCTTCTGTTGAAACTTGAGCGGCTCAACTAGATAGTGCCAATGTGGCGCACTAACTCAAGTATCCCAAAATCAATAATGAGTATTTTTCTTAATCTTCTTTTTTACTTAACTAAGTGTCCAAATCAGTTTTCACCTGCTTCAACTAATTATGGGAGACCAATCCAATCGCCCACTAGTGAAAGCCTCCATTTAAAGCCAAAGCAAAGGTATGTATGGATTGACCCCAAAAAAGTTGATAGCACCTACGAAGCTTCAAACCTGAGACCTTAAGAGAGAGTATAAGTTTTAAGCCTTGACCACTATGCAAATCCCTAGGGTTATCAATAATGAGTCATGACCAAATCAATTATCAATAGGATCCTCTGCTATTGTTCTTAATTCTTGTTCCACGTTTTTGCTCTAATCCTGGCTCTCACAAACTTTAATAGTAAGGTATTTGTTGGAAATTTCGGGATTTCGGTTAATGAAATCGGGCAATTCAGAAGATTTTTCGAGGCAGCTGAATGAACGCTCTTTGTTCCACTCAAAATCCTCCGTACAACGGCCCTGCCCTGGCTGATAACCGCATCATGATGTGAAGATTGATTGCAGGGTTTCATTGTGTACAAGTACTTGTCTATCTATGTATAGTTTCTCATTTTGTTCATGGCTATTTATCTAAGGTCGCTTTGGGGTTATATAGTGTGGCATTCGTCATTCCCACTTCTATCAGACATGTCACGGACTCTACATTGCAAATACTTTGTTCATTTGTATTGTGTGAGGGAAATAGGCATAGGTTTGTTTCGCCAAAGCAGTCTATGGTGAAGTTTCATGGGCTGTGATTCTAGACGTTTTATCCTAAAAGGCAGACGTCAATGCAACTCCCAATTTATCCTACAAGGCAGATGCCGATGCAACCTTCAAACAATCTCAATAAGAGATAAATCTATTTCAAAGAAATTGTAATACATAGGACTCGATTCGCTTTGTCTTATTTCATATCCGTTAGGTAATCTGTTACTATTATTTTTGTATTATAGATGAAGGGGCCGGTTCCGTGAACACATAAAAGAACACATAAAAAGACACTTCATCTCAACCCTTAAAATCAATGGCTGGGATCAAATCTTAATGGATTGCTCTCAAACTCTCTCTCCCCTTCCACACTTAATCTAATCTTACCTTTTCTCACTCCCTATAGCCTCACGGCAAGCCCATCTCCCCTGATTTCTCCCTCCTACTTTGGCGACCTTTTTCAAGTGAACCAAACTGCGGTGACGGCAACCCATCTCTTTGCCGGATTTAAACAAATAGAGACCCAATTTTTTTTTCTCCAACTGGGTCTCAAAATTTGTATTACACAATCCATGAGACGGTTAATAGCTTGTAGTTCATTGCTTTATCGATCGTGTCAAAATCAAAATAATTAAAACCCGTAAAATGCGTAAAATGGATTTAGTAGTAAAGCGGGAGTACGGGTGTCGAACCACAGAGACTAAGTGTTACTTTCAATTTTAAAACTGATTTTCAAAGTGACTTAAAAGTGAAGATTTTTGTGATTTTAATTTAGAGCTAATTAAATAAAAAGTGAATTTAGATTTTCTATTTTTTAGTGAATGAGAGGAAGCTTAGGGTATCGGTTTCACCACTAACTTTGCATTCAATGGTTTATAAACTTTGTAACAATCTCGTAACTACACCAATTAATGTGGTAGTGATGTACTTCCGGCTACAAGCCGAAGTACTATCGTCCAGAAATTCAAATATAAGTGAGCTAAAAATACACCATCTTAGATGGGCACTACTGTCTCACGCTAAACTAGGGTCATAGGCACAACCCGTCTCATCTCAAGCAAAGCATAATTTTAACTCACTTAATATTTGGTAGCTTGAAAACAATTGCATAACCGTTGTATTTATAATCACAAAAAATAAATACAACATACACTGAATTTTACAATGAAGTCTAGTTGAAACAAAGTCTGGATTATACAATCACCACATCTTATTGGTCTAGCCACAAAATATAATTATAATAGAAAATAAACCATAATTACAAAGCTAGGGCTTATCGATACCCTAAGAAAGGATTTAGCCGGCCATGGAGCTACTGATCAGGGCCATGAAAAATGACAGAGGAGTTTCTGGTTTTCTATTTTCAATACTCTCAATGCGTCTCTTCTCTCGTTTCGAATATCTCCCTCTCTTTTCCGGCACCCTCAATGCGGTCGAGCTGCTCTTCTTATAAGACAAAAAGAGAAGACAAAAGCATTTATTTCCCTCATGCCATTTGAGACTTTTTCGCGACAGCCATTAGCCAATATCTCCCACCGATTATCTCATTGAATAGTCAACCAATTTGATACACTTTGGGACTGTTTGCACATGGAATTGGTTAATCAATTGGTGGGCATTGAATATCCATTTGTTGAAAATCAATGGCAGAGCTCCACGAAGATTTAAATAATCAGCTTCACTGGGTTGTGATCACCTCGACTAATTTTCGAAATGGAGTCCGATCGAGGCTAAGGAGTAGTCAAACTTCTTATTTTAATGCCTGGAATAATCTGGTATGGTGCACGTAATTTATGCATTTGACATGTGAATCGTGGAGCAGAACAAGATATCATCCGGACTCCGCAATTATTTCCATCACCTATCCATTTGCCAGCTCCCCACGTTTCTTTTCAAGTAATAAACAATAGAATTGTTTATTCATTAATTGGCAAAGTTTGGCCAGTTGATGGTGATCTGGAAGATAGGCTGGAAAAATGATCCAATGCTTCACGCTCACGCGGCACGCAACTCTCTTAATTTAAGGCCAAATGTGGTATCGTGCCCTTGGAACCTAAAATCACAAAAACACAACAAATGACATTAAATAATAATAACAAAGGACATAACAAATGTAAATTAGGCGATCCAAATATAAATATTTCAGCACTTATCACACCCCCCAACTTACATTTTGCTAGTCCTCGAGCAAAATAAAAAGAAAAACATCACAAACTACACTAATATATATCCTGTGTCGTAGGATCAACGATTGCATTTAGCATATGCAACAAGCCTTTTAAACCCCTAGGCGGCCCTAGTAGGACGAGTGAAATCTCGTGAGGGTTTACAGCAATGACGCCCACAAACATTTTTGAGAAATCCTTTAAATGTACAGTGAGTTCCGAAATGTGCTAGCATGACTTTAAGAACATGAAAAACGAAAGTACGGTATGCATGCATAGGAATCAACCATAGTTAAAAAGCCTATCTAGCATTTAAAAATATCTCACTACTAACCAAAACTCTGTGTGTGAAAAAATTAGCCACAATAGGTGCAAAGTCAGTCTGCAAGTAAGAACAACCCATCCATCCATCCGAAATACGCTTTGATGCAAATCTCACATGGAATTACACTCAGCAATGAAATCACTCAAATATAGGCTATGATCTCTCAAAAATACGTGAGTATGAATTTATGTATTAAAGACAAAGCGGCTCACGTGTAATTCTAAAAAAAAAAAATGCAAGATCAAGAAAAATAAAAGTCTCATGAACGGATGCCATTGCTGGAGAAAATTTTGAGAACCACCACACTATCATCTTTTTCATTCATTTTCACGGTCAAAACGTGCTGCACTTAGGATCAAATAGGACTTTTATTGGGTTGTAATGTATAGGTAAAGGTTGAATAATGGAAAATAAAATCGACTCTAGAGTAGTGAAACAAATAGTAAGCAAGGCCTTTAACAAACTAATCTCCTTTTTTTTTTGGCTTCCCTTTTTTCCTTCTTTTCTGTTTTTTTTTTTAATTTTTTTAATTTTATGTAATTTTTTTTTTCAGAAGCTTTGATTTTTTTTAGGAGATATTTACAAGATGTAGGCCTGTTTCAAATATGGGAGCTTTCACTACTCTACACACAAAAAGGCAAGAAAAAAAAAATAAATAAAATTTGTAATTGGGGCTCAAAATGGGTGAACTAGGGAAACTCACACACGGACTAAAAATTTGAGATGGGAAATCACTCCAAAAGATGGCCTATAATCATTTCCTAGGATTCACATGTTCCTTGAGCTTCCATGAATTAAAAGACTTCAAATGTGGCAACAAGATGACGTTTCTCCAGCAGATGACCAAAATCAAAGAATAATGAGACTTAGCAACAACATAATGTGGTAATCCAAAGAAAATATGAGTTAACTTTGTACAACCCTCCAAAGATGAATGGCTCGAAACTCACACGGGTTAAAAGTCTCCACAAGTTTTCTTCCGGATTTACTGGCCATACTCACTCTTCAACTTAATTCACACTCAAAGTGGCTATTGTGCAGTGCATTAGTTTCTGAGCTTGAAATTCATGAAATACCCTTAATTGAGAGGTAGGATTATGAACTAAGGTACGAAAGTAATGCATAGATAACACACTTTCCTAAGACATGTCCTATTAGTCAAATAAGAGAACAAATAAGAACTCACGGTACATTACAAAGGATAAGGAGAAAGATTTTTTTTTAGGGTGGTTTTTTTTCGATCATTTTTTTTTTTTGAACAAAACAACAAACTTGAACAAAATAGCACACTATTGTCCCCCCAACTTGAATGACATTGTCCTCAATAACAAATGCGAAGACAACTTGGAAATTAAAACGGATAGGGACGAAGAGATATCACCTCAAAAAGCCAAAACTGAAAAAGAAAATGCTAATCCACCAAACCATTGACCGGCGATACCTGCAAATAAACTATATATACAAAAGAAAAGGTAGAATCACAAAAGTGCTTTTTTTTTTTCTTTTTTAGCAAGAATAATAAAAATCAACCTCACGAATCAGACTCGGGCTCCGGCACTTGCAACTGCAAGTTGTCAACACAGTGAAGTGGCAACAACCAGGTCCGGCTACCAAAAACATTGTTCAAGCACACGGATAGACTGGATCTACCAACTGAACAGACTCAATTATCTCCCCACTAGATATGCCATCAACATACGGTTTCAAACGCTGGCCATTAACTTTGAACATGCTGCCAGTAGTGGGGTTCTGAATTTCAACTGCTCCGTGAGGGAACACCTGAGTAACAATGAATGGACCATCCCACCTAGACCTTAACTTACCAGGAAAAAGACGCAACTTGGAGTTGAAAAGCCAAACCTTTTGGTCAGGCTCAAAAGACTTTCGACAGATATGTTTATCATGAAAAGCTTTCATCCTGGCCTTGTAGATTTTGGCATTGTCATAAGAATCATTGCGAATTTCTTCAAGCTCATTAAGTTGCAATCTACGATTAGAACCAGCAGTAGCCATATCAAAGTTAAACCTTCTTACAGCCCAAAATGCTCGATATTCTAATTCAACTGGTAAATGACAGGCTTTTCCAAACACTAACCGGTAAGGGGACATCCCAATGGGTGTCTTATAGGCCGTGCGGTAGGCCCACAAAGCATCATCTAATCTTAGAGACCAATCCTTTCGATCAGGTCTCACTGTTTTCTCCAAAATACTCTTTACTTCCCGGTTTGACACTTCGACTTGACCACTAGTTTGGGGATGATATGGAGTGGCAACTTTGTGGGTGATTGAGTATTTACGAACAAGTGCCGCAAAATGCCTATTTACGAAATGGGTTCCATTATCATTGATGATAGCCCGAGGAAAGCCAAACCGACTAAAAATGTTGCTTTGAAGGAATTGGACCACAACCTTGTGGTCATTAGTCTTTGTGGCTACCGCTTCAACCCATTTAGAGACATAGTCTACAGCCAAAAGGATATACTCAAACCCGAATGAAGGTGGAAAGGGACCCATGGAGTCAATACCCCAAATATCAAAAACTTCGACAATAAGAATGGGGGTAAGTGGCATCATGTCACGACGTGCCAAATTTCCGGTTTGTTGACATCGCAAGCAAGCTTGACAAAATGCATGTGCATCTTTAAAGATGGTTGGCCAATAAAAGCCACTTTGCAAGATCTTCGCGGCAGTCTTTTTGCCACTGAAATGACCACCACAAGCAAGAGAGTGACAGAAGGTAAGAACGCCATGAAATTCACTCTCAGGGACACACCGACGAATGATTTGGTCAGGACAGTACTTGAACAATTTTGGATCCTCCCAAAAGTAGGATTTGACTTGTGAAAAGAATCGGTCCTTTTCTTGTTTGGACCAATAACGAGGAATGTGCCCTGTGGCAAGATAGTTCACTATGTGAGCAAACCACGGAGGATTGGTTTGTGCGACTCCAAAAAGTTGTTCTTCAGGAAACGAATCTTTCAAAGGAACGAGGTCATCCGAATGCTCAACAAGGATCCTTGACAGATGATCTGCTACTGAATTTTCAAAACCCTTTTTGTCCCGAATTTCATAATCGAACTCTTGGAGCAAAAGAACCCACCTAATCAACCTAGGCTTGGTCTCTTTCTTTGAAAGCAAATACCGCAAGGCGGCATGGTCAGTGTACACCAAGACTTTTGAGCCTAAGAGATAGGATCGGAATTTATCCAAGGAAAAGACCACTGCTAGCAATTCTTTCTCTGTTGTGGTATAATTCAGTTGAGCTTCTGAGAGTGTTTTACTGGCATAGTAAATCACATGAGGGACTTTATTCACACGGCTGCCCTTAATCGCACCAAGCGCATAGTCGGATGCATCGCACATGATCTCAAATGGTAGAGACCAATCTGGAGATTGCAAAATGGGGGCTGATGTGAGCAGTGAGCGAAGCTTTTCAAAAGCGTGCATGCACGCCTCATCAAAGACGAATGGTGCATCTTTGGCAAGAAGAGAACATAAGGGTCTGGAAATCTTACTGAAATCCTTTATGAAGCGTCTATAGAAGCCCGCATGACCGAGGAAAGAACGAATTTGCTTGACAGAATTTGGAGGTGGAAGTTTAGAAATGAGATCAACTTTTGCCTTATCAACTTCTATGCCTCTCTTAGACACAATGTGACCTAAGACAATTCCTTCTTGTACCATGAAGTGGCTCTTTTCCCAACTCAACACTAGATTGGTTTCCATATTAGCGTTGAAGCACTTTTTGTAAGATTTTGGAGACAATCATCAAAAGTAGGGCCAAATCTGTGAAAAAAATCATCCATGAAAACCTCAAGGAAATTCTCAACCATGTGCGAGAATATTGCCATCATACACCTTTGAAAAGTTGCGGGTGCATTACATAAGCCAAGCGGGCATACCGATATGCAAATGTGCCAAAGGGACAAGTGAAGGTGGTCTTTTCTTGATCCTCGGGATAAACAGGAACTTGGTTGTATCCTGAATACCCATCTAGGAAACAATAATAGCTCTAACCAGCCAATCTTTCAAGGATTTGATCAATGAATGGCAAAGGGAAGTGATCTTTTCTGGTCATGGAATTCAACTTCCTATAATCAATACATACTCTCCAACCAGTGGTCACACGGGTAGGGACTAACTCTCCCTTGTCATTTTCAACCACTGTAATGCCGGACTTCTTTGGCACCACTTGAATAGGACTCACCCATTGGCTATCTGATATGGGGTAAATGATACCCGCATCAAGCAATTTGACCACTTCCTTCATCACAACCTCTTTCATGTTTGGATTTAACCTTCTTTGCATTTCCCGACTGGGTTTTGCATTTTCTTCACAATAAATGCGATGCATGCATACTGAGGGAGCTATGCCTTTCAAATCAGCTATAGACCATCCAATTGCTCTTTTGTGCTGACTGAGCACCTGTAAGAGTTGACTCTCTTGGTCAGTGGTCAAGCTAGAGGAAATGATTACTGGAAGGTTTTCTTCTGGGCCTAGGAAGGCATACTTAAGCGTAGCCGGGAGTGGCTTTAACTCAAGTTTGGGTGCAGACTCGATTGAGGGCAGTGCAGGCTCACTAGACAATACGGGTAATGGCTCAAATGGAACTCTCCATGGTGGAAAGTCTACAAAGGATGCTAATTCTAGTAATGAATTGACCTCTTCAATGGACTGATCAACATCAAAACTGTCAGAGTCAAAGTAGGAAAGACAGGTCTCTAGAGGATCATCGGCTAGAGTGTAAGGAAGTGCCTCAGCAACCAAGTCTTCAATTTCATCGACTGCAAAACAGTCTTCTTCCCTCTGAGGTTGTTGAGAGGCACTAAACACATTTAACCGCAACTTCATATTACCAAAGGAAACATCCATTACCCTAGTCCGACATTGAATGCTAGCATTAGCTGTAGCTAAGAATGGTCAACCAAGGATGACAGTAGTTTGCTTCCTAGGGTTGTGCACAAGTTCCATGTCAAGGACTAGAAAATCTACTGGAAAGTAGAATTTCTCGATCTGAACCAAGACATCCTCTATAATGCCACGTGGCACTTTGATGGATCTATCAGCTAACTGAAGGGTGACCGACGTGGGTTTCAACTCACCAAGTCCAAACTGCTCATATACTGAATAAGGAAGTATGTTCACACTTGCTCCTAAGTCCAAGAGTGCTCTATCTATAGAATGATTGCCAATGATGCAAGAGACAGTAGGAGCACCAGGATCCTTGAATTTGGGAGGAGTGTTGTGCTGCAAAATTGAGCTCACCTGTTCAGTAACAAGAATGGGTTTTGAAACATAAGCTCGAGATTTGCGCTTTTGGGTGCACAGATCTTTCAAAAACTTGGCATAGGATGGGACTTGCTTGATAGCATCAAGAAGAGGAAGATTGATTTTAACTTGTTTGAACACTTCTAGGATTTCTTCCATTTTAGCACTTTTCTTAGCAAAGGGTGAAGGTGCATCAAGACAAGTGGGAAAAGGCGCTTTTGGAATGTATGGTGGCGGAGTAGGGCTTAGCGGAGATGGAAGGGAATCATCTTCCTTAGTCACAGAAGCATCAGGGACAGATGGAGACTCTTTCTCAATTATCTTTTCTTTCTCAGGACGAGTCTCTACTTCCCTCTTGTTTCTAAGGGTGACCACAAGTTTTGCTTGCTCATGGAAAGAACCACTTGCATGAGAATTTTCGATCACATACTGTCCCTTAGGATTGCTTTCAGGTGACTTCGGTAACTTTCCCTCAAAGACGCTTTCTTGAAAGTGCATTAGCAAGTTGGCCCACTTGGGCCTCAAGTTTTGAAATGGACTGGGTGTGGGAATGGAGTAGCTGGGTGTTAGCCTCTAGCCCTTGAAGAGCTTGTAACACTTTATCCTCGAAAGATGAGTTTCTTTGAGGAGGAGGGGCGGTAGGCTGCTGCTGCTGAGCAGAACCGTAAGCTGAAGGATTAGGAAAGTTTTGCCTCTGTGGTTAGGGAAAAGAATTACCACGACCGTTGTTGTCTCGGGAGAGATTGGGGTGATTTCTCCATCCTGGATTGTAAGTATTGGAGAATGGATCATTTCCCGGTCTAGGGAATCCTTGAGCCAAATTGACTTGCTCTTGGACATACTCTGGATATTGGGAAGCACTGGGACAATCACTCACGGAGTGACTTAGACTAGAGCACAAGGCACATGCCTCTTGGAAAGCATTAGGCTGAGAAGAAGTAGAAGGGACTTGACCAACTGAGAGTAGCTGGTCAAGTTTACGAGTCAAGACGACCACTTGATCAGAAAGATCATTGGATTGTTTAATCTCATAGACTCCCCTTTGTGAGCTAGATGAGGGTCTTTCAGGTAGAAGCATGGTGTTGGGAATTTTCACTAAGGTTGTCAAACAATTCCCATGCTTCGTTTTCATTTTTCAGCATGAATGTGCCACTACAAGAGGCGTCAACCATTTGACGGTTACGTTCACTTAAGCCATCATAAAAGCATTGGACAAGTTGCCACTTTGGCATTGCATGATGGGGACACCGACGAATGATGTCTCGAAACCTTTCCCAAGTTTCATGGAATTGTTCAATATCATGTTGAGAGAAAGTGGCGATATCTCTCCTAATTTTATTTGTTTTGCCTATGGGAAAGTATTTTTTAAGAAACTCTTGTTGCATTTGTGCCCATGCGGAAATAGTGCCTGCTTCCAAGGAATTGAACTAGTGTTTGGCTTTATCCTTAAGTGAAAAAGGAAAAAGCCTCAACCTAAGAGCATCATCAATGAAGTTTGGGATTTTGAATGTGGAGCAGATTTCTAGGAATTCATCCAAGTGCTTGTATGGGTCCTCGTTATTAAGTCCATAGAATGATGGGAGCATTTGAATAATGCTGGACTTAATCTCATATTGAGTTGCCTCGACATCGGGCAAACGGATGCATGAGGGTGATGTGTAAACTGAGGGAATAAAGTACTCCCTCAATTGTTTGGTGAGTGGTGGATCATTAGCATCTTCTAAGGCCATTGGTTCAGGTGATTCTAGAAGATCTCTAATGCGGTTTTTAGCTCGAATCTTCCTAGCAGTTCTCTCTAACTCAGAGTCAATGGGAACCAACTCAGGAGTAATAGATCGACGCCCGTGCATAAAACATAAAAACACACAAGAACTCTAAAGACTCCTAAATTTTATTTTTTTTTTGCGAAAGAACGAGTGATGAAATCCCGAGCCTCTTTTTAGAGCTTTTTTTTTTTTTGAAGCACCTGCGAACGCTGCAATAACAAACGTTAATAAAACAAACAGAATATAGGCGGTTGAACCTGCCGTAAAGGAAATAAGAGGGGTATTGGAAGTACCGACCTCTATAAAATAAATAAATAAAAAGAGAGGTGAGAGAGATTAATCTCCACACAAAAGAAAAAATAGATATACAATATAAGTATTGACAGTAAGTAAAAGGAGGGGCTAACCTCCAGAGTTTAGAAATTAGCAGTCAGTTAAAAAAAATAAAATAAAAAAGAGAGGCGGTAAAACCGACCCCTATAGTCAAAAAGTTAGTAGTCCAATTGTCCAAAGTTCTCAGTCCAAAAGTCCCTGCAAAATTATGTTACACGGTTGGGATGAGGAGATCTATTGACTATTTCACTTTTTTTTTTTCTTTTTAATGTTTTTTTATTTTTATTTTTTTTTTGTAAAGGAAACAAAATCAATTTCAAAATTCAAAGGAACTAACAAAAGTCCCCGGCAACGGCGCCAAAAATTTGATCGTGTCAAAATCAAAATAATTAAAACCCGTAAAATGCGTAAAATGGATTTAGTAGTAAAGCGGGAGTACGGGTGTCGAACCACAGAGACTAAGTGTTACTTTCAATTTTAAAACTGATTTTCAAAGTGACTTAAAAGTGAAGATTTTTGTGATTTTAATTTAGAGCTAATTAAATAAAAAGTGAATTTAGATTTTCTGTTTTTTAGTGAATGAGAGGAAGCTTAGGGTATCGGTTTCACCACTAACTTTGCATTCAATGGTTTATAAACTTTGTAACAATCTCGTAACTACACCAATTAATGTGGTAGTGATGTACTTCCGGCTACAAGCCGAAGTACTATCGTCCAGAAATTCAAATATAAGTGAGCTAAAAATACACCATCTTAGATGGGCACGGCCTGTCTACACTAAACTAGGGTCATAGGCACAACCCGTCTCATCTCAAGCAAAGCATAATTTTAACTCACTTAATATTTGGTAGCTTGAAAACAATTGCATAACCGTTGTATTTATAATCACAAAAAATAAATACAACATACACTGAATTTTACAATGAAGTCTAGTTGAAACAAAGTCTGGATTATACAATCACCACATCTTATTGGTCTAGCCACAAAATATAATTAAAATAGAAAATAAACCATAATTACAAAGCTAGGGCTTACCGATACCCTAAGAAAGGATTTAGCCGGCCATGGAGC
This sequence comes from Vaccinium macrocarpon, assembly GCA_022606695.1. NCBI lineage: Eukaryota > Viridiplantae > Streptophyta > Magnoliopsida > Ericales > Ericaceae > Vaccinium > Vaccinium macrocarpon. The sequence goes on along the minus strand of CM040181.1, from coordinate 27,952,377 downwards.
TACTGATCAGGGCCATGAAAAAATGAGAGGAGTTTACGGTTTTCTATTTTCAATACTCTCTGTCGTCTCTTCTCTCTGTTTCTGAATATCTCCCTCTCTTTTCCAGCACCCTCAATGCAGTCGAGCTGCTCTTCTTATAAGACAAAAGAGAAGACAAAAGCATTTATTTCCCTCATGCCATTTGAGACTTTTGCGCACAGCCATTAGCCAATATCTCTCCCACCAGATTATCTCATTCGAATAGTCAACCAATTTGATACACTGGGATTGTTTGCACATGGAATTGGTTAATCAATTGGTGGGCATTGAATATCCATTTGTTGAAAATCAATGGCAGAGCTCCACGAAGATTTAAATAATCAGCTTCACTGGGTTGCGATCACCTCGACTAATTTTCAAAATGGAGTCCGATCGAGGCTAAGGAGTAGTCAAACTTCTTATTTTAATGCCTGGAATAATCTGGTATGGTGCACATAATTTATGCATTTGACATGTGAATCGTGGAGCAGAACAAGATATCATCCGGACTCCGCAATTATTTCCATCACCTATCCATTTGCCAGCTCCCCACGTTTCTTTTCAAGTAATAAACAATAGAATTGTTTATTCATTAATTGGCAAAGTTTGGCCAGTTGATGGTGATCTGGAAGATAGGCTGGAAAAATGATCCAATGCTTCACGCTCACGCGGCACGCAACTCTCTTAATTTAAGGCCAAATGTGGTATTGTGCCCTTGGAACCTAAAATCACAAAAACACAACAAATGACATTAAATAATAATAACAAAGGACATAACAAATGTAAATTAGGCGGTCCAAATATAAATATTTCGGCACTTATCATTTATGTTGTATACATTTTACAGCTCTAGTGTATCTGGATGCGCAGGATACACTAAAGCCTAGAGTTCTATATATTGCCCTTTGTCTGTACTCTGCTGAGATTGAGAAATACATTATTCAAGAACTCTCTAATTTTCTTCATTGTTCTCTCTCAAATTCTGTGTGTGTTCAATTTGCACTTGTTGGAGTTGTGTATTTTTCAAAAGAGTTCTTAAAAAACATATGTCCAACATTGGCTAACTAGAAAACATTTTCGTTCCTTATATGTATGGAGGCTCCATGGATCATTGATGAGTTAGGCCCAAGAGAGGCCTCATGCGCTGTTTTTCATAAACACTCGGAGAAAGAAAAAAATGAGTATCGGATTCGCTTGGGTGCATCAATCAATTGTGTCAAATTCCTTATATGCAGGGGGTTATTTCTCAGATTCTATCAGTGTGCATAATCTTAAGCTCCATAGTCCATCCATGCATAATCTTGGCCAATGTCCAAGCCAATTTGGGAAAACTAATCTAGAAACTAGTTAACCGGGTGTGCATTGCGAACCTCACGCGCAAGGGGGTTTTGCAAAATTTATTAAGGAAAATATTTTCTCTTTTGACCAATCAGTTTCTTTTGGAAAAGATTTTCCCTACCATTACCAAATTTTCCCTACTGTTACAGAACTAAAAAAAAAGATGTGTCTCCATCAGTGGAAAATCCGTTACATAATTGTTTAAAACGTGTGCAAATAAATTTTTGATAAATTGATTCAATCACAGCAAAGTGATTGATTTTGCTTTCCGAAAAAATTATTTTCGTCTTGCCTATAAAAGGGGCTATTCTACGTAGGGGTGTACAAGAAAACCGAAAAAACAGTGAAACCGGACCGACCAAACCAAACCGGTCTATTTGGATTGGTTCTATGGTTTAATGGATTGGTTTTGGTTCTAAAAAAATGAAAATCGGATATTTTGGTTCGGTCCCTGGTTTCAAAATTAGGAACCGTGGTTTGAACCAAACCGGTCCATTATACAATATAATATAATATATACACTCCTATATACCAACACATGCTTAATAATTTTGTTAGTTTTAAGTTTTAATGTTGCATCTGCCATCTATATCAATAGTGATATTTTAATAGTTACTTTAGTTTCTGATGGACTCCTTAATCTATTTGTGCGTTGGTTTAATGGTAGTAGTTTTACGAAGGATTTGCAAAAATTTTGTGGACAATTTTTTTTTTAGCAAATTTTGAATGCTAACATGGTTTAGAATCGGAGACCGAACCAAACCGGACCAGTCTAATGGTTTGGTGTGGTTTAGTTTTATATATGTAACGGTCTGGTTATGGTTCTTAATTCTTTGGAACCATTAGATATGGTTTGGTTCCTGGATTTCAACAAAACCGGTCCAAACCGGACCATGTACACCCCTAATTCTACAGCCAGTTTACACACCGAAAAATCATTTCAATACAAAGAATTCAAAGTGCAACAAAGGTCGATTGTGTTTTGCATTTTCCCGTCTTTTTTCGTTCAAAAAAGATCGAGACAAAGGCTGTATTCTGTGTTGTTTTATCCTGGAGACGGCGTGGCTGGTACTGCTTGCACAGTAAGGGCGGAGCCGCGAAATGTCTTAAAGAGAGCGACTTTGTCCGCGACTCAACCCAAAACAGCAGCCAATTTCTTGTGGTATTTTTGTTTTATTACAGATTCTGAGGTAAGCGGTTCCATAGTTTTTTACAATATTTCTAACAATTTTAAGACCTTTTTTATCCGCAATGAAATTCGAGAACAAATTCGTTTCTACTCTCACCGATATCAACAAGCCATTTCGATTTGAAGGCTTGCACTATAAACGGTGGAAACAAAAGCTGTTCTTGTACCTCACTACCTAGAAATTGGCTTCCTACTGTTCTTCTGTTAAACCCGCTGCCGTTAATCCGTCCACTGACCAAAATCGTCAAGAGATTCAAAAATGGATTGATAATGACTTTTTGTGCAAAACGTATATCCTAAATGCCCTGTCTGATGACCTATATGATTAGTACTCTACTTTTGAAACTACTAAGAATGTTTGGGATGCACTACAAAAAAATATGATAATGAGGAGGCTGGGTTGAAAAAGTATGTTGTGAGTCAATATCTGAAATTTCAGATGGTCGATGAAAAATTCGTGGTGGCTCAATCCCATGAGTTACAAAAAATTATTCATGAAATTTTGTTTGAAGGTATGACTATTGATGAACAGTTTCAGGTTGCAGTCCTTATCGACAAACTTCCTACAAGATGGATAGATTTCAAGAAAGATTGGAATACCCTATCAGATGACTCCAAGGCAACCAGTGGATATGTGTTCAATATTGCTGGCGGTGCAGTTTCTTGGAAATCTAAGAAACAGACAATATTGTCACAATGAACGATGGAGTCTGAGTTGATAGCACTAGCTGCTGCTAGTGAAGAGGCGAGTTGATTGAGAAACCTTTTGTCAGAAATCTCTCTATGGGAGAGACCGATACCGGTGATCTTAATCCACTGCGACAGTACCGCGGTTATTGAAAGGTTCAGAACCGTTATTATAATGGTAAGAGACGACAAATATGTCGTAAGCACAGTACAGTGAGAAAGCTCCTCACTACTGGTGCTGTTAGAGTGGATTATGTCAGGACGGAAGAGAACCTTGTAGATCCTTTGAAGAAAGGACTGGCTCGGGAAAAGGTGTGGTACACCTCGAAAGAGATTAATCTGAGGCCCATTGAGAAATGAGTCACATGTGATGGATACCCAACCTATAGACTGGAGATCCCAGGAAATAGGTTCAAAGGGAAAAACGAGTCACATGGGTGATATGTTGAGAATCATGCAAAATTAAAAATTAATTCAATCCCTAAAAAGGATGACATCCTGTAGCATGAAAAAGTTGGATTATTTTATGACACTTAATGAGTTCTATAGCTCCATTTGGAGTGGAGTACATAGACTACAAGAGTACTCTTGATAAACTTACCTATATGAATGTTGGAGTGTGGCCGCTCTTCAGGAGGATTAGGGCAAATTCTGTAACGACCCGGATTTTTGGGTACGTTAAATTTATTAAAATAAATAATAAAGTTTGACAACAATATTCCACCATGTAAAAATACATTAATCTCCTTGCCAAGTACAATTTACTCCGAGCAGTGTTTGAACTGTCCGGGTTTCGGTCTTAGAAAATTATCAAAATATTCGTACGAACTTGGAAAATCGTGGGCAACGTCACCGTGTGCTCAGAGTCATTTGGAAAAATCTTAAAAGTAGAACACGTATTACGATGCGCTCGCTCGGTGAGCGTATCCGGTTAACTCGGGTCCCACAACTGTAGTAGTCGTGCTAGCGTCATCTGTGTAGCTCAAAATCATCCTCCACATTACGCACATTATTCTGGCCACTCGTCCGGGCCCACTGGTGACAAGTCGGTTGAAATTATTCTGTGCACCTCGAGCACTAACTCGTCTAAAGGAAAAATAAATAAATAAGAGACCTGCAAATGGTCAACTAAAGTCAAAATTGGAAAAAGAAAAAAAAAATTAACTTAGGAAAATTAGTATTTACAAATATCACAAATTTTATTTTTTGAAAATTCGGGATATTACAATCTACCCACCTTACAAAAATTTCGTCCTCGAAATTTGATGCAAAAGAGGAAAATCGACGAGATAGAAACTAAAGTAACTAAAGTGCAACACTGATAGTTTAAAACCTCAAACATCATTTTAATTAATAATTATAATTCACAAAAGTATAAAAAGAAATATACATAGTTTATGAAAAAGTTATTGATGTCTAAGTGGTCTGTAGCCCTCAACTACTAGGAAGCACTTTCCCCTCATGAGTTTACTCTTAAATAAACTTTTGAGAAATTCTTAGAGCATGCGGGAATCATTAAATAGAAGACTCCGAAAAATTAGTACTCGGTTCATCAAAACCAAACGAAAATGTTCCAAAATAAAAGGAGAAAAGAACTTAATTCAGAAGGTGCTTACTATAATATATCATAGTTACAAGACTTCAAATTATATTACAAAAAGAAATTCAGAAACATAGTACCTTAAATTCATAAAAGTGGTAAATTAATACTCATGGAAAGTTATTGAATCAAATCTAAAGAGATACAATCTAGCAAAATAATCGTAATTACTCGATTGAGAACAATAACAGCAAGTAATAAGATCAAAACTTTACTCCTCACATTAGTGAAGAAAATTTGAAATTGGTAAACATGTAGCAAGACCGAAAATCAATTAAGTATTTGTTTTGCTCGTTAACAAGAATGATGTGAGGTGAATTTGGACTAAAATGTAAATTTTCTTGAGATGTCTCTCTAGATAATATTTATTTCTTTATGTTGAAAATTGAAGGCTTGACAAGGAAAACTTTCATCGTCAAAGCTACTATAAAGTAAAATATAAATAAATGAATATATAAATAAAATGATAATAACAGAGAAGAGTAAAAAGAAAAATGAAGAATTGAAATGCAGGAACTAACGTCGGCGCCAAACGTGTTCCAAAACAATATCTAAAAATTAGTCACTCAAGTTAAAAATAAATAAATCAATAAAATAATAATCTTAATTCCAATAATTGAAACAAAATTTTCTCAAATTGATTACACATATGTAAAATAGAAATATAGAGAAAACCAAACTATTCTGATTACCTTTCAATCATGTTAAATATATGCAATTAAGAGGGGGTTTAAAAGTCCAAGGTCTAATGCTTGAAAACTATACATAGTACTAGTGAAAGACGTGACCATGAAAAGATCGATGTTTATATGCTCCCTCTTATCATATGTCATAAAAATGTTTATTAAGAAAAAAAAAAGAGATAAAAGTTGTCATAGATATATTAAAATCTAACACGGTTGTTTAAACCATGCACCATACGATAAAATTATCAAACCATCTCAAGCACGAGCTAACAAACGCTAGTAGTCAGCAAATGAAAATAACAAGGATAGACTATGGGATGCTTGGGTAAAAAGGTTTGGTTTCTCTATGTTTCCGTTCCCCAGTTATCAATATGGGTATACTCCGTACATTTCTTGAAAAGCTTGGCGTCTTCGATTCTCATACTCTTTGATGATGGCCGCGAGGGTGACAGTCACAGTGAGTATCCATTTCAACCTGAACCGTGGTGGTGTTTTTATTGAAAGATAGACGAAAACAACAGTGAAACAATAGAAGAGCACCCAAAGGAAGCGGATAGTTGACTCCAAATCAATGCGTTCCGCATATTGTTCCCAAGACTCGGATGTAAACTTGTATCGGGTGAACATCATTTGGAAGGTAAGAAATTTTGGAGAGGGTTTGAAGGGGTTGATGCCGCGAGAGAGAGAGAGAGAGAGAGAGAGAGAGAGAGAGAAATAGTATTATGGAGATGATGTGGGTGAGTTTATAGAGAGGAGAAAAAGTATGTGCAAGATGAAGGACGAGTGTGGAAAGAAGTGAGAGAATTTGAATTTTTGTAAAGGGAGGGAAAACCATAGGCACAGGATAAGAAAAATGAGAAGGAAGAAAATTGTGTTCAAGATTTTTCTTCATTTCACGCAATAAATTTTCTGTGACCGTTGTGCTTGATTCACCGTCTATCAAATGTTATAATTATATCTAGAGTTACAGATATAAACGGATAAATTAATTATACATAACTTAATATTATCTATCAAGATTATACTCTCTAGAGGTGATCTACCCAAGGCCGAGGGTTTGAACCTAAAGCTCTGATACCAATTGTAACGACCCGGATTTTTGGGTACGTTAAATTTATTAAAAGAAATAATAAAGTTTGACAACAATATTCCACCATGTAAAAATACATTAATCTCCTTGCCAAGTACAATTTACTCCGAGCAGTGTTTGAACTGTCCGGGTTTCGGTCTTAGAAAATTATCAAAATATTCGTACGAACTTGGAAAATCGTGAGCAACGTCACCGTGTGCTCAGAATCGTTTGGAAAAATCTTAAAAGTAGAACACGTATTACGATGCGCTCGCTCGGTGAGCGTATCCGGTTGACTCGGGTCCCACAACTGTAGTAGTCGTGCTAGTGTCATCTGTGTAGCTCAAAATCATCCTCCACATTACGCACATTATTCTGGCCGCTCGTACGGGCCCACTGGTGACAAGTCGGTTGAAATTATTCTGTGCACCTCAAGCACTAACTCGTCTAAAGGAAAAATAAATAAATAAGAGACCCGCAAATGGTCAACTAAAGTCAAAATTGGAAAAAGAAAAAAAAATTAACTTAGGAAAATTAATATTTACAAATATCACAAATTTTATTTTTTGAAAATTCGGGATATTACAAATTCTCTAGGTCATTCATAAAATTGGGATATAAACACATGGTAGTAAAGTGTTGGCTTAAGAGCATTACAAAAAGTGGAGTTGTGTGTGTGGTGTATTCAGCCTTAGAGTTCAAGACCACAAGTCACTCTAGTATCTTATTGAAGCACTCACACTATGTAATGGTTCAAGTTGGTAAACACCTTTATTTATGCACTTCTCTATACCATCTTGCTCGATGAATATATTTAAAAAAAATACAAGTGGATGATTGTTGGAGTTGTTTATTATTCAAAAGAGTTCTTGAAAAACACTTGTCCCACATTGGCTAACTAGAAAACATTTGTGTTCCTTATATGTGTGGAGGTTCCACGGACTATTGATGAGCTAGGCCCAAGAGGCCTCGAGCACTCACGAGTTGGGCCAAGGTCAAAGCCAATTTGGGGAAACTAATGCGGAAACCAGTTGACTAGGTGCGCGTTGCGAACCTCGCGTGCAGGGGGGGTAACCAAAATTTATTAAGGAAAATTGGCTTGAACCTTGGCCCAACCCGTGTGCTCGCGAGGCCTCTTCTTGGCCCAACTTGTGTCCAAATTTCCGAATTTGGAACCTCGCACACATACAAAGTTAGCCTCACGTTTTGCAAAATTTATTTACGAAAATATTTTCTCTTTTGACCAATTAGTTTCTTTCGGAAAAGATTTTCCCTACCGTTATAGAACTAAAAAAAAATGTCTCTATATCAATACAAAATAGCCGTCACATAATTGTTTAAAACGAGTGCAAAATTAGTGCATATAAATTTGTGGTAAATTGATTCAATCACAGCAAAGTGATTGATTCTACTTTCCGGAAAAAAATATTTTCGTCTTGCTTATAAAAGGGGTTATAGATTTCAATACAGAGGGTTCAAAGAGCAAGCAAGGTTGATTGTGTTTTGCCTTTTCGGTCTTTTTCTGTGCAGAAAAAATCGAGACAAAGGTTGTATTCTCAACTATTTTATCCTGGAGACGGTGTGGCTGGTACTGACCAATCCGTTTCTTTTGGAGAAGATTTTTCCTACTGTTACCAAAATTTCCCTCCCATTACAGAACTAAAAAAAATGTCTCTCAATCAATGCAAAATAGCTGTTACTTAATTGTTTAAAATGTGTGCAAAATTAGTGCAAATAAATTTTTGGTAAATTGATTCAATCACAGCAAAGTGGTTGATTCTGCTTTCCGAAAAAATTATTTTCGTCTTGCCTATAAAAAGGGCTATAGATTTCAATATAGAGAGTTCAAAGAGCAAGCAAGGTCGATTGTGTTTTGCATTTTTCGGTCTTTTTCCATGCAGAAAAGATCGAGACAGAGGCTGTATTCTGGACTGTTTTTATCCTAGAGACAGCGTGGCTGGTATTGCTTGCACAATGAAGGCGGAATCGCGAAACCTCTTAAAAAGAGCGACCTAGTCCGCGACTCAACCCAAAACAACAGTCAATTTCTTGCGGTATTTCTTTTTTATTACATATTCTAAGTTAAACGGTTCCATAATTTTTTACAATATTTCCAACAGCTCTCTCATCCGTAAAGAGATGGGTCACCATCGCCGGAGTCCGATTTGTCTGAGAAAGGTCGTCATCGTCGGGGTCACCGGAGATGGGGAGGGAATAGAGAGAGCACGTTGGAGCGGATGAGGGGAGAGAGACAACGTGGGGTGGGGTTGGGAGAGAGGGATAACTACTCCCTTCATTCCAATTTGTTTGCTCACAATGGGAATACGTGCAATTTCAAATCCCTACAAAATATATTTCTCCATATTATTTTTTAATTTAGTTTATACCAAATTAAAGTGCTCATTGAGTACTTTAATTTGGTGTAAAAAAAATTTTAAAATATTATACAAAAGTACATTTTTTAACATCTACAAAAATACACGTTTCCCAAAGCGAGCAAACAAATTGGGACAGAGGGAGTAATTCTTTTATGTTTTGATCTCAACTGTTGATTTCAAGAGCTGAAATGGAGTGTCTTTTATGTGTTCTTTTATGTGTCCAAAGAACTCACCCGATAAATGAATTTGTGCTCTATATGTTGTTTGTATCTCGTTTTTCTCAATAAACATTTACTCTCTCCGTCCCAATTTGTTGCGCCTGTTTTCTTTTTGGAACTTCTCAAAAAATTATCTATATTTCATAATCTATAATATTTTTTACGATTTTGAAATCTTTATTTGAAAAAATTAATTGAGATATATCAAATAAGATCCATATTAACGATAAAAAATATTATAAATTGAAAGATATAAATTATTTTTTGAGACGTCCAAAAAATAAAATAAACACAACAAATTGGGACAAAGGGAGTAGGAAAAAATAGTTTCACTTTTGCACACCTGTTAGTCTTGATCATGCACGCGTATTATGACTAACGTCACGACGCACATTCAAATTTTCAGTCAAAAAGCTGCCCCGTGTATTTGCACTTGGAAAAAGTGCATTATCGCCTATAAAGAGGCTCAAATAGGGCATCTCCGGTCCTTATCTTTTAATCACATTTAGGCCTCGATCTGCCCTTCTTTTTTTTTAAGTACTACTTTTTAGTTTGTCTTTAATTTAAAAAAATTTACATTTGTTAATTTCGTATCAAACTTTTGAGTTCCGTGATTTGAATCAACAAAAGAAATATAAAAAGTAAAAAATAATAATCGACTCTCAAATTAAGACAAAACACAAAAAGTCACACAAATAATTTAAGCCTAATAAATCTTTTTCAGTGCAAAAACCTAGAACCCTTTCTATATGAACTCATATCTGTAAGCAATGCTTTGGCAAAATAGCCCAAAACTGGTTTTTGGTTTTCGTTTTGTTTTTATTCAATTTTTTTTTTCATTTGTTAACTTCGTGTTAAGTTTTCGTGATTTATGGATGAATCCAAAAAGAATAAAATTATGGTGGAAACTAATTTTTTTTTAATAAAGTCAAAATTAAACCAATAAATTGGTTTTTTTATTTTGTTTTATTTTCGGCTTTATTCAAAAAAATATTAAGTTTGATCATAACTTTATACTTTTTAGATTCCTCTCGTCGAAATGAATCAATAAATCACGAAAATTTGACGCAAAACTAACAAATGCAAAAAAAAAATAATAAAGAAAAAAACCAAAAAACCAGTTTTGCACTTTTTTGCTAAAGCATCATGAGCTCTTTATATACTCAAATCAGGAAACTCTTTTTAATTTAATTAAATTTATGATGATTGTAGATTTTAAGTCTGTGTGATCAGCAACAAGTAGCCAAATTGGTTAGATCTTACTTTCTCCATTGGACTGTATCATAATAAACAAAAAATAATTAATTAATTAATTTTTTAAAATATTTTTTGGGCAATCTGTGTAAGGGCTTGAAATAGACAAATCATATATTAACATCTAAAAGAAAAATAATAGTCTTTTGAGGTTACTTTTTGTCTTAAAGCAGAAAGCAATGACTTGAAAAAAAAAACCCCATTCCAAGGTGACCCTAAAGCAAACTATTGGTCTAATGATTCCTCATACTTGTACGCCCTGTTTGGCGACCGGATTTGTACCCGAATTTGCCTCACACTTGGATTTACAATCCTGATCTCACCCTTAGCTAGTGTTTGGGATGCAATTTCGACCTCCCGGATTTGCAAAAAGAAAATCATTGTTGGGAGTACAAATCCGGGTTCTCCCGGATTAGCTAACGACAGCCTCACCCTTGTCATTAGCAAATCAGGGGGATTTGTGAGTTTTGGGTACCAAAATGCCCCTCCAAAATCTGGGTGTTTTGTTACCTTCTTGCCAAAGAGAGAGGGAGGGAGAGAGAGAGACGAACCAAAGGATGAGGCGTTGGGGGTTAGATCTGGGTTGCTCGGTTGCTGACATCGGACCCCGTTGCCGGATTCCACACTGTAAAATCTGTATAGAGACAACCGATGAAGTCGGAACCCGCCGTTGATCGGGCCCGTCGTCGTATTTTGCTAGAAACCCCATCGTCAGAATCTGTCTGGAAGGAAGAGGAGAAAATTAACAAAATTAAAATGGAGGAAGAACAATCTGTAACAAATATCTAGAAGGAATGGGAGAAATTATAATGTGTATCAATGTCCCATGCAATTTGTTGTTCCCAAAGGCTATCCAACGGCTACTTTTTATTGCAATGACTCTTTTTTCTTTTCCTCTTTTAAAATTAAATTCCACAAAATGAAAGTTAAAAAATAATGTACATATTATAAAAAATAAGGTTTAGACATTTTGGTGCCATATTGGGTAAATGGCTATAGCCATTTTGGCATCCCATTGGCCTTGCTCTAATTAATTTCTTAATTATTTTTCTTGAAATATTATTTTTTTAACATCTGATATAGTTTAATATATTTATGTATTTATTGTGTATTTATTCTAATTAATATGTAATTATTATAATTATAATAAAATCAAATCAATTTATCCATTAAAACAAAAAAAAAACTGGGTGCAAATAGGTCATTTGCTCTCTTATCCTATCAAATCCATTTTCCAAATCTCTCTTCTCAAAATACCATCCAAACACCTTACTAACAAATCCACCATTTTATGAGATGGGGTCATCCTCATTACAAATCCACCCAAAATCATCTCCGGTCACCAAACGGGGTAGTAAGGTGGCATATTTGTTGTTCTGGCTGGGTATGGCTCCCATGTGATCTGTATTTTGGAAGCACAATTGTTTAAGCATGTAAATCTCAAACTTTAAGCCTAATGGAGTAGTAAATACTGCAAAACCAAAATAATTTTTACGCTTCACTTTCTTATAAATGCAGTCCAAATTTTATCCTTTATGTGTAATTTAAATCATTAAATGGCGAACTTTAAATTACATTTGTGAAAAATAATGTGAAGAAATCATCAAGTGATCCAATTTTTGTCCCTCAAATTCATGGGCTTTACTTCGGATAATCTTCAAAGCCTTTTGTGATTTATCTTCTTTTTCTAAAAATATTTCTATCAGTTTGTTTAAAAAAAAAAACATTTAATGATTGGGGGGGTTTGAAATGGGGAAATACAATCCCAAGGATTAATCCCATTAGTTAGTGGTTTTGTTCCTCACAAATTGACCAAATTTCAATTCTTAGAATCAAACAGTAAAAAAATAATTTCTTATGAATTCTATATATCTAACCTTAATGAAGGATTAATCTCATTGGCTAGTGGTGTGTCATGCTTTAAGGAAGGGTTGGCGATGGAGTGTGGGTGATGGACAATCTATTGATATTTGGTGGGATCCGTGGCTTCCTTGTCCTTTGTCTTTTCGTATTCTTAGCCCTCCCCCAGCTATAACTTCAACCAGTCATCCAATTCGCTATGTTGTTGATCTCATAGATGGTGGGAGCCACACGTGGAACATTCCATTAATTGATGGGATAATTGTTCTACGGTTCAGTAGTGAAGGTTTCTTGGGCCATTAAATCCATGTTAAAGTTTTACAATGTGTAAGGTCCACAATTTTTATTTTATTTTATTTTAAATTTTGTGACTTTTTAAAAAAGACTTTCTAAGTTTTTAGGTTTAGGGGTCTTGACTTTTTATTATAAGGTTTTAGTGGTTTAGAATGCTTTCGTAGAGATATGCAGGGTTTTTAAAGACTTTCATAGGATCTTTTGTTTATATTTAAAATCAACCAATCCAATGATAAATTGACACGTAATCAAGAGTCTTCAAGCGCCGCAGAATTCTTTCGTCGTCTACGCATACTTTGGATTAAAAAGAGCATTATTTGAGTAAATACGATGTCGTATCGTGTTCAAATATAAAAAACGGTTTAGCAGTTACGAACCATCATTATTGGAAAGAATGAACCTCAAAGCTATGGGATTAACTGTTTAAATATATAAGTGCCACGTGTGAACTTGGGAAACAAGACAAATTGGCAGTTATAACACGTGGAATACTTATAGAAAGGCAGTTATTCATCTTAACGCTTAATCATTTGAGTTCGTTTGAACAACTGTACATATTCAAAATCAAAGCTTTTTAGAGGAAGATTTGGGAAAATTCAAATTGAGGGCGTGGAGGAAGGAGCAACCGCCAACTCTAGGAAAGTGGAAGTTAGAGTTGAAAAAGCAAGCCCGATGTTCAAATTCATTCGGGGAAGAAGAATCATGGTTAAAGATCTATAAATAGAAGAATTCAAAAGTAAAAGTTCGGGACAAATCTTCAACAAACAGTATCAAAAAGCGACGCTTGGTTTGTTCATTTAGTAAAAGTAGTTTAGGATTTGAACTCGATTCCAAAGTAGATTAGGAAGTAGATTAGGATTTAGACTAGGATTTAACTTCGATTGTTCTTATAACAATCACCCTATCCCGATTATTTCTTGCAACAATCACCGATTCAAGTTTTGTATTTGAAGTTGGAGACAATTTCGAAGTAAGTTTATCTTTGATTTATTAATCGAAGTGTCTTGTTTCTTTGTTATTCTTCGATTTCCTAAGTTTGTTGGTTTACATTTCTTCACTTGTTGAAAAAATCCTCTTAATTGAGGTAATTGAACCAATAAAACACAATCGCCTGATTAGATTTGGTTTTTCCAAAGTTAATCTGAGGGAGGAGATTCAAACTCTCTCTGGCACGCTCGCACACAATTATTTTCAATTGCAAAGAAGTAAAAGAACCAAACAGATACCCTAGAATTTTAGGCACTTCCATTGGGTACAAATTTTTTGGCGCTTTCATAGGATACCCTAGGGTTTCGGTTTTAGGGTGCACTTTCCTATTATAGAGTTTTAGTGGTTTAGGCACTTTCATAGGATACCCTAGGGTTTTAGGCACTTTCATAGGGTACCTGAGATTTTAGGCACTTTTGCATGGTACAAATTTTTTTGACACTTTCATATAGGTACAAACTTTTTTTTGTTAAAGTTTATATAAAAAAAAAGATGCCAGTGTCAGGACTGAATAAGTTATAAACTTGTTTGGTGGATTAATGGGATTACAAATTCTTTGCCTAGGACTTTTGAACAAATTACCCTTGATTGAGAAATTTAGCCCTGGGGATCTCTGACGTGGAAGTTGTTCTCTCTATCCCAATCAGTTCCCAAGGCTTTCTAGACGAGGGAGTTTGGCATTATTCAGATAATGGTCCTTTTCGGTCAAATCTACTTATCACTTGGCTAGAGAATGCAGCATCCCGCGCAATTTCAAAGAGAGGGGAGAATAGTTCGAGCTCCTCACATGACGGCTACAAATTCCCAATAAGGTCAGAATGTTTCTTGGAGGTGTCATCATAATGTAATTTCAGTCTTTTATAGTAATTTAACTTGTAAAAATATTGATGTCTCTCCTTATTACCCGTGCGGCCGTGCTGCAACTCTGGGGTTGAAACTATTGAGCATCTTTTTTTTCAATGCAAATTATCTAAAGATGTTTGGCGATCCTCCCCCTTTTCCAAGGCAATCTCACTTGCATGGAGCTCTCTTTCCTTTCTTGATTGGTGGAATAGCATGATCAATTATTTTGGGGTAGCAATGGTTAGATTGATTTGCATGCACTCTTAGCCTCTATTTGTTGGTTTATTTGGAAGGGAATGAACAAGACTCATTTTGACTAGCAAGTCTAGACTAGTGTTGTGATTATTGGTAAGGCCACTTCTTTGTGTGATGAATACATGGTTGCTATGGAGTCGGCTCGCCACCTGCACAACACTGGTACTCCTCCTCACCCATCTTCTTGGCTTCCCCCTTCACACGATGTTATATGTAGTTGAATGTTGATTGTGCTGTTAACAAAAACGGATGGTTGTTCTGGTGTGGGGGTAGTTGCTAAGAATTATCTTGGTGATGCCTTGGGATATGCTTCTATTCCGTTTGTGGGGTTTATGTCTCCACGTTCCATTGAAGCTTTAGCTTTTCGCAAAGCTATTGTCATTGTAGCCAATCATGGATTCTTGAACATCATTGTCGAAGATGACTCTCTACAAGTGGTTCTAGTATTAACTCAAGATGGGAAATCATTCTCGGACTGCCATTCTACTCTTGTTGATTGCTTGGTGCTTGTACCCTTATTTTCATCTTGCTCTTTTATTCATGTTAAGCGTTCTTGTAATAGGGTTTCTCATTCTTCGGCTAAAAAAGCCCTATTAGGTTCTAGATTGGAGAGTGTGTGTGTGCGCGCTACAAGTGGTTCTAGAATTAACTCAATATCTCACCAATCTCTCCCATACTGATTTTTGGTATTTGGTCCGCTCTCGTTCGTAATAAAGTTCTTTATGTTTCCTGAAAAAAAAAAAAAAATAATGATCTACCTTTAATCGAACTGAAAAGGAGATTAATTGAGGACTTGAGATATGCGTAAGCCGGATGGATCATCCCATGAAATATAGAAATGGGTGAAAAATAGAAATGGGGGAAATAAATTCCACGTTTGGCATCTGCGCCATTTCTTTGTGCGTTTGGGTCCCAAAAATAGAAATGGTGGAGATTAGAGGACTTGAGATATGCGAAAGGAATTACACTGTGCAAAGTTTGACCAATCCCCAACTTACAAAGCAACCACACTATTTCATGGATTGATTGGGGAGTGTTCTATTAACTCAATTTTTTGAAAAAACTTGTTTTCATGTGATGTGTCATGAGAAAATAATGTCTCAGTGTTTAAAAAAAACAGTTTTTTGTTAGTAAAACAACTCCTAAGTAATTCTAATTAAACCCAAAGAAAATTCTTTTCCAATCGAACACCGACTGTTTAGAAGATCTTTCATTAAATGGTAGTATTTGATTAAGGGCTAATTTAGCTAAAAAGTGATTTTTGATTTTGTGATTTGTTCATTTCGTCTTTATTCAAATTTTTTTAGCATTTATTAGTTTCACGACAAGATTTTGTAGTTGATGGATTCCTCTCAATGAGAAGAATCTAACAAATGTAAAATTATATTCAAAACTCAAATTTTTTTGAATAAAACCAAAATACCTGAATTATTGGCGAATAAAACCAAAATACTTGAATTATTGGCGAATAATCCAAGTATTTCGGCTTTATTCAAAAAAATATTTGGTTTGACTATAAATTTATACTTGTTAGATTCATCTCGCCGAAAGGAATTCAGAAACTACAAAATTTTAATACAAAACTAACAAATGCTACAAAAATTTGAATAAAGACAAAACCAAAAATACTAAAAACCACTTTAGACAAATTAGCCCTAACAAGATTTTGAACATGGCTTCACATTCTTGATGAGGTCTAAAATGAACAGACTCGATTATCAAATGAACAATGCTTATGGGTATCCCAAAATGAACCCCAAATGCACACTGAATGATGTGACAAATAAAAAGCCACTTATATTTTTGAGTGGACTCCACGTTAGGCTTCTCTCCACCACACAACCCACTTAGTATGCATTTGAAATGTATTTTTGGGTATTCATAACATTTTTTATTATCAGATTGGCCGGAAAAATTGAGTGTACTGGGCCGTCCACTCCTCTGAATAAAAGGGATATGGAGGATCCATTTTCATGATTTGCTAACTTGGAACAACCTTACGCACTAGTACTGCAACTTTCTCCTTTTTAATTTCACGAGGACAAGTACTGCAGTCGGTGGTTGTGTTGGTCTCCCACAGCTGAGCATTAATCAGATATTCAATTATTTATATCTTTTATTTATATTTCCTTCGTCCCAATTTTATAATCTCAATTAACACTTTTTAATGTCTCAAAAATATTATCCCACTTCAAAATTAAATAGGTAATTATTAAAGAATTTCCTCATATACCCTTATATTTTAGAATTAAAAATACTAAAAAGTAAGAAAGTGTAAGATTGAAGGGATAAAACAAGAAAAATATGTTTTTAAAAATACAATGATTATGTCTCCTTATTAAATTTGAATCTTCAAAAAAGACTATAAAATTGAGACGGAGAGAGCATCTTTTGATATGCAATGTTTTCGATAATTTCAAAAACTTTGCAATACAAGAGAACTAATCGAGAATTGCCCCCAAGCAATTAAAAACTGACCCGAATATCGAAATAAACAAATTAATTAAGAAAGTACACAATGTACGGTGTATTTAATTACTGGACAAATTGTTGTTTATAATTGAGAGCTTGGGTAATGAAACCAGTAATCTTATAGGTACGGAAAATTTTATACAGAAAATGTACAAATTGCTCTCGGAGATCTACTTTTGAATTCCATACGAGTGGTCCGAACTATTCATTATCTTTAAAACATTTTTTCGAGAGATCCCACGAAATTTCAGCTCAATCATATAGTTAAAAGTGATTGAACCAAAATCACACCATTATAAGCAAAATTTGTACATTTTCTGTACAAAATTTTTCTGTACCAGTGGCAAGGTCCTAACCAAATCCACATGATGCAGCAGAAAGCATACAAAATTGCAAGATAAGCACTGGAGCACCAAGAAAGATGCAACACAATCACGGGTCTTTTTGAGAGGGCCATTTTTCAAAATCAGTTATCAAAAATCGGTTCGCAAGACCTTTATACAAACACAGAGAGATTGCAGACTGCAGAGAGGAGCAAAATAACATTGTTTCGCTAATTAATCTCATATTGAATTGGTTGAATCCTTTATACACCGTCAATTGCATTGGGGCAACAAAAATTGCGAAGGAACCGGCGAAGAACACCCAGAAACAAGTTTCTTGCCAAATCAAGCATTTGGATTTGATTGAATATTTCGGTGAGAAACGGAGCAAAAAGTACAAAAATGGAATTTCTTGATTGGCTGATTTACCTTTCTTATCACACCCTTTTCTCATAACCTAAAAAGGGCTGTAAAATCTGAAGAAGACAACACAAACTAAACCCAAAAAAGAAAAAGAAAAAAAAATCAAACCCCATTTATATATCAAATCTATATATATATCCAAAAATAAAAGCACACTACTACACAAAATACCTTTTTGTCAATCAATAATCAGGCATGAGTTGAGTAATCTTCCCCTCATCACTGCTCCCCATCTTCTTCTCCGAAACTCTCAACCAGACGCAAACCGCACTGAAACTCAACACCAGGCTCACCAACCCGCTCCCCAACCCGATCCCAACAATCGCCAGAATCGACAACCCTCCTCTCCCCTTCCCATCCCCCAATGGGTACCCGTAAAGATCCTTGTTCCCCACAAACGATGTCGCATTAAACCTCACCAAATTCCCACTCCCACTACTCCTGTTCCCCAGCGACGCCGGTATCGGCCCGGATAACCGATTATTCGACACGTCGAAAGCGGATAACCGGACCAGGAGGCCGAGCTGCTGCGGTATCTGTCCGGTTAGGACGTTATCGTGTAAATCGATGACGTTGAGGTATGCACAGAAGGCGAGCTGCGGTGGGATCTGGCCGGAGAGGCGGTTGGAGGAGAGGTTGAGTACGGCGAGGTTGACTAGGGTTTGGAGGTCGGCGGGGATGGGTCCGGTGAGGGAGTTGGAGGAGAGGTCGAGGGTTTGGAGGTTGGTGCAGTTGGAGAGGTACGGGGAAAGGGAGCCTTGTAGAGCGAGGTTAGTGAGAGAGAGCTTGTAGATGCGGCCGTTGTTGCAGGTGGCGCCTTGGAGGTAGGAGGTGAAGCCGGAGCAGGGGTTCTGGAAGGTGGTTTTGGTCCAGTTATGGAGGTTGTTGTTCGGGTCGACGAGGGTTTCGCTTAGGTGGGTCAGGCAGGACTCGTCGTCTGGATCCGGGGCGGATTCGGGAAGACCCGAAAAGGCTAGGAGTAACAGCAACACTAGTCTCCGAAGACTGCCCATCTCCATCTAGAGAGAGAGAGAGAGATGGGAGGTTTCTGTGATTATTGTTATTATTATTCCCTGGTATCTTGCGCCGGTTCCACTAGGGCGCACACTAGCGACGGAGATTGATGTTTTTGGGAGAAGGGGCAATTTTGTTCTCCGGAGTTGAATTGTCGAGGAGCAGTTGTAAGACGGATTTTTACTGTATTTGTTTTATGTATTTGGTTGGGGGATTGGAGAGGAGAGAGAGAGAGAGGGGGGTTTTGGAGAGAGAGAGAGAGAGAATGAAAATGAAGTAGCTAGTGCTTGAGTACTATAGTGGTAATGGAGTAGATTAGCAAAGGACGCGGACTGAGAGAGAGAGAGAGAGTGTGTTAGTGGTGGGGGGGCCGTCACCTGCACATATGAGAGGGGGGATATGATAGCGACAACTCGTGACTCGGGCTTGGGAGCTATTGGCCTCCTTCGGCTAAAAAATCATTTTGGTTTTTTGTTTGTCATTATTCAAATTTTTTTGAATTTGTTACTCCCTCTGTTCTAATTTTTTGGTCTTTCTTTTAATTTTAAGATGTCTCAAAATATTTATCTCAATTCTTAAAATATTCATCAAAATTGAGTTACTTTCCAATTTTACTCTTAAAAAGCATTTTTCTCATCTTAATTGACTAGTCTATTACTCCCTGCGTCCCAATTTCTTGGTCCTTCTTTCCATTTTGGGATGTCCCAAAATATTTGTCTCACTTCTAAAAACATCCATCAAAATTGGGTCACTTTCCAATTTTACCCTTAAAAGGTACTTTCCCCATCTTGATTGGCTAACCTATTATCTTTTATTTTTTAACGGTTTTTATGATTTTGAAAATTTTGTATAATAAAACTAATTGATATCTATCAAACACGATCCATATTGAATATGTTTTGACTTTCACATAATAAATAAGCCTCACAAATTTGATCACAGTAATATTGACTGGATTTAGGGGCAAAATAGAAAAATTCATACAAAGTTTTCACACCCCTTAAAAACCCGTTTCCCCAAAAGGTGCCAAGAAATTGGGACGGAGGGAGTATCTTTTATTTTATAACGGTTTTTTTTATTTTAAAAATTTTGTATAATAAAATTAATTGATATCTATCAAACAAAATTCATATTGAATATGTTTTGATTTTCATATAATAAATTAGCCTCACAAATTTGGTCACAGTAATATTAACTGGATTTAGTGAAAAAATAGAAAAGTCAATACAAAGTTTTCACACCCTTTAAAAACCCGCTTTCCCAAAAGGGGCAAACAAATTGGGACGAAGGGAGTAATTTTTTTGTGATTTATTAGCTCTTCTTGACGAGAGAAATATAAATATAAATAAAAATATTAATCAAATTTAAAGTTTTGTGAATAAAGATAAAACATAATTAAAAAATATTTTTTTGGTTTATTTTTTTTTCTTTATTCACAAAATTTTAAGTTTAGCTAATAATGTTATGTATTTTAGATTCTCTCGTCGAGACGAACCAAAAAATAAAAAAAAAATCGATAAAAAACTAATAAATACAAAAAAAATTGAATAAGAACAAAACAAAAAACTATTTTGGTTTTTTTTCACCCATAGGAATTGTTTAGCTTATGGCTAGCTTTGGACCTACGAGGATGCATCGAGCCCTCAATTTTTATGTTAGTCCAGTTACGGGTATAACATCGTTATGTACCCCAAATTTACATTGTTTCTATGGGATCTCGAAATCTCACAAAAATGATCGGAGTTGCCCAATATTCTTAGAACAATTTTTTATGGGCCATAGGAAAATATGAGCTTATTTTAACATCCACAAGGTCTCAATCAATTATTTGCCCAATTTCCTGTTAGAAAATTGGGTATAGAATCAATCAAAGTCTTTACTCATGTTAAAATGAGCTAATTTTTTACAGTAGCCCCTAAAAATGTGTTTTAAAAATATTGATTGGCTCCGATCATTTGTGTAAAACCCGAATGCATCCAACAAAAATGGTATACATTTGGTCTGCACAAAAGTATTGTACCCATAGAATTTTTCATTTTCTTGCCCACATCTGTAATCTTAATCCATTTTAAGACTCAATTAAAATTTAGGTCAAAACATCAAAAACTTATCTCTAATACATGACCTAAATCTCTATTTTTTTATTTACCTATTTTTTTTGCCCAAATTAGAGACAATCCAAACCCCCATCCCATTTTTGTGAGAGAGAGAGAGAGAGATATGTGATCTGGTGGGAGCTTTTAATTTGAAAAAAATGGTTTTTTGATTTTTTCTTTTGTTTTTTCCTTAGTAAAAAAAAATTGTATTTGTTAGTTTTTTGTCAATTTTGTGTGATTTCTTAGCTTGTCTTGACGAGAGAAATCTAAAAAGCATAAAATTATTAGCTAAACTTAAAATTTTGTGAATAAAAACGAAACGTAATCCAAAAAACTGGTTTATTTTCGGCTTTATAAAAAACTATGATTTTTGACCATAATTTTATACTCTTTGAATTTGTCTCGACTAGATAAATTCAAAAATCACAAAATCTTGACGCAAAACTAACAAATGTAAATTTTTTTTGAATGAGGATAAAAAAAAAAACCCAATTTTTCCAAGTTTGTCAAATCACCCGCTTGGCTGAAGATTGAAGCTTGCTGACTTCACCGAAACTGGAAGCTTGCTGACTTCACTGGAGCTTCGCTATTTGCCGGACGATTGTTATATCGTTAAAACGCAGATTTATTCGGGCTATAATTTTTGTTAGAGCTTTTTTCCTTGTCGGAGCTTCCACTGCAGATTTATTGTTCGGTAGATGGAGTTCGAGAAAATTGTCTGGTCAACAGAAAATGGTATTTGATCGGTCTTCACCCCAATTGTTCCCCTAATATTAATAACAAATTTGGGTAAAGAAAAACTGTTTTTCCATTGGAGGAGTGTATATCCAAATTGGATTTTTTTTCCTCACATTTTGACTTAATTTGGGGAAGAGAAAAAAAGGTAAGGGTTGAAATTGCTCTTAGAGCATCTTTAGCAGGGATCCGGGATGAGTGCTATACGGTAGGTGTTGTGCGGCAAAATCACGTCATTTTGCTTGATTTTTGTGCATACTTTCAAAGCTTCCAAGAGCCTTGTTTGGAGGAAGAAAAAATCACTACAAAGTGCCTAAACCTGAAGTGCCTAAACCCTAAACCTGAAGTGCCTAAACCCACTATACCCTACCCCAAAGAACCTAAATCCCCTAAAATTGAACCCCAAAATTAAACCCTTCACTTAACTCTCCAAATAGGGTCCTTAGATATACTAAGAAAATGAGCAAAACGACATAGTTTTACCGCACAACATGGTGCACAACACCTACTGCCCAACACCTCCTCCGAATTCCTTTAGCAGATACCTCAACATTTGCTGCAAAACTGTATTTCAATACCACACCTCAAAATTTGAAGGGTTACTTTATACTAGCATCAAACCCGTGCTATGCACGAAGTTGCAATACACGGAAAAATTTAACTATTGATGAATACTTTTAACATTAAAAGGGCCTTATTTGTTTGTTAGTTTAATTTTCCACAAAAATTTAGCGTCGTACCGCTCTACATGATTATATGCTTAGAGGACTTTGATTCCACAATCTAGTGGAAAACCCTGCTATGTACGGGATGAATTGATGTTATCATATACCAATAATTTAAATTTGTATGGCAAGAATAGTGTTATTCTACAAACCACCTATATTATTTTTGGTATTAAACATATTCATGAGTGATTAATCGATGAAAATGTGTAATTTTTGGGTATTAATCATGTTGATGATGATTAACCTATGAAAATGTATATTCTTTTGGGTATTATAAATAATTAATCTCAGAACACTTATACCTTTTTCATATTAATAATCTCTCCGTTCGTAAAGATAATCCATTGCCGAAAACCTCTAATTTCCAAATAGAAAAATAAAGCGTCTCTGTACATGATTTATACATTTATTTCATACAAAATTAAAGAACTAATTGAGATTTTTATCCAAAAATTGCACGTCGATTTATAATTAATAGACTACTCTTTTGTGGGATGGAGGTGGAAGAATAGTATTAATTTTAAGTGCTACGTCCGAGTCAAAATCCTAACTACATCCTTGGGTATTACTCTCTAATATAAATTGTCAAATAAATCTTATAACTTGTTTAAGTACCTCACAAATCAAACTTAATCCAATCTTAAAATACCTCACAACTTTCATATTTTGCTCTGGGGCTTAACTCTTTTGTTTATGGAGCTAGACATTGCAGTGGTGCAATTGTTGAGCTTAATGTATGGTTGGTTCAAAATATTAATTCACTCATATGGATATATAGTTTTTTATATTTGGATGTTAGTTTTGCGATTATTACATATCATATGTGTAGTGCATATATTTGAGTTTTGGATTTTTTTTTTCCACAATATAATTCAACTGTATTCTACGATTTCTTATTTTGTTCATATATTAATTGTTTAAGTTAGATAGATATTCATTATTCTATCTTAAAGTAGAATATAATACTATATGTCACTTTGGAAGAAGAAGAAGAATAGAAAAAATTCTATCCCACAAAACTCAAGAAAGGTTGGCTAAAAGAATTGTTAAGATCTTATTTGCAACTGTTAACTTGACACTTACTGCTAAATTGAGAATAATATTCCAATTATGTAACCCTTCGACAATTTTTGCATTCAAAATATTGTTTTCACAATTTCCATCGATTGATTTTCTCATCAAGGTTCTCACATTGATCCTGTAAAAGCCAAGTCATTTTTTAACCAACTTAAATTTCGACATCGAAAGCCTTTTTAGATTTTTTTTTAAAAATGAATACCAATTAATAGAAATTGAAAAAAATATTATTACAAACTAACTCATCGTTACCAAAACATGGGTTATTTGTTCATTTGCACCATGCCAACCATGACTCTAGCCAAAGTATAAGAACAACAATAAGGTTTGCACGAAAATATAATTGGTTGGATTGAGAGACTTAAGATTTTTTAGACTGATGGTTGAGAAAATGAGGGATGGACATTTTTGTTTTTATAAGTTTTTGATGTATTTGGAATTCATTTTATTTTTGTCAATCGATAATTATATTATTGGCTACTGCAAATGCAAAACGTCCAAGGAAGCTTGTCTACTCACCTAGTCCAAAAAATCTTCATCCCATGTGGTAGGAAGCTCAATAGAAAGGGCATATTTGACTATAACATGAGCCACCCTATTGAAATTGCGCTGAACAACAGAAAATGAAATAGAATGAAACAAGTGAGCTAAGTTGATGATATTCGTAACTACAACAGCCACACTGGAATTAGCACTCTTCACACCCTGTAGCATTTGAATAACCCCTTGTGCATCACCTTACACCACAAAATCTTCCTCGAAACGGCCTTTAATAGACTCTAGAGCACAATTAAAGCTCATCGCCTCAACCATCTCTGCTAACCAAACATGTAGTAGAGGGATAGCTATTGCCAACACAAGCTGCCCAAACTCATCCCGCACCGCTATGCCCCCACCCCCTACCTTTCCTCTTATCAAGTGCTCCATCCACATCCACATTAACCTTAAGAACTCCCATTGGTGGCAGTGTCCAATTAACAATTTCACTTGTTTGGATCTCTGGGACTTGGGAATTACGTGCATTAGCCACACAGAAATCAGAAAAATTAGTGAGGGCATTACCTAAAATTTGTGTCCCCTCCATCCATTCTTGCTTAAAAACCCATTTATTCCTAGCTGTCCATATATGCCACCCCACAATAGAAAACAAACCCAAACGATCCCATTTACCAATCTCATCGGTGGTGTTAGCCAAATTAGACCACACCTCCCCCATCTGGGCCAAAGCCATAGTTTCCAGTCTCAATTGAAATGGAGAAAGTAACCACACTTTTGCCACTCGGTCATATTGGAATAACATATGTGAAACCTATTCAATCCTCAACCCACACAAAGGGCAAACTTCATCAAGTGGAACTTTCCTTCTTACTAAATTTTGATTGACAAGAAGAATATCATTAAGCCCACACAAGAGAAATACCTTAATTTTCGGAGGAGCTTTGCAACGCCAAATTCTCTTCCACTCGTCCTCGTCTTCCTCAACCCCACTTGATTGCCCACGTAAATCTGCCCTGCCTCGCCCTCAGTGTAGCAAGTCTTTTGCAATCACATAAGCAGTTTTTACGGAAAAATTATTGTTTTTATTTGCAAATGTTGAGTGATTTTTTAAATTATTTTGAAATTTTTAGTTAGCTAATTAATTGTTTCATTTGTAGAATTTATTGATTGATGAGTATTTGAAATTTAAAATTATTTGACATATTATTTTCTTTACAAATCTTGAGTGCTGATTCCTTAAATCATGGAACTTGCTTGAAATTTGAAATTACCTACTTATGGTAATTGAATTATTCTCACATGTGTCACTCAAAATCCCATATGACAAACCAACTATTTTATGCCACTAATTGCGATGAGAGCCTTCCTCACAAAAAGTCATTATGCTATACTATATAACTAACATGAACCCATGCTATGCACGGTGAAATGAAATAAAATGACATGTTTTTTTTAATTAGCTAAAAAAATGTATTTTCAATTTCAAATTGTGTGGAATTATTGGATCAATTAAATTAAAAGAGTATAACATTTTTTATTTCCTATATACTCCTATTGACTCTAATTCCTTATTGTGATTTAAGGGAAATGATTGTCACACCTCCCATTTTACAATCCTCACTCCCTTTTTTGTCTTTATCTTCATGCTTTACAATAGTACCCTTGAATGTATGAAAAAGGTCTATTGCAAAAGCGCAATATTGTAAATTCATGTAAGGTAAAGACAAAAAGAGAGTGTGGCTTGTAAAATGTAAAATGGGAGTGTGAAAATCATTTTCCTGATTTAATTAGCTAAAAATCATAATTTATATATGCGACCTTTTAACAAAATAATTGCCAACTCCCAAAAAAAATGTGCCATAATTTTTTTATGATCGATAATTGACAAATTCATATATGCGACTTTGAAAAAAAAATAATTGCCAACACCCAGAAAAAAAATGTGGCCATAATTTTTTTATGATCGATATAATTGACAAAAATCTCACTCAATTGCGCTAAATTTTGGATCAACCGATACATGAAACATAAAAAATGTATATGAAGTACATTTCCTTTTTTAAAAATGAAAAGTTAGATGAGTCAAAATATATGTATATAATTTTGCGATAAAAAAATTTAATGATCAAAAAAGTATTAGAGGGGTGAGTTGGCTTCACCACCTCACCTCTATCTCTTCTGCTTGCCACCCAAATCAATGAAGTAAAATTTCATTAAGAAAAACTCAATAAAACATATTCTTACTCGAACTAAAATATGCAAGTGTAAACTAATATACATGTGTCCTGTTTATATTTTTTTTAGGATGTAAAGTACTTACCTATCATTTTGCGAAATATCCACCAAAAGAAATGTAGACCCGTTAGCTCCATTTTAAATTTTAATCATTGCCTCCATAACCTTAGATCTATCTAAAAAAAATAACCTACTAAAAAAATAGAAAATAAAGTATTTTGCTGTTGAAAGAAGAACAATGGAGCTTTTAAAACCTAACTTGAAGTTTCAAAGAATGAAACCATAATTAATCATTTATCAATCAAGGTTACCTGAGTCTCAATTGCCCATGTGATGCATAAGCATTTAAATAATACTGTGGAGAGAATAAAAAACAAACAAAATTAAAAAGGAAAAGGCCAAAGACATTGTTTCATCTCTATATATTAGTTTCATGGGATCATGGTGCTATGGGAGATTAGTGAAAGGAGTTGTTGGTGTAGGAGGAAAAGAACAGATTATGAATCGAAGATGCTACTCGTACTATCTTTGATCTTCCCCTGGAGATGGTCTCTGTCCAAATGATTGGCTATCACTCTTCTTTATTTTTTAAACACGTAATTATAAAAATCAATTTATTCCGAATCATTACTCGAAAGGGAAGAAAAAATACCAAACCGATGGACAATAAATTTAGATTAGGCGGTTGCACATGCCAGTGACAAAAAGAAAAAGAATACCAAAAATAAAAACCATAAAACAGGAAAAGAATGTGACTCTAGACGGATGAAATATCCTTACCATAAGTTTAAGAATGTGATCCTTACCAAGAATGTGATTTTGAATGTTTGAAATGTTTCGGTTATGTTTGACTAATAGAAAGTAATGATCTCCTTACCAAGAATGTGATCCTTAGCAATAATGTTTCGGTTATTTATTCATGAGTAAATAAAGTAAAGTTTGAAATGTTTCACGATTGTCGAGCTAAAATGGGGGGTTATAATTGTGGAATATATATTTCTTTTGTAATTATGCTTATAATTGGCTTTTGATTAGGGTGTTTCCTTTTCTTAATCTTGGTATATATATTTTTTTATGTTCCAAAAGTCTCCTCAATTAGGCGGTTTGCACAAATTAGAATTACTTTATTGGAATTGATTATTACTTTCTTTTATTGAAATTGAATTCTTACTTTCCTTTAACTCCGGAAAGAATTAAATTCCGAAAGTCTATTGGAATTGATCATTCCCTTAACTCCGAAAGTCTCCTCAATTATTACTTTCCTTTCATTACCTTCCTTTAACTCCGGAATTGATCATTACTTTATTTTCTTTTTTTGGATTGTAGAAATGACCTTTGATTATCAATAACCATTTAAGACTTTGCTAATTGCGTAAAAAGTGCAAAGAATTGGGAGACATGTGGCAAGCTCAGGAAGCTCTATTCATCAAAAGTCATCTTGCAATACTAATATAGATATGGTGCGCTCTACCAGTTCTTCAAACTTTAATATTTTATTGCTTTTCATATATCTTTAGTTTTATTGATTTAAATGTATAATGGTACAGTACAATTCTTACCTTTAAAATATATTTTGGCCACTCTACTTTATTGGTCAATTACTTAAATTAAATTTTTTTAATTTTTAAATTTTTTAATTTTTAATATAATCGGATGATATTCAACAATTTAAAAATTTTGCATTATCAACATAAATGCTTTCACATTTCACCCACCACAACTCCTCAAATATTTGGAAATCCATATTCAGGTTGATAAAAGAATACGACGAGATGAGATTTTGTTTTGTTGTGAAATATGTAAAAATGAGTTACATATTTATAGGAAAGTTGGGTAAAATAACAAAATAATTATTTTGTTAACATAATCAACCCTAATATTTTTTGTTGTAGTTGGCAATGGTAATAAAATGGAGCTGATCTCTGGAAGGTGACAAGTAATAAAATAGAATGTAAAACCAAATGTAATCTGTAAAATATGAAACAACAAATGTAAGGTAAAATTGCAAATCTGTTGCAAGGGTAATAAAATAGGCAATAGAATAATATTATTTTGAAATTTGAGGAGAACATTTAAGGGGCGACTTCAAATTATTTGGTGTTTGAGGGATTTGTGGGAGTACATATTTCATGGTTGATCTCTCAAAATTTTCTTTGATGTTTGAGAGATTTGCTAGAGATGCTCTTCAACTATCTCCAAGGGCTCGCACTCCCTCAAAATTCATGGCTTTTTCGAGGAAAACCAACAAACTCTAACCCAACAATCTTGCCTCTCCTTAGAAATTCCTCTTCTGCTATAGTAACTCACTAGGGTGTGGCGAGTTACGGAGCCTAGCTTGCCTCTGTGTGTGTGTGTGTGTGTGTGTGTGTGTGTGAGCACCATTGAGAAGCAACATGAAAGAACAAACTAGCGCTTTTATTAGCAGAATCATTACTGATCTAGTTTCAGAGGTCGATTCCAGCCTCAATTCATCAACTTTGACGGTGTTTAGAGTGATTTCAACTTGTATGCTTTGACAGAGCTCCATGTGACTTCAACAACGACGACATCGGATTTCAGGTAGCCACGTCGGAGTTCGGTGCTTGTGTTTCAGCTATAGCAACGGCGAGGTTCCATTTTTTATGTATGATATTTTTTGTGCACACCTTTGTTTATGTATGGTGTTTTGGTGATTTTATTGGGTAAAATGTCTATGTTGTTGAGTGTTGCACTTGTTTGGGAGTTAGCCAAAGTAGAAAATTGCACTTTATATGGAATGTGGAAAGAGTTAATGACATTATTCCCAATTTTCTGGTCCCGAGAGTTCTTGATATCCGTCTTCTGAATACCAATTGTTCGGATCAGCTCATTTGGCCGTTCACTAATTCTGGAAGTTACAATGCTAAATCAGGATATAGATCTCTGTATAATATGCAACAGTCCATGCAACCTTCTAATGGCTCTTCTATTTGGTTCTACAAAGAGTATAATGTTTGAATTTTTTTTTTTTTTTTTGAAATCTTGACTTTCCTGATCATATTAAAATTTTCATTTTGGAAGTGCTTGGAAGGGATTTTACCGGTTAGGAAAAAAGTTGTTTTTCATCTTCATAATAGCAATGCAACTTGCTTGTTGTGCAGAGAGACAGAAGAATCTATTGAGCATCTTTTCTGTCTCTGTCTGCAGTCTATTTCAGTTTGGGATGCTAGTGACTTTCCAAGTTCATCCTTGGGCTATACACAGGACCTTCTTTCTTTAATTGGCTTCCAAATTGGATCATCTAGCTTCATAGGGAGAAAAGAAAATTCTCTTATTTTATTTCTATCCTTTGGGCCAATTGGAAGAATATAAACGGTGTGGTTTTCTCGAACTTGCCGTTCAATGTGGCTCAAATCATTTCTATGGCTAAGGACTTTGCTCAGTGGTTTCTCCGTGCGTCTAGCTGGCTTAGCAAGACCAATTTACCCTCTACTCCAACTACATCCTCGCCTCATACCATGAATCCTTCGCTTTATTATTAAGGATTATCCTAATTCTGAATCAGTTCTCCACACCTATTTCCTCCATGTGGATGGTGCTTGGAAAGAGCGTAATGTCTGGAGTGGTCTTGGCTTTACGGCTAGTCATCCTGATGGATCCTTAATTGTGCAGCAAGTCTTATCTACGTATAGTGCCATGCAAATTCAAACGAAAATCCAAGCAGTATATGAAGCTATTAAATGGGCTTTATTTCATAATTATAATGTGGTTTATATTTTATCTGATTGTCTCAATGCCATAATGTAGATAACAGGGTTGAGTACCACCACCACGAAACTTTTTTGTTGCGCAACCTGGCAAAGGAAATTAAGAGACTGTCTTTTTGTAAAATTTCAAAGGTTATGTACCAAGATTTTCAGTGAGCTCACTTTCTTGCTAAACACGCTTTGGCCATTTTTGTTCCTCACCCGGACACTGGTGGTGAAAGTACTCATGTCTAGTTTTTTTTTTTGGGTTATGTTGATCTTATTCAGTTGTTATGGACCTTCTATGACTTGTTGGTTTGGTTTCATGTTTTAATGAAACTTCTTTCTATTTCTCAAAAAAAAAAAAAAAAAATTTGAACTTCTGTTCTTGTGTCATTCATGAAATGTCTCCAATTTTTTACTATTTCAAATTTTTTACTAGGATTATATTTAGTGCGAAAGTCTCTTCTTTTTACTTTATTATCTCTTGATTTAAATGACAGGTGCCAACAACTCAAGGAAGAGGTTATTGCTCTACGCTAGCAACTAAAAACAATAAAAGGAAAAGTACCATTAAAAATTTCACTGACCTCTTTTGTCCCACTGGCAAAAGAAGAGAAAAAACAGTCGTCCCCATTGGATGATGGTGAAAGCATGAGTGTGTCTTTCCAAAAGAAAGCAAGTAATACTATAGCTTTACCCAAAACTCTATCCCTTATTCCAAATTTATTAGATCCAAAAATTAGGTTAAAAGGTATCAAAACAACCTAACAAGTTAGTAAAGCATGTTACTCAACATAGTCAAAATTTGAGGATGATGAAACATCCCAAGCATCACAAACCCAAACTGATTTTGAAGAAATAACCCCTCAGCCTATAGATAAAAGTTTATTGACTATATATAGAGATTTTACGATAGATGAAGAAAATTTGTTCTGAGAATTTTAAATCAGGAAATAATAAAGTAAAAAGAAGAGAATTTCGTGCTAAATATAATCCAAGTAAAAAATCTGAAATAGTAAAACATTGGAGACAATTCATGAACGATACTAGCCAAAGTAGAAAATTGCACTTTATATAGTATTCCTTATATGTGTATATATATATATATATAAGATCCCGATCTACTAAGGGATCCCTTATTTAAAATTTGGTGTGGACCTAGCCTTTTTTCAACTTTCCGGATTAAATTTTGACGATCTGAACCGCTCAATGTTTTTAAAATTCATTTTTAAGGGCCTACACGAAGATTCGACAAAAACAAATACCCGGAAGGGCTTGATCCAAACTGTTTTCGGTAAAATTGTACAGTTTTACAGAAAACTGTTTGGATCAAGCCCTTTTAGGTATTTTTTTTTGAAGATTTCTTGCTTTGACATTGGAAAACGCATTTTAAAAACATTGAGCCGTTCGGATCGTCAAAATTTGATCCGGAAAGGTGAGATCCGCACCAAATTTTAATAAGGGATCCCTTAGGTGATTGTTATCCTATATATATATATATATATATATATATATATATATATATATATATATTTATAGTCCACCTATAGTCTAGACCTCCCATTTCTGGAACTCCATGATCCAAATATTGTTTTAAAAATCCAATCCGTCTAATGTGTTCAGAAGGTGTTTTCCAAGATCCACGCGGAAAATCTTCAAAAAAAATGTCGGAAAGGGCTTGATCCTAGCAATTTTCACAAAAATTGTATTGGATGGCTTGGATCTTCCAAAATTAATTTGCAACAAAAAAAAAATACAAAAAAGCTTCGATCCAGGGGTCCCAAAAAAATGTAAACCACCTATTTTGGAGTCCCACAAAATGTAAACCACCTAGTATTTTGGAGTCCCACAAAAATGATCAGAGCTGTTCAATTTGTTTAAAACATGTTTTTAAGAGTATCCTTACAAAAATAAAGATATTGGTAAGAGCTTGATCGACCCATTTAGTTTTTATCTTGTCAAATTTAGGGAGAAATACCAACCAAGCCCTTACCGATATCCCTATAAATTGATTTTTTATGGTTACTCTTGAAAACATATTTTAAACTAATTAAATGGTTCCGATCATTGATGTGAAGCTCGGATCATTGTTGTGTTAAAAATTTGAGTTATTGGTTGTGTGAGGGGAACCGGCCGGTGTGTGTTATATATAAAAATGGGAATAGCATCCAAATGGCAACTGTAGTTTCACCCGAGTCTCGATTTAGTCTTTCTAGTTTCAATTGCACTCCAATGAACCCTATAGTTTCAATTTTGGTTGAATTGAGTCCCCGACGTTAACTTCTGTTAGCATACTTAACGGAAATCCTAATTTGAGTGTTTTTTGAGGGTCGAACTCATCTTTTCACCTACCCTTCTTCTTCCCCAATTTGAAATCCTAACCTTAAATCGACCCGGTCCATGGCCTCTGGCACCACATTCTTCCACAATGCCGACCTGACCTCTCTCTCTCTCTCTCCATCGTAGTCCACCTTTGTAAGCCCTAAACCACCATAACCAAAAATCCGTCTCATCTTTCACAACGCAATCGGCAAACCCATTCTCTTCCCCAATCCGACACCTCCAATAGCCACACCACTGAGACCTCCATAACCCTACCTTCTATTTCTCACAAACTGATCCCCATCTCTCTTTCTTTCTCTCTCTCTCTCTCTCTCTCTCTCTCTCTCTCTCTCTCGGTTCCACAAAAATCCACCAAATACTCCTCTCACCCAAACCAAACCAACCAAACCACCAAAATCTTCACTAATTGGTCCTGGAAATGGTGAGTTTTGGTTGGTTTGGTTTGGTTTGGGTGAGAGGAGTATTTGGTGGATTTTGGGGAACTGAGAGAGAGAGAGAGAGAGATAGAGAGATTGGGATCGGTTTGTGAGAGATAGGAGGTCGGGTTGTGGAGGTCTCAGTGGTGTGGGTATTGGTGGTGTCGAGTTGGGGAAGAGAATGAGTTTGCCGATTGGGGTGTAAAAAGATGAGATGATTTTTGGCTATGGTGGTTTAGTGGCTTACAAAGGTGGACTACAAGTGGGGGGAGAGAGAGAGAGAGAGAGAGAGAGAGAGAGAGAGAGAGAGAGAGAGAGAGAGAGGGGGGAGGTTGGGTCGGCATTGCGGCAGAATCCGGCGCTGGAGGCCATGGACTGGGTTGATTTAGGGTTAGGGTTTCAAATTGGGGAAGAAAAATGGTTGGTGCAAAGACGAGTTCGACCCTAAAAAAAACCCCAAATTTGGATTTTTGTTAAGTTTGCTAACGGAAGTTAACGTCGAGGACTCAATTCGACCAAAATTGAAACTACAGGGTTCGTTGGAGTGCAATTGAAACTAGAAGAACTAAATCGAGAGTCAGGTGAAACTATAGGGACCATTTATAAAATGAAGAAAGCTCAAAAATTAAATAAAAATTAATATAATTCATTTAATGATTGGAAGGTTGCTAGCGGCATAAGGTAGATTGGGTTAACTTTTGTTATTTTTGCTGGAGCCCTTAAAATAACACTTAACCGTTAAATCTCTTAATTTTTTTTTGTTATTGTTACCTCTTCTGGAGATATTCTAATTGATCTATTCTGCTGAGATGTAAGGTGTCGCATCACAAATATTTCTCTCACATTTTAAGTTGCATTATTTTCCTAATTTTACCAACTGTTGTCACTTTTTTGGGTAACTCAAATGTCCATACGAACACACACACACACCGACTAATCTTGGAGGGCCAATCCCATCACCCACTTGCCGGAAGCCTGCCCCCTAACTCATGTGTCCAAGCTAACACACGCACACCTCGACTAATCCTTGGGGGCCAATCCTATCCCCCACTGGAAGGATAAATAAAATAAATAATAAGTAAACAAATAAATAAAACAAAACAAATAAATAAATAAATACTAATAATAAAAAATAAAAAAAAAGTTAAGAGCAAAACTTGGTATGAATTAGTGCTGAAGGAGTTAATAGTACCTAAGATGTTTCAAACCCTATTAATTGTTGCCACTGAGGGGTGGCTAAGATCAATGTATCATAAATTGTAGCGGCTGTGTTTGATTAGATAATTTAGTTTAGTTTTGATGATGTTATCATATATAATGAGTGAAGAGAGATAAAAAGAGAAATGATGATGTCATTAAAACTAAAATTTAAACTAAACTGGAAAATGAACAAGGCCACGCGTAGTTTTTATAACTTCTGTATTTAAGTTAGTTTATGCCCAGGTCGACTAATCTTGAGAACCCAATAAACCGACCCACTTGCAAGGAAGAAATGTTGCATAGTTCAAGGACACGAAGGGAATCTCTGAAGCCAATGCCCAAGACAAAATGAATTTTCTTTTGATAAATCTCAAATTCATGTGACATGAGACTTGTTCTAGAGTGAGTTGCAATGTTGCATACTTGATATCAAGAAACAACTTTTTAATGGTCCATTTAAAAGATCTGGTCTATTAAAAACATTCCCTGCTCAAGGAATACCAAAATTTTTTGCGCTAACTAGATACGTGTGTTTTCAACGTTTACTACTTTTGTCATAGGGTAAATTTCATTTACCTCCCTTGAGAGTTGAGGTTTCTAACAAAATACAAAAATCTCCCCTATACTTTTTGAAATTTCATTATTCTCCCTTACTTTTCAAAGTAATTGTCACTTATCTCCCTTGTTGTTACTTTAAGGCTAATGGTGTTATCTTTTTGTGTGAAATGACCATAGTACCCTTAGTATATATTCTCTACCAAAAAATCATTTTTTAAAACAAATTTGAGTTAAAAAAATTTTCCCAAAAAATTAGACAATTCTTCATTTTAAAAAAATAGGTTATAAACAAAAAGTAGCAAGGAGAATTTTTTTTTCAAAAAAACTAAGTTTTGAATTTTTTTTAAAAGTAGTTTTTTGAAATACGAAAGTTTTGAAAATAATTTTTGGATAAAAAACTAGTTTTGGTAAATCTTTATTTTAAAAAAACAAAATTTTGAAAATAGTTTTTTTTTCAAAAATCTGAAAATAGAATTTGAAAAGAACTGTTTAAATTTTTTTTCAAACTACTTTTTCAAAACTTTTTTTACTCTAGTTTTTTTAAAAAAAAGTGTTTTAATGGTGGAGAATACTAAAGATACTAAAGTCATTTCACGCAAAAAGTTAACACCGTTAACCACTTAACCTTAAAGTAACGGTAAGAGAGGTAAGTAACAATTAGTTTGAAAAATAAGAAAGAGTAGTAGAATTTCAAAAAGCATAACGAAGGTTTTTGTATTTATTAGAAACCTTGGGTGAGGTAAGCAAAATTTACCCTTTATCATAACCATGCCTTATTTTTCTACAATCAATGAGGCTATCCTCGATAAAGATATCTTGTAGTCCTGGATAATATCACGACAAGGGATATGCCCATACAAAAATTCTCTCCCAAATCTAAGGGCCCGCATAATTATTTGGTTATTAGGTACTCATAAAATTGTTTTCCCTCTTTTTTGGTTTGATTGAGTAAAATACAGCATGTGCTTAGGCATGCGCAACAGTGGAGGGAACAAGTGGGAGGCGTGGATTCTTGTGCTCTTTTTGCCTTTTTGCAGTTGCTCTCGTGTGAGTAGTACATTGAACCGACTTTTTTGAAAAAGGAAATTGACATTAGAGTGACAACAAATTATTCTTCTTAAATACAGCAAAGTGATTAGTCAAACACCAAGACTCTTTGGTGGAAAGTGCTTCGACAGATTACTCTTACTGCTCTGATTGGATGTCGAATTAATTTTAGAAATGTTAAATATAAAGGGGTATAAAATAGTAGGAGGTAATACATATGGAAAGTAGTCCCATAGTAATGTAACATTTATGGAGGGGGAATTAAGACTTCCTTTGGATAAAAAACCGGTTTTTGGTTTTTTAGTTTTTTCATTTGTCCTTATTCAAAATTTTTTTGCATTCATTACTTTTGCATCAAGATTTTGTAGTTTCTGAATTCAACTCGACGAGAAGAATCTAACAAGTATAAATTTCTGATCAAACCAAATATTTTTTTCAATAAAGCCAAAATAGGTGGATTATTGGCCAATAATCCACCTATTTTGATTTTATTGAAAAAAAATTGAGTTTTGACAATAAATTTATACTTGTTAGATTTGTGTCGTCGAGAAGAATTTAGAAACCAAAAAATCTTGATGCAAAACAACGAATGCAAAAAAAATTGAATAAGGACAAAATAAAAAAACCAAAAACCTGTTTTCCCAAAGAAGGCCTAAGTAGAACTTGATTTGAATGATTTTGTAAAAAGACGGATTAAATTTGGGAGATGATGTAAAAAGCTGTCAAAAGACTTTTTTGCCCTTGTGTGAATATTCGTATTAGTTATGTGCTTTTTAATTAGATAAATCTAATAATTAATTTATTATTGAAACTCAATAACTAATTAAGCTCTATGATTTAATTGTAATTAATTTTTATATTATAAAAAATAATTTAGATGTTTACTTTTTATTATAAAAATTATTGAATCGGATCATTTTTTAGGGGTTTCCAAAAAGTATGTCAAAAAACTAACGAGATTTTTGGGTAACTAATTGTTTTATTATAAAAACTAATTAATTATTTTATTATTTTTGGGTAAATAATACTCCTAATTTTTTAGTACATTTTCAAAAAATTAAAAAGAAAACACAGCACATGCCAATGTCTTGGGAAGGGGTATTAAAAGGGGTACAATGGTCATTTTCCAGGGGGTTTATAAATATGGACACCTCCTGGGGTGTCCATAAATAACACCCCTGCAGAGATGATATTTAGTTTAGGTGATAAATAACATATTTTTGGCAAATTAGTCCATAGCCATGGGCTCGGTCATAAATAAGACCCCCCATATTTATGCCCCCTACTAAGACCCCATCCAGTCGAGCCGCTAGATTACAAAGTTATCCATTGTGTTTGGTTGGAAGTGTTGGACAAACTTGATTTTTATTCGTATTTAATTAGTTATTTTAGTGGGACCCATGTACCGTCATGTTTGTCCTAGTCAAGAGATTAAGGTCGAACAATTGGTTGGCTCAAATCAAGTTAAGGTGAATGAGAAATTGACCTTGAAAGTACCTACAGGAACATTGGTAAAAAGGAAAAAAAATTGTTATCCCACAATAGTGAGAGACAACAACTTCATTGGGTATATTTATCCCAAGTTAGGCATAAAGGGTTGGCCCAAAGGGTCAAACAACTTTTGTTGGGGGAGATGGCATGGGTTTTGGTCCACATAACAGGTGCGCGCCGCCGCCGCGTTGGGTTCGACCGAGCCGGGTTGGGTCGACCAAACAACTTTTGTTGGGAGAGAGGGCATAGACAAAGTGGACTTTGGTCCAAACAGCACACGCCGCCGTCCGGCCAAACCGTGCGGGGTCAAAAGATAAGATTGGGCTTGGCCCAAGAGCTTCTTATCTTTTTACTAAATTTTTTTACACGGACTGGGTTGGGTCGAACTGAGTCCGTTTCAGTTTCTTCTCCTTACCGAAACAGTGTGTCCTAAACATTTTTCCCTTTCATGTGCGTCTATTCACGAACCAGCAACAACAATCATAGAACACGATTATTCACTTTCGATGGGTTGCGTTTGTTCGGTTCCGAACTGATGTGTCCGGTGACTGTTTTACTCCGAACAGTCACCTCTATCTCTTCCGTATGGGTGCCTCTTTATCTATAAATAGGACCATCCTCTTCCTCATTCATTCACGTTTTCCATTGCATTTATTCTGCACTTACTGCATCAAAAATTCTAAGAGTTCTGCATAGTTTCCTGGTTCGCCTACCAATCAAATTATTGTGCTACTTCCATTAAAGAGTTAGATATTCCTGAGAAGCAAACGCCCAAGTATTCCATCAGCATCGTAGTGGAGGGCGAATTTGCTTTAAGGAAAGAGTATCAAAGTACTCGCCTTGACTCGAAATGTTTTTTCTAATTTCCGGTGTACTGAAGTTGGTTTGATACGCTTTCTATTAATTTATTGTTTTCTGTTTTATTTCTTTATTTCCAGTATTTTTCAAACCGGGTATCTAACAAATCTTAAAGCCAATTCTTTTTAAGTTCTCGGGTTTTAAATCTGGAAAATTTTATGTGGTCTCTTCTAGATAATTTTCTTTGTTTCTATCTTGGTCATGTAGCCATTCGGTGTCTGTCTATTTATTTCTGGATGATTGGTCAGTTTGCATATTTCGTATTCTAGTCAGTCTGTTTGAGAGTTTATTGCCATTGTTTTGAATAGGATCGGTTCTAACTTTTCTAACAGTGGGCTTCTTTGTGTTAGTCAAACCACTTGGTGTTCGTTTTTGGATTTCCATATATTCTTTGTCATCATATCACTTTTGTGGACCGAGGGAGGTGTTGTGCATCCCATGCCTAGCAATGTGCTGTGTAGTCACAAGGCAGCAACGTCGGCATCTTTCACTGTGTGGACCTCATCGAGTACTACAAGTGTATTAAAAATCAACTCGATCGGATATCTTTAAGTGCGTCATCGGAACTCAAATACTTTGAAAAGAAATGGAACACAAATGAACACAAACATTGGATCAAAACCACTTTTTCAAGTTATTTGTATTCCGATGAGTCACTTAAGGATATCCGATCGAGTTGATTTTTGGCACACTTGTAGTACTTGACAAGTATTACGCGGTGAACGTCTCCGATCAATGGAAAAATGCCGACACGGCCGCACCGTGAGCCTACACACATCACGGTGCTGTGCATGGGATGCAAATCACCCCCAGGTTCCCACTTTTGCCTACAATCAATGAGTTGTTTTATTTATTTAATTTGAGTCTTAGCCTATTGGGTTCTTACTAGAATATTGTTTTTTTAACAGATTTCGCTCTTTTCCATGTGTTGACTTTTGTTTTGCATATTTAATTAGAAATGGGTAAATTACACTGACCTCTCCTGAGGTTTCTGACTATTACAGATTCCCCCCTCACGTTTGAGAAATTACACTGTCCTCCCCTGTCAGGGTTTGTCTAGAGATGACAGTGGATGGAAAAGGGTCAATTACGTATTTACCCCTCTTATCAACTAGGGTGGATCTAGAACCCTTTTTTCCTCTTTTGTTATCAACTACACGAGTCTTATCACAGACC
The DNA here is from genome assembly GCA_022606695.1 of Vaccinium macrocarpon. Taxonomy (NCBI): domain Eukaryota; kingdom Viridiplantae; phylum Streptophyta; class Magnoliopsida; order Ericales; family Ericaceae; genus Vaccinium; species Vaccinium macrocarpon. Next base: position 27,913,304 of record CM040181.1, on the reverse strand, counting down.
CACCCTCCCTTGCCGTGCGAAAAAATAGCGGGAGGCCATCTTACCTCCCGTCATTCTTCCTTGTCATCAGATTATCAGAGATGGAAGTCACTTGTCACCTTTATAATTTTTGCGGGAAAAAATTGGAGGGAATTCAACCCACCTCTTCCTAACTTCTATAAAGGGAGAGTGCATTTGTTGAGAGTACTCATTTCACTCCACAAAGACAATATGTGAGATTATTCATGAGAGACGATGGGTTGAGAAAGAAGAGCTCATGTTTGTGTGTGTATTGGACATGAAGAGCTTGGGGAGAAAAACCACAAACAAGGTTAGAAGAAGCACAAAAGAGTGGTGATTTCGTTCAATCAAAGCACAAGGGTAAGATGTAACAAAAAAATTTCATTTGCATGCGTAGTTTTCGATTACAAATTAACTTGAAGATGTAATTTTGGGAAATTTTGTAAGGTCTAACAAACTTTTATTTTTTTAATTTTTTTTTCATAATAGGGGAAAAAGGGTATGCATGATTTGGTAATTCATCACAATGGTCGACAATATGATGTAAGAAACATTGACTCTGATATGTATAGTTACATGGATTTAATTGCTGATACTTGTGAGGTTGCATTAAGTAATGTATCTGCAAGAAATTCGTTGTCTTTGGAACTCTATTGTTTTCTACCATGGACATCAGTTAGGATGGAAATAGAAAATGACAAAGATGTAATGACTGTATTTGAACTATTTGCTAGATTTAGCCAGATTGACCTATATTTGCATGTTGACCAACAACCTCCCAATCCCTTTGAACCAGTGGATGTTAATACTAATGTTCGAAGCAATGATAAGTTTGAAATTGGAAAGGGTAAATATGAGCATGGTTCTAGTAGTAGGTCAACAAAGGAGGTCAACATTGGTGCTAGCCTTGTAGAACAAATGTGGGGTGGGTTAGACTGTTATGAAGACGTGAATTGGTCTGAACTTGGTCACATTGAAGAGTATGATGTGGAAGATGAGTTAATTATGTATAGTGATTCTGAGGACTTGGATTGGGATATGAATGAACATGGGGAATAAAGGATGATGGTTATAGTAGCACAGATTCTGGTGATAATTCTGATCTGGATGGAAGGCTCCTAAATGAAGATAGTGAAGGTGGGATGTCTAGTTATGGATCTGATGATGGGGATGGGCATCTTTCAAGTGATGAGAATGATGTTCAAGCCATTAAAGCAGATAGGTATACGAGGGGTAAGGTGTTTGAGATAAAAGAAGGGGAGAAAATCTATTTAGAGAATGGAATGTTGTTTGAAGATGTGTCTCACTTTAGGACTGTGTTGAAGGAGTATGCAATAAAAGGGGGGGTTAAACTTGTTAGGTTGAAGAATGAAAAAAGCTAAGTAATAGCTCAAAGTAGTGTACTAGGATGTAAATGGAGGATCCATGCCTCTCTATTGCCAAACAAACTAACTTATAAAATAAAGAGTTTAGGACATGAACACACTTGTGTTAGAGTGGAGAGAAATGCTGAAGCAACATCCACATGGATTGCAGAGAATTATGTTAGAACACTCAGGAATAACCCTTGGATGACCATTGAAGCTATTCATGATGAACTAATAGAGAAACATGGGCTTGAATCATTAAGGATGAAGATTTACAGAGGGCAGAGAAAAGCTTTAGAGGCCATTAAGGGGAATCATGCAAAGGCTTACAACAAGCTGCCACAATATGCTGCAGAGATTAGAAAGACTAACCCTGGCAGCTTGGTGAAGCTTGAGCTAGAGAGAATCCCTCCAATGTCAACTTACCCACCTTTAGGAGGATGTTTATTTCATTTTTAGCCATTTAACAAGGTTTTAAAAATGGTTGCAGACCATTCATTTGGTTGGAAGGCTGTCATTTAAAGGGACCATTTGGAGGTGTTTTATTGGCTGCTGTTGCAATGGATGGTAACAATGGTTTGTACCCTCTTGCATTCGGATTCGTGGAGAGTGAATGCAAAGATAACTAGGCCTTTTACTTGTACTACCTACACTCCATACTTGGTGATGGCCCCCAACTAAGGCTTTGGACAATCATGAGTGATGGGCAAAAGGTAAAGTGTTAATTTGTTTCATTGTTGCATTGCTTTATACATTAACATAAATTATTGTCTTCTACTTGTACTTATACACAACCTGAACTTGTTTGGTAATAGGGAGTTGAATCTGCATTACTCCAAATCATGACAGAGGCAGCACACAGAAGGTGTTGCAGACACTTGTTCTCAAACTTCAAAGGTAGATTTCTTGGACTTAAGTTAAGATCATCATTTTGGGCTACAGCTTGAGCATACACTGTTAAGGAATTTAATTACGCAATGGTGTTATTAAAGATACATCCACTGAGGCACATGATTGGCTGATGGGGCTGCCTCCCTAAATGTGGGCAAGGCATACATTTGACAGTATGGTGAAGAGTGAACATGTCACAAATAATATGGTTGGGTCTTTTAATAATTGGTTGGAAATTCAAGGGGAAAACCTTTCTTAACTTTGATTGAAAACATAAGAACTAAGCTAATGGGGAAACTCCACAAAAGATATGAAATGGGTTCAACATGGCAGTCTTTGGTGACTCCTAAAACAAGGAAGAGGTTAGATGGAGTAATAAACCAATCTAGGATATGCAAAATAACCTTTGTTGGTGGTGAGGAATACTAAGTGATTGAAGGTGTTGTGTCACATGTTGTGAACCTTAGAGCTAGGACATGTTGCAAAGTGTGGGAGATTAGTGGGTTACCCTGCAAGCATGCTGCAGCTTGTATCTCCTATAAGAGGGTCAACATTGAAGAGTATTTTCACAGTTACTTCCATAGGGATACATATTTTAGGGTTTATGGTGAAATTATCCACCCTGCGCATGATGAGACACTATGGGAAGAGGTGGCAGGGGAACCAGTGCAACCTCCACCTCTGCAGAGATTACCTAGTAGGCCTAGGAAAAGTAGGAGGAGGGAGGCTGATGAACCTGTCTCAGGGGGTGGTGAGTCTAGAAGATCATGCATAGTTAGGTGTGTAATTTGCAAACAAATTGGGCATAACAAAAGAACTTGCCAAAGGGCTTTTGTTAGAGGCTCTGCAAGGGGTAGAAGCATAATGAGGGCTAGGGGGATCTCAGAAGCTACAACTTTGGGTAATGGAACCACAGTGAGAGGTAGAGGCATTACCATTAAAGGAAGAGGGAGGGGCAATAGGGGAACAAGAGGAAGGGGCAGAAATGCAGGCACAAGAGCAAGAGGAGCAGTTGCAGGCACAAGAGCAAGAGGAGCAGTTGTAGGCACAAGAGGAAGAGGAGCAGTTGCAGGCACAAGAGCAAGAGGAGCAGTTGTAGAGGAGCAGTTCCAAGCACAAGAGGAAGAGGATCAAATGAAGGCACAAGAGGAAGGGGAAATGCAGGGACATCAGGAAATGGCTCCTTAGCTGATAGTAATTCTAATGTCTTTGTAAGTAGCAAGTTACTTTAATTTTTTTTTATGTAGTCCAATTTTCTTAACTGAATAAAATATAGGGTGGTGGTGGGGCAGTTGACGTCCAACCAACTCAGTGGAGCATGACTTGAACTTGGACCAATTGTATCTCTCAATCTTAGGTAGACCTTGAGTTACACATTACTTAGTATTTGACTATGCCAATTGGTAATCTGCTGCAAATACCTATTGTGCTGCAATTCATCAAATTCTAATGCTAGTGTCTATGTTATTATCCTCATATGGTGTTGGCAGATGAAGTGTTCCATCTGAGAGGGAAAGATGATGCATATTTTGGTACATTCTGGAACATACTTTTGTGCAGATGAAGTGTTCCATGTAGTAGGTCTCTAAGTATATTTTGGTATGCTGTTTGGATTTGAATATGCCTTTTTGGTTCTTCCTAGACCTTTATGTGCAACTACTAGTGTCAATGTGCTATACATTTCCACTAATAGGCATATGAAGCTATAGTGAATGGAATATGCCTTTCTATATTTACTGATTGATAGTGGCTTTTGTTGAATTCGAAAGGGATACGCTCATGGTTTTTTTTTTTTTTTTTTTGCCAGAGATCCCAATCTAATAGCGCAATGTAATGTACTTTAATGCAACGTCTACTTTATGAACCTTTGGTTATGTAATTGTTGACGTATTATCCAGCAAAAGTTCTACTCCTACTTGCTTACATTTTGTTGACATCCTAACATCTAATAGCCAATTGCATTACATTTACTTGAGCACTACAGCCACTACTAGAATAGTTAGACAAAAATACATCATAAAAATGCTACCTATGAACATAGTCTTGGCCATCTCATAAAATGCCCTTTGTTCTGCAATTGCACTGCCTTGGCCATGGCATTCAGTGATAGGCACATAGCTTTGAGTTTGAAAACTTGAGTTACTGATTGGAGCATCACTAACAGGGGCCTTCCACCATTCAAAAAACTTGCATTTTTCAGCTTCACAACAAAAGTACAGCCATCCTGGGTTGGTGGATGATTCTAAAATCCCAACCTCAGCCCTCTTCCCACATTTGCACCTTCTATTTTGAAACAATATCATTTTCCCAACAGGAGCCTTCCACCATTCAAAGAACTTGCATTTGTCATCTTCACATGCAAAGTAAAGCCTTCCTGGGTTGGACGATGACTTTGAAATCCTCACGACAACCATCTTTCCACATTTGCACTTTTTGTTTTGGAATATAGGCCATGAATTTGGAGGAAAATAAGAGGCCATGAAAGCTTCTTCAATTTTCTTCTTTATGCTGGCAGAGGGTAGTGATAGTGTAGAATATCAGGTGGAATATAGTGAGAGATTAGTGTAAAAGACCAATTGGAGTATTTTCCTCTTCTTCTTTTCCTTTTTACGTACTGAATGGGCAAAAAGCCCTTTTAAAGGGGAAGCCCCCAACGGCTATATTGCCCAACAGTTGGGAAAGGGGTGAATTAGTTGGTTTAAGGGCACTTTCGTCACTTTCTTGTTGCTTTTGGTTCAAACATTCACAGAGTTAACAGGTCTTTAACGGCTAGGAGGTCTGTGATGTATGGTGGCAAAGCAGAGGGGAGGACAGTGTAATTTCTCAAACGTGAGGGGGGAATCTGTAATATTTAGAAACCTCTGGGGAGGTCAGTGTAATTTACCCATTAGAAATCTGTGATTCTATAAACCCAGTAGTAGTTTCTGTTTCCCACTGGATTTATTTGGTTAGTTTGATAATTGGGTATTTACGGGAAATCCTTTTTCGTCATCCTATTACCGGTTTTTGTTTTTGTTTTTATTGATTGCTATTTAGTCCATGTGATTACCTATATCTTTGCACATTAGCCTAAACGAATCTGAGATAGTTTATTTATCAAACCCAGTGGAGTTAGGGGTGAAAATTGGTCGGTTTGATTCGGTTTTCGGGGTGTTGGGGGCCGAACTGATCGGTTCAGGGTGATTTTGTTGGGAACCGATCTCGACCGAAAAAAAACAATGAACTGATGGGTTCGGGGTGGTTTGATTTTTTCGGCTTTTTTTAAAATTATTTTTTTGATTTTTTTGGTCCGGCGTTAAGATTTGTATTATATGCTTATTAAATTATTATAATACAAGTTGTGTTGCATTTTACAATTAAAGTATGCATTTTATTAGAGTTGCATGGAATTATTTATAAAATAGGATTCCATTATCTCATTTTGTTAGAGTTGTATGGTTTTCGGTCCAAATAGGGGTGGTTTCGTTTTTTTTTTTGGGAAACTGAAACTGAACCGAGATGTATTTCAGTTTTTTCAGTTCGATTTTTTCTATTTTTTTGCCAGATTGGGCCAACCAAACACTGAACTAAATTTTTGATTTTCGGTCAGTTCAGGTCCCGTCGATTTTTTTTTCACCCCTAAGTGGAGTGTCCAACTCACTTGGCTTTTGTGGACTTTAGACTTTTTTCAAACACCAGTGGGTTATTAACATGTATTTCACTTCTGGTTTTCTATAATTACGGGTATTGGTGTTGTATATTTCCTACATTACAAATCCTAGTTTTGTTTTATCTACATTAGGTTTTTCGATTTAATTTACTTTGTGAAGTGTTAAGTTTAGTTTGTGTGGCACTAGAACAATCTGTTTTGTTTTATTACCAATCTTCTTTTGGTCAATTTGGCATATTTCTATTAGTATTTATTATTGTGTTGATCTTCTGTAGTTGTTTGGTTCTTTTTACTTCTTTGCAATGGAAAATGATTGTGTGCGAGCATGCCAGAGAGAGTTTCAATCTTCTCCCTTAGATTAACTTTGGAAAACCAAACCTAATCAGGCGATTGTGTTTTATTGGTTCAATTACCTCAATTACGAGGATTTTTCTTAATAAGTGAAGAAATACAAACCAATAAACTTAGGAAATCAAAGAACAATAAAGAAACAAGACACTTTGATCGATGGAACAAAGATAAACTTACTTCGAAATTGTCTTCAACTTCAAATTCAAATACAGAGTAACAGAACTTCAAACAGGTGATTGTTACAAGAACAACCGAGATAGGGGTGATTGTTACAAGAACAATCGAGATGAATCCTAATCTAATTCCTAATCTACTTCCTAATCTACTTCGAACTAAGTTCAAAATCCTGAACTACTTCGAACTAGGTTCGAAATCCTAAACTACTTTGCCAATGAACAAACCAAGCATCAGTTTTTTGATAGCTGTTTGTTGAAGATTTGTCCGGGGGTTTTTCACTCTTCAATTTCTTCTATTTATAGACATTGCTTGCAATTTGATCTTCTCGCTCCATGAGTTTGAATCTGGATTGCTTTGAACTTTAACTTCCACTCTGAAAGTTGGCAGTTATTCCTCCTCCACGTACAAATTTGAATTCTTTCTTCTCCCAGAAGCTTTAAATCTGCATGTTTATTTACCAACTCAAATGATAACATGTTAAGGGAATAACTGCCTTCCAGAAGTATTCCACGTATTCTAACTGTCAATTGCCTTGTTTTGCAAGTTTGCATGTGGAGCTTGTATGCTCAGCAGTTAATATTATGGCTTCGAAGCCAATCTATATTTAAACAATGGCTTGTAACTGCCAATAACTGCTCGTCTAGTTTGAGAAATGATACGACAATGTATTTAATCTATTTTACCTTATTAATCCAGTGTATTTTCATTGACAAATAATTGCCAATGTTTGGCACTTTTGATTACGTGTCAATTAATTATTGGATTGGTTAATTTTATATGTAAACAGTAGTGTAACACAAATGACTACTGAAACCTCAAAAACTAGAAATGTTCCACCCACTCCTCTCATTATCCCTATTGTTGTTGTTGCTCCGGTTTTGATTCCAGCTCCTGCTCCTGTTGTGGTGCCAATGAATAATGCTGAAAAACCCAAAAAGTTCAACGAATTGGACTTCAAAAGGTGGCAAATGAAAATGTTGTTCTACTGTATAACTCTCTGTTTGGCAAAGTTTTTATTTGAAGATGCACCCATTGTGGCAGAGAATGAGACGGATGCTCAGGTTTGGATTGCCTATGATGATTGGAAGAATTTCGATTTTCTATGTCGCAACTACATACTCAATGGATTGGACAATGTGTTATATAACGTGTATTGTACGGCTAAAAAGTGCCAAGGAACTCTGGCTTACCTTGGAGATAAAGTATGTGGCAGCTGATGCTGGACTGAAGAAGTTTGTTGTGGGAAGGTTCATGGATTACAAGATGGTAGACTCGAAGTCTGTTTTGGGTCAGGTTCAAGAACTCTAGGTTCTACTTCATGAGATTCATACTGAAGGGATGATTTTGAGTGATCCATTTCAAGTGGCTTCCATCATTTGGAATCTGCCACCTCTCTGGAAGGATTTCAAGAAACAAATGAAACATAAGCATAAGGAGATGAACATCAAAGATCTAATTCTACGTCTGAGAATGGAAAAGAATACTCTAAATTTGGAAAAGAAGAATGTGAATCAGTTTGCAGCTAAGGCTAACATGGTTGAGCAAGAGGGCAAGGCTAGCAAATGAAAAAAAGAGCAACACGAGGAAGAATCTGGGAAAAGGTATTAACCTTAGTTCGCGAGGAGGTGTGGGCAAAAAGGCTAAGATCGATGTGAAGCACACGTTTACTAAAATGTGCTTTGTTTTTGACAAACAGGGCCATAAGCCTGCTGAATGTCGCAGAAGGAAACAAACACAAGCCAATATGATTGAAACAGAGACTCTCTCCGCCGGTGTTGGAGAAATGAGTCTCTCTGCTATGGTTTTAGAAGTCAATTTGGTGGGTTCTAATCCCAAGGAGTGGTTTGTAGACACGGCGCAACTCGTCTTGTGTGCACAAACAAGAAGTTGTTTATCACCTATAAAATGGTGGGTGCTGGCGAAGAAATCTTCACGGGAAACTCCTTGACTTCCAAGGTTGAAGGACTTGGAAATGTGGTTGTCAAAATGACTTCTTGGAAAGATTTGACTCTCAGGGATGTGATGCATGTGCCAGAGATTCACAAGAATCTAATTTTTGGCTCACTTTTGGTCGAAAAATGGCTTTGGTTTGAATTTCCATGCTGATAAGGTTGTGTTGAAAAAACATGGTGTGTATGTGGGTAGGGGATACATGGTTAAAAGACTGTTTAAGATGAATGTACTGACTAAGGTTCCGGCCTTCCAGGTATCAATAAAATGAACACAACTTCTACTTATATGATTGAGTTGTCTAAATTATGGCATGATGAAGACATGTTAACTATGGTACTTTGAAACATTTAATAAACACAGATAGTATACCAAATTTAGTATAAACTCTGATCATAAATGTGAAATGTGTGTAAACGCTAAAATGACAAGGGACTTCTTTCAAAGGGTTGAAAGAAGTACAAAACCGCTTGGATTAATTCATACAGATTTGTCTGACTTAGAGTTTGTTGAAACTAGCGGTAAGAATAAGTACTTTATAACCTTTATTGACGATTGCACAAGATACTGTTATGTTTATCTGCTTAAAACCAAGAGTGAGGCCATAGAAAAATTTATCAACTACAAGGCAAAAGTGGAAAATCAACTTGACAAAAAGATCAAAATGGTTAGAGGTGGTGAATATGAAGCACTATTTGGTGAATTTTGTGCCCAACATGGGATCATTCACCAAACGACTGCTCCTTATACACCACAACAAAACAGAGTTGTTGAACAAATTAACAGAACTCTAAAAGAGATGATGAATGCCATGTTAATTAGTTCAGAATTACCACAATATTTGTAGGGGGACGTAGTTCTCCCTGCTAGCTTTGTTCTGAACAAAATCCCATGCAAGAAAACAAATGTTACACGTTATGAATTATGGAAAGGTATCAATATTCCTATAAATTCTTTAAAATGTGGAGGTGTTTGGCCAAGGTAGCAGTTTCCGGTCCTAAAAAGGTTAAGATAGGACCTAAAATCGTTGATTGTGTTTTCATCAGTTATGCATATAATAGTAGTGCATATCGTTTCGTTGTTTATCAGTCAGAAATTCTTGATATCCATCCCAATACTTTTGTGGAATCCAGGAATGCAAAATTCTTTGAAGATGTGTTTCCATATAGGTATACTAGAGTCCCTAGGCCAGTTCCTGAAGAACATAATCATGATATTTATGAGCCACATCATAGTAAAAGGCTAGAACTTCGACGTTTGGACTAGATTTTTGAAATGGGGAACCTTAGACTTAGTAAGAGGCGTAGTAGTAAAAGGGATATTGATGAGCCATGTCGTAGTAAAAGGGTTGAACCTTAGACTTATCAAGAGGCGATCATCAAAGGCTCCTTTATGGAAAGAAGTCATAAATGGAGAAATTGAATACATATTGCAAAATCACACTTAGGAACTCACGGATCTCCCTCGAGGTTGCAAACCTCTAGTATACAAGTGGATATTCAAACGGAAGATGAAAGTAGATGGATCAATTGACAAGTACAATGCGAGACTTGTAGTCAAAGGTTATAGACAAACGATAGGTCTTGACTACTTTGATACTTATTCTCCTGTTACAAGGATAACATCTATAAGAATGTTGATTGCCTTTGTGGCATTAAATAGTCTTGAGATTCATCAAATGGATGTGAAAACTACCTTCCTTAATGGTGATCCAGATGAGGAGATCTATATGGAAAAACTTGAAGGGTTTAAAGTTCCAGCACAGGAGAGGAAAGTGTGCAAGCTTGTCAAATCATTATATGGTTTGAAAGAAGCTCCAAAATAGTGGCATGAGAAGTTTGACAATGTCATGATCTCAAGCGGTTTCCAGATCAATGAATGTGACAAATGCATTTATGTCAAATATAGCGGTAGTTGCTATGCCATTTTTTGCCTGTATGTAGATGATATGCTCATTCTTAGGAGCAATAATGTGATTATAAAATCTACAAAGAACATGTTGAATTCCAAGTTCTTTTTTTTTGTGGATAATTCCAAGGATTGAATTCCAAGTTTGACATGTAGAATATGGGTTTGGCAGACGTCATCCTAGGAGTCAAGATTATTAAAAGTTCAAAGGGATATATCTTGTCTCAAAAACACTATATTGAGAAGATACTAGAGAAGTTTAACAGAGAAGATGTCAATGTAGCCAAAACAGTAGTAGACTTAACATTGCATCTATACAAGTATACTGGTCAAAGTGTTAACCAATTGGGATATTCGCAGATTATAGGTAGTCTTATGTACTTGATGAATTATACAAGGCCGGACAAAGTCTATTTTGTTAGCAAACTGAGTAGGTATACGAGCAATTTAGTGAAGGATAATTGGACGACAATAATCAGGGTGCTTAGATATCTAAGACATACCATTGATTATGGACTACGCTATACTCGGTATCCAACAATACTAGAAGGTTATAGTGATGCAAACTAGATATTCAACACTAATGACTCAAAATCCACAAGTTGATATGTGTTTAAATTAGCTAGTGGAGCTGTGCCTTGAAAATCCACCAAGCAAACGTACATTACGTGGTCCACAATGTAATATGAGTTTATAGCTTTAGACAAAGCTGGTGGAGAAGCTGAGTGGTTTCGTCATTTCTTGGAGGATATTCCGAATTGTTCTAAACCTGCGCCATGTTTTACAAAACTGTACCCCATGTTTTATGAATCCTTGTAATTTCCTTCAAATAAAAAATAAAGTACTTGCACGCAATAATTTTTTATTTTTGCACCAAATTAAACTACTAATAGAAATAGATATTTAATTTGATAAAAAAATATTTAAAATTTTATACTATAGAATTTGACATTGTTGGGATACAATATAAAAATTACTAAGTTAATATGGAAATTAGGGGTGAGTATGGACTAGATTGGTCTAGTTTTATGATAAACCAAGAACTAAACCATTACCTACGGATTTTGAATTTGGAGAACCAAATCAACCCACAAAATTCACAGAACTAAACCATTGAAATACGGTTCAGATTTCGATTTTGAACCACAGTTCTCTTGAAATTGAGATATCATCTTCATAAACAATTTAAGGTACTTAAAAAATACTCCCTCCATTCCATATTATTTGCCCCCTATGGGAGTGCATGCATTTTGCACGCAAAAAATAATGTACAAGAAATTTTTTTTTTCAACAAACTTAACACCAATTTAAAGATCACATTGAGAAGAAAAAATAAGAGTAATTTTTTTTCGAAAAAGTTTGCATAAACATGTTATTTTTTGTGTGCAAAATGCACGTACTTCCGTAGGGGGCAAATAATATGGAACAGAGGGAGTACGTAGATAAGTTAACCTATAATTGTATTAATACAAGTTTCTATTAAAATCACCAAAGCTCATTAACATCAACTAACTAAAAAAGAATATAATACAAATAATCAGTGAAAAAAGAGGGCCATATAATAGAGTAGTAGATTTAGAAATTAGTTAACAAGCAAAAAGATTAACAAATCAATTGACTAAGTCCAAGTTGTGCATGTTGGGTGTATTAAAATCATAGAAATTACTATATATAGAAGTTTAGGGGTTTAATCTTGAAAATGAATGAGTAAGGTGGTGGGATGAAGCATTAGATTAGGAAATTAATAATTTTCTAGTCTATGTATCTAAACAAATTTCATATATAATATATAAAAAATATATCCATAAAAATATTATATGGATTGGCTTGGTTTGGAACCGGAACCATCAATGCAAATCCACAAACCAAATCATTTATCATGGTTATTTTTTTTTTTTAAAAAAAACGGACCAAACCACATTATAAGAAAACCGAACCAAACCCTTTGGATTGAATTGTCTTGGATTGGCTTCACAGTTTGACAATCTTTTTTCTTATCTCTAATGTAAACTAAAATTAATTGAAACATATTTGGTGGTATATTCCAAAAATTCATAATAGGAAAAAATATAAAAAAATTAGGTGGTATGCATAGTTAGATTAAAAATAATGGTAAAACATTAGGTGGAATGCATAATTATTAAAATGAATTAGTTGAAAAAAGAATAATTAATTTTTAAATTAATTATTATATCATTGCTTGACCGACAGGGTGACTAAAAATAAAGACACGTCTCAAGCGTAGGACTCTCGACTAGTGTAGCACAATATCTGAAAGTACCGGCGTCGAACCAAAGAGACGGATGAACGGTGCTTGACTCAGAAGTGCTAAAGTCTAGTTTAAACTAGCTCTTAGGTAGCCACCCCTTGCCTAATGGTTTGTTTTACTAACTAATGGATATAATTAAACTGACTATGAACTTAAAATTAAGGAGAGTATAGCCATGGCAACTCCAGTGTCCGCGATCAGGCATAACCAAGATTCACTCGGGTCAAAATTCCTTTGAAAATTAGATTTTAGAATAGGAAAAGTTCCCCAACGAATGCACACCAACTGTCACTGGTTTCAATGTGTAGTCAAGAGGAAGGTTCTGGATTCCTTTGTCCCGCTTACAAGGACTCCAGTAATGTCCGGGATTTGTTCATTAGAAAAAGTTTTGTATCACAAAATTGCTTAATCATTATCTTCCATCAAGCTCAAAGTGAATCATTGACTGGCTTGGCCACGAGGCGCCTTCACCCCGTGGCCACACTCTACACGACTACTCACTCATGATTCTAATAATCACTACAAAAATAATATAAACCCTAGATCTAGACATGCTCAAATAATTGAAATAAAAGCAAGAAACAATACCACAGATGTGCAGAAGAATAACTGATTCGATTATTGAAAGAGAAGACCGTCAATCCAACGCTGGAATAATCCGAAGAATTCGTACGATACTTGAATCTAAACTTAAAACCTAAGAACAGTAGCCCAAAGTTAATGAAAAAGTAAAACTAAAGAATGTGTAACCCTAATCTCGACCCCTAAAAGGGGTATTTATATGAAAACAAACAAAAATCTGAAAATATCCCACGCGAAGATCAAAACGGCGCCGTTCTATCGCTAAGTAAAGCCCTCGGTAGCGCTACCAACATTTTAGTGTAGCGCTCTGCTTGACTGACTAGGTGTTTATAAATTAGACTAAAAATGCGTCCCAAGCGTAGGACTTTCAATCGGTGTAGCACAATAAATCCGGAGGTACCGGAGTCGAACCACAGAGACGGTCTGACGGTGTTTGACTCAAAAGTGTTGGCTTTAGTTTAAACTGGCTCTCAGGTAGCCACCCCTTGTTCAAATTGATTAATTAACTGATTAAAATTAATGAAATTGACTACGATGAAATAAAGAAGAGCGAGCAACCGTGGGAACTCAGCACTCGCAGCTAATCTAACCAATGTTTACTTGGGCCACAATTATTCATTTTACTGATTTTAGAATAAGAAAAAGGATCCCTAACAAATACGCATCACCTTTCACCAAATTCTATGCGCATTCGAATTCCAGCGATGCCTGGGTTTTGTTAGTTAGAAGAGTTTTTGTCTTCTAAAATTGCTCAAAAATTAAATTAATTCGATCCCGAGGTAAGAACGTTAATCAAACTAGCCATGGGACGCCTTCGCCTTGCGGCTGCACTTTATACGACTACTCGCTCATTATTCTATTGAACGCAATGATAATATTATAAACCCTAGATCTAAACATGCTTGTAAAATGAAAATCAAAGCAGAAATCAATACCACTGATTGCACAAAAAGAATAAACTTGATTAACAATGCTAAAACTCCAATCCAAAGCTGGAAATCTGAAAGTCTAAACTAAACTTGAATCTGAGAAAAAAAAAAACTAAGAACAACAGCCAAAGTTAATGAAAAATAAATCTAAGTTATGAATGTCTAACCCTAATTTCGAGTTATAACGGGATTTTTATAGTGATCCCCTTTAATTTTAAATTAAAATCCTAAAACAAATCGGAATTTCCTCGCACGAATACCCAAAATGCCACTGTTTCAAGGCCAAGTTAAGCTCTCGTAGCGCTTACACCAATTTTTGTGTAGCGCTACCTATCCCTTACCTCCCATTTTGACCATTGACCTCCCTATTGACCGGTTGACCGCTAACCCTCTCGGTAGCGCTCCCCAAGCTTCTGTTCAATTTCTGATTTCTGTTGTGCCACTTTTGAGCCCTCCATCAAATTCCTATAGCGCTCGCGATGGTCCAAATTGCTTTCCTCGAGAATCCACTTTAACACTTGGTCTCCACGGCCTTCCATGCCCTCAAGCTCTATCATGGCCTTCAAGTCTCTGCAATCTAATCTTGGCGTTAAAACATTCTTATTTTCCTGAAAATTAACAAAAACACAAAAACATACCAAAACAACGCATCAAGTGGAAAATAGGGAATAAATTAGATAACAACGTGTTAAAACTACCCTATTTAGGCACTTATATCTATGATACTGCGTGCCTATCACACCCCCCAACTTGAAGGTTGCTAGCCAAAAAGAATAAAACAAATAAATAAAAGGATAGATCTTTTAAACCCCCGGGAGGCCCCGGTAGGACGAGTGAAATCTCGTGAGGGTTTTCAACAGTGATCACCCACAAAACACAAAGGACTCGAGCACTTCAAATGCAACTCAACCCAATAAATAACCTCTAAAAGCACTACAATAACTTTCAAGCAAGTCAACAGCAAGGTATTTTATTCATGGATAAAGTTAAACAAATAAATTCCGTACCAAACTTAGCACAAAAATTAATTCTCTCACCTACGATCGGATAGCGAATTTTCAAATGGCATGCATGAATGAAATGCCACATAAAGAAATTTACCAATCTCGAGAACAGTTTAGACCCTGTTGATGGCCCAGTGTTTCTTTAAGCAAACTCATTCCTTCTCTTTCTTTGCTTTTTCTCATGGTTGTGCAATGCCAGATCTATTGGGCTTTCTAGATGACTCTTTAGCGAGCTTTGGGTTGGCTATTCCTAAGCCAAACGGCCTTAGAGCACCAGGTTTTAAGAGACCCCTACAGACTTAATTGCTCAAGTAAAAAAGGCTTTATTGAGATCCAAGCTAACCACATTTAGCGATACTTTCACAAGGTCTATCCATTTTTTGACACGAACAACACGGTAGGAGCATACCCCGATTGCCCGGTTACTACTCAATGGACGCCCGGATAAGTATTAACAATATAGCACACATAACTCTTTCTTTCTTTCTTTTTCTTTTTCTTTTTTTTTTTAGAAGGAGTTTCACAAAATCCCATCAAATAAGTTAACACATACAAGATTACCAATGACACATGAACCAAACTCGAGACCGGCAAATCATCAAGTGGGACAATGTGTGTGAGAGCATGCTTTCAAGTGACCAAACGCTATCCAGCTATAGATGATACGGGCTAACCAAGTACTTCTTTAACATCATGTTCACAAGCTTAATTCTATCCATGAAATCATATCGAGACTCCGACTCGCACAACAATCACTATAGTGCTAATTAGCAGTCATCAACCAAGAATAGTTACACCCAAGCATCCAAATCCCTTTGTTTTTTTTTTTCTTTTTTGTCTTTTTTTGAAAAACAAAACATGTACGAAGTACACCCTCTCCCCAATTTAGAACATGCTATGTCCTCAGAGAATGAAGACAAACATAAGAATGGAAAAACAAGGGAAAGAGACGGACCGTCAGATGGCAGCCAACCATCATGACCCTTGCTAATGTATGGGGAATTTGCTGTCACCGTTGCATTTCGTCATCAGAACTGCTTCTAGGATCCGCTCCTTCGGACCTAAAGAGGTCCACAGCTAGTCACACAGAGCCGCGCCGAAGCTTTATAGGACTTACAACCGCCACATTTCGTGGTATCCCTGCTTGAGGCTCCTGAATGCCGCACTCACCCCGACGGAGAGGCCCAAACTACCAAGGCCGGTGTGGTAGCATGCTCGTCCTGCAAAAGACTTAAGAACCAACTACCTAATAGGCAACAAATGACATCATTTCCGCCCGCTCGTGGAAGCCAGGCAACAATAAGAAATAACATAAAATAAAAGAACACCACCAAATATTCATGGAGTCTCAAGTGTGATACTTTTCTCCCCATCCCCCAATTTGAGTGGGAGAATGGGTGGCTATACAAGACAATCAGGAAGATTTTGTTTTATTTTTTTTATTTATTGTTTTTTATTTTTTCTTTGAAAAACTGAAAAGAAAAACAAAACATGAATATACATAAATTTCCCTTACTAACTGAGTTGGGCATACGATCCTTCTTTTAATAGCGGCATGCAAAGCTATAAAAACCCAAGTCAATGATGGGTATCCCTAATGCTAGGGGTCGGGTCCATACTCAATGAAGAGCATGGTACGCGTGAGCTACCCATTAGAGGCTTTACTTCTGATTTAGGTGGCTGAACCAAAGATGGAAGAACCTTGGGTGGAGGGTTGCCCAGAGGCTCGAACATTGGGTCATAAAAGACCCCACAACCTTCCTCTACCGAATCCTCGACATTGAACATCTCTAGCAGACTTCCTACCTCTGGAGAATCTAGAGATGACGCCTTCTCGGCGGTAAGAGCAATCTCCAGAGGATCCTTATACAAGATTGGAATGATGTGATCCTGAACGAGTGCGTCAATCAAACTCACCTCTTCTACCTCCTCCTCATCCCCCAGAGCACTAACACTATAGACATCCACCTCCATTCTCTCCTCCCCAACAGATAACTGGACCTTGCAAGTTTTGCAATTCATAACAGCATTGGTGGTAGCCAAGAAAGGATGACCTAGGATGATAGGAGTCTTCTCTAAAACCTCAGGATTTAAAGAGGTGTCTAGGACAATAAAATCCGCAGGGAATTGGAACTCACCTACCTGAATCATTACATCTTCTACCACACCCTTGGGCACCCTAACATTCTAGTTTGCCAACTCCAGTGTGACAGGAGTAGCTCTCAGATCGCCTAGGCCTAGCCTCAAGTACGCGGAATAAGGGAGCAAATTAACACTCGCCCCCAAGTCCAACAACGCTTTATCGAACGTCTAACTTGCAATAGCTATGGGGATGGTAGGACACCCTGGATCCTTGCACTTGGCAGGAGTCTCAATCTGAAGAATGGAGCTCACTTGCTCTGTCAGAACCACGTTGTTTCGATTCTTGCGCTTTGTCGTGCAAAGGTCCTTCAGAACCTTCGCACACTAAGGAAAAGACTCAATCGCCTCCATCAAAGTAATAGGGAACTGCGCCCCCTTAAAAAGTTCTAACATCTTATGATTCATACTATGCTTAGGCTTCACCGCTGGTCTTTGGAGAAATGGAGCAACTGGCACTGTTGGCGGTGTTGGAGTCGTGGGGGCTGCAGCAGTAGGCACCACCAACTTAGGTGACTCCTCATTATCCTTTACCTCCTTCCTAGGGACATTGACAATATCAGGAGTTGCTCTCAGTGTATCCACTGGCTCCGGGGGTGGAACCTATTTTTGCTTTGTCTGAATGGTCTTACCAATTGATTTCCCACTCAGGAGAATGGTGATTGACTTAGCCTCCTCCTAATTCTGACACTGAGTATTAGGACTTGTAGGATTTCCTAAGTAATGAGCACTCGCCGAACTACCCTAACCTAGAAATCTACCCCTCTCCTGCTGTAGTTAACCGACTACTATGATGAGTTGAGACATTTGGGCCG
Organism: Vaccinium macrocarpon; assembly: GCA_022606695.1. Classification (NCBI taxonomy): domain Eukaryota; kingdom Viridiplantae; phylum Streptophyta; class Magnoliopsida; order Ericales; family Ericaceae; genus Vaccinium; species Vaccinium macrocarpon. The sequence continues at coordinate 27,895,273 of CM040181.1, read as the reverse complement.
TAAGGGCCCCAATTTGCTGTCTAGTTTCGGTCTGAAATGTCGTCTGTGACTGCATCACGTAATTGACATTATCCTCTAACTTATGATTACGCGCGATCATCTGCGAATAACCTTGGGGAGGACCACTAGTGGATGGAATTGCCCCCTACCAGGCTTGTTACTGGTAGTTATATGGGATGACATGGCCCTGATGAGGCTTGGACAATTGGCACTGTGGAAATTGCTGTGGCGGAGGTAGCGCAAGGGGTTGAGCTTGACCTCCACCTATGGGTCTGGGATCCGACCACCCAAAATTAGGGTGATCCCTTCATCCTGGATTGTATGTGTTTGAATAAGGATCCCAAGTTCTTACTGCATTGACCTCTTCTTGATTAAACTGACTCGCACCCTTGGCGACAATAAATCCAGTGCAGGCAGTCGCGGTGTGCCCTTTACATTCACACCACACACAGACTTCCTGGATACCTACCTCATTGACTGGAAGAGTCTGTCTCACCTCTAATTCCTCTAATCGCTGAGCCATTTTCTCAACCTAAGCCTGAAGTCACTGGTCACGGATGGTAACAAGGATAACATTGGACCCAGAAGGTCCAGATCGACCAAAATCAGATGGTTCTAACGCCCTCTGCCTATCCGCTAGGTCATCAAGAAAGTCCCAACCCTCATCCACTGTTTTGGACAAAAAGTCATCTCGTTTGCAAGAATACTCTATATGCTAGATTGTCTTAGCATTGAGACCCAGATGAAAGAATTTGACCAACTTTATCTTTTCAAAACCAGGGTGCGGTATCCTTAAGAGCAAATCTTTGAAATGCTCCCATGCCTTGACAAACGACTCACCTCTCTCCTGCCTAAAGCCTTGGATTTGACGCCTTAAATTATTCGTCTTAGCCTCTGAAAAATACTTCCTATAAAATGCATCACGCACATGTGGCCATGTGGTGAAGGATTGAGGCTTCTGCATTCTAAACCACCTAAGTGCGCCATCTTTCAAAGTTGCCTCAAACAGCTTGAGGCAGGCATTTTCATATTGGGTAGTAGACGCCAGGTTGCGTACTAACCCCTCAAATATCCGCACATGCTCATACGGATCATCAGACTCCCTCCCATAGAAACTAGGGAGGCTATTTAGGACACAAGGTTTAATAGTAAAGGCATTGCATGCCTCTTGTGTCTCTCGAGGGAATACAATGGGTCCAGGAGGAGTGGTCCTCTCTGGATTCAAGTGCTGCCTCAAAGACGCCTGATTAACTACCTGCTGATCTCCCATCTCACTTGATTCTGATTCTGAAACTGACTCTGACTAGTAAAGTGGATTACTGACACTAGTGGACTTGAAAGGTAATTCTATGTAAAGACTGCTAATGGGAATGGACTCTGACTAACTCTCTATTGACGCTGCGATGAACTAGACGACTCTGACTGACTCGACCTGTGCTCTATCCTAACCAGACGATTAGTATGATCACGATAATAGAGAGGGTCAGGTTTACGCATGACTTGACTATTTTTACCTATGGTAACTCAACTAAAAGCTAAAAGACACTAAAACTAACACCGTTGTACACACGTCGCCGTCCCGGGCAACGATGCCAAAAATGCTTGACCGACCAAATGTTTATAAATTAGACTAAAAATGAGTCCCAAGTGTAGGACTTTCGATCGACGTAGCACAATAAATCCAGAGGTACTGGAGTTGAACCACAGAGACGGTTTGACGGTGTTTGAATCAAAAGTGTTGGCTTTAGTTTAAACTGGCTCTCAGGTAGCCACCCCTTGTTCAAATTGATTAATTAACTGATTAAAATTAATAAAATTGACTACGATGAGATAAAGAAGAGGGAGCAACCGTGGGAACTCAGCACTCGCAGCTAATCTAACCAATGTTTACTTGGGCCACAATTATTCATTTTACTGATTTTAGAATAAGAAAAAGGATCTCTAACAAATACGCACCATTTATCACCAGAATCCATGCGCATTCGAATTTCGGCGATGCCTGGGTTTTGTTTGTTAGAAGAGTTTTTGTCTTCTAAAATTGGTCAAAAATTAAATTAATTTGATCCCGAGGTAAGAACATTAATCAAACTAGCCATGAGAGGCCTTCGCCTTGCGGCCGCACTTTATACGACTACTCGCTTATTATTCTATTGAACGCAACAATAATATTATAAACCCTAGATCTAAAACGAAAATCAAAGCAGAAATACCACTGATTGCGCATAAAGAATAAACTTGATTAACAACGCTAAAACTCCAATCCAAAGCTGGAAATCTGAAAGTCTGAACTAAACTTGAATCTGAGAAAAAAAAAACTAAAAACAACAGCCAAAGTTAATGAAAAATAAATCTAAGTTATGAATGTCCAACCCTAATTTCGAGTTATAACGAGATTTTTAGAGTGATCCCTTTTAATTTACAATTAAAATCCTAAAACAAATCGAAATTTCCTCGCATGAATACCCAAATCGCCACCGTTTCAAGGCCAAGTTAAGCTCTCGGTAGCGCTACACCATAATTGGTGTAGCGCTCCCTATCCCTTATCTCCCATTTTGACCGTTGACCTCCCTATTGACCAGTTGACCGCTAATCCTCTCGGTAGCGCTACACCACTTTTGGTATAGCGCTCCCCAAGCTTCTGTTCAATTTCTGACTTCTGTTGTGCCACTTTTGAGCGCTCCATCAAATTCCTGCTGCGCTCGCGATGGTTCAAACTGCTTTCCTCCGGACTCAAAATCAAAATCGCCTCCTACCGTTAAAAACGATAGTGACGATGTGATTTATCACGGTCGAGGGTAGCTGGGCATTTCGGGATTCCCTGTCACCGGCAAGCCGGGCAGGATTGCCAAAACACGCCAGCGGGGCTAAGAACCATGCAAGTGCAATGCAAGAATCAAACTTCAAACATTTTCAAAATCCCACAAAAAATATTTTTCGAATTAAACCCACTTTTGATTAGCACATATTTCAATAAAATTACACAAGTATAATAAAAATTGCACAATTGTAATTAAATAAAATATATATTAACCAAAATCCCCAGCAGAGTCGCTAGCTTGTGGACGGCCCACGGAGATTGGAAAATCGGTGTCGCGCATGAAAAAGATTGTGATTTGTTAGAGTCGCCACTCAGATTTGAGGTCCGAATCCGAGAAACCGATAAAAATATGACTTGTTTGCCCATTTAATGGAAAAAGATTTTACTGATCATTGCGGAACCAAAAATTTCTCGGATTCGGGGGTTTGGTTACGAGAGGGGAAGGGTTTTACGGCACCCCTCTCGCCCGGTCCGTGAACCAGTCTCTACTCAATATTTTATGGGATTCTGAAAATGTTTGAAATTCAATTTCATCACAAAAATGGGGAATTGAGGATGGGAACCATGTAAACAACAAAAGCATAAATTTAATGTGGATGCTTGTGCGCATGATATATATGGAAACAATAACACTAAAGATCTATTATGATGAGTATTTAGAAAAGAGAACAACAACAGAAATTAAACAAGTAATTCAAGAAATTATAGACTTAGTACCTAACAAGGTGATTTAGAATCTGGATTTCAGAATAGGAGTTGAGTGCTCAAAGAGGAGGGCTTGAGCGCTCAAACCCTTTAAACCAGTTTGAGCGCTCAAACCCCACGGATTGAGCGCTCAAACCAATTTCTATCTTCTGTGATTTTTGACACTTTCATCCCTTCTCTACTCTTTATTTGCAAGATCAAACATTAATAAAGTGTTTTTAATGGAGCATCAAATAAAAGCAGACAAATTGATCTTATAAATAATGATGAAAAAGAAGAAAATCACCAAATTTAAACAAAAGAAATGCTTGAAAATGGAAGAAAGAAGAGAATTCAGATCACATGCATAATAACAAAAACCCACTCACGCTTGAGTTTCAGGAAACCATGATCCATCATTAAAACATCCAAAAATCAACAATCTGCTCAAGACAGCTTGAGCGCTCAAGTGGATAGCATTGAGCGCTCAAGCCATTGCATGGCTTTCTGATTTTTGTTAAGAAAACAGATTTTGGATGATTTTCAGGACCATAAAACGTGAGATGAAGGTTTATGAAACTAGAAAGTCACTGATTTGCTTTCAAATACTAGATTTTCAAAAATTTTGAGGCTTGATTGCCATAAAATGATTAGTCTATGCTCATGCAAATCGTTTTAAAGTACAATCAGGCTGTTTTAACGATTATATGAGCATAATTTAACTATTAAATGATAATCAAAATCCCAGATAAAGCTTAAAACTCAGCAAAACAGAAACTGTCCAGAACTGGACTTGAGCGCTCAAGGTTTTAGGCTTGAGCGCTCAACCCCTGTTACAACTGCAAATTTTGACAGTGTTTTAATACAACTTTTAGACCTTTGTGTGTGCAATTCAAGTATAAAGAACTTGATTGAACACACTGGTCACCCTCAGATGAACCAAAACAGCAACAATTGCTTGTCTAACTACCTTTTTACTGGATTGAAGACTTGAACTGGATTGACAGTTTGGAATTGAAAGACTGTTGAGCTTTTGGTCAGTTTATGGACTGAATTGTGTAGAATAGGAGGTTGATTGTTGAACACTGGCTGAATTTGTGTTTTACAGGTGATTTTGTAGGTGGATTTTCATGGAAAAGGAGTAGGTTTGTAGAGAGAGAGAGGGAGGACGATTTTCTGAGAGATTTGGAACTATGGAGCAGAATTCGTGAACCCCTGAATAAGGGGTAGTGGATGGTTTATATAGGCAGTGAGTGGAGGGAAGGGAGGAGAGAGAAGAAGTGGGTTTGTGTTTTAGGTGTAGTTTAGGTGTAGTTTTAGGACAATGTAGGGTGTATTATACGTGTACAGTACGTATAGAAGTGGTTAGACGCTCCACTATGCATGAAATCTCATGATGAGGTACTCTGCAGATTCCTGACTGGTTCAGAGTTGAGCGCTCAAAGCCGTGGACTTGAGCGCTCAAGGTGCTCCTCGCAGATTGAGCGCTCAAGGTCTAAGGCTTGAGCGCTCAAGGTGTTTGGTGGCAGATTGCTTGGTTTAACTGGGTTCAACAATGCTTGGGTTAATTCAGGTTATTTGGTGGTGTTTGGTTGATTTTGACCTGATTCAAGCCATCTTCACAAGTTTCGGGTAACCATGATTGGTCCATTTCATCATTGGGCATGCTCGAGGGCATCTCGGGTTCAAAATCGGGTTGTCTACACCTGTGCTTCTCTTTGTCACTATGTGTGTGTGTGTGTGTGTGTGTGTGTGTGTGTTTTGAAAGGGTATATTCAACTTTGATCTCGACCTAACTGGGTAGAACTGTTGTGTGTGTCTCAATATACTGTAACTTTGGCTTCCATCCACACCTCTCTTTGTCACTATTGTGCATGTGTATGTGTGGGCGATGTACAACCTTTTTCGATACCAACTGATTGAAACGGTGGGACTTTGGTTTGAGCATTTCTAATCGTCCAATTGAGCTGAAATTTTGTGGGACCCCTCAGAAAAATGTTTTAATAATAATGAACGGTTTGGATCACTCGTGTAGGACCCAAAAGTGGGTCCCCAAGCATGATCTATGCATTTTCTGTACATTAACCTCTATACCTTTAGGTTTATCGATTTTTAATATATTCCAATACTAAACTCTATTATTTTGTAGAATTGTCTTGGGAAATTGGACGGGACCTTTGTATAAGTTTATCCACTAGTAGTAGACAACGCGACATAGGTCCAGGAAGGGTGAGGTGGCGACCAATGTTTGAGGTGTTTGTAATCGAGATCTGCTATTCGTGTATGTATTGTCTGGTTGGGAAGGGTCGGCCACTGATTCTTGAATCCTCCAAGATACCATTAGAAGACCATATGGTTTAAAAGTCCCACATGGTATGTCACATATAATAGTTAATGTTACAAATTTACAATTCCAAAATAGTACGCATGTTTGATATTCGTTGAATATGCGTTACCATTTCTTCTAAGACAATACTACCTTGTGGATGTCGGTTATTCGAGCACCATATCATGGCCAGCGATATCACATTAATATAAGGAGGCAAGGCCACCTTCCTAATAGCAAAAAGGAGTATTTCAACATGAAGCACTCTACTGCTAGGAATGTTATTGAGAGAAGTTTCGGCATCTCATTACCCCATACGGACTCAATGTCATATTGTCGCCACATGTTGCCTCATCCACAACCTCATTAAAATAGAGATGCCTGGCAACCCAGTTAAGTTAGATACATGCTTTGGGAACAACAAAACATACACAATGTCATTGTAGATGATTACATTGTTCACCTAAAGACTTCTAATTAGTGGGCTGAGGGGAGGAATGCACTTGCTATGGCCATGTACAACCAAACTTATACTATAACTTCATTTTGCGGTGGAAATGTGGAACAAGTTTAAAGTATTGTAATAAGTATTTTACCAAATTTTTACTGTAACTTCATTTTGTGGGTAGTACATACCCTGAGTTTGTATGAGACCTATTTAAGGTGAGTTTCCCAAATAATTTTATCAGGATATTTAAAGAGATTTTAAAAAGTTGATATTTTTTCAAATCTCTTCTTCATTTGATAAAATCAAGGGTTGATTTTATCAAATATTGATATAATCTTTTGGGAAACGAGGCGTTAGTTTACCAAACTTGTATGAAAACTATTAAGTTTCTTGTTTAGTTTATGGAACTTGTATTAGACCTATTTAGTTTCCTTTCTTTACAGTACCCTAAATCATTCAACAATATGCCACAAAATGCTTGTTGTTTGGTAATGCACATAATTAAGTATATAGTATTACATTCTTTTTACCAATGAATGAAATGCATTTGTAGCAATCGACAACGGTAATTCACAAGTCGATCCCATAGCAAAAAAGGGACGTAGAGTTTGGAAGAAAGCAGAAGAGGATGCCTTTACTCGTTGCATGAGAAATGAATATAATGACAAATGGAGCGCAGAAAACAGGTTTAAACTAGGGTTCTTTACCTTGATAGAGAATGAGTTGCACAAAGTGTTGCCCAACTCAAATATAAATGCAAATCTAGACATTGACTCCAAAGTTAAGGTTTGGAAAGTTACCCATAACTAGATCAATGACTTACTTTATATCAGTGGATTCTCTTGGAATGATGTGAATAAATGCATCGTGGTAGATGATGAGTCAGTGTGGGAGGAGTATGCAAAGGTAACTTTCACTCCTTTTCTTTATATGAAAAATGTCTTGCTCTACCAATAACAACCGATGCTTGTGTAGACCCATAAGAAGGCTAAAGGGTACAATGGGAAGTCGTTCCCATACTACGATGATTGGTGCATCCTATTTGGCAAGGGTAGGGCAACCGAGGCGTTGGCCGAAGATCCGATAGAAATGGCTATATCAAATACACCCATCGATTTGAGAGATGATAACATATCATTAGATGATGTGTACATTCCACATTTCGCACTCAAATTTGGTGGGGGCTCAAGTCATAGCTCTACACCACCGAGCACCATTCCAATTAGCTCCACACTACTCATCACCACACCCCCTGGCCTATGCAAAAGTTGCAAAAAAGGGAAGAAGGGTACAAGATTTGATGAGGCTTCCATGCAATAGAGAATGGAGAATTGGATGAAAATTAGTGCGGAACATATGGTTGAAATGGCAAAGTCAGTGGGGTACTCTAAAAAACTCTCCGCTCTTCGTAGGAGTGTTCCAAAGTAATGTTAAGTTTCCAAGGTCTGTCAAGAGGAAGAGAAGGTTGGTAACTTCTTTGGCCGATGACGAAAAATAAGCATGGGTGGAGGCCATCTTGAAGGGTATTGTCTATTGCCTTCAGTGAGTAGAGCATGTACTTAAATATTTTTAAAATGGCTGATATTGCAAGTAGTATTCATTTGGGCCATTGTTTTGATGTAATGAATGAAAACTTACCTTTCGTACTTGATGAACTATGAACTATGATAAAAACATAGACTTGGAAATTATGGAAAAATTCTTCACAGATCCAACTACTTCAATTTTCATCTTGCCCACTGTTCTGAGGTGTAAAGCAATAGTGCCATCGATTATAATTGGAATTTTTTTCCCATTCTAGTTCGCAAATTGTGGACGATCCTACAAAATTAAAACAAAAATATCAAACTTATATTAAATAAGAAAAATGAAATAAATTTACCTTTCCTAATGACAATTTCTTACTTGGGACAAATTCGTTCCAAAATTGATCATTTTCCACAATCAAGCTGTTTTCATTTTCATTCCCTCCAAATACATCAAATTGACGCAACTGATTACTATAACAAAAATCTCGCTTCCAAAGCGTAATCTTCCATTCGATATGAATTTTTGTAATACCAACTTCAGGGAAACACAAGCTTGCATTTGATTTTTTTTTAGGACTTTTGAATACGAGGGACGAAATCTGAAATCAATTTACCAAACATCCTCATCTACAAGGGCCATAAGGTATTGGAGCAAAATTTCCTCCTCCACCTCGGTCCAACCACGATGTGCCATTGAGACCAAGTTAAAAACACATATGAAATAGAGACTTGTTTTTTTTTTTTAATTAAAAAATTGCTTGTAAAAAAAAAAGAGTTTTGTTTTGTATCTATAAAGAAAATGTTATCAAACATTCAACTACAAACTCACCATTCAATCATCTATCTACCACTCCACCAACCATTAACCATTCAACTACCATCTACTCTCCATTCAACAAAAAAAGTAATATATATATATATATATATATATATATATATATATATATATAATTAACCTACTCACCATTCAAATCAACAATTAATTGTCTTTTATTAATTTAACAAATTAATAATTATTAATTTTTGGCTTGGATTTTTTTTTTGTTGTAATTTGGTTTGAATATTTTTATGGATTTATTGTGTATTTTTTGTAATTATTATGTATTTATTGTTATTATAATAAAATTAATTCATTTAGTTTATTAAAATAAAAAACTGGGGGCAAATAGGTCATTTGCTCTCGTATCCTATCAAATCTACCTTCCAAATCCCCCTTCTCAAAATACCATCCAAATACCTCACTAACGAATCCACTTTTCTTATGAGGTGGGGCCACCCTCATTACCAAATCCACCTTAAAATCCACCGTTATTACAAATCCTCCCAAATCATCTCCGGCATCCAAATGGGGTGTTAAAGTTCTACATGCTAGCTTGTACTCCCTCTGTTCCAAATTGCTTATCACTTATACTATTTTGGGATGTTCCAAATTGTTAGTCCCATTTGAAAAGTCAAAACAATATTTACTCAATCTTCCAAAATAACCCATTTACCAATAACAATAATCTCGTTGAAAAGTTAAAATATAAGGGAATTGTTGGGAATTAATGAATCCGTTTAATGTGAATGCATTTATTGAATTCAGTTATTGCATGTCTGCTTAAAAAGTTGAAATTCTCAAACGTGACAAACAATTTGGAATGGAAGGAGTATTTGTTTTTATTAGTGTGGACACCTCTCCGGAGCGCATTCAATTTGGAGTTGCCACCCAAGTTTGAGATTTGCCACTAGAAGACCGAACTTGAATGACTCTCGTGCCTCATTTTTTGAAAAGGTTTCTATTACCAGTTTGTAGTCACCATAATATCTTAGGTTTGAGAGCCAAGTTATGAGAAGGAAATAGATTTGTGGCACTGGAATTTAAAAATGTTTATAACTCAACTTTGTTCACGTAAAAAGGGGGTGGGGGAGCAATAAATGAGGACAATAGTGTAAACATGTGGCGTGCATGTGTGAAAAGTGAACAGTTTGTAATATGCATGAGATGACATGACATGAGCTATCTACCAATGACAACAAAATAATAGATCTATGCTTACAAAAACAACTAAATAACAACATCCAAAATATGAAGGGTTCTTTTATTGTCAACCCACTAGGTTGACAATAAGACAATAAGAATACAAAAAAAAAATACAAACTCCAATGTACTTTTTTTCACTTTCCTATACAGTTTTCATACATTTCAATACACTTTTCAGACCATAATGTCAATCCATTGAGCTGATTTTAAAATTTTCCAAATATGAAACACACGATGGATTGAGACCATGTTCATCAAAATCTGTTTGCCCACTACTTCTGATCTGAGCACTCGAAAGAATGATTATCAACTTGAGCGCTCCTTTGCCACTTTGGTTTTGCCTTTGTATTATTGAAAATACTTGGTATGTTTTTCCTTATTTCGAGATATTACGCTGGAACAGTTATTTTTTAGACCAGATCGAACTTTTAAAGTACCACTTAACTCATTTTCATGACCAGTCAAAGAGTGAACATATTAGTTTTGATAACTAAAGATGGTATGGAATTGGTAAAAATGATTTTGAACTCGATTAAACACATAACAACAAAACCCAACGTCAAGGTGACTTGAGCGCTCAAGTAAGGAACCTGAGCGCTAAGGTCAGCGTCTGGCCTCGAAGGTTTCAAACCTTTTTCTGTGTCACAAAATAGTCAAGTATCACCCAAAACCAGTATGAGGAACTGGCTGGGGGTACTGACTTCCCCTAGGTTGATCGAAACAACATACTTCAAAAGGTATTTTTACCTTTTGGCATTGAACAATTGCTCTTTTGCTTGATGCTTTGAAAAAAAAGTGTTGATGGTCATGTTTATGACTGAGAGGGTTTGATTTTGAAGTGTATTGATTAAGACTTGAAGTTGAACAAGGATTTTTGAAGTTTTTTTTTTTTTAAGGAAACTTACTATTTTTGTAAGTGTAAGAGATGGAGAAGGACTGAAATTCAGTTGGGTGTGAGTGTGTGGGAGAGAGAGATCAGCCAAGAGAGAGTGTGTGAGAGTGGAGGTACTTACAAAGGATTTTAGGAGGCAAATAGATTTTGAAATTCAAAACTAAGGGGAATATCATGATGGGTCAAGGTCTGGGAAGGGGAAAGGGGTCTAACTTTGTCAAAAATACAAAAAAATCCCATCATGGCTAGATCGAAGATGCTCCAAAAAGTTCTTGTCACCACTTGAGCGCTTAAGTCATGACAGCATAACAGATCAAACTTTGTGGGGCTTCCTCGAGTATTACCGAACTTCGTTTTGTGCGTGATTTGAAGCATTATAAAGCTGGTTTAGTATACTATCTAACCCAAGTGTTTTGGACCAAATATGTTTTGTACATCAAAAGATATTATCATTTTACCCTCAGATGGTCGGAAAATAAATGTTCCGGGTAAAATGCCCGCATCTCCCTAATTTTAAAATGGATTGAGACATATTATATATTGATAAAGAGGGTTTTGAATGTAATAAACGATGGGGTAGGCTAGGGTATGTTTTTGAAAAGGTTTTCCTTTGGGTTTTGAGCACAAAAAGCATTGTTCGAAGCTTGCATGGCACGTTTCGATCTATTCCATCATCGAGGAGCCTACCAACCACTACTTACAGGTATCTGGAGGATCCAAATTGGGTGTCTACAACTAGGTCAATGCTTAATATGGTTTTAGGAAGTTCAACTGCGTTGGAGCGTTCATCAATCTAGCCAGCTCGATCGCAGATTTGCAGTGATCGTTTGAGACTCTGTAAGAGTGGTTCATGAAGTGAATTATGAAAGAATCAAGTTTGTCTGTGCCCTAGCAACTGAAGCTTGGGTGATTTGAGTTGCACTCGCGTGATTATTGACTCTCACTAACTAGCACCAACCTCTTTGCTTATTCCTCAATGGCTCAATGCTAGCTTCTTTTTTCTTCGTGTTATCACAAATCCAATGAATAAACCAATTGGCTAGTGTTTGGTTCTTTTTACTTCTTTGCAATGGAAAATAATTGTGTGCGAGGCGTGCAGAGAGAGTTTCAATCTCCTCCCTCAGATTAACTTTGGAAAACCAAACCTAATCAGGCGATTGTGTTTTGTTGGTTCAATTACCTCAATTAAGAGAATTTTTCTTAATAAGTGAAGAAATGCAAACCAAAAACTTAGGAAATCAAAGAACAATAAAGAAACAAGACACTTCAATTAATAAATCAAAGATAAACTTACTTCGAAATTGTCTCCAACTTCAAATACAGAGTAACAGAACTTCGAACAGGTGATTGTTGCAAGAACAAACGAGATAGGGGTGATTGTTACAAGAACAATTGAGATAAATCCTAGTCTAATTCCTAATCTACTTCCAAATCTACTTCGAATTGTGTTCGAGATCCTAAACTACTTCGAACTGAGTTCAAAATCCTAAACTACTTTGCCAATGAACAAACCAAGCATCAGTTTTTTGATAGCTGTTTGTTGAAGATTTGTTCGGGGGCTTTTCACTCTTCAATTTCTTCTATTTATAGACGTAGCTTGTAGTTTGAATTTCCCGCTCCATGAATTTGAATCTAGCTTGCTTCGAACTCCAACTTCCATTCTGATGGTTGGCAGTTATTCTTCCTCCATGTCTGAATTTGAATTCTCCCTTCTCCCAGAAGCTTTAAATCTGCACGTCGACTTAACAACTTCAAATGATAATGTGTTTAAGGAAATAACTGCTCCCCAGAAGAATTCCACGTGTTCTAACTGCCAATCGCCTTGTTTCTCAAGTTCACACGTGGAGCTTGTGGGTCTAGCAGTTGATATCATGGCTTCGAGGCTAATCTTTATTTTAGTAATGGCTTGTAACTGCCAATAACTACCTTTCTAAATTTGAGAAGCAATACGACATTGTATTCGGTGCATTTTATCTTATTAATCCAGTGTGTCTTCATTGACGAGTAATTGCCAACGTTTGGCACTTTTGATTACGTGTCAATTAATCATTGGATTGGTTAATTTTATATGTAAACATACCCCCTACATTAACATCTTTGTTCAAAGAATTTGAATAAGTGTTAATGTGCCTTTAACCGCTTCGAATTCCTGTGAGCTTCCAAAGCAGAAGTTATTGGCGGTTTTAATCACATCCCACGATGCAGTTATCAATAAACCCCTTCGTTCTTATGAGAGATTCATGGATAGTGGACAGTTAATACCCACGTTCTCCATTTTGCCAGAATTTGAATCGTTTTAAACTAAAATTCTGCTTATAAAAAGACTTAATCACTGGTAAAAATCCATTACCAATTTTCTTTGCAAACCGATCTTCATCTGAATTCAACCATGGCTGATATTTCTAACACTCAAAATGCCTTCGAAAACTTGGTTCTTAATGGCCCAATTTATGCTGACACTAACAACATTGTGACGCCCATTGTTGGTGAGATTCGAAGAGATCGATCTTATACAGTGGCTCAAGTAGAAACTTCTGAGCCCATTGACCCATGGAATCCTCCATCTCCCCCTGCTCATAAACCCTTTCTATGGGGTTTACCATCTGAGATAGTGGTGGTAAGAATGGATGACCCTGCTGGCTATAAAGGCTGGAGCCACTACCGCTCATTAGCTATGAGCAAATATTTATCCCCTTTCATCAGACGAGATCCCAACATAATGCTGCTTGACAGCCTTATTGCCACTTGTTTAACTCCTGGCTTCTTTAAAGTCCATGAGGATGAAAGGTCAGGCTTTGCTGGGTATGGAGAGCTTAAGCAGAAGGTCAGTACTCAATTTATATACTGGTTGCATGAGGTTCGAAGGCCTCATTTCGAAGGAGACTTCATTGACCCTGCCAATCTTTCCCTTTGAGACCTTCCCAAGAATACGGATTGGTTCAAAGAGCTAAAGAATATCAAGTTCGACCCTACTCCTTATCATGCTAACCTTTCTTATTCTCTTTATCCCCATTCTGATTCCCTCAAAGCCAAAGAATTATTGGCTGCTTTTGCATTTTTGGATGTAGGCATTCTTGAAGAGGATATACCTTTTAAGAACTTTTTATGGGCTTGCGAAACTCTCCAATGTAGTATTCAGGCTAGCCCTTTCTTTCACTCTTTTCTGATTCAGCTTCCTTTGCTTCGAATGTGGATGAAGAATAACACTGCTTCGTTTGGGTTTAATCAAGACCTTCATGATTATGAAGTGCTTCATGATCAGATCTCCAAACTTCATAAAAAGGTGGAAAACCTGAAAGGGCGTTCCTTCGAAATGCCTACTGACATTTCTAAGAGGCTTCGAAGGAGGTTTAAAAGTCATATGAAAAGAAATGCTCTCAAATTGGCCAAGTTCGAAGTCAAAGCCAAAACCCTGGTTTTGAAAATCAGGCCGTTGATTGAGGAAAAACTCAAAATTGATGAAGAAAACAAAGTTAGAATGATGGAAAAAGAGTTTTTCAGTTTTACTTGGGCAAGATTCCATGCCTTAGTGACTTGGAGCTTTCCTCATTATTTCCAAATCATTCCTACTCCAACAGCTGCTTCACCACCCGCAGATGCTTAGTCTCCTCTGTGTAATAGGATCTTATAGCATGTACTTTCCTTATATCTTCAGTTTTAATGAAATACTAGTTCTTTCCATGGTTTGACTATTATTGCATTAACATCTGCTATCTCAAGAGTTTCAATTTCATTTGGGTGATCAGCCAAAAAGTTAGCCAGAGCTTGCCCTTTGACTGATTTCTGAGGAATATATTCTAGACTGAATTCAATTAAAGATACAATCCACTTCCCAATTCTGCCACTGAGTACAGGTTGGGACAACATATACTTCATAACATCAGTCTGAGAAATTACATAAGTTACTCTAGGCATCATATAGTACCTGAGTTTCTTCGAAGCAAAGAACAAAGTTAAACATAACTTTTCTACTGCAGAATATCTAATTTCACAATCATTAAGAAACCTACTTAGATAATAGATAGCTTGCTCCTTCCCTTCCTCATTGTCTTGAGCCAATAAAACTCCGATTGAGTCATGGTTTGCTACCAAATATAACTTAACTGGCTCTCCCCTCCTGGGTGGAACAAGAACTGGTGGATTGATCAAGTACTCCTTGATGGCCTTGAAAGCATCATCATGCTCCTTTGTCCATTCGAAGTCCTCTCCATCCTTCAATTTCAATAAAGAAGAAAAGACTTTAGTTTTCCCTGCAGTGTTAGATATAAATCTTCGAAGAAAATTCAATTGACCAAGAAATTTCTGAAGTTCTTTCTTGTTTGAGGGAGGTTTTGCTTCAATAATAGCTTTAGCTTTATTTTTATCAACTTGAATACCTTTGCTATGAACTAGATATCCCAAAAAGTTACCTGCCATTACTCCAAAAGCACATTTAGCAGGATTCAACTTTAGTTGATAATACTTCATCTTTGAAAAAGCTATTTTCAGGTGTTCTACATGATCATCAATAGATCCTGACTTGACAATTATGTCATCTATGTAACATTCTAGAAAACCCCCTATTATTTCATGAAAGATAGTGTTCATAGCTCTTTGATAAGTAGCACCAACATTCTTAAGCCCAAAAGGCATCTTGACCCACTCAAAGGTCCCAAGGTTGCCAGGGGCTCTAAATGCAGTCTTATGAACATCTTCCTCATCTATGCAAATCTGATTGTACCCTGAATGTCCATCCATAATAGACATGACTTTGTGGCCTGCAGAACTATCCACAAGCATGTCTACTACAGGCATTGGGTACTCATCTTTAGGGGTTGCAGTGTTCAAGTTTCTAAAATCAATGCACACCCTAATTTCCCCATTTTTCTTGACAACAGGAACAATATTTGATAGCCATTCTACATATCTTGCTATTCTAATAAAACCAGCATTTAAAAGATTTTGAACTTCCTTTTTAACCAAGAAAATGGTTTCAGGAGACATTTTTCTTGGTAGTTGTTTGAAAGGTTTGCAATTGGGTTTGATAGGTAATCTATGCTCAACCAAGTTTCTACTCAAACATGTTAACTCTTTATAACTCCAAGCAAAGCATTCTTTGTTCTCTTTAAGTACTGTGATCAACTTGGCCTTCGAAGCAGCATCAAGCCCTTTATTGATTTGCACAGTGTTTGGAATAACTCCTTCTCCCAATTCTACTTCTTCCACAGGATCCTGGAATTCTACATGACCTATAAAGGCCTCTTCGAACTCAACTGGCTTCAACCCCCAGTCAGATTTCTCAGCCAACAATTCCTCCCAATCATTTGTTTCTTGTAATCTCTGCTCTATTTCAAGAGCCATAAACTTAACTAAGGCCAAAGAGTTGGCCTCTTCGAACTCTGTCTTGGACTCACATCCAAGCAGCTTCATCTGGTGGATTGTCTTATTCATAATCAACTGCTTGTTTGAGTTTGGATTTCAGTTCTGCCAATTCTCCTATTTCCAATACATTGGATGGAGGGGTGGCAATTTGTGCAATTTCACTCAGAGGGATGATTTCAGGCTTATACATCTCTGCCTCTGCACAATTTGCTAAAGTACTAAAGGGGTGTGGGTCTGCTTTCACCTCTTCGACCCCCACTTCTTTCCCATTTTCATATTTCACAATCATCAGGGCTTGGTGCATTGAGGATGGAATGCAGCCATTGACATGAATCCAATCCCTACCAAGTAAAGCATTATACTTACTTGTAAAAGTGTCCACCACAAAGAACGCTGTATCAGTTTCTACTTGGCCAACTTTCAGGCGTATAGAAACAATTCCTTTGGGATTCTTACTTTCACCAGTGAACCCAGCAATGGATGTGCTTGTTGGGATCAATCGAACATTTTCCTTTCCCAACTTCTTCAGAGTCCTAGAAGGCAAAATGTTTACTGCTGCACCATTATCAACCAAAATTCTGTTTAACAAAATGCCATCAAACAAAGCAGATATGTATAATGGTTTTAAATGGTGCCTCATATCATTCGAAGGTGATTTGAAAGGATAAGAAAGGTCAGCACAATCCAAATCAACAATCAAAGGATACTTGGAGTCATTTTCTGTTTCTGGAATGAAGATTGCTTTCTCTTTGGAGGTTACTTCTGGTTCTTCTGTTGTGTTTACCATAATCATAAAATCCTCCTCCTCCTCTTCTTTTTGAATCTTGAAAATCAAAGCTTCCCAACTATCATTCCAACCATTGTCATAAGTGAGATTGTATTCTTCCTCACTTGATACATCAATAACTTCCATAGGAGCAACTGATGGTTGTAATGCCCTTCGAACTGGAGAACAATCTGGTCCAAAAGGTCCAAAGTTAATAAATGAAGGAGTTACCATATTAATCTGGACTTCAGGTAGAGTCCCAAATTGAATGGTACTTTTTTCCTGCATCGGTATTTCTGACTCAACTCCTGGTGTATTCATCTTTTCAGAGAGCTCTGCTACAGAAGTTTCTATAGGGGAGAATGATCTAACAGGAGATGAATTTGTCTCTCCTCCTTCTTCCTGTTCCACTATCATGGCTTCTAACAAACCAGATTGATAGCTTGCCAAGGAATTTGGAGAAGTTGGATTATCTTGAGGAATTTCACTGTTCATTCTTGTAGCTAAGTTTTCTAGAGTTTCTCTTTCTGATTGAGAAAATCCCCTTCGAAGAGATTCCTCAGAATCTTCTCTTCGAAGTCTATTAAACCTTAGATTGAACTTATCACCCCCATTAGGTTTCTCTTTGGAAGCATATTCTTCCATTTGGAAGCTAGTATACCTCCTTTGCAATTTCCTTTTCTGTGTTCTTGTCAACATAGGAATCATTTGAGGTGCCTTGGTCTTTGGATCTCTAACAACTACCCATTGACCAGTAGGAGCGCTGGGAGGTTTAACCATTTTGCTCCCTATTTTAGCAAAGGTTCTACATTCTTGAAAGAGTTCTAGTTTAACCTTTTTCAGAAACCAATCAGGAACCCCTTTCACCAAAGTAAATTGCTCCTCTTCTCCTCCATTTCTTTGGCCCATTGGGGCCTTCCCAGTGTTAACCTTCTTCGAAGAAGGATAATCCCGCTTCAAAGCTGGTGGGACTGGACTAGAAGGCACATTTCTCTTTGAAACAGACCAGGGCCTCTCATTTCTTCCATGATTTGGATTAATCCAAGGCTTTCTTTCATTGTTTTGATCCAAGGCTTTTCTTTCCATCCTCTTTGGGAAGAAATCAACCCCCTGTCTATCCAAATCCTTGAATATCAAATAGTTGGCCCTGCACTCCATGCACAAACATTCCAAAAAAGATGCCTCAAGCATGGGAAGATGGGACTGCTTTAAACCCTTGCTAGAAGAATTTCCTGGTGAAATATTTTGACGGTAGGTCTTCCCACCACCATTTCGAGGTTGGCCAACTTTTGGCTTTCCTTTGCTAAGCTACACTAAGTTCATTTCCATTTGCACCTGCTTGTTCTGCCACATTTCCTTGACAGTTTTAGCTAGAGATGTTGGCACATTAGTGTTGACAGTCACTTCTTCAATTTTTGGAAATGGATCAGTATCAATTCCCATAGCCTTTTGTGGAAACATGATCCTTCCTTTCTTGATCCGCTCTGAATCCTATCCACGTAAAAAACATTACAATTTTTAGTGGAATGAGTCCAAGAAGCATGCCATTTGCAATAACTTTTCCCTTTTGTTTCTTCCAAAGTTGGAAGTTTAACATTTTCAGGAAGTTTGATAAACTTTTTCTTCAAAAGGTAATCAAAAATTTCATCTGCCTTTGAAATATCAAATGAATAAACCTTACTAACTGCTTTCTTGTTAGTTCTTGGTATTATAGAAGAATCCTTTCGAACTAGACAGTCACACACACAAGGCTCATGCTCAACAATTTCAGCAGCAGCAACCTCATAAATGGGTTCTTTATAATAGGTTGAGTAAGAAGAGTTATTTCTATCAACATCTTCTTCTAACAAAGCCTCATATCTTGATGTTTTGTAAGTTAAATCAACCAAATCTCTAAATTCAGTAGAATCGAACTTCTTCCTAATTTCTCTACTAAAGCCATCTTGTGCTATTCTTACAAACTCAACCTCTGGTAATTGAAGTTTACACTTATTTCTGGTCTTTTTAAACCTAGCAATAAATTGAGCAGCCTTCTCATCAGGCCTCTGCTTTAATCTTGCTAAATCAGCCATAGTAACTTCAGGCTCAGTTTGATAAAATTGTGCATGGAATAATTCTTCCATCCTTTGCCAATTTGGAACTGACTCCGGTGTCAAGTTAGAATACCATTCGAAGGTTGTCCCTGTTAAAGAATTAGAAAACAATTTCAACTTAATGAACCCATTATTGCCTAATTCTCTACACTGAGCAGTGAATCTAGCAATATGTTCAGTTGTGGATTATTTTCCATCTCCATGGAACAAAGTGAAATCTGGGATTTTAAACCCCCTAGGGACTTCGAATTGTTTATCTATCCATTCTGGATAGGATTTTCTATAAATTTGAGTTTGTACCCCCCGGTTCAAAGGTCCATAAACTTCTTGCATAAGACCCAATATTTCATCTCGAATGGTTGGATGTTCCCCCAAAGGTACCTTTGAACTGACAGGTGGTTCCCAAGTCACATTTCTAGGCATGTGATCTTCTGGAATCCTCTGATAAGGATCATCAAAAGGCCTAGGTTGCTTGAAACCTCCTTCCTGCTTTACAAAAGGTTCATAAAGATAGTTCGAATGTACCCTTCCCATTTCTAGTATCCCTGAATACTTAGGAATTCCAACCTCTGGATTAGGCCTTTTTGCACTAGTCTAATCTTTTTCATTAAATTGATTTCTAGGAGTATACATATACTCATCAAATCCATAATCATAATTCCTGAAACCTTTCTCCTCATGTACACCATCAAAGTTAGGTTCGAATGAGACATTAGTGTTCTGCTTGAACACTTTCTTAGGTTTAGGGATTTGATAATCATAATTTTTACTTGTGCTCATACCAAGATTCCGGTATGTCTTCTACATTTATGGGCTCTTTACTGGGCCTTGACCTGAATTTGCTTGTGCTAGCCTCTCCTTTATCCTTCTCAAATGAGGGCAAAGGATCATTTTTAAGCCCTGATTGCTCTTCCAATTTTAGTAATATAAGCTTTTGGGTCTGAGTCAATTCTTTAAATGTAGCAATCATTTCAATAAAGTGATTAGATGACACATTCCCTCCAATTTCCGGATTCTTTGGGTCATCACCTTGCACAGTTTTGTTTTTCCTGGTATTCATTCGAGAAGTCTGGCCAATTCCCATATTTAAGTCTTGACCAGCACAAATCTCTGGTCCAACTTGAAGGCCTTCGATTTGTTCATTCTCTTTAGAATTACCATTGTTCTCATCTTCTGGCATTTGGCCAGCCTGAGAATCATCCACTTGCTTCCTAAGTTTTGGAGCCATTTAACACTTTCTGGTGTCCCACCGGGCGTGCCAAAAAAGATGTGTTTGGTTCTTTTTACTTCTTTGCAATGGAAAATAATTATGTGCGAGCGTGCCAGAGAGAGTTTCAATCTCCTCCCTCAGATTAACTTTGGAAAACCAAACCTAATCAGGCGATTGTGTTTTGTTGGTTCAATTACCTCAATTAAGAGGATTTTTCTTAATAAGTAAAGAAATGCAAACCAATAAACTTAGGAAATCAAAGAACAATAAAGAAACAAGACACTTCGATTAATAAATCAAAGATAAACTTACTTCAAAATTGTCTCCAACTTCAAATACAGAGTAACAGAACTTCGAACAGGTGATTGTTGCAAGAACAATCGAGATAAATCCTAGTCTAATTCCTAATCTACTTCCTAATCTACTTCGAATTGTGTTCGAGATCCTAAATTACTTCGAACTGAGTTCGAAATCCTAAACTACTTTGCCAATGAACAAACCAAGCATCAATTTTTTGATAGCTGTTTGTTGAAGATTTGTTCGGGGGCTTTTCACTCTTCAATTTCTTCTATTTATAGACGTAGCTTGTAGTTTGAATTTCCCGCTCCATGAATTTGAATCTAGCTTGCTTCGAACTCCAACTTCCATTCTGATGATTGGCAGTTATTCTTCCTCCACTTCTGAATTTGAATTCTCCCTTCTCCCAAAAGCTTTAAATTTGCACGTCGACTTAACAACTTCAAATGATAATGTGTTTAAGGAAATAACTGCTCCCCAGAAGAATTCCACGTGTTCTAACTGCCAATCGCCTTGTTTCTCAAGTTCACACGTGGAGCTTGTGGGTCTAGCAGTTGATATCATGGCTTCGAGGCTAATCTTTATTTTAGTAATAGCTTGTAACTGCCAATAACTACCTTTCTAAATTTGAGAAGCAATACGACATCGTATTCGGTGCATTTTATCTTATTGATCCAGTGTGTCTTCATTGACGAGTAATTGCCAACGTTTGGCACTTTTGATTACGTGTCAATTAATCATTGGATTGGTTAATTTTATATGTAAACAGCTAGTGGTGATAGGCATTAGATATTGAATCACTTCTTTTTTTGTTGAGAGTTTTGAGAAGAATGTTTTGAAAAATATTCGAGAGATGTGTGATATTGGCGAGAGATAGATAGAAAAATAAGAATAATGATTGGAGAGAAGGGTATCAGTAGAGAGAGAAACATGATTAATGATTGGAGAAATGAGAGATAGGAAAAGAATTATTTTGGACAATTTTTTGAAAATGTGAAGTGAACAAAGTGATTATCTCCCCTCCTCCAGTTCTTAATGTTGTCCCCCTGATCTCTGTTCTTCAATTGGATTTCAACTTTTGCAATGATTTTTAACGATTCTAAAAAAAAAAAATGAAAACATTCAAAAAAATCTTGTAATCACAACTATAGATGTCATTTTCTCATTAGTAGTTATTTTGGTACAGATAAGTATGACTAAAAATTCTTACATCCAAACTCTTTTTGCACCAAAATAAAAAATAAAAATAAAAGTATGGATGGAATCCCCGATCGATGAGGCTATGGACATATTGGCTGCTCTCTGAAAGTGCTGAAAGATGTAGGCACTAACAATTGTACAAATTTGCTCTCACTTAAAGTATGAGGTTCGAATTTTCTTGCTAGTTAACTCTTGTGGCTACTGTGAGTTATGCTTGATCATTACTTTCAAGGTCTCAGAATTAGTCGAGGTGTGCAGAAGCTGGTTCAAATATCTGGTTATCAGAAAAAAAAAATTATAAATCCTTTCGCATTCCATATGTGGGCCCAAGTGGTGGGACCCACAAAGTCAATGCGAGAGAGTTTTAGAATAATTCTTAAAGTATGCCTTGTTCGGATGGCTTTTGAGCCATTTTCCAAAAAATGTTTTGTGGGGTCTACCTGACAATACAGAAACCACAGGATTACATCTGCCATTGACTGCCATTGAATAAATTGGCAAAACGACAGGGCAGTGCAATGCACGTACACTTTACTTTTGGAGTGGGGGGCCCAGTGGTCTAGTTTTGTGAGAGAGAGAGGGGAATGGCTGAGGTGGGGCCAAGACAAGTCAAGGGGTGGCAAGGGTACAAGGCTCAGTTTTTGCAATGATTCGGGTAGGCCCCACAAGGCCTTTTTTTGGAAAATGGTTGAGAAGCATTCCATAAGTGTTTGTGGTTATAACAAACCTGTTAATGTTACTGAAATAGCTTCCTATATCTCCAAATTTGAGGAATTTAAAAAAAGTTATGCTGTACAATCGTTCCAAAACAAATGCAGAAGACATCAAATGGGGTCGACCTAGAGACAATTAAGTTAACCTAATGTTCGAGGGATGACCATGCAGAGCCAAGATAAATTCGCTGAGAGGGTGTTTGGAAGCTTCATTATTTTACCTTTTGCATTTTGCTTTTTACATTTTTGGTATTTTATATTATGGCATGAATGTATTATGAATTTATAGAGTGTCTGAGAAATATGTGCATAACGTATTTTGCAATAAAAGTAGAGACACATGTATAAAATACATTTTGTAAGTCTTTTTGTTAACCAAAATGGAAAAAATAAAAAATGAGAAGGCAAAAAGCTCCTCTCCACCTTTTTTTGATTTCTCTTCTCTAAACCAAAAATCAAAATCTCAATTTCCCATAAATTATTGGTACCTCCACCCAAATGCCCATAATTAAAAAAAGGTAGAAATTAAAATGCAAAAATGATCCATCCAAACACCCTCTCATTAGCAAGTGGTGGCTAACTTATGCGGTAGAGCTCTTGGATGTCCTACACTGTATCCCGGAATCGCGTCTCATTCCTCCTCTCCTGTGTAATAGATTAAGATTGACGAATGAAAAAAAAAAACCCCTCCCATTATTACTAGTTTACTACCACTGGAGTAATATACAAGTTCCTTACTTTAAAATGCATCTCTTCTTGGCCCAAAACCAGTCCAATTAGAGCCCAATTTTATATAATCCGAGCCCTAACAAATGTTTCTTCCCAGGGATGATGGATGGCGTAGAGACAGCACTCAATTCATTGGGGGAAAAAAATCAATAAAACCCCCAAAATTATTTTATGAGCCTGCATAATTTTTTGTTCATAACAAATCTTCACCTATAAGTAGCGAAGGAAAATATTATGGTCCCATGTGATGATAAATAAGGACAGAATGCGACATCTAGTACTTATGTGTATGAATTTTTACTTATAATGACAAACTCTTAGAGTCCGTTTGATTAGGAAGAGATGAAAAGTGAAAATAAGAGAAAATGGCGTGAAAGAAAAAAAAGTGATTTTTTTTTTATTTTCTTGCGAGGGTTTGATTAAAACCAAATAAGGATCTTGCAAGAAAATAGAAACTCAATCTTCAGACTTTTGGATAAATAATTCAATCGTCAGATTTTGCTTTCCATGATCGAATTTTAGACTTTGACACTAACTAATTTGACAAACTCTTCATGAAGCCAAATGATTCTACTAAATGGTTTTTGTCAAGTTGAGTTAGACTTGTATGAGATATCTATCCTCTTAAGTTTGAGTTGCCATGAGGATTTGCCTCCGTCGTAACAGATGCTCTAATTAGTGGAGTTATTAGGACTACAACCAGGGCCAACTCTGGGAATAAGCCCACCAAGCCCCTTAGGGACCCCGTTCCAATAATAGGGCCCCCAAATCCGAGGACATATTATATAGTTAGTATTTCAATAGTCTTACAAATGTGGTTGCTGTGCTTCGGTGGTTTGTTCTCCGCATTATATCCTTCACGTCCTGTGTTCAACTCGTGACACCGAGGTAGGTGGTTATATCCCGCTCTTATCACCGCTTATATCACCACTGAGCCACAAGGCATTTGTTGTCCTCATTTGGAACAATTAATAGATAAACAATTTTTAGAGAGGCCCTATTATTAAAACATACTTAGGGTCCCGAAAATTTTCAGGGTTGGGCCTCACTACGACAGAGTAATTAGCACTATAACAGAGAAGAAGAGCTTTCTTACGAGTTCTATCCACTATTTAACCCATCATTTTTTTTTTCTCAATAATACAGTTTTATTAGTGAAACTTGACAAATGGTACATCAAGCTAAGAGAGAGGGGAGAGGATTTCAACCAAGGTTGAAGAAAAATAAAAATATTGATGGGTCAAAGCCCAAAGACACCCGGTGGACAAATCACAAATACCTAATGGCCTAACGCAGTACGTAAAATACAAACAATGAAGCCCAAGCCCAAGAGCCTAAAAGGGGGAAACCCTAAGAAAGATCCATGATAATTTGCCAAAATTGGATATAACCAAAGATTCCACATAAGCTTTTTGGTTATCCATTTTAGAAAATTCTTAAAGTTAAGAATGTCAAGTCCCACATTGGTGTTTTTTGTCCATAACCAAAAATAATGAACACCCTCCATCACTTATTCAAATGATAAACAAAACTTGTCACATTACTTTTTCAAAGTACAAAAAATAGTTTTGAAATTTTTTAAAAAAAATATTTTGAATTTTCTTTAAGTACAAAACGGTTTTAAAAAAACAGTTTTTAAAAATAAATTATGAAAAACAGTTTTTAAAATGAACTTTTGAAAAAAAACAGTTTTTTTTAAAAGAACTTTTGAAAAAAACAGTTTTTAATAGGAATTTTTGAAAAAAAAAAACAGTTTTTTAAAATGAACTTTTGAAAAAAACAGTTTTTTAAAATAAACTTTTGAAAAAAACCAGTTTTTTAAAATTAAACTTTTGAAAAGAAAAAAAAAATTTAAATTAAACTTTTGAAAACATTGTTAAGAGAGAAGAGAGAAGATTTTTGTCATTTTGTGTAATGGTGGGTGTACTTGATTGGGTAGATGTGGGGTCCATTAAATTTGGTTATTGGCAAAAGATTGCTAGTTTTGGTTATCCAAGTGACAAAATTTGGTTAGTTGCTAAGAGCATCCACAATGGTCTAACCAAAATTGGATAACCAAAAGTTGCCACATAAGCTTTTGGTTATCCATTTAGAGGTTGCTAAAGTTAGCAATGTCAAGTCCTACATTGGTGTTTTTTGTCCATAACCAAAAATAATGAACACCCTCCATCACTTATTCAAATGATAAACAAAACTTGCCACATTACTTTTTCAAACTACAAAAAATAGTTTTGAAATTTTTTTTAAAAAATATTTTGAATTTTCTTTAAGTACAAAACGGTTTAAAAAAAACAGTTTTTAAAAATAAATTTTGAAAAAAAACAGTTTTTAAAAATAAACTTCTGAAAAAACAGTTTTTAAAATGAACTTTTGAAAAAAAAAACAGTTTTTTTTAAAAGAACTTTTGAAAAAAACAGTTTTTAATAGGAATTTTTGAAAAAAAAAACAGTTTTTTAAAATGAACTTTTGAAAAAAACAGTTCTTTAAAATAAACTTTTGAAAAAAACCAGTTTTTTAAAATTAAACTTTTGAAAAAGAAAAAAAAAATTTAAAATTAAACTTTTGAAAACATTGTTAAGAGAAGAGAGAGAAGGTTTTTGTCATTTCGTGTAATGGTGGGTGTACTTGATTAGGTAGATGTGGGGTCCATTAAATTTGGTTATTGGCAAAAGGTTGCTAGTTTTGGTTATCCAAGTGACAAAATTTGGTTAGTTGCTAAGAGGTTGCTAAGTTTGGTTATTCCAATGTGAGCACTTTTTTAAACAAACATTGCTAACTTTAGCAACTTTTTGATTTTGGTTATGCCAATGTAGATGCTCTAAGAGGTTGCTAAGTTTGGTTATTCCAATGTGAAAGACTTTTTAAACAAACATTCTTAACTTTAAGACTTTTTTGTTTTAGTTATCTGCGATGTGGATCTTTCTAAACACCTTCACCATTGGCCCCTAGAACCAAACCGTGTGCCCTCACCCGACCTCCACGAAACGCCACCATCACCGGACCACCCAACAGCACCACCCATCCCTTTGTCACTAGGCATAAAACCAATCACAACCAACATTGTCCCAATGACGATAGCTGACCGACGCCGTTAGGCATAAATGGAAACACCCAGCGATGCAACCAATGGTAGAGCCGGCGAACCAGGGATCAAGATGACGAAGAGGAAGGGAGAAGGAGAAAAGGACTGTGTGGGCGTCACCAACGGCGCCATCGCAACTATTGGAAATTTGGAGTGAATGGCCACTAGACTTTGGCTTTCCCTGCACTTCAATTTCCCATATTCATTGTGGGGGTTTTCCCATGTTATTGCAGCATTTTATGGTGATTCATTAAGGGAATTCACTCCCCTAATTCATGTCAAAGTACTAAAGTAGTTATCAAGGACCTTTTTCAGCTATAAAAGGTGGCTCCTGTATCCAGTTTTGAGACACAAGTTTTCAGCATACAAAACACTACATTTTGAGTTCGCTTTTTAGAGAGTGAGGCAAACAAAGTTTAGTTTGCCAAGGCATTCTTTGGTTGTGTCCTGACGATCGCGGTTCGAGCCGGATCAATCTTGGGATACAGATGCTGAGTAACCTCAACACCTACTAGTAGGTGGCAAATCTCTTTTAAGAATACCGTCAGAAACACAGGTTTCGGTTCACAGATTGTATATGGTTTGAATTTCTAATTCTGTAGTTTAAGTTTGTTTCGTATATGGTTTGTTCATTGTAATTTTTTTTTTTTTTTGATCCGCTTTGTTCATTGTAATTTGTAATTCATTTTCTGTTGATAATGGAAATTGTATTCTAGATTATCCGTTGTAGGGGAGGTCAGCGCGTGACCCCCTGTCGACTAAAGTCAATGTTGACCTGCCAATGAGATCGGGAAAAGTGTCGCCCATGTGGCGCGGCTACCGCGTGACACGTGGCAAACTTCGCGCAAGTTTCTGCGCCAAGGAGGGCCACTGGCGCGGGAATGAACCTCCACGCGGGTGGGCCGCTGAGACCGGGCTCTCTTGCACAAGGCGCCCCAGTGGCGCGCACCGTGTGCCCGAGTAGGGTAAAGCTTG
This sequence comes from Vaccinium macrocarpon, assembly GCA_022606695.1. Taxonomy (NCBI): domain Eukaryota; kingdom Viridiplantae; phylum Streptophyta; class Magnoliopsida; order Ericales; family Ericaceae; genus Vaccinium; species Vaccinium macrocarpon. The sequence continues at coordinate 27,868,127 of CM040181.1, read as the reverse complement.
AGCAGCTAGGGGTCATCCGAATAAAAGAATAGCCCATGGCTCCAATGACTGGCGCGGCTTAGGACATGAGCGAGAACGTGAAAAGCCAGTCCCACTTAGCCCAGGTGATGATACCTACTGCGGTCTAAAGGCAGGACCCCGGGGGCCCCCTGAGGCTTGGCTACGGTATAGGCACGATCGAATATGTCGCGACCTTGCCCTAACGGGAATAAGGGAGATCTAGTGGCTTGGTGGCTAAGAATAAGAGGATCACTGCACGAAGGAACGGCTCGCCGCCGCCCGCGGCAGCCGCACGGTGGTGACGTCACCCGTACGGTCAGGTTGTACGGAAAGGACACGTGTCGTCATATTATAGGATGACCACCTGACACCTTTTGATTGGTCCAAGGTGTCTATAAATATGGGACATCCCCCTTCAAACCTGAGAGGTTGGTGAAAATCTTAGTAGAGGCATATGCTATCCTAGAGAGAGAAAAGAGTAATCATTGAGCAAGAGGAAAACATTTCTCTAGTGAGATTGTACTCCATCTCTTGGGTCACCAAGGGTATCACTGATTCGATTGAGAGCAATCCACTGCCTTAATCATTTTTGTGCACGCCTGCTCTATTCTTCACCCTTCACTAGACCACCCCATTCCTTTCCTTCACTATGTATTTAGTGTTGGCTATCCATACCTCTCCAGCTCATCACATTACCAAGAACCATCTCCTACATCCATTAATATTGATTTTTTCCAGATAGCAACCACTGCCCCGAAGAAGACAACAAGGTCGTCGTGTCCCCTAACGAACGGCTGGACTCCGGAGACGGCTGCCAAGAAACTGCTATTTCGACTCTCACAAACGATCGGAGATCCAATAGTCGAGGAACCAAAACGCCACCGCAAGTCGCCAACCGCACCAAGAAAACCTCCAAATCTCAGACCTGCAACATAGAGAAGAAGAACCAATGTGGACGTTGCCACATGGTTCTCGACTTCGATTTGGAGTCATCACACTCGGGTTTGAGGATAGTCACCCGAGAAACCGATTTTGAAAATGACATTCATACCTTTATTTAGAAAAGGCTCTAGTTACTGATCTTTTTGTCCGAAAAGATTTTAGTTTCGAAGCCAGGTTATTGGAGGGGAAGGGTTGTAGGACACTCCCCTCACCCGATATGAAGATCGGTATCTACTTTAATGTTCGTGGGATTTTGCCAAAATATTTTATTAGTATTAAACTTTGATCATGTAGGGGGTAAGGAAATTTTCAAAAAAAAATGTAGGGGGTAAGGAACAAGGAAATAAATATCATAAAAATAAAAATGGATGCTATGGAAATAAGGAACATATAATATGTTAATAAAAATGGATGTTATGGAAATAAGGAACATATAATACTATTTTTATGAGGCTTTGACAATCACAGCTTTGCGCACGGATCCCATTGGTGCGCACAAATTGTGCTAACACAACCCAAATTTCCTTACTCTTGATTTGAACTTGGTTGTGAACATTTATTTTCACTTTATAGCTTTTCAAAATTTGATTTTCCAATAATTTTAATTAGAAGGACAAACTGATTTTTAAGCTAGGGAAGGAAAGGAGAAACCAATATAACTTAAATAAATCAGTAATCATGGATTTTCAAACAAAAGTGATGAACAAACCAATAATTTCAATTTTTATAAGTCCTGTTATGTGACTATTTTCCCCCAAAAAAAAGTGCTATTCCAGATTTAATTTTAAAAAGTTTATTCCAATAACGTGAAGGCCTATTTTTTTATCAGACTGATTTCCCTCATCCAATGTTAATGTCTCTAGTAAGTAAAAATAAAATGGAAATCATAGAATTTCAGTAATCAGTATGAAAATTGATTTTTTGAAAATGGGTTCCAGAGGAGTATTTGTGTGCATGGTTGGACACTCGTGCGCACAAATGCTTTTCCAGATTTGATTTTCTTTGAAAAATTGTTTTGACACAATGTAAACTTTATTTTGGATATAATTTCGATATAAAAGATTAAAATATATCCAACGAAGTCCCCAGACTTTACTGTGGATATAATTTCAATATAGAAGATTAAAATATGCCCAAAGAAGTCACCTCAAGGATCAAATAAATGGCCCTAAGGCCAACCTCTTTTTATCTTTAAAATACTTGAAATTTGCTCCTTTGATTTTTAGATTGTTGATGTTTGATCGTGGATGGAAGATTGTGACTTGAAAACTGAGGTTTTCAGAGGGTAGTAAAAGGGTTATAGGGTTAGAGTTTTTTAATTTTTATAGGACTTGAGGTGTAGGATTTTCAAGATATAAGAAGAAAAATGAGTTGGAGAAAGAGTGCAGCATGAAGTGGCAATAGGTGGGTGAGTTTAATAGTTTGTTTTGTTTTTTAGGAGTAGGAAGGTATTTATGGGTGTGGGGGAGTTCAAAATGGGGGTGGAAAAGGTTCAAAAAGCCCAAAAAGGGTCCCAAGAACATGGGTCCAGGTTTTAAGGAGAGACATATCAACCCCAGAGAATTGAATCAAAATGATGGAATTCTCCTACTAGATGCTTGTACGGATTTTGTGAGTAAAAGTCAACTTGTGCACACAAGTACCTTGAGGGTTTTTTTTTTTTTGGCTAATTTTTGGTTTTGTGACTTTGATGTTCAAGGGTTTTGTACAGAGTTTTTAGGGTTGATTTGCAAGGTTTGATTTGGTACTTAAAAGCATGATTCAGGCTGTTGGCAAGGCATTTTGACCTTATTTTCATCATTGGGGAGGCTGTTTAGGCCATGGTTTGAGAATCCTTGGGGCCTAAATTGGGGAACCTACAACCAAAAAAAGAGAAGAAATGAGAAGAGGGAAAGAGAGAAATAGAGAAGAGAGGGGAGATTCCCCCCGTGTGTGTGTGTTGGGGGGTGGGGGGGTTGCCGGCACCGCCCCCCACAAACGGTGCTCTGAAGTTGAAAATTTTTAGGGAGAGAGAGAGAGAGAGAGAGAGAGAGAGAGAGAGAGGTGTTTTTCGGTTTTTACTATTTTTTAACCCATAATTTAGGGGGCTGTTTGATAAAATTGAATGCTGAATTTTTTAAGCTAAAAAGCTATTTGATAAAATATATTAAGCACTGAATTAAAAATATATATATTTTTGTTCTAATTGTCTTTTAATTTTATTAATGGTCATCATGCATTTGTGATAGTAGTGGAGTGGTGATTGGGAGGTGGGGGGATGGTGGCGGTGTAACGTTGACAATGGAGTAATGGTGGTGGTGGAATGATGGTGAGTTGTGGTGGCAGTGGAGTAATTGTGGTGCAATGGTGGTGGTGTAGTGGTGGTAATGTGATGGTTATGTCGTGCTAATGGTAGTGGTGGGATCGTTGGAGTGCTAATGGTGGTGGTGGAGTGAGAGCGGTGGTGGAGTGATGGTGGTGGTGTGGCAGTGGTGCTGGTAGTAGTGGCGGCGGCGTGGTGGCGGTGGAGGCAGTGTGATGGTTGATTGTTAGTGCATTAGAATTCAGCTAGAATGAAGTAGCTCAAAGTACTTGATTTTTGTCAACTTTTTAGACTACATTTTAAGTGACACTTAATCTGTTAAGTAAGTAATATAAAATGTGGTTATCAAATCTACTTAATCACTTATTACTGAATTGATTCAATTTTAAGTGCTGAATCTGTGTTATCAAGTAAGCCCTTAGGTTGGACTTTTTTTTTTTTGGTGATCCTGAGCATATTTAGCTATAATATTTTGATAAAAACATATTGCTATTTGCTAGTATTTTGATATTGCATTTTCATTTATTAATTTCACATATATAAACGCGTTTACTATTACCTACTTATGGATTAGATAAATCACATAATTAAACTAAAGGTTTTGGCCTATTTTATTGTCGGAATATTTCTTCCTATTTTTAATCACTTCTGAGTTTTTTTAATTTTATTTTTGCTTCTAATTGTTATGGATTACTGACAAATCTAAAATTAAAAATGACGAAAGAAAACTTTAGGCAATGATTAATGACAAAAATAATTCTAAAACAAACATAATTTTGAATTATCTCTGTCTTTAGCAAATTATTTTAAAGTTTCTGGTCATAATTTAACCTTTTGGATTCCTCGAACAAAAATTTTGTGCAAAACTAATAAATATTTATGAAGGAATAATGTTTTCTAAAAAATAATCCAGTAATAAGGTCATGACCAGAAAAGAAATAAAGACAAAAAATACAAAGTACTGGCCCTTTTTCTTTTTTTTTTTTTCTAAGGTGTCGTATTGTACAAAGTTTATTCAATTTTATGCCATGTTTTAATACTTTTCTAATTTTTTTCACGTATGATTAATTCATAAAATTACAATGAAAAGTAAAACAAAATCTTTTTAAAAAATATAAGACAAAATAGTTTAAGAATGATGGGCGTAAATCAAGAAAAAAAAATTGGGTGTCGAATGGGCACCACATGTCCGTGTCCATGCCCAAGCACTCAATTCGACTGGCCAAAATACTTTTAGATGGTCCAAATTTTAATCCCTCTCTCCCCTGTTTTTCTCTTTTTAAATCTAGATTGTTCAAAAGTATTTTAAATGGCCAAGATGGCTACTCGGGTATGACCACGTAGTGCTCGCTTGGCACCCAAAATTCTTCTAAATCACATAAGTAGTATAATAGTACTACTATTCCCTCTGTCCCATATTATTGGGTCTCTTTACTTTTCTGAACGTCTCAAAAAATTATTTGTCTCAAAAAATTATTTCTATCTCATAATCTATGATATTTTTTGTCATTTCAATAATTTTGTTTAATAAAACTAATTAATATCAATCAAACAAGATTCATATTAAATATAAAAATCATAGACAATTTTTTGAGATATCCAATAAAGAAAAAAAAACCCAATAATAAGGGAAGAAGGTAGTATGAACCTCTAGATGATCAAAAAATCATAGGCAGTGTTTGGTTAGATAATTTAGTTTAATTTTGATGATGTCATTTGTAAGCTCCAAAAAGCGGCATCCTTTTTTGTGTTGGCAATTCCATCCGACAAATCACATTTTTACATGTATTTCTTTGATTATCGAGTTGTAATTCTTTTAAGTAGAAGTCTGTATAGGATTAGAGTGGAAGCAATCTCTTTGTAATGTCATTTGAAGTGTTAGTGTTTTTAGTCGGTCGACAGCATTTAGAATGGGAAGATCAATCATGCAATCAATCGGCTTCTCAATCGAGTAACTCTAATTTTTAGCACAGGTCGTGGACCATGGTATGAAACAAGTTTCAGAGCATAGTGATTAATCAAGGGATCGATCGGGTTCTTACTCGGGTATCTCCGAAAATCAGATCTACAATGTTCCGATTAATCGGCTTACGATGCGATTGATCGGATTGACATCTTTATAAATATATGTCATCCGTTTAACATCTAGGGCAAGAAGAGTCGGCTAAAAGAAAGAAAATTGTTTCTTTGTTTGTTCTTCAATACAAAAACACCAAGAAGGTTGATTGTGGATCTTGAAGCACTTTGTTCATAGATTGTTAATCAAAGCTTCAAGAGGTTTCTACATCTTCGTTCTAGTTCGATTTCCGGTGGATTTCCAGAATAACATTTGGAAGGCTCGTGGATTCGAGGCAGCGGCAATCAAATACTGGGTGTGGTGAACAAGGAGTCGGCAATCGATCTTAGGTCAATTGCGAGGAGTCTCAATTGTGAGTAAGGTCATTTGTAACCACACAATGATTTTTATAGTGTTTGATTCCTTCCCGTGGCTTTTGCCCATTTAGGGTTTTTCCACGTATATCTTTGTGTTCATCATTTTTCTTCAATTCTTATTTATTTGCTTTAATTAATTGGTAGCAAAATAGGAATTTCACTTGGTATCAGAGCAGGTCGCTCGTAATCTGTAGGAATTTTTTTCTTTCCTAAGTGGATCCTTAGTCACGATGAACAATAGTTTGAATGTGAGTCATCATTCCAATCGCGTCCCGATTTTGGACGATGAAAACTTTGATTATTGGAAGTTTTGGATTAAAGCTACAATGAGGTCAGTCGATGAGGAAATTTGAAAATCATGTGTGAAAGGGTACAAATATCCCACAAAAGTGGAAAACAATGTGACCCTCCCTAAATTAAGCTCAGAATTATCCCCTGCCGAAAAGGTTGCGCTTCAGGCTAATAATCGTGCTCTCGATATACTTTTTAGTGCTGTAGATATGATTGAGCATCAAAAAATTGCAAATTGTGAGATTGCTAAGGAAGCGTGAGATATATTAGTAACATGTCATGAAGGGACTCATGTTGTTAAACAATCAAAACTTCAGAGACTTACCACTGAGTTTGAGACAATTAGGATGGAGGAAGATGAGATCTTTAACGTTTATTACTCTAGGTTGATTTCCGTTGTCAATAGTTGTGAAACCCTAGGTGAGCCTATCCCTCCTTTTCGTGTTATTAAAAAGATTTAAGATCACTCCCTGAAAGATTTAAAACCAAGGTGACAATGCTTCAAGGTAAAGAAAAACTTAAGAATAAGTCTGTCGAAGAAGTTGTTGGTATCCTTCAGACCTATGAAGCAAATATGTTATAACCTGATTCTTATAAATCCAAAACAAAAGCTTTGGCTAAGTCGATTGCTTTTTCTAGTTTTCAAAAAGATAACAACAATTCTAATAGTGATGTTGATCTTGACTTTGAAGCTATGATCTTATTTACCAAACAATTCAAAAAACTTTTTAAAAAGAGACCTACTGAAAATGAGTTTAGAAACCAAAATTCAAACAAGAGAAAAATTTATTCTTTTAGTGGAAAAGAAAAAAGGGGAATAAAGGAATCACCACTTGGACCTAAGTGCTTTGAATGTCATGGGTATGGTCATCTTGCCCATGAATGTGTCAACAAGCTGAAAAAGAAAACAAATTATAAGGCTAATATTACTTGGGATGATGACAGTGATTCTGAAAGTTCTAAGGAAGGTGAAGAAGAACACACTAATTTCATTGTGTTTGGTGCTTCTTTACACTCTTAGACTAGTGATAAACTTAGTGATAATGTGATGCAAGAGTTTTCAGATGATAGTGAAAATGAAGATGGCAGTGAGTTTAATGATGAGAATGACTTGAGAGAGTCATATGATCAACTATACTGTGAGAGTGCTAGGATTAACAAAGTTAATCTCAAACTAGTAGGGAAGTGTTAGTCAGTAAGTGAGAAGCTAGTGGAAGTGAAAAACCAGTTCGATGAACAACAAGGTCTTCTTATAGTAGTCACAGAAGAAAGAGACAAACTTAGGAAGGAGGCAGTTGACTATAAAGCGAAAATTAAAGCCTTGGAAGAATTGAACAATGTCTATGAAGGCAAGGTTGAAAAATTGAATAATGAACTTACTAGAGCTAACTGTGTTTTTGAGCGAATGAAAGCAGGATCTAAGGCATTGGATGATATGTTGAATAGTCAAAGATCACCTAGTGACAAGAGTGGACTTGGCTTTCATGGAGCATCGGTCTCTCAACGGCCAGGAGAAAAGGTATATGAGAATAAATCCAAAGAGGTAACTTCTAAGCTACATTCAACAGCTGTTTCTCAAATAAACGTTGAGAAAGCTCACATTTTGAAAGATGATAAAAATCACAAGTTCATCCCCACATGTCCTTACTGTCAACTTAAGGGTCATATTAAACCCCACTGTTATAAACTCTATGGCTATCTCATCACTAATCATATTCATGCTCCTCAAAATATGGGTAATTATGATCAGATTGGAAACATGAAACCTAGAGCTCATCATAGTAAGTTGCATACATCAAATATTTCACATTCCCATGTAGCATATTCTCACAATTATGACACACATGTGCCAACATGTCATTTTTGTGGTCTAAAGGGTCATATTCGACCTAGGTGTTTTCAATTTAATGGGTAGCCACATGCTTCTTTCAATCATCAACAGTTTAATAATTATGAGGGTAGAACCCGTAGAACCCAAAAGCCTCAATGTAAGGTGTATCAATAGGAAAATGTCATGAATACGAACCCTAAACATGTGCATAAATTTTTTGAAAGTGTTGAGAAAGTCAAGACTAGATCTACATGGGTGAGGAAGTCAAATTTAAGACCTCATACGGATTTATCTATCAATACTCTAGATGATGTTGGATCATCCAGAGATGTTGACCTATCTTTTTGAGGTTTGTTCTTGGGTCCATAGTCTAGGTTGATCTACATTACTTATCTTGCACCTAGTACTATGTGTTAAGTCATTTACCTAGTGTTATTACTTTTCTAATTTAGTAGTTGATGTTTATTATTTTTCATTTGTTTCATTGAAAAGATTAAAAAATAAATAAATAAATAAATAATTCAAAAATATTTTTTATTTTTGGTGACTTCATTCTGTGTCAAGTTACTATCATCAATTTATCACGGAGATGAACATTCTTAATAGAGTATGCGCATGTGTTGTGATTTCTCACTCTTAGATGCATTTAGATAATGAGTGTTGCACGCTACATTGCCGTTTGTCTCCACTACTTCACAAAAATGCTAGGTTGCTCCTTATTTACGTTAGTCTCATGTATCTAGTCGTTTTCTTGTGTTCGCCTCTTTGAGATTGACCTATGGCTATTATTCTCATGTGCTATAGCCATTTTGATAGTAGTATATTGTTTACCTATTCGGGCGTTCATTGAGTAACCGGGCAATTGGGATGAGGTACTCTCCCTCCAAGTGTTCGCGTCAAAAAATGGATAGCTCTTGTGAATGTAGTTTTATATTGTTTACATATCCAGGTGTTCATTGAGTAACTGGACAATCGGAGTGAGGTACTCTCCCTCCAAGTGTTCGCGTCAAAAGATGGATAGCTCTTGTGAAGGTAGTTTTATATTGTTTACCTATCCAGGCGTTCATTGAGTAACCGGACAATCAGGGTGAGGTACTCTCCCTCTGAGTGTTCACGTCAAAAGATGGATAGACCTTGTGAATGTAGTATTGAACCACTTTCCTAGTAACCGGATCATCCGGCTCTATCCAGTCCGTATGTTCATGTAAAACGGCAGTGGGGTAAAAAAGAAATTTCAGTGTTTGTGCTGTTCTCTAAAAATTAAAAAAGAAAAAGAAAAAGAAAAATGGAGGATGTGACTTTGAAGGGGAGTATTTAGCTTGCTCATTCGCTAATCACATTGAGGACCTAGCTCGGTTTGACTTCTTGAGGGGGAGGTGTCTTGAAACACCTAGTATACATGAGAATCGACGAACTTAATGAGTTGAGCTTGATATGATCTTTGTGATTCACACACACATTCTTTATCATTCGGTCATGTTGTGTGTTGCATTCTTAGTCTGATATCACTAAAGTGTATTTCACAATATTTGTTTATGTTTTTTTCTTGATGTATGTATTCATGGTTATTAATGATAGTGATAAGAGCAGGTGTGTCACATGTGATCGTTTTCATTTATTTACTCACTTTTTTTTTTGTGTTCATGGTTTCTATTTTTTTTTTCTTCTTTCCAATATATTTTCGGTGTTTCTATATTTTTCTCTTGGTCACATTGTTTTGCTCCTTTTTATGTTTAAATCCAGTAATGAATTTTCATGGGGTTTTGGCACTGTACGAACAAGGGAATATTATTTTTAAAAGGATACTTTCACTGAACACCACCTCCACGCCGTGCCTACAGTTACTGACTTTCTTTTGGCTGTTATTTTGTCTTTGCTTAGTGGTTGTTTTGCTTAGTAAATATGTTCTGCTGGGTGCACTATCTTCTAGCTATTTTGTTTTTGCTGCCACGTCGTTTATTGGTTATGTTGGACTTGGTTATTAAGCTTTCTATATAGTTTAGTATTTTTGCGCATACTTGTTGTTGCTCTTGATCTATTGTTTCCTTTAATCCTTGGTTTTGTTACTTGCTCTTTGTCCTTTCACGACAAAAAGGGGGAGTAGCTGCTATTTATGCTTATGCTATCTAACTATTTGGGTGTTTGAGTTGTGGTTGCATCATACAATTAAGAGCTAATCATACCGTTGAGGGATATTTTTATTTGGGTAATGTGTTTTATCATAGAAGTGCTAAAAGGGAAGAACATCAAGTGTAATGAGTGGAGAAATATAAAGAAATAAATAAGAGAAATAATGATGTTAACAAAATTAAAACTAAAGCTAAAATTAAACTAAAAAATGAATATGGCTTTCACCAAACAAAATACTGAGTACAAATCATGGAGGGCAACCTTGTCGGAAGTGTTGGTTTTTGGTTACTGGTTTGTCCGGATGCTCCTAGTTTCAACTCTGTCTCTCCTTCTCTCCCTCGTACTTTATGTTGTTCTTCTGAAATCTCTCTCTTTTCACCTGCCTCTCTCTCTCTCTCTCTCACACACAAACACACACACACACACACTCACACACAAGCACCAACTCGAGGTCATGCTTTGGGAAGTTTTGTAGATTCCTGTAGGATCAAATGATGGATTATAGGGCTGTGGGTTTGGAGGGTTTTGTGGGTCCAGATAACAGATCTTCTTCTCAACCTGTTTCAGACTCAGAGACCACCAAGCAAAAGTTTAATGGATCTGGGTTTCTCAAGCAACGCGGATCTGGGTCGGGTCAAGATGAATATTGGAGGGCCTCCAAAGTGGGCCGAACTGTTGATTCTGAATCCCCGAAAATTGTGTTTGGAACTTCTCTGCTGATGAGATCTAACAGTGGCCAACAAGAACATCAGAACATGATCAGCTTCTCTTCCCCCAAATCAGAATCTCCTTTACTCAATAAAAATGGTGGATTTGCTGAAAGGAACACTCAGAACGCAGACTCTCAGTATTTTCGGCACACACCTTGTGCTTACACTAGAAATGGAGGTATTTTTTTTCCCCAAAGCAGAAATATAACCAAATTAGTATATGGGTTTTGTTTAGCTTCTTTTACGTTAGATGGTGATCTTGATAAGTAGAGTTTGAGTGAGTCCATTGTGAATGCATCTGATTTGGGTAACTGTATTTTGCTGAAATGGGTTTGTTGACAAGTCCTATGGCATGACTTCTTTGTGGGGCATGGATAGGTCTTTGAGTGGCCATCTAATGAAGTTTCATTTTGATATTGATTTCACAGTTTGCGGCCAATAAAATGGAAATGAAATCAACTCTTGCCAAGAAATAAAGTCGAATTTTTCCTCTTACAGTTTTTGTTTCGTGTAAATTTTTTTTTCTTGGAGAACTTGATATGTTATGTTATGGTTTAGAGATTTGCGTTATAGCAGAACCAGATTGAGGTTAACCAATAGGGTAAGGAGGACTTCAAAGGGATTTTTGAGTCGCTTTCAATCCTCTACCTTTCCTATCTATCTTCTCTTGCTTTCAAAGCCAAAAGAAGAAATGATTTTGTTGGGGTCTTAAATGGTGCTGTCTAATCATCTCTGACTTTGCTTTTCTTTGGGTGCTAAGGTGTTATTTCTTTTTCTGTTGAACCCAATTCTAGTAGGAGGTTAAATCAACTAGGCTACTTGAAATCGGCTCCTATTTGTCTTACATGAATGTATTAACACAGGACTCATTTTTAATCCAGATAAAAAAAAAAAACAGGACACATTTTTAACTTCCTATAGTTATTTTACCAAGCACGAATAACATACTGTTTGGCTTCCTTAGCTTATGTTGTCTATATAGAATCAAGATACCCGATTGACTCGTGATTGGCTCGAATAAAGCTCATTGCAGATCAACTCAACTAATTTACCTAAGAAAACATTCTTGAAGCTTGTTTGAGTTATCAAACCTAACTCGTACAACCAAGAACAGACCGAGATGTGGATGAGTCTGGGTGACCAACCTATTCAAGTTTCAAACTTTCTTTGGAATCATAGTAGTTTTTCTGAAAAATGTCAAAATTATATGAGTTCTCCTGCCCCTAATTTTTATAAAAAATCCAACACCCGCTCACATCCAAGAACTATTTTAAAAATTCAATAATCGTCTTCCTAAGATTGCATGCACGTGCAAAAAATTTAGCACAGGGTTCAATTTTTTTAACTTTTGGAATGGAGTGATGCAGAGAATTTGTCTAGTCTAAACTCTAAAGTTATAGAGTGATTGGAAATATCTACGAACTTTTTTTGATACCTTTTATGTAAGAGGTATTTGCAGAAAATCAACTTCACCTTTTATATGTGAGAACGAAAATACTGTTTGCCCACCAAATGTTAAAATCTTGCATCCATCCTTGTGCACAACTTATTACTTGCCTCAACCAGGCTGATCTGCAGACCTAGTTTCCAGAATTTGGTACCACGGGTTTTGCACTACTTACAAGTTACATCCTTTGTCACCCATTTATTCTACTTCATAAATTTCAATCCTTATTTTCGTTTTCATTTTCATATTTCAGGTTCTGGTAATGGAGGCATGCGTGCCCCTCTTCCGGGGGGCTAGGGGCCATTTACTCCATCCCAGTGGGTTGAGCTTGAGCACCAGGCCTTGATCTACAAATACATGCTAGCAAATGTACCTGTTCCATCTAATTTACTCGTACCCGTCAAAATTTCCCATAACCCATTTGGGTCATCAGGGTTGTTTTCTGCATCCTATCCCTCCAGCTCATGTAAGCATCTCCCGTTCAGTGAAATCCTAACCCCATAAAAGTATTGTTTAAATTGATTTTATATGCTGAAATCTGTCCGACTGGCTGGCTGTGTTTGCGTGGCTGTTTTTGATGAAAGTGAATGAGGGGTTGTCATTCAGGCATTCAAATTTCTAACTAGAATTTAATGCTAATCTTGTACATATACAAAATCCTCAATGACGTAGCATAATTCATGAGAAATTAGTTAGCGTACTAATCCAAACGAGATACGCTCTTGAATCCATGAGTATTCTTGAATCCACAAGAAGAGAGATGAAAAGTTGTTTATTGAATAATAGTTATTTTGCCCTTCGGCTGACACCCCTATTTATACTAGTCGGAGTCCTAATAAAAAAGGAAATTACGAAGGAAATAATATCAAGTTTTACCAAAACTAAATTAGGAATGTGCAAAACAAGCGGCAAAAATAAGATCTCATAATGATTGTAAATAAAAGAAGTTACCAAAATAATGTTTTCATAAGTGACAGTCTTTAATATCTTGTCCTACATCACTCAACTAGAATGTTGTGGCAGCTGGAATTTTAAAAGTGAAATATGAGGCTGGCAGCCACCATTATGGGTCCTTTTGGTATGACATGATTAGACCAATATATGTTCTAAAATTTTCACATATCTTTTGGTTTACGTGTATATCATTACTGACTTCTAATTTGTTGTTCAACTTTAAGAACCTCATGGCTTATTCATGAAGTCAAGCCATATGACTTGTCATGACTTCAAATTAGCCAATTATGGGCTTCTGATATAGTCTACTTGTTTGATGTAGAATTCACTTTCCTCCATTTAGCTAGTTTCTGTTAGTTTCCTTCTCTTTCTGGTCAATGCAGTGGGATGGGGTTCTTTCCATCTAGGTTTCTCCGGCAACACTGATCCTGAACCTGGGAGGTGTCGCCGAACGGATGGAAAGAAATGGCGGTGTTCAAGAGATACTGTTGCCGACCAGAAGTACTGTGAAAGGCACCTAAACAGGAACCGCCATCGTTCAAGAAAGCCTGTGGAAGGCCAAACTGGCCAAGCTGTCTCTGGATCCTCTCCAAAGGTGGCACCGATTTCTTGTTCCACTTCAACATCAAATAGCATCAACATCATGCAACACCAATTCAAGGGCATACATTCTGGTGCTGACAAACCTTCTGCAGATGTGCTAGTCAACAGGTAAAGGATAATTTTTTATTTTCTGATACAATCTTCTTTATTAGTTTACTATGCATTGTATTTTGAATCTCTAAGGATAAAAACCAGTGTTACCAATGTCTCGTATCCTAAAGTACTTTTTTGCTCGATATCTGTGCATTTTTTTGTAGCACCTTAAAATCCATAGAAGTTTTAGTTTTCAATTTATTCATTAAAAACTCATTTCTAGCATTGTTGTGACTATTTTTCCCTCCATTTTCTCTCGTTAAAGCTCCATTTTTCTAGATTTCTTGCTTTTTACATTTGCTTGGTCTTTCTTGCTTTTTACATTTGATTGGTCTCCCACAACAAAACTTAGTATGATAACTAGAAATTTTTTATGTGGTCTTTTGGATCACAAAATCACTCTTTCAGAATTGAAATCATACCATGCATTCCAAAACTTATGAGAGTAGTTGCGTGTTCTAGTGACAGAAATTATTATTGTTTCAAACTGAATGAAAGTGCATACAGCATATGTTTTACTCAAGAGTAGACCCCATTGGTAGTCTTAGGAATGCAGAGTTGAAATTGCTTTTGGAGGAACCCTTTGAGCATTTTGCATACCTTGTCCTGTGTCTCAGGATTAAGTCTTGTAGGTATAAATTATTAGGGGTTTTTGCATATCTCTCGTTTGCTACTCCTGACATTTGATCTTTTACTTTCCCTTCCCCCTGTGGGGAAGGGGAAGGGACCACAGCCACTTTTGTTTTCATGCTATTTCTCATGTGTTTTACTAACAGACGAGAATGTATGCAGCAGAATGAAAGATCCTAAAGGCCTCTCTATGCCTTCTTCTACGACCAACCTGAAGTCTAAAGAGTACCCGATGTCCATTCCAAAGCAGCATATCACAAAGGAAGAATCCTTGGGCTTTGGACTCGTCTCTTCTGATTCCCTTCTCAATCCTTCACAAGAGAGCTCCTACGTGAATCCGAGACACTATAACTCTATCCTTGACTTCAACGACCATAAATCCCAAAGCCAACATTCACTTCGTTATTTCACGGATGACTGGCCTAAGGATCAATCCAATCGTGCCACCATGGCCTGGCCTGAAGAACTGAAATCTGACTGGACCCAACTCTCAATGTCGATTCCTATGGCCACCACAGATTTCTCATTGACCTCATCCTCTTCACCTCAAGAGAAAATCACCCCTTCACCACTTAGGCTATCTCATGAGCTTGACCCGATCCATATGGGTTTGTCGGTGAATAGAAGCCTTAATGAATCTACTGAAAAGCAGACGAACTGGATACCTGTGTCTTGGGGAAGTGCAATGGGGGGACCATTAGGAGAGGTTTTGAACCTAAAAACTGGTGTACTCAATGGCAGCCCTCAAATGGGATCTTCTCCTACGGGGGTATTGCATAAGACAACTTTCGTTTCGCTTTCGAATAGTAGTTCGGGGAAGAGCAGTCCCAGAGCTGACAACATGCAAACAAATGAAACTAGTGGTCTTGGTGGTGATATGATCAGTTCAACTCTTGCAAGTCCGTTCACCATTCCTTTGGTGTAATAAACATCTGATATGATGGAGAAAAGATAGACTGGGAAAAGAAAAGCTATGAAGTTTCGAGAGTGTTTGAACACCTCGATTAAACTCAAAATCTCTCTCAATAGCCCTTTGAACTATGTTCTGCAGAAGTTTCTAAGGTGGGATTTGGCCGATTTCCATGAATTGATATTGGTAATCTTTTATGTGTGTCTTATATTATCTTTAGTAGAGATTCAGTTCCTTGGGATTATGATTCGTTGTTTCTCTTCTTTGCCTGTTATGTTTAATCCGATTCTACTGTACAAATACTGTACGAGAAAAATGCTTAGCCAAAACTAAGCTTTTCATGTGGAATTACATCGGAAATGCCTTGCCAGCGTTGCATTTGAGATTCAATTTGGTAGTGTGATGGGCTCTTGTCCTGATTGGGGTTCTAGATACTGTTCTGAAATTTTCATTTCCTTTCATTGGCATACCATATGCTTTGCTTAAATCGAAGTACACGATTTGGCATTCATGGATGGTTGAGAGGCCAAGCAGTCTTTTCGTACTGCGAAATTTGTTTTCCGTTTTTACCACATGAAAGTACGAGTTTGGATTTCATTTTCCACCACCATTTCTGGGCAGTCCGCGCAACTCTAGAGAAATTCGCCGAGTCATTTTTCATCTGATTTCATATTTGACTGTTTTCTAGTTTCAGTTAGGGAGGATAATTTGGTGAGGCTGCCGCAACTCGTTTCCATTTCCTGTCCCTGTTCAGTCCACATTTCTAGATGGGCATTATGAAACTGGGTCCAGATTGTTAGTTTCATAAGCTGTTCCTTCTCCAACCATTAAATATTTAAATCTACCGGTTAAAGAGCGGAAGAAACCCTAGTTGCAAGCAAGCCATTTCCTATACCCCTAATTTGATGACCCAACTCCTATCTTGTTACCAAGCCAGGAAATCGATTTTGTAGTTGCCTTCTATCAGACCCCAGACAACTAGGAAGAAGATTGGACTGATCAAAGATCAGAATGATATTTCCCTGTAAATTGCCCTCACGCGCTCTCATTTAATTTGTTTTAATAACTGCCACTGACGACAACTAGAAAGAAAAATGATAATTGAATGATGATAGACAGGGCCGGCTCCGAGTTTCTTGAGGCTTAAAATAAACTTTTTAAAGGGAAAAAAAATGGGTATGCAATCTTTTTTGCATAGTGAATGATTCTTGAGAAAGAAAAAGTATTCATTAGAAAGGCAATGAAATAATTTGAGACCATAAGTACTCATAATCAATAGCCATTACAATACATTAAAAATTGTCATTTAAAGAATACTCTTCTAGTATTTTTAGCAACAAAAGTACTAATTAAACTTGCATAATTAAGGTTTAGTTTGGCTAACTTGTCAAAAATGGTTTATTGGTTTATTTGGTTTTTGTCCTTATTCAATTTTTTTTTGCATTTATTAGTTTTCGGTCGATTTTTTGAGGTTTCTTGGCTTGTCTCGACGAGAGGAATCTAAAAAGTATAAAATTATTAGCCAAACTTAAAGTTTTGTGAATAAAGAAAAAAAAAACCAAAAAACGTAAAAAAATTTGAATAAGGACAAAACCAAATAAACCAATAAACCATTTTTGACAAGTTAGCCAAACAAAGCCTAAGTTTCTCCACCATAGCCTTTTCAATAGACAACATAGCTAGTCCGTTCGGTCTCTCTTGTGACATCGTCGACCTAAGTTTTGATCAACTTCAACTTCACCAAAGACAACTGTTAATCAGAATAATCAACAGTATTCTGTATGCAATCCACACATTTTGAAAAACAAACTATCCATTGTCTTCAAGTAATTGAACACATCAATAGACTTTCTTAGCTTTTTTGGTAAAATTTCTTTCAAGACTTTAAATTCCGAACATAATCCTTCCCATCAATATCAAAAAGCTCATCTCTTTTCAAAATATCTTCAGGATTACATTTGGGACCTTTCACTTGGGCCTTATTTTAAATTAGGCCCTCAAATTTTTTAGACAAATTAAACTTAATTTTTTTTATTGATACCTAGTAATTATATGGACCTATATTATTGGGGGCCTCAAAAAATAGACAAAATTTGGAGGCTACAACGGTTGCTTTACGGACTTTAGCCCAGAGCCGGCTCTGATGATAGATTGAAAAAGAGTTCATATGTGACATACTTGAGAATTGAGAAAAGAAATACATGTGAAAGGGTTGCTAGCAAATCGATCACACACCATGATAAAGTTTGATCAGCCAAAATTTCTCGCCCAAACCACAAAAAATGACCCAAGTTGCTCACTCGGTTCTTTTATGTTCATCTACGGATGGACCTTTACAATTTTGGTAACTGACGACATTTTTATAGAATTACAAGATTACTCGTTTATAAGATCACAAGATTATTCTTTTTGAAAGGAAATTACAAGATTATTCTGACGTGCTCTTTTTCTGACTTCAGTAAGTTTTTTTTTTTTTTTTTGGCTTATTTTTTATTTATTTCTCCATTATGCTTGAATTATTTCTGGAATTGAAATGACATTGTTTTTTTCGATTTTTCAGCACACCACAATTTGGTTATTGACAGCAAGTCTCTCCGCTAGATATCTTATGAATCACATGGGCTTGGTCACAACATGTGCCTATGGGCTTGCAAAGAAATGGATCTTCCGCAATCCCAATGGCGATAAGGAGTGGAAATGGCTACTTGCGGGAGTGAGATCGTCTTTTTTCAAAGACCACCCTAGTGTGCGTTCAAAGTTGTACAGTGGATGTCGTTCCAGATCTGGCTCTTGTGCAACTGGAGCACCCTAAGGTAAATTTGGGTTCAAAGTAGCTACTTTTTGCACTTTGCAGGCAACCTTTGCTGCCCGGTGAGCAAGTCTATAAAATCGGTCATCCGAATGAACTTGCTGTTAGGAAACGAATCCCAGAACCCAGTAATTGCGCGTACAGATTAAACAATAAAAATAAATACAAACCCTACAAGGCGGAATTAAGGTTTACCTCTCATCCGTAGACACGAACGCTGGTTGACTTGTTTATTTGAGAACTTGACAGACCTAATTACTGTATGCAACAAGTTTTGCTCGACAGTACCTCATGATCTTCTGCCATATTCCCTTATATCTCGATCATGTAGCCAAGTGTGGACTTCTACATGATCTCTTTGTTCTCTCTCTCACAGCCTCTATTCTAAATTTCTGAATGACTGTTTTTGTGACCTAGAGAACATAACGATATATTTATAGGGCTAGAGCAGGGACCTGAGGAGAAATAAATCTGGGCTCCTTGTGTAAATAAGAAAACCTAATCCCACCCGGATTCTATTCTTATTTCACAAATTATAATTCACACCACTAAAGAATTATAATTGCACTCCCATCTTTATCTCGATTATATTTCGAGCTCCATGTTATTAAATACTTATTAATCTCCCCACGTTAAGATTACAGATACACGTTGATTAAATGTCGATTACTAACACTTGCTCATTGCATTCGTTTCGGAATGTTTTCATCTTATCGGCCAAAAAATGATTTTAATCAAGGAACACTTGATTCAATCACGCTGCTCCCTTTTGAAAAGTATTCCCTAACATTTCAATTCATGGAAATTGGTATGGTTGTGGCTCTGGGTAACTCTGGAAGCCCTCTTGTTACTACTGAAGGGCAGTACAGTGGCATCATATTCGCTGGATTAGAGGAGATAACACAGTTCGCAAGCGGCGGTATCAACCATTGTCGTCCCAATTTATCCCAACTTAATCCGTTCGCTTAACTTTTTTAAGAAACAAAAAGGATACTGAAAGTGTTTTTCTACATGAGTGGGGAAAAGGGGCTTGGTGAGAAAGTCCATAGATGTAGCATTTGGTGTTTTTATTGGTATTTGTAACTTTGAAGTAGTTAGAAAGGTCCAGTATCATAGAAATCTTGTTTCAGGGTTACAAATGAAAATGCCAAGCCCCTCATGTAGAAAAATGCTGTGAGTATGCTTTTTATTTCTTAAAAGGTTAAGCAAACAGATTAAGTTGGGATCAATTGGGAAAGCAATGGCCGATACTGCCCCTTGCGAACTGTGTATCTCGTCTAATCCAGTGACTTTGATGCCTCTGTCTGCCCTTGGCAGTAACAAGAGGGCCTCCGAAGTTATC
Organism: Vaccinium macrocarpon; assembly: GCA_022606695.1. Classification (NCBI taxonomy): domain Eukaryota; kingdom Viridiplantae; phylum Streptophyta; class Magnoliopsida; order Ericales; family Ericaceae; genus Vaccinium; species Vaccinium macrocarpon. The sequence continues at coordinate 27,848,700 of CM040181.1, read as the reverse complement.
AGAGCTGCAATCATATCAATTTCCATGAATTGAAATGTTAGGGGATACTTTTCAAATGGAAGCAGCGTGATTGAATCAAGTGTTCCTTAATTAAAATCATTTTTTGGCCAGTAACGTGAAAACAGTTCGGAACGAATGCAGTGAGCAAGTCCATTGGGATGACAGATCATATAGACTTGCTCACCGGCCAGCAAAGGCCCACTGCAGAATGTGGCTACTTTAAGCTTTGAACCCAAATTTACCTTACTTCTTGTCGCCATTGAGATCGCGAATGATACATTACTTTGCAAGTTCGTGGGCCATGTTGCGACCAAGCTGATTCACAAGATATCCACTGGAGAGACCAATCAACCAATAACAAAATTGTGGTTTGCTGAAAAATCGGAAAAACAATGTATGTCAGTATGAGAAATACTTCGGCATAATAGAGAGAAATAAAAAATATAGGTGGCAAAAGAAAAAAAAAAAAAAACTTACTGAAGTAAGAAAATGTTGGAACATTTCCAAAATATTTAATAAATATTAAATGTTGTAATTGGTAAAAAAAAAAAAAAAACTTACTGAAGTAAGAAAATGTTGGAACATTTCCAAAATATTTAATAAATATCAAATGTTGTAATTGGTGAACGGTCTTAATCCAATAGGTGTGTCTATTTAAGTTAAATGAATAGATGCAACTATTGGATTCAGTGCAAGGAATGTGTCTATTCGGTTTAAATGAATAGACATAATCATACCAAAAGGTACGACTGTTAAGGTGAATTGAATAGACATAATTGTTGGATTTAAACGAATAGATGTGACCATTGGCAAACGGTCACATCTATGCCTATATATAAGCTAGGGATTCACTCAAAACGTATGGATGAAAACGCATTCAATTCACTCTCCCTCACTGGAACTCTCTTCATTTATTCATTATTGGTGGCTCGTAAAATTCAAAGTTATTCTCGTTCTTCTTCATCTGTGCATGATGCAGTTGGACAAATAGTCAATCGGATTGAGCTTCATTGTATCTTTGAGTCGAATTCGCCAGTAACCCGGTGCACACCAAATTCACTTGAATTGGTGAGGGTGAATATCATCTTAAGAAAAACAATATTGTAACGCGCCTTGAAACAACCAATGATTTCTCTATATTTATCCACTTCCATCGATTATGCAATTTTTGCACTAACAGAAAAGAGCTGCACTGTCCCGCTTTTGACGCCTTCCAAAACCTTAGAAGCACGGTGAGTATTCTCAGGATGCAGAACTCGAGAGTAGCTCCGAACAATGCTATTGGGGCAAAAGATACCAACATCCCCAACAATGATTGTTCCATTGCCTTCGGATAACAGAAAGTAAAACCCCTTTGATCGTTTATGTTATACAGGAATTAACTGTTCCAATATTGGTAAAGGCAGCAACTGGAGAGGCAGCGACGTGATTTTAGAGTCAAGATAGTATCCACATAGGAACTATTGAAGGTTCAGCCTTGATTTGATGTTTGCACTCTGCAGACCATTTAATGAATCTGAAGAGATAATCTTTGATGTACGTTGCATCTTTCAACAAAAGCTTAATGTATCCTTTGGAAATGCTGGGAAAAAAAAAAAAGATATGGGTCAAAAAGGTGAAATTGTGAAATGCAAAGATGCATTTTTGGAGCTGACGCTCTTCTTTTTGTTACGATTCTTTTATAAAATAAAAAACTCCAACTTGAACGAAAGATCAGAGAACTTTCCATTTAGGAAATCAAGAAAGATGAAATGCTAGAGAGATAGAGAGAGAGAGAGTAGATACATATATATACACATAGAAGCTCGCAAATCAAATCACCGTTTTACTTTCGTTTTTGATCCGGAATCTCTGTTTACTTTTTTACCTTCTTGTGTCTTCCTCTTGTTGATCATAGCCCCCATTGCTGACCTACCAGCTGTTGAACTGGTTTTGAGAAGTCTAATAGAAGAGATAGCACACCACATTTTCCAAAGGGATAAGCCTGGAGGTACAGAAAAAAAAAATGTACAGAAAATGTACAAAGCTCTCTCGGGGACCCATTTTTGGGTTCCACACGAGTGATCCAAACCGATAATTGTTCTTAGAACATTTTTTCGAGAGGCTCTACAAAAAAAATCAGCTCAATCGAACGGTTAAAAATGCTTGAACCAAAGCCCCATTGTTGCAAATCAAACTTTTTTTATCCTTGTTGAACTCTGTTATTTTGGTTGTCTTTTAGGTGGGTTGATTCGTGGTCGTTTGGTTCCTTGCTTTTAGACTTTGTTTTCCTTAGGTGTTTCTTTGTTCTAGGGTTTGTTCCCATGCGTCTGTAATTAGTTTGGTTCAATATAATTTTAATTTATCCAAAAAAAAAAGACACCACTGTAACACTCCTTAATTTAACAACACACAAATAAGACCAATAATGATACATACACATACTGTAAACCACACCCTCCCACAGCCTGAGCACTATTCACGCGGCCCCACGTGGGTCCCACACACTTTACCTTACCCGGGAAAAAAAAGGCAAAACAAAAATTTTGAAAAAACCCCCCAAAGTATGGGTTTCTTCATTATTGCTTCTCATTTTCGTGGGCAGGGGGAGAGAGAGAGAGAGAGAAGATTTAGATTTTAAAACCATTTACAAGAAAATGTGTTTACCAAAGGTTAGGGTTTTTCGGTTCATTTGACAAACGATTAAGTTGACATTGGCGTAAGCATCACACGTGCCAAGTAGTCAAGCTCTTGGCTACGTGTGATCAAAGAGATTAACGAACTCAAACTTTGGTACATAAAATAAAGCACCAAATCATTGATAAACAGGAAATGAAAGATTTTTGATGAGATGAACGGATTAAACTCGAGTCATGGTGTGTTAATCACCCCATGACTAAGCCTACATAAACTACTCATAAACCATAGCAAGAAATAAGACTAGAACTTTGAAGGAAATGCAAAACATGATTTATAAACCTAAAAACTAATTTTTAATGAAGATCTCAAGTGCACCTACAACAATAACTCTAGAGAAAATCACAAACAACAAATAGAAACTAAGGTTTTTAAGAGAAATAGCTAGAATAACACAAAAACTAAATACTTGATGAAAACAAAAACAAACAAGATTTATATAACAACCTAGACGAGAGGAACAAGTTTAATACAAGGTAAATAAACGGGAAATGAAAGCTTACTTGAGTTTTCTAGAGAGAGAGACCTTAAACTCTCTCCAATGGAGGTGAGAGGTGAGAGCCAAAAACTAATTAAAGAAATATGATGAAAGTGTGGAAGAAGGAGAAAGGAGAGAGCCCAGTATAGTCTTCCACTTCTCTCTCTTACAAATATCCAATAAAGCTCTCATATTAACAAAAACTTTTCATTAATAGAATGTACATCAAGTGCACTAAATTGCTTGCCCGAGGTGTTCTGGATCGATCCACTATAGGTTTCGATCAATCCAGATTCATTTGTTCAGACAGATTTTTGACCCAACTTCGCGGGCACGCCCCGGCTTCATCTGAACTCGGAATGAGGTGATTCTTGAACCGTTGGAAACTCTATGAGTCTAATTTCCAACCCAATTAACCTCATATTCATAGCCTTTGTATCTTGAAAGTAATGAGTCTTTTTCTATTAGTTGGTCAAAGTTTCTCGAGGCTCATAACTCCAAATTTCTTATTCTTTTGTTCCGGGCCTTTCTTGAACCTTCCAAAGCTTCTTAAATTGACTTCTAAGCTGCAGCGATTGTCTTTCATGGCATTGCGGGACCTTAGGTACTTTCGGATACAACTGAAGATTATTTGGAGTTTTGGACACATCTTTTAACTTTGATTTTCTAGAACTCATAAAAAACACAACTCGCGCAAAATCAATTGTAGAGAGGCACAAAATGCACGTGTGTGTGATCACAATGAGCAAGATAAGCCCGGATATATACAACATTTGGGCTTTATCAAAAGTGCTTACACTCATACCAAGGTTAGGCAGTTTTATGAGCAATATTGTGGAAAAATAGTATGTTCTTTAGGCGAAACAAAAATAGGTGATGTTGTGACGTTATATGAGGTGAAAAAGTTGGTTATAGTAGGAGAAGGAGAAGAAAATTTTCAGAAGTGTGTGGCCTTTAAAATTCATTTTAATGTTGAAACAAATGAAACTTATTATAATTGCCGGTTGTTTGAGTCTAAAGGAATGGTGTGTAACCATCAATTGTTTGCGTACTAGCTTAGGAGAATTCACAAAGCGCCAGAAAAGTATGTGTTGAGAAGATGGTGTAAAAACGTAAAAAGGGCCTGCACTAAAGTTCGAATAAGTTACGATAAATCGACAAAAAACATTGAAGCGTTGGGATGACAACATTTGCAATCTCTATAAAGAGATTGCAGACTTGGTGGAAGACAATAAAGAGATGTATAATATGATGATGACACAGGGGCACAAGTTAAAACGGTAGTTGATTGAAACCCAAGTTGTTTGTGCAAGCAATATGGTTGATGATACGGTTGATTCTTACTCATTTGGAAATGAAATTATACCTTCCAAGCAAAACACAAACATACTTGACTCTAAAAGCGTTACTCGAAAAGGGGGCCGCCGTGTAAAAGGAAGCAAAGTTATGTGAAAAAAACTGTTATGAAGAAAAGGGAAGCAGTTAAGAAGAAAAGCTTGACCGCTGGGAAGGCCACCGTGTCCAACGAACAAGTTAAGATATAAAAAACTTTGTATTGATTTTTTTCTTGCTAGTTCATATAGCCGTATAGATATATTGAATGAGTGATTCGTAGTAATATCATTTGTTAATTTTAGGAGATCGGAGATATTGCAGTTGTCAATATGGGAACAACACAAGAGAGTGTTGTAAATGTCAATGTAAGTAACTAATGAGCTTTGTATTTTCATGTTACAATCTTAATTAATTGGCCTTGATTTATGTTAAATTTTTTGATATGGCAGAATAATGCAAGTGCCGTGGGAGCATTAATGTGACCACATATGAAAGCATTAATGTGGCCAAATATGATGACGCATAACTTCCAAAATCCACCAAACTTGATGTCAACCACGCAAAGTGCAATAAGAGGAGGGCGACAAAGTTGGAGAAGACCACAATCAAGTTTCATGGGAAGTCAATTGCAAGAATGCCAAAGTGTTCAACCAAGTTTTTCAAAAATGATGAATGGAATGAATAATGAGGAAGAGTAGAACACTTGGTTGGTTAATGAAATGTATTTTACTCTTTCTTTTATCGTATCGTGTTTTCTTTGTGTTGTGTCCGTATTGTATCTATATGTATTTTACTTTATTTTTATATCATATCGTGTACTGTCTGTATCGTGTCCATATTATATCGTGTCATCATTCTTATTTGGAATGTTAATTTGTGGCACCATTTTGTACATGAATGAAGTCTTTATCGTATCTTTTCTGTATCATATCTGTATCTGTGTCATCATTGGTAAATGGATAAGTTAATTGGTTGCACTCTCCATATTCTCGATAAAGTCTTTATCGTATCGTTTCCGTATAGTATCCGTGCAGAAAACCATGTTTTCGGTCGCTGAAACTGTTGTATAAGTCAAGAAATTTGAGTTTTGAGCGCTAAAACTATGTTTAAATGCTTTTTTTGGAAAAATTTGGGCAGCATTTCTGCTATTTTCTTGCATACCTGACGTCTAAGCATCTCATCAGACAATCAAGTAATAAGGCACAACATAAAACTAGGCCATAGAATAACCCAAAACAGACTTGAAATTAACCTTGTCATTCATTACATAACCATTGTCCGAAACGAACTTGAAATTAATTGTTTTACAGTATGTCACCATATTACGTAACAAATTACCTATACAAAAGTGGATAACTAGGAATACACAAATTACAATCCTAATAACAGAGTGGATAACTACAATACGAATTGCATTCCGTATGGCTAAGATGAGTTCCCTTATGTTGTTGTTGAGGTTGAAGTTGTATTGAGGGAATGGTCCACTGAAGTCGCGTGTGCTATCATCTGCCGAATGTGAGAGATTTTGATTGTTGTTATCACACCAACCATTCCATTGCTTGCAGGGCTAGTCACAACAAAACAAATGAGATGGATTGGTAACGGGATAAATAAAAATGACAGAAACAAACATTCATGTAGTTGTGTGGAGAGGATTACATTGGTAACGTGGGAATTTATAGTAGTATCGGCCAAGGTTTTTAGCATTAGGGCCAGTCTTGGTGGGGATGCATGGACCGGCTCCGCAAGCACAAACTTTCGTAGGCCATCTAGATGTGGCGTTGGAAGATGCGGAAGCCATGTCAGCCCTACAAAATCACAGTGACTAATATAGCATAAGATGTGAATTATTGCACTTAAGGTGTCTCTGTGTTGTGTCGCGTATCCGTGTCCATATTCGGCAATAGGATATTAAGCATGGTAGTAGGTAACCCAGGTTCTCATAATGCTGCATTTCTCATGGAGTACCACATGTAAATTCAAGTGGATGATACACATCAATGTTGCATTTCTCCAGTGGGAGTATCACAAAACAAAAAGGTTTTATGCTTCTTGTTTGTTGTAAGGTGCAGTTAACAAACGAAGTACCACATGTAAATTCAGGTGGATGATACACATCAGTGCTGCATTTCTCTAGTGGGAGTATCATAAAACAAAAAGGTTTTATGCTTCTTGTTTGTTGAAAGGTGCAATTATCAATTCATAAAACCAACCACAAGCATCTCAAGGATATACTTCAGATATCCTTTAAGCCACAATGAAAAATGCAAGGTTTAATTAGACAAGTCATGACCCAACTGGATAAAGTTTCAACATCACATACTGATAGCCTAACCGAATATGGAAGCATATGTGTGCTACTTCTGAGGTTAAAAAAATCCATGAAATTGTGATACTGAACTTGGTAGCACTATCAACAGGACAGGAAAATGTAAACTGATGGACTAACTGGACTTAGCATAGTCTCAAACTTAACAAGACTTACTGGACTTAGAAGAGAAGGATATACTTCAGAGTTTCATAATACTCCTTTACAACACAATTCATGTCATTGTCTTTTCTAATTTCTCTATAAATGTCATAGGCATTTTCATCAAAGTCATTAAACAAAAACTTACAAGACTAATGGCTGTGAACTCATCCATAAGAACATCATTATAGTGTTTTTGCATGCTTTTAAAGACGTTTATCGATTCTTTATAAAACCCATGATGGTTTAGACCAGAAATCAAGGACTTATAGGTGACAACGTTTGTGAGCTATGTCGAAACGACCCCTCTGGGAGTAAGCCGAGATTATGGTGTTCCAAATCTAGGGTTTTCGAACAATAAGAGAGAGAGAGAGAGTGAGACAGAAAACAAAGAGATACCTGGGCTATCCGGAGCGTTCGCCGGAGGTGGTCGATCGGTAACCGAGAGCAACAAAGGGAGGGTTCGACTGACGGCTTCTTCTCACGCTCTTCTTCCTCTCTTCTCTCTCTCTCTCTCTCTCTCTCTATGGCCTGCGGAAATGAGCCCTAAATCCAAGATTTGGGGTTTTTTCAAAATTTTCGTTTTGCCTCTTTTTTTTTTTCTTTTTTTTTTTTTATTTCGGGGTAAGGTAAAGTGGGTGGAACCCACGTGAACAGTGCTCAGGGTGTGGGAGGGTGTGATTTACAGTATGTGTATGTATCGTTATTGAAATAAGACCCACTTTTTACCCTTAATTTTGTGTCATATAACACCATATACTTAACTCCACAACTGGAGATGCCCCAACTAACCTTAAAGCTTTGGGAATGGATGATGCTTCTTCTCTGCCATGGCCTTGTGCATGATTGACTTCATGCTGGAGTATGAGATTAAGAAAATAGTCCTCCCTCCGTCCCAATTTGTTTGCTCATTCCGGTTATGTGTGCTTTTTCTAAAACTCTTATAGTTTTCAATCTATAATGTATTGTATATGCAATATAAATCTTATTTGATTGATCTCAATTAGTTCTATGAGACAAAATTTTCAAAAACTTTAAAAACATTACAAATAAAAAGTTATAAACGTTTAAAAATGACATGGATATTTGTAGTAAGCAAACAAATTGAGACAGAGAGAGTAGAATTCAATCAAATGCCGCCTCTTTTTGAAAACTATTGTTTAACTGAAAAGAATTAATGTATCTATTGTGTCTTTCTTCCATAAAACTCGTAAACTTTAGAATTGTTGTAGCAAGAGTTGTATTACGGTTTAAAGATGCAACCTCATTAGAAGGTTCTAATTGTAGCAAGAGTTGTATAACGGTTTAAAGATGCAAACTCATTACAAAGTTGAAGGCCAGCGCGCGAAGCCAGTAACTAGCTGGAAGACTTAAAGATTGTGCATTGACCCAGTGCCTTTTTTACTACACGTCCTGTTTCGGGCCAAGTTTTTTGCTATCGTTGTCCTTTGGGCCAATTTTTTTGGCTATTCTTCTTGATTATGTTTTTTTTCTGTTTATCTTTGCTTCACTCACTCTCGTTTTGTTGGAGTTCTCAAAATGTGTCGATTATCTTGAGAAATAATCGACGCATCCACAATCTTTTGTCTTGTTGGGCTTGCGATAACTCAAGGACTAATAGGTGAAGCCGGACCTCAACACATATTGGCTGGTCTTTCCAGGTGCTATTTGGACTAGCCCAATCTTTGGGCATGGGCCAATGTGAAGACAGTGAAATTAGACGAGCTAGGCTTGGGCTGAGTTCCAGAGTTGACAGTTACTCCCTCCGTCCCTTTTTAAGTGGTTCATACGAGAATACGTGTAATTTCAAACTCCAGAAAACATATTTCTTTATATAAATTTTTAATTTTTTTATACCAAATTAAACTGCTCATTGAGTACTTTAATTTGGTGCAAAAAAAAATTAAAAACGATATGCGAAAGTACGTTTTTAAACGTCTGCAAGAATAAATGTTTCTCAAGTGGATCACTTAAAAAGGGACAGAGGGTGTACTTGGTATCAAAATTCATATCGGACATGTTTAATACTACCTTCGTCCCATTTTAAATGCTCCTTACGTATATCCGTGCCATTTTCAAACGTCTATATCTTTTTATTGGTAAGGTTTCGAAAGTTTTTAAAATTTTTGTTTAATAGAACTAATTGAAATCTATCAAATAAGATTCATACTGCACATAAAATATATTATAGAATGAAACTATAAGAGTTTTAAAAAAACACACATAATTGTAGGGAGCATTTAAATTGGGACGGAGGGAGTAGTTAGTGTTAGTAATTGACATTTAATCAACGGGTATCTGTAATCTTAACGTGGGGAGAGTAATAAGTATTTAATAACGTGGAGCTCGAAATATAATCGAGATAAAGATGGGAGTGCAATTATAATTCTTTAGTGGTGTGAATTATAATTTGTGAAATAAGAATAGAATCCGGGTGGGATTAGGTTTTCTTATTTACACAAGGAGCCCAGATTTATTTCTCCTCAGGTCCCTGCTCTAACCCTATAAATATATCGTTATGTTCTCTAGGTCACACAACAGTCATTCAGAAATTTAGAATAGAGATTGTGAGAGAGAGAACAAAGAGATCATGTAAAAGTCCACACTTGGCTACATGATCGAGGTATAAGGGAATATGGCAGAAGATCATGAGGTACTGTCGAGCAAAGCTTGTTGAATACAGTAATTAGGTCTGTCAAGTTCTCAAATAAACAAGTCAACCAGCGTTCGTGTCTACGGATGAGAGGTAAACCCTAATTCCGCCTTTTAGGGTTTGTGTTTATTTTGTTGTTTAATCTGCACGCGCAATTACTGGGTTCTGGGATTCGTTTCCCAACAGTTAGATGGCACGATGGGTTTGAGAATCACAGTGTGTAACTTAAAAAAACAAAAAATCACAATAGGGTCTTCTCGTATTGAGTATCGAGCGAGGAAGACAAGTCATGAGAGAGAGAACACGGTATTCATAATCTTTTTTTTGGTACACGTTATTCGTAATCTTTATGCGTGAATAATCCTAAACATTTCAATCTGGTGACATGTTTGGCAGTAATTTCTTATTTGTTTACCTATTTAATTAGTATCGAGATCTTAACTAAATGCATGCTGCAAATAAACAATTCACTCACAAAAATTAGGGCCAACATCTACTCTGAAAACAAGGAAGAAAACCATTTCTGAAATATCGGTCATAGAGTATTTAAAATCCGGACTGTAAATTGCTGAAATAAACGGTCAAAATTCACGTTGTATATTTTTGTTGTACAACCCCAATTTACCTGTAACATGGTTCAAGATTTAAATACTCGGCAAATTACATTACCAAAGTTGTATACTTGGTCTGTTAAGTTATTCATCAGCCATTTTTTGCCTTTGTTATTAAAAAGTTAGGGTACAAATAGAAACAAAATACTCGATCTGTGGCTTGTTAATTTATATAACTTGGGATACTTTTATGAATCACCAACTAACATGGAATATCGCCGCCTAGTACGAACCGTCTCTATGGCAAGGATCGTACTTGCAACACGGTGTGTCTTACAAAGCATAACCCATCTTGTCCAGTTATCACAAACAATTAAGAACCATTGTATGAATGTGCATAATATCTAAACAAATCATACACAAGATTTGATGGAAGAATTAATGTTATAAATAAATCCTCAAGTAATACAACCATTATTCGAACAAATAGGTTTAGGGGAGGTGTTGTGCACCTGGGTGCTTTGCACCCTTCGGCCGTTTGATTGTGTTTTGGACGGCTCGGATGTATTTTTATTTTTTGCCGGTAAAAATAAATCGAAATTAAATTAAAATTGCCGAATGTATCCGGGCCTTTCAAAACATGATCGAATGGCCGAGAGATGCACAACACGATGCGAAGCACCTAGGTGCACAACACCTCATCCTGGTTCGATTCGAATAATAAAACACTAAATCAAAACATAAATAATGTGACTAAGAGTTCCAACTTCATCTCCACTCTAGGTGAGATCATCGACATCCTTCGCCTCGGTTTCAGCCGCATGTCTCGTGGGCAGCTCTCTCTGTTGTGTTCCTGGAATCACTTTAAATAGAGAGACTTTTTGTTTCCTAGTCCAGCTCCTCCACTTTGGTAATGTACCCATGAGCATACTTTCTTTGTTTCCTTGGCCAATTAGAAAGTGCTTCCTGAGGGAAGCCAAGTACTGTAAATCTTATTGGGTAATGTGATTTTAGATATTTCCAAGTAACAATATAAATGATTTAACAAAGATAAATTCTAGAGGATGCTTGTGAACATTTATTCTCCCATCAGCAAACAAAAAGACCAAAAAAACACATAATTTAGTGTACTTATTATTTACACCTTTTAATACACTTTCATACACTTTTCAATGTTCCAAATGTTATATCTATGGCTCTCTCCATACAATCAACGTTGAAAAGGAGGTATTCCCTCTATCCCACAATGTTTGACTGAACCACAAAACGAAAGTTTAAAAATCATACTCACATAGTTTACAAAAAAATGAAGTTTGAAGATATTTTTGGACGAAAGTTGAAAATAAAACATTTTAAAAAGATAAATTTTTTTTAAAGTCATCGTATTGCAGATATGACAAATATTTTGGGACAGAACTAGTAGTTGAATTGGGGTTAAGAAAGTAGGAAAAAATGAGGTGAGGGAAAGTTAGTTAATATTTAGATCTCTTTGGTTCTATCATAGAACCCACCATTATTGGAGAGGGGGTGTCAAAATTTCGCACCTAACCACTTTTTAACCGCTTTTTGGTGCTAAAATGAGAAAATGCCTCTAGCCATTTTAGAATTCCACCGGACTTTCTCTTAGGAGAGTAAATTCGATCTACCTTAGGTGAAAACCCCCTAGTTTCCACCACCATCACTTGTGGGCCACCTCAAAAGTTTATTGTACTAATCTGAACAATTCATTTTGTAAGACCCATAAGTTAGTATATCTACGAAAAAAATTAGCTTGATCAAATATCGATGCATACATAAAAATTTGAATTTCGATACATAAAATGGACGGTCTAATTCTGTCAATAACTTTAAAGTTAAAAGTTTCCATGACCGTCAACTTTATAAACCAAAATTTAATTTTAATATTTCTAGAGATATTTGATTAAGCTAGTTTCTTTGCAAAGATATGCTACTTTGTAAGTCCTACAAAATAAGCGGTTCCGATTACTGGAATCAACTCTCCGTGGGACTCACAATGGGTAGTTTCCACCTAAGGTGGAAAGAATTTACCAATTCATCTCTAATTCCCCTTTGAGAACATTGCAAAGGCAACAAGAGAAAATAGAACGAAGAAGAGATGATGATTACGTGACCCAGGTCCACGTGATCATCCCATAACTGCACGACAGTGAAGTGTCCCATTGCGTTGGGCAACAATACCCAAGCAGTCGGCCCAGTCAAATGATCGAGATGGCCGCTTATACGATGTTGTTTTTGAGTTTGATTTTGCTTCGGAGTGTCACATGGATGGACATTGTACTATATAGGAACGAGAGTGAATAATTCAACAGGTGACCCTACCAGGAAAAGAAAGGTACATCGAGAAATCATACAAATAGCAGTCCAACATTTTTTAAGAACTCTTTAAACGAATTCTCACTAAGCTATAGTACAACGATGACCAGTCTATGAAGATATATGGTCCCTGTTTTAATGTTAGCGTTCGGGCGCACAGAGTACTGACACGTGTAGAAGAGATAAAAAGTGATTATACCATGGTCGTGGGACTCTTTTATTATATGATGTTAACTGAAATCTAGAAGATCTTTTTTTTCCCACGAAACTTGGTGCGTCTCTGCTCACCTCCTCAATCAGTCATTCTTTAATTTCTTCCATACCCACGGGGAGATGAGACAGAGAAGAGAGCCCTCACCCCGGGGAGGGTTAAAAAGAACCATTGATATAGTTTACGGATGGAGTTCCTATAGTCCACATGAATACATACAATACTACACAATTTGGCTTGTGGGTTCACCACAAGGAACTTGATGATTCAGCCAATTTATTTTCTCCCACCTGACTTTTTGGTAATCCAAATCCAGAGTAAGAAGCAGTAGTCTTAACCCAAATAAGAAATCAATGATTCAGATTTTCTAAAGGCTTTTACCTATAAAATAGAATCCCACTGATCAGGTCTTTTATCAAATTTGATTCAACTTTATTGCACGGATTGCAATCTGCGGTTCAATTTAGTCCAATAGCACAAGACAAACCGAGACAGCCAGGGTGGTCCTGTTGATATCAATTGCGGAGAAAAATAATTTATTCGGTAAATTCACAGGAACCGATCAAAGTGTGTCGATGGTGCATAGAACGGTTTGTAGGGCCCATTTTTGGACTCTGCACAAAAGATCTGAGTTGTTCATCGATTTTAAAATATTTTTTTTGAGCGATCTAGTAAAAAAATTAGCTTAATGGGATAATTGTAAATGTTTGATCACATGTACCCATTTTCATTCAAAAAGTAGAATCCTAAATTTGGAATGCAGTACATTGGATCAAATATTTAAAGTTATCTGAGTGAGCTGATTGTTCACTGAATCACTCGAAAAAAATATTTCAAAATTAATGAATAGTTCGAATCTTTTGTGTGGGGCCCTAAAATAGACTCTGCAAACCGATCTCTGCACCATCGATACACTTTGGTCGGTACGATAGCAGGGTCAGTATCGTAAGAATCTACGGCCAAAAGTCGGACCATAAGAACCTTCCATAGTGGTTCTTGAATGTGAACAGAAGAAACACAACCAAAAAAAAGAAATAAAATGGAAATGGGGGGTGGCGTGCACCCTCAGCCGTTCAATCGCATTTTGGACGACCCAGATTTACTTTGATTTTTTACCAATAAAATAAATCAAAATTGTTCAATGCATCCGGGTGCATCCAGACTGTCCAAAACTCGATCGAAAGACCGAAGGGTGCTGTACACTCCCCGGATCAAATAGATAGTACCCAATCGAGCTCGATCAATTGGCTAAGTTTCTTGCATCGCACTACCAGATCAGTAGTTCCAATCTCTTGACTTCGGTGTCACTGGGTTATTTCCGTCGTATTTGTTGGGATAATTGTTTCTTCTCTTGAGAGGATTATTAATTGATTTGAGCTTATATTAATTGTAGACTGATTCCAATTTGAAATAACTACGATATCACTTGTATTCTCCACTGCTTGTAGTCAACAGCTAAAATAGATGCGTTTAGAAGTCCTCGTATTGAACGGTACTTGTTCTAGAGTCCAGTAATATGCTGAAAAGTCTTTATCCCCATAATGGTGACTCAAATTTGTTTGGATAATGATTTTGTCCATTATTCTATCTGAAAATGACAAATGATAAAAAGCCAAGAAGAAAAATTCAATTGCTTTGCTTCATGATTACCTTCTTTTCAGTTGCTTTGACCAAAAAATAAATACGGTAAAACGATGGGAACCACCGGTGACGTCGTTGTGAGTCCCAATAGATCGATCCGAGTTGTTCATCCTTCTCAAAATCAAATTTCGAGTGGGCCCACGTAAAAATCAAGGCAATTGGACGGCTATATGTGCTCGATCCAAAATCATCTCCATCAAATCGATCTATTGGAACCAAGGGGTACCGATCCCTTTTGTACAAGACCGTGTACAAACGGTGTCGGGGACCTTGTTGTGACTCCAAAACAATTAATCCGAACCGTTCATCTATCTTAAAATCAAATTCTCAGTGGGCCGACATGGGAATCGATGCAATCGGACGGCCTATGAGCTCGATTCAAAACCACCCCATTTCATTCACTTTTTCATAATTTGATTTTGAGATGAATAAACGGTTCGAATTGATCATTTGGGACCCACAATAGGGTCGCTGAAGCCAATCTGTACCTGTAGAATTGTTCAGGCCCTTATATCATCACTTCACACTTACAGACTCAAACACTAACTCGACCAGAAAGCAATAAATTTTTCCCAATTTCATGGAAGGCATTAAAAGAAATATCAAAATACTCCTTAAATGAATTACGAAAAATAGGATGAATCTAGCTATAGTAGAAAAAAAAAAAAAACATATCATAAAAAAACTAGCATTAAAAATTATTTGCCTTGACCAAGAAATAGCAGAATGCAAAATTGCGAAACTGAGAGCCTCAACTATGGGATTCGATCAAAATCCACCATGCATCACTGCCTAGGAAAGAAATCCTTCCTATCTTGTTGTTTCCACTCGAACCTAGGTCTCTAAAGTTAAGGCATCTCTAGTGCACTACCTAAAAAAGTTCCGTAAAATGCCTTAACTAGTTAGCTAAGAAAAACTCAAAAAATGGTCTCTAGTACATAAAACTTAACTTCTTAAAATCCTAAGTGCACCCTTCGATCACTACCTAAAGTGCCCTAAGGACATCTACAGTGGGCTCTCAAAATGGCTCCTAAGTGAGACTCCTAACATTTACCTAGCCATGTGCTCAATTACCTTCAATGGGCTCTCCATACAAACTCTTAAGGGTGGCTCCTAAATTTAGATAGTTTTCTAGCTAATTCTAAGTGGGACCAAAGTCTTCAAAAAAAATTTTAATGTGAAATCTTTGAAAAAGTTGCTCCTAATTTTTTCCCCCAAAAATAGTGAATGTTATTGCTAGCTCATTGAGTGCACACATCCTCTCTAAATTTAACAAGCTCTAGGAGTGAAAAGTGAACCCCAATTATGCTTACGTATACACCTTAAGATACAACTTATGAGTAATTTTTAGGGAGCCTACTATGGATGCCCTAAGTGACTACCTAAATTTAGGGAGAAACTTAAGGAGAGAGATAGAGAGAGAGAAGGGAAGGAGGAGTGAGAAAGAAAGAATAACTTTAAGGGGAGAGAAAGAGAGAGAGAGGAGAGAAAGGAAAGACTTAAAGTTAATGAACATTTTTAGAGAGTACCATTAATGTGCATTTTTCCTAGCTAGTCAACTAAGTTATTAGCACACAAAATAAAATTCCAAATGTGCTTAGGTGTACACTTTAACAAATATTTTTTAGGTTGTGCACTAGATCATGCTCTTACATCTGTCTTTCCTTCTTTTTTTTTTAAATCCAATAATATCCTCAGAACGCTCACTCTGCCAACGTTCTTTTGTAATGTCTTTCTTGAGAGACTTCTGTCATTCCAATCTTTCTAATAATATATTCCTCCACAACTAATTCTACATCATGTTACCTCACCCCTTCACCACAGAATCACTATTACAAAAAGTATAAAGATTACGTCTCAAAAATAAGAAAGATCTTAGTTTTTATAAAAACGTTATAAAAGAAAATAATAGTTAGATTTTTTTTTATCGCGGTTAAGTACATAAATTGAGATGAAATACAGTTTTATCTCAGTAATCTATAAAATGTAATTAAAAATAAAAAGAAAATTAATTAAGCTTTAATCTCCGTCATTTAAAAAGTGTGATTGTAAGTAAGATGAGATAATTTTATTTTTATTTTTAATCACATTTTATAAATGACCGAGATTAAAATGGTATTTCATCTCGGTTTTCATACTTAACCGTGATAAAAATTCTAACTCTTATTTTTTTTACCACATTTTTACAAAAACTGAGATCTTTCTTATTTTTTCTATCTTGTTAAAGAAAGCTCAGAATGTGATGGATATTGGATAACAATTGGGAGAAAAATTTTATGGGGAGAAAGTTTCAATTTGATGAAAATTATTGAGCTGGAAGATCACAATTATGCTGAGAAAGAGAATAGTGATTTAGATGTTTTGATGGAAAGGAATTTTGCTGAATTAAAAGATGGGACATCCCTTTAAACAAAAAACAAAAAATAAATTGTTGTCAGAAACTCATAGAATATCTGTTTAACAAAAAAAATGTTGTTGTAACAAAAAATTAAATTTTCTCAAACAAGCTTAGAAACTATAAGAGTTCATAAATCCTAGAAAATCATAGTTAATGTTCAAGAAACTAATATGGGCAAGTGAAAGACCTGTAAAACTATTATATCTATTAAATAGTCCAACAATATAATGAAATGCAAAACTTGTGGGGTGGATATGTGTTGGTTGTTTTGTGCAAGAGGTCAAATGATCAAATTTGGACGGTAGCATGGTTCGAAAGGTAAGGTAGTTTTTGGACATCTATTGGAATTAGCAAGGAAATTTTATTCATCATGGTTTTTTTCATTTTTTTTAAATTATGATTTTAATAAAAAATGAGATGATTTCTCTGTAAAAAATCACGATTTTTAAGCAAAACTAAGATGTTATATTGTCAAAGATCACAGTTTTTTTTAATCATAGTTTTTCATGAGTTTTCATCACAATCTAGAACCGTGATTAAAAGATGATGACTTTTAATTACATTAGGTTAGATTACAGTTTTTCAAACGAGATAAAAAATGAAAGATCACACTAAAAGACCGTCATCTTTATGCCTTTTTGTAGTAGTGAATATTTACTCTAATTTCTGATCTGAATACATATATAAAATTATTCTAGTCTAGAGCGTTTAATGAGCATGTCACGGTGACGTAAATCTTGGTTCAGCGAAGTGATCACGAAATGGGGAAAGATTCAGGATTACTAATATTATAGTACTGATCGATGTTTTGTGCTAAATAGTCAAACAAAATGATAAACATCAGACCAATAGAAATAGCTCCAAACATTCTATGGGTAAAGTTTATTGTCGGCATGGACTGGAATAACGCTATGGGTACACAAAAAATGTACGTCAAATGCAAACTAAGTGATGTGGCGGATGGGGAACCACCTAATGTAGAGCCCACCCAAAAAGATAAGTGGCTCCACATCTTCCACATCACTTGATGTGCATTTAGTGTGTACTTTTGGTGTACTGTAATGTGAGGGCCCTTGTACGTCCCCCTTGACCAAAGATTCATGGAATAACAACAATTCTGTGCATGGATTGGCACAGACACCGCACAGGTTCATTGTTTTCCATTGAATTGCAATCACCCTTTTTTCCTATTTTTTTGGGCTCACCTCATTGTCTATTAATGGATAGCCTAATTGGAGTCCAAACAAAGCTTTTTATGAATGACAGTAACTTAAAAACATGGTTACAACAATGATGCTACAAACCCTAAGAAAATTCCCAAGTAACTTAAAAACATGGTTACGCCAATGATGCTACAAACCCTAAGAAAATTCCCATCTAATAAAAATTTCTGTAACAAACTATTACACTAAACACATAGAGCTAGAGTGCCTAAATTACTTTGTTTTTATTTTCATTTTTTTGTCAAAATAATACTCCCTTATCCGTGTTTGTTGGTCCATTTCGGTATTCGTGTCATGTTTTAAATTGTTTATATCTTTTAATTTGTAATGAGTTTCATGATTTGAAAATTTCTTGTAATAGAACTAATTGAGATCTATCAAATAAGATCCATATTGCATATTTTTAGAATTTCATATTAAAAGATATGTACAATTTTTCAAAGGGTGTGAAATAGTAAAAGTGAACAAACAAATATAGGCGGAGGTAATAATAACTTCATTGATAGAAAATACATGAGATAATCACCTAAATTACATGTCAATCAAGCTAAGGGTACCACTCATTTCGGTACCGAAAATGTAATTCGGTAGGGCTCATTTTGGGTCCCACATAAATAATTCAAACCGTTGATTAATTTGAAAATAATATTTTCAATGTCTCTGTAACAATTTAGCTCAATTGAATATTTGTAAGTGGATGATCCAATATTCCAATTTTTCATTCAAAATTTAGGACTCTAAATTCTAAATGAAAACTTGAAATTTGATTAAATTACACTATTTCCCCTCATTTATGATTAATTACACATAGGATACTTAATGATATTTAGACCCACTTTATTTCATCAAATGAATCGATAAACTTTAAAGGATACCAAATACTATCAAGTGCTTCACTCACTCCCAATAGAGGGAGAAAATATGTCCTTTAATTCCCTCCTGAATCTCTATCAATTTTATAATTTTAAAGTCTACACTTTGAACTCTAAGGTTACAAAATGAATTTATGTATTAAGTTATTTAATCCAAAAGTCATTTGTACAAATCTCAAAAATGTATGTGAATTACTTGAACGTTATCAACTGTTGTACCATTTGATTATCTATTGTTTTACTGCAAGTTTATTGAGATTGATGGATTGATAGAAAGGACAAATAGATTCATAGGAGTGGCATAAGTATGATGTATTCACATAGACGTTGTTAAGTTAAAGGACAATTGGAAAAGTGGTGGAAATATGAGATGATGGATTGTGATTATTCGCTGGGAAAAATTCAAAAAAACCCCTGACCTTTGGACCGGGTATTATAGAGATACCTGACTTTCAATAAACATTAGCTAAACCCCTAACCTTTGCATTCCATTATCATTTTACCCCCTCCTCCCATTTTCCGTCCAAATGTTAACGGAGAATCCTACCTGACACTTGTCTGGCATAAAACTTGAGTTTGAGGATAATATTTGGCATGTCAACTCAGCACTGGGCCCCCCAGTATTCTCCCTCTCTACCTAAAACTGACTAAAAAAAATAAAAAAAATAAAAAAATTGAAATTCTCTCTCCTCCCCTTGTCTCTCTCTCCCCCAAACCCAATCTCCTCTCCTGCCCTCCATAGCCACCACTAAAATTCACTCTCTCCTCCCCTTGTCTCTCTCTCTCCCCGAAACCCAATCTCCTCCCCTGTCCTCCACAGCCATCGTCACCTATCCACTCTCTCCATGGCGATTGCGCAGGCGCCGAAGGTGAAGAAGGAGACGACGGGAACATTGAATTTGTCCAGGATGGCTTGGCCCAGTCCAAATGGAAGTTGACGACGACGCAGAGAGGGCAACGAGCTTCAAGGTGGGTGGAAAGGTCCAGACCAGCTTGGTGGTTGGCATGGTCTCGTTCGGGAGATGGTGGGTCGAAGTGAAAGGGGGAAATTGAGGCGGCGCGGAGGAGAGGGTTGTGGTGGAGGGAGGGAGGGGAGTAAATTGGAGGGGAGGATGACGGTGGTTGTGTAATTTCGAGAGGAGAGGTGGTGAGAGAGTTCGATGTTGGGGAAGAGGTGATCGTATCCGATGGACGTGAGGACAAAGATTTGTCCACCGGCTGTTGCTGCTCCTCCGTTTATACTCATCGCTTTTTTCTTTTTTTCTTTTTCCCCTTGGAGACAAGAAAGCAATTAGCAATTGAAACTTTTCTTTGGGGATGCAATTAAACAAGGCCATGGAATCCATGGAGGCGGAAGGGAGGGCAGGGGAGGGGATTGGTTTTGGGGGTGGTAGAGATGAGGGGAGGAGGGAGAGAGAGGTTATCAATTTCATGCCAGGAAAGTGCCACGTAGGATTCTCCGTTAGCATTTGGATGGAAAATGGGAGGAGGGGGTAAAATGATAACGGAATACAAAGGTCAGGGGTTTAGTTAACGTTTATTGAAGGTCAGGTGTCTCTATAATACCCAGTCCAAAGTGATAGGCACGCAATGTCACAGATATAAGTGCCTAAGTAGGGCGAATTAGCGCATTAGAGGCGCAATTTATTCCATTTTCCACTTGATGCGGTGTTGTCTTTTGTTTTGGTATTGTGGTGTTTGTTTTGTAGGGAACAGGCTGGAGGAGCACGTAAAAGTGGACATGGGACTTTGGGCATGGTGGAAACTGATGGGACCAGAGTAAGGACGAGCGAGCAAAATGAAAAGCATTTTGAAGGTGTGGGTATGGATACAGGCATTTACATGTATCAATACCGAGGCACTAGTGGGCGAACAGAATGTTCCTATATCGATACAGGTATTTCCATGTATCGATACTGGATGGCTTAAATTCAGCCAGTTGACTTGCCATGTGTTTGACTTCGGGGGGAAACATGAATACTTTGTTTTTAGGACAAATTAGGGTTTCGAACTTTGTTTTCTTTTTCCTATTAGCAGCCATTTAGTTTACTCTTGGAGATTCTACTTTCCGGAGATCTTTTCATTGGAGCTTTGAAGTTTTGTTCGAGGATTCAAGTATTGTTTCGGTAACTTCTTGTTTTGTTTATGTTAATCTCAGTTTACGGGAGTTTGTCCATGATTTGTTCTTGAATATCTTGTTTTAATCCATAATCGAGTATAAAAGCATGTTTCGTTTTAGAATCTTGTTATTTGTTCAAGCTATCATGAGTGAGTAGTCGCATAGGTATGGTCGCAGGGTGATTAACACGTTGTGGCCAGGGCTGGGGATATTCGTGCTCCTATTTTCAAAGTCAATAACGGAAAAAATAATTTTAGGTTATTAAAGAACATTCGTTAGACGAATCAGGGCATTGTTGGAGCCCATGTAACGTGGGGAACGGGGGACCGAAACTCATTCTTCGCTGTACACGGGTAAACGGCAACCACGAGGATTCGCATCTTTCAGGGTATCTTTCTCTCTCTAAAGTCAAATGTTTTTCTTTAGAACACTGGATGGAGTAGATATGTCCGGGCCTGGTCACCAATTTTGGGATCCCTATGACTGTACCTTATTTAAAGTAATTTAGGAAAATTCAAATTTACTCTAGTTTAATTAAATTCACCCATCATATTGCAAGGGGTGGCTACCTAAGAGCCGTGTTAAATCTTACAACCCGAGTTTCTAGTTAAGCACTCTCCACCATCCCTTTGGATTTGATTTCGGTCTTACCGGGTATTGTGCTACACCGGTCTCAGCCCTACGCTTGGGGCAACCCATTAATTTAGGTCTAGGATTTGGTCAAGCACAAAGGTTAGGGTTTTTTTTTGAATTTTTCCCTTATTCATTGCAAATGCCTAAGGTTACCAGATGGGCCCTATATTACTAAGGCTAGTGAATTAGGCCTTGAATATTGTAGTAGTAGGTGTATAGATTTGTTGTTATGAAAATTGTGTTCGACTCTAATGGACGATATGCCATGGGAAAACTCTAGATTGGGTAGCATCTTCTTGTTATAGTCTCATGTAGATTTTTTTTTTGCACGGCAAAAAAGATTTATTAATCTTTGAAAACGGATTACAAAGATTAAAGGGATCTATTGGAGATGGAATCACAACACAAAAGATTGCGACAATCATATGCCGCCACGGACTCGAGAGAGGGAAATAACAAAGGCTAACAAGTGGTCAACCTATACAAGGGGAGACCAGCCCAAAAAAGAAACAAATGCACCAAAGGGAACAAAAGATAGAAACAACAATGTCCAACAAAGCAACACCAACTATAGCATCTAGCAGAGCAACATCAAACTTCAGCTACAACCAGACTTCAAGGCATACTCCAATTCAGATTCCAAAAGAGCCAACAAGGTGAGGCTCAGAGCAATTCCAGAACCATCAACTAGACTTGAAGGCATACTCCAATTTAGATTCCCATAAAGACAACAGGTTGAGGTTCAGAGCAATTCCAGCACCAAGACATCATAACCCTTGAAACCAAAAAAGTGCCATCAAAGAGATCATCAAGATAAGAAGACAAGACTAGAGCTAGCAAGATGATGAAACACCAGGTCCAAGGTAGTAGAAGCAGTAAGCTTAACTAGGTGAGTCACACAGTAGTAATAACAAGAAACAAAAAGAAATAACAATGTCAGGAACAAGAGGCAGCAGCAACGAAAGAGCCCAATCCATCATCCATAAGAGCCAGCACATCAATGTAATAATAGCAACAAAATATATCAGTAGGCGTAGCAGCAACACCAAATATAAAGCATCCAAATCCATAAAGCACCCTTTTATCTCCACATCTCACATGGCCTTTCTCAATACCCCTACCCTACAATCACATTTCCCATCCTTAGAGATTCTGTAATCACCTTAACCAATAGAACAAAAATAGCGGCATAAGAAAGTTGATGAAACATCTTCACTGCATAACAAACTCCATAAGAACCAAGACATGGGAATTCATCACCCATAGAATCTCCAGAAATGGGCAGCAAATAAAAGTCCAGAAAAACCAAACCATATGCATGCAACTCCAGCAGAACCAAATCAGAGGTGTAGCAATAAAAAACAGCAGTGGAAGTGCAGCAAATGAAAGAATAGGGCAACAACAAATAGAAGGCAGACATCACTAGCAGAACCAAAAGACGAGCAGCAATGGCAACATGTGAATCTCCCAAAAAAAAAACCAAACCAAAGGGGTGCAAATCCAGCAAAACCAAATAAGGAGCAATAGTAAAATTTACAGCTGAAGGAACATGTGCATGACATCAAATGAAAGTGCAGCAACTGAGCATATAGTGCGGCAACAAATGGAAAGCACTGCTTCCTCGATCAACAATCAAACAACGGAAAGCTAAAGATAACAGAGAAGAGAATATCCAGCACATCACCAGAAAAGCTAGCGGATCCACAGGAACAAGAAAATAGCCCAGGGCCCTAAGGAGAGACAAGCTATAGATCTATCACAACAAAGGGGTAGAAGCTAATGAAACCAGTCTGAATCCAGGGAAAACACAAATAGTAGCAGCAAATGGAACACCAGAGGCCCCTGACATTCCAAGACAAAAACCTCATAGATGATAAAGTAATGGTCTGAGAAAGACTATTTTAAGACAAATTAAGGAATACAAGCAGCCCTATCTTTGTAAAGGGCTTCCATGTCCGCAATTTTGCTAATTACTTCCCTTTCATCACCATCATATCGTAATCCAAACATTTTGTCCACCTCCCAGATTGCCTTTGCTTCATCAAGTAAAATTCTATTTCTATTATTAATACTACCTGATGATAGTGACACAGACAAAGCTGCTGATGCATGTTGATTCATGCTAAGTATATCACTTGGGTTTATACGTGTAAAATTCCAGTGCAGAACGAATAAGAAAGGAGTGGTCCCATGACACGGTCGGGGTTAGTGGATGTGGGAGGAGGATGCTTGTGGAAAGGATCCATAAAATTCACTAAGTTAATGGCTAGTAATGAAATAGATGATGTGGTATACTTCTGCTATTCTTTTTATATTGAACTCTTGTATTAACTGCTTCTAATGTAAAGGTTAGTGAGTAAGGATTAGCTATTGAGTGATTTATCGCTCATAGTGCTATTTTTGGCCCTGACATTTGACGCCAGATATCGAATAAAGAGGAGAAGAGCAGTACAACCAAGAGGAGGATTCGCTACTCGATCAACAAACTCCCAATGAAGACTGGGACCTGAATTTTTACTTCTAGAGACCATTAAATTCGTACTCTATTTTGGAACAATATAATCATGCAAATGTTAAATTTGCCTTTTGACGTGTGGTAACTAAGTTAACTCTGATTTAAATTTCTTATTTCCGCTCCAGTTAAAGAAGATCTTCTGAATAATTAAATTCATTTTCATATTAAAAGATTAAAATAATACTTCTGAAAATTGGCCGGTTGTTTTGTGGCCGGTGGTTTTTTGTACCCGGTTTTGGCCGGTGGTTTTGAATTTAATACTGAATGCCAATTAGTTTTGAGTTGGATATAAAATTTCTACAATACCAACCCTTGATCAAGGTTACGTTTGCATTTTGCAACTAGATATTTGCAGCCGGAATTATTGAACGGTATCACTACTCCTGAGATTATTACTAGTTCAAGGCTCATTAACAGATTTGCATTTATTTTTAACTTTATTACAAAAACGTGTGTTTTTTTAACTTTATTCCCAAAAGTACGTGAAAACATTGTTAGTAAACACATTTTTCTAGTAAAGGTTTTAAACTCTAAATCTTCTGTTCGGGAGCATCTAACAATGCCCCGAGCCAGTAATCAAGAGGGGATGGATTAACCCAAGTCATGGTAGTTAACTACCCCTAGACTTCGCCTTAGCTTATATTAGTCTTTTTAATTCCGAGTCGTTCTCGAAGTCGAGAGAATTCCACCAAACAAACTACAAAAGCCAAGTTTGCCGCTTTAAGGTTAAAACCTACACTTGCAAGACAACTATCACGCCGGGTGCGTTCGGTCCCTGTGAATTTGACCTGGTCTTATCGGTTATCATGCTACCGCTGACCTAGCCCTACGCTTGGGGTGACACCATCTACGATACAATTCAAGGTTACAAGCAAGCAGATCCATAGGAACAAGAAAATAGCCCAGGGCCCCATGGAGAGACAAGCTGTAGATCTGTCACAACAAACGGGTAGCAAGCTAATGAAACCAGTCTGAATCTAGGGAAAACACAGACAGTAGCAGCAAATGGAACACCAGAGGCCCCTGACATTCCAAGACAAAAACCTCATAGATGATAAAGTAATGGTCTGAGAAAGACTATTTTAAGACAAATTAAGGAATACAAGTAGCCCTATATTTGTTAAGGGCTTCCATGTCCGCAATTTTGCTAATTACTTCCCTTTCATAACCATCATATCGTAATCCAAACATTTTGTCCACCTCCCAAATTGCCTTTGCTTCATCAAGTAAAATTCTATTTCTATTATTAATACTACCTGATGATAGTGACGCAGACAAAGCTGCCGATGCATGTAGATTCATGCTAAGTATATCACTTGGGTTTATGCGTGTAAGATTCCGGTGCAAAATGAATAAGAAGGGAGTGGTCCCATGACACGGTCGGGGTTAGTGGATGTGGGAGGAGGATGCTTGTGGAAAGGATCCATAAAATTCAATAAGTTAATGACTAGTAATGAAACAGATGATGTGCTATACTTCTGCTATTCTTTTTATATTGAACTCTTGTATTAACTGCTTCTAATGTAAAGGTTAGTGAGTAAGGATTAGCTACTGAGTGATTTATCGCTCATGGCGCTATTGTTGGCCCTGACATTTGACGCTAGATATCGAATAAAGAGGAGAAGAGTAGTACAACCAAGAGGATGATTCGCTACTCATCAAACTCCCAATGAAGACTGGGACTTGAATTTTTACTTTTTAGAGACCGTTAAATTGTACTCTATTTTGGAACAATATAGTCATGCAAATGTTAAATTTGCCTTTTGACGTTTGGTAAGTAAGTTAACTCTGATTTAAATTTCTTATTTCCGCTTCTGTTAAAGAAGATCTTTTGAATAATTAAAATTCATTTTCGTATTAAAAGATTAAAATAATACTTCTGAAAATTGGAGTTATTGGCCTGTTGTTTTTTTGGCTGGTTGTTTTGCTATTGGTTGTTTTGTACCCGGTTTTGGCCGGTGGTTTTGGATTTAATCCTGAATGCCAATTAATTTTGAGTTGGATATAAAATTTCTACAAAACCAACCCCTGATCAAGGTTACGTTTGCATTTTGCAACTAGTAATTTGCAGCCGGAATTATTGAATGGTATCACTACTCTTGAGATTATTACTAGTTCAAGGCTCATTAACAGATTTGCATTTATTTTTAACTCTATTACAAAAACGTGTGTTTTTTTTAACTTTATTCCCAAAAGTAGGTGAAAACATTGTTAGTAAACACGCTTTCTTGAAAATGTGGTTACGTTTCACGCTTTCAAAGTGGGTTAAGACAGATTAACCCAAAAATTAAGTTAATCGTAACCTGGCTTGAAAACGTGTTTAGCATACACGCCTTCTAAAAGCGTATTTAGCAAACACACTTTTAGAAGACGTGTTTGCTAAACACATTTTCTCATTTTTCCCTGTGAAGTTACTAGCTAGGGTACATTAGTAATTTCAAATCAATTTTCCCTGTGAAATTACTAGCTAGGGTACGATTAACTTAATTTTTGGGTTAATCCGTCTTAATCCACTTTGAAAGCATGAAACGTAACCACGTTTTCAAGAAAGCGTTAAAAAATGCACATTTTTATAATAATGTTTTAAAAAAAACACAAATCGGTAAATGAGCCCTAGCTCAGAGAAACTAAATTATTGTTTGTTTGCTCAATGCGTCATTCCCGGCTAAGACTAGCCTAAGATTTTCTTCTGAAAATAATTGAGATGAAAGTGTCAATGGACCACAAAACCCCTCTCCATATCTCACATTTTCTCTACCACTTGTGAAGTTGGTGGGCTAGCTGCTTCAACAACACATCATGTCAAAGAGAGATGATCAAATTCTGCCTAAAACCATACTTCTAAGTTAGGATTTAAATTCTGTCACCTAAATGCAATGAAGTACCATACTTATTTGAACTAAATGGGCTTAGTCCAGCTTAGAACCTTTCAATATCGATTTCAAACGTGCCCACTGGCAAAGAACCCAATTTGAACATCCGTGATCCAATTTTATTCCGGTGAGCAAGTTAGTCCAAACGATTATCAAAAAAGTAAAATCTTATTTAGACATGTGACATTGTTATTCCTCAAATGTCAAGTCATTTTAGTACCGACCGACGAGCACTTGGGGGTCCGGCCATTGTACTCTGATGGTATGATGATTAGGTTAGGGGTTCAATTCCAACCTCCTTCCATTCCCGTCTATCGTACGCTACGCTTGACTAGGTGTTTCCAATATATTGTCAAAAAGAAAGTTAATCCAATCCCATATTGCCCTTACATTAAATTTTCCTTCTCCTGCCGGCCCCCACCCCCATTTTCTTTTCCTAAAGGCCCTTGACTAAATTGGTAAAATGACTTCACAAAATAAAAAATGGCAGTGTGAAACAAATTTCTCTCCTGAGTGTTTTCAAACCCTTTTTCTAAAGTATGTTTTCTTCCGCGTAATTCCCATTGTCGCATTCAATCACAATAGGAAATTGCTAGAATGTTCTCCACCTAATCTCGTGTAACATGTTACGCGTCTTAATGGTTAATGTTACGTCTTTGAATGGTTTAGGTGCGTTTTTTAATGGTTTATATTATAACGGGGGACAGTGGCGAATCCAGTAATTCCTTTTAGGGGGGTCACCTTTCAAGCATAATTGGAAAAAAAAATTCACAATCCAATCTAATCTAATATAACGAGAAGGAAAAAATTATAAACACTCTTCATTAACCATATAATTGGTTGAAGTTAAGACATTCTAAAAGATTTCAAACATAAGCACACAAAATTATAGATTCCTTCCTAAAACTTTTTACAATTAATCCCTAAGGGTTTTCATCTTCTGAAAGTTTTACATGAATATATCATCGTCAATGTCAGCAAAAACATCTCTTTCTATGCACACCCACTACTACAAAAAGGTGATAAGATCACGCCTCAAAAATAAAAAAGATCTCAGTTTTTGTAAAAACGTGATTAAAAAATAAGAGTTAGATTTTTTATCACAGTTAAGTACATAAACCGAGATGAAAGATAATTTTAATCTCGGTCATCTATAAAATGTGATTTAAAATGGAACTAAAATTACTCAGTCTTTTAAAAGGTATGATTGTAAGTATGAGTTTTAATCTCAGTCATTTAAAAAGTGTGATTGTAAGCAAGATGAGATAATTTCATTTTTATTTTTAATAACGTTTTATAGATGACCGAGATTAAAGCTATATTTCATCGCAGTTTATGTACTTAACCGTGATTAAAAAAAAACCCTAATTTTTTATCACGGTTTTACAAAAACTGTGATCTTTCTTACTTTTCTGTCTTGTTAAGGAAAGCTCAGAATTTGATGGATATGAGAGTATTGTTGGGATTAAAATTTTATGTGGAGAAAAGTTTCAATTTGATGAAAATTATTGAGTTGGAGGATCATAATTATACTGAGAAAGCAGAGGGATTTAGAGGTTTTGATGGAAAGAAATTTTGCTGAATCAGAAGATGGGACATCCATTTTAAACCATAAAAAAATATTGTCATAAACTCATAGAATATGTGTTTAACCAAAAAATATATCTTCGAACCAAAAATTAAACTCTTTCAAACAAGCTAGGAAACTATAAGAGTACATAAAGCCTAGAAAATCATAGTCAATGCTCAAGAATGCTCAAGAAACTAATATGAGCAAGTCAAAGGCCTACAAAAACTACTATATATATTAAATAGTTCAACAACATAATGAAATGTATGGTTGGTGAGATTGATAGGTGTTAGTTGTCTTGTGTAAGAGGTCTAAGGATCAAATCTCCTTGAAAGCAAGGTTTGCAAGGTAAGACAATTTTTGGACACCTATATTAGTGAGAAAATTTTTTTATCGCGGTTGTTTTTCATTTTTTAATCATGGTTTTACTAAAACTTGAGATCTTTTCTCTTTAAACAATCACGGTTTTTAGGCAAAACTGAGATGTTATATTGTCAAAGATCACAGTTTTTTATGGTTTTAATCACAGTTTTTCATGAGCTTTCATCATGGTCTAGAACCATGATTGAAAAGATGGAGACTTTTAATCACACTAGATTAGATCACGGTTTTTCGACCGAGATTAAAAGTGAAAGATCACTCCAAAAGACTGTGATCTTTATGCCTTTTTGTAGTAGTGACCACCAAATAATTGTTCAACCACAAATCATTCATTTGGTTCCGTAGTCGATTCTTCACAATGGCCATCGCAAAAAAATACTCTTTCAACAGTAGCAGTCACAACTAGTAAGATCAATGCCAAAAGCATGATTCGATTGCAGTAAAAAATAAGTGAATCAAGTTGATCAGAAAGCACTATGAGCTCTACCTAAGAAAACTCTTTTGGATAAAACTCGGCAAGACGAATCAATTTCTCCTTTACAAAACAAGTAAATGAATTGGATGAGTTTAAACATGCCACAAAAGTAACAACTCACTATTTCCCTCGGTGAAACAAACATTTATTTCTTGAAATTGCATATCCATAACTCTAGATTTTTAACTCCCAAAAAAAAAAAAATCTGGAATTTCAGGGGGTCCACATGACCCCCCTTGCCCCTTAAAGCATCTGCCCCTAATGGGGGACACCGCAAAAAAAGCGAGTCATAACATGGTATGCCATTTTAGAGGAAGCATGTATGCCTTCTAATGGTTAAAAATGTTACACCATTTGAATTGTTTTTGTTACGCCATCCATGGCTTTTGTTATGTTTTTTTCGTTAGTATTTTGTATTTTGGGTGTGTGTAGTGTAAGTTGCCACATCAAAGTCTCCCTTTCACCAGTTAAAAAAAAAAAAAAGTCTCCCATTCACTCATTCAAGTTCACACCTCTCATTTTTCATTTCATTCTCTTTTCCTCCTCTATATATATCAACCACAATCCTCTGTCTGTACCACAATAGCTGTTTACTAGCAAAGATGTCCAAATTTACCACCCTGCTCATTTTAGCCCTCCTCCTCTGCTCCACACTATCCTGCTCCGCCCGCCCCGAGCCACTTCCTCTAGAAGAAACTTCAATGAAAACCCATCAAAGGGTAGGTTCATAGTACTTATCTTGAACTTAAATTCCAAGTCTCGAAATTCGATTTTTTTCGACGGAGTTATTAGTTTATTGGTCCATCGCTCTCCACCACCTCACATTAATGTAAGCCATGAACATTTAGCTCGGAATTTCACATGAATGTGTGGTTGCGGAGAGGATCGAGTTATCACGCAGCGATGGTCTCTAGGAGCCTTGATGGGTTTTTACTTTCAGGGCCGGCTCTGAGATTTAGTGAGCTTAAAGCGATTTTTTTTTTCAAATTGGGCCCTCAACTCTCAATATATCGTAGTTAAAACTTAAAATTACTTAGGAAAACAAAAAACTTTCATAAATAAGTCATTTGAAAGCATAATTACCACACAGACATATAAAATTGGATGCCCCAAAAATTAGTCAAAATTTGGAAGCCTTAAGCAGTTGCTTTACGAGCTTTAGCCCAAAGCCGGCTCTGTTTACCACAATGGTGTTTTTTTTTTTTTGGGTGGTTGATGTGACTTATACTTTTGCTTTTGCTTTTCGTAGGGTGATAAAGCTGATGAGCATGTGGAAGATGAGAGCTGTGTAGGAGTTGGAGAAGAAGAGTGTTTGATGAGGAGGACTCTGGCAGCTCACGTTGACTACATCTACACCCAGAAGCTTAAGCCATAGAATTTCAGTACTAGCATTGTTTCTCCTTAGCTTCTTTGGCAATAGCAAAATATCACCTGGCAGCAGTAACAAGTTGTTTCCAGTTACGAAATGTTCGTGTACGTAGCTACCTTGTGTGGTGGTTTCTTGCTTACGAGACGGAGTGGACTACGTTAATTAATCTCTCAGATTGAGATTAATTTATTTATAGTCCAAAATATGAAACTCCTTTTAATACACACACACACACACACACACATATATATATATATATGCAGATATAGTTACATATGCATAAATGCAGTTCATTCTATATATCTCCGTTTGTTTTTTGTTTTGTTGTTAATGTTTTCTGTTGGTTAATAGAAGAGAAACAGTAGACATCCTATTTGAAAAATGGCTACAATACACACCCACTAAAATAGTGTACCATATACATTTATTGTATGATCCAGATTATGCCACATCATTGGCAATTGTAACATTTTTTATATTTCGTAACATTTTTGTGTGTCTCGTAACTTTTATAACAAATTCTTAATTTTTTTAGGGACTGTGCCCTTTCCAGCATATTTTGATTAGAACTTTAGAAGTAGTAAAAGTGCAAGTACTCCACTTTAATCTCACAGACACATTTATGCAGTGGACTAAGGTTAGTCACAGTTCTTTTTAAAAGAAAAAGGTTTTCCCAATGACAAAGGTTAATCCTATGTCCGTGACGTTACTTATTAGTTGACGGCAAAATGCTATAAAAAAAATTATGTTTTGACCAAAAAAAAAAATGTACAAAGGATCTAACTATGAAATTTTTGGACAAAAATATAAATTTAAATAAAGAACTACAGTTGAATTTTTTTTTTCTCACTATGGTGTGAAGAAATTTGAAAAAATCGTTTTGCGGAAGTATTTTTTTAATTTTAAAATTGTACATCTTTTTGTCGTGGACTAAATTTTTGAGATCGATAGAATATCTATCTTATCTGAATCAACCCATTCCCATAGAATTTTGACCAAATCGTACCAACTCCCTTTTGTGTTGAATTCAATTTCTCCTTATCTCCCTCTTTCTTTCTTTTTTTAACACGGAAATGAGAAGATTATATTAATGAACGCCCAACGACACTCATAAAAACAAAATTCATTACAAAGATTTTGGACAAAGCCAAACGAATTATCTTAATAGAGAACAAGAAATGAACAAGGCAATCGATGTGTTTCAACCTAACCCAGACATAGTCTGACGCAAACAACGGCACTCACAAGATTCATACCTCGAATTAGCATATCTAAAGAAACTTAACGCTAGTTAAAGATAAAAGACAAAGAATACCCAAGCGATCAGATGGACTCCAACCAACCATGCTCGTACCAATGAACTCCCAAAACTATAGATCTTCAAAGCCACCACGAGTTGCCCTGCCAGCGATATCATGTCGGGTAAGAATATTGTTGGCACAGATACCATTGTAAAGCAACCAGGCTTGAAAATACCCAATCTGTAGACGAAAATTCGTCCAAAGACGAAACTAACAACTCTCACGAAACGAAATACATAAACCTCTCAGATCAGATGACAAGTCGTTGATTTGGAGAGACAAAAGAAAGAAAGAACGAACAGAGAAAATAAATAGTACTGTGGACCTTCCCTCCCAACACCATGGGTATTGAAACCCTGGGGGGAGGGGAAAGAGGAAGAGTAATATTAGTGGTGGCTAGGGTTTTTGGAGAAGAGAGAAAGAGAGAGAGAGAGAGAGAGAGAGGAGTAATTATCTCCCTTTTTCTTGGTAGTCCGGCTTCATCATTTTTACTCTCATATTAATTAATGCAATTGGATATCAACTTATTAAACAAATATGATACTACCTCCGTCCCCTTTTTTAGGGTTAATATTTTCATTTTGGGTGGCCACTTAACAAGTGTGTATTTCAAAAAGTTAATGGGTAAAAATTTGTATGATTATCATTTTGTTTTTTTGAAAAATCAGTGGGTAAAGAGTTAATGAGTAAAAGTGTAGAATAATTTAGAAAGTTGAGGTAAAAGTTGATGTGAAAAATGTAAAGTTGATGTGAAATGTGTAATGTTGATGTTTCTTTAATAAGTTAGATTTACGAAATAACAAATTTAAAAAGTGAAAGAGGGAGTATCAAACACCGGTTTCAGAAGAATGAAAAATAAGTTACAGATTCGAATATTTTTTTATCCTTTTTACTCCCTCCGTCCCTTTTCAAAATTTCTACACCGGTCAAAAATATTTCAATTAAAACCTTCGAACTGTGAAAAAAATTAGAAAAAATATTTGTCAGAGTTTGCTATTTTTGGATTCGAACACCAGCACAGTTAAAATGCATTTGAAAAGTATAAAGCACCAACTCATTCTATAAAGAGGAATAGTACAATACATGAAAAAAAAACCAAGAAAAAAATATGAAACTGCACCGGAGCTCAACCGTCCGATGCACTTTCATTTTTTTTTTTTTTCTTGGTTTCTTTCCCTGTTTCTTAAACATTTCCTTCTATAAATATTAGCTCGGGACTCAGGAGTCGGAGCAGGAGCAGCTAGGCCATTTCTTTTTCGTTGCTAATAATTTTGGTAATTTAATGGGATCAACCACCTAGTTTGATTTTCAGTTGAGGGAAGTTAAAGAAAAAACCAGACCCATCGATTCACAGGTCCGTGTCTTCAATGGTTGTGGTTGAGAGTTGAGTGATAGGAATATTAATAGAATCTGATTCAAGCCATGTTAAATTCGGAATTGGGGTCCTGTAGTGAGTGAGCTCACTACATGTGATCAGTGAGCTCTCTCAACTGTCCGATCCGAGATCAACACTCCTGATAAATTAAAGTTAAAGTAAGTATAAAAGTGTTTTTTAAAGTGTAAGACAATCCGGACTGTTGATCTCGGATCAGACGGCCGAGAGAGCTTACTACAAGCATCTAGTGAGCTCACTCACTACAAGGCCCCGGATCCGTTAAATTCGTGATGCTTTCTAGTGTCCTAAAAATCGGTCTAGGTGCTTGCCGGTGAATTAGGCAACGGGATGACCAGTCGGCTGGGTGGATTAGGTGGTGGCGGGATTAATCGGGGGTTAAATACATAACTTTGAAATTCTGAGGAATTAAATGTATAAAAACGGTATTAGTGTAGTTTTACCATATATACACAAACATACATATACAACATAAATTAAAATTTATGCATATGTAGGCTGTTTTTTGTGAAAGGGTAAATTTCACTTACCTCCCTTGAGGTTTCTGACAAAACAAGGGACCTCCCCTACACTTTTTGAAATTCCATTGCGCTCCCTTACATTTGAAAGTAATTCCCAGATTCCCCTCTCCCGTTAAGTTTAGGCTAACGGGGTTAACATTCGGTGTGAAATGACTTTCACACCCCTAGGTATATAAACTCCAACTGTTGTCCCTCCTCCTTTGATCGATTTGTTGCGCCATCCAAAGACTTCTACTTCTTTTTTCTTTTTTTTTTGTCCGATTGGGTTTTAGGAATGTGGAAGACTAATTTGTCATGTTGGTGATGTAACCTACTCTCTCCCTGATGGAGTGAACTCGTGTTTCCTTTCTTCAAGTATTTCTGTTTTACCAAAAAAAGAAAGAAAGTAGAGAGACGGAGAGAGACCCTATGCAAGAGTGAATTTCCATGTATGA
Organism: Vaccinium macrocarpon; assembly: GCA_022606695.1. Classification (NCBI taxonomy): domain Eukaryota; kingdom Viridiplantae; phylum Streptophyta; class Magnoliopsida; order Ericales; family Ericaceae; genus Vaccinium; species Vaccinium macrocarpon. The sequence continues at coordinate 27,814,274 of CM040181.1, read as the reverse complement.
GATTGGTGAAAATACATAAAAATCGATGTGTTAAGAGCATTTGGAGATGGAGATCGAAATGCAGAAACCCTAGCTTTGGCGGTCCGAAGATCTGAAAGGGAGATCGAAGTCCGCATCTTCATGTCACGCCCTCGAAATTTTAAAAGATAATTCATTAAGAAAATCCACGTGGGCGCTCAACAAATCCACGGGCCACGTCATAGTCCAAGTACAATAATGTAAGTCAACATTGAAGCATTCAAATGTTCATGGGTACCAATATCCCAGATACAGTACATAAGTTTATAAGTGTTGTTACATCTCAATGTCAAAACAGTGAAACTCATTTAAGTTACAAAAAATAAAATGTCTTGTCAAAAGTATGAGCTCAAAGATGACAATGTAACTCCTCTGAGTAGCTTTCAAAACAATGTATGCATGCACTCCACGCACTCCATATCATGCTCCGTGATGGGTACCTGAAAATTTATAGGTTGAGCTACACTAGCCCAGTAGAGAAATATCTAAAAATTCTAAGTGAAATGAAGTGTACGTGGGTGATAGACGAAGAAACATAACCCATGAAACAAGAGTTGAGAGGGTTTTAAATTTAAAGGACTTGAAAACAACACATAGGCTATTAGATTCCATCTACTACCATCTCTCGTGCTCAACTCAAGCTCGACTCGTACCCAACACACCACAAGTGTCCTACACGTTTACCATATGTATCTCATTCCTCTTGATCATTTCATTATTTTCCGGGCTTGCCATATAGGCCCCGTGTCACTATGTATCTCATTCCTCTTGATCATTTCATTATTTTCCGTGCTTGCCATATAGGCCCCGTGCCATTATGTATCTCATTCCTCTTGATCATTTCATTATTTTTCGGGCTTGCCATATAGGCCCCGTGCCATTCCGGGCGTACCCTTTTCGGGCCCCATGCCATTCCGGGCATACCCTTTCCGGGCCCCGTGCCATTCCGGGCATACCCTTTTCGGGCCCCGTGCCATTCATTTCACATTCACATTATCACATATCAATATATGTAATCAAGATATTCCCTATGACTCACATGTCACTCAACCCCTTTCCAAGTGTCACAGACACTCCACTCATCCCTAGTGCGTGCAAAACATCCGTGTGTGAACCACGTCCTCTCTAAATTTCTTTTTAATCACATAACAAGTGTCATTATTCATTACCCATTGTCAATAGGTACCAAGGTGTTACCAAGGTGGAAAATGTCCTAATATAAGTGAAAAACATGTTTAGGGACCAAACAAGTGCATGGGGGTGGGCCAAAACAACACAAACCAAAACCGCCCATGAACCTGTCAAAACCGCCCAGGCGGCCAAAAATCCCGCCCAGGTGGGTTTTCCAGAGAGCATGCCGAAAAAGTGCAAAAAATGAGATTTTTGGGGATTTTGCTACACAATTCCAAATTGGATGATTCCAAAGCCAAAAATCAATGGAATTGGATGAAGAATGACAATTTAACACTCAATTTGATCAAGGAAACATCAATCAACAAAAAATCAAGCATTTACTCAAGGTTTGAGTAGAAAATGGGATCCAAAATGGGTTTCTTCCAATTCCAAGAAATTACATGGATCTTTTGCAAGATTAAGAACAAGTAACATCCAAATTGAGTGAGGAAATCATATATGAACCAAGGGATAGCACATAATAGCTCCATTTGAGAACAAAACAAGATTTTCTCAATGAAATACACAAGATACAAATTTGTGGATCAATCAAGAGTCTATGTACACACACACACACACAACATTTACACTTAAAATAGTTAGATATTTCCCTACCTCAAGTGAAGACTTGCTCTAGATCAACCCAAAACGAATTTTTAGATCCCCAAATTGAGAAATCCCGTTTTTGGCCCTCCCGGTGTGAAAAGATGGTACTCCGAGCTCCCAAACGCGCGTAGATGATGAATCTTTGGTCAATTTGTGAAGAGGTTTGATGATGAGGGAGTAATTTGAGCTCAAAGGAGCAAAAATAGAGGAAAGGAGGGGAATGAGCTGATTTTTTTGGAAGAAGAGGGAGATAATGTATCTCTCTCTATACACACACACATAAATACATAGAAATAATTACACCCAAGCCCAAAAGTGGCTTGTGTAAACCAATTTAACCTCATTCCACTTATATTACACTTCACCTCATCACTTATGCATATATCACATTTCCTCACATTACCCCAACATTATTTTCCGAAAAAGATATAAAAACACGGGTCCTTACACCTCATGTATGAATCATCCCTCATCTTGAAGTTTGTGTTGTTGTTTTGCAAATATTTTGCTATTTTGATCAATAATAGGGTTTTGATTAGGGTTTTTTGACAAAAATTTGGGGGTTATTTGACAAAAAATATTTTTCACGGTTCTGTGTAAGACGTTTCACTATGTTTTTACCTATTTTGATCAATAATAGGGTTTTGATTCAGGCTATTTCACAAAAATTTGGGGGTTATTTAACAAAAAAAGTTGTACGGGTTTTGTGTCTGTGTTGATGTTGAATTTTTTCCAGTTTTGGAAAATTTTGAAATTTTTTTCGGCCCAATCAACGAGTCCCGAAGGTACACATCTGACTACAAAAAACAAGAAATAGAAGGGAAAGAGAGAAGGGGAAGAAGATTAAAGACAAAACTAATTCTTGTTTAGATCTGGGTCTTCTATTGACATTCCGGTGAAGTTCTCGACATTTTGGACTGCTCCCCGTCATCTTCTTCAGGCCTCTAGTCGGTCGTCCTCTTCTTCAGGCCTCTTTTCAGTGTAAGGATGCCTGTTGAAAGTCGGTTCTTTTACAGATCGGTGACTAGAAGCAGTAATGAAAATTGTTCAACAAAAAATTGTCGGTTTATAGCACAAAGTACATCTATGTGTTTATTATTTATTTACTCCTTTATTGACTAATTGTGAGTAATGGCTGCAAAAAATTAATTTTGGTTGTGTAATTTCTACACATTAAATTATCTCTCACACTTTTTTTTTTGGTCTTTAATGAAAATTTTATTTTAGTGAAATTTTTAAGTGTAAAATTTTGAATTATATATGTAGTGCTAAATCCAAAATAGTACCAAGCCGATATGGGATTCAAATCCTTGGAATTTGATGCTGTTTTTTTTTTTTTTGTACAAGAAAATTACACCATAAGTCAAAGATTTGCTATTGGAATTATACCATAAGAAACCAAGACACTAGACTCATAGAAAACACTATAGAATGGATGAGTGAGAGGGGTAATATTGGAATTTAGAATTGAGAAGTGGATGACATCATCATTTTCTGTTACTTTTGCTAACGGAAGTAACGGGAAATGAGGTATCTGGGAATTATTTTCAAAAGTAAGGGAGAGCAGTGGAATTTCAGAAAGTATAGGGGAGGTAAGTGAAATTTACCCTTTATGAAATTATATACATGTGCGGCTCTATTTCTTATGGTTGGATGGTATTCTCTACTTATATTGTTTTACTACTTGTACTAAATATCTACTCCCCCGTCCGGATTCGTTAGTCCACAATCATACTTTTTCAAGTTCTAAAATGTTTGTCCACTTTCAAAAGTCAAAGCATAAAATATGATAAATTTACTTTTTTACCCCTTCTAAAACATAAATAACAACACAAAAACTTTTTTTTTTTTTAAATGTGTTTAAATTTTTGAATTTTTTTGCACCGTATTAAAGTTTTCAATGAGATCTATCAAACAAGATCCATATTGATAAAAAAAAATTATTTTTGCAACTACATTATTTTTGAAATTGAAAATTGCACATAGTTTCATAGTGGACTATCAAATTGGAATGAAGGGAGTATTAAATGGAGGGATTGAGGATAAAATAAAAAATTAACAGACTCAAAATGTAATGGAAAAAAAGTTAGAATCCCCAAAACGGACCAACAAATCCGGACGGAGGGAGTATTTTTTTTTTGAAAAAAAAAAAAGAGAAAAATTGACTAATCTGTCGGTGCGACGCCTTGCCCAGCCACCCGCGAGACTAACAACTAGTAATTTTTCGAATATTGATGCTATATTGCTATGGTTGCAATGGCCCCTTAAAAACGCCCATGGCACAAGTGGAATCGGGGGCCCAGTACTGAACCAAACTCATTACAGGATATAGTGAGGAATGACAACCATTCGATTCAGTAATCAATGATCCAGATTTAAAATAAACTCTTCCATTTAAGAGTTTATTTTAAATCCGGACCATTAATTGCCGAACCCAATGGCCACTGTTGCTCACTGCACCTTGTAGTACGTGCACTCACTACGGGCCCCCGATTATGGATGGTTACGTAAATCACTTGAGATCAAATTTCTATAAAAATGAAATTATCTTTAGGTCCCAGTGTGACTCTATGTAGACGGGTCGCAACACTGACATCACGTTTCTTCTCTTGTTCATTATCTTTGATTCAACAAATATATTGGACAGTTTATGCGGTTTGTGAGTTCTTTCGGATCTACTTCGAAAGCACTAGCATTTAGAGTTCGTCGAAAACATTAATCACGTTAAAAATTATTTTGTTCAGATGTAGGTTGGTATTCTCTCATTTGCAGTATGTATAGCCATTCACATGGGGCTGCAAACAATCCAAACCGTTCATTAAGGCTCGGCCCAGCTTGATTCTTTCACTTAATGAGCCAAGCTCGAGCTCGGGTTTTAAACTTGTTTAGTGTTGGCTCGAGCTCGAGTTTTAGACTCCTTAGGAAACACTTTAAAGCTCGGCTTGGATCGAAAAGGCTTGGCTTGTTTATAGACTTGTTAAGTAAATGAATCAAGTTAGGCTCATTAAGGGAGCGGCTCGTTATCAGGAAAAAAATTAGGCGCAGCTCATTAAGCGTGTAGCTCGTATAAAAACGAGTCGAGCACGCAGGAGAAGGCTCCCATTTGATTTCATACAACCACCAAAAAGCATTTGAGTACAACAGCAAAGATATGGCTATTGCATTTACAAAATCATAGACGTGTGCATAAACTCAAGCCCAGCACTCTTAATAACCAAAAAAAAACGAACTACACAATGAGAGGTAGGAATATTGAGTGGACTACACTATATATGAATAACAGAAACACTACACAATGAAAAACAAGTGGGTTAGAATATTGTGTTCCATACATCAAACCCTACCAAAGTTATAGACTATTTATCTGGAGTTTGCGGTTGAGATGCTGCGGCGACTGCTACATTTGGAGCAGACACAGTTTCAGCGATTCCCACTGCTCCACCTTCACTATGCCGTGACTGGTCTAAATGTTGATCTGGGAAAACTTCCAATTGCAAATCTGGAGCAATATTATTCACATGCAACCACGTGAGTTCCCACAGGCTATCTCCGCCTAAGGCGCCCCTCTGCACAAGAACACCCTTACTCTTCATGACGAGCAAGGTATTTTTTAGAAGTTCGGGGACAAGTTCCTGAAGCTTCTCGCTTTTCTTCCCTCTGACTTTCACCTTCATGTATTTCTCCATGCGACCGAGCACCCCCAGCCATAATTTGCAAAAAGTGTTTATTTGCGATAGCTCTTTGACATACTGCAGAAACACTTTAGAGAGAAGCTTCAATGCATAGACTAGGGTCCCTTCCATGTTCCGGTAGTCCTTTTGGGAGTGCCCCTGGGAAATCTCGAGCAAATCATCAAGCATTGTGAATATGACCAGTTCAAAACACTGAAACCACAAAGTCTGGGGTACGTTCACTTGGTCCACTACCGTCAAGCACGTTTGCAATGACAAGAGCGCATGATTCCGAATTTCCTCTCTCTGGTCCAAACAAACTTTTCTCAACCCCTGCACCAGCCTCAGCCACATCTCTCCTATATCCTGCGACATTTTCACAGCCTCTGCTTCTTCTCCCATAGATCCCTTGGTTTCTTGGGCCCACTGTGCCAAACAAGCAACAGAGTCCGCCATGAGATCAAGTGAGCGCACGGACTGGTCTGCCTGTCCAATGCGGGACTCAGCAAACTGCCTTGCTGCGTCAACGCAGAGGACGTAATTGGCTGGTGATAAGTGGGCCCCATCAGCCATCACGAACGACAGGGCGTCAAATCCAGCATCAGAAGCATCTGGGTGACGCGCCGTGATGGAGAGCAAGGACGTTATCGTTCGCCACCCTGTAGGTGAACGGATATGAGCAGCGTTTGCTTTCACGAGACGACTGTCATGAAGAATAAGAAAATTGGCAATCAACAAAATGAAGGTTACCATAGAGTTCTATGTATCAACAAACAAAGCTAAGAATATCTCCGACATGCTACACAAATGAGATATGTTGGCTATTTTAGCCAGCATAGCAAATTTTGTTGCTAACCATTGGCTTCAACCTATTTGTATTTTGACTGTTTAAATAAGGCCAGCCATTCGAGGCAATGAAAATATGGTTAACCAATCCGAAAGTGCCACATCATTATCCATCCCCCAATATCATGCATTGGTGTATCGTGTGTACTTCATCCAAGAAAATGAACCCATAAATAAAAAAAGTGGTTAGGCAAAATAAATATTGTTATCATTGTGTAATTTGACTAAGCAAAATGCCGGTTAGTGCTGGAGATGCTCTAATATTCTATATACTATAAAGGATACACTACACCATATAGAATGTAATGATAACCTCTCTTAACCAGAGACAAAACTAGATTCAAACCCTTCCCAAAAATAGTGAATAGTCCAAAACTTGAAAAGAAAAACGCAAAAGCAAACGCAACATACAGTTAATTTTTATCATGGGAAGGGTGAAATATTGGCCCAGGAAATTAATTATTAACGAACTATCAAACCTGACTTCCTGTGTGATTTGCAAACAGTACGTATCAGCAACACGAGGTTCCAACTTCTGAACCAGTTGTAGTGACCGCAATAGTTCATCAGCCAGATTCTCCTTATAGGGCAGCAGTCGCTGGCAAATCCGGAGGAGACCAAAAACAGCTTTCTCAACTAAGGCACAAGGCGTCAATGCTGTGTGTACAATGCTAGATATATGCTCATAAACACCCTGCCACAGAAGCACAATCCTATCCCTGTTGTTTAGGGTAATAGCAATCAACAATTCCAAGCAGAAAACTGCAGTGTCTTCATCCTCGGGAGAACTATTCCCCTTCTGGGGTCGCCCTGCGGCCCAAATAAGGGCCTTTGCAAGCTGTAATAAAGAATCTGCCTGCAAAAACTTACTTTCCGTGAAAATACTGTCGATGTGGCATGTTTGAATGGTCTGAAGTGTGCGTTGATGGGCAGCGAGTTGTTGTTCTGTCGGTTGTGATCTTGGTTCCTCCGTTTCTAGAGATAACAGCTGACTGAACCGACCCATAAGTCCAGAAGATCTCTTAGGAGTACCTGTGGACAAGGATCGAAATTTCAGTGAGGCGTGTTATTTCTGCTAGCTAGCATAAGGAAACATTTTGGAAACATCCCGGAAACATTACGGAAACGTACCAGTTTATAACAGAAATGTCAAGAGTTTTGAAATGTGTATGCTTACTAGCATATTAGTCGTGCCTAAAGGCACCTCGATGTAATATTAACCCTTGTCTAAAGTAACCACCACTCCAACAAAAGACCCCTATAAACAGTATCCAACCGACTTCCCACCAAAAAAAGGCCTTTTAAAAAAGCTACAAATAGAGTACATATTGCTTTAGTATTGAGGACAAAAAATAGCAATTTGTAAGTTCCAATGCTCAATGCCCCAATCTAATACAAGGCAGGAAAAACAAGCACAACAAAGATAAATTTCGACCATTCCATGCAAGAATAGAAAAAACTGACACACTTTCAGTTTTCACAACCTTCCGAGCAACACAAATAAGAATGATGTGTGTTAGCACTTGGCCTTGATATATATTGTTGAAAAGGAAAGAAATATTGTAACACATATTGTAAATCAATTAGGCAATTAGGAAGATTGTAATTAGTTTAATTAGGTAGGTAGCAATTTCCTTATTATTCCATTTCCTAAATTATCTTGTACGTAGTCTATATATAGTGCCCCCTAGTGAGAAAAATACTAATCAATTAAATCTTTCAACATGGTATCAAAGTAGGTTCCACGAACCTGATTTTTATTTTTTCCTTCGTTCCTCTTTTTTTTATTTTTTTCTCTCTATTTCGATCATCTACAGTGATTGTCTCTACCCAGAAACCCTATCTCTACACAAAAAAACCAATCTGTTGGATTTGACTTCTAAACCACTCGATTCCAACATCGTTTCTTCGATTTCGAGTTCTAAACAGGAGATTACAAACCTGTTTCTTCCTGTTTGAGTCCTAAAAAGGGGATTTCGAACCTTACCCAGTCGTTTCAACACAGATCTGAAGAACAGAGGCTGTCCACGTCGACCCACAACCCTCGACGATCTTATCCAAGCCCGACGACCGTCGCCAAACACTCGCCAACATCCCTCGTCTGGGCTTTCTTAGTCTCCGATGACCTCTATTACCCATCATCAGCCTCTCACAGAGGCTCGTTTTGCTCTGGAAGCACTCGCTGGAGCTCTTTCCGTTACCAACGACCCTCGCCGACAACAGCCAATCATCGTTGGACCTCCAGCGACCTCCTGATAGCCTTGTTAGACCGTTGTTCTCTCTATTTACTCTCTGATCTGAAGTGTGTTGCTTTAAACCAACTGGGTACCCACTGTTCCTAATCAAAAGTTACTGGGTAATGATTCTCTCTTTTTTTTTTTTTAATTGTCTTCATAATCTTGGATCCATTGTGAGTGATAAACCTAAGACAACAGACATTGCTGAAACCAAGGATATTGCTAGGGATTATCGTCGGTCTTTAACCACAATCAAGTTAAATGGATCTAATTATTTGCCATGGTCACGGGCTGTGACTATCTCTCTACGTGCAAGTGGTGAGAGTTCCTATATTACTAATGATCCACCTACTGATCCCGATTCTGCTTGGTCCCAACATGATGCTCATATTATGAATTTACTGTGAAATAGTCTTGAGCCTGCCATTTTTAATAATGTTGCTTGGCAAGAGACGTCCAAAGCTGTTTGGGACACTCTATGCGAGTTATATTCATCAGATCAGAATATCTCTTGAGTTTTTCAGATTTATCAGAATATTTTCTCCCTTCAACAAGGAAATAGATCCGTTAATGAGTACTTTTCCATCTTAAAGGCTAGGTGGGACGAGTTAAATGTTTACCAACCTCTCTACAGATTTAAAAGTTCAGTAGAAGTACATAGAAGAATTCAGAACTTGCAAATTTCTGTCTAGATTGAATTCAGACCTTGCTCCTCTTAGTTCACAAATTCTTTCTAGTAGGGAAGTCCCCACCGTTGGTAAGGCCTTTGCTCGTGTTCGATGAGCTGCTCCTCGTTCTTCTGATTTAGAGCATCCGGCTCCATCCGCCCTAGCTGCCCCCACAACCTCTCCTGCTTCATCTTCTGGACATTTAGGGAATCATAATGCCTCCCACAGTTGTGGTAGTTTTTCTGATAGGGGTGGTCGTCGTGGAGGACGTGGGGGGCGTGGCGGTCATGGCACCAAGAAGTGTACTCATTGTGGTGCGACCAACCACGATGTTGAATTCTGTTGGAAGCTGCATGGCAAGCCAGCTTGGGTTAATCAAGCTACACTTTAGGGGGAGCCATATGCTCTTGCTCCTACTCAGATTACTATGTCCAAGACTGAGTATGATTCTATGATTCAAAGGGCCAATGCATCTTCTTCTTCTTCCATTGCAACTCATGTCACCTCAGGTAATGCGTGTCTTCACTCATCTTCTCATAGCACTCCTTGGATTCTTGATTCTGGCGCATCTGATCATATGACATATCGTTCATTTGGTCTTATTTTTCCTTTTGTCTTATATTTGTCACAATTTCCGTTTAATCTTCTTTCTATTCATAAACTGTCTCATATACTAGTGTTCTATCCTTTTTTTCTCCTTTTCATTGCGAGTTTCAAGATCTCAAGACGAAGGGGATGATTGGTGGGGGGCATGAGAAGAATGGTCTGTATTACCTTCAGGAGCCGCATCAACAGTCATCCAATCATTCTACTTTACATACTACAGTTACACCTTATCAGTGGCACTGTCGTCTAGGGCACCCATCCTCGGCCAACCTTCGCAAGCTAGTTCCTAGTTTACCTAGTTTTTCTCCTTTTAACTATGACACATGTGAACTTAGTAAGCATTATAGAGTTTCTTTTCCTTTACGAACTGAGTCACCATGTGTAAAACCGTTTGCTTTAGTTCATTCTGATATATGGGGACCTTCACTCACTACGAGTTTGTGTGGTGCTCGCTATTTTGTCACATTTATTGATGATTTTTCTTGTTTAACTTGGGTGTATCTTCTCAAAGATAGGTCTCAATTATTTTTTGTCTTTTCAGTCTTTCACGCTGAGATTGTCAATCAATTCAATGCTAAATTACGTATTTTGCGAACTGACAATGCCCAAGAATATTTTTCTCGTCCTTTTAGACAGTTTACTGAAACTCATGGTATTATTCATTAGACTGCTTGTGCCACTACCCCTCAACAAAATGGGGTTGCAGAACAGAAGAATGGGCCAGTTTTAGCCATAACTCGTGCCCTTGTGCTTCATACGAACATTCTAAAACATTTTTGGGGATATGCTGTTCTTACTGCAAATTATCTCATAAATCGCACCCCTTCTTGAGTTTTGCATGGCAACATTCCTTATCAGGTCATGTTTCCTAACAAGGATCTTTATATTCTCCCCCCAAAACTTTTTGTTTGTGTGGCATTTGTTCATAATCTCTCCAGGTCGTGATAAACTTGATCCGCGTTCTTACAAATGTATTTTTTTGGGTTACTCTTTGACACAAAGGATATAAGTGTTATAGTCCCTTATTACGAAAGCACTTTGTAAGTGCTAATGTGACCTTTTTTGAAAATATCCCCTATTATTCTCTTGAGGGTGCTCAGTTGACGCCACCCTAGTTGGCACCACCTTGTCTTCCTGAGACTACTCCTTTACCGTTTACCCGTTGACCATGGTCTTCCTGAGAATGCTACTTGACCACCGATTACACAGGTATATGTTCGACGTTCATCTGCTGATGCTTTTCCTGTTGAAACTCCAAATACAACTTCTGTGCCCACACCATCTCCTCAAGCATCTCCAGATCCAACTCTCGATCTTCCTATTGCATGTTGTAAAGGTATTCGTTCATATACTTCTCATCCTATCTCTCAATTTGTGTCCTATGATCATTTGTCTCCCTCTTTTCGTGCTTTTTCTGTGTTTTTGTCCTCTGTTACTGTTCCTAAGTCCTATTAGGAGGCTCTTTCCCGTCCTGGATGGCGTTCTGCTATGGAAGAAGAGATTCACGCTGTCACTGAATCATACTTGGGATGTTGTTCACAAGCCTTTTGGAACACATATTGTTGGTTGTCGTTGAGTGTTTACTGTCAAACACAATCCTGATGGTACTCTTAATCATCTGAAAGCTCGTCTTGTGGCCAAAGGTTTCACCCAAACCTATGGGCTTGACTACACTGAGACTTTTTCTCCAGTTGCCAAACTCAACTCTGTTCGCATTGTTATATCTCTTGCAGCCAACCTTGATTGGCCTCTCCATCAGCTTGATGTCAAGAATGCTTTTCTTCATGGAGATCTCTCTGAAACAGTCTATATGGCTTAACCACCCGGTTTTAAGTCCAAAGGGGAGTCTGTGTGTCGTCTTCGCAAATCTATCTATGGCCTCAAACAATCTCCACGGGCTTGGTTCGATAAATACAGTAGTACCGTCGTGTCTCATGGTATGACACGAAGTCAAGCTGATCACTTTGTCTTCTTTAAAAGGACCACCAGTGGTATAGTGATTCTCGTAGTCTGTGGATGATATTGTCATTACAGGGAGTGACAATGATGGGATTCAGGTATTGATTCGTCACCTTTGTTCCAGTTTTCTCACCAAGGATCTAGGCAAGCTTCGGTATTTTCTTGGCATTGAAGTTGCTCATTCTAAAGCAGACATCAGTTTATCACAACGAAAATACACTCTCGATCTCTTGAAAGATGCAGGTTATCTTGGTTCTAAACCTGTAGCTACTCCTATGGAGACTAATCATAAACTTATGCTTGACGATGGTGAGTTGATTGACAATCCTGAGTTGTATCAAAGACTTGTAGGTAAACTTATTTACCTCACTATCACTTGACCCGATATCTCCTATGCAGTCAGTGTTGTTAGTCAATTTATGACTCGTCCTCGAGTTTCTCATATGGAGGCTGTGGTTCGTATCTTGAAGTATCTTAAAAATGCTCCTGGACGTGGGCTTCTCTACAAAGCGTCTGGGCATCTTCGTATCGAAGGGTATACAAATGTTGATTGGGTAGGATCTCCTGGTGATCGTCGTTCTACCATTGGTTATTGCACATTTATAGGTGGCAATCTTGTGACATGGAAAAGTAAGAAACAATCAGTTGTAGCACATTTTACTGCTGAAGCAGAAAATATAGAACAATGGCTCATACCACTTGTGAGTTGACTTGGTTGCGTAAACTTCTACATGAGTTTGGGATTCCAGTACATGATCCAACTCCTTTATATTGTGATAATCAGGCTGCTATCCACATTGCGAATAATCCAGTATTCCACGAAAGGACCAAACACATTGAAGTTGATTGTCATTTCATTGTCAAAAGTGGAGTCTAAAGAGATCAGCACGCCTTTTGTTCCTTCAGGCTCTCAACTTGTTGATTTCTTCACAAAGGCTCTTCCAAGGCTTCCATTGATTCTATTTGTCACAAGCTTGGAGTATACGATGTATACGCTCTAGCTTGAAGGCGGGGGGGTTGAAAAGGAAAGAAATATTGTAACACATATTGTAAATCAATTAGGCAATTAGGAAGATTGTAACTAGTTTAATTAGGTAGGTAGCAATTTCCTTATTATTTCCTTTCCTAAATTATCTTGTACATAGTCTATATATTGTGCCTCCTAGTGAGGAGAATACTAATCAATTAAATCTTTCAACACATATAGTGTATCCAAATATTGAAAATTTCATTCTTGAATAAAGATGGCAAGGCAAGAAGCATCACAATTTTCTAACAACCACTGTAGCAGCATATTTAGTAGAATGGTTAAGAACCACCACAAACACATCACAACACCCTGCTATTCATTTCTCTATTATCTCACCAACAAAATGAAAGTTACTCCCAAAATGAAAGTTATTCCCAAAATGAAAATACTAGCGACCAATTCAGCAAGCAATTTAAATTTGTTGGTGCACCATGCGTAAAAGAGACAATATCAAGAACGTAAGTGGCTAAACAATTAAATATACACCAACCACCATAATTGGACTTTTGGTTTTTGACTATAAGTTCATAACTTGTATATCCAACACCATGTAATACCTTTAGTTCAGCTAACAAAAATAGAGATTCTATATTTGCACTTTGCATAGTTTTGATGCGACACTTGTTAGGAGGATCCAAAACAGCATTGCATCAACACCCCGACTGTTTTGCACTCCCCGACTTAATTTCTTGGAGCTCAACATTTAGTTAGCTTCGTACTTTAAGATGACCAAAGAAATTGGCAAACTTAGGCATGAAAGTGAAAGCAATGGGAGTAGAATAATCAAAGTGGTTTCCGAGAACAAATCTTCCCCAATAACTATACATTGTACAAATGTACACCGACTTAACCAAGAGTATGGATGACGAAATAAAGAAAAATCGACCAAAGTACTACCATCTCATTCACTTTAGTCAAAAGAATGTTTGCACACACCAAACTTACAGATTACAAAACCACAGAAGTTCTTTATCAACACTGTCAAAGGTAACACTCAACCCTTCACAACAAATTTGACAAATACATATGCGGAGGACAACCGAATTCATCAACCATGGATTATTCTTCGAAAGAAGATTTTTCCTTCTTTTTTAGTTAAAATAGTAAAATTTAGTGATGTAGGGATGAACTCTGGCATCGAGCAGTTCTTTAGCTGATAAAGATTACCTACCACATCAAAATTGTAGCATATTACCAACATAATTAATTTTTACAAAACCGCTTCCTTCGATTTGATCAATGAACTTCATATGTTGGGCAAAAAACAAAAAGAACAAAAAAGACCGGCATCAAAATATCACATCTCAATTTCGAAACCTTTACAAACATCATTTTGTGAAAATGATGTGAGATTTCCTCATTTTGAAGAATAAACCCATTCTATAGAAGTATTAGTGAGGTCTTATTTTCACAAAAACCGTCACATACTAGTTCTCTACCATTTAAGTTGTCACTTCAGCTCTGTCAGTGCAATAGGATTGGGGTAGCAAGATACTGAGGGGACCTTAGCTATTCACCACTCACCAGTATATGGAGCAGTACATTATCCTACTATGCTTATCAAAAGGGCTCAAGAAGTTGTCAGAAAAGGATCAACAACATCAGTTTATCAACAAATGGGAATCTCAGCTATTAAAAAGAAGGCAATAAATATGAAGCATTACTATCAAAAGAATGCTTCCAAAGAATAGGACTATGCACAAGCTTTATCATCTAAATGAAGACCCAACCTCATAAAAGCATTCACAAAAGTAATTGATTTGGGATTTTCTTTTCTTGTAGTCAAAATATGAACGCCACTGTGTGTAGAGTGGACTGTCCATCATTAGTACTCCGTATAACCATAGTGGTAAAAGATGCACCTAGGCAAAAGGCACATCAAGGCTCCCTCTTGGCGCTTGGAAGTTGGAGGAGGTTCAGGTGAAACGACTTGACAAAGGCAAGGCCAAGGAGACCATGCATGCCTATGGAAAACGCGCTACATGTGCGCCTGGGGAGCTGAGCCTCTTTCGCGAAAATGTAACAAAGTTCTTAAACTAAGGGCTTGTTAGAATAAGTGGATATTGGTTTAGTCCCACATCGCCAATCGTAGACTTGTAATGTGATGCATGATAATATAAATGACATTGACATGTGCTAGGGTTCGTTAACACCCTATACACCTCTCTCCCTCTCTCTCTCTCTCTCTCTCTCAACATGGTATCAAAGCCCCCATTAATCCAAACCCTAACCTAACCTAATCCTGTCGCCAACAACAGCCATCGTCATCCACCTACTATCACTACTGCCACCATCGTCACTTAACTAGCAACCCTAAATCGACCCCTTAACCACAAAACTCTAAACCGAATGCTCAGAAACCCTAATCAATTGCTCACAATTCCTTGAAACCCTAAACCAAACTCTACCCAGTAGATTTCACAGCCAGAAAACCCTACGTAGTCTCGATTTGATCCCTAAATCAACCCTACAACCTCAATCGATCCTTCTCATCTAGCCAGATCTCTCTGAAATTGACACACCAAAATCAAAAGCCCTAAATTGAAGATCAAAACTCATTACCCAGTGCTTAAAACCCAAAATCAAAACCCTAAATCACGTACCCAGTGTTCGAAATTCTAACCCAATGCGCGAAATCCATTGGCTGATGCAAGAAACTCTCAATAGCTCTTCGAAATCTCTGAACCTTGTTTGTAAACCCCAAATCAACTAGGCGATCACTCGATTGAAGTTCGGATATGCTTCAGTATTGCTCTCATAGACTTCAATCGACCCTCACTTTGCTTTGATGAGGTAATTGATGTCGAAATTTGTGGTTTGTAGTTCAGTTAATGATCAGTGGATTCTATTGTTGCTTGGTTGTTTATTGGTTATTGCTTAGTTGAATGGTTGAGAGTTAGTAGGTGGTTGGTAGTTGGTAGCCACAATTGTTTAGCTGATTAGTTGTCTTTGATTTGTTGTTGGATTTTGTAAAATGTCTGAAGAAAAATCTACTAGTTTTGGTTCTATTGGTAGTTCTAGCTCTTCTCGACGTCGTGTGAAGGATTTCATTACCTCCATTATTTTGAATGACGACAACTATGCTATTTGGTCTCACGCTGTCAAAGTTTATTATATGGGTGAGAGAAAGTTTCGTTATTTGACAGATGATCCTCCCAAGAAAAAGGATACTACGTATATTGACTGGGAAGCTGAGGATTGTCATATTCGTGTTGAGTTATGGAATGTTATAGAACCTCATATCAGTGGCCCACTGTTTTACCTTGATATTGCCAAGCAAATATGGGATCGGGTTGCCAGGATGTATTCTGGTATCAATAATCTTTGGCATACATATGATCTCCATCACCAATTCTTTTCTTTGTCTATTGGTACCGTACCTTTGGAGGATTACTACTCCAAATTTCGTGACACTTATGAGGAACTCCAAGTTTATGAGCCTATGTTGAGTGATCTTCAAGTTATGGAGCGTCAGCATGAGCGTTTGGAGGTCTCTCGATTTCTATTTGGTTTGCCTTCATCCTATGATCCAGTTTGATCTCAAATACTGGGAGAGTGGGAGTTGCCCTCTCTTGATGAGGTGTTCAGTAGTCTTCGTCAGGCTTCTATCTCCAATGTGGGTTCTATTTCACAACCACAGTCTGATCATTCTACTTTAGTTGTTTCTGGTGGTTTTGGGTCGAGTAGTAGCCGTGGTTGCTGCCGTTATTTCGAGTTTAGCAGTCGTGGTTGTGATTCTGGTAGTCAAGGTTCTAGTGGCTATGATTTCGGTAATACTTCTGGTGGTCGTTGTGATACTGGGTCCAGTGGCCGTGGTTTCGGTCATGGTGGAAATAGTCATGGTCTCACGTCAAAGGGAGGTAGTTCTGGTCATGGTGATTTTGGTCGTGGCCATGGTACTAGATTTTGCACTCATTGTCAGAGTACAAATCATACAGTGGACTGTTGGAATGATCTTCATGGTTTTCCCCAGGCTCATTAAGTTGCTCATTTTGAGGATTCTGGGCTATTTACTCATTCTACTGATAGCAATGTCACTATCTCAGCAAAGGAGTACCAGCGGCTTATGTCCATTCAGCCTTTTGCAGCTGTAGCTTCTTCTTCCATAGCTACGTTCGCTCAAACAGGTCCCTTCGTTGCTTGTGTTGCATCATCTTTTCCTTCTCCTTGCCTTATCGATTCTGGTGCTACTAAATCATATGACTGGTACTTCTAAATTCCTTTTTACTAGTCAGTCCATGGATAAAACCTTTGATGTTACCTTAGCGGATGGTTCTACAACTGAGGTTACTGCTTTGGGTTCAATTTTTGTCCTTCCATCATTTACTTTAAACTCTATGTTGCATGTTCCTCATTTACCTTTTAATCTTGTGTCTATTAGTCAACTTACAAAAACCTTAAATTGTTCAGTCACATTTCTTCCTCATGGTTGTGTTTCAAGATCTCAAGACGGGGAGGAAGATTGGTGCCAGTGTTGAGCGTGGTGGTCTGTATTACCTAACCAGTGGTGGTGTTCAACCAGTTGCTCTCCAGTCATTAGAGTCTTTATATCAACAACATTGTCGGCTTGGTCATCCATCTTTTCAGAATTTGAAGCGTCTAGTGCCTTCGTAGTTTTCTTAAGGAGTTACCGTGTGAAGTTTGTGAATTTAGTAAACATAATAGAGTACCATTTTATCCTAAGGTTGAACATCGTGTGTCACATCCTTTCCAATAAGTTCTTTCAGACAATTGAGGGCCTATTCATGTGCCCAATGTTTTTGGTTTTCAGTATTATGTTATTTTTGTTAATGATTTCTCTCGTATTACATACTTTTATCTTATGAAAGAGAGATCTGAGTTGAAGACTATTTTTAAATGATTCTACATGGAAATAAAGACTCAGTTTAATAATTGCATTTGTATGTTTCGTCCTAATAATGCACGTGAATTTTTTCATAGTACTTTGTCCCAGTTTTTTGATGATCATGGGATTATTCATCAGTCATCCTACACTCAGACTCCATAGCAAAATGGGGTTACCAAATGCAAGATTCAACATTTATTAAAAGTTATGCGTGCCAAGTTATTTCAAATGAAAGTTTACTGGAGTGACGCGGTTCTTACTGCATGCTATTTGATCAATCGTATGCCCTCTACTGTCCTTGGGGGTCCGATACCCCATACAGTCCTGTTTCCCGGTCGTCCCCTCCACTCATTACCCCCTTGGGTTTTTGGGTGTACATATTATGTTCAGGCTCTTGATTCCGACCAGAGTAAATTGGACCTGCGGTCCATCAAGTGCGTTTTTCTTGGTTACTCTCGAACTTAGAAAGGGTATAAATGTTACCGTCTTTACGTCATCATTTTGTGTGTGTTGATGTCACGTTTAATGAGTCTCTTCCTTTTTATTCAGAGTCTGTCACCACTAATGATTTGCCTACATACGAGTCTTTATGTCCTGTAGCCATCCCATCTAGTACCGTTCCTCCACCAAAACCTTTGCAAGTGTATCATCGTCGACCTAAAAATCCACCAATTATATCTCAGCCAGCACCGTCTCAGCCAGAGCCATCTCAGCCAGTAGAACCGCCTTCACCGACCGCGCCATCTTCTTCTCCGTTGCGGGATCCAGACAACCTTGATCTTCCTATTGCGCACCGTAAAGTTATTCGATCCTGCACTCTCCATCCTATTGCTCATTTTGTTTCCTATGATCATTTGTCACTGTCACTTCAAGCTTACTACTTCGGTGTCTTCCATCTTTGTTCTTAAGTCTGTTCAGGAGGCCTTATCTGTATCTAAGTGATGGACAACTATGGAGGATGAGATGTCTGCCCTTCATTATAATGGCACTTGGGAATTGGTTCCTCTTCCTGCTGGTAAGACCATTGTTGGTTGTCATTGGGTATTCACTGTCAAGTATCTTCTTGATAGCATTGTTGAGCGCTCTAAGGCTCGCCTTGTTGCCAAAGGCTACACCTAGACTTATGGTGATGATTATTCAGAGACGTTCTCTCCTGTGGCTAAACTTGGTTCTGTTCGAGTTCTTATTTCTCTTGCTGCAAATCTTGGTTGGTCATTGTTTCAGCTGGATGTCAAGAATGCCTTTCTTCATGGGGATCTTCAAGAGGAAGTTTACATGGAGCAACCACCTGGGTTTGTTGCTCAAGGGGAGCGTAATTAGCTATGTAGGCTTCGTAATGCTCTTTATGGCCTCAAGCAGTCTCCTAGGGCTTGGTTTGGTAAGTTTAGTGATACAGTTTTAAGATTCGGCATGCATCGTAGTCAGATTGATCATTCTGTGTTTTCTCTCACTTCTGATCGAGGGAAAGTATTGTTGATTGTATGTGGATGACATTATTATAACCGGTGATAACCAGCAAGGTATTGATGAGTTAAAAACCTTCTTACATCATCAATTTCATTCTAAGGATTTGGGAAAACTTCGGTACTTTTTAGGTATTGAAGTGGACCAATCCAAAGAAGGTATTAGCTTATCATAGAGAAACTGTGCTGGATATTCTTGAGGATACAGGTTTGTTGGGAGCTAGACCTGTTAAGACTCCTATGGATCCCAGTGTCAAACTGTGTGTGGACCAGGGAGAGTTGCTTCATAATCCTGATCAGTATCGCCATTTAGTTGGTAAGTTAAATTATCTCACGATTACACGTCCAGATATCTCATTTTCAGTTAGTTTAGTGAATCAATTTATGTCAACTCCTCGTTATCCACATTGGGAGGCTGTCCTTAGAATTGTTAAGTATCTCAAGTTACATCCAGGACAGGGTTTGTTGTATCGAGCCAGTGGACACTTACGTGTTGAAGCATTCACTGATTCTGATTGGGCAAGAGAGCTGTCTTATAGGAGATCTACTACTAGTTATTGAGTTTTCCTTGGTGGAAATCTTGTTAATTGGAAAAGCAAGAAGTAGACAGTAGTAGCCCGGTCCAGTATAGAGCAATGACACACACGACATGTGAAGTTGTGTGGTTGCGATCGTTTCTTGAAGAGATCGGATTTAGTGTGCCATTGCCTATGTAGTTGTATTGCGATAATCAAGCGGCTATTCACATTGCCTCAAATCCAGTATTTCATGAGAGGACTAAGCATATCGAGGTTGATCGACATCTAGTACGTGAGAAGTTGACTAGTGGTGTGATATCTACTCCATGTGTGTCTACTGGTGCTCACTTGGCCAACATATGTACCAAGTCATTGTTCAAGCCGCGGTTAGAATTGTTGTGTAAAAAGCTGAGACTTTTCGATATTTATTCTCCAGCTTTATGGGGAGAGTTAGAATAAGTGGATATTAGTTCAATCCCACATCGCCTATCGTAGACTTGTAATGTGATGCATGATAATATAAATAACATTGACATGTGTTAGGGTTCGTTAACACCCTCTCTCCCTCTCTCTCTCTCTCTCTCTCTCTCTCAACAGGGCTAAACAATCCTCACAGGCTTACACATAGGTACACCACATCAATCTCTCGTCACATTAATAGAACCAAACAATCTCTCACAGCCTCTATTTCAAATATTAGACAATTTGGCAAGAATTGTTGACAATTTGGCATTTGGTAGATGATTTTATTGTTTTTTTTAGATGGTACGCCTAAACTTCATCGTCTCACTTTGAAAAATTAGTATTTTCTGTTTTTTTCTATTTTTCCTCACCTAAGTTTGCCTCGCCTCGCATGTAGACCCCAACAAAACCTTTGCGCCTTGGTGTGCCTCTCACCCTTAATAACCATAAGTATCATATCACCACTGGAAACAGAATCTATCTTTGCGATCATTTTGATTAAAAAGAAACCATTTTGTCTTCCTTACCTGCGGATGGCATGTGAGCTGAAGATAAAGAACTTGCAGCAGGCTTCCCTTGTCCAGGCTCAGAAGAAGAGATCTCCAAATCATCGGCTGCATCGCTGGCAACACGTGCAGGAAGAAGACCTAGCTTGTGCAATTTTAAAATGCAATCCAAGATATTTCTCCATCCCGCACGGATGAAATCTCCATACCTATTTGCAATATCAAAGACAGCTACAGTTGCTTTCCTGGCTTTTGTGTCATCTCCAAAGGCCAGAACTGGTTCCTCCACAGATGATGTGTTTAATAGGGTTGTAAACTTGCAGAGGGACACAACTAGATCATCCAAAATATCTTCCAAATGGTGGCACGCTGAAATTTTTGCAACAGCCTGGAATCCGTCTATGCAGGTTTGGTATACATCTTCATTCTCCGCGTGATCAAATACCACAGAGATAGCTGCAATTGTTGGACCTGACATAATGGCGAACATGTCATGGTCGAGGTGCGATTTTGAATCGGACACGATGAATGGAGCTGTTTTCTTGGATTTGTGCATTAAGTCGATCCAACGACTTGGGGTCATTTCGAGAAATCCAGGACCTTGTTCTGGGGTTGTCCGAATCTCGTTTTTGCAGATTGAGTGGTACAACTCTGTCAGAAAATCTCTAGGTAGGTCATTTCCACCATTGATGTGGCGGTTGTTCCGGATGAAATCTTCCTCAGTCATCTTCTTCTTCACTTGTACATTGTGCTGATCTGTGTTGAGCATTATTAATGAATAGGACAAAAGAAGAGCAGCATCTTTGTTAGCAAGAATTTGTGGTGATTGCTCATAGTATCTCTCTGAGAATGCCTCAAGTACCCTTTGTATCTTTTGTGACTCTCCTGGAAGTCGGAAAGTTTCCAAAAACAGCCGCAAGGCAGTATCCAGATTCATGTCTTGGAAATCAAAAGTCCCCGCAAATTCATGAAGAACTTGAACACAAAATTCGTCATGATTTCCTAGAAAATCACCAACAAGATTCTTGTCCAACCCAGCAGTATACCTGAAAAAGCACGCGACACTCTGGGGATCGAGTTTTTCAGGCAAGAGATGTGTCCCCTGAAGAAACTCTAGTCCCTTTTTAGGATCCCTATTGAAGTGATCTGCTCCGATCATTAACCTTCTTTTGATGTATTTTCTCCTTCGCACAAAAGGAACCCACTGGTCATGATCGCCATAATTATCACACTTCACCATCCAAAAGGGTGTATACTCTTCAAGATTCACAGAGGCCCGTTCCATAGTGACCAATCCATTGCTTATCCTTTCAGCCATTCCCTGAATTACAGCATTAAGGCCATCTAAAGCCAGAATATGCATTGAAGATAAAGGGCAGTTCACCGGAAATGCACTCTTTGACAACAAATTAGATAGCTCTTCGAAAATGTTACTGCATGTTATGTCGCAATCCAAGTTAGCATACATCTCAACCATAAACGTTTTCTGCCTGCAGAAATCAACAAGGGCCTCCATTGCAACCTCCTGCTGCTGGTAAGAAGCCCCATATCGGCTTTGAGCAAGCCTCAAAACCACACAAGAAAAGAAAGCCTCCAGCTGTAATTTGAGTTCCGTGCGCAAATTATGATAAAGATTGAGAACAATGCTACATACCATTGAAAGTATAAGTGGACTCATTGACAAGCCAAATTGCATCAGGTTACGGAATAGTTCATCCTGTACCAAAGTTAATAATCTGGGGTGTTGGCAAAAAGATGGGCCACCAATTTCAATAGCTGAATTAATTAAACCCAATGCAAAAAGTGGCACATCCTCGTCAAAAGCTAAAGTGTTTGATCTGGGACCCGTTCCCATATGCTCAATAACATTCAACAATGAGCACAAGAAATGAAATATCTCAACCATGCAGGGGACCCCATATGGCTCGGTCATTAAATTTACATCAAATGGAACAGCATCCTTTCCATTACCAGATTGTACCATACTTCCATCAATCCCACCATAAACGAGACCACTCTGAGCACTAGAAACTAAACTTGCTGGGGATTGTTCCTTGTCATATTCAGAATTACAATTTCCATTCTCCAATTGCTTACCCCCAAAATCATAATCAGCATCAATAGCACCAAACTGCACAAGAAAAAAATGGTTTCCATAAATTCAAAGAAATAAAATCACATTACCTGCAGAATCTGCAGTTCTGACATTTTCAAAATCAATTTGAAATGAAATAGTAGAATTTATGACAACCAATTCATAGTGTCCATCCTAACAAACAACTATATCTATGTATTCTGCAGTTTACCTGCGCAAATCTACTCATAGGGAGATGTGTACATAATTTAAGAAGACACCTGCCCCCAAGCCCATCAAAATGTACACCTGATACTACAGATAGAGGAAGAAATCAAAATTTCTTGAACATATAATGATTTGTTTCTTTTGAACAAACGATGATTTCTTGCTTGGGGAACAAGCCACATTTTAAAGTGGGACACCTCATCCCATATAGGAACCAAACCATGTAAGCAACTACTAGTAACTTGAGCTTCAGCATTTTGGGCCATGTTGTTAGGCTCCAACAAGTTACCTTGTTAGTGATCTGCATTGGGCGTTACATTAGAAATTTGAAGGGAACTTCAAGTTTCCTATAAATATCCATTTTCGACCGCCAGTACCATCTCCAAGTGCTAACAAAAGACACTTCTAGCAGGGGGAAAAAAATCAAAGGAAATACCAATACGAAAATATCAAAAAAAAAAATTTAAGAAATAGCCAAAAAGTGACCAAAATTTTGAATAGGCATCAAAAGTCCAATCTAATGATACAACAAACTAATCAGGTGGATTGTATGGCTCAACTTTTGTACAAATAACAAGATAACGGCATAAGCTATCCATTCCAAACATTTGTGCACTCTAATATAGGAGGTTCTAAAGTGCATTATTTTTTCCCTAAACCTCGTTACAGTCCATTTTCTTGTAACCATGACTCAATGCTCAGTTAGATGAATCACAATGACAATAGATAATGTCCTCAATGACCTTATATGGTGGTCTGAGGTTTTCAAATCGGGATACGTATCGTGTATCGTTTTTCTAGTTTTATAAATCGTATCGGGATACGTATCGCGTATTATAAGATACGTTAACCATAATTAATACATAATTAACAAGTATTTATACTTAATAATACTACAAAACTAAGTTTTTATGTAACAAAATTTCAATTTTCACAATTGAGATTATCAGATTGAGGTTTTCTGTTACCTTAGTAAATGACAAAAGAAAATACCTAATAATATTCTCCCAAAACACAATCGAAGTATGGTTTTTCTTCTATTCAAGCCATATATTGAGGTTGGACATCTTTCAAATGATTTGAATGTCGCTCAAACAACTTAATTTAATGCGTTTGAGGTTCCACTTCTTACAATAATGTTTAAATTTCTTCCATTAAGTAATCGTAGGATACGTACTGAATCGGGATACACATAACTATCGTAGGATACACCATCGTATCGTATGATTTTTATACAAAAAGGATACGGGATTGGATATGTATTGTTTTACTAAGGAGACGATATGAATCGTAGGATACATATCCTATATCGTAGGATTTTAACAACAATGAGTGGTCAGCGTTGTTGGCAAAACGACCCAAACTAAAAGTTGAAAACTACATAGATACAATCTCTCAAAGGAACTAAATCATGACATCAATCAATTGCCACTAGAAATCCCATATATATGTCAAACCTCTAATATAAATCCAACTTTGGATTTCATTATGCTAAGAGGGTGTTTGGATTGTTCTCTTTCACATATTCACTTTTGGCTTTTTACCTTGAAGTTGTTTGGCTCACCACTTGTGGAATGCATTCCCCCAAAATGAGTTTTGATTTTTGGTTGTTAGAGAAGAGAAGTGAGAAGTAGGGGAGATGAGCTTTTTGAATTCTCATTTTTCACTTTTCTCATTTTCGTTAACAATAGGATCCAATCCCACCCTTTCACAGAATGACGCCTACAAATTCTACAAAACTTGTCCTGTTTTATTATGTAGATAATGCTAGTCACTGTAAAAGAGAATACCTTCCAAACTACCATGAACCTTGTGCACAAATTGAAGTCGAACGGTTTGATAGCTTCCCGACAAACAATAATTATGTGTTTGTTTTTATCTTCCGTTCATTTCCTTCTTTCCCTTTTTGGGTGAATGATGGGTTTAACCATCAACAATTTAGAGATCTTTTCCTAATTTGTATGACCAGTTTGAAACCATTCTTTCATAATACAAAAAACAGTTGATGGGCAATAGTTGTAAGTAGCAATATCTTCCAGTTTCCTTCCAAGTGGGAATATCTTCTATTTAGAGACCAATAGACGATTAGGATCAAGACACTGGTTACATGCTACATACAAGCCATAATCTTAGTGAGCTTCCAATCTGAGACTCAAAAGATTATTAAATCATCGCTAGTGAAACGAAGAAGCCGACAAAAAAGAAAGAAAATGATAAAGATAAAAGTATTTAGCAGGTCGCTTTTTGTTTGTGTTTACCATGGATTTACTCTATGTCAATAACAAAAATGTAATCATGTGCAAGAGAGAAAAAAAAAAAAGGGTGCAAAAGAAGATGCCTCATACCTCTTGTTTCATAGAAATGGTTCCCTTGACCAACGAGCCTTCTGTGTCATCGACATCTTGTAAATGTGCAAAAATAAACCTAACAAGTTCATGCATAGAGTGCCGCGCTATCCGCTGTAATAACTCGCCTTTTGTTCCTGCTTGATGGACAACACGGAAACAAGTGTTCACAATGGTGCAAACATGCTGATTACTCAGCATAACTGATGCTTTACTTTTCATGCAAGCCAGAAGAACCTGAAGTATCTTCATAAGGACTACTTCTTCTGATGCAGGGTCAGTCACCTCAAACCTACAGCTGGTCACAGCATCGACTACCAAATGCATAGCATCTTCGACATTAGCAGTATTTAGATCAAGAACATCAAGAGTTAAAATCTTGAGAACAGAAGACAAAGCAACACTGGTGATTGGTGCACCAGTTTCATCAGATCGAACTACATCCAAAAAGGGCTGGAGATAAACAGCAGGATTGATGGTATGCCACGGATGCTGCCATGAAAAAACTTGCTTCCGTAATGCCTTCAAAGACTGGATGAGAGAGTGCTCTAGTTGGTCATCACCAGACACATAACGACCTCCCCATCTCACATTCCTCCTCATGACAGCCAATACAGAACCTATTTCGGAGTTGATCATACATGCTAAAGCAGCTTTGTTTGAAGAGGTAAACTCAGTGTCTTCTGGTTCTTCTTCAATTGACTTTATTCCAGGGTGTAGCTTTAGACGCCCCATGTTGAAATGTGTCAACAAAGAGCTGAAATTCAATCCCTCATAACCAACAGCTGTTTAGCAAACTGGACCTTGGCAACCCATACACCCTTCACAGCCTACATAAATCCCCAAAAGATGTAACAAGAACACTGTGTACAAAGAAAAATCCCATAAATGCACAGGAACCAACATGATGGGGCAATTCAAACTATTCAGCAAACAAATTTAACACAGCCTGATAATCCCACTACTTGCACAGGATCATTGAAGCTAATACAAAGCTACATGTTAAACTTTCCTCACAACAGTAAATGTCATTAGCAAAACAGATCAACACCAGATACAGCCAAGTAGACATAACAGGAATGGGAATATAGGATCAAAACGGAAGCAAAGTATCAAAACCAAGGATACATATATCATTTCTTTTCTTAAGATAGATGATCCGATTTTTGCATATACAAATCTCCCATTAACAGTGCCGATATCAATTCCACAAAGTTACCGGGGAAAAAAGAAAAAGATTGATTCCACAAAGTTGGACGAAATACTTATAAAAGTTTGTCAGACCCATCTGACCTGGTTGAAAAACCGTGTAGAAATCATTGAAATGGATGCGGTCTACCCCAACCTAAGGACATTTCTCCTAAGCACGTCCGGATGTGAACGAGTATCTTATTCATATGCTGAATCCAAACACATTGCAAGGGCTGCAAACCCAATCGTGGGGACAGCCAAGCTTTGGGCTACAAACACTAGCGAAACACTCTCCAACCTTCAAAAATTATTACACAGAATGCAGACTACCGATGTTCCCAATCGACTACATTGTCAAGTAACAAGACACATACACATTCTCTCCTTCATTCCTAAATGAGAGTTTATGGGATTTCATGTCATATAGCTCTACTTGTTCTTTCAAGAGGTGACTACAACTCAATGATCTGGACCTCTATCGCATCCTCCTATACAAATAAGCAGAAAAAATATGCACCCACATACAGATATCCACATTCCGCTCAATATATACTTAACATTCACATGGGTTTTTTGTTGCGATATTCACAGTGAGTGAGAGAAAGAGAGGATACATAGGGCAGAAAATGGTTGACACATTCAACTAGCATGTAGGTGGTGCTGTGGTGTTGGCTTGTCCTTCCAAACAGTAACTATGGCTTGAACTGGACATTCCACAGCGGGTCGGGAGCCCATATGGTCATGCCCAAGAGGGGTTGCTACGCTAGTTACCCCCTCCCACCTTTTCCTATTCAAAAAAAGAAAAAGGAAAAAAAAATCCTTCATTCAAGCTAGAAGGAGAGAAACAGAGAACTCCCGCTGAGCTAAAAAATATGGCAGACTGGGGAGAACCACCAAACAACCCCTAATACCCGAATACCCAATGATAAATTCTTGAACAAGGAAATGGAAAGAGAAACGGAAACAAGCCAATTGCAGTTCCAATGCTTTTATGTTTTGGTAAGTAATTTTCTTGTTAGAAAACATCAACCAAAAAGAAGGCAAGGGATTGCCTTAAACACCAAACAACACTAACACATAAACCAGAAGCAACAAAGACCCAAACTCCTACAAACACAAATAAAGCAGACCTAATATAAAACTGAAAACTATGTACTCCCTCTGTCCCATTTTAAGAGTCCTCTATGGGGAATTGAACTTTTTAAGAAGTTAAAATTATTGCTTTAGATTTCTAAAATTAACCTTCAAAATTGTGAAGTTAGC
Organism: Vaccinium macrocarpon; assembly: GCA_022606695.1. Lineage (NCBI taxonomy): Eukaryota > Viridiplantae > Streptophyta > Magnoliopsida > Ericales > Ericaceae > Vaccinium > Vaccinium macrocarpon. The sequence continues at coordinate 27,786,564 of CM040181.1, read as the reverse complement.
TCAATGTATTTAGATTGTTCGTTACTTTCAATATGAAGCTTGAAACATCTGTAATATAGATCTTGTTTGATAGATATCAAATAGTTTTATTATATCAAATTTTTAAAATCATGAAAAACGTTAATAATAAATAGATAATGGACAAACTAATTGGGATGGAAAGAGTACTTTTTAAGGGTAAAACTGGAAGTTTTGGCATGTTTTTACAAAGGGGACATTTGTTTTGGGACATTCCAAAATAGAAAGAGAGACATTTAAACTCGGACGGAGGGAGTACATAATTGGACATTCCAAAGCTCCACTATCCTCAGCCTTTTAGGAATATTCTTAACATTCTTCCAAGAACTCAAACATGCTCTAAAATCTACAATTTCTCAAAACTACCTCCTTAACCCCTTGCTTAACCTTTAAATATTATGACATTTCTGATGCAGTTCTAATGTTCTTATTGATTCGATGGAAATTGCTGCAAATGATTATAGAATTCCACTCAAGTAAGGGAATGGAACAAAAGTAAAGAAAAATGACTACAATTCTCCACACCCTTTCATGTAGAGAATTGATCAGATGCCTTAGCCTCTCTCCCTCTTCTCTCCTCTCACTTTATAACTAAGTGACGACTCCTCCTACTATTCACTAAAAAGTAATAACACCAATCAAACGAACAGTCTAAGCACAGATTAAACCCACAGACCGATCGTTGACAGGAGAGACATTGAGTTTGAGAGTTGATACAGACAGTGAGAGAGGTTACTGTACACGAAAATGTAGCTCAAATTATGAAGGAACTGAATTGAAAAACCCTAATACTTGTGCTCCGAAAACTTTCAAACTAACCAGATTAGAAATCAAGATGCGCACCTTAGCTTGGCAAGAGTTCGAGTGGATTCAAACGCCCAGTCGATTGCAGATGAGAGAGAGAGAGAGAGAGAGAGAGAGAGAAATGTCTTAACCGGGCGTGCACACGCTAAAGATAGCCGGGTCGGGTCTAGTCCACCTTTGAGTACAAAGAGATTTTTTTTTTTGGAAAGAAGGACAAAAGGGTAATTCCACTCAAGCACTCACTTAGGCAATGCTATGCTGACTAGGGAGCGTCAGACTCTGGTATAGGCCCATTGGACCCAACATGGTACCATTCCGAAGCTTCAGTGTGGCTCTCGTAGTTATGTTAGTCGAGTTGGCTCCCACATGATGGTTTGGGTGATGTGGGAGCTCAAGAGTATTTAGTTGGGTAAATTAAACTAACATCTTCTGAATGTTTTGAAAATATGCTTTTACATCTTGTTTGTTAGCGGGATTGTGATGTCACAACCCTTCAACTTTTACAGCTCGTTAGCATCTTTTGGGTAAATTACAATCCACATCAGGTTTTTCACGAAATCAAAAAATTCATCGGTGATGTCATGTACCTTTAACTTTTACAAATCGTTTGTTAGTGGGATATGTTTTCTAGTCAACCGGGATATATTTTTGGAGTTACTCTTACTTGGTTTGCTTTATTTTTTTAAATTGGATATGAGGAAGCGTATAATAAACAATTACATGAAATTCTTATTTTGCCTTGAAACAAAATACTCCTAAAATACTCATGTGTTACTTTTTGTCACTTTTCCCTTTGATCTCTCTATGGTACGCTGATCAAAACCAAGTCTCCTGCCACTTTCCCAAGTGTTGACACCGGATTTTTCCCCACCCCTATTTATCAAAACAAACTAATGACGTCGACACTCAAAGGAAGGAGACGTCAAATCATCAGAAATCAGAAAAAGCCTTACCATGTAAAACATGCGATTTTCGGTAAAGGTAAACCGGCACAGTACAAAGTGCTAGTGATGCGGTAAGTCAACTATCAAATTCAAAATATCAATAAATATCGAACATCTGCAAGTTGGTTCGCAAAAGGTTGAAGATCACGAAGAACACATGACGATGTGACATCGTTTTGAGGGCTTTTTCTTAAAAACCCAGAAAACTCACCCAGAACCCTTTTGCGAGTACTAAAAACAAGCAAAAAGCAAAGAGAACAAGAACAAAAGTGCAAAGTGATTTACCTGTGTGGATTGAAGGGAGCTTTCAAGCTTTCTGAGTGAGATTGATGATCTGAGCAGTAAGGTGGAGCGGTGAGATGATCTCGAGAAAAACTCAGAGGAAGCAAGAGTGTTTTCTCCCCCCTTTCAATCCTGTTTATAGGGGGCTAAGGGATGTCAAAAGGCGTGCGAGAAACGAAGCAACAACTGTAGACACCCCGATTTTGAACCTGGGATGTGCTCGAGCATTCCCGATGATGAAATGGATCAATCGTGGCTACCCGAGGCTTGAACAATGCTTGGAACTTGGCAAAACCACCCAAAAACCTCTTCAAAATAAACCCAAGCATACACCATCTTCTAGTGCATTCAAAACCCTCTTTATTGATGTATAAGTCATCCTAATCCATTTTAAAATGAGAGAGATGCACGAATGTTGCTAAAACGACTTGTTTTTCCTGACCGTTTGAGGGTAAAATGGTCATACATTTGGATGTATAAATTTTCTGGATTCCAAACCAATTGGGTTAGAAAGTAGACTCAACAAGCTTTCCAACACTTCAAACTGTGTCAAAATCGGCGTTCGGTAGCACCCTGGGTGGCCCCGCAAAGTTTTACCTTTTGAGCAACAGCCTTGAGCGCTCAAGGCCCCAACCTTGAGCGCTCAACCCCTAAAAAACCACCTTTGAGCGCTCAACTCTGATCCAGATCAGTTTTCTACAGAGCATCTAATCATGATATTCTACTGCAAGAGGAGCATCTACCTATGTTTTCTATTGCCTAAATACACTTCCTAGACCCTTGAACATCTCCTCAATCACCCCCCAAACCCAATTCAAAAATTAAACCAATATCCCTCCCATTTCTCTCTTTATATAAACCTCCTCCACTCCCTCACTCACCCTAGGGGCTCCCCCTACTGCCATTTTCTCCCTCCATCAGAGCATATACATTACACCAGTCCACAATCAACCCATTAATTTCATCCCTTCAAGTTCCTTCAAACAAACCCACTTCATTACATCAAGAACATGGCCATTTAGCTTCAAGTACACCCTCTTCTTGGCTGATTTTCATACTCTTCTAGTCATCACAACTCACTTCTCACACCCACAACTCAGTCCCAAACTCACCAAACTCATCCAAGCTTCTTCTACCATCAAAATCCATTTCTATCAAGCCAAAATCATCTTTTTGCTTACAAATACACTTTCATCCTACATCATATTGAACCATTCAGGTCTCTCAATCACTCAAACACACTCTAAACTCATTGTTCTACACCATCATCTAATCAAAAGCCAAGTTACAAGCCTTGATCAAGCCAAAAGGTAGTTAAAACCATGTGAAAATCACTATTTTGGTCTTGCTAAGGGAGACCAGTGGGCTCATTCAAGTTTCTCATACTTGAAATGAGCCTATAAGGTCTGAAAAGTATCAAGAAAAGCATTTTTAAAACCTGTTATTTTGGTAGGATTGAGCGCTCAAGCCCAAGGCTCTGAGCGCTCAATCTGTTTTCTAACAGCTTACAAATCTTATTCTGCTTTGATGACGGATCATGATTTGGAGTGCATAATAGTGTGTGTGAGTGAGTATTTTATAAACATCAGTCTGATTATCCCCTACTCATCTCTCATACATCATCCAAGTTGGTTTCAACAACATTATTTACTTGTAAAAGCTTTCGAAATTCATGTTTCTGTCCAGTTTTGGTAAGCAAACCATAATCATTGAGTTGGGGTTGTATGAATGTTCAAAGTCATAAAATAGCAGAATTTGGCGATCTGGGAAGGGCTTGAGCGCTCACACCTCAGTAGAAAGTCAGTCATAATATTTCACTCTGAACTTCGTTTTGGGCGTATTATATATCAAAACGTAGATAATTTGAAGGGCTACAACTTTGTAGTTTTATGTTCTTCTCATTTCTATATCAAAACCCTCCAAAACATGGAAATAGTGTCAGAAAGACAAATAATTTTGTTCAAAGTGGTGTTTTAAGTTCTATTTTTCTCCTTCATTGTCATTTTCTTTGTTTATACCATTCTGTCATCGCATTGTACACTTCGCACAAGCATCCACCATCACTTAGTTGGTGTTTTAATATTCATTTACGTGTTTGCCATTCCCGTATCCCCCATTTCGTGTTTAAAAGTTGAATTTCAAACATTTTCAAAATCCCACAAAATATCGAGTAGAGGCCGGTTCACGGACCGGGCGAGAGGGGTGCCGTAAAATCCTTCCCCTCCCGTAACCAAACCCCTGAATCTGAGAAATCTTTGGTTCTGCCATGATCAGTGAAATATTTTTCACATGTGCAAACGAGTCATATTTTATTGGTTTCTCGGGTTCGGACCTCAAATCCGGGTGGCGACTCTAATAAACACAATCTTTTGAAATGCGAAACTAAACCATTTCCGGTGGGCCGTCCACAACGACGCTTTAATTTAAAACGACAAGGGTACGGACTAATCTAGTTGCGACACGTGGCGTAAAAGTGGAAGGGCCTGCGTGGGTCTGTCAACGAAGCGTCGCATTATGTCTCCTCCGTTAAGAATGTGACACATGGAAAGAGATAAACACGAGTACATTGATAGCGACAACTATGGTTTAGGTGTATTCAGCCAATCTTGGTTCAACTCTTCGACTTGGCAGATGGAGAGTTGATGGGCTATTATGGGGGCCGAATGTAGTCGTTGGCATTTATGGGCTGGAGGCCGTATATTTTTAAGTCCATGGGCCATCATTCCCGTATAGGCCGAAGGATGAAATCCATGGACTAAATGAGGCTGTATGTTTAAAATACCAACATTACATCACAGCTCCGTTATGGCCGAAGGACGCAATGGGGTATCTCTGGATCAAGGAATAAGCAACTCAGGCCATGGAGTATCCAGGCAGGTGGTGTACCCTGACCCATGAGCTGGCCCAAACGGTTCAAGAGGCGATTACAAGGAGCATGTGTCGTGGGCCACTTGTAAGGATGACAATTTCCACTGACCTGTTCAATTCCGATCCGCTCCTCGATCCAAATGGATCGACATTTTGGAGATCTGTTTGGAGACTGGGTCGGATTTGGGGATTTTTTAAAAAAAAATTCAGGGATCGGATCGGAGGCGGGGTTAGGTGTGTCCCGGCTCCGAATCCAATCCGATCCGTCCCCGAATCCCCGATTTTATATTTTATTATATATAAACATAATTACAGGGGTGTTAAACACAATTTTGAACTTCCTTTACATAACTAAAGGGACCTAAGTGTGTTTATCAGAATACAAATCTGGGGTTCCACCTTATACACGTATACTCCTTTCTCTCTCTCTCTCTCTCTCTCTCTCTCTCTCTCTCTCTCTCTCTCTCTCTCTTTCACCACAGCCAATTTCCACTCATGTCTCTCTCTCTACCACTCTCTCTCAGTCACTCTGAAATTGTCGTGATCGTCTTCCTCCATTGTCATGTTTCGTTGTTCTCAAGGTGTTCATCGTTCTCGTTGCCAGCCATCCAATTCACCACCACTAGTTCACCACAAACATCGACAATGTCTATTGCCATACCGTTCTACCAGTTGTGTAGATCTGACTCTTCTAAGGTAAAAGTGGAGATTTGTCTTAGATCTGACTCTTATAAGGTAAAAATGGAGATTTGTCCTACCGCTATACCGTTCTACCATCAAGTTCCACCCTTCTTTTCTTTTCTTTTTTGTAAATCTATAAATTTGTAAATAGTCTTTTGTAAATCTGTAGATTTGTAAACAGATTCTTGACTCATTTTGGTTCATCTGCCTTAAGTTACTAAGCTTGATGTTGCTTGATGTTGTAAACAGATTCTTGACTCTTCTTCATTTTGGTTTTGAAATTTTCCCCGAATCCCCAGTTTGGATCTTCGTTCACCGTTTGGGGTGGGGATGGAGGGGGAAAAATAATCCCCATTAGGGATCAGGGCAGGGCCGGGGATGGGGGAGGGATTCGGGGATCGGGGGCGGGGATAGTAGTCTTCAGCCTCGCCCCTTCCCCATTGCCAACCCTAGCGCCCCATTATAGGCCGTGTCACGTGACCAGGAACGTCACAAGTGACGTCACAAGACTTGGAGAACAAGTACATAGAAACCTATAAATACCAAGGGATAAACCCTAGAGGTACACACACAATCTGAGATCTACTCCTCTTTTGTACTCTCTATACTAACTTGATCATCAGAGTTTCCTTGGCAAAAAGCCCAAGCGACACTAATCTGTGCTCTTTGGTGCAGGATCAATTGGTAGAAGGGAAGAGTGCATCGTCAAGAAGTAGGCATTCCTCGCTGAATCTTCCCACCACATAAGAGCTGTAAGGACCTGTATTTTTTAAAAATAATTTTCCAGAAATGATGTTGGTGAAGTGTGAGAAATGTTTTAAAACACAATATGTGGTCAATGTGAGTTGGTGATTGCATATGAGGTATCTTTGCAACACATTAGAACCACTAGAGGGTGAGGGTGTAATTTGGGAGGTATTTAAAAGCCTAAAATCAGATTTTTTTGAGCAAAATCACACTCCTCTCCCCCTCTCATACACCAACACTTTCTCCCCCTCTACTCCTCTTCAAAGTTTACTCCATTCCCTCTACAAATCTACACCTCTACACCTTTTTTCCTCAAGATTCAACCTCAAATTCGCCATCTACACGTGATTTTGAGTCCGGGCATCCTTGAAACTACATTGGAGCAAGCAATTTCGGTTGAGAAGCTTCAAGGGCAGGGTTTTTCTATTTTCTACCCATTTCAAGTTCAATCTTTGAGATAGGGAACAATCTTCTACCTCCTCTAAGTGCATATTAGTTGAATGATTGCATTGTTGGCTTTCTTATTCCCAAACTTCTTGTTAAACTTATTATCACCATGGAAATGAGCTTAGTTTTTTTATTGAGTTTGAGTTCTACATGTTTAGTTGGTAAAATCTTGAATTCGTTGTTGATATATCTCTCTCCTATGAGTAGTTGTTGTTTGGAACCTCAATTTTTGGCTTAGGTTGAAACCCCCTCCATTTTGGAAAAATCTGAAAATTTTGCTCGAGATGGCCTTTGTATCAATACCCACTTTCCTTTCAGGGGTATCGATACCCAGCGCTCTGTTGAGATTTCGTTACCTTGTATCGATACAACTTTCATGGGTATTGATTCCCAGCTGTCTGTAAGGCAGATTTTTTACCCAACTTCGCGGGCACGCCCCGGCTTCATCTAAATTTCGATTAAGGTGATTTCTGAATCGTTGGAAAGCCCTACGAGTCTACTTTCAAACCCAATTGGTCTCACATTCATAGCCTTTGTATTTTGAGAGAAATGATCTTTTTTCTATCAAGGTGTCAAGTTTTCTTGAGGTCTATAACTCTATTTTCATGTTCCTTTGCTCTGGGCCTTCATTGGTCTTTCCTAAGCTTCTCAAATTGACTTCTAAGCTTTGGTAGCCTATCGTGGTATGAATGATGTTTTATCATGATCTCTCACATTCTTGGACACATGTTAACATTGCCACAACCGACACACTGTGACCTTTCAAACTAAATGAATTGCGTGGATGTTTTTGGACATTTGATTGTTTAATAAACTTTTGAAAATGATGATTTGCTTATTCTCGGGCCACCATTTGGTGAGTCCCTAGCCATGGGTGTTCGAAGCCCATGAAATCCGGCAGGGGTGTGCGGAGCCCACGAAATCAAGCAGAGGGATTCATTTCCCTATTTAAATAAATGGTTATTTTGTGAAGAGGTGAAAAAGGAAGTGTTTTATGAAAATGACTATTTTTTGAAAGGATTGAACCTACGACATAAAATGTAACGTTTTTTAGGTAATCTATGGACACTTGAGTTTGATTCGATCTTTGGAGCATCTATTGGACACTTTATCATCAAGTCGATCTATTTTGGTCTATTTTTGCTTATTCATTCATGTGTATCACATCTCCATGTGAATGTTTCATCCTTTAGACCCTTAGCGTTGGTAGAAAAGTTTCCTACTGGGCTAGTGAGCTCAACCTATCATTTTCAGGTACTCGACAAGGCACGTGATTGGAATGCTTGACATGTGGACGCATATCATGAAGCTCATTTGACATGGAGTTATTTTATCCTCTCCATCGTTAAATAAATTTTGGGGGATGATCTTGTAACTTTTATTCCTTCAATCTTTTGACAAAACTTAGTTTATGTAATAACTCTTAACTATTCATTACTTATGCATGGGTACGGGTACCTCTTGTAGAAACTCTGTGTACTTTGACTTTGACCTTTCAACGGTGTAATGTATGACTTTTGACTTATCGTATGTGGATTTTATTTGTATTTGGTTTATTAAATTTGAGGGCGTGACAACTTGGTATCAGAGCTTAGGTTCAAATGCATAGGAACCGTGGGAAGACTTCAAGTCTTAGGGCTTAAACCATTGCATAAGTTTTCTCATGAAAATCAAATTTTCTCATTCATTGTGTGCTTGCATGACATTCATGATCATCACATTGGCATATCAAGGTGCATATGAGTTAAAGAGCATAGGGTTGAGTTGTTACCTATGTTGGGGTTATGTAGAGGCTTTGACCTCATTTAGAATAATGTTAGGCTTAATGATGCTTCTTTCTTATATTCTTATTAGAACTATGCTGCCAAGGAGAGGTACTAGACGTGGTGCAACCATTAGGGGGGTCGAAATGCTAGGCGTGGTAGAAACGAACGGGTTAATGATGCAGTTAGTCAACATGGGGAACGTTCAGGGGCTGGAGATGAAAGGCGTGAGGAAGATGTGCAACAACCAGGAGAGCAAAACCCATCGAATCCACTTATGACCAATTTTGTGGTGGCGCTTGTGGCGCACAATCTTTTGGCTCAAAATGTTAGGGCTAATACTACTACTCGCGCCATGGAAGTGGCTAAGGAGTTTCATCGTCGCATGGACCCAGCTAAGTTTGGTGGGCTTAATAATGACCCATTGGTGGCCAACCATTGGCTATCAAAAATCCAAAAATTATTCGATGTGCTTGATATTACGAAGGATAATCTGAGGGTTCGTCTTGTGGCTTGCCAACTAACCAGGGAAACTAATAAGTGGTGGCAATCGGTTCTTGCGGAGAGAAGGGATGCTAGGAAAGTGGCTAGGGTGGCATGAAATGTTGATGAACCGGACGTTGAGAACATAACTTGGGCTGAGTTTGAGGTGAAGTTCAAGGACCAATACTTTCCGAATTCATATAAAGAGCAACTTAGGGAGCAATTTGAGCGGCTTGAGCAACACACGATGACTGTTTCAAAGTATGCCATGAAGTTTCAATCTTTGTGCCGTTTCGCTCCAGAACTAGTGAATACAGAGGAGAGAAAATGCAAGAGGTTTGTGAGGGGTTTGGACCCAAACATTAGGAAGTTTGTGATGAGTAGCAAGCTTGAGAGGTTTTCTGATATTATGGAGTTGGCTAGGAGTTTGGAGAGCGAAGAGGGTGAACAAAAGAGTGCTAGGAGATTGGAGTCTAGACCGTCGACTACTACCATGAGTGCACTGACGGGGGGTTATGCGAACGACAATAGGAAGAGGATGAGGGATTCTTTCCCATCTACACCGAATCGTTTGATTCTCAGGGCACCTACTTCTTCTGGGTTTGGGGGAAATTCGTCAAAGTCACCAAACACTTGCTACCAATGTGGCTAGCTGGGTCATAGTCACTCTCAGTGCACTCAGCCTAAAGCTCTTCCACCACCGTTGCGTGTTCACACTTTGGGTGCTTGTTTCGGGTGTGGCAGATTTGGCCACATAGCGAGGTTTTGTCCATAGAGGGGAGGTAACCATAGTGAGTCCGGCTCAGTTCAGCAATCGAGGCATGGGCAAGGGTTTGGTTGATAGCAGCAGAGGGGTAGTCAGAGTCAGCCACACTTTTGCCAGACCACTTCTGTTCAGGGGTCACGGGTTGAGCGGGGAACGAGTTCGTCCACACCAGTGTAGACTACACCGGGCCGGGTTTTCACTATTTCTGTAGTTGCACCGCCACCACCATCACCTCATACTACTTCTCAGATGCCAGAGGCATCTATTGGGAGGGGTACATTCCTTTTATTTCACTCATTTCCAAAAGTTTTGTTTGATTCGGGAGCATCGCATTCTTTCATAGCTGCATCATTGTACGTGCTTTAGAGTTGGAGTCCGAGGAGCTTAGTCCGCCGTTGTTTGTTGACACGTCGTTGGGTGGTAGAACTTCATTAGATTGTATATGTCAGGATTGTGAGTTGGTTATCCGGGATCGTCGATTTTTGTTCGACTTCATAGTTTTGGGCATGATGGGGTTCGATCTTATTTTAGGAATGGATTGGTTATCGACCTTTCATGCTAGTATTGATTGTTATAAGCGTCGGGTTCGGATTTGTCCGCCGGAAGGTAATTGTTTCGATTTTTTCATGATCTCTCATGTTCTTGGACAAATGTTAACATTGCCACAACTGGCACACTACGAGCTTTCAAACTAAATCAATTACGTGGATGTTTTTGGACATTTGATTGTTTAATAAACTTTTGAAAATGATGATTTGCTTATTCTAGGGCCACCATTTGGTGCGTCCCTAGCCATGTGTGTTCGGAGTCCACGAAATCTGGCAGGGGTGTTCGGAGCCCACGAAATCCCGCAAGGGTGTGCGGAGCACACGAAATCCGGCAGAGGGATTCATTTCCCTATTTAAATAAGTGGTTATTTTGTGAAGAGGTGAAAAAGGAAGTGTTTTATGAAAATGACTATGTTTTGAAAGGATTGAACCTTCGACATGAAATGTAACGTGTTTTAGGTAATCTATGGACACTCGGGTTTGATTCGATCTTTGGAGCATCTATTGGACACTCTATCATCAAGTCGATTTATTTTGGTCTATTTTAGCTTATTCATTCATGTGTATCACATCTCCATGTGCATGTTTCATCCTCTATACCCTTAGCGTTGGTAGAAAAGTTTCCTACCGGGCTAGTGAGCTCAACATATCATTTTCAGGTACTCGACAAGGCACGTGATTGGAATGCTTGACATGTGGACGCATATCATGAAGCTCATTTGACGTGGAGTTATTTTATCCTCTCCATCGTTAAATATATTTTGGGAGATGATCTAGTAACTTTGATTCCATCGATATTTTGACAAAACTTGGTTTATGTAATTACTCTTAACTATTCATTACTTATGCATGGGTACGGGTACCTCTTGTAGAAACTCAGTGTACTTTGACTTTGACCTTTCAACGGTGAAATGTATGACTTTTGACTTATCGTACGTAGATTTTATTTGTATTTGGTTTATTAAATTTGAGAGTGTGACAAGTGCTCTACCTCATAAGCTAACCACCACTTGCATATAATATATGAGGCACTTGACTAAGCAAGATATTAGGTTTGTGTAATCTTTTCTTTTTTCCTATGTTTTTTCTTAGGTATCTCTAGCTAGAACAATTTGTTTTATAAGATCCACTTCTATTCTTTTCAATACTTTTATTACCATAAAGGTTAAAGAAACTACACATATTACACAAACCCCCAAGTACAAATGATACAATTCCCAACTTCATCATTGGGGATTTCATCAATGCTATTGGTCTCAACTTCAATGTCTCAACTTCAAAATTGGGCGCCTTTAGAGGCCGGTCACTAGGCCATTGATTTCGACAATCAACAATTCGGATTTCATCTCAATAATGGATGGCTCGGATTTACAAGGACTCGGATTCAACCGAACCACTGATTGTTGAAATCAATGGCTCGTAGCTGTCCTACAGGATTGCCTTACAAGGGGGTTTCCTCATCCCGACGGTAAAGAAATTTTATTAATCAAAGTAAGATGATACAATGATTAAAAAGAACCAAGATGAAGGCATCACAATGAGTGAGAACATTCAACCTACATATTTGGCACCAGGACACGCGATAATCATAAGACAATTCAAATTGTTTATAAGACATCAACCAAGAGTAAAATAAGGCTAAACAATATATCATTACAATCCACAAAAAGGCAAGCAACCAAAACACCTGGACAGAACCAATAAGCAATAGTGAAGATGTGAGCAGTAGATCCCAAAAGGTGAAGAACCAGAATTAAGGCAGTAATGGAGTACCAAATTTTGGCCAAAAAGAGAGAAACAAATGATACAATTCTCATACATTTTATACAAATGAGTACAATTTGGGACTGAAGGAGTATTGTTTTGAGTTGTAGCTCAAATTATCTGCATCGACCATATTGTCTTCTTTATACAAATAAATATATATGCATAAATATCTATTTATTAATTATTTATTTTACATTTCCACTATCTAGTTCTCCCTCGATATGTATTAAAAAAAAAGTTGCAGCTATAGATAAATAAATAAATTCACACTTATACAACGAGGCCAAAAAAATAAAAAAAACACACACACAAGGGACACAAATGGCCTTCTAGTAGTAGAGGATTTACAGGACCATGCCCTGCTCCAAAGAAGATATAGTTCCAGGACTCAGCAGAGGGAAGGACCACCACAGATGGGAGGTCGACGGTGGCAACACACCGAATTCCATCGGACTCGCTGTTGATGCGAAATCGTCTGTTGATTGCTTCCATGGCTGTATCATCTCAACTTCCTCGTTTATCAACTCTCGGTGAGTGGTACTGGACACCGGTACTGTCGTGGCAAGGGCCGGTGACGGAAGGAGCTCTAGAGTTGTTGTTGATTCTTTACTCGTATCAACCATTTTGGTGGTTGGGAGACTAAGCGGGGGAGGAGCGACGGTCTCGAGGCGTCGTGGTTGCAACTCGGGTGCCGCAGTTAGATTCTGAACTAGTTGCTTGAAGTTTGAGGCATCCACCTTGTAGATTCTAGGTCGAGTCTGTGGCATCGGTGCGATGGGCATCTTCGTTATCTTTGTGGAAACCTTGCGAACAGAATGGAGGGAGGATTGAAAATGCGGTGCTAGTGGTTTGAAATTATTGTTGTGTTCACGTGGGCATGGAAAAGGGTTGGTGGTGGTGGAGGAAGAAGAGTATGATGGTGATACCATTGCAATTGGAACGTCTACTTTTATGTTAATTTATGAATTACGTACAACTTTTGTATTATGTGATGAGAAGACACCAAATGTATATACTTTCAGTCCTTATATATAGATTGTGAGTGAAGATGATGCAAAGGAAATAGCACGTGAGAGGGAATGTATTGGAGGTAACATAAAATCATATACTCTTCCTTAAAGTTGGTTCGATTGGTTGGTGGGTTCATTTTCAACACATTGACAAGGTGATTTTTAGGATCAAATTATTTTTTATTTTTATCTTTACGAATTCTCTAGTTTTAACGTGAACCACATTGATAGCCTACTTATGATCGAATTGGAAAGTAATTAGGTGAATAGTCTACTTATGATCGGATTGGAAAGTAATTAGTTGGGGTACGTGGGAGCATGCCGAAACACTTAAAGAAAGAAAATCAATTACTTCTGGTATTATTTTTGTCACTAAGCCGTCGGGTATGAAAGTTTGCTTGCGTTGCAACATAGCATGGTCAAAAAGCTGAAAGTTTGACCCTTTCCTTTCGGCTTATATATTAAGCCCATCTATTACTTTTTCTCCCTTTTGATGTTGAAATTTTCTACACTGTCAGTCTGTTCACTGCCAAAATAATCACTGCAGAACACCATTGTTGACACGTACCACGTACTACACACATATCAACATATAATCACACACACATAAATGTATATACATGTCCAGTTTAAGTAGAGATGCATGGTTAACCGATCGGGTGACTGTAAATTAGACGCGTCCTAAGCGTAAGACTCTCGATCAATGTAGCATAATATCCAGAAATATCGGAGTCAAACCACAGAGACAGATGAACGTGTGCAGGACTCAAAGATGACGGGTTCACAGTTTATCCCAACTCTTAGGTAGCCACCCCTTGTTTAATGAGGTTGATTTACTAACTTTATTACCAAACTAAATTAACTAAATATGGATTTGAAAGGAGAGTACAGCCATGGGAACCCAGCGTCCGCAACTAGCCTAACCAATGTTTACTTGGGCCACAATTATTCAATTTATAGATTTTAAAATAGGAAAAAGGATTCCTAACAAATGCGCACCACCTGTCACCAGTTTCTATGCGCATTCGAATTCTGGCGATACCTGAGTTTTGTTTGTTAGAAGAGTTTCCGTCTTCTAAAATTGCTCAAAAATTAAATTAATTCGAATCAGAGGTAAAAGCATTAATTAAACTAGTCACTAGACACCTTCGCCCTGTGCTTGCACTGTACAAAATTACTTACTCATGACTTTAATAAATGCAGCAAACATATGAAACCTAGATCTAACCATGATTCTAACAACTGAAATAAAAACAAAGCACGATGCCACAAGTTTGCAGGGAAGAATGGATTCGAACACCAAGAATTCAAATGCTGGAAAACTCGAGGAACTTGAATTAAACTTGAATCTGCAAATTAATCCCGAAAACAACAACCAAAGTTAAGAAAATAAAGCGGAAGTTATATTTTCGGGAACCCTAATTTCGAGTTCTAAATGGGGTATTTTTTATAGAATCCCCGTTAATTACAATTCAAAACCAGAATAAAAACGAAATTAACTCCCCGCGATCCAAAACGCCACCGTTCACTTTGCTGCTTAAGCCCTCGGGAGCGCTACACCCGAACCCTTTATGGCTCGTTTGATTGGTTGACCTCAGCTTTGACTGTTGACCCTTAAAGCCTCTAGGTAGCGCTACACCAATTTTGGTGTAGCTAGCCCTCCCCAACATTCTGTTCAGTTTTCAAGCCCTGTTGTGCCACTCTTGAGCAGTCCGTTGCTTTCCTGGTAGCGCTCACGATGATTTTGATCACTTCCTCGCGAATTCCACTTCAATACTTAGTCCCAACAGTCTTCCATGCCCTCAAGCTCTATCACGGCATTCAAATCTCTGCAATCCAATCTTGGCACTAAAACAACCTTATTTTCTTGAAAATTAATAAAAACATACTAAAGTAACGCATCAAGTGGAAAATAGGGAATAAATTAGATAATAACGTTTTAAAACTACCATATTTAGGAACTTATATCTACGATAAAACGTGCCTATCAGTGCACACAGATTCAGGCCGGTCTTATACTAAATAATAACAAAATCAGTGTATTCCCAAGCTTGGCCTATTTATAATTGGCTTCATTTAATTTTTTTAACCGCAACCCAAATAAAATTTTAATTTTTCAAACTTGTCCAAGAAGCCTATTTATTTTACTAAATTAATATTATAAACTTAAATTAATCAACCATAATGATCATAATTATAATTCACAACTGTAATAATATTTAAAGTTCTAAGTTCTTACAAAAATATTAAAAACAGACCTATAAATTAAAGTGCAATCAAAATATTAAAAAAGATGAAATCTCTGATATCCATCAATCTCTATATATAGTATTTAAATAAAATATTGTTTAAATCGGGCTGGACTGATCTTCAGAGGAGTTTTCCAAACCCAGCCAATTTAGTAAATGGACTTAAAATCTCAACCCAACCTAATCCTATGGGCCTGAATATTTATCCCAAGTCCTAAAAAAACCGGGCTAGGTTGGACAGGCTACTGGGACTTTATGTACCCCTAAGTTTAAGTATGACTAAAATCGGTTATAAGCAAATCAAGATAATGTAGAATTGACCCTAAAGTAATGGAAATGACTATAATACACACCTCTTTTTGGTTGTGTATCATATGCATTCAAGTTATCTACCATTGTATCTCAAAAAGTTATGAATCAGTTACAAAAAGTTACGAATCGATTACTTGTTAACCTGAACAACAGGTGACCTAACAAATTAAAGATAAAAAAGAAGACTTATCTACTTTTTTCGTCCCTACAAAATGAACTTGGTTTCATTTTTGTCCTCGCAAAATTTTTCGTTTCAATTTTACCCTTCAGGTTTCATATCTATTTAAATGTTAACATTTTTGTAAGTAAATGGATGGAAACACAGTAAATGGATGTAACTCCATCCTCTTTGATTATTTGGAGTTACTACCTCTTTTTTCCTCGTGCAAGTTTGTCCATGTTAAACGTTCTTGTAATAGGGTAGCCCACTCTTTGGCTAAGGAATCCCTATTTAGTGGAAAATTGGAATTTTGGGGGGATCCTGTCCCCCATTGGCTAGCCAATTTTACCACGTTTGATGTTAGGTCTTCAGACCATGCTATTTATTAATAAAAATCTCTTATTTCCTGGAAAAAAAAATGGATGGAAACACAGAAAATGGCTAATGGTTGCTACTTGGAACACAACAGTTAGACTATGGCACCCACCATCCTTCGCTTGGCACGCAATACACTGTAAAAATTTACTATGGACATTTTTTTTTTACATTGCGATTTCATTCGAATAAAATAATAAACCACTTTCCCCCTGCATAATTTTATATGTTTTTTTTGCACCAAATTAAACTACTAATAGAAATCTTTAATTTGATAAAAAATTATTATTTTATTATTTTACAATTTTGGCTTGTTGGAATGTTGAGTTGCTTTGTAATATCATTCAGATAAAAAAAAGAACTTCAACACACAATTTTTTATTTTCTTTTTCACAAAATTAAACTACTAATAGATATCTTTAATTTGATAAAAAAAACGCAAAAAATTATAGATTTATTATTTTACATTTTTGACTTGTTAAGTTAGTTTGCAATATCCTTCGGATAAAAAATAAAGTACTCAATCGGTGATTAATCTCAGTCGTTATTAAGTTTTCCTGGACCATTTCATGTACCCTTATCATATACCCTATCAAATCCCAAAATTTTAAGGGTTCAAAAATTTCAAATAAGTTGCGCCATCACTAAGTTTGAAATTTTTTAAGAGTTTAAAGTTTAAGGGAAGAGAGGTCTAAATTAGTATCTGAAATTAATTTAGATTAAAAATATCTTCTTTTTTTATTGTGAAAATTGAAACTAAAATTATTTTAAAGAAAACTCATTTGGTTCTTTAAAATACATTTTCCTCAACAATTACTGAGGCCATATAACATCAAAATATAATATAAAAAAATCAAAGCTAAGCATTTATTTTTACTATTTTTAAGACTATTTGAAACATGTAAGGCTAATTTTTTTTTCGTATTTTTTAATAATATATTGCACAATACTTTTACATATAGAGAAAAGGATTATAGAGTTGATTGCATATTTGATTGTTGCCAATCGATAACCCACTTGATTATACATGGTTGAAAAGTTACGTTTTTTTACTATAAAAGTTACGAGTCGAGCAAAAATGTTCTGAATTGTATTTGTGAAAGGTTACGAATTTTTGTCTTAAAGTTGCAAGTCACAAAGAAATATTACGAATCATATTGGAGAAAAATTACGATTTTTTGTCTTAAAGTTACGTGTCCCACAAAAAGTTGCGGAACACACGAAAAGTTACAAAATGCAAGAAAATGCTACAAATCATATTGTTGACAAGTTATAAATTCTTATATATAAGTTACGAGACTCACGAAAATGTTATGAATGACCAATTCTCCTGATCATTTATTATAAGGTGACTCAATATGGACCATAATATTGTACACACATTTAAGAGGTGTGTTGTAACGACCCGGATTTTTCGTAAAAAAAAAAAAATTTCGCTTAATATTTTAATTATTTATTTTAATTTTCGGTTTATCGGAATATTTTTCTATTAAAATATTATTTTATTCTTTTAAATCGAATAATTAGAATTCTAGCCATATATACGCGCGTACGAGACCGAGTAACGCATTCGTTACACTACCGTGGTACCCGGGGACCGAGGTTGATGCCCGAGACCTACCCAACCACTACCATTACTTCACTGAACAACCGTAGGACGTCATAGTGTAGTCACGTCGAGCCATTGGAACTTGTTACTTTGACTAAGTTAGAGAGAGAGTTAGAGTTAGAGAGAGAGAGAGAGAGAGAGCCACGGGAGAGAGAGAATGCCGAGAGAGAGAGAGAGAGAGAGAGAGTGTGTGTGTGCATGCACCTTAGTACACATGCACATGCATGAGTTAATGCTTGAAACAATTGTGCAAACAATGGTTTGATGAGGTGGCCAACTAAACCTAAGGTTTTGTAACCAACATTAGTTAGATTAAGCCTTACTATTTTTGGAGTACACTACATATACCCACACAATACATGCATTTGTACACAATACACCTGTAAGGACCCATCTTTTTTTTACACAAATTTTCCGAATAATGTTGGGTAAATGTGAGGAATTAAATTTTGACTTTAGGGGTCGAAGAGAGAACATTTAAATGCATTTGGGTCTCTTTAAAGTACATTTGGAAGTTTTGGGGTGAAAGTGCAATGGGGTGAAACTATACAACACATTATGCTTTCATTTTTTTCAAAAAAAATTAGCCTCTCTCTCCCTCTCTCTGCCCGACTCTCTCTCTCTGCCCGACTCTCTCTCTCTCCCTCCTCTCCTCCATTTCTTTGCTCCAAGCTCAAATCCACCAAAAACCTTCAAGTCTCCTTCATAAACCCCACCTAAAATCACCTCCTCTACGCATTTTGAAGCTTGGGTTGCATTGATTTCGCACCGAAAGCACACATTTCGGGTTGGAGCAATTGGAGGCTAGGGTTTTCATCTACCCACTCATTTCAAGCAAAATCCTTGAGGTAGGAAGACAAATTCTTCTCCCTCTAGTTGTATTTAGATGATGTATAGCATATACTTGCTCCTTGTTCTCAAATTCCATCTATTTCTTGAATTTCTTCCATGGTTGGTTTGTTGAGCACAATTTTGTGATCTATGGATTGAGCCCTTGATTGATGCTATTGTTGGTTGTTTAGCACTCCTTTGATGTCCATTAGTCACTCTACATTTCCAATTTTTGGCCTTGAACCTTACATTTAAGTTTGGGTTGAAATTCCACACCAATGGGGTGAAAAATCGTGTAATGCGCCTCGTTTTAGGGCTGCTGCCCCCGTTTTCCGAGAGAACATCCCCTCGTTTTTTTGGGGTGGTTTTAGGCCACCCTTTGATGCCCGTTTGGTCCCCGACGCCCGCGTTTCATCATTATCTTTGAACTATACTATCATTTTGAACACCAATCCACATCGAACTCATAAAATTGACCCTTCGACACATGAATTAACAAAATTTACGTTTGACGACGGACACGCGTGCTTAGGTTGACACATTTTGGCTTAAAAATGGTGAACCTTTGAAAGAAATGAGATTTTTGGGACTTTATGAAAGACAAAGATTTTTAAATGTGAAATTTTTGGATAAAATGAACTCTAGGGATCACCCGTTTGGTGTCCCTGGCCATGGGTGCACGGAGCCCGCGAAATCCGGCAGGGGTGCACGGAGCCCATGAAATCCTAAGAGGGGTGTACGGAGCCCACGAAATCCAAAGCGGGGGTGCACGGAGCCCATGAAATCCGGCAGGGGTGTACGGAGCCCACGAAATCCGGCAGGGGTGCACGGAGCCCATGAAATCCGGCAGAGGGATACTTCCCTATTAAAATCGAAGATGGTTTTCTTATAAAATATCAGTTGTGGTGAATTTGGACAAAATTGGCATTTTTGACAAAATTGACTTTCGGTTTGCGAAATGAGAATTTTGGGAAAACTACTTGGGCTTGGTTAGATATTTGCAAGGTTTTTGGGACACTTGGAAACGTTTTGGACACTTGGATACGTTTAGGACACTTGGACACTCTTTGATTACCTTGTGGTTGAATCATAACCTTTCGTCCATTCTAACTTGTACATTGGTCATGCTCACTCCACATTCATCTATTATGTATGCATCATGTTCATACACCTAGCGTTAGTAGAATAGTTTTCCTACTGGGCTAGTGAGCTCAACAATATCAATTTTTCAGGTACACGGCATGGAGCATGAGGTTGGATGCTTGTCGAGTGACATGTACATGGAGCTTGAACATGCATGAAGTTATTTTTTTTCCATCTTGTATTATATTTTTGGAAAGATGGTTTTGTAACTTCAATTTATCAAACTTTTGACTATATAGCAATGTAATAACCTTGAACTTGTATTTATGTATTCGGGCTATGAACGCTAGTGAACGGAACTTGTGTATTCGAAATGATGGGGTTATATTATGTTGTCTTTGACTATTCAAGAGAAATTTTGAGATATTGACTTGTCCTATGTGGATTTTTATTTACTTTTGAGTTATTAAAATTGAGGGCGTGACAACACCCATCCTAGCCTATGTTTTGTAGGCCTTGGCTTCCAAGTAAGCTAGGGACAAGCTCCCTTAAATTAAGGAAGGAATAATCCACCTAGCTATAGCTAGTTATAGCTACTCTCTTAGCCATTTAATGGTTTCACACACCATTGGTTCATATTAGCTCCTAAAAACACCCCGTAACTAAGGTGACCATGCAAAAACCTACACAACGAGAGGTATATTTTCCCCCACCATTGTTTCTACATTGCATCTACCCTAAATGGTTCATTCTAGCCAAGAATCTAGCCCTAGATACCTACCTAGATTCCTACCTAGACCTAGAGTTGCCACCTTTGTACTTCCATAAGCCACCTAAGCTACACAATAACTCCCATACATGCACCACAACAAGAATTTTCGGTAGAGAGAGAGAGGGGAGGCCGAAAGTTTTAGGAGGGGGAGGAGAGGTCACCCTTTGGCTATAAATACCACCCTCTTGGTTCATTTGGACACCCCATACCCCTCACTTGTTAATTATCTCCCTACTTTCCCAACAAACCAACTATTCCTAAAACCTTTTAACCACCATATTTTAGTTCTAATTAGCTACTTACTAAGTTGATTAGTAAGTTAGCTAGGTAGTTTAAGGGTTGCCTTCTCCAAAGGATTGCTAATCGGCTTCCGGTTTACACCCGGAAACTAAGGTAGTTTACTAAACTACTCTTCTAATTAGCTTTTTCTAGATTAAATATGTTGTTCTAATTAAGTTCCTAGGCATGATTATAGAGTTTGACTAAGTTAATTTATGCATATGTTAAGTGACTAAGTATGTTTCTTAGTAATTTAGAAAGAGTATTTTATTTAGAAAGTTTAACAAGCATGTTATGAGGTTCTAATTAGAATAGTTATTCATGAAATTAGAAGTTGATTACTGGAATTAGAAGTGGATTAGTGAGATTAGAAGTGACTAGAAGGTGATTAGAAGTGATTAGTAGTGATTAGAAGTTAATTAGTAGATGTGTTTCACTAGACAAGATTCTAGTATGATTATGTTATTATTTCTAGAAAGAAATAATTAATCTTGATTGTTTTGCTTATTGGTTGTATTTGGGATATTATAAATAGAGAAATTTCTTTTATAAGAGATTTGTTAGAAAGAAAAGCCTATTGGTTATTTTTGGCAAAGAAATATGGAGTTGATTTTATAAAAAGAGAATTATTCATATAGATTTCTAGAAAGATTTCTATAAAGTATGTAGTAAGTTTATTTGGTAACTTCTCTAGAAGAAAAAGTGTGATTTTTAATAGATATGAAAAAGATATTTTATTTGAGATTATTTGAGAGAAAATTTCTAGAAAAATAGAAAGAATATTTTTGGGAGAGTTTTAAATATTTTTAGAAAGTCTACAAGTAGTTGTGGTGAATTTTTGGCAAGGGATTTCTAGAAAAGAGTTTGGTTTAAACTATTTTTGAAAAGAGCAAATTGATTTATTTTATTTCTTGGGAGGAGAAATAAAAAATAGTTTGGAGATTTTTGATGAGGATTAAATTGAGAGAAATGGAAATATTATTTTTGGAGAATTTTTAAGTGTATGATTTTATGTGGAGAAATTGCTAGAAGGAATATTATTTTGAGGGAAATTGGTGTATTAAAATGTATGATTTTATGTGGGAAAAGTTTCTAGAGGAAACAAAATTATTTAGAGAGTTGGTATATTTTTATGCATGATTTTTATGTGAGAAATGTGATTTTGAAAGAATTTGAATTTAGAGGAAATTATGAAATATTGCATGGGCGTGATTTGACATGTGTGACACCGAAAGCACGACGTGATAATGCTATGTCACCGGACGCTTAAACTTAATATTTATTGATGAGAAAATAGAGATGAGAATGAAAATGAGTTTGAAATGCTAAATGAAATTTTCGAGAAATGAAATGGAGATTTTTTCGAGGAGAATGAAATGAGATTTATGGAGAAATGAAATGAAATGAAATGTGATAAGATGAATAGATGCCACCTCAAGTTCAAGGGGAGAACTTGGAGGATTGGAATTAATACTTGTAATGCAAGCTTTAACGCCCATCATGTGAGTGTGCGCCATGATGAGGTTGGGGTTAAGTAATACGGTAGTGCAGCAAGGCACCACCCCATTTTCGTGGAGTGAACTTCGTGGTAAGGGCTAAGTGTGCACAACACATAGTGAACGGGCCTTGAAACATACTGTGGGGATCAGTAAGACGAGGGAGCCGGGACTATGTCGTGTGAGTCGCGGGGCGGACGGACCGTGCAAAGAGACTGGTTAGGTTCAGTTGGATGCACCCACACCGGTCTCGGCGGGAAGGTTGGTGCCGATTAATGAAAAGGAGGAGTAAGCGGACCAATAACTTTCGTGAGTGGTGTGAGATATTGACATGATTGAAATTTGAAGAAGAATTTGAAAAGAGGCACTATAATGAGTAAAACGATTTGAGACATGTGATGAGTTATCGAAATGAGTTATTGTTTTGAAAAGTGACACGTGACACTGTTTTGAGATGCTAAAAGAGAAATATTGTCTTCTGCGCATGTTTACTCTGATCCGCATGGACATGCATGATGCATGATATGATTACTGTACATAAGTTATATATGTTGTTCATGAATATATTGTTCTAGAATTGCTACTTAAAAGCTTAGCGGAGTAAACTATTGAGCCTGGCTCACGGTGTTACACTTGTGTAACCCTGACATAATACCACGATGTTGCTCTGCGACTCTGACGTATTATGCTAGACTATAGAGATGGACAGGAGGAGAGAACTATGGTTGGAAGGCCTACGGAGCAGAGCAGGATACCGCCGGAATAGACAGAAGTGCGATGGAGTAGAGAAACCTAGTCAACCCTGTAGAGAATAATTGTATTTGGCAGGAGGAATTATGTAATTTCTTATGGGTTACTGTTGTAAAACCCCAGTTATTGTATATGTATTTCCTTATTAACAAACCCAAATTTTGGGGGCGTTACATGTGTATTGTAGAATTTTCCTGAAGTGAGCATAAGTTCATTTAGAAAACTGTGTTACTAAAGGAATAAAACAATAATCCAACACCATAATACCACATGTACAATGAAAACAGTTAACGATAATATATCACGCCATGAACAAATGTGATGTAATTACATTGCTAGGATGCATTTTTATGTGCCCATTTGTATTCATTATATAATACATATGTTGTCGGATTTTTGACGTTTTATTTTGTGTTATTGCTAGTCCTAGGACTCTTCAATCTCAGCCGTTGAATCCCTTGAAAATGAAGGGCTTGGCCTTGAATTTATATCTAACATAAGATTTCAAAATCTACCGTGTTATTTAGTTTTTATTTTTGAAAGGCAAGATTTATTATTTTATTAATCTGTGATATAGATACAAAGACTAAATGGAATTAAGGCATCATATTTATATTACAACGGACAACGGTTTTTGTCCCAGTCATATTTTTTGTCTTAGTCATCATATTACATTTTATCCCTCTGCCAACTCTCTCTCTCTCTCTCTTCCCCTCTCTACCATTTTCCTCCATCGGCCCGCCACAATATCAAACCACATTCTCTCTAACTACCCCTCTAAAATTTGAAGGACCATAAAGAATCTCTCTAACTACCCCTCTAAAATTTGAAGGACCATAAAGAATTAATGGGCACGGGCACAAGTACATGCACGTGCATTGATTGCTCAAGTCATACCTTTAGGCACGGGCATGCACTAGTTTCTTAACAAGGTTAAGAACAATCCTGTGTCCAGTCCGAGACCCAAACCCAAGCCGAGATTGGCAAGAAACCAACCAAAGAACACCCATTTTAGCACAAGGTTGTCATCTAGTGAGGGTAAAACCTATCCAACACAACCGATACTCTTAAAGTCATCACTTAAAACCACCACTTTAGCACAATAAGTTTACTTTTACATCCTCTCGTTCACACCCTGCTCACACTCCATTATGTGGGACATACTTCATGGTCACACACCAATGATCGGAGCTGCTCAATTTGTTAAGATTATTTTTTTAAGGGTTCCTAAAATGATCAACCTAGTTAGATATCATAGATACTTGATTTAGTGGTTAAAGTTTTGGCCCATTCGATCCAGGAACTAAAGCTGAACGAATTAATCAAGCCTTCACCAGTTTCTGGACCGAGTTGATTTTTGTCAAAGACTATTAAAAAAATATTCTAAACAAATTAAGTGGCTCTGATCATTCATGTGAAACTTCGAGGTAGGTCCTACGCAATGGGGTGAGCAAGAGGGTGTGTGAGTATACTTACTGATTTTAGCAGCACGAATGTCTTCTAAGTGGACCAATTTGGTCAGTTCTTTTATTATACCACCTTATAGGCATCTCTATAACGACAATTCAAATTCGTCAATATATTTGTAAAATCTTGGTCAACAACATTAAATGTTACAGATACTAACATCATTATTATAGTATCAAATCTTCAAAGCAGTGAGCCGTCTTTCCTCCGTTCATTAATCAAAATTAATATTTGGCTGGCTGTCTTCGCGATCCTATTGACTTCCATGGCTATTCTTCATCAAATAATTGCTTCCTCAATTTTCATTATAGTTCAGTGACATGTCTAATGTGTCTCATTCTGAAACAACTAGATAGGTTTTAAACATCTCTGTTCAATTATTAAATCAATAATGTGAATGGTACACTACACATACATACCAAGGTGATGTGGCGGATGGGGAGAAGCATATGGTGTGCATAAATACTGTACCCATATCAAAACTAATTATATTTTGATAAATATAATTAATTTATCAAAATGGTGTGCATGTGGTGTGATTAAATGGTGTACCTGTAACGCCCCCAAAATTTGGATTTGTTAATAATGAAAACATAACTAATAAATATAGTTTTACTACAGTAACCCAAAAGAAATTACATAAATCTTCCTTCCAAATACAGTCATTCTTTACAGGGTTAACTATGTTTCTCTATTAATTCCATCACACGGTCGACCATTCCAACTGAATCCTGCTCTACTCTGTAAGCCTTCAAGCCATAGCACTCCTCCTGTTCATCTCTATAGTTTGGCATAATACGTCAGAGTCGCAGAGCAACATCGTGAAATTATGTTAGAGTTACGTACACAAGTGCAACACTGTGAGCGAAAATGCCCAGTAGACCACACTACCCAATCTCTAACTAGCAATGCTAGAACAATAAGCCCGAGGATAGTAATGCAGACTTGTTAACGGTAAAACCATGAAATGCACGGTGCGTGTCCATACGGATCAGAGTAAACATGTGCAGTAAAAGTAGTTCATTTCAGTGTCTCAAAAATAGTAACTCGTATCAGTTTCTCAAAATAGTGACTTGTGTCAATCTCCCATTTTCGGCATTCTTCTTCAAATTTCATTCCAAGTTAATAATCTCACACAACTCGAAAGTTATTGGTCTGCTTATGCCTCCTTTCAGCTGGCGGTATCAATCTTTCCGCTCGAGGCCCCGATTGTCATGCATCACTGAACTTAATAGCCTGTTTGCACAGTTCGTCCACCTCATGACTCACACGACATGGTCTCGGCCACCTTGCATCACCGAACTTAAATAGCCTGTTTGCAAGGTCCGTTCACTGTGTGTTGTGCACGATTAGCCCAAACATCCAAGTTCTCTCCGCGAACTGGAAGTGGTGCTCTCACTGCACTACTGCATCAAAACCATTCCTCCAAGATCTCCCCGGGGAACTTGAGGTGGCACAAATCCCGTTTCATCACATTTCATTTCATTTTTCAAAAATTTCATTTCTCATTTCAAAATTTATTTTCATTCTCATCATTATTCTCTCATTAACTGCTATTTAAATTTTCTCATTTACTGTGTTGTAACATAATGTGTACGTGCTCAATGCCACATGCTAAAAAATAATGCCCATGCAATATTTTCCGAAAATCTTTTCTCCAAAATTCTTGTTTTCCTCTCTTGAAAAACACTATATAAAATTATGCACTTTATTGCACCAACCTTTCAAAAAAAAAATTTATTTCTCTAAGAAAATATTTTCACATGAAATCATGCACTTTAATGCACCCACTTTTCTCAAGAATAATAGAATTTATAGAATTTTTCCATAAATTCTATTTTCTAACAAAAATCCAATTTCTTTCTTTTACTTTTAAAACTCCACTTATTTCTTCTCTAAAAAAGAAATAAAATTAGTAAACTTCTTTTTCTTGCAATTTCTTTAAAAAGACATTTTTCTAGAAATCTCATGTCCAAAAGATTTAACCACTTTTATCATAAAACTTTCTTTCTTTTTTTCAAAAAATTTAAACAACATTTCATAAAAGTCTTTTTAGCACCACAACACATGTTTATTAAAAAAAATATTTCTACAACTCTTTAGTGGAAAATTTCTAGAAAATAATCAATTTTGGAAAAATTTCACCCAAACACTTTATTTTTTTAAAACTTCTAGTTTTCTCAAAAATAAAACTATTGAATCATGTAAAAACTTTGTTAGTAAAAATTAAACCATTTCTAGAAATGTTTAACTTACTAATTTTAGGAAGAATCATTTAATTAGTCACTCAATATTTTAGTCTACTTCCATTAACTAGTTCTTCCAAGAAAAATATTAATTTAGAAATTTTCTAGAGAATTGTATAGAAATCTCATCTTCTAATTACTTCCGGTCAACTTCTAATCAACTTAATCTCACTAAACCAACTTGTAGTTTCGTAAAGAAATATTCTAATGAGAAATTAATTAGAACCTCTAACTTCTTTTCAACGTGAAATCCTCTCTTTTAAACTTTCTTAGAAACTAAGTAACATGCTTAGTACTATAAAACATACATAAATTAACTCAATCAAGCTTCAAATCCAAGCTTAGAAAACTGATTAAAATTAACTAATTGAACTAGAAATAACTAATTAAAAGATAGGTGGAGTAAACTACCATGATTTCCGGGTGTAAACCGGAATCCGAATAGCAATCCTTGGTGTGGAGGCTTCTTAATCTACTTAATGTTTTTACTAATTAACTTAGTAAGAAGTTAATTAGGGTCTAAATAGGTTGACTTTGTGGTGGTAGAATTAGTTTAGAAGTAGGTGGTTTGATAGGCGTGTGGGAAGCTTGCTTTCCAACGCCTAAGTAGGGCGAATTAGCGCGTTAGAGGCGCGATTTTATTCCATTTTTCACTTGATGCGGTGTGTTCTTGGTTTTTCATGTGGTTGGTTGTTTTGTAGGGAACGGGTCAGAAAAGAGCGCGTGAAGTGGACACATGGCGGTCAGGCACGTAAGGAACCAGTGAGGCTCAAGTGGGGACGGCCAAACAAGCTTGGAATGCATTTTAGAAGATTCGGTATCGATACAGGGATTGTCCTGTATCGATACAGTGTGCAACGTACAGGAACAGAACGTATGGGTATCGATACAGGACTTCTCCTGTATCGATACCGAATGCCATATAATTGGCCGTTTGACTTTGTTACAGATTTTGACTTTGGTAGGGAGTATAAATACCCCATTTTGGGGGCAAAGTGGGGTTCCACGAATTTTACCTAGGTTTTACTTCCTGAAGTTTTCGGCTACGGTTTCTAGTTTTACATTTAGCGTTCTATTTCAATTTCACTTGAAGATCCCGGCATTGGATTGATTTTGCGGATTAAATATCAAGTTTCGAGTTTCCCCTTGCAATTACGGTATCGCTCTTCCATTGTTTGCTTAGTTTTAATTCACAGGCATGCGTAGATCTAGGGTTAATTTGAGTCCTGAAATTTTTCTAAGCATGAGTGAGTAGTCGCATCGAGTGCGGCTGCGGGGCGAAGGCGCCCGCATCTAGGCTAGTCGATAGCTCAACTCGGGGCCGAATTAAATCAATTTTCAAGCAATTTTGGGAACTAGAAACTTTTCTAACGAACAAACCCAGGCATTACCGGAATTCGAATGCACACGAGATCTGGTGACAGGTGGTGCGCATTCGTTAGGAAACCTTTCTCAGATTCTAAAATCAGTAAAAGGATTAATTGTGGCCTGAGTAATTATTGGCTAGGCTAGGTGTGGACGCTGGGTTCCCACAGCTGCGCTCTCTTTATTATTTCGCATTTAATCAGTTAAATTAGCTTAGTGGTTAATTAATTAATCTCATAAAATCGAAGGGGTGGCTACCTAAGAGCCAATTAAACTAAAACTCTACACTTTTGAGTCAAACACCGTTAGCCGTCTCTATGGTTCGACTCCGGTACTTCCGGAATTATTGTGCTGCACTGGGCAAGAGTCCTACGCTGGGGACGCGTCTTTATTAGTTTTGTTTTGTTAGTCACCTGGCCGGTCAAGCATTTTTGGCGCCGTTGCCGGGGACGGCGACGTGTGTTCAAGAGTGTGAGTTTTAATGTCTTTTTTTTTTTTTTTTTAGCTTCTTTTTGTTTCTAGGTTGAGTCATCTAGAGTTCGTCGAGTGGTATGTATTTTGTGTCTTGAGTTAAGTCAAAAAATAATAATAATAATAATAAGGAAACAACTGGGCGAACGAGGTAAGAATGGAAGAATTTTGTGAGATGTGTGAGTGTTGGGGGCATTCTGTTTATACCTGCTCCGCTTTTTATGCACTCAAGGAAGCTTATCGAAATAATCAGCCTAGGGTGAGTGTTATTAATCAGCGGTGGGATCCTTATCCAAATACGTATGATCTAGGGTGGTATGATCTAGGGTGGTCCTACCACCCATCTTTTTCATCGTGGTACGATTTATGCACGACATGATTCCTTGCAAAGGAATATGTAGGCAACCCTTAACGGTTTGGTTGCAACTATTAGTGTCACACTATTGTGTTAAAATTGTCATCATAAACTTGGGTTTTTGCAATAGTCCTTGAACTTGGAATTGTTTCCCACCATCCTTTGAGAAACATGATAATCACTTCAAAGCGCAAGACAAAGTGTCATTGAGCTCTCACCTTACACACGGAGGATTTCCATTTACTGAGGCCATCAACAATCAATGCTTTGACACAGAAAAAGCCTGCTAGGTCAAAAGCCCACAAGGTCAGCCTAGGCAAAAGTTACGGTAGAAAGCTCACTAGATCAAACTTCAAAATGAGATCTAGGCAAAAGTTAGAGCAAGCATGAGTTTTCCCTATCAAGTTGTGTAATTCAAAATGAAGAAAGACATTCTTTGTTTGATTCCCCACACAAATATCCATTGCAAACCCCTTTGAGCCTGAATCATTTTCTTTGAAAAAGAACCCAACTCGTAGCTATCCCCCACACTGGGGCAAAAGGAAAAAAATGAAAAAGTGTTAAAGATGTAGGCATGTGAAAGTTAAAAGCACCGTGATAGGCGCGTGATGTCGTAGATATAAGCGCCTAAGTAGGGTGAATTAGCGCGGTAGAGGCGCGATTCTATTTCATTTTCCACTTGATGCGGTGTGTTATTGGTGTTTTCGTGTGTTTGATTGTTTTGTAGGAAACAGGTTGAGGAAGCGCGTGAAATGGACACATGGCGGTCGGGCGTGTTGAGAACCAGTGGGGCCCAAGTGGGGACAGCCAAACAAGCTTGGAATGCATTTTAGAAGGCCCGGTATCGATACAGGGATTGTCCTGTATCGATACGGGTTGCATCATACGAGAACATAAAGCATGGGTATCGATACAGGACTTCACATGCCTACATCCCCAGCAACGGTGCCAAAAATGGTTATAAGTCCCCGGCAACGACGCCAAAAATGCTTGACCGTTCGGGTGATTAATAATTAACTAGAATTTCGTCCCAAGCGTAGGACTATCGACCGGTGTAGCACAATAAATCCGGAAGTACCGGAGTCGAACCACAGAGACGGTCTACAGTGTTAAACTCAAACTGTGTCGGCTTTAAGTTTGTAATTGGCTCTCAGGTAGCCACCCCTTGATCAAACGATTTACCAACTAACTGAATCAACCTAATTTAATTACTGGACTTTGAATTTAAAAGGAGAACACAGCCGTGGATACTACAGTGTTCGCAGCCAGTCTAATTCACATTCACTCGGGCCACAATTACTCAATTAATAGATTTAAAAATATGAAAGGAATATTTCCAACAAATGCGCACCGTTCGTCACCAACCTCTGCGCGCATTTGGAATTGGTAATGCCAGGGTTTGTTTGCTAGAAAAAACTTCCGTATTAAAAAATTGTGCATTAATTAGAGTGATTCGGCACCGAGGTGGAACAAGAGTTAGCCTAGCCACGGAACACCTTCATCTTGCGGCCGCACTCAATGCGACTACTCACGCATTATTGAAGAAGCAACAAAAATAACGCAAACCCTAGATCTAAACATCATGAAACAATGAAAACTATAACAGAAAATAGTACCAAAAATTGTGCAATGAAATTACCCTTGATTAATTAAAGCAAAAACATCAAAATCACGCCGAGAATCTTGAAAACAAGTCTTTGAGAGAGAGAATATCGACCAGAATTTAAACTTGAAGAACTAAAATGTCTGTAAAAATTCGTGGAACCCTAATTAACCCCAAAAACGGGGTATTTATAATCCCTACTAAAGTCAAAATCCGAAACAAAGTCAAACGGTGACTATGTAGCCTTCGGTATCGATACAGGAGAAGTCCTGTATCGATACCCGTGCTTTCTGTTCCCGTCTGATGCAACCCGTATCGATACAAGACAATCCCTGTATCGATATCGGGCCTTCTAAAATGCATTCCAAGCTTGTTTGGCTGTCCCCACTTGGGCCCCACTGGTTCTCAACATGCCCAACTGCCATGTGTCCATTTCACGCGCTTCCTCAACCTGTTTCCTACAAAACAATCAAACACACGAAAACACCAATAACACACCGCATCAAGTGGAAAATGAAATAGAATCGAGCCCTCTAACGCGCTAATTCGCCCTACTTAGGCTCTTATATCTACGACATCACGCGCCTATCACACCCCCCAGCTTGAGCGTTGCTAGTCCCTAGGAACGAACGAAATAAAACTAAGAAAGAAAAACTAGAAAAACACCAATGGGGGTACGGTAGTTATGACACCTGTAGAAGCAACCATAAATCACAGCGATAGATACTCGCCTCACAATATGCCTGTAACTCACATGCATGCATGCTCTGACAGAAAAATGAACACAGATAGCATTACTTCACACGTGACAATGAACACTCCTGTGAACACCCCGCGGAGTGCGATGCGTCCACGAAAAATTGAAGTTGGATTTGGAAAACGGTTTTGATTGATCGGTTTGATTGATTGAATGGAGTCGCCACCCGGATTTAAGGACCGTACCCGAGAAACCTTTTTGAAAATGACTCTTTTGCCCATGAAATGGAAAATGCTTTACCGACCTCTCAAAATGAGATTTCTCGGGTCCGGGAGCTAGGTTACGCGAGGGGAAGGAATTTAAAGCACCCCTCACGCCCGGTGTGATCACCGGTCTCTACTAAATGTTCGAAAAGGTTTTTAAAATATTGCTTAAGTGGACTTTAAACACGGATTCATGCGAAAAACACGACAAATATATCAAGAAGATTAATGAAATATGAATGAATGCTTGTGCAAAATGTTATGAGTGGATGATTCATGTACAAAGGTGTTAAAATTTCACTAAATGCCCTCAAACTGCCTCAGGATGTCTCAAAAAATGATCACAAATGCCCAACACATCACACCTGGATTGCAATCTGGGCACCTGGATGAGTCAATCCAGACGCTTGGATTGAGTCCAGGCGCCTGGAAAGGCTCAATCCAGGCGCCTGGATTGCCTTCCAGACAGAAAACTCAGAACTGCATTTTTGATAAGAAGCACCAAATGCAATGTTTTGATCAACTCTCATGCATTCTGAAAAGTATTTGACAACACAGCAACAAGATTAACACTTGAATGTGACTTGAATACAATGAAATAGTACTAAAATGCAACAATAAAAACAATGATATGGGTCATAAAATGAGGATCAGAACATTAAATGTAAAGAACTATAGGTTATGGCATGCAAATGATGTTCCAAAACTGATCAAAATATGAAAGAAGATAGAAAACATGATAAGGGGAAAAGGGGATCCAGGCGCCTGCATGGAGGTAATCCAGGCGCCTGGACTCAATGCAGGCGCCTGGAAGGTGATGATCCAGGCGCCTGGACTGAGTTTCTGATGCACAATCTGATTACTTCTCTTGATGATTTTTAGACCTCTCTCAAACCCTCTACTGGTATGGAAGACCAAAGAGAGCTTGATTGAGTCCCCCTCAGGGCCTTTTTGAATAAATTGGTAGAAAAACTACCTTGAAGGCTTGATTTTTGAACTTGGATTGAAAGTTTGGGTGATTTTGGTGGTTGAGTGGACTAAGATTTATCCTCTGGAACTATAAAGACCAGATTGTAAGTACCTTGGTGGAGGTTTGATTGTTGAGGATGAGAATGTGTGGAGCTAGAATGGTAAGAAAATGGGCTTGAAGGTTTTGAATGAAATAAAGAGAGATTGAGAAGGGGGTTGTTTGGGATGGAATTTCTGGAAAATTTCCAGCAGCATAACAATAAGAAAAAGGAGGTTGAGAGTTGGTCTTGATGGATTGTGGTTGATGGTAGTGGATAGATGATGGGTTTATGGGGGAAGAAGGTGGTTTTTGGGGTTGAAAATGAATGGGACTGAGAGGGATTAACTAGGATGGAGTTTTCGAAATTTTGCAGCAAAAGATAACAGCTTAGAAAATAGGGTGGAGAGCTGGTCTTTTTTAATGGAGGAGGAGAGGTGGGTATTTATAGCCAAAGAAAGGTTCAAAATGGGTCATTTGAACACTTAGAGGTGAGGTTCAAAGGGTCACCATAGGTCATCATCTCTCTCCCACTATCTCCAACAAATTTCTGCAGAAAAATCCCTGAAAGATCCTCAAGATGCTCCTCCCCACTCACTTGACCTTGGGCAGCAAGTACCTGGAGAGAGTCCAGGCGCCTAGAATAGGGCAATCCAGGCGCCTGTAATAGGTGAATCCAGGCTCCTGGATGGCAAGGCAGCACAAAATTCCAAACTTTGAGGGGCCATTCTGGGTGCTACCGAACTCCGTTCTGCGCATGGTTTGTAGCGTTGGAAAGCTTACCAAGTCTTCTATATAACCCAAGTGGTTTGAACCCAAGATGATTTGTACATCGAAATGTGTGACCATTTTACCCTCAGAAGGTCGAAAGAATGAAGCGTTTCGGTAAGATGGGCATATCTCCCTCATTTCAAAATTGATAGGGACATGTTATATATCAAAAAAGAGGGTTTTGAATGTACTAGAAGGTGGTGAAGTTTTGGGTTTATTTTGGAGAGGTTTAGGAGGGGTTTCCAAGTTCACAATCAAGCCTCGTGTGCTCTTATCAGACATATTCATCATCGGGGATGCCAAGGACTTTCATAGGTTCAAATTGGGGTGTCTACAGTTGCCCCTCTTTGACGAGACTTGACATCATTGATTTGATATGAGTATCGTCAAAGACCTAGACAGCCCAATCTGTTGCCCAAAAATTTCCAGAGCCACAAACACAAACATTGAAATCACGTGGTCATGCTCGACGAGCTGCCTACGTACCCCATTGTAGGGATCAGGACAGAAGTTCTTGGGGGTCAGATGCAAATAAGTTCAACGGGTTTTCATGGCCCATAGAACCATTGATTTAAAAAGTTGGGTCCCTCGTGACGCATTGATTCAAAAGTTTGGTCCCTCGTGACGCATTGATTTAAAATTTTGGTCCCTCAGGACAATTGATTCAAAAAGTTTGGTCCCTCAGGACGGTTGATTTAAAAAGTTTGGTCCCTCAGGACGGTTGATATAATGCGAATCAATGAGCCTTCCCGGGTCGTGAAACGCCAAACAAATGAATTATGCAAATCAACGAGCCTTCCCGGGTCGTGAAATGCCAAACAAACATGCGAATCAACGAGCCTTCCCGGTCGCGGAAACGCCAAACAATTATGTGAATCAACGAGCCTTCCCGGTCGCGGAAACGCCAAACAAATGAATTATGCAAATCAACGAGCCTTCCCGGTCGCGGAAATGCCAAACAAACATGCGACCAACGAGCCTTCCCGGTCGTGGAAATGCCAAACAATTATGTGAATCAACGAAGCCTTCCCGGTCGTGGAAACACCAAACAAATGAATTATGCAAATCAACGAGCCTTCCCGGTCGCGGAAATGCCAAAAACAAACATGCGAATCAACGAGCCTTCCCGGGTCGTGAAACGCCAAACAATTATGTGAATCAACGAACCTTCCCGGTCCGTGAAACACCAAACAAATGAATTATGCAAATCAACGAGCCTTCCCGGGTCGTGAAACGCCAAACAATTATGTGAATCAACGAGCCTTCCCGGGTCGTGAAACGCCAAACAAATGAATTATGCAAATCAACGAGCCTTCCCGGGTCGTGAAAGCCAACAAACATGTGAATCAACGAGCCTTCCCGGGTCGTGAAACGCCAAACAATTATGTGAATCAACGAGCCTTCCCGAGTCGAAAGACTAAAAGCAAATGATGGTGACTATGATTGTGATTGTGATTGTGATTTAGTGTAGCTACCCTCTGAACAACGGGGAGGCTAAATTTAATGGGGCTATCCCTTGAGCAACAAGATAACCAATGATAAGATGATTGTCTACTGAGCAACGAGACAATCGAGGAAATGTGATTGCTTACTGAGCAAAGAGGCAATCAATACGCTACTGAACCAAACACATTTATGTGATGGACTTAGCGACACGATGGTTGATCAACAAGAATTACTCAAAACAACTGATTGAAAGCAGTAACTAACAACTTGATATGATTGATGCATCAGCTAAAATGATTGGATGCACCATCTTGAATGACATTATTGAAAATGTGACCATTTCTGGTCTTGAATTTAATTTTGAAAATGACCATTTCTAGTCTTGAATTAAATTGAAAAAGTTGTCCCTCAGGACCATTGATTGAAAAGTTGTCCCTCAGGACGATTGATTTGAAAGTTGTCCCTCAGGACGATTGATTTAAAAGTTTTCCCGCAGGACGATTGATTGAAAAGTTGTCCCTCGTGACGCATTGATCGAAAAAGTTGTTCCCGTGAGGACGCATTGATCGAAAAGTTGTCCCTCGTGACGCATTGATTTGAAAGTTGTCCCTCGTGACAATTGATCGGTAGTTGTCCCTCGTGACGCATTGATTGAAAGTTGTCCCTCATGACGATTGATTTGAAAGTTGTCCCTCAGGACAATTGATCGAAAAGTTGTCCCTCAGGACGATTGATTTGAAAGTTGTCCCTCAGGACGATTGATTTAAAAGCTGTCCCGCAGGACGATTGATTGAAAAGTTGTTCCCATAGGACGATTGATCGAAAAGTTGTCCCTCAGGACGATTAATTTGAAAGTTGTCCCTCAGGACAATTGATCGAGAAGTTGTCCCTCAGGACGATTGATCGAAAAGTTGTCCCTCAGGACGATTGATTTGAAATTAGTCCCTCAGGACCATTGTTTTGAAAGTTGTCCCTTAGGACCATTGATTGAAAAACTGTCCCGCAGGACGATTGATTTGAAATTAGTCCCTCAGGACCATTGATTTGAAAGTTGTCCCTCAGGACCATTGATTGAAAAACTGTCCCGCAGGACGATTGATTTGAAATTAGTCCCTCAGGACCATTGATTTGAAAGTTGTCCCTCAGGACCATTGATTGAAAAACTGTCCCGTAGGACGATTACGTGTGACTCATGCATCG
Source organism: Vaccinium macrocarpon (assembly GCA_022606695.1). Lineage (NCBI taxonomy): Eukaryota > Viridiplantae > Streptophyta > Magnoliopsida > Ericales > Ericaceae > Vaccinium > Vaccinium macrocarpon. The sequence continues at coordinate 27,750,630 of CM040181.1, read as the reverse complement.
ACACTCGACGACAACAACGACAACATTCCTTCTTTAAAAAGTAGGAGGCTCAATGGGGTGGCTCTTTTGCTTTACTGTATTTCCCTTTTGGCCAAGGTTTTGGGTTTGAGCTTGGCAAGAGTTGGGTTTTGGATTGGTTTTAGACTTTCTGGCTCCTATACCCCAGTCATGGATTTGGGTGTATGCTTCCCCCTAGAAATGGCAATAGACTGACATTCCCCAATTTTTGGGTTGACGTGCCTTCACAGATGATGAACCTCGATTCTGATTTTCTTTTTCAACTCTGCTGATGGTTTTGGCGATCAATTGACCATGTACCCAAACGCAAGTTCTTTGATGCATTGAAATCATTTCCACAAGTCAAGGATAGACAAGACTAAGACTACATGATTGACTGCTTGACAAAGAGGTGGATTTTTACAAGGTCGAGAAATTTGATCGGCCTTTTGGACAAAAGGATGAACATTGATGAGACCGACAAGGCCAAGAAATTTGATTGGCCTTTTTGACAAGGGGATGGATTTCGATAGGATTGATAAGGCCAAGGAACTTGATCAGCCTTTTTGGGATGGACTTTGACAGACAAGGCTTGGGGAATTTGATTGACCATGTTGACTTGATGGATAGGAGCAAGAACGTGTTGACTCGAAAGATATGGAAGACTTTGTTGACTCGGAGTTTTGAAAGATGACAAACATGCCTCACCATTAATGTCGAAATTGTCATGATAAAATTGAATTTTTATTTTGTGATTGTTTCACTCCATCAAACGATGTTCATTCAAATCTACAAGATTTCTTATCATGAACCCATGCCCCAGATTGCTGATGATGCCCCATTGATTTTCTTTCAAAATGCCCCAGTTTTTAGAGGGTCACGATGAAGACCCGTTGATATGCCCCGATTTTAGATTTTTGCTTTGCATGACGCCAACGCTTGCACAATGCTTTGACTTTTGATAAGTGGAGATTGGGATCGTTCCCTTTTTGTCTTGAATCCTCACTATCAAGTTGCACTTTTCAATCTGAAAGGACTTTTATCTAGGTTATGACGGGGCCAAGGTTATGGGCTTAACAAAAGAAGGATTATAGGCTCTAAACATCTCATTTTTCCTCGGGGTTATCTGAGCTAGCAGCTATCTTGAACTTCATGCATGCCCTTTTTTTTGCTTTTTGATGGGAGCTTTCTTCTTTTCCTCTTCTTTTTCTTTGTGCTTGTTTTTGATTGGCACTTTCTTTCCATTTGACTTTTCTGTTTCATTTCTTCTGTGTTCCTCATCTTGATGCAATTTGGCACTTTCAAGTGATACTTCCATTCTTGTGATGGTTTGAACTTTCATGCGCCTGCATCTTTGGCACTTTCTTTTTTATTCTTTTCTTACACCCCAGCGTGGGGGATAGCTACCTAGCTGGGTTCTTTTTCAAAGAAATTGATTCAGGCTCAAAGGGACTTTGCAATGGATATTTATATGGGGAATAAAAGCAAAGAATTCCTTTCTTCATTTTGAATTGTGCAACTTGATGGGGAGAACTCATGCATGCTCTAACTTTTGCCTAGATCTCATTTTGAAGTTTAATCTAGCGAGCTTTTTGCCTTAACTTTTGCCTAGGCCGCCCTTACGGGTTTTCGACCTAGCAGGCTTTTTCTGTGTCTAAGCATTGCTTCTTGATGCGCCGGGGAATGGTCCACTGGAAATCCTCCTTGTGCGGGGCAAGGGTTCAATCAAGATTCATCTTATGTTTCAAAGTGATTATCATGTTTCTCAAATGATGGTGTAAAACAATTCCAAGTTGAGGGATAACCCAAGTTTAGGATGACAATTTCAACACAACAGCGTGACATTGATTTTTAATAGTTACGACCGAACCACTAAGGGTTGCCTACGTATCCCTTTGCAAGGAATCAGGTCATGCGTAGTTCGGGACTACAAAGGTTAACTCTCTTTTTTGGATTTTTTATATTTTTCTTGACAACAACAATATATTACAGATTTGAACTTGAAAAACTCATAGACACAAGAGCACGACAGACTTGAAGATGAAAACACATAGACAAGGAAAACAAAGACACAAATTAACACGACTTGCAAACTGATTCTTGACTTGACACTTGAAGACTTCCAAGACTCGTGGAAGATTGAATTATTGCATGGCCATTGATGGTTCATTGATTTGGCGAGGTGTTCGGCTTCACCAGTGGAGCAGAGATGGATCCATTGTCAATGAGATCTTGTATTTCGTGACGAAGGCGTTGGCATCTCTTGGTAGGGTGACCGGGTGTTTGGTGGTAGATGCAAAAGGTATTTGGATTGTAGGAAGGTGGAGGATTTTGTGGAGGTGGGGTTGGTTGAAGTGGTTTGAGGAAACCAGCAATGAGAAGCTCTTTATAGACCGAGGGCAGAGGCGCAGAGAGTTGGGAAAATTTTCTTCGTCGGCTTTGAGGGCGGTTGACTTGGGTTATGACTTTGTTGATTGGTTCAGTTTGGTTGGGATCATTATTGGTGAAGCTTGAAGAGGCGTTTGTGAGGGTGATTTCATTGATGTTGAGGTTTTGTTTATGCTGAGGCGTGGGGTTTGATATGGTGTTGGATTCTAGTAGCAGAAGAGAGATGGTTTTATTGTCAATGAGATCTTGAATCTCGTGACGAAGGCGTTGACAATCGTCGGTAGCATGACCGGCACTTGATGGAAGGCAATGTAGGCGTTTGGATTGTGGTAAGCTGGGAGCTTTTGAGGTAAAGGAGTTGGAGATAGTGGTTTAAGAAGACCGGCCATGAGAAGTTCCTCATAGATCGAGGACAGAGGTGTGGGGAATTGGGAGAATTTTCTTGATTGGTCATTGGGCCGGTTGATTTGGATTATGGTCATGGCTGGTTCAGCTTTGCTGATGGTGCTGGTTGTGAAGTTGGGGTTGATATTTGTGGAGTTGGGGGTGGCGTTTGCATTGTTGTTGGAAAATGGTGTGTTGGCCTCCTCGGAGTAGACCTTTTCGCCTCCGGGGGTGAGGTTGTCCTTTTCGACATCCCAGTGGCGCATCTCTATAGGTTTGAATCCTTCCATGATAGATTCCTCTAGTTCAGAGATCTTAGCCAAAGTTGCGGCTATTTCTGGGCTTTTTCCGGGTCGTTGGAGATTCTCTTGAAACTCTGGGAGACGGTCATGAACGTTTTGCACCATGTTCATGAGCTGGGTGATTTGATTGCCCAGGTTATTCACAGCCATCTTGAGTCCTTTGATTTCAGCCGGAACATCCATGTCTTGAGGTTTGGGTTGAGTCAACTTTTGGTCAGGGAATTTGTTAGGTTTCTTTCTTGGGACCAACGGTTCGGAACTGACAAGAAGCAAAAAGGTCAAATTCAGATCGTGCCCCTGGTTTTATTGAAGGAAATGTTGCGCATGCATTGTTGTCGTGTCGTGTCTAAGATGCAAACTACCGGTCTCAGTCTCACTTAAGACATCGCATAGATGTTCAAAACAACAACTACGGGTAAGTCGTGACAGGCAGGTTAAATTCCAATCGTCGTGGAATCAGAGCCATTCTCCTTATAGACCATCCGAGACAGAGCAATAAGGTTGTTGAAATCCGGATACAAATGCACTTAAGGCTAGCCCGAGACACGGGGAGCCGTTCGAGCACGGCGAACACTGGAGGTGTCTCAAACTCCATGGATTTAAAGTCTCCTAGACTGAATCCTATCCTAAGGACTTTGCTACCGGTTTCGATCTCACTTAAGGCATCGCACAGATGTTCGAAACAACAACCACGGGTAAGTTGTGTCAGGCAGGTTAAATTTCAATCGTTGTGGAATCAAAGTCATTCTCCTTATAGACCATCCGAGACAGAGCAATAAGGTTGTTGAAATCTGGATACGAATGCACTTAAGGCTAGCCCGAAACACAGGGAGCCGTTCGAGCACGGCGAACACTGGAGGTATCTCAAACTCCATGGATTTTAAGTCTCCTAGACTGAATCCTATCCTAAGGACTCTGCTACCGGTTTCGATCTCACTTAAGGCATCGCACAGATGTTCGAAACAACAACCACGGGTAAGTCGTGTCAGGCAGGTTAAATTCCAATCGTCGTGGAATCAGAGCCAATCTCTTTGTAGACCATCCGAGACAGAGCAATAAGGTTGTTGAAATCTGGATACGAATGCACTTAAGGCTAGCCCGAAACATGGGAAGCCATTCGAGCACGGCGAACACTGGAGGTATCTCAAACTCCATGGATTTTAAGTCTCCTAGACTGCACGTACAACCTAGGGTTAGTCTACCGGATTCAAATCTCACTTAAGACCATTGCACAGATGATTTTCCAACACCCCGGGAAGGCCATTACTCGGCAGGTTAAATTCCAAGCTTGTTGAAATCAGAGCCAATCGCTTTTCTGGGCCATCCGAGACAGAGCAATTTGGGTGTTGTAATCCAGATACTAATGATCTCAAGGCTAGTTTGAATCACGGGTGGCCGTTCGGGCACGACCAACACCGGAAGTATCTCAAACTCCATGGATTTTAAGTCTCCTAGATTGAACTCGACTGCTTTGGAAGGCTGCCCCAATCCTCAAGTTTTTTTCTTTTAAGTGACATGTCCTTCATATTGGACGGTCGGATTTGGGAAATCATGATTCACACGAATGCCGACAATGATCTAGAATCAGATGCCTAAGGGCGATTGACCCCCTTTCGAGTCAAGGTCCCTTAAACCCGTTTAGATCATTGTTAGGAAACTGTTGATTCAAATTTTCCCACGTCCGATCGTCCTAAAGGCCAACTCGTAAGAACAACGCACATGTGGGATGCACGACTCATCATCGGGCCGAGGCAATCTTCTACTAACAGCCGGGAACCTAACTTAGGCTATACTGACAATGTAATAAGATAAGAGTATGTACAGGTGCAAGTGTATGCATGTATGCAGTATGGCATGCTTAGAAAGATGGTAACACATAGCACGAAACAGGATGGAGCACATAATCCTAACACATGGGTAGGTTATCTAACGTGGGGTTCTATGGTTATCTATATGCCAAGGCCGGTTTTGGTTTGAGAGGGTACCCCAGACTCAAAGCCAAAGCTGTCTCCTACCGCCAAGGATCCCGCAAGGCGATGGTAATAACGACAATTGTGACTTATCACAGTCAGGGGGTGCTGGGCATTTCGGGATTCCCCGTCACCGGCAAGCCGGGCGGGATTGCCGAAACACGCCAGCGAGGCTAGTAACCATGCACGTGCAATGCAAAAAGTCCATAAAAACAATATTTACAAAATCCTTTAAACATTTTTCAAGTTTAGCTCTCGATGATTAATACACGTTTTAATAAAATCACACATAAGTGTAATAATACTAAAATGTATATTAATGCATAACTCCCCGCCAGAAGTCGCAACTTGTGAACACCCCTTGAGCGCGATCGCCCACCTAAAAATTGAAGTTTGATTTGGAAAACGGTTTTGATTGATCGGTTTGATTGATTGAATGGAGTCGCCACCCGGATTTAAGGACCGTACCCGAGAAACCTTTTTGAAAATGACTCTTTTGCCCAAGAAATGGAAAATGCTTTACCGACCTCTCAAAATGAGATTTCTCGGGTCCGGGAGCTAGGTTACGCGAGGGGAAGGAATTTAAAGCACCCCTCGCGCCCGGTGTGATCACCGGTCTCTACTAAATGTTCAAAAAGGTTTTGAAAATATTGCTTAAGTGGACTTTAAACACGGATTCATGCGAAAAACACGACAAATATATCAAGAAGATTAATGAAATATGAATGAATGCTTGTGCAAAATGTTATGAGTGGATGATTCATGTACAAAGGTGTTAAAATTTCACTAAATGCCCTCAAACCGCTTTTCGTGATGTCTCAGATAATGATCACAAATGCCCAACACATCACACCGGATTGCAACCGGGCACTGGATGAGATCGATCCGTGCACCGGATTGGATCCGTGCACCGGAAGGAGTCAATCCAGCGCCGGATTGAGTCGTGCACCGGAAAGGCTCAATCCAGCGCCGGATTGCCTTCCGCATTTAAAACTCAGAACTGCATTTTTGACAAGAAGCACCAAATGCAATGTTTTGATCAACTCTCATGCATTCTGAAAAGTATTTGACAACACAGCAACAAGATTAACACTTGAATGTGACTTGAATACAATGAAATAGTACTAAAATGCAACAATAAAAACAATGATATGGGTCATAAAATGAGGATCAGAACATTAAATGTAAAGAACTATAGGTTATGGCATGCAAATGATGTTCCAAAACTGATCAAAATATGAAAGAAGATAGAAAACATGATAAAGGGGAAAAGGGATCCAGCGCCGCATGGAGGTAATCCAGCGCCTGGACTCAATGCAGGCGCCTGGAAGGTGATGATCCAGGCGCCTGGACTGAGTTTCTGATGCACAATCTGATTACTTCTCTTGATGATTTTTAGACCTCTCTCAAACCCTCTACTGGTATGGAAGACCAAAGAGAGCTTGATTGAGTCCCCTCGTGGGGCCTTTTGAATAAATTGGTAGAAAACTACCTTGAAGGCTTGATTTTTGAACTTGGATTGAAAGTTTGGGTGATTTTGGTGGTTGAGTGGACTAAGATTTATCCTCTGGAACTATAAAGACCAGATTGTAAGTACCTTGGTGGAGGTTTGATTGTTGAGGATGAGAATGTGTGGAGCTAGAATGGTAAGAAAATGGGCTTGAAGGTTTTGAATGAAATAAAGAGAGATTGAGAGGGGGGTTGTTTGGGATGGAATTTCTGGAAAATTTCCAGCAGCATAACAATAAGAAAAAGGAGGTTGAGAGTTGGTCTTGATGGATTGTGGTTGATGGTAGTGGATAGATGATGGGTTTATGGGGGAAGAAGGTGGTTTTTGGGGTTGAAAATGAATGGGACTGAGAGGGATTAACTAGGATGGAGTTTCTGGAAATTTTTGCAGCAGCATAACAGTTAGAAAAGAGGGTGGAGAGCTGGTCTTTTTTAATGGAGAAGGAGGGGTGGGTATTTATAGCCAAAGAAAGGTTCAAAATGGGTCATTTGAACCCTTAGAGGTGAGGTTCAAAGGGTCACCATAGGTCATCATCTCTCTCCCACTATCTCCAACAAATTTCTGTAGAAAAATCCCTGAAAGATCCTCAAGACGCTCCTCCCCACTCACTTGACCTTGGGCAGCAAGTACCTGGAGAGAGTCCAGGTGCCTAGAATAGGGCAATCCAGGCGCCTGGATTGAGTCCGGGCGCCTGTAATAGGTGAATCCAGGCGCTTGGATGGCAAGGCAGCACAAAATTCCAAGCTTCGCGGGGCCATTCTGGGTGCTACCAAACTTCCTTCTGCGCATGGTTTGAAGCGTTGGAAAGCTTACCAAGTCTTCTTTATAACCCAAGTGGTTTGAACCCAAGATGATTTGTACATCGAAATGTGTGACCGTTTTACCCTCAGAAGGTCGGAAGAATGAAGCGTTTCGGTAAGATGGGCATATCTCCCTCATTTCAAAATGGATAGGGACATGTTATATATCGAAAAAGAGGGTTTTGAATGTACTAGAAGGTGGTGAAGTTTTGGGTTTATTTGGAGAGGTTTAGGAGGGGTTTCCAAGTTCACAATCAGGCCTCGTGTGCTCTTATCAGACATATTCATCATCGGGGATGCCAAGGACTTTCATAGGTTCAAATTGGGGTGTCTACAACTCCCACATCAGAATTGCATCACACTCACTCACTAGAACACTCAACATCCCACATAAGCGCTTGGCGAACTGCGTGGAACCGAACAACTAGTCGCCACATGCCAATCAAGATCAACGCTCAACAAGAATAAACGCATATCCAAATATGATTCCACAACATAAGAAACATCATTATCAATCATGCATAAGTGAGAGAATAAACACGTGCACAAGATCTACTAAGGACTTTTCGGATTGTAATGACCATGATAGAACAAGATAAAGGAACTGCAAAAGGCAGGTGCCGGCCTATCGAGGCTCAAGGTTTACTACCCACTGGCCGCACCTGTCAATACGCCCATCGGCGGTATCCAAACCAAATCCACAAAAGAAAGAGATCATAATCCATGCAGTTAAATTACAAACCCCAAATGGAAAACAGTAAAAAGTTTCACATAAAATAATGACTACCTACATAAGATAACACCTCCAACTACCACTACTACCTACCCAGAAGTCAGCTCCATGCACCACGGGTACCTCAACTCAATCCGACTCATCCCCACCGGCATCATCAACAAAGTCATCACTGACCTCCAACTCAGGCAACTGCAGAGGAACATATGGGCCCGAAGTTGAACCTTCAACTCGACCTGCCAGCCACTCCTGCCTGTGATTTATTTGCTGCTGAGTCCTAGCAATCTGTCGCACCTCCCTCTTAATTTTCTGTTGGCTCCGAACAGTGGCAACCCCCTGACAAAAGATTTTCCTAAGCCAAGAAGTGGTGGGTGCACTAGGTGGAGGCTCGATAGTCAAAAAGACTCCACTCCTCACTCCACGAGACTGGGCTATGCTCTTAGTGAGAATAGTACTATCAATCGGCCCAGGACTCAGCACATCGTTCTTAAACCACTTAGCCCCTGTCAACCCTGACTGTCTAGCAATAGATGTAATCAAGCATGGAAATGGCAACCTCGTCTGTGTAGGGGCATCACAAAAATCAATAATCTTAGCATATATAAACAGCGCCTAGTCACAAATAGTGTCCGACTCCGTAAATGCTGCCATTAAATTCCCAGTACTTTCAGAAGGTTTGTTCTCAGTCGCTCGTGGGTCCAGGTTATAACACACTACTTGGTTCAAAAACTGAAATGCTGGCCTAAACTTACCAGGCCGGTGAGGGATACGAGCATCTCTACGATTCACATATAAAATTTCATTCACCGCATTCGAATCAATTTCTGTAGCGGGGCAAGGGTAATTAGTAGACCCAGTCGGTCTCCTGTACTGCAGGTTTGCAGCGATAACATCGGGAGTGATCACAATGGGTAACCTAGCCACTCGGGAGGTAATCTGAGTCCCAGGACTAATTGTTGTCCCGGACTCTGGCACTTGAACATTTTTATAAAATTCTCTAACAAGTTCTAGATTGTACCCAGGATTTGGCTCAAACCAGAAAGACAAACCTTGCGTCACAATGGCATGTATAGTGCGGTCGTTTGCTGGAAACCCGTCCCGGATAATGTGGCGCTCGTTCTTGACACCCCTCTCATGGATAGAACCCTCCCATGCCTCCTGCTCATCCCGGGCAATCTGCTCCCGAGTCCTCCTCCTACCCCGGGCCTCAACTGGTCTTCCACCCTCCTCGTGCTCTAGGGGCGCACTAGATGATGCTGCTTCCTTTCCCTTAGCACTAGCTCTCCTGGGTGCCATGTTTGGAACTTGGGTTGAAAATTTAGGGTTTTAGATCTGGCAAAATATGGGTTTTGGAAGAGGTTAGAAGGATATATGTGGTAGAGAAGGAGAAAAGGAGCGTTTTGGTGAAGTTTGGTGGAATTTGGGTAAGATTTGGGTGAGTTTTGGAGGTTTGAAGGTGGTGGTTATGGGGGATTTCGTGGGTTAGGGTTAGAGAGAGAGAGAGAGAGAGAGAGAGAGAGAGGAAAGGTTGAAGAAGAAGGTGGAAAGTGGGGGATATGACCGGCCGAACCTGTTAAATTGGCGTTTAAGAGGGTTTCAGGTGATCGATACGTAAAAGCCCTGTGACGATACCCATAGGTTCTCGTATAGATGTGGTAATGTGGTATCGATACAACACTTTGCTAGTATTGATACCGATAGGCTTATAATTTTTTTAATTTTTTTTTTTTTTGCAAGGAATAAGGTTGAGGTTTATGGATTTTGGTTCCAAAACATGACACCCCATCAAACTCCCTCAAATGTTCCTTCCTCACAACACATTACCCCACAAATGTTTTTCACCACAGTTTGGCACTCATGAGACATGGAGCTTGACTTCCCCCCCAACTTCAATCCAACCAAACACCGGTTTCCTAAGGTAGACACGGGAACTGACTCGGACTGGTTTAAGATTGGTCAAGGGGACTCATATGTGGTTTAATCATGCAAAGAATGCCTTGTGTCATCCCCTATGCACGTTATTCACTCTCACAAATGCATAATAAACAAATCTGGTTTCTTAAATGCAGAACAAAAGCCTACTATTTTATGCGATTGCAGAAATGAATACAAAGAACATGGGAATGTTATTCAGAATACGCTATTACCAATGTGGGGATACTTATTCACATGTTTCAACAATGCATCATGCTCAAATAAGTAGCCAAATATATGCATGCATTCAAGTTAAATAGGAATACCACTCAGCTAAATCTCATATGCTCAAAGAATATCTACAAGATGCATAACAACAGTACCCCCGAAAACTACCTAGCAATGCTATAAAACAAAAGTACCAACCCTCACCCCAACTGGAAACATGCTATGTCCCCAGAGCATGGAGACAAACAAAAAGAAAGAACAAGGGAAAGAATTGGACCGTCGGATGGCAGCCAACCATCATGACCTCGGCCGATGTATGGAGAATTTTGCGTCACTGATGCGTTTTATCATTGGAATTGCTTCCAAGATCTGCTCCTTCGGACCTAAAGAGGTCCACAGCTAGTCACACAGAGCCGCGCCGAAGCTTTATAGGACTAACAACCGCCACATTTCGTGGCACCCCTGCTTGAGGCTCCTGAATGCTGCACTCACTCCGACAGAGAGGCCCAAACTACCAAGGCTGGTGTGGTAGCATGCTCGTCCTGCAAAAGACTTAAGAACCAACTACCTACTAGGCAGCAAATGACATCAGTACCGCCCGCTAGTGGAAGCTGGGCCACAACAAATAATAACAAAGAGAAAAGAACACCACACACAAACCAAAAAGTCAAAACGAAATAACAAACACCACCACTTTCGTCACGTGAAAGGTACGAGTACTACTTTTCTCCCTAATGTTCTCACTTAAATTTGTGTAGAGAAGGTCATCATAACAATCTCGGGTAAGTCATGACTCAACGGTTAAATCAGTCAAGGTTTCTCCTTAAAGAGATCAGAGCCAATCGTCTTTTATGACTATCCGAGACAAAGCAATAAGATTGTTAGAAACCCAGATACACAAATTCAAGGCTAGAAATTAGGTGGCTATACTAGACCAGAAAAGTATTATGTTTTTATTTATATGTGTTTTTTTTTTTTTCAAATGAGAATGAAAATACACAAGTTGCCCTTACTAACCGGAGCTGGGCACACGATCCTTATTTAAATAGCGGCATGCGAAGCTAAAATACCCAAGTCAATAATGGGTACCCCTATCACTAGGGGCCGGGTCCACACTCAATGAAGAGCATGGTACGCGTGAGCTACCCGCCAAAACCTGACTGAAACAGCCTAAGTAATCGGGTTGTCCGAATACACAGGATCGACCAACTCCTCATTAGGTTCTCCCACTTCTAAAAATTCCAAAAACGGTTTCAGTCGCTGCCCATTAACTTTAAACACATGATCATCCTTAGAATCACGGACATCAACTGAACCATTTGGATGTACTTGCACCACAACATAGGGACCTTCCCAATGGGACCGCAACTTACCGGGAAATAAGTGCAGACGCGAATTATACAACAACACTTTTTGACCCACTCTAAAGGTTTTGCGTTGAATATTCCTATCATGATACGCTTTTACCTTAGCTTTATAAATACTAGCATTCTCATACGTGTCATTCCTAAGCTCCTCAAGCTCACATAACTGTAACTTCCTATGCGCACCCACCACATCTAGACTCGAATTGATTTCCTGGAGGGCCCAATAGGTCTTCTTCTCTAACTCAACTGGTAGGTGGCAGGCCTTACCGAAAACAAGCCGATAGGGTGAAGCACCCAACACGGTCTTATAAGCAGTGCGATAGGCCCACAACGCATTATTCAACCTGGTGGACCAATCCTTCCTAGTCACACCTATAGTTTTCTCCAAAATTCGCTTGATCTCTTGATTTGCTAACTCGGCCTGCCCATTAGTTTGGGGGTGGTACGAAGTGGACACCTTATGAGTGACTCTATACTCCCCCATTAACTTTTCAAATGACCGACTCATGAAGTGCGTGCCCTGATCAGAGATAATGGTGCGTGGCACGCCAAACCTCGACAAGATATTAGACTTAATGAACTCTAGCACGACTCGCGACTCCATAGATTTAGTGGGTATCGCCTCCACCCACTTGGACACATAGTCCACCGCTACCAAAATATACTCGTAACCATGAGACATAGGTAATGGACCCATAAAGTCAATGCCCCAACAATCAAAAACCTCTAGCACAAGAATGTGCCGGAGGGGCATCTCCTGACGTGAAGACAATTTGCCAAGCTTTTGGCAACGGTCACATGACCTACAGAATGCATGAACAAGCTTAAACATATCAGGCCACCAGAATCCACACTGTAAAATTTTGGCGGAGGTCTTCTTCGCAGAGAAGTGACCACCGCACGCCTCGCTATGACAGAACTCTATAATCATCTTCTGATCAGACTCAGGGACACATCTACGCACTATCTGATCTGCACAATGCTTAAACAAATTAGGGTCATCGAATATATACTGTCGGACACTCATCAAAAATCGCTGCTTTTCTTGGGTAGACCAATGGGGAGGAATCTGCCCTGTTACCAAATAATTTGCAATGTCAGCATACCATGGGCACTCATTAGCGGCGAACAACTGCTCATCCGGAAAATAATCTCTAATGGGAAGGTTCGAGGTGGGGTCCTTGAATTCCAGACGAGACAGATGGTCGGCCACTACATTCTCTACCCCTTTCTTATCCTTGATAATCAGGTGGAATTCTTGCAGCAGCAGAATCCACCGAATGAGGCGAGCTTTTACGTCCTGCTTAGTCATTAAGTATTTTAGGGCCGCATGATCGGTAAAAACCATGATCTGCGAACCTACTAGGTAGGACCGAAACTTATCTAACGCAAACACCACCACTAACAACTCCTTCTCGGTGGTGGTGTAGTTCATCTGTGCCTCATTCAATGTCTTACTCGCATAGTAAATCACACATGGGTCTTTCCCTCTCCTCTGCCCTAAAACAGCTCCGACTGCATAGTCAAAAGCATCACACATAAGCTCAAAGGGAAGACTCCAATCCGGGGACTGCACAATCGGCGGAGTTGTGAGACTCCGCTTTAACATCTGAAATGCCCCCTCACAATCATCGGACCACACAAATGGTGTGTCCTTAGCTAACAACTGACATAACGGACGGGAGATAGCACTGAAGTCTTTAATGAACCGCCGGTAGAAACCAGCGTGTCCCAAAAACAAATGCACATCCTTAACAGACTGAGGTGTTGGGAGATTTCAAATTAAATCTATTTTGGCCTTGTCCACCTCGATACCCTTAGAGGACACAATGTGTCCCAACACGATTCCTTGGGTAACCATAAAGTGGCACTTCTCCCAATTTAGCACCAAGTGCTTCTCCTCACACCTCTGTAAAACTTTTCCCAAATTTTCGAGGCATCCATAGAATGAGTCTCCGAAAACCGAAAAATCATCCATGAAAACCTCTACAATCCTTTCCACCATGTAGCTAAAAATTCTCATCATGCACCTGGAAAAGGTACCAGGTGCATTGCACAACCCAAAGGGCATGCGACGGTAAACATAGGTTTCGTATGGACATGTGAAAGTGGTCTTTTCCTGGTCTTCTAATGCGACCTCAATCTGGTTATAACCCGAATACCCATCCAAAAAGCAATAAAAGGCCTAACCCGCTACCCTCTCTAAGATCTGATCAATGAACGGAAGAGGGAAGTGGTCTTTCCGGGTGCTCGCATTGAGCTTCCGGTAGTCTATGCAAACTCTCCATCCTGTGGGAACTCGGGTCGGCACTAAAACTCCCTCGTCGTTGGTCACTACGGTCACTCCTGCCTTCTTAGGCACCACCTGCACCGAGCTCACCCACTTGCTATGGGCAACTGGGTAAATGATACCCGCATCTAACAACTTAAGCACCTCAGCCCGAACCATGTCTTTCATGTTGGGGTTAAGACGTCGCTGAGGTTGCCTGGAAGACTACACACTCTCCTCAAGAATAATGCAGTGTGTACACACCGTTGGGCTTATACCATGCAAGTCCGCTATGGTCTAGCCAATCGCGCCTCTGTGCTCTCTCAACAAATTTAGCAGTTTCCTCTCTTGATCTTCCTCGAGGGTTGAGGAGATCACAACCGGATAAGTATCATTGCCTTTCAAAAAGGCATACTTAAGTGTGTCCGGTAGAGGTTTTAACTCTGGTTTAGGCGGCTGGATAGATGATGGAAAAACCTTGGGCGGAGGGTCGCCCAATGGCTCAAACATAGGGTCATGAGTGACCCCACACACCTCTTCACACAACTCCTCAACATCTAGTAACTCTAACAAATTCACCACCTTTGCTGAGTCTAAAAATGATATTTCCTCGGAGGTAAGAGCAACCTCCAAGGGGTCCTTATACAGGACTGTATCAATATGCTCCTGGACTAACGTGTCAATCAAACACAACTCTTTAGACTCCTCCTCATCATCCTCTAATGTATTAACACTGAAAACATCCACCTCCATTTTGTCCTCACCGACAGATAACTAGACCTTGCCAGTTTTACAATTCATAACAACGTTGGAGGTGGCTAGGAAGGGACGCCCCAAGATAATGGGAGTCTTCTCTAAAGCCTCAAGACCGGGACTAATGTCTAGAACAATGAAATCAGCGGGGAATTGAAACTCCCCTACTTGGATCAACACATCCTCTACCACTCCCTTAGGAACCCTAATACTCCGGTCAGCCAACTATAGAGTGACTGGAGTCTCATTGAGGTCTCCTAAGTCCAATCTCAAATATGCTGAATAAGGGAGCAAATTAACACTCGCTCCCAAATCCAACAATGTCTTGTCAAAATTCTGACATGCTATGGCTATGGGAATGGTTGGACACCCTAGATCCTTGCACTTGGCAGGAATCTCAGTCTGCAGAATGGAGCTCACTTGCTCCGTCAGAACCACGTTGTTCTGACTCTTGCACTTAGGTGTGCAAAGTCCTTCAATACCTTAGCACACTGTGGGAAGGATTCAATTGCCTCCATCAGGGTGATGGGGAATTGAACCTTCTTAAACATCTCAATCATTTTGCTATTCATGGTTGGCTTAGGTCTCACCGCCAGTCTCTGGGGAAATGGAGCTACTGGTACAGCTAGCAGTGGTGGAGTCGTGGGGGCTGCAGCTGCAGGCACCACCACTTTAGGTGACTCCTCTCTCTCGTCTACTTCCTCCCGAGGCACCTCAACAGTATCAAAAATGACCTCAGGCTCAATAACTGGCTCCAGGGGTGGAGCCTGTCTTAGTGTTGGCTGAATGGTCTTATCTATCGTTTTCCCACTCCTCAAAATGGTAACTGCTTTAGCCTCTTCTTGATTTTGCCCTTGAACATTGGGACCTGAAGAATTTCCCACATAATGGGCACCTGCCTGACTACCTTGGGCCGGAAACCTACCCTTCTCCTGTTGCATTTGACTGATCACTGTAGTGAGTTGCGTCATTTGGGCCGTAAAGGCCCCAATTTGCTGCCTGGTGTCAGTCTGAAACATCAGCTGAGACTACATTAGAGAATTCATGGAATCCTCAAAACGGGGTGGTGCAGTCTGTGCATAACCTGGGGGCGGTCCACGAGTGGATGGGCCTCCCCCCTGCCTTGCTGTGGCTGGTAGTTGTAAGGAATGACTTGGCCCTGCTGAGGTCTGGGTACTTGGGACTGATGAAACTGTTGCGGCGGAGGCGGCGCAGGGAGTTGCGCTTGACCTCCACCTGCAGGTCTAGGGTCTGACCACCCAAAGTTGAGGTGTTCTCTCCATCCTGGATTATACGTATTTGAGTATGGGTCCCAATTCCTTACAACATTTACCTCTTCTTGATTATTCTGACTCGCTCCCTTAGCAGCTAAAATTCCGGGGCATGCAGTTGCAATATGCCCCTTACACTCACACCACACACAGACTTCCTCTATACTGACCTCATGCACTGGACGAGTCTGCCTAACTTCTAATTCCTCTAGTTTCTGCGCGATCTTTTCAACCTGGGCCTGGAGTCACTGGTCACGTATGGTAATGGGGATAACATTTGACCCAGAAGGTCCGGATCGATCAAAATTAGAGGGTTCTAACACCCTCTGCTTATCTGCTAGGTCATCCAAAAAATCCCAACCCTCATCCGCAGTTTTGGACAAGAAGTCGTCCCCTTTACACGAATACTCTATGTGTTGGATTGTCTCAGCGTTGAGACCCAAGTGAAAGAATTCAACCAATTGTATCTTCTCAAAACCAGGGTGTGGCATTCTTAGGAGCAAATCTTTGAAATGCTCCCATGCCTTTACAAAGGACTCTCCCCTCTCATGCCTAAAGCCTTGGATTTGACGCCTTAGACTATTAGTTTTAGCCTCAGAAAAATATTTTCTATAAAACGCGTCACGCACATGTGCCCATGTGGTGAAAGACTGAGGCTTTTGCATTCGGAACCATCTAAGTGCGCCATCTTTTAAAGTTGCCTCGAACAGCTTGAGGCAGGCATTGTTGTATTGGGTAGTAGACGCTAGGTTGCGCATTAACCCCTCGAACGTCTGCACGTGTTCGTACGGATCATCAGACTCTCTCCCATAAAAGTTAGGGAGGCTATTCAGGACACCAAGTTTTACAGTGAAGGCATTGCGTGCCTCCTGTGTCTCGCAAGGAAACACAATCGGCCCGGGAGGAGTGGTCCTCTCGGGATTCAAGTGTTGCCTTAACGATGGTTGTTGAATTACCTGCTGGTGGTCTCCCATTTCAAAAGATTCTGGTTCGGAAACTGACTCTGATTCTGACTGATAAAGCGGATTATTTAAACTAACTGACTCGACAGGTAAATCAATATAGAGTCCACTAATGAATGGAGACTAAAATGCTAAGCACCCCTGCTTGAGAGGTCCACAGCATAGAAATAATCCACTATTACCAATGTGCAATAGTCCTAACACACCACCAACTACCACTACTACCATGGATTATGATCTCTTTCTTTTGTGGGAGTGTTCCTTTCATATTTTCATTGCACAATTTTCATTTTCTACCTGTGCCGAAAGTCCTTAGTAGATCTTGTGCACATGTTTATTCTCTCACTTATGTATGATTGATAATGATGTTTCTTATGTTGTGGAATCATATTTGGATATGCGTTTATTCTTGTTGAGCGTTGATCTTGATTGGCATGTGGTGACTAGTTGTTCGGTTCCACGCACTTTGCCAAGCGCTTATGTGGGATGTTGAGTGTTCTAGTGAGTGAGTGTGACGCAATTCTGATGTGGGAGTGTTCATTGTCACGTGTGAAGTAATGCTATATGTGTTCATTTTTCTGTTAGAGCATGCATGCATGTGAGTTACAGGCATATTTTGAGGCGACTATCTATCGCTGTGATTTATGGTTGCTTCTACAGGTGTCATAACCACCGTACCCCCATTGGTGTTTTTCTAGTTTTTCATTCTTGGTTTTATTTCGTTCGTTCCTAGGGACTAGCAACGCTCAAGCTGGGGGGTGTGATAGGCACGTGATGTCGTAGATATAAGTGCCTAAGTAGGGCGAATTAGCGCGTTAGAGGCGCGATTCTATTTCATTTTCCACTTGATGCAGTGTGTTCTTGGTGTTTTTGTGTGTTTGATTGTTTTGTAGGAAACAGGTTGAGGAAGCGCGTGAAATGGACACATGGCGGTCGGGCGTGTTGAGAACCATTGGGGGCCCAAGTGGGGACAGCCAAACAAGCTTAGAATGCATTTTAGAAGGCTCGGTATCGATACATGGATTGTCTTGTATCGATACGGATTGCATCATACAGGAACAGAAAGCACGGGTATCGATATAGGACTTCTCCTATATCAATACCGAAGGCTACATAGTCACCGTTTGACTTTGTTTCGGATTTTGACTTTAGTAGGGATTATAAATACCCCATTTTTGGGGTTAATTAAGGTTCCACGAATTTTTACAAACTTTTTAGTTCTTCAAGTTTCGGCTACAAATCTGATATTCTCTCTCAGCACTTGTTTTCAAGATTCTCGGCGTGATTTTGATGTTTTTGATTTAATTAATCAAGGGTAATTTCATTGCACAATTTTTGGTACTATTTTCTGTTATAGTTTTCATTGTTTCATGATGTTTAGATCTAGGGTTTGCGTTATTTTTGTTGCTTCTTCAATAATGCGTGAGTAGTCGCATTGAGTGCGGCCGCGGGATGAAGGTGTTCCGTGGCTAGGCTAATTCTTGTTCCACCTCGGTGCCGAATCACTCTAATTAATGAGCAATTTTTGAATACGGAAGTTTTTTCTAGCAAACAAACCCTGGCATTACCAATTCCAAATGCGCGCAGAGGTTGGTGACGAACGGTGCGCATTTGTTGGAAATATTCCTTTCATATTTTTAAATCTATTAATTGAGTAATTGTGGCCCGAGTGAATGTGAATTAGACTGGCTGTGAACACTGTAGTATCCACGGCTATGCTCTCCTTTTAAATTCAAAGTCCAGTAATTAAATTAGGTTGATTCAGTTAGTTGGTAAATTGTTTGATCAAGGGGTGGCTACCTGAGAGCCAATTACAAACTTAAAGCCGACATAGTTTGAGTTAAACACCATAGACCGTCTCTGTGGTTCGACTCCGGTACTTCCGGATTTATTGTGCTACACCGGTCAATAGTCCTATGCTTGGGACGAAATACTAATTAATTATTAATCACCCGAACGGTCAAACATTTTTGGCGCCGTTGCCGGGGAATTGAGCCCAAGGGTATTCGGAATAAGTAAATTAAATTAGGATCATAATATAGGATCTGAGTTAATTACCCATGTGAGTTAATTTTTGGTACTATTCAAAATTGTGCAATGAAATTACCCTTGATCAATATAGAGTTCCCGGCAACAGCGCCAAAAATGCTTGACCGTTCGGGTGATTAATAATTAACTAGAATTTCGTCCCAAGTGTAGGACTATTGACCGGTGTAGCACAATAAATCCGGAAGTACCGGAGTTGAATCACAGAGACGGTCTACGGTGTTTAACTCAAACTATGTCGGCTTTAAGTTTGTAATTGGCTCTCAGGTAGCCACCCCTTAATCAAACGATTCACCAACTAACTGAATCAACCTAATTTAATTATTGGACTTTGAATTTAAAAGGAGAGCACAACCGTGGATACTACAGTGTTCGCAGCTAGTCTAATTCACATTCACTCGGGCCACAATTACTCAATTAATAGATTTAAAAATATGAAAGGAATATTTCCAACAAATGCGCACCGTTCGTCACTAACCTCTGTGCGCATTTGGAATTGGTAATGCCAAGGTTTGTTTGCTAGAAAAAACTTCCGTATTCAAAAATTGCTCATTAATTAGAGTGATTCGGCACCGAGGTGGAACAAGAATTAGCCTAGCCACGGAACACCTTCATCCCGCGGCCGCACTCAATGCGACTACTCACGCATTATTGAAGAAGCAACAAAAATAACGCAAACCCTAGATCTAAACATCATGAAACAATGAAAACTATAACAGAAAATAGTACCAAAAATTGTGCAATGAAATTAGCCTTGATTAATTAAAGCAAAAACATCAAAATCACGCCGAGAATCTTGAAAACAAGTGCTGAGAGAGAATATCAGATCTGTAGCTGAAACTTGAAGAACTAAAAAGTCTGTAAAAATTCGTGGAACCCTAATTAACCCCAAAAACGGGGTATTTATAATCCCTACTAAAGTCAAAATCCGAAACAAAGTCCAACGGTGACTATGTAGCCTTCGGTATCGATACAGGAGAAGTCCTGTATTGATACCCGTGCTTTCTGTTCCCGTATGATGCAACCCGTATCGATACAGGACAATCCCTGTATCGATACCGGGCCTTCTAAAATGCATTCCAAGCTTGTTTGGCTGTCCCCACTTGGGCCCCCACTGGTTCTCAACATGCCCAACCGCCATGTGTCCATTTCACGCGCTTCCTCAACCTGTTTCCTAAAAAACAATCAAACACACGAAAACACCAAGAGCACACCGCATCAAGTGGAAAATGAAATAGAATCGCGCCTTTAATGCGCTAATTCGCCCTACTTAGGCGCTTATATCTACGACATCACGCGCCTATCACATCGCTAGAATGAAAAATGCCAAACTCGTAGGCGTGTGGAAATGTCAAACACATGGGCACAACAAGATGAAGAGTACCGAAGAAATGAATTAGAAAGGTCAAATGAAAAGAAAGCACCTATCAAAAGCAAGAAGGGGCACCAAAAGTCGAAGATGGTTGCTAGCTTTGATAACCTAATAGAAATGAAAATTTTGAGCCTTCTCCCGTTTCTTTGTTGAGCCGAAGGCTTGGCCCCATCATAACCTAAATGAAGACCTTTCAAATTGAGCAGCGCAAATTGATAGTGAGAATTCAAGTCAATGGGTCTCCATCAGCTGCCCTTTAAACTGGGGTATTTTGAAGGAAAATCGATGAGG
Source organism: Vaccinium macrocarpon (assembly GCA_022606695.1). NCBI lineage: Eukaryota > Viridiplantae > Streptophyta > Magnoliopsida > Ericales > Ericaceae > Vaccinium > Vaccinium macrocarpon. The sequence goes on along the minus strand of CM040181.1, from coordinate 27,730,073 downwards.
CATCATCAGCAATCTGAAGCATGTGCTTATGATAAGAAATCTTGTGTTTTGATAAAATGAACATCACTTGATGGAGTTAAACAATCACAAAATCAAAATTCAATTTTATCATGAGAATTTTGACATCAATGGTAAGGAATGTTTCCCATCTTTTAGAACTTCAGGTCAACGTAGTCTTCCATATCCTTCGAGTCAACATGTTCTTTCCTATCGACCTTCGCCCACTCGGGGCATCCTAGTCAAGTCATTCACTTAGTTGCTCCTATCCGTCAAGTCAATATGGTCATTCAAATTTGTCACGCCTTGCCCGTCAAAATCTACCCCTTGTCAAAAAGGCCGATCAAATCCCGTGGCCTTGTCGGTCTTATTGAAGCCCATCCTTTTGTCCAAAAGGCCGATCAAATTCCTCGGCCTTGTAAAAATCCACATCTTTGTCTAGAGGTCGATCATGTCATTTTAGCTTTCTCTATCCTTGATTCATGGAAATGATTTCAATACATGAAAGAACCCATGTTTGGGTACATAGTCAATTGGTTGCCAAAACCATCAACAGGAGAAAGAAAATCAAAATTGAGGCTCAACATCTGTGGAGGCATGTCAACCCAAAATTGGGGCATGACAACCCAATGCCAATGAAGCACACGCCCAAATTTAAGAACAAGGAGAGGAAATCTGAAGACCAAAGCCTCGAGAAAAGCCAATCCCAAGACTATTGCCTTGCTAAAAGCCCAAACTCAAGCCTTGACAAAGGCTAGCCCAAAACTCAAAAGCCCAAAACCCAAGCCATGCCAAGCCCAAATTCAATCCTTTACCAAAAGGAAAGATAGTAAAGCAAAAGAGCCACCCCACTGAGCCTCCTACTTTTTAATGAAGGAATTTTAAAGATAGTCAATGCATGAACCACATGTAATCATCCTGAGGGATAGTTTTTCAATCAATCGTCCCGCGGGACAACTTTTCAATCAAACTGTCCTATAAAAATATATTTCAAAGTTAGATCCCTCACCCTGTTGTTTAGTGGGAAGATTAGTCACCAATGCTTTGAGTTCTCTCAACCTGTTGTCCAATGGGTAGATCAGTCATCATTGCTTTGAGTTCCCTTGCCTTGTTGGCTAGTGGATAGATTTCTTGCCATTACTTGGAAGATTTCTCACTATCATAGCCGACTAGCTGATGCACCCAATCGTCTTAGCCACCGCGTAGGTGCATTCAATCATCCGATCATGATAATCACCTCTTTGTTCAGTAGGTCATTGCATCAGTTTAGCCATCTTGTTGCCCAAGGGATAGCTACATCATTCAGTTTAGCCATCCCGTTGCCCAGGGGATAGCTACGTCAATCACTTTGGCCATCTTGTTGTTCAAGGGATTGTCACCACTGGATCTAACCATCCCATTGCTCAGGGTGTAGCTACACTAAATCATATCAAGTTACAAGTTGTGTTAGTCACGTAGCTGGTGCATTCAAATTGTTAAGTTGTTGGTTGCATTAGTTAATGATCTTACGGGCCAGGAAAACCCATTGACCATCTTGTTTGCATTGTTTTGCATTTCATGACCCAGGAAGGCTTGTTGATTCGCATGATTTTGTTTGTGTCAATTTAGCATTTCACGGGCCAGGAAAACCCGTTGATTCTCGTGATGATTTCATTTGTTTAACATTTCACGAGCCAGGAAAACTCGTTGATTTGCGTAGCATTCCATGGACCAGGAAAACCCGTTTATTCATGTGATGATTTCATTTGTTTAGCATTTCATGAGCCAGGAAAACTCATTGATTGATGCGTTGTTTGTTTAATGTTTCACTAGCTAGGAAAACTCGTTGACATGTGTGTTTATTGTTAAGCGGGCCAAGATAACCCATTGAATTTGTATGCATATGCCCTGAACAACTACGCTAGTCTGATCCCTACAATAGGGTACGTAGGCAGCTCATCAAGAACGACCAAATGATTTCAATGTTTGTGTTTATGGCTTAGGAAATTCTTGGGCAGTAGATGGGCTGTCTAGGTCTTTGCTGAGACTCGCATAAAAAAATGATATCAAGTCTCGTCAAAGAGGGGCAGCTGTAAACACCTCAATTTAAACCCATGAAAATCCTTGGCATTCCTGACGATGAGGAATAAGTCAAAAAAAACAATTAAAGATTGAACAAGACCTCCAATCTTCCAAAAACCTCCAAACACTCTCCAAAATGGCCCTAAAACTCAAAACAAAGGAAGAAGCATTCATGGACCTGAGCACTTAGGTCCATCCACTTAAGCACTCATATCATCCATGAACCTGAGCGATCAAGTTAGTGAACATGAGTGCTCAAGTCCATGAACCTGAGTGCTCAAGTGCGACATGTGGCAAATTTCTACAAAGCAGTTTCTATAAGAAATAATTTGATACTCTACAAATCTGGTATTTCATAACCTTCATAGCACGTTTCTCACATGCCTAGTTCACCAAATTAACATCCTAGACCCCTAACCAAATTAATCTTACATTTTTACCCAAAACCCATCTTTCTTCTTTATTTTATCTCTCTACAGGTAGCCATTGATATTCAGCCCTTTCTGCATCATTTTTCATCCTCCCATCACCGATTCAAGCCTAAATCAACAACATCCATGGCCAAACACCTCCTTTTTGGTTAGTTTTTGGCCTAAACACCCTAAAATAGCATCATAAAAACTCACTCTATACACACACCCAGCCACAACCAGAAGCTCTCTCTGCTATTACTCTCCCTCTCATCACAGATCCAAGCTCAAATCATCAAAACCCAACCCAAATCATTTCCTTGAGGTTTAGTTCGGCCTTAGAATCCATCAAACACCATCAAAACCCACATTCCAGCCTATTTCCACTCTATTGAGTCCAAACCCAATCCACTTTCTGTCCAAAAATCCAACCTTGAGTCATATCTTACCAAAAATCTCTACAAAAAGCCTTAGAAACTTTTGATTTTCACATAAATACCCATCAAAGGTGTTCAAAGCTTACATATCAGCTGAGTTCATGATCACCTAGCCCTTTTCCAGTCATACATCACTCCAAAAATCAATACCCAAGCTTCTCTTACCAAAAATCAATCAAACGTTCTTGTTTGAAGCTTGATAAGGTAGAACTACCTTAATAATATGTTGTTTTAGCTGCCTGAGGGAACCCAAAAGGCTTAGACAGGTTCCTCATACTTGTTCTGAGCTTATTTAAGGTTTAATGTTCACAAAAATGGTTTTTTAAAGTTTTTGGTTTAAATGGTCAAGCTTCATCTGAGTACTCAGGTTCATTAACCTGAGCACTCAGATTCCCTAACTTGAGCACTTAGGTCTGTCAGAATGATCAATTGTTTTTTCTTTATATTTTGTGTTTTGACGATTATGTTAACATATAATCATGTTTGATTCATTCTGATGACTGTTGATGATCAAATGAGGGCTATTTGAGCACAAATCTATCTCATAAATGTTCAAAAACATGCTTTTGGAACCAATTTTCTCTTGAAGGTAAGGGTGAAGACTGTGAAAACAAGATGAATACAGAAAAACAAGTGTGTTTCAGAGAAAAATACCATGAATGAAAGTAAAGGGAGCTATGGTTCAAAAACTCAAGGGTTTAGCTCAGACCACTTGAGCACTCAAATCAGTCCATGTGAGTGCTCAAGTTCCCCGATCTGAGCACTCAGGTTCATCTTGTCCATTATCACTTTTAACAAAAATATCTTTGCTGTGGGTTTACATCAGGTCTGCTATTGGTTATGTTATGTCGAAAGTTACTTCTAAAGGCTCTTATAATCTTTCTATCCCAAGATGGATCTGCTTGTGCATGAAAAATAAGGGAGCTATGGTTCAAAAACTCAAGGGTTTAGCTCAGACCACTTGAGCACTCAAATCAGTCCATTTGAGTGCTCAAGTTCCCCGATCTGAGCACTCAGGTTCATCTTGTCCATTATCATTTTTAACACAAATATCTTTGCTGTGGGTTTACATCAGGTCTGCTACTGGTTAAGTTATGTCTAAAGTTACTTCTAAAGGCTCTTATCATCTTTCTATCCCAAGATGGATCTGCTTGTGGCTTGTGCACAAAATGCTATGAAAATGGATTTTGAAAGCTCATTTGTCTCATAAAAAAGGGAGTTATAAGTTAGAGAGGTGATAAAAATATAAGGAATGAATTCATTTTTGAAAAATGAAAGCAAATCGAGGTCATCAGAGAGGAAAATTTACTTGTTTATTCTAGTGTAGACACCTCGATTTTGACCCGAAAAAACTTAACAAGGACTCTTGATTTTGACCCGAGAAAAGTTGTCAAGCACTCCCGATTTTGACCCTCTTGATTAACCCTTGAGGTCATCCTAGTGGCCTTTTTCGGCCTTTTCTTGCCTATATATTCCCCCTGTCCTCCTCCATTTGGGTAAGAATCAACTCTCCACACCCTCTTCTTACTTTTTTTGTTCAATAAAAGAGGATGTATTAAGAAGAACTTGATAAGGGTACATCAAGTTAAGGAAGGGGGGAGGAATCCAACAAAGGGTTGGATAAAATAAAAACATCTCCATGGGCAAAGCCTAAAACATCTTGTGGGCCAAGCCCAAATCATCGCAAAACACCAAAACCCTAAATCTAAGCAACAACCGCCATACACACCCCAACCGCCCACCAACCACCACCGCCTCCGCTAGAGAACACCATGGTCACACCTCTAGTGAATAGCCAAAACCATTAAACACCCTTTGCCGTTAAGCCAAACAATCGGTAGCACCTAACAATGCAACCGGTGAGTGAAGTGAACAGAGAACGGATTGAGGTGGGAGGATCCCAGAAACTAGCAACTAATAGCAGCTAGCCGACATAAATATTTCCGTTAAGCGAGAACCGGTCACTCCCAACAAAGTGACGGGCGGAAAACCCAAAAGCCGATGAAAGAGCACAGCGGTGAGGAGAATAAAACCAAACATTGCAATAGAAATGTCCAAAAGCTTGCTAAAAATGGAGAGCAGAGCAACATGGTCCGCATCGTCGTGAATCTCACACATGTTCGGACCCTAAGAGCACTGCCAGATCACACAAATCATACTAAACAGTCGAGGAAGCCGACCACCAAGATCCCAAATGCCGCTGCAAAACATCAATCGCCACCTCCCGCCACACCAAATAACCTGCAAAATAGAAAAGAGAGAAAGAAATCAAGCTTTAAATCCATCACTCAAGTTAAAAATTCAAGCTTTGCAAGGTAGGTTTTCTACCAAAAGTGCTCAATCGGGCCCTGAGGGGACACCACCCAAGTTCTTTCTAGTCCTTTATATTGGTTAAGAGCTTGGGAAGGTTTCAAATTTCACGAAAGAGGAAGATTTTCACCTACACCTGTATCAGGTGCAGGTGCTTGGATTTGCATGGTGTAGGCACCTAGAGTTTGTGTTTCATCTTATGTTGCATTCCTCTCTCACACTTATACATGATCATCCAAGCCTATTTCATCTTATTTCATTTTCATATTTACATTGCGTGGTAAAAGAATCCATTTTAGATAGTTTTTTAATGCATTTAGAGGTAAAATCATGGTTAAAATTGTGTGAGTGAGTTAATGATAAGTCATATATGCATTGATGGGTGATTTCTAGATCATGCAAAGGCATCACAGTAGACGAATGGAAAGATCTTGACCTCATGTTCATTTATCATATTCATTGCTTGACCAATCAAGTGACTAAAAATAAGACGCGTCCCAAGCGTAGGACTCTCGACCGATGTAGCATAATATTCGGAAGTACCGGAGTCGAATCCACAGAGACGGACGAACGTGTGCAGGACTCAAAGATGACGGGTTCACAGTTTATATTGGCTCTTAGGTAGCCACACCTTTGATTTTATGAGATTAATTAATTAACCACTAAACCTATTTAACTGATTAAATGCAAAATAATAAAGAGAGCAGAGCCGTGGGAACCTGGCGTCCTCACCTAGCCTAGCCAATAATTACTCGGGCCACAATTAATCTTTTTACCGATTTTAGAATCTGAGAAAAATTTCCTAACGAATGCGCATCACCTGTCACCAGATTCCGTGCGCATTCGAATTCCGGTAATGCCTGGGTTTGTTCGTTAGAAAGTTCCAGTTCCCAAAATTGCTTGAAAAATGATTTAATTCGGCCCCGAAGTGAGATATCGACTAGCCAGATGCGGCCGCCTTAGCCCCACAGCCGCACTCAATGCGACTACTCACTCATGATTATGAAAATTGCAAGAATCAGATTAAACCTAGATCTATGCATGCTTAACGAATAAAATATAAGAACGATAAGAAATAAAAACACAAATCGCAAAGGAAAAACTGAATTTAATTACCGATCCGCAAAAACAATCTGAATACTGGGATGCTGGGGATCAAAACTGGAAGAATAAAACCGAAAGAAGAACTGGAGATCCGTAGCCGAAAACTTGAAAAACAAAAACCCTCAGGAAAATTCGTGTGTAACCCTAATTATCCCCAAAAACGGGGTATTTATAATCCCTAATAAAGTCAAAGTCCGAACGAAAGTCAAACGGCAGTTATGTGACCCTCGGTATCGATACAGGAGAAGTCCTATATCGATACCCGTGCTTTCTGTTCCCGTATGATGCCATCTGTATTGATACAGGATAATCCCTGTATCGATACCGGATCCTCTAAACTGCCTTCCAAGCTTGTTTGGCCGTCCCCACTTGGGCCCCGCTGGTTCCTTACGTTCCTGACCGCCATGTGTCCTCTTCACGTGCACTTTTGCAACCTGCTCCCTACAAAACAATCAAACTCACAAAAAACCAAAAACACACCGCATCAAGTGGAAAATGGAATAAAATCGCGCCTTTAACGCGCTAATTTGCCCTACTTAGGCGCTTATATCTTGGGATATTGCGCGCCTATCATTCATCCATATAGCATTTAGGGCAAGTTCATGATTTAGAGTGAGTTCATAGCATCTTCTCATTCCCATCAAGCAAAAAGGGTTACTTCATGTCATCTATTGCACAGTAAGGAAACAAAACCATTGTCCAGGTAGAAAATTAGTTTGGCCCATCCTATATCGTGTAAAAAACATTTCAACTCATGGTGTTTTAAGTAACAAATAATCATCTTGTTTAAACCTTGAGGTTCATTTAGTTCATGATGGCATCAAACATTAAAATACACATGTGAGAACAAGTTACAAAAATTGCATTTGTCATTTGATCAGAGGCCTAAGTTAAAGAAAAGTTGTACAGATCCACATTCCAGGCGCCTTTATTATGTAGTTCCAGGCACCCATAGTCACTCTAGGCGCTTGGATCTGCCTAATCCAGGTTTTCAATTTGCAATCTAGGTGTGATGAGTGTGATGTTTGTGGTTGTGTCTTGAAACCTTTCTATACAACTCAAGCAAGATATAGTGAAGTTAAAGTGATTTGTACATGTAGATCAGTCACTCATAACATTTTGCACAAGCATCCACATCCATCTCACTAATCTCATTGATGCATTTATGTGCTTTTGTATGTACTTGTGCTTGAAGTCTGTTCACATACCGTTTTCAAAATCCCCTAAACATTTAGTAGAGACCGGTGGTTGCACCAGGCGAGATAGGTGCTTTAAATTCCTCCCTCTCTCGTAACCTAGCTCTCGGACCTGAGAAATCTCGTTCTAAATCCCACAGGATGTTCATAAAGACCGACTTTTGGGTTAGGCAAGAGGGGTGTTATAAAACCCTTCCCCTCTCATAACCAATCTCCCAAACCTAAGATATTCTGGTGAAGACGGACTGGTTCTAATCCTTATCCAAAATGAGGAACAAGTCATTCGAGTTCAGTTCCTTGGGGACAATCCGCTAAAACTCGGGTGGCGAGTCCAAATCGAATTCCTTAGAGGAGTGTGCATAATGGGTGCCCATACTTGGTATGGGTGCAACTGAAAAACCCCTTCTTGTGGTACTTGAAACCTTCCAAGCCCTTAACTAGTATAGAGGACTAGTAAGAACTGGCTGGTGTCTCTTCAGGGCCCTGTTGAGCAATCTTGGTAGATAAACTAACTTTTAAGGCTTGATTTGTGAACTTTGGAGGGTGGTGTCGGTGACTTTTGGTGGTGTAATGAAGCTACTGGAACTCTGTGAGTTTAGTTTAAGCATTCAATCTTGAGATGAGCAAGAGATTAAATGATTTTGGTCTGGAAGGTGGTGAAAATGCTTTTTAGACCTTGAGAGAAGTTAATTGAATGGGATTGGGTATGGTTGAAGTTTCTGGAGTGAATTTGATAGGGTAACAGTAGGGGGAAATGAGTGTATCCTCTGAAATGGAGGAGAGGGGGTGTTTAAATTGTCATAAAAAGGTCAAAAGGGCCATTAAGACCACTTAACGGTGGATTAGAGGGTCCAGTTTAGGGTCATCATCTCTCCCACCCCACTATCTTGAATAATCTCTGCAACATATCCTCAAAATGATCTTCCTGCCCATTATCACCTTCAAACACACGCAATCCGGCCCATAAAGGAAAGAAATGGACTGTCGGATGGCAGCCAACCATCATGACCCCGGCCGATGTATGAGGAATTTCTTTTGCCATCGCTATGCTTTGGCCATCATCGAATCGCTTCGTGATCCGCCTTCCTTGGACCTAAAAGTGGTCCACGCCTAGTCACCTGAGCCGCTACCAAGCTTTATAGGACTTACAACCGCCACATTTCATGGCACCCCTGCTTGAGGCTCCTGAATGCCGCACTCACTCCGACGGAGAGGCCTAAACTACCATGGCTGGTGTGGTAGCATGCTCGTCCTGCAAAAGGCTTAAGAACCAACTACCTACTAGACAACAAATGGCATCAGCACTGCTTGCTCGTGGAAGCCGGGCCAAAACAGATAAAGAAAGCAAATAAAGAACACAACCAAACCTTCACATAGTCTCACGTGTCATACTTTTCTCCCCATCCCCCAACTTGAATTGAAGAGCGGGTGGCTATACAAGACCATCAAGATGTTTTTGTGTGTTTTTTTTTTTGAATTAATTTTAACTGGGAGAGAGAGAGAGAGAGATCTTTGAAACGTGGAATTCAAAAATTAAGAAAATCCACAAAGATGAATCCCATGAATGCACCACCCCACATTAAGCTTTGCACTAAAAATTGAATTCGGCCAGACCACAAGAAAAGATACTTCGAGTAAAGCAATTGCCGAGGTGTTTTAAGAAATTGAAGTGCCTCTAAGTGCTCACGTGAGACCAAATTAATTTTCGAGTTGTGGACATAATTTGCAATAGAAGGAAGATAAACAAAATCGTAATCATCAACACCAAGAAAATCAATATGTTCCACTACCGTTGACTTCGACTCTTCTACCGAAACCACATCTGCCAAGGTTGGTTTCTCAACTAATTCCTCCTTAATAAAGTCGTGGTCTCCAAAAATAAGAGACTCACTCTCAAACCCATACTTCCTATCTTGCTCATCCATTAAAGACTGCAAATAATCAATCTCAGCATCCCACTCCTCAGTAGTGGGAGATTTTTCTATCGGACCAACACACGGAGGGCAGTGAGCTTCTCGTTCTCTAGACTCATAGGAGCGCAAAAGGAAAACGTAGACAGCGCGGATCAACAGTGGGAGATACATGGGAGGGGTTTCGACCTTTTCATTAGACTCAAGGGGGAAACATTGAGCAGTGAGCTTTGCGCTCACTCCCAACCCAGAAGCTTCTATCTCTTCCTTAGCAGTAAGCTCCTCATCCCCTCTAAATTCAGAGGACTGTGGTAAGACCAAGTCAACCTCCTCAACATTGTTATCTAGACCTATTTCCTCTTCTCTAGGAGTAAACTCTTCACTCCCTCCAAACTCGGAGAAGCTTTCAGACCACGAGTCAAAATCCTCCATACGATCATCAACCCATCCCTCAATGAGAAATGGGTCGACTTCCTTGCTTCTATTGACTTGAGGCGGGGAAGGAAATGTCTCCCACTCCTGTTGGATTTGTCCCACTGCCTCTGTGAGTTGAGTCAACTGGTACCTAAGGTGCCCAATTGCTTAGGTGGTTTCTGCGGTGAAGGTCATCTGCAATTGCACAAAAGTCTGTACCCTCTCCTCAAGTTCCTCATCATGAGGGGGATAAGTCAACTCTGGTGGTGAGCTAGTAGAATAAGGATCAAACCCTTGCGGGTCTTGGAAAAAGGAGCCAAATTGGGTCATGTGGTCCTGGGCAGGTTCAAACGACCGTATTTCTTACAGAGGGAAAGGCAGTGCCTGTGGTGGCACTGGAGGTTCGGAATGCCACGATGGAAAAGATGGGTGGTGGGACCACCCTAGATCGTACGTATTTGGATAAAGATCCCACCGCTGATTAATAACACTAACCCTAGGCTGATTTTCGATAAGCTTCCTTGAGTGCATAAAAAGCGGAGCAGGTATAAACAGAATGTCCCCAACACTCACACATGTCACAGAATTCTTCCATTCTCACCTTGTTCACCCAGTTGTTTCCTTATTACTTTTTTTTTTCGACTTGAGACACAAAATACTTACCACTAGACTAACTTTAGATGACTCAACCTAGAAACAAAAAGATGCTAAAAAAAAAATAAAACAAAACACACTAAAACTCACACTCTTGAACACACGTCGCCGTCCTCGGCAACGGTGCCAAAAATGCTTGACCGACCGGGTGATTGAAAATAAAACAGGTAAAGATGCGTCCCAAGCGTAGGACTCTCGACCGGTGTAGCACAATAAATCCGAAAGTGCCGGAGTTGAACCACAGAGACGGCTAACGGTGTTTGACTCAAAAGTGTAGAGTTTTAGTTTAACTGGCTCTTAGGTAGCCACCCCTTTGATTTTATGAGATTAATTAATTAACCACTAAGCTAATTTAATTGATTAAATGCGAAATAATAAAGAGAGCGCAGCTGTGGGAACCCAGCATCCACACCTAACCTAGCCAATAATTACTCGAGCCACAATTAATCCTTTTACTGATTTTAGAATCTGAGAAAGGTTTCCTAAACTAATCCACGCGCACCACCCGTCACCGATTCGCGCGCATTGGTCCGTAATGCCCGGGGTTTGTTCGTTAGAAAAGTTTTCAGTTCCCAAAATTGCTTGAAAATTGATTTAATTCGGCCCCGAGGTGAGGTATTGACTAGCTTAGATGCGGGCGCCTTCGCTCCGCAGCCGCACTCGATGCGACTACTCACTCATGCTTATAAAGATTGCAGGAATCAAATTAACCCTAGATCTATACATGCTTGAAGAATATAATATAAAAACAATGAAAATCGATACCGTAATTGCAAAGGTAAACTTGATCTTGATTAACGATCAGCAACAAGCCAATTCAACACCGAGATTCCGGAAATAAACTGAAAGCTTAACACTGAATGTAGAACTATAAACCGTAGCCAAAAACTTCAGGAAGTAAAACCTAGGTATCATTCGTGGAACCCTACTTTGTCCCCAAAACGGGGTATTTATACTCCCTACCAAAGTCAAAATCCGTAACAAAGTTAAACGGCCAATTATATGGCATTCGGTATCGATACATGAGAAGTCCTGTATCGATACCCAGATGTTCTGTTCCCGTATGTTGCACACTGTATCGATACAGGACAATCCCTGTATCGATACCGGATCTTCTAAAATGCATTCCAAGCTTGTTTGGCCGTCCCCACTTGGGCCCCACTGGTTCCCTGCGTGCTTGACCGCCATGTGTCCACTTCACGCGCTCTTTTCTGACCCGTTCCCTACAAAACAACCAAACACACGAAAAACCAAGAACACACCGCATCAAGTGGAAAATGGAATAAAATCATGCCTCTAACGCGCTAATTCACCCTACTTAGGCGTTGGAAAGCAAGCTTCCCACACGCCTATCAGATTTTGTGGGAAAACTTGTCCTGAATAATAAGTCTAGAGGAGCAAAAAATAAGCATACAATTGTCATCTTTTGCCAAATAGTAGACAGACAACAAGTTGCAAGTAATGTGTGGTGTATGGAGAATATGAGACAATTGAAAAGATTTGTGAGGTGTTGGTAGCAAACCTTTTCCAGTATTTGCCACTTGTAGATTGGAGCCATTTCCAACAAGAACACCGTTAGTGACTATAGTAGGATGTGGTTGATCAATATTGTGCAATTGATTAGTGATGTGATTGGTAGCTCCACTATCAAAGTACCATTGCTGAGGAGGTGGTCCATAAGAAGATGCAAAACTCTGTACTGACCCCATAAACCCAGGCATAACATGTTGTCTAATAGAAGATCCTACAGTCATATATGACTGACTATTACTTTAAGTAAAATGAGCATCTGTAGGATGTTGTGTAGTGTAAGAAGTAGCATTTGAAGGTGTAGAACCATACTGCTGAATAAGAACAGAAGAATACATTGAGCCATGTGTGGCAGTATATGGATGAAACATAGGAATCCAAGGACCAGACATCCGATTATTCACCCATTGTCCTTGATAAGAAGGTCCTCTCCATGACATATCAGCAAAGCCAAATTGAGAATTTTGATTCTTGTAGTAACAATACTGTCTAGTATGGTTATTATGTCCACAAATAGCACAAGGATCCCTAAAATACCTAAGACCTCTGCCTCTCGACCTTTGTGATCTCGTCTATTGTAGGATTGATAACCTTGTTGTTGAAGCATATATTGTTGTTAAGGTCCCATAGCTGGTTATAATTGATTCATTTCTTGTCCATTAAACTGAGAATTAGATACATTTGACATCATAGGAGTATTCATCAAAACTAATGTTGCTTCCTCTATTCCTTACAACAGTTTTGGAATCCATTGAAAACCTTTGGTAATCCTCTTAAAGTATGGAAGATAAGATCATCATCATCTAAAGGAGAACCTGCTGCATATAGCTTCTATGCATATTCTTTTATGGTATCTATATAAGCCTCCATGGTTGATGTCTTTGTCAAAGTATATAACCTACACTTTAGTTGTAAGGACCTGTGGACGGCCCACGGAGATTGTGCTGTGTCGAGCATGAAAAAGATTGTGATTTGTTAGAGTCGCCACTCAGATTTGAGGTCCGAATCCGAGAAACCGATAAAATATGACTCGTTTGCCCATTGAAAAGATTTTACTGATCATTGCAAAACCAGAAATTTCTCAGATTCGGGGGTTTGGTTACGAGAGGGGAAGGGTTTTACGGCACCCCTCTCGCCCGGTCCGTGAACCGGTCTCTACTCAATATTTCATGGGATTTTGAAAATGTCTTGAAATTCAATTTTAAGCAAGAAATGGGAGTGGGGGATGGGAATCACATAAACGATAAGAAATTACAGATATGCAAATTTAACGTGGATGCTTGTGCACGTGATTTACATGGGGATGATAACAATGAAGAATTATTACGACAAATATTTATAGGGACGAACAATAACAAAAACTGAACAAATAATTTAAGGAATCACTGGCGTGAGGGCTTAACAAATGGCTTACAATCTGAATTCCAATATTGGGGGTGAGCGCTCAATGGTGACACCTTGAGCGCTCAACCTCTCAGAATCAGCTTGAGCGCTCAAAGACCATAGATTGAGCGCTCAAACCCATTACTGACTGCTGTGATTTTTTAGCTTTTCCATCACTTCTTTGGTCATTATTTATAAGATCAAACATTTATAAAGTGCTTTTCATGGAAGATCAGATGGAAACGGACGGATTGATCTCATAAATAATGATAAAAGAAGAAAATCATAATATTTTAACAAAGAAAATCCTTTGAAAAGGAGGAATCTAGACTGTAATCACAAAAATAAAACCACACACACACCCAAACTTGAATAAACTATGATCCATCATCAAAATATCCAAGAACCAACTATCTGCTCAAGAACAGCTTGAGCGCTCAAGTGGATGGCTTTGAGCGCTCAAACCATTAAGTGATTTCTGGTTTTTATTAATAAAAAGGATTCTAGATGATTCTCAGGACCATAAGTGCATATTATGAAGGTGCATGAGATACCAAAGACACTATTTTATGCCCGTACACAAGATTTTCAAAGACTTTGGAACTTGATTGTCATAAAATAGCTAATTTTAGCTCATGCAAATGGTTTTGAAGTAAAAACATGAACTTTTTGAGAACCAAAAAAACTCAGATAACTATTAAAAGACAATCAAGGCCAACAAAAAGCTCGAAACTTGACAAAACAGAAAACTGCCCAGTAGCCTTGAGCGCTCAACCCCAATTTCACCTGTAGATTTTGATAATGTTTTTTAGCAACTTTCTGACCTTTGTGAGTTCAATTCAAGTATAGAGAACTTAATTGAACTCACTAGTCACCCTCAGATGAGCCAAAACAGTGAAAACCACTTGTTAAACTACCTTTTTCACTCGACTGAAAGCTTGAACTTGATGATGGGTTTGAGAATCAACAATTTTTGGTGTTTCTGGCTAGTATTGTGGATGGATGATGGAGATTATGAAGTTAATTGATGAATATGAGTCGAATTTTGGGTTTAGCAGGTGGTTTTTGGTAGATGGTTTTGATGGGAAAAGTGGTTTTGTAGAGAGAGAGAGAGGGGGAGGACGATTACTGGGAGTATAGTGCACTGGAGTATGAGAATGGTGAACCCCTCAACAGGAGGTAGTGGGCTTGCTTATATAGGGTGAGTGGAGGGAAAGACAGGAGAGAGAGAGAGAGTGGGTTTGGTATTCTAGGTGTAGTTTAGGTGTATATTATAGCAATGTAGGGTGTATTATACGTGCACAATACGTATAGAAGTGGTTAGACGCTCCACTGTGCATGAAATCTCATGATTAGATACTCTGCAGATTCCCTGGTTGAGTTGAAGGCCAAAGCCGTGGGCTTGAGCGCTCAAGGTGCTCCTCACAGATTGAGCGCTCAAGGTCTAAGGCTTGAGCGCTCCAGGTGGTTGGTGGCAGACTGCTTGGCTTAATCTTGGTTCAACAATTCTTAGGCTGGTTCAGATTATTTGGTTGATTTTGATCAAATTCAAGTCATTTTCACAAGTTCCGGGTAGCCGTGATTGGTTCGTTTCATCATTGGGTGTGCTCGAGCACATCTCGGGTTCAAAATCGGGGTGTCTATAGTTGCCCCTCTTGGAAGAGACTCAATGCCATTGATTTGACATGAGTGACGTCTAAGACATAGACGACCCAACTCGTTCCCCGTGATATATCTCAAACTGCAAAAGAAAACTTTCTTGAATGCCAATCGGTCGTGCTCTGCGAGGTGCCTACGTACCCCATTGCAGGGATCAGACCGGCGTAGTTCCTCGGGGCAATTGAAAATACTTTAAACAATGACTAGACATAAACGAGTTTGAAACCCTCAAAGATGATAATTTAAACGGGCACGAAACCCTCGAAATGATTTAAACGGGCATGAAACCCTCAAAGATGATAATTTAAACGGGCACGAAACCCTCAAAATGATTTAAACGGGCATGAAACCCTCGAAGATGATGATTTAAACGGGCACGAGGCCCTCAAAATGATTTAAATGAGCTCAATGCTCTCAAAATGGTGTTTTAAACGGGTGCATGACCCTCAAAAGATGATGAGTTAAACAGGTGCATGACCCTCAAAAGACTTCATGCATACGCTAACTCGAATAAATAACAATGATTTAAACGAACACGTGGTTCTCAAACTGTGATCAAAATACTTCTAGAATAAGCTAACTTGAACCATGATTCCACAATACGCCTCGATCGTTAAATGTGGTCCAACACGATCAACCATTGAGATTAGATCCTAAGATCCACATTTATTCAAATAACTGGGACTAAGGAGTCCAAAACACACTTAGCATATTGTTTGGAATGCCCAAAATGCCCCTGAAAATCTTGTAGAAGAAGCCTGAGGGCTATGCGAGAATTGGGTTTGAGCGCTTAAGGTACTCCCTTTGAGCGCTCAACCCATATTGAGCGCTCAACTCCAAGGCATTGAGCGCTCAATCTCCAAGATTGAACCTTCAGCGCTCAAAAGGTCCAGTTTGAGCGCTTGAACCCCTGAACGAGAACGACGGTTCAGAAACCCCTTAACGTTCAATTAACTCTGAATACTCCGATTAAACGACATAATGTTCTAAAAACTCTCTAGAAATCAAATTCTCACTCCTCTCTTGCGATCTTGATAAAAAACCCTCTTGCTTCTCACTCGAATTCTTGCAAAATCAAAAACCAAATCCTAGGGTTTTCTCGTACAACTTCGATCCAACTTTAGTTTGATTAGGGTTCGATTTTGAGATATTAATCGGTTGTCATGGAAAATTCGAGCGATTCACAGCCTTCAATGGGTTCCCCAACGGCGGTAGAAAGTCACGGTGGTGCCGAGATCCTGCCACCACCGGAGCTCGACGCTCAAGGTGATGATACGGTGGTGGAGAGGCCACCAGAAGAGCATACGGCGGAAGAGAGAGAGAAAGACAGAGAAGAAGAGAAGGAGAAAGAAGGGGAGGATGCTGTTGGTGATGGGTTAGAGGCGGTTAGGGGTGGTAATGGTGGTGATTCGGTGGTTTTGGGTGGTGATGGTGGCCCAACCACCGAGACAGTGGCGGCTAGCGGTGATGTTGGTGGTGGTTCGGTAGTGTTGGGCGGTGGTGGTGATGATTTGGTGGTTTTGGGTGGTGGTGGTGATGATTCGGTGGCTTTGGGTGGTGATGGTGGTCCGATAGGGTTGGAGAGGGGTAGAGAGAGAGATAGGGAGGGAGGTGAGGAGAGGAGAGAGATGAGGAGATGACGGAGGTCCATGAGATAGACATCGATGATAGTAGCGATAGTGAGGAGACAGTCGAGGAGAGGGGGGCTGACAGTGGTAGTGGCAGAGACAGGATGGAGGGTACGAGCGGGGTGACTAGGGCTAGAGCACCCCGTTGGAGGATTGAGGTGAGGCCCAGCCAGCAGCCTAGCAGGGGAGATAAGGGGAAGGCGGCAGCGATTGGTGGTCATGGATCGTCGGCACAGGGGTTGACAGGGATTTCTCGGGAGGATTTCCTTGAGCACGCACCCCAGGAGGTAGTGATGGCAGCTGCGGCGGACACCCCGGGGATTCTGGATTTGGCGAGGGAGGCCATTATTGAGAGTAAAGAGAGGGAGGCAGCGTTGCTACGAGGAGTGGCTGATGAGGACACAGTGGCGAGAGCCTTTTGGGAGGAGTTTGAGACCAAGGAGGCCGCGGAGGAGGCTAGGGGCACGACCGGAGGAGGAGGGAAAGAGTGGTCGGTCGCGAGGAGGGGCGGTGGTCCGTTGGGTTGGGGGCAATGGCCGAGGACGAGGCCCGGCTTCGCGGCGACTTACGCCCCACCAGTGCACCTCTTCGTGCCATCTGGTTCAGAGGACTACACTCCCAGCCGGGAGTTATATTTTGGAGAGGAGGTGCTACTGGACCCCGAGGTCCACCTCTCGACTGACTGCCTGACGGTATGCTTGCTTGCTCATTTTCAGTAATTAGAAAACTAAAATTGCATTGAATAATTGAATTACTGCTTAATTGTTAACTGTACTGTTGATTGATTGATTAAACATTCTGACTTATTCGCCTGTTTGTTGATCAAATGCAGAGAAACTTACGCTTGAAGGCTCATGGAGGTATGGGCTCCAGTTGGGAGATTTACCACCGGGCCGCGACTCCCCGTGAGGGCTCGTGGATCGTGCGAGGGTTTGGGATGTTCATCCAGAGCCACTACGAGCACAATAAAGACAACAACTGCGGGTGGCGACTCTGGCGGAGAGGTGGAGAGACTACGGAGTTCTTTCCACCACCGACTTCGGGAGGTGACGCCGACGCCGATTGATTTCGTAAGGGCGCATCATGGGGTCAGGGTTAGGAGGAGGAGACCCGATCCCGCTTTCAGGATAGGCTGAGATGAGGCCGCGAGCGAGGTGGTTCTCGGGCCGTGCCCCGCAGAGAGAGGGGAAGGCGGCCACATATGGCCGGTTCAAGGCAGGGTCGGGGAGCCCGGCCAGTGACGAAGGCGGATGCGACATGGAGAGCTGCAGGCGACACATTTGTACTTGTTCGGGCTTCATCACTCCAAACAAGGCGCCTTGGGTACACCTCTCCTACCGGAGGCACGAGGGCGCCGCCCATTTGGGCGGGCGCAGGTACGACCGTGGTGCAGCTCTTGGCACCTACTACGCGTTCATGAATGCCGTCTCGAGGCGGAAGGGGACTGGCATCTCAGGACTATGGAGCGTCTGGGAGGTAAACTTTATCACTTTGCTTTAAATTCCTTTACATGCATTTTATTATCTGCACTTGATTTTACTTGACTTTCAAATACTTGCTTTGACTGACTGATTTGTTGTTTATCATGCAGCTCTGGGCATATGAGGTGTTGGGGTTGCATCCCCTCGAGACACGCTTATCCCGGATCCGGACGTCATCCCTCGAAAGACCTTTGTCTTTGGGGGAGGGCTCCCGTTACGGTGGTGACGCGTGTGGGAACCTCCAGGTTTTCTGCGTTTCACTCGACAAACTCCCAGCTTCCCTGGTAAGTATCAAATTCTCACATGTATTCAACTCACTCTCAATATGTTTACCATTAAGCACTTGCTGACACTCATTTGAACATTCTTGCAGGTCCGCTGGTATGTATGGGATGGCGTCGATGATCCCTACTTGGCCCGGAGTAGAGAGATCACGAGGGGGAGGGTCCTCATTTGGAGTGCGATGCACGGGCCGTTACGAGGTACCTTGGTGGCAGAGTGCTGCGCCCCGTCGTCTGGCCGATGGTGCAGGTGCGAGCGCCTTCCTCCTCGATGTCGATGGCGTCTCGTTATCGCCCGGCGGAGATCGGCGCTTCACGATGCGGCACGGACCTCATTCGGCAGACTACGGCCAACCTTGAGCTATGCGGATATCCCGGAAGAGGTATCCTGGCCGGGCCCTCACGAGTCAGGCGGAGTGGAGAGAGATGATGGGGGTGGAGAAGACTGAGAGGGCTCGTGCTTCTGCTGGAGGAGTCGCAGGCGGCGGGGGTGAGGATGCTGGTCCTTCGACCCAGGAGACGGTGGCAGCTCAGTGGTGGGTACGTGTTATCACCGCTGGAGGAGAGACGGGAGACATGGACATCCCGAGGCCACCGACTGGCTTTCCTTCGCTCCGAGCGCCAGTAAGAATCACTTCATTTATCAACTTTGCATGCCAGTAAGAATCACTTTGACTTATTTGCGGGGTTCCACGGGGGGTGACGAGGCATTATCTGGCGAGCCCGAGAGGAGGACTTACGTGTCACGATCGCGCCCTCATTCTTTGGACGAGGAGGGTCTCCATCCGTCAGGAAGGGCCGAGCCGACACCTCCCGCTTTACTCCCGGACCCTCTTCCGAGAGTTGCACCGGTATGTGATTTATGTCATTTACACTTTCAATTCCTTAACTATACTGTATACTGACTCCATTTCTTGTTTGCTTGTCAATGCAGCCGCCTGTGGTCAGGAAGAGGCCACGTGATGGAGCCGACGGTCCTGGAGACATGACTGTGCGGTTAGGACGTTCGAAGCTGGTGGCGGCAAGACTCGAGATGGAGAGACTGCGGAGGTCGACTCGCCAGAGGGTGGAGGTAGTCCCTGAGGGGGTAGTTGAGACGAGCTCGAGCGATGATAGTATCAGTGACGCCAACTACCCCGCTACCCGACTTGGAAGGCGGCGGGGAAGCGTGGGCGGAGACAAGACCGAGAGAGCTCGACGCAGACGCGATGGATGCTGAGGATTAGTACATAGTAGGCGTAGAGTAGTTAGAGTTTTGCTTTTGCTTTTAGTCTTTTCTTTTGATTGGGCCTGCATGCCCTGATAGGTAGATGGATTGGGCCTGCGTGCCCCAGTTGTAGATTTTCTTATTGGGCGTCATGTGCCCTGGTAGTTGATGATGATTGACTTTTTTATGGATTACATCAGATTGTATACATGACTTGCACTTTCGCTATTCATTGCATTATTTTCTGTTTTTTTTTATGTACAAACAAACAAACTTGTTGTAAAATGTACTCTATTTATTCACAAAAACTTGATCCCAAGCATTAAATACAAAGTTTAAAACTCGACTTCAAAGATAAGCTCACATGCTCGTGGATTTGAACGAAACATGATCATTTGAATTTATGTACGACCGAAAGACATATTTACGTTCTACACGACTCGACAAAATCCATGTATAATGTACAATTGATAATCACCCATATAAAATGACCTTAGAACAGAATTTAATGTTCATAAGGCTTATTTGAAAATAAAATACTCTGTAAGCCTGTTTAAACGTGATGAACTGCCATGCCATTGCCTTGACCAAGTCATAAATAACGGAAATGCCCCTGCGACCGTCTCAATTTGGCAAGAAGTGCCATGGAATCATTTTTGATATGGTGACGGCCGCCATTCCATGGCTTAAAGGGGCCATCGGGGTCCCATCCCCATGTATCCTTGAAGAACAGCCCCGAGAACCATCCCGCCAAGTCACAAATACTCTTCGACACGCGCCTTGATGATTGAATGTGGCTTGCAAGGCTTCGAAATGGATTTGAACGTCCAATAGTCATTCTTGAGCTTTAAAACTCCGTATCCCGTGTCTAAACATGTATCGGCTTGTTAACTCGGGCAACGGGATGCTCCGGGAAGTCACAAATGCTTGTTGAGACTTGGTTTGGGCTTTGGTAGAGGGTAGAAAGGTTTAGAATAGGTTTTGGGCCTTAAACGTGCCATGTTTCAACTGCTGCTGTTGTTGCAGGCCTTGAGCGCTCAATGTGGTTTGAGCGCTAAAGCTCACTACCTTGAGTGCTCAAGGTGGTTTGAGCGCTCAACTCCATGGACTTGAGCGCTCAAAGTCTGTGCTGGGCAGACTTCTAGTGTTGCTTCCCAATGCATTTTTGGACCCTTTTGCATGTTTCCCTCTGCCCCAAACGCCTGGTTGCTCTGTTATGACATCTCCCAAACTTTGAACATCACCTTCCCAAGACTTTTTCAACCTTTTCCCACAAATGCTATGCATTTCCAATGCATTTTCAAATTTTCCAACAAAACATTTTGGAAATATGCATTTGACCACCTTGAAAATGCAATCTTTGATTTCCAATGTTGCATGGCAAATTTGTAGTGTTCTCCTCAAGTCCCCTATAAATACCAAGCATAATCAAGCATTTTTACATACACCATTTCCATATCAACTTTCTTTCTTCTTCACACATCTCCTTTATCCAACTATTCATCACTTCCTCATGGCTGCCCTTGACCCTTCCGTTATCAACACTTGGGTTGCCAATCTTGAAAACATCGATTGGTTCAACTTTCGAGGTCTCGGGCTCAATGCACTTCGTCACATTCACACTTTTCCTATCCGCCAAGACATCTTGCGCGCCACTGTTCGTTGTTGGGACTCAGAGCTCCATGTGTTCCGTTTCGGCATGCAAGAGCTTTGCTCGACCGTTGAAGAATTTCAAGCATATCTTGGTGGTAATGCTTTTGCGGATCCTGTCATTCCACCTATCCGCGTGAATTATGCCAACATTCTCAGTAGGAAGCTTGGTCTCGGGTATGGCGCCGCCCGTTTCTTGATTTGCAATGAGACCTTCGACGTCCTTCGACTCTTTGCAGATTACAGCCCTACTGGTGATCTTTTGGATTTTACCGTCCAAAACCGGCGCATGTTTGCACTTTGCATGTGTCTCCTTGCATTGTATTTGTTGGTCCCACATGACGGCCATCCCAGTTCCGCCATTGTCGGTGTTGCTGCTCAGATCGAACAACGGAGGGATGTGGTTCCTTTGGTTTTGGCTGAGACGATTATGGGTTTGGATGCGGTTAAATTTGGGAATGCGGACATGTTTCTTTGGGAGCCCGCTTTTACTTCGAGGTTTGTGTTTTTTTTTTTTTTAGCAGCTTTGGTTGTTGGCTTGGTTTTGACTTTGGTTTGGATTTTTGGGATTGCAAGATGTGGTGTGTGACAAGGTTGGGCTTTTGAGGGAGCCGACGGGTGACTGGATTTACGATCCTCGGACTTGGGCGGATAGGCCATTTGTGCATGATGAGGCTGATGAAGATGATTGGACTGATTTCTTCAGATCTTTGGAGGAGGATCACATTACTTGGAGGTGTCCTTTGGTTGCCTTTGCGGACATGATGACCAATCACATGGGAGACACATGGGTAATCTTAGCAGGATTGCAAGGGTATGCATATTATTTTCCGCAGCGTATCCTCCGCCAATATCGCATTCGCCAGGAAGTGGAGTATATGGTGCCTGCCACTTTCAGCCTTCCTATATTCAAGCATTCCGTCCTTGAGCGTTATCGTACTTCCTGGGGGCACAGAGTTGTTTGGGCTCCTGATTCCTACCCATCTATTCACTTGAATGGACATTACAGAAATTGGATGAGGGAGCAGATGAAGGCACGACGTCGCAGAAATTAGCACCAACTCCCTTTCTACTCGCTAGGCTATTTCCGAAATAAATGGTTGATCCATGAATGATGTTTTGGCGTTTGGTTGTGTTGCATTTGTGTCGTGTTCTTTTTCTTTCTTTTTTCCGTAGCTCAGCACTTGTAATCGAAGAAGTGATTTAAATAAGATTGAACGATGAAGGGTTTCCCCCTCTTGGTTCATTTGATTTCACATGCTATCCTCTTCAGATTTTGCGAAAATATGGACCAACTCATGAAATTTAGACCGAACCCCTAGGATAGGGTTGCCTACGTATCCTTTCTCAAGGAATCAGGTCATGGCGTAGTTCAGGCAAAGGTTCACTCGGGTATTGACACTCTCCTTTTGCGCTCTAAATTTTGCCTGGCACTGCCTTTTCAGGTTTTCAGTCCAGCGAGCTCTTTTGAATATTTTGCCTTAAATTTTGCCTAGACCGCCCAATGTGGGTTTTCAATCTAGCAGGCTTGCTCTGAATTTTGCTTGGGTCGGTTCGCCCTTGCGATATTCCGCCCAATGAGCATCTCTCAGGGGTAATATCGCTTGAGTTGATCTAGATTGACAAGATTGCTGAACTCGTTGCCGTCCAAATCTATAATCACTGCTGCTCCACCGTCGAGGATAGTCTTGATGATATATGGTCCTGCCCATTTCGGCCTGAATTTTCCCCGTGGATCAAATATCGGTGCCCGAATCTCTTTCACCACCATATCTCCTTCAATTAGATCCCTGGATTTCACTTTCTTGTTGAATGCGCGAGCAATTCTTCTCTGATATCCCTGGATGTGATATAATGCCCGCAAACATCTTTCATCAAACAACATTAGCTTTGCAAACCTGTCGCTCAACCAGTCAGCTTAATCAATCTCATTCTCTATCATCACCCTTAGAGATGTTACCTCGAGTTCAATGGGAAGTACTGCTTCCATCCCATAAACTAATGAATAGGGTGTTGCCCTTGTTGGAGTTCAGATAGAAGTACGGTATCCCCACAATGCTAAGGGCAGTTTTTCATGCCAATCCCTAGATGACTCAATAGTTTTCTCCAGGATATTCTTGATTGACTTGTTTGCCGCTTCCACTGCTCCGTTCGTTTGAGGCCTGTACACCGTTGATTTATGCACTTGTATATTGAACTCTTCGAGCACCTCTGTCACCCTTCCCTTGAAATGCACACCATTGTCTGACACAAAAGCATTGGGGACCCCATATCGATAAATGATGTTTTGCTTGATAAAATGCGCCACTTGCACTGCAGTCAATGTAGCATAAGAGGCTGACTCTACCCATTTTGTGAAATAATCAATTGCCACCAATATAAACTTGTGACCATTCGATGCTGGTGCCGTGATCTTCCCAATCACATCTATTCCCCATACTGAGAAAGGCCAAGGTGTTGCCATCGTATGAAGTTCAGACGGCGGAACATGCATGAGGTTGGCGTGAACTTGGCGCTTATGACATCTTCGAACATACTGAACGCAATCTGTTTCCATGGTTAACCAAAAATACCCTTGCCTCAAAATCTTCTTTGCCATCATCAATCCGCTCATGTGGGAACCACAGATTCCTTCATGAATTTCCTCCATTACCCTCTTGCTGTCACTACCGTGGATGCATAACTTGTGCATGCCACAATATGACCTTTTATATAACCTTCCACCGCAGATGATGTACTGTGCTGCTAGCCTTTGTAATGTTATCCGATCCTTCTTGGTTGTCCCTTCCGGATACTCTCCTTTCTCAACCAGATTCCAGATATCATGGTACCAGGGCAGACCATCATTTATCTCTCCAACATTCATCACATACTCATAAACAGGTCTATCCCTTTGCTCAATCATGATTGGTCTCATCCTCACCCCTATTGGCAATTCTACCATGGATGCCAAGGTGGCGAGTGCATCAGCGAACTGATTTTTATCCTCGGTATGTGAGTGAAGGTTACTTGCTCAAATTGATGGATTAGGTCATCGAGATCTTTGTGGTACGGTTTTAACTTTTCTTCCCGCACCTTCCAATCGCCATTGGCTTGAGAGACCACCAAATTCGAATCACCGACCACTTCCAACTTTTTTAATCCAATTTCAAGAGCAACTTCCATTCCAACAATACACGCCTCATATTCCGCCTGATTATTGGTAACTTCGAAATTTAACTTGAAAGAGAGGGGAATGTGTGGTCCTTCTGGGGAAACCAACAGTATGCCGATTCCAAACCCTCTCTGATTCGCAGCTCCATCAAAGTACAACTTCGAAACATCTTTTGATATTGCCATGACAAGTTCATCGGGAAACTGGAATTCCGTATCTTCTGGCCCTTCAATTGGATGATCTGCCAAGAATTCTACTACGGCCCTGCCTTTTACTGATTTTTGTGTTACATACTTGAGTTCGAACTCGGCTAACAAGAGCAACCATCGCGCTAACTTCCCGGTGAGTGCTGGTTTTTTGAACAGATATTTGAGAGGGTCCATTCAAGAAATCAACACTACCGAATATGCTAACATGTAATGCCTTAACTTTTTGGAGGCCCACACAAGAGCCCAACAGGTTTTCTCCAAAGGTGTATATCTTTCTTCAGCTCCGACCATCTTCTTGCTTAAATAATATACTGCCTTCTCAACACCCGCTTCACCTTCTTGTGCTAACATGCAACCCATGGCGGACTGTGTTATTGACAAATACAAAATCAGAGGCTTTCCTGGTGTCGGTGGCATCAATACTGGGGGATTTTGAAGATATCGCCGAACTGCCTCAAAAGCCTTTTGACACTTGCTATCCCATTTGAATGGTACTCCTTTCTTGAGCAGATGAAACATCGGCTCGCAAGTCAATGTTAACTTTGTGATGAATCTACTGATGAACTGGATTTTTCCAAGAAAGCTCCGCACCTCCTTTTCCGTCCGGGGTGGCTCCATATCGAGAATGGCTTTGATTTTTGATGGATCCACCTCGATTCCTCTCGTGGTGATCATAAACCCCAACATTTTTCCAGCGGTGACTCCAAATGTGCACTTCTGCGGATTGAGACGCATTCGGTATTTACGGATTCTTTCAAAGAATTTGCGCAACGCCGGGAGATGTTCTTCTCTTTCTTTTGCTTTCACAATCATATCATCCACATACACTTTAAACTTCTTTGTGCATCATGTCATGCAACAGGGTCGTAGCTGCTCGTTGGTAAGTTGACCCGGCATTTTTCAACCCAAATGGCATGACGCGATAACAGAACGTCCCCCATTCAGTAGTGAAGGTTGTTTTCTCTCAATCTTCCGGCGCCATCAAAATCTGGTTATACCTTGAGAACCCGTCCATAAATGATAGAAGCGCGTGCCCTGCCGTATTATCCACCAATACATCAATATGTGGCAAAGGAAAGTCATCCTTCGGACTGGCTTTGTTCAAATCTCTGAAATCTACACACACCCTGATTCTTCCGTCCTTCTTAGGTACTGGCACGATGTTCGCCACCCACTGCGGATATTCAGTTACCATCAGAAAGCCAGCATTGAATTGCTTGGTAACCTCCTCCTTGACCTTTTCCACCCAATCTGGTCTAATTTTTCTCAATTTTTGTTTCACTGGTTTTGCATCGGGATACAGGGGAATTCGGTGCTGCACAATTTCAGGATCGATTCTGGGCATATCTGCATGGGACCAAGCGAAAACATCTTCGAATTCTTTGAGCAAATTAGTGAGTAATTCTTGTTCCTCTGAAGATAGCCCGGAGCCGATTTGAACCATGCGAGGATTTTGCTCATCTCTCAATTTTATTGAAATAACTTCTTCTTTTTATTGTCGGCGTGTCTTTTCGTTTTCTTTTTCAATTAGCGCTTTGAGTTCTTTGGGAATTTCTTCTTCGTACTCTGTTTCGTCATCATTTGGATCAACGCAATTTATTTCAGAGACAGCAAAGTAAGCAAACTCAGAACTTATTTCATTAACAAAGCCCTCCGGGGCGTAGTACATGGCATCAGACTCAAATTCAAAACAGAAATGACGACGTGGAGGGCCATGAGGCACAAACTCCGACTCACTGTCAAATCCAAACCCTGATTCAGACTCGGACTCTAACTTAGTGAATGCATTAGTAAATTTTACAACAGGAGTGAAAGTGCAATTCTTGTATTCTCCGACTGCATCCACTATCAGCATGCTGGGATCCTCAAGGGCCTCCTGCCCAAGCATCATCACTGCTGGCTCTTCTTTATCCTTACCCGTTAGACTGACCTCATCAAACATTGACATTAAGATCCCACCATCCAAAGTTTCTGTCCAATCTGCTTTAAGGTCTTTTACCAATTTCTCGACCTTTTTGTGTTCATCTTCGCTATCCCAAGCATCATTAGCAAAGATTTCAAATCCAGGGTGCACTTCTCCACTTATTTTATTTACAAACGGCTCTGACTGGCTGTGATAAGGTGCCTTTGACCCTGCCTTGACAAAGCGAATCTGACTATTAGCACTGCTTTCTGCCTTATTGGTTCTTCCCTTTTGCATTTCTTTCAGTGTAGGTTCATACCCCAACCCAAAACGGCCTCGCTGAGAGGGGAAATCTGGAAACTGAACTACCCCCTGGTGAGTTCGTCCTAAACCAGTGCCTGGCAGATATGACATCCTCCTCATCATCTCAAGGACAGTAGTGCTGATTGAAAAGTCCTCGTCAACACAAAGTGTGAACACACCACCGGATGTATCGAAAGCAAATCCACCGATTTGGACATCATTCTCATCGTGCATTATTTCTAGCAAGGGAGCATTATCTTCAGGATGAGGACGAATGCCCGTGTCTCCATAAAGGGTAACGGTCCCATTTTCCAGTCCAAGCAGAACCTTTTGATGCAAAGTGGATGGAACTGCCATGATGTTAGGTCGATGCATCCAAGGACTCCCCAACAGCAAGTTGAACGAAGCTGGGATTTCAAGCACATGAAACTCAACTGTCGACTTAAATCCTTCCACTGCAATCTCCATTTCAACGGTTCCAAGCACATTACGGCGGGTATTATCATAGGCTCGAACAGTGAGATCGGATGGCGTGAAATCCTTAGGTTTGAGCCCCAAGCATAAAGCTGTTCGGAGAGGACAAACATTGAGTGCAGACCCGTTATCTATCAACACGACTGGGATCCACTTCCCCATGCACTTCATGGTGACGTGTAAAGGTTTGTTGTGATCAGTCCCTTCAAGTGGCAAATCAGCTTCGGTAAAAGTCACAACATGCTTGACAGATTTGGTAGTGATGGTTGGTTTGGTAACAATAGCAGCCATCATGGCTTCTGGAGTAATATCGGGAGCGATCTCCATGCAAGACAATGCTTGAGCGAGTTTCTGACGATGCTCGCTGGAGCTCATGAGAAGCCCCCAAATGGTTAAAGCGGCTGGGGTTTTCTCAAGCTGTTTCTGGATAGGATTTTCTTCGGCTGCTGGTGGGGGTTTTGGGTGAGGCAAACGACTGTTGGTTGTGGATGTAGCATGGGATTGGTTGGTTGGAGGGTTAAAAAGGTTTTGAAAATCGGTAGGATTGGTAATTGGGTCATTGGGGTTGTTTGGATTATTCGGTTGAATTGGGTTATTTTGTGGAGCTGGGTGGTTTTGTGGAGCTGGGTTAGAGGTATCTCCGGTATACATTTCGGGTGGTTGATAAAATCAGCCACTTCGAAGCAAATGTAGAACAGAGTCTATGTCATCTCCCCACAAATCGGTGTAATCTGTGTAGAAATCAACAAGGTCCCCCTCTGCCTTTCTCTTTCCTTTTGAAATGCTGGCTTCTTCCATGCCTTTCGTAATCCCTTTTACAGTTGCTTCGCTCCATACATCCCCATTTTCCATTGCAGCCTCATTAACTGCCCAGATTTCGTTATTTCCAACCCAAAGTGGTGCAAGCATTGCATCTTCATTCTGATTGGCCCATAAATTAGTCATGCCATTCTCTTTCGTCGGCTGTCCCCAAACATCGGGTAGATCTCCGTTCAACACCATGATAATGCAATTTTCTGGAATTTGCACTTGAGGTACTGGAAAATTTTCATCAACTATGTAATCATAAGGTGTGAACTCTATCCCTTCTGTCATTCGATTTATGGCATGTTCACTCATTAGGGAGAAATCAGGGCGACCTTCCCACAACGGTGATGCTGGGAAATATGCTTCATCAAAGAACAAAGGGAGTGTGGATCCATCCAAAGGATCATTAGGATCCATGAGCTGCCATTCATTGGGTGCAGGATCCCATTCATCCTCCTGTGCACCACTTGGCACCACATTCTCTTCTTGCCAATTCTGTCCCTGTCCTTCTTCCATAAGTTGTTGATCTTGTACCACAGGCAAAGGTTCAAACAGATTAGGGAGTGCGACTCCATCAAGTGGGTCTTCAAACATTGGATCCCAAAACAGATTAATTAAGGCACCAAGTGGGGGTTCATCATTAAACTGTTCATTTTGAGGCCAAGCTTCTCCATTTACCACATTATTGGCTATCATCTATTCGTACTCTCGGGCCTCCATAGCCATGATCAAATCACCCCATTCTTGCCATATTGTGGGATCCAAATGTATATCAAGAAAACATGCTTCGCATTCATCTGGTATAGGCACAATGGGTTTAGGATCTGTTTCTGGTATAATGAACTGGCTTGGATCAAAGGAAGTATATTTTTGGGCTTTATGAGTGGAGCTGAAGGTGATCTGGCCTATGTTGACATTTCTTTTGTGAACTGGCAAAGGGTTAGTGACAACATTAGGCTTTTCAGTAGGATCACGGATCTGTTTACTGTCAATGAGATCTTGAATCTCATGACGCAATCGTTGGCATCTTTCAGTAGGATGGCCAGGTGTTTGGTGGAAGATACAGAAGGTATTAGGGTTGTAGGTTAATGGAGGATTTTGTGGAGGTGGGGTTGGTTGAAGAGGCTTGATTTTCCCCTGTTGTACAAGACGTTCAAAGATAACCGGTAAGGGTAAGGGGAGAGGAGTGAAGATACGCCGAGTTCTTTGGTTCTGTGGAGGTTGGCTTGGTTGAGTTGATTGGGACAAGATAGCATTTATTGGTTCAGTTTTATGGGATTGATGGTTCATGGTATTGGATGAGGAACCGACTGTGTAACTGGGGTTTGCATACAGAGATGAGGTGTTCCCAATGTAATTGCGCTTGGGCCTGGGGATCGAGTCTCCTTTCTTCAATACGCCACTTTGCAAAGCTTCTTCAATTGACAAACCTGTCTCAAAGTAGGTCGCAAAGTCATGTGCTTGAGCCATTACCATGTACTGAGCCAAATCTGGCTGAAGGTTCTTGGTAATGATGCGCATCTGATCTTTGTCACTAGGACGGTCAGTCATTTGCGCGGCCTTTGCTCTCCACCTCTTTACGAATTCTGCAAATGACTCATTTTCCTTCATTTTGATGCTTTCAAGTTCACGAGTAGTGACTTTAAGCTGAACATTGTATTCATACTGCTTAATGAAAGCAGCCACCATTTTCTCCCAAGTTTGTCTCTTTGAAATGTCAAGAGATAAAAGCCACTGGAGTGCGGGCCTTGTGAGAGTTTCATGGAACATTTGTGCCATAGCAGGCTCATCAACTTCTTGTAGCGAAAGGGAGCTTACATATGCCTGAATATGTCCTTTCGGATCTCCAGTCCCATCGAATTTTTCAAAATCCACATGTTTGAACTTCTTAGGGAGTTTAGCGCCTGGGGAGATGCACAATTTGTCCATGTCGAATCCGGTAATGGCTCGCTTCTCACTCTTGGCCACAGACTCTTCTAGTTTGAGTAGCTTAGCTAGCATTTCAGCCAACTGAGGGTTTTCAGGAGGTTGTTCTGGCTGTTCATTATTGGGAATTTCCTGATCTCCAGGTTCATCCTCAGGGTGTCGTTGTTGAGGTGGGGGGAGTCGGCTTTGGATATTCACAATAATTGCCATGAGTTGGGCAATTCGAGTGTCATTCCGGACCCTCTCATCATGCATCTCCTTTCTCAATTGCTCAAACTCATTTGAGGGACCCTGTTCTTGTTCAGCTGCCATACTGATCTCAGCCTTTGGTGATAAGAATCTAGACAGTCTCTGTCCGGGAGGCCGAGTCCAAACAGGTAAGGTCTTCTTCTTCTTTGCAGGCCCAATGATTCAAAAGCTAAGCATAAAGCAAGAGCCGGACTCAGATGTGTACTCAATGTGCTTACTATGTACTGAAATGAATGATTTACGTACAATGCTTACTATCGTCTCGTCATGACTCGATGCAAGGAGTTAGCCCTATTCCTATCTTTAGGAATTAAACTACCGGTTCCAGATCTCACTTGGAATCATTGTACAGAAGATGTAACGATACCACGGGTAGGTCATTACTCGGTAGGTATAGTTTTACCAACCTAAAGCCTAAAATGTTGGGACTGTAACCTTAAACTTTTCTTGACCATCCGAGGCAAAGCAATGAGGTATCGTCATCCAGATACAATTGGTTCCAAGGCTAGTCCGAAACACGGGCGGCCGTTCGGGCACGACCAACACCGGAGGTATCTCAAACTCCGTGGATTTTAAGTCTCCTAGACTTCATGTATAGCTTAGGGTTAGTCTACCGGATCCAAATCTCACTTAAGATCATTGCATAGATGATTATCCAACACCCCGGGTAAACCATTACTCGATGGATACGGCGTTTCAACCTAAAGCCTAAATGTTGACGCCGTAGCACTTTTCTTGGTCATCCGAGACAAAGCAATTTGGATGTTGCAATCTAGATACAAATGATCTCAAGGCTAGTTTGAATCACGGGTGGCCGTTCGGGCACGACCAACACCGGCGGTATCTCAAACTCCATGGATTTTAAGTCTCCTAGACTGAATTAAACAGCTTTGGAAGATTGCCCCAATCCTCAAGTTTTCTTTTAAGTGATAAGTCCTTGATATCGGATGGCTGGATTTGGGAAATCCTGGTCCACACTAATTCTAATAATGATCTAAGATCAGATGCCTAAGGGCGATTGATCCTTCTCGGGCCAAGGTCCCTTAAACCTGTTTAGATCAGTGTTTAGGAATTTGATGGTCCAGATTTTCCCACGTCCGGCCGTCCTAAGGGCTAACTTGTAAGAACAACGCGCATATTAGATGCACGACTCATCATCGGGCCGAAGCAACCTCCTATTAACCGCAAAAGTATGAAAACCAAATGGGACATCTATACAGAATTTCGACACTCGCGATGGCTATATATAATACAAATGCATGAATGCAACATGGCATGGCGAGGAAAACGGTAACACATAGCACGTAACAAGATGAAGCATGTAAACTTAACGCACAGGTGAGTTGCTAAACGTGGGGTTCTATGGTTATCTATATGCAAAGGCTGGTTTTGGTCACTGAGGGTACCTCGGACTCAAAATCAAAACCGCCTCCTACCGTTAAAAAATGATAGTGACGATGTGATTTATCACGGTCGAGGGCTGCTGGGCATTTCGGGATTTCTGTCACCGGCAAGCTGGGCAGGATTGCCAAAACACGCTAGCGGGGCTAAGAACCATGCAAGTGCAATGCAAGAATCAAACTTCAAACATTTTCAAAATCCCACAAAATATTTTTTTCGAATTAAACCCACTTTTGACTAACACATATTTCAATAAAATTACACAAGTGTAATAAAAATTGCACAAGTGTAATTAAATAAAATATATATTAACCAAAGTCCCCAGCAGAGTCGCCAGCTTGTGGACGGCCCACGGAGATTGTGCTGCGTCGTGCACGAAAAAGATTGTGATTTGTTAGAGTCGCCACTCAGATTTGAGGTCCGAATCCGAGAAACCGATAAAATATGACTCGTTTGCCCATTGAAAAGATTTTACTGATCATTGCGAAACCAGAAATTTCTTGGATTCGGGGGTTTGGTTACGAGAGGAGAAGGGTTTTACGGCACCCCTCTCGCCCGGTCCGTGAACCGGTCTCTACTCAATATTTCATGGGATTTTGAAAATGTTTTGAAATTCAATTTTAAGCAAACAATGGGAGTGGGGGATGGGAATCACATAAACGATAAGAAATTACAGATATGCAAATTTAACGTGGATGTTTGTGCACGTGATTTACATGGGGATGATAACAATGAAGAATTATTACGACAAATATTTACAGGGACGAACAATAACAAAAACTGAACAAATAATTTAAGGAATCACTGGCGTGAGGGCTTAACAAATGGCTTACAATCTGAATTCCAATATTGGGGGAGAGCGCTCAATGGTGACACCTTGAGCGCTCAACCTCTCAGAATCAGCTTGAGTGCTCAAAGACCATAGATTGAGCGCTCAAACCCATTACTGACTGCTGTGATTTTTTAGCTTTTCCATCACTTCTTTGGTCATTATTTATAAGATCAAACATTTATAAAGTGCTTTTCATGGAAGATCAGATGGAAACGGACGGATTGATCTCATAAATAATGATAAAAGAAGAAAATCATAATATTTTAACAAAGAAAATCCTTTGAAAAGGAGGAATCCAGACTGTAATCACAAAAATAAAACCACACACACACCCAAACTTGAATAAACTATGATCCATCATCAAAATATCCAAGAACCAACTATCTGCTCAAGAACAGCTTGAGCGCTCAAGTGGATGGCTTTGAGCGCTCAAACCATTAAGTGATTTTCTGGTTTTTATTAATAAAAAGGATTCTGGATGATTCTCAGGACCATAAGTGCATATTATGAAGGTGCATGAGATACCAAAGACACTGTTTTATGCCCGTACACAAGATTTTCAAAGACTTTGGAACTTGATTGTCATAAAATAGCTAATTTTAGCACATGCAAATGGTTTTGAAGTAAAAACATGAACTTTTTGAGAACCAAAAAAACTCAGATAACTATTAAAAGACAATCAAGGCCAACAAAAAGCTTGAAACTTGACAAAACAGAAAACTGCCCAGAATTGAGTTTGAGCGCTCAAGGCTATAGGCTTGAGCGCTCAACCCCAATTTCACCTGCAGATTTTGATAATGTTTTTTAGCAACTTTCTGACCTTTGTGAGTTCAATTCAAGTATAGAGAACTTAATTGAACTCACTAGTCACCCTCAGATGAGCCAAAACAGTGAAAACCACTTGTTAAACTACCTTTTTCACTCGACTGAAAGCTTGAACTTGATGATGGGTTTGAGAATCAACAATTTTTGGTGTTTCTGGCTAGTATTGTGGATGGATGATGGAGATTATGAAGTTAATTGATGAATATGAGTCGAATTTTGGGTTTAGCAGGTGGTTTTTGGTAGATGGTTTTGACGGGAAAAGTGGTTTTGTAGAGAGAGAGAGAGGGAGGACGATTACTGGGAGTATAGTGCACTGGAGTATGAGAATGGTGAACCCCTCAACCGGAGGTAGTGGGCTTGCTTATATAGGGTGAGTGGAGGGAAAGACAGGAGAGAGAGAGAGAGTGGGTTTGGTATTCTAGGTGTAGTTTAGGTGTATATTATAGCAATGTAGGGTGTATTATACGTGCACAATACGTATAGAAGTGGTTAGACGCTCCACTCTGCATGAAATCTCATGATTAGATACTCTGCAGATTCCCTCGATTCAGTTCAGAGTTTGAGCGCTCAAAGCCGTGGGCTTGAGCGCTCAAGGTGCTCCTCACAGATTGAGCGCTCAAGGTCTAAGGCTTGAGCGCTCAAGGTGCTTGGTGGCAGACTGCTTGGCTTAATCTTGGTTCAACAATGATTGGGCTGGTTCAAATTATTTGGTTGATTTTGATCAAATTCAAGTCATTTTCACAAGTTTCGGGTAGCCATGATTGGTTCGTTTCATCATTGGGTGTGCTCGAGCACATCTCGGGTTCAAAATCGGGGTGTCTACAGGACCCGTGTAAAAAAAAAAAAAACTTTTTGGAGAAGTTTTGATTTGGCCTATAAAAAGTCCTGGTAATTGTTCATTGGATTTTCTAATCACAATGTTATAATTGGAAGTTATTTTTGAGTAAGACAAAGTTATCCTTCGTCTATTTTATTCAGAGAAAAATCTACCGTTTTTTAGTTTTGTACTAAAAGTGGGAGGATGGGATTTCGATATGATTAAAATTTCAAAATTTTGGAAATGCAATTGTTTTCAAATGGGGGGTACTTCCTTACTTTCATAACTAAATTAAAGGAAAGACTCAAATTATAGTCTTTACTTAAGTTTGGTTTATGAAAATAAGTATTGTGGTCACATATTATATGCACAAGTGAAATTTGGGTGTGAGGTGTAATTAGGGGTTATCATAAGTAGTGTGGGGGGCAAATTTGTAAAAAAATAAAATATCTCACTCTCCCTCTCTCCTCCACCGATCGGCTCCCTCTCCCTGTCCTCTCTCCTCCATTTTTTCACACTTCAAGCTCAAAACTCTCCCTCCCCACTCAACCTCTTCAAGAACCAATGTGATATTCACGTTCTACGCACTGTGGGGAGCTTAGGTCATCTTGGATTCGCACTGGGACCACATAATTCGGGATTTGAGATTTTCTACATCTAGGGTTTCACTCATCTTTATTTCTCAAGCAAATCCTTGAGGTAGGGGAACAATTCTTACTCTCTCTAGTTATATGCTTATGATTTGTTGCATATACTTGATTTTTTACCTCAATTTCTTTGAATTTCACGTTTTCCCCAATTTGTGTGGGTTTTTCCACTTTGATTCTTTGATCTATGAATTTGCTTCTTGTTTGGTGAAATTGGGAGTGAAATTGACATCCCTCCATATTTAATTGTTTTCTAGCATTTCCAATTTGAGCCTAAACTATCTCAATATATTGTGAATGGGTTGAAATTCCACACCCTAAGGGTGAAAATTTATACTGTGTACTGTTCTTAGCTGCTACCTCTGTAATTTCCAGTCACTACCCCTGTTTTTGGGGTGGTTTTCGGTCACCCTTTGATGTTCCTTTGGTCCCCGATCGCTTATACCTTCATAAAATTGACTTTTGGCATCACTTTCAACCATGTTTGACTCGAGAATTTTGATTTTATAAACAAATATGTCATTTTACATCACATGAAAGATTGATGGTTTTTAGAAAGCGTGGGTGGGTGTGTGCATCACCCTTTTTATCGAAAGATGTGAAATAATGAAATGAAATTTAGAAAATGGACTTTTTAGGAAAGTTTTGATGAAATGTTTGGGATAATGAGATGTTCTTAAACCAATACCATCTTTTGGTAAATTTTTTTATAAAGGGACACGGGGCCTATGGAACCCGGCAGAGGCACGTGGGGTCTATGGGTCTACAGAACCCGGCAGAGGCACGCGCCCGACAGAGGGATTAAATCCGTAGTACTAAATAAAAATGATGGTTTGTCTCCAATGAAAGAAATGAGAAATGAGGTTTTGGACTATCTCTTAAGTTTTGTTGAACTCAATATGTATGTTAGGATTCCAAACAACGCACCACATGCACAATAGCAGTAAAACAAGAGAAAACATGACACACAATATACGTGGTTTGACCAAATCGGACCTACATCCCCAAGGAGGGGGTTTCACTAATGATCCAGAGACAATCCATGTTCTTGTGTTACACACTCACACTCAATCTCACAATAATGAAATCCTCACAAGTTCTCTCGTGTATCTCTCTCTCCGGGGAAAGCCACAACTGGCTCCCCCTTTCACACTATTTGCCTTCTCTCTCTACATTGTGCTACCACACACATGGCATATTCTAGTATTTATAGAGTTATGTAGAAAAACCCTAATCCACTCCTTCTGGTTCTAAGCCCAACTAGCACACATGAGGTAGAATCCCAACAATCACCCCCTCCACACCAAGTGGGCAAAGTTGTCGGCAACACCCCCATGTCGCCTCCTCCAACCAGTTACCTCTGGCAAGTGTCTATGTCACTAACCAGTCGAGCATCCATACACCACCAAATAGAGTACATAAACCCAAAAGAGTGTATCCTTGCAAAATAGAATCCGCAACCAATATAAAAAAATTGAGTACCACGCCCTATCAAAAAGAATGTCTCTACTCGTTCGAGTACCACACCCCCTCAACTAGGATGTCTCCACTCGCACATCTCAAACCCGAGATGTATGCGATCACCAACTAAAGCACTCGCACCCCCTCAACTAGGTTGCCCGCACCGCCTCATCAAGTGCCTGCAACTTTGTTGCCGCGCTCTGCCACTCTAGCATTGCTTGCGACCTTAGATTGTGTCATAGAAAGTGTTGCCCCAAGCGTAGGGCTAGGCTGGAGGTAGCATAATAACCGGTAAGACCGGGTCGAATCCACAGGGACCGAACGCACCTGGCGTGAGAGTTGTCTTGCGAATGAAGTTTTTAGCCTTAAAGTGGCAAACTTGGCTTTTGTAGTTTTGGTTGGTGGATTCACTTAACTTCGTGAATGACACGGAATACGAAAAGAATAAATTAAAAAAGGTAAAGCCTAGGGGTTCATAACGATCACAACCAAAGCTAACCAAATCCTCACGCTCGGTAACCGACTCAAGTCACCGTTAGGTGCACCCGAGCAAATGGTTTAGAAACTAAACCATTGCGTAGAAAAAATGCCTTCCACAAAGAATAGGATTCTTGTGCCATTTAGACAAACATTTGAGTCGCCCTATCCCTAAGCATCGCATGTACCAAGTGGTCAAGCCCCGGGCGACGTGCGATCAAAGGGGTTTACAGACCTTAATTTTGATTCGTAAAAGTGAATCCCGATTCATTGCTCGACAAAAGTTGAAAGCCTTTTTTAAATTGCGCGAGGAACTGGATTAACCTTGGTCATGGGGAGTCAATCACCCCATGACCCTACCTAATTGACTACTCACTCATTAGGAAAAGACTAATTAATTTAATTAAGGAAATTATAAACATGACTAATAACTTTGAAAAGTGATTTTTAATGATGATAACAAACTTGCCAACAACTTTAAACCTTAGAGAAATAACAAACAACCAATAAAAACTAGAGTTTAAGAAGGATTTAGCTAGGAAATGAAGAACAAGATTTAATCGATAAAAACACAATTAACTAGATTTATATAGAGAGAATGATTGTAGCTACAACAATAAATCTTGACAAATTAACGAGAAATGAAAACTTACTTGAGAAATCTAGAGAGAGGAAGCTTGAAAAACCATGGAAATGAAAAAAACTTAAAATACCTAAAGCTAACTAATGGGGGAGATAAGAGAGAGGGAGAGAGAGATGATTATATACACAACACTTTCCCTCTCACAAAAATATCATAAAAACAACAAAAGTAGTAAGTTTCCATAAGTGGAAAGTGCAAAAAGTGCACAAAAAATGGTTCGGAGCACTTTTGGACCGGTCCAGAATTATTCCAGACTGGTCCGGAATCGTCTGGAAATTTTTGGGCAATTCTGGATCGGTCCAGAATAATTCCGGACCGGTCCAGAATCGTCTGGAAGACTGATTTTTTTACCCAACTTCGCGGGCACGCCTCGGCTTCGTCCGAACTCGGAATGAGGCGATTCTTGAACCGTTGGAAAGCTCTATGAGTCTACTTTCAAAACCAATTGACCTCATTTTCATGGCCTTTGTATCTTGAGAGAAATGAGCCTTTTTCTATCGGTTGGTTGGATTTCCTCGAGCCTCATAACTCTAGATTTCATGTTCCTTTGTTCCGGGCCTTCCTTGAACCTTCCAAAGCTCTTTGAATCAACATCTGATAAGCGCGTGGAAAGCTTGCTTTTGAGCGCCTAAGTAGGGTGATTTGGCATGTTAGACGTGCATTTTATGCCTCATTTTCCATTTTAAGTGTGCATGTGGTTGGATTGTGTGTCTATGCTTAATTTGCAGGTAATTGAGGTGACTTGGCGCTAACGGAAAGTGTTGGGATGGTCGTGTACGTGGGTTGAGAATTGGAGCGCTGTGGAGACTAAGTGTTGGAGCAGGATTTAGAGAAAAGATATTCGGGAGCGCTACCCCAAAGTGAAGGAGCGCTCAAGATTGCACAAAAGGGGCTTCGAAATGAACAGAATGTTCTGGAGCGCTACACCAAAAGAGGTGTAGCACTACCGGTCAACTTTGAGGTCAACCAGTCAAAGGGGGAGATAAGCAAGCAGTAGCGCTACACCAAAAGGTGTAGCGCTACAAACAGCTTATCTTGGCCAGTGAACGACAGTGTTTTGGTCGTCCGCAAAGGATAATCCTATTCTGTCTCGGATTTTAATTAGAAATTAGAGATTAGTATAAATACTTATCTTTTAGCTCGAATTAGGGTGAGAACTTTAATAATTTTAGATCTAGTTTTATTATTTTTCGGCTGCAGCTGCTGCTCTCAATTCTCATGTTCAAGTAGAAGTTTGTTTTCGGATTCCCAGCTTTATATTGATGCTCCGGCGTTCGTAACCAAGTAATATAATTCTTGCAATTTTACGGTATCGATTTCTATTTCTACTTTCTTTTATTTCAATCATGTTTAAATCTAGGGTTTTTAACTTAATCATTGCATGTTTAAACATAATGAGTGAGTAGTCGTATAGGGTGCAACCACAGGACGATGGTGTCCCGTGGCTAATCTGATCAACGTTTCACCTCGGGACTGAATTACTTCAATTTTTGGCAATTTTAAGGAACGGAACTTTCTAACGAACTAAACCTGGGCATCGCCGGATTTTGTATGCGCATGAGAACTGGTGACAGGGGGTGCACATTTGTTAGGAAACATTTTCTTACTCTAAAATCAGTAAATTGAATCATTGTGGTCCGAGTGACTATTGGTCAGATTAGCTGCGAGTGCTGGGTTCCCACGGTTGCTCCCTCTTCTTTATTTCATCGTAGTCAGTTTCATTAATTTTTAGTCAGTTAATTAATCAATCTGAACAAGGGGTGGCTACCTGAGAGCCAGTTTAAAATTAAAACTCTACACTTTTGAGTCAAACACCGTTAGCCATCTCTGTGGTTCGACTCTGGTACTCTCGGATTTATTGTGCTACACCGGTCAAGAGTCTTACACTTGGGACGCGTCTTTATTCGTCTTATTTTTAGTCACCTGGTCGGTCAAGCAACTTCTAAGCTTCGGCGATTGTCCTCCACGGCATTGTGGGATCTTGGATACTTCCGGATAAAACCGGGGATTATTTGGAGTTTTGGACACACCTTTTGTCACGCCCTCAATTTAAAATAGCGAAAATTACAAATAAAAATCCACGTATGATTGATCAAAGTCAAATAATTTTCCATATAAAGTCAAGTCAAGTACAATAAACTTCTGATCAAGGGTACTCGTACCCATACAAAATAACAAAGGTTTAGAGTTATTACATAAACTGAAATAGTCAAAAGTTTAGAGAAATTAAAGTTACAGGATTTTCTTTCAAAACATGTACTTAGTATGAAGTTGAGAAAATAACTTCATGCTCATAAAGTCTTCATGGCATGCATCACACTCCACGCACCCGAGATCATGCTCCATGCTGTGTACCTGGGAAAGATAGGGTGAGCTCACTAGCTCATAGGAAACATTTCTACCAACACTAAGGGTATATGGAATGAAAGATGCACATGAAAGTATAATACACATGAATGAGTAAACCTAGATGGACCAAGATAAACCAACTCGATGACAAAGTGTCTAGGAGATGCCTCAAAGATCTAATGAAACCAGAATATCCATAAGTTTTCTCATAATCATCACATTACGTGTCATAGGTTCATTCCCATCAAAAACACAGTTATTCACACAAGCATTATATTTCCCAACACTTCACAAATACCCAAAACGTCTAAACTAACCCAAACATCCTTTACATTTATCAAATACACCTTATTCCTTTTAATCATTCACTTGTTCTCTGGGCATGCCACAAAGGCCCTGTGTCACTCAAAGAAAGCACATCATCAATTAGATTTCATTTACTCCCGTCATTCGTGTTTGACACTCACTCAACATGCTTCATATATTTTGCACAATATTCACATCCATCTCATTGAATTCCAACCATTTGATCATTTTCCGGGCATGCCATATAGGCCCCGTGTCACTCCGGGCATACCATAAAGGCCCCGTGTCACTCCGGGCATACCCTTTCGGGCCCCGTGTCACTTATTTCACATTTACATTACCATTTATCAACTCATAAGTTCAACTTAGTGCCCAAAACCAATTCACATATCACAATAACCATTCACGAGTGTCCAAAACATTCACACAATCATCTTTGTTCAAAAACTCAAAATATGTCGGTGATAGTCAAATTAACAAGTGTCCAATGTGCGTGAGAAACCAAGACAACCAAGACAAAGCATAAAATGCACCATGATAGGTTACCGAAGCTTAGAGGTCAATTCGAGAAGTTTTGAAATGGCCAATGAGGGCCCGGAGCGATGGAACATGCAAATGGAGTTATAAACCTCGAGAAAAATACGACACACTGATAGTAAAAAGGACATTTCTCTCAAAATACAAAGGATATGAATATGAAACCAATTGGGTTTGAAAGTAGACTCGTAGAGCTTTCCAACGGATCAAGAATCACCTCAATCGGAGTTCGGACGAAGCCGGGGCGTGCCCGCGAAGTTGGAAAAAAAATCTGTCTGGACAAGGGAAACTGGATCGATCCACTCTAGTGAAATCAGCGAGCAGACCATTCTGGATCGATCCAACTAAGGAGTGGATCGATCCACTCTAGTGAAATCCGAGAGCAAGCTATTCTGGATCGATCCAACCAAGGAGTGGATCGATCCACTACGTACCAAAAGTGCAACAGAGCATTTTGGATCGATCCACTCTCAAGAGTGGATCGATCCACCTGGGTTTCGAGAGCAAAATCAACAACCTTGTTCAAATTGATGGGGGCTTCATTCCAAGTCTAAATTGGGATTTTAAAACACAACTAAGCAAAGGAGGTAGACATATTCACAACCAATTCATAGAGTTATCAACCAAATATGCAAACCCAAACCTATTCAACTCCAAACTCAACTTCCTTGGTGATAAACAAGTGTAATGAAAATTTTAGGAGCAATAACAAGAGTGATGCATTAATTCATTCAACATACACTTAGAGAAGGTAGATTATTGTTCCCTACCTCAATGTTTAGAAGCTTGAAACCCACCAATGAGCTAAACCCCAACTCTTGCTTCAAAATCCAACGAAAATTCTTCAAATACCGGTGGGAAATAAGCATATCAACGCGTAGAGCACGAGATTTGGAGAAACTTTTGTGAAGGGACTAAGTTTGGAGCTCGAATTTCGGTTAGATTTGTGAAGAGAGAAGTGGGAGAAGCCATGGAGGAGAGAGAGGGAGAGGGACGGCTGATTATTTTGGGGAAGGAAGAGAGAGAGAGAGGTGTGTGTATTATGGAGAAAAAATCAGCCATATGGGTGTCTATACACCCCACAAGATGCACTACACCCCCCCTAAGTTTCAAATGCATTTTAAAAACGCCCCCAAGCATAACCTATCATCAAATTGGCCCACTTTAATCTAATTTCAAGTCCCCCCCCAATTCCTCAACTCTCTCTTCTTTTTTTTTTTATATAATAAATAAATTAATTAAAATCTACGGGTTTCTACACCTTTTAGCTCCGATTTTCTAAAACTTATCAAAAACACAACTCGCGCAAAATCAATGTATAAAGGCACAAAATGCACGTATGTGTGATCACAATGAGCGAGATAAGTCCAGATATATACAACATTAGGGGCTTATCAAGCATCCTATCATGTCAAGAGAATGTAGTTACCCTTTGCGTACACTAAAGGCTCACTCCTCCAAATGGTCTCACACACTATCTGCGATGAGATTGACTCCTTCTCTAACACTGTATCCCCCACCGAGCACCTCCGCACCCCAAAAATTGGGATGCACCTCTCATGAATCCGGGATGTGAACAAATCCTACTAGATCTCTATTGCTCAAATTTATCTACTACTCTGACAAGCGCCTGTGTCATTCTCAAACAAGTATCTCCGCACTCCAACTGGGCACAACACTCGAATGAATGTATCCTTGCATGCCAGATCTTTCACGATTGATCACAATCCTGCACCCCTAACCGGGAGTGCCCGCATCCGGGCATCCAAAACCCAAATGCTCATGCCCAATCACAGGACATAATCCGTGATTCCATCTCTCCACACCAACATGAGCTCATAACTGGAAAGATAATCCGCCACCAAAACACAGAAGAAAGAGAATACCATGATGCATCATGTGATCTCCATCTCAATCCCTCTGTTCAAAGCTCCCGTGAACATATCCTGAACAATCAGTTGCATCATCGTTGCTTGCCAGCATGCTGCACACTCCTAATTTGACTCTCAGCGCATCCAGTACCATCCCAGTCACGACACCTCACTACAATCTCACATTTATCCTGTCTGCATCCGCAACGATCGCCATCCCTACTCACGTCACAACAACCATACTGCCTGACCATGCCTGACATCAGCTCCAACTTTCACTGCACTCCCACAAGCCTTTATGGTGGCCCATCATCCAATCCAATGCAGCTCGAACCACAACTGCAAATCCTGATAATAGGTCTTCAAATCCGATTGAACCAGATTGCCT
Organism: Vaccinium macrocarpon; assembly: GCA_022606695.1. Classification (NCBI taxonomy): domain Eukaryota; kingdom Viridiplantae; phylum Streptophyta; class Magnoliopsida; order Ericales; family Ericaceae; genus Vaccinium; species Vaccinium macrocarpon. The sequence continues at coordinate 27,687,182 of CM040181.1, read as the reverse complement.
CCGATCATTATTAACCAACTCTGATCTATCACCTTAGTAAGCACTTGTGCCATCAACTAATCAAATATATCTGCACCCACCAGAAAGAGATGCAAAACTCGAAAGAATGTATCCTTACTCACTAGCTTCTCCGAGTGATAACCACTGCTCAAACGCCGCGAATTCGCAATCATCCAATTACTTCGGTCAACCTCTAATCTCTACAAAGTCCATCCAATACTCCTGGTGTGTAACTCTTCCAATTCCACTCGCCTCTCTTGTCATCAATCCATCACCTATCCACCACTCCTGCCACTATTCTAGTCTCTCGCCACTCTCCATCAACTCTCCTAAGTCTCTTTCTGCCTCCTGGTTCATCCATGTTCCATTTTCGGCTCTCCCAACACCCCCTGGACTCCCATTGGATCTCCCATGGATTGCCTCCGACTCAACAACATCCCATCCAATTGACCTAATCGTGTCGGATCCTCCTCAATCTCACTGAATATGTTTAGGACCGCAAAATTTGACTCAATCACTCAAATCCAAGCCCACCAATGAATCCGAAATCGCCCAATTAGCTAGGAACAAGCCCCCTCACAACACAAAATGCCTCCAAACACCCAAATCCAGCTCAATCTAGCAATAACACCTGCTTCCAAGCCTCCAAATGAAAAATGGAGCATATTGGTTGGATCCAGAACATCAAGACAGTCCAAATCGACTACTCGTACGTGAAGAACAAAGTTGTATAGCTTCTAAAATCATGAAAAAAAACCCAATGAACCATCCTTTACAAGATCAATCTAGACCTCCTGGAACCTTTGACCAACCCCTTTGACCTATTGACCAGCCCTTGAACCTTTTGACTAGAATCTGACCCTTTTGACGTAGCCTCTTGACCCTTTTGAACTGGAATTGGACCCCTTTGAACCTTTTGACCCCTCTCCTAGACCAAAAAAATCAAAAGGGTAATGTGGGTAACTGTTTGAACCCTTGTTGATGTGGCACCACGTCAACATTTACTGATGACATGGCAGTTTGACCGATCCCTGTGGCATCCTCTATGGTAGTACGACATGGCTGTTGACATCACCATCTTCCCTAGATTGCTACACAAAAAACCCTAGATCTTGACCAAACTTGGACTGGCCCTCATGATCACGTTGCAACTCCGATTTTGATGAATTATATATCAAAAACGATTGTCTCGATGAGCTCTATGCAAATATGGTCACAAATTTGAATTTCGACGCAATTTTTTTCCTACTAGTTTCAATCTTGTGCGTTTTAACAGCGTTCCGGTGACAAAATGTGACACTGGACACTCCACTGTGATCGTCTCCTAGAGTAGCACCTATCCCTCAGATAAAAAACAAGTTTCGTTACCTGTTTTGTCCAACCAAAGCTTCAAACAATGCTCCAATGGCCTCCGAGTGATTTTCTAACTGCTCTGCGCTCTTCGGTGCTTCAACCAAAACTTTGATACCAGTTGTTAGGATTCCAAACAACCCATCACATGCATAGAAGCAGTAAAACAAGAGAAAACACAACACACAATATACATGGTTCGACCAAATCAGACCTACATCTATGGGGAGGGGGGGTTTCATTGTGATCTAGAGACAATCCGTGTTCTTGTGTTACATACTCACACTCAATCTCACAATAATGAAATCCTCACAAGTTCTCTCATGTATCTCTCTCTTCGGGGAAAGCCACAACGGGTTCCCCCTCTCATACTCCCCATCTCTCTCTCTACATTATGCTACCACACACATAAACAATGACATATTCGAGTATTTATAGAGTTACACAGAAGAACCCTAATCCACTCCCTCTGGGCCTAAGCCCAATTGGCCCACACGGGGTGGAATCCGACAATATAAACTTGATTATTTTGACTTGCGTGATGAATTTGGGTGGTTAGGCGAATTAAAATGGATATTTGGGTTATGTTTTGGACACTTAGAAAGGACTTTTGAAACCATGGGTTATGGGTGGAGACTTGGAAATCACTTGGGTACATTGAAACTCTCTAAATTCTTCCTCCATGACTTGTATACTTGGACTCGCACATGAATAATCATTTGACATATCTTACCCTCATGTGCATGCATCATATTCATATACCTAGCGTTAGTAGAATAGTTCTCCTACAAGCATGTGTGCTCACCCTATCATTTTAAAGTACTCAGCTTTGATCGTGTATGATTTGGAGTGCATGACTTGGATGATAAACATACATGACATGGAATTATTTTATTCATCTTTTATACATTTAACTTTTCTTTTGGGGAGATGATATTGTAACTCTAATTTTTTTCTCTCTATCTTTTGACTATGGATTTGTAATAACTTATGGGATGCATTTTGATTACACCTTTGGGGCAAGAATGCCCAAACATATGATAGCCATTGGGTTAAGGATGTACTCTAATTATGAAAATCTTTATAATTTATGGAAATCTTTATCTTTTAACTTACTCATTGTTTGAGATTCTTTTATTTATGTTTTATAAAAATGAGGTCGTGACATTAATTCTTGAACATGATTTCTAGACAAAGAATTGTACCTGTGAGACAATGATTCCGAGAGTATCTATATACGGTAAGGTTGTTTGTGAAAGAGAAGCAGTCAAACATGACATGATCTGTGTATGAATTAGAGTCCGCGATTGATGTGCAGAGTTAGCAATCACTACACCTTAAGCATTTCTAAGAGTAGCGGTTGGGCACTCAACAAATCCATCAAGATAACCGAAAAATTCATTGGCTTTCATAACATTTTCTACTTGTATCCTCCAAAGCAGATAATTGGATGCATTTAACTTGATATTAACAAAAGAATGAAATTTAAACACAAGAAATGCTTGCGATGGTGGTAGAGTTACTGCAATTGTAGTCATCTTCTTCACTAACTTTTAGGTTTTCAAAGATTTCCATTCCTGAATGAGTTATTTGCGAACAGATCTTCCAGGATCGTCAAGACTCTAGTCAAAGACACTCTGATACCATGATCAAATGTTGAATTTGACGAAGAAATGTACAGATTTACAATAGAAATGAAATGTAGATAGAGAGAGAAAAGTGTATGTATAACTCTGTTCTTGATTTCTCGATAATTTGCCAAACTGAGAGATACGAAGCTTTTATACTCTCTTAAACCGACTTACTCTCTTAAACCAGCATAAGAACTTGCATAACATCTATCTAACTTCCTTCTGTTACAAACGGAATACAAGCATTAACTTTGGTAATGGAAAAGGCTTAACAGAAATAAAAAGACTTAGCAGAAATATACAACAATGTTATGAGTACACCACATGTGCATCCCAAATGCACACCACCCTGCGGTGGCAAATGAGGAAAGACCCATTTTTTAGGTGAGCCCCACAATGGGCCTCCCCTCATTTGCCACCTCAGGGTGATATGCATTTGGGATACACATGTGGGGTACCCATATCGTTTTCTAGATATATACCATGATCGACTTTAGTGAGTGCGCTTAACAAACACTGACACTTGTACTAACAACTACACAAACTCTATTACATGGGAAATGTAGAGCCACCTATGAGAGTCTCAATATCTCATGTGGGAGAGTTTGTGCAATTATTGGTACAAATGTCAGTGTCTATAACAAACCTCCTATTACAACTTGGGATAATTTTGGTTGGGTAGTCATCCCAACTTTATGACTACGGCGAATACACTATTCGAACAGCATATGTCTCTTTCTCCCTCTCTCGCACGTACGGCATTGTATTCGACTTCCATTTAAACGACTACATAAATAAATGAAGAGAATTGCTTGGACAAGGGGAGGCTGCTTTGTAGCCCAAAACAGTGTCGTTTTCTGGGCAAACCCAAGTGGTTTGTCAAATGCGATCTTGTGGGACGCACTTTCAAGTCTCACACAAAATGATGCAAATGGTTAAATAATTTTAAAATATATTTTTAAGTGGTCTTGCGAAAAATCAGGCCCATAGGATATTTTTACGTAATTGATCTTTTTTGTTTTATTTTCATTCAAAATTTAGGACACCGTAGTTTAATAGCATTTTTCAGAAAAATTATATAATTTTGCGCTTAATAACCCATTGATTTGAACCATAGGTGTTGTAGGGCTCGTTAAGAAGAGCATGCAGTAAAAAAATTATCCTGGTTAGAGATCAATAGGTATAAAAAAACAGATATTTTTAGTATTTTGATACCTATCAATGTCTGAACAAGATAATTTTTTGGATGCTCTTCTCAAAAAATCCTACAATACCTATGGTTTAGATCAATGTATTACCAAGTCCATAATTGTATAATTTTTCTTGAAGATTCTTTTAAACTACGGGATCCTAAACTCTGAATGACAATCAAACAAATTAGATCAATTACGCAAAAATATCAAAGAGACTTGATTTTTTGCAAGACCATTGAATAATTATTTTTAAATTATTTAGCAGTTCAGATCATTTGTATGAGACCCAAAAATGGGTCTTACAAGATTGCATTTGACAAACCACTTGAGTTTGCCAACAAAACGATACTCACAACAGCCTCCCTTGTCCTGTCCGAAGTGCTCTACATATAAACAAGCTTTTCTTATTCGGGTCAATTATTTTGTTATACCAAAAAGGGATGTCACCCACCAGCACAAAATATCGCGCGCCAACATATTTGAACCCTCGTGTGCTTGTTAATGTGACAATAGGTTTCATTGAAAGAACAGGGGAGCCCAAGCGGTAATTAAGGTAATCCATTTATCAGGAACAAGAGTTTTCGGTTCGACTACCAGTGCCGTTTGGTCTGATTTATCCGGAACAAGGGTTTTTGGTTCGACTAGCAGGTTTAATTTCTTGCATGTAAGAAAAGAAGAAAAGGTTTTATTAGTTTCAGATATTATGGATCCCACCTAAAAAATGTGCAAGAGTTATTCGAATGAAGATAAAGTAAGACCAACCGATGCACTTATCACGTCATGTGTTCATTGGATTTTATTATTTGACATTATGAAATTTGGCGAGGATGCACCTGAGACACGAGGTCACGGCAGGGTGACTTCTTAAAATTTTCAAATCTTTTCGGGGATAAATTTTTGCAACTTCAAAAGCATTTGACAAAATGTATAATCACCATTAGTTGACAACGTAGTCAATATACAGATGCCCTACCCCTAATATTTGCTTGTTACAATTTAGTTATAAATTATTATAACGTTCAAAAATAAAAGATTTTGTTTCCAATCCTCCCATTATGTGTCTCTATTTCTTAAGAATTACCGAAAACCATGTGCCTATTTTTATTTGTGTCTGTATTCATAGGCAGTTCTACAACGGGGCACATGGGTTCACATTCCCATTCAAAAAAGTAATGGGTTATGTTGATATTCTAAATATTTTATTAGTTTTGAAGATTTCAAACTAAATTACTGTAAAATCTCGTATATATGTCAAAGGTAAAGGTATACCGATATGTTTTGTATGGGAAGCTTGTTAAGGAAAATTGTCTCACGTTGCTTAGGAGTGGAAGGGTGATCACTTTATATATATTGGGACCTCTCCACTCATTGCCAATTGATTTTGAGATGGATATAAATTCTCCACATGGGGATCACTTTATATATGTTGGGACCTCTCCACTCATTGCCAATTGGTTTTGAGATGGATATAAATTCTTCACATGGTATCGAGTGGGGCCTAATTCCACTCCACATTTAAAAAAAAAAAAAATCACAATCCACGCCCCACGATGACAGACCAGCAAAAAGGCTGCACGATGATAGGACCCAAAAAGTGGCCACACGTGACAGACCACAAATGCGGCTGCACGTGAGGGGGGATGTTAAGGAAAATTGTCCCACGTTGCTTAGGAGTGGAATGGGTGATCACTTTATATATGTTGGGACCTCTCCACTCATTGCCAATTGATTTTGAGATGGATATAAATTCTCCACAAAGCTCACCCTTTTTTACGTATTTGTTTTCAACAGTATAGTAAAAGTACTTTATTTACATCTGTACAAGGTTTACACGGTAACCTTTGATGCTAATTATAATTATTAAAGTGTAGTATTATCTTAATATGGTTGACCTAGGATGACAAAACTTAAGTTTGTGGTTTATAAAGTATCACCAATATTTTAGTCCACTACTCTTAAAGTTCACTACCGTCCACACCTTTCATTTCTCGATCAATTTTAATGACCAGAACTGTTCAATGTTTTTAAAACTTGTTATTAAGGCTCACCACGAGAAATCAAAAAAAAAAAAAAGATCGGGAAGGGCTTCATCCAAGTAGTTTTTGATTAAGTACAGTTTTATCGAAAACTACTTGGATGAAACCCTTCCCAGTCATTGGTTTTTATGATTTCTCGTAGAGACCCTTAAAAACATGTTTTAAACACGTTAGACGGCTTGAATCATCAAAATTTGATCAAAAAATGCTTTGTCCGGACCAGGGGTGGCGGCACCTTGTGCCTTCAATGGTCACATGACCACCCAAAGAAAAACAAATTCCTTGGAATACATGTAGAAATTTTTGGATATTCCATTGTTGAACACCCTACCAAAATTAAATTGAACACCCAAGTCCCAATAAATTAAACATCATGCCCCAAAAAAAATTTAACGCCTCGATTTTGGGAAGCATTAATTAAGATAACTAATTAGAATTAATTTAATAAAGAGTTTCCATCAGAGTACACGTTGGAAAATGTGAAGTGCAACCCATTACAAAATACTTAGTACGGTTTGAGAAATTAATATTTCAAATCCAACTTTAAAAATAAAGGAGTGGATTCTACAAATTAAGGTTCAACTCTGGATTTCACGTCTCCTCCTGAGCCTGGTCTGTCGAAAAATCCTCGGCTCCAAAATAACCGTCTCCTTCAACGTCAATAGTATTTGTTTGATCACAGTCTAGCATAATATGTCCGAGTCGCAAAACAACATCATAGTATTATACCAGGGTCACATGAAGTGTAACACCGTGAGCGATAAATCACTCAATAGCTACTCTAACCCTCTCAACCCTTACTAAACATATAAGTACAACATATAGGATTGAAAAACAATAATTAAATGAATAAGTAGGAAATAATTCATAAAGTATAAATTAAGCACATAGCTGATTTCATTACTAGCCATTAACTTACATGTTCATCTAAGTTCTCAACCTAGAGAACTTTCCTCCCAAATAACCACTAAAGACTATGACCAATTCGTGATATATTCCCCCTTGCTTGCCCTGACTGGGAGCCCCGACGAAACGTATAAGTTACTTACTTAATCTAACCGTCACCCGCCTCACAAGGATGAATTTCCAAGGGACTAACTGTACCACTGGGCTACGAGTGACAACTGTCAGCTTTTATAGGTATATACCTGTGACTCGGTCTATAATACATCCACCTTTTTAATGCCTCAGAATTCAAATGAAGTAATCGTAGATTGTCATATCCTAGGGTTTCGAAATCTTGGTAGCCTGCCAAATATTACTCCAAAATGAAATCACTTGGCTGATTGCCATTCAATAAATCTTGGGGTGACTCCCCAATAATCGATTCGAATTACTTTTCCTATAACCTCATCGTCTATGTGATATCCACGTACAATCAACCAACCCAGGAACCTAGTTGTCCGTTCTAACATTCAACATGTTTATAAAAAGTGCATTTAACAGTAAAAACAAAGTGATAACGATATCACAAGGGTCACAACCGAACATCTCGATTCACAAGTTCACGAAATTCAAGTAATCGAAAACTAGGGGTCTAAACGTAATAAATTCAAACTGCATGGCCAAAAAGTAATTTACTAAACCATTGGAGTCAAAACGTAATTTGAAGAAAGTAAGGGTCACCAACATCATTTTAAGTAAGTGTAAGGGTAATCAAAGTAATTTCACGGTTCTAGGGTCCTTGGCGAAATCTTACTAACTTTGGGGCCTTTTGTAAACAAAACTTTATACAAGGGTAAAATTGTAATTTTTCCACCATGAAGGGTAAACACATAAAGTACTTTAGTTTAGCTAGTTATGTCATAACTTAACTCAAAAAGAAATTCCTTGAATTTTAGTAAGTCCGAAACTTTTATAAGAGTGATAAAAGTAATAAAGGGCAAAACGGTCATTTTACACTATGAAGGGTATTTTAGAAATTTTGATACGCTCATAAACTTCCACGGATGACATTTAATTGATAAAAAATAGGAACATAAATATTTTTGTAGATTAAGTTACATACTTTATAAAACTACACTTTTAACCCTTAAGTTTAATACCAAGAACGAGAACAAGGTTAAACGTAACATAAACACATTAAATCTCATATAAACACTTGAATATGTCCTAATCATGCTTGAGAAGTTAAACACATGAAGCAAAATGAATCTAGGGCTTAATATGCATGAAAAACATGGTTTAGGGTCAAAACTGTCGAAACTAGGAACACAAAGGGCTAAACTGTAATTACAAAATTTAAACCAAAGTTGGAAGGAAAATTTTGTACCGGTATTCCGGACAGGGGATAAGCTAGTCCGGACTATCGTCACAACAAAAACATAGCAACTTGCGTTTTGTTCGGGTTTCGTGAAACCCTTCACCTTGGGCTTAAACCCTTCCACTAAAAACTCCCCATAGGCTATTCTAACACATACAAATGCTTTAGGAATGATTGGGTAAGAGTCTCTACCTTGTTTTGCGAAGATTTGGCGAAAAATGGGTTTTGGCAAAAAACCGGCGGAGGGAGCTTCTTGGGCCTGGTTGGCTTGCTTGGATGGTGAAATGTAGATGCCTAGGAGTGCAATGGATGAACTTATGGAAGAAGATTGAATGGCGTTGGATTTGGAGGTGGAAACCCAAGTTTTGACCTTTTTCTCTCACTAGAACTTGATGGTGGAGTTGGAGCCTTTTTTTTCTCTAAAACTTGGGAGTTTTTGGAGGAAGAAGAATGAGAGAGTTGTGGGTGGATTTGATGATATTAGAGAGTGTAGTGATGGGTTTTGGTGGAATGTGGTGTGTAGAAATGGTGAAAGTACAAGGGGTGGTTTGGGAGGTGATGGGGGAGGTTGAGGGAGTGTGAAATCAGTCATGGGGAGAGTGAGGGGGCTGATTTTCTAGTGTAGTGTGGTGTTGGATTGATTTGGAAGATCGTAGTGGGGTGGTTGGTGGAGTGTAGAGTGAGTATGTATGTGCAAAGTACATATATGCACACATGTGTGTGTATGTGCACCGGTATTACTTGCGTATTGTAGGCACCCCGATTTTGACCCGAGAAACTTATCAAGCAATCCCGATGATGAAACGGACCAATTACGACTACCCGAAACTAGTGAAAATGACTTGAACTTGATCAAAGTCAACCAAACATTACCCAAACAATGAAAACAACCCAAATCAACCCAAGCATCATTAAACCAAGAAAAACCATCAACCTGCCACCAGTAACCTTGAGCGCTCAACGCTGAGGAGAACCTTGAGCGCTCAAGCTTACATCTTTGAGCACTCAACTCGATTCCCAGTCAGGAATCTGCAGAGTATCTCATCATGAGATTTCATGCAGGGAAGAGCGTCTAACCACCTGTATACATCTTATACACATATAATACATCCTACATTGCCCTAATCTACCCCTAAATCTACTCCTAACCCATTTCAAATACAAAACCCACTCTTTCTCTCTACACTTCCCTACCACTCACTCTCTATAAAAAACCACTCACCACCCCTGGTTTCCAGGTTACCAACTTTGATACTGCAGCTCTCAATTCCCCCAGAAAACATCCTCTCCCTCTCTCTCTTTACAAAACCACTCATTCATCATCCAAACCACTCATAAAAACCACTCTTCAAACTCTAAATTCAATCATTGTTCATCAATCCATTTTATACATTGTCTCATCTACCTAGAATACCAACCAAACGTCCATAATCATCTATCATCAAAGCCCAAAATCAAGTTCAAGTTACAATCACTTTCAAAAAGGTAGTTAAATATGTGAAAATCTCACTATTTTGGTCATTCTGAGGAAGACCAGTAGGTCCAAGCAAGCTTTCTATACTTGCATTGGGCTTATAGGGTCTGAAATAACTGAACAAAACACTTTTTAAATTTACAGTTATAATAGGGGTTGAGCACTCAAGCCTCAGGCCTTGAGCGCTCAAACCCAGTTCTGGGTGAATCACTGTTTTGCTAATCTTTACACTATTCACTGGTTTTGATCATCATTAAATGGTGAAATATGTTCATATAATTCTCAAAACAATTTATCTCCATCTATAAAGTGCATGCATGAGTATTGATCATCTATTTTCATGATGATCAAACATCAAAACCTTTGAAAATCTTAAATTTGAGTGCAAAACAGTGACTATCCAACTTCATAAATCTTTATTTTGTGCATTTATGGTCCTGAGAAATTATCAAAATTCATTTTCAAGTCAAAACCAGAAAGCCATATGATGGATTGAGTGCTCAATGCCTTTCCTTTGAGCGCTCAATCTGTTTTTGGTTCATTTGTTGATTGCTGGTTGTTTCGATGATGGATCATGTTTAAACTTCTTTCTGGTGTGTGTGAGTTGTTGTATTCATGCTTATGATCTGATTCTCTCCTTCATGTTTAATTTCTTGCGTTTCTCTTTTATATTCATGGCTATAACCTCCCTTTTCTCGTCCTTTGTAAGATCAAACATTTAATTCCCAGCTCATATTCTTCTGAAAAATGTTTTATTAAAGTTTGATCTTGTCAAGAATGAGAAAAGAAGCTGCAAAAAGGGTCAAACTCACAAAAGCCAGAAACTGGTTTGAGTGCTCAATCAATGAGCCTTGAGCGCTCAAACAGGTTTGGAAGGTTGAGCGCTTAAGTCATCACCTTTGAGCGCTCAATCCCTATTTTGGGATCCAAATTGCAAGTCAGTTTATTAAGTCTCATGTTCATAATTTCTTGAGTCGTTGTACAGTTTCTGTTGTAATTTATTGCTGTGAATATTTGTAGTAATTTTCTTTATTGTTATCATCCTTTCTCATGTAGATCACGAGCACAAGCATCCACCATTGAATCATATCTTTTATATATTGTTGTTAAGTGATCCCCATCCCCGATTCCCTATTTTTGTGAATAGAATTAAATTTCAATCATTTTCAAAATCCCACGAAATATCAAGTAGAGGCCGATTCACGGACTGGGCGAGAGGGGTGCCGTAAAACCCTTCCCCTTTCGTAACCAAACCCCCGGATCCGAGAAATTTTTGATTCCGCCATGATCAGTGAAATCTTTTTCAAATGGGCAAACGAGTCATATTTTAATCGGTTTCTCGGGTTCGGACCTCAAATCCGGGTGACGACTCTAACAATCACAATCTTTTCAAATGCAAAACAGAACCATATCCGCGGGCTATCCTCATGAATGTGTATAATTACGTATGAAATGAATTTATAAAATGTAATGCTAGTGATTACAATGTAAACGTGCCTAAGGGTCGGATTTGTAGTAATTTGGAAGTATTAGGGTATAAACTGTAGTAATTGTAAATTAAGGGCCCTAAATGCAATTAAAAAATAAATAACGAAATTAAAGTAATTAAAATAAAATTAAATAATCCTAAATTTTATTAAAATTTTTGGATTATTACAAAAAATGCCCAAGTATTGAACACTTGGGCCAATAAAAAAAACCTGAGTTCAATTCAAATTGAAACCCAAATAATTAAAGCCCAAATAAAAATAAGGTAAGTGAATGATAGGCACGCAATATCGTAGATATAAGTGTCTAAATAGGGTAGTTTTAACACATTGTTATCTAATTTATTCCCTATTTTTCATTTGATGCATTGCTTTGGTATGTTTTTACGTTTTTGTTAATTTTCAGGAAAATAAGGCTGTTTTAGCAACAAGATTGGATTGCAGAGACTTGAAGGCCGAGATAGAGTTAGAGAACCTGAGGAAAGTCGTGGAGACTAAGTGTTCAAGGAAATTATTCAAGGAAACGAAGAAATGACATCAGGAGCGCTACCCTATTTCTCTAGAGCGCTCAAAAGTGGCTCAAAAGGGCTTGCGAAGTGAACAGAGCCTTGGGGAGCGCTACACCTAAAGTGGTGTAGCGCTACCGCAGGGTTAAAGGTCAACGGTCAACTTTGAGGGTCAAGGGTCAAACGGCTCTTAATGGGTTAGGTAGGGCTACACCACTTTTGGTGTAGCGCTACCTCGGGCTTATCGGCCTTAATGGGTTAGGTAGGGCTACACCAATTTTGGTGTAGCCCTATCGAGAGCTTATCTCGGCTATGGAACGGTGCCGTTTTGGTCTTCGTGCAACACAATGCCGATTTGTTTTAGGATTTTAATTGTAAATTAAAGGGGATTACTATAAATACCCTCTTAACTCGATTTAGGGTGAGAATCCACATTCATAATCTAGATCTATTTTTCATAACTTTGCGGCGGCAGCTCTTGTTCTTATTTTTCATATTCGAGTAGAGTTTAGATTTTCAGATTTCTAGTTGCGGATCAATGTTTCGTCGTTAATAATAAAGTTTAATCCCTTCTCGCAATTTGTGGTATCAATTTTTGCTTTTATTTCCTTTATTTTAATCATGTTTAGATCTAAGGTTCCTAATTTTATCATTGCATTCTTAAGCATAATGAGCGAGTAGTTGAATAGAGTGCGGCCGCGGGACGATGGCGTTCCGTGGTTAGTCTAATTGATGTTTCACGTCGGGACCGAATTAATTCAATTTTAAGCAGTTTTAGGAAACGAAACTTTTCTAACGAACAAAACCCAGGCATCGCCGGATTTCGACTGTGCACGAGAACTGGTGACAGGTGGTGCACATTTGTTAGGGAACATTTTCTAATTCTAAAATCAATAGATTGAATCATTGTGGTCCAAGTAAACATTGGTTAGATTAGCTGCGAGTGCTGAGTTCCCACGGTTGCTCCCTCTTCTTTAATCTGTCATAGTCAATTTCATTAATTTTAATCAGTTAATTAACCAATTTGAACAAGGGGTGGCTACTTGAGAGCCAGTTTAAAATTGAAGCCAACACTTTTGAGTCAAACACCGTCAGACCGTCTCTGTGGTTCGACTTCGGTACTTCCAGATTTATTGTGCTACACTGGTCGAAAGTCCTATGCAGGGATGCATTTTTAGTCTAATTTATAAACACCCGGTCGGTCAAGCAATGAAATACCGTAAAAGCTACTAGATTGATGCGTCGGTTTAATCTTTAGTGGTTCAATAAGCACAAAAATTGGTTGGAATACAGTATTGTAAAGGATGCATCGTTTTGTCTATGTTGTTATCTTTTTCGTCCCGATTCGAGTAAGCATAGAGGTGATGCTTTTGTTATGGAGGGTTTAGACTTTGGAATAGAAAAGAAAAGTTTCAAATCCATGTTGTTTTTGGTCGGCATTGTTTATACTAATGGATTTTTTTTGTCTATATTAAGTTGTGGTTTATAGAGGTAGTAGACTATAAAAATTTATGAACACCCTTAGAAAAATTTCTGGAGTCGCCATTGGTCTAGACAATCTCAGACTGTGACAATCCCTAATTGGAAAGTTCCTCTATAAAGCACAAACACTGAATTAAATTTATAGGTCGGCTTTTATTCGTATTCGTATCCATATCTCATGAAATATACCATGACATGCATCCGATGACCTTATTAATTTCCGTTATAAATTACCATCCAGTGGTAATTAAAATAAATAATCACACAAGGTCGGCACATAAAATTCTGTTCACACATCCTACTAAAACTAGTGACAAAAACCCTGCTTTAATTTCCAATCTCCATATTAACAACCCTCCCTCTATATAATCTCTTCTTAATAATCATTGCATCCACCCTAACCCCTCTCTCTCTCTCTCTCTCTTCATAGTTAGCAGGCCATTTGAAATTCTTAAACACTGTAAAACAGAGCAAATTAAGATGGGCAAAAAGAGAGGAAAAGGAACCAAATTCAAAAGATGGTTCAAAGCACCCTTTCGATGGCTAATCAAGGCCAGGGAATATTACGTCCGGACGATGTTGGATTGTTCGGCACGTTTGGAGAGGTGCGGCGGCACAACGGGCCTCTACGCCGCTGGCCAATTCTCCACTGTGCCTGACAGTTTCAGTTTCCAGTACTCCTCAAGAAATTCCACCCAAAATGAAGAACTAATGGAACTCCTGAGGGCTGCTTCCGCTCGGAATCCGACCGACAGGGTTGATCAGCCCAGGATTCTCCCGCCGTCGTCGTGTGCGAAATCACCGGCAGGTGGAAGGTGCGGTGCGTGGAGGAGGGCGAGGGTTGGAATTGAGACGATTGAGGAAGAGAGATCTTGTGAGTTTGGGGAAGATGCAACGGTAGACACACGAAATGGCTGACGCAAGATTGTACCTAGTGAGAGACTAAACTGCATGTATTTTTACAGTGGTGATAAAATTGTATTCTATAAGAATATGTATTGCTATATGCTAGGTCCGAGCGTCATTTCTTTTTATTCATGTTACCCAAATACGATTGGTAATTTGAAACTTTAGGAAAATTTTTGCACACACATAGAAACTTAAAGAAATAATTTTTTTTTTTTTTCATTTAAGGAACTTGTAGGGACAAATCTCATAGAACTTTTTTCAAATAAATCAGAAAATTTGACAAAATCTAATATTGTATGTGAAAATATTTGAAGTTGTATAAAAGTCCGAATACCCGACACCCCTTGTGTCCACCGCCGGAGACATGGCGAATATCTATGGGATAAGCAGAAACAATGCTTTTGCAAAGAGGGCTAATTTACTTCTCTTTTTTTTGTTTTTACGGCAGTGAGGGCTAGGCATCTGAGGGGTGGCTTTCAGTTCAAAAAAAGGAAAGGAAAAATGCTAACATATGAGATGAGAATCACTAATATATATTTGAGTTTCATGCAATACAAAGTGATATCGCATGCACTAATATTTGTGTTCATGTAGTAAAAGATGACATAAGAATCACAGTTATTTGTTGTACATATTTAATAATTACTATATTCAAATGCGGGCCAGGTCGGCGAGGCACCAACATCCCCACATAATTATAAAATTTTAAAAATGATTTTATATAGTAATCAAAATAGAAATGAATATGTCTCTAATATCATCGAAAAAGTCAAATTGGTACTAAATATAAATAATCTCACATTAATCTTGGAAAGTCATTTTAATCTTTCCTAAAGCGTATCCAGAGATTTTTGGGTGAAACTTGGTGACAGAAATACCAAATTCTTCTAGATTTCTGCCAATAACAGATTCAGAAAGAACTTAACCGGTTCAATTAGAAGTAATCGAAGTCTTGTGGAGTCTCACAATCTCATCAAACAAGCTGCAAAGGATTGATGATTGTTATCTTATCTTCATCTGAGTTTTGCCTCTTTTGTGTAATTTGTAATCAGGCATCTTGCCGCTTATCTTCTTTTTTTGGTTTATCAACCCTTGGTTGATGTCATTCTCTTCTCCCTCTTTTCCCTCGATGTACCCTTATCGAGTTTCAATATATTCTCTTCTTTTACTGATTAAAAAAAAAACCGTATCCAAAGATAAATATGTTTTTAATTTTGTTACTAAAAAGAAAAGAACATAACAATTCTTTTCCCTATACTTTGGCAAAAAAATTTAAACTGTTTTATTTATTTATTTGTTTTGTCTTTATTAAAAAAAATCACATTTTTTAATTTTGTGTCAAGTTTCGTAGCTTAGTGGTTCCTCATGACAAGAAGAATCCAAAATGTTAAAAATAAAATTATTGTCAAAACTAATTTTTTTAATAAAGCTGAAAATGAACCATTTTATTGGATTAATTTTTGCTTTATTCAAAAAAGATTTAGTTTTAGTATATATAAGGGCACTTTTAGAAATATCAGAAGTAGAATACCACCTCCTCCTTCTAATAGTAGTAAAGATATAGATTTGTTCATATTTTTCATAACACAAATAGAAATATAAAAAATTAGTCTAAGGTCCACTATAGACATTTGGACCAAGACCCATGCTTGACCAAATCCTAGACCTAAATTAATGGGTTACCCCAAGCATAGGGCTGAGACCGGTGTAGCAGAATACCTGGTAAGACTGGAATCGAATCCACAGGGACGGTGGAGAGTGCTTAACTAAAAATTCGGGTTGTGAGATTTAAAACAGCTCGTAGGTAGCCACCCCTTCTAATATGATGGGAAGAATTAACAAAACTTAAATAAATTTGGTTTTCCTTAAATTATTCAAAAAGGAGGTACGGTTGTAGGGTTCCTAACACCAGTACCAGGCCCAGACATTTCCGCTCCATTCAGTGTTCTAAAGAAAACATTTGATTTTAGAGAGAAAAAGATACCCCGGAAGATGCGAATCCTTGTGGTTGCCGTTTACCCATGTACAACGAAGAACGAGTTTTGGTCCCCCGTTCCCAGTGTTAAAAGGGCTCCAACAATGCCCGGATTCGTCCAATGGAAGTTCTTTAATAACCTAAAATTGTTTTTTTTCATTATTAATTTTGAAGATAGGAGCAAGAACATACCCAGCCCTGGCCACGGCATGTTAATCACCCCGCCACCATACCTACACGACTACTCACCCATCATCTTGTTAAAAGCAGGAATAACATTAAACCTAGATCTAAACATGCTTCAAACAGTTGAAATAAGGAAAAGAAAATGGAAAAACACGATACCACAAAACGCGGAAGAAAAGACAGATTCAATAATTGAGGAAGATCAAGAATTCAATGCATGAAAGTGCTAAGGAACTTGAATCTAAAAATCACCCTGAAAACAGCAACCAAAGTTAAGAAAATAATGCACAGGTTCTCAATTCTGGAACCCTAATTATGAGTTATAAGAGGGTTTTTATAACCCTCCTAGTTACAATTAAAAATCGGAATAAAACATAAAATCCTTTGCGTGAAGACCAAACGTTGTCGTTTCACTGCTAAATTAACCAACTGGTAGCGCTACAATGAAAATGGTGTAGCATTACCGCTTCCCTTAACTTGTGCCTTTTTGTGCCAATCTTGAGCGCTCCAGAGAAATAGTGTAGCGCTCTCGATGGTTTCAAGTATTTCCACACGAAATCAACTTCAACACTTAGTCTCCACAGCTTGCTCACTCTCGAACTTCCATCACGGCCTTTACGGGTACCTTCCATTAGCGCCAGAACACCTCAATTCCCTGCAAATCAAACACAACACAAAATCCAACCACGTGCACGCATCAAATGGAAAATGAGGATTAAATGCACGTCTAATGCGCTAATTCTACCCTACTTAGTTGCTTATATCTGTGATTTTGCGCGCCTATCACAGCCTCCAACTTGAAGTTTGCTAGTCCCGAGCAACGAAAAGAATAAAAATAAATGAAAGGATAGATGTTTTAAACCCTCGAGCGGCCCCGGTGGGACAAGTGAAGTCTCGTGAGGGTTTTCAGCAGTTATCACCCACAAAACACAAAGGACTCGGACACTTCAAATGCGACTCAACCCAATCAATAACCTCTAAAAACACTACAATAACTGTCAAGCATGTCAAATGCAAGATATTTCATCCATGGATAAAGTTAAACAAATGAACTCCATATCAAACTTAGCACAACAATTAATCCTCTCACCTACGATCGGATAGCGAATTTTCAAATGACATGCGTGAATGAAAAGCCACATAAAGAAATTTACCAATCTTGAGAATAGTCCACACACCGTTGATAGCCCAGTGTTTCTTTAAGCACCCTCCTTCTTTCTCTTTCTTTGTTTTTCTCTCATGGTCGTGCAATGCCAGATCTCTCGGGCTTTCTAGTTGACTCTTTAGCGAGCTTTGGGTCGGCTATCCCCAAGTCAAGCGGCCTTAAAGCACATGGTTGTAAGAGATCCCTACGGACTTAATTGCTCAAGTCAAAAAGACTTTATTGAGATCCAAGTTAACAACATTTAGCGATACTTTCACAAGGTCTATCCATCTTTTGACGCGAACAACACGGTGGGAGCATACCCCGATTGCCCGGTAACGACTCAATGGACGCCCGGATAAGCATTAACAATATAGCACACATAGCTCGTTCTTTCTTTCTTTTTTCTCTGTTTTTTTTTCTTTTTTTTAGAAGAAGTTCCACAAAAATCCCATCAAACAAGTTAACACCTACAAGATTACCAATGACACATGAACCGAACTTGAGACCGACAAATCATCAAGTGGGACAGTGTGTGTGGGAGCATGCTTTCAAGTGACCAAACGCTATCCAACTATAGATGATACAGGCTAATCGAGTACTTCTTCAACATCATGTTCACGAGCTTAAGTCTATTCATGAAATCATATCAAGACTCTGACTCGCATAACAACCACTATAGTGCTAATTGACAGTCATCAACCAAGAATAGTTACACCGGAGCATCCAAATTCTTTTTTTTTTGTTGCTAAAAACATGTACAAAGTACACCCTCCCCCCAACTTAGAACGTGCTATGTCCTCAGAGCATGAAGACAAACATAGAAATGGAAAAACAAGGGAAAGAGATGGATCGTCGGATGGCAGCCAACCATCATGAACCCGACCGATGTATGGGGAATTTACTGTCACCATTGCATTTCGTCATCGGAACTACTTCCAAGATCTGCTCCTTCGGACCTAAAGAGGTCAACAGCTAGTCACACAGAGTCACGCCGAAGCTTTATAGAACTTACAATCGCCACATTTCGTGGCACCCCTGCTCGAGGCTCCTGAATGCCGCACTCACTCCGGCGAAGAGGCCCAAACTACCAAGGCTGGTGTGGTAGCATGCTCGTCCTGCAAAAGACTTAAGAACCAACTACCTACTAGACAACAAATGACATCAGTAACACCCGCTCGTGGAAGCCGGGCCACAACAAGAAATAATGAATATAAAAGAACACCACTAGACATTTACGTAGTCTCACGTGTCATACTTTTCTCCCCATGTCCATTGAATGAGCGAGAAATGGGTGGCTATACAAGACCAACAATTCAAAAACCCTAAACTTAAAAGATTTTTTTTTTTTGAAAATTAGAAAAAAAGACATGAAAAATACATAAATCGCCCTTACTAACCGGAGCTGGGCACATGATCCTTATTTTAATAGCAGCGTGTGAAGCTATAAATACCCAAGTCAATGACGGGTACCCCTATTGCTAGGAGTCGGGTCCACACTTAATGAAGAGCATCATACGCGTGAGCTACCCGTCAAAACATAGCCCAATGGCTAGACAACGGAAGTATCTGAGTAAATTGGATCAACTAAGTCCTGCTCAGGTTCACCTACGTCTATTATGTCTAAACATGGTTTAAGACGTTGGCCATTAACTTTGAAAATATGATTGTGCTTAGGATCGCAGAAATCTATTGAACCGTTCAGGTAAACCTCATGGACTATATATGGCCCATCCCTGCGAGACCTCAACTTACCACGAAATAAGTGAATGTGTAAATTATACAATAAAACTTTCTGCCCAACACTAAAGGCTTTGCGCTGAATATTCCTATCATGGTACGCCTTAACCTTAGCTTTATAAATGCTAGTGCTTTCATACGCATCATTCCTAATTTCCTCAAGCTCACACAGTTGGAGCTTCCTATAGGCACCTGCCTCTGGCAAACTTGCGTTCACCGTTTGAATGGCCCAATGGGCCTTATTCTCCATCTCCACGGGCAGGTGACAGGCCTTACCATAAACAAGCCGATAAGGTGAAACACCTAACATGGTCTTGTAAGCAATGCCGTAGGCCCACAACGCATCAGTCAGCCGCTGGGACCAATCTTTCCTACTCGGATTTACCATTTTCTCTAAGATCCCTTTAATTTCTCGATTGGCCAACTCAGCCTGGCCATTGGTCTGAGGGTGATAGGCTGTAGACACCTTGTGAGAGATGCCATACTTCCACATCAATGCCTCAAAGGACCGATTACAAAAGTGGGTGCCCTGAACCGAGATTATGGCACGTGGCATGCCAAATCGCGATAAAACATTACTCTTCAGAAAATTCAAGCACCACCTTTGAATCACTGGTCCTAGTGGGAATTGCCTCTACCCACTTTGACACATAATCCACTGCCAGGAGGATGTACTCAAAACCATGTTACACCGGAAATGGGCCCATAAAATCAATGCCCCAACAATCGAAGACCTCCAACACATAAATATTTTGGAGGGGCATCATATTTCACGGGCCGACTTTGCCTAACTTTTGGCACCGGTCACACACTACAACAAAATTAGTCTATCTCGAGGAAAAATAGTGAGGAAATTTGATTTCATCGCTAAAGCCCTGTCAATGGCGAGGAAAAATAGAATTTGTCGCCGAATTGAAATAAGGTGATAAAATTGGCGAGGAAATTATTTTTCCTCGCCCAAAGACCCATTATAGCGACAAATTTACATTTTTCCTCGCAAAAAATAATTCCGCGAAAAATGTCCAGTACCGCCAATTTTTTTGGACACAAAGGCGAGGAAAACTTTCCTCGCTAATTCTGTTTAATTATAGGCGAGGATTATTTTTGTCGCCCTTCAACTACTTACAAAAGCAGTGTTACTTGGCGCGGTTTGCAAAAAAATCAAGCGCTTTGGCGGGATTCCAAATATATTTGGCGAGGAAATAATTCCTCTCTAAAATTACAAGGGTAAAATGATGTCATTAGAGAGGATTTAACTTTAGCAAAAAATGTGAAGTCCCAATTACTCCGTTTGTGCTTCCTATGCGTGAACTGCTCTACTACCCAATGCAATAGAAATCCAACAATCTCTCCCTCTTTGTTGTGCAAATCTGTCCTTCCCTCACTTCTTCAACAATTTCTCTCCAAGCCCTCTCTTTCTTTGCTGAAACATCCACTGCAGTAGCTCAAACCCTAACTTCTGAAGTCAACGATGTGGGCTGCAACGGGAGCTTCGTCTATTGAACAATCTCATAAATCAAGGTATATCTCCACCAGTCTCTTATCCTATGATTCCTTTCTCTTGATTTGTAAGCTAAAGTGTATTTTTTTTTGGGAAAATATTTCATCTACTTGGTTGAAGTGAAAGTCTGTAGCAGTTGTTCACGTCCTCGCTCTTACACTTTTAGCTTCTTTTGCAGCTTTGTAGCTCTCAGTTCAGTTGGACGCCACTAGGACCCCGATTTTGGGGATTAGCTTAAAAAATTGTTTTATGATTACCAATTTGCTTTACAATTAGTTTTTTGAGTCTCACGGGAACAACGAAGAGCTTAAAATACTCTAAAATGCTCTGACTTTTGGGGATGAGTATTCTATTGTATGTATTTGTGCTATTGTTTGTATGTTTGTTAGTTTTTTTGGAACAATGTTATGGGTACACCACTTGTCTATCCTAAATGCACACCATCCTGATATGGAAAATGAGAAAACGCTCAATGTGGGGCTCGCCCAAAAAATGGGCTTCTCCTCATTTGCCACGTCAGGGTGATGTGCATTTGGGTGCATAAATGATATACCCATATCATTTTCCATTTTTTTGTCATTCTCACTGCTTGAGTGATAAAAAATGACGTTTCTTTATTTTTAATGAAGAACAATTGGCCCTGTCTGACTTTTATTACTTTTGCATGTAGTTTGTCTTTGACTAAATTTTCACTCCATGTTTCGTAATTTGTTTCTTTTTTAGAAATAGTACCCTACGATTATACTTTCTGAAAAAATATTTAGCTACGAGACAAGTAAATAAGGTCCAAGCGGGTAATTATCTTATATATTTCGTCTATGCAAACATGTTGAAATCATTTGTATTTTTATAGGGATTAGGACACATCAGTAGGCTTCGTCTTCAACTACCGTGCCTTTGCCCTCCAATACCAAGTTTGATGCTTTGAGTGAGCTCTCTCTACCTCTATCTCCCCCTTTCATGTTGTAAGCTTTGTATATGCACACATATTCATAAGCATGGATAGGATGACATTTAGGTTAAGACAAATGGATGGGTGGGATAAAAGGTAAATTTGTTGAGATTTTATTTGTAGCATTGAGATTCTTAAAAATTCCATCTAGATTTCTAGATACTCACACATCTTGCAATATAATATTTTTTTATTCAGCTCCTTTTTAAGAATAGTAAGCTTGAATTTCTCACTTGTAAGCTATCATTAATAAATTATGTCTGTCATTAGACATGGACAAGAGCTGGATGGCATTAGCTAGGACTGCGATGGGAGAATGAGTTAGCCGTATCGTGATGGTGTAATCTCATTTCTTCATTTTGCTATGAAAGTTGCGGACCCACAAGGGTATATTATGTGCCCATGCACGAAGTGTGTAAACTATTGTCGGCTATTGACTAAACATGTTCAAATACATTTGCTCCAGTATGGTATCATGCAAAGCTACACTATTTGGCATATGCACGGAGAACCTCGTATGTCAAATGAGGTTCATCACCACTATGAAATGGCTGACTAAACATGTTCAAATCCTAGTTGTTGTTGCCTTTACTATTTGGTTTTCATAGTTACTGTTGCATTCATTATTACGTTTGCGATTGCTTTTCTTCTAATTTTCCTTTTTTTTGTTGTACCATTGTCTCATGCTTAAATGCTTGGGACAGTAATTTGACACCGGATCGCCAAGATTTAAGTTTCTACATGTTATTTTGTCGCGTTTCAAAAACTGCATGTGTTGTTTATATCGAACTCCAGAATGTTGAGGAAGTTTGAGATTGTGGATTGTGTTAAATTTCGGTGGTTTCATTTATAGAACTCTAAAATGCTTTTCTAGGTTGAACTGCGGTTTCAGGGTTTGTGAAACTATGTGATTATTTGATTGGTTGCTTACTTCATTTTCAACTATTGCGGATACTCTATTCAGGATCCGTGAGATGTTTGGACTTTACTTTTTGTTCTATTGAAATTGATTGGTTTCAATGTCATGGAATTTAGTTTGATTTATAGGTTCACATTGGTTGAAACTTGAAAACCCTGTGGAAATTCTTCACTTTTTAGTTTTTGTGATCCTTGCTATATTTCGTAGGATACGTAGCTTCTTATTGATTTGCAATTGCCTTTTTACTGCCACTTCTTCAAGTTACTGGGTCAAAACAAGGTTCTGGATACCTTATAGATAAAGGGTACCTTTTTTTTCTTATTGGTGAAAAAAACTAAAGGGTACCTTTTTTTCTCATTATCTATGAGAGGGAGATTACCCACATGCAGTTCGGTTAGAACAAGCAGAGAGACCAAGGGGAGTTCAGTCCATATATCCAATAGTTGAGGGCAAAAGACACAAGGAAGTTTAATCCCACGGGATAGGATTATGAATACCTAATCCCTTTAGGTACTGTTAATCCACCCAATTTGGGGGGATTTGAAGCCGATGGGACTATTAGTTCTTACTTCTTTTCAAAACAACCATAGTATTAATGGTCCCACTTCCTTACTAGTCCAATCTCACCCTCTAAGAGGGTTATTAAACATGGCCTCAGGCCTTGTACCTTATTAAGTTTTTCAACTTATTGTTGGTAGACTAAAAGTGCAAAAAGTTCAAAAAAGTTATGTGAAACAACCCTTAAGGAAAGTTTGTTGCAGATTGCTTGTGCTAAATTCTGATTCTTAACCTACTTCTTGTTATGGCAGTGGGTTGAGGATTGCTGCAATACATGATTGTTTTATATACACATATATATATTAAATGTAATGTACTTAGAAACATGTATTTTGCTCATTCAAATGTTATTTTTTTGCCTTGGTAGTGTGTATGAAGTGATCACTTTTTGGAGCTCGTGGACTTGCAAGAGATGATGTGGCAACAAGGGTACAATGCAAATTTTGCACGCAGGTGGTGCAATATTTTGATTAGGGCCTTGATGCTTTTTGAGAAGGCTATAGCATAAGTTGTAGTAAACTTTATCTTTTGTTTTTAGGGCCTAAATTTTACTTTGACGATTAGTTTTGATGGTTTGAACCATGATTAGGTTTTATGCATCAGCAATGTTGTATTGTTTTGACATTTTGTTTAAGAAGAAAACAGGTGGATGTATGTTATACACTTTTTGGTTGTCAATAGATGAATTCTATAAATTAGTAGAGAATGTGTGGAAGAAAACCCGTAGTAGAGAAATTGTTTTGTTCAATATATGTATCAATCATTAACGAGGAAATTTTTTGTCTCTAAAAGTTTTGACCCTAATAAATTTTCCTCGCCTATGGGCTTCATTAAACTAGCAAGCACTATTTTGGCAACAAAAAATATTAAATTAGCGAGGAAAAAGTTCCTCACAAATTGTCCAAATTTTGGCGAGGAAAAATTTCCTCGCTAATAGTCCCAATTTTTGGCGAGGAAATTTTTCCTCGCTAATAGTCCCAATTTTAGCGAGGAAATTTTTCCTCGCAAGTTGTACAAATTTGGTGAGGACAATTTTCCTCGCCAATTATCCCGATTTGGCGAGGAAAACTTTTTTTCCTCGTGTTAGGCTTTTGCGACACAGTATAGGCGAGGAAAAGTTTCCTCGCCAAAAGCTTTAGCGACGAAAAATACTACTTTGGCGACGAAATTTTTTCGTCGGGATACCACGATTTTGTTGTAGTGACAAGACTTACAAAAACTGTACGCATCCTTAAATAGGCTTGGCCAAAAGAAGCGACATTGTAGCACCTTGGCGGTGGTTTTCTTGGCGGAAAAATGACCGCCACACGCCTTTGAATGACAAAACTCTAAAATTCCCCTCTGATCAACCTCGGGAACACAACGATGCACTATCTGGTCCGCGCAGTACTTGAACACATATGGATCATCGAAAATATACTGTCGGACCTCCCTTAAGAATTGCTGCTTTTCAGGTGTAGTCCAATAGGGTGGAATCTGTCCAGTCGCCAAATAATTGGCTATATCCGCAAACCATGGGCACGTAGTAGCAGCGAACAACTGCTCATCAGGAAAAGTATCTGTTATAGGAAGATGAGAAGTGGGGTCCTCAAACTCCAGACGAGTCAGGTGATCGGCCACTACATTCACTACCCCTTTCTTATCCTTAATGATGAGGTGGAATTCTTGCAGCAAAAGAATCCACCAGATAAGGCGAGCCTTCGCATCTTGTTTGGTGATCAAATACCTCAAGGTCGCATAATCAGTATACACCACAATCTGCGAACCCACCAAGTAGGATCGAAACTTATCTAAGGCAAACACCACCGCTAACAATTCCTTCTCAGTGATGGTGTAGTTAATTTGTGCCTCATTAAGCGTTTTGCTTGCATAGTAAATGACACAGGGATCTTTCCCTCGCCTCTGACCTAAAACTGCCCCGACTGCATAGTCAGACGCGTCACACATCAGCTCAAATGGCAAACTTCAATCTGGGGGCTGAACGATTGGCGAAGTAGTAAGACTCCGCTTCAACTTCTGGAAGGCCCCCTCACAAACGTCAGACCACACAAAGGGTGCGTCTTTCGCTAACAACTGACACAATGGCCGAGAGATGGCGCTGAAATCCTTAATAAATCGCCGGTAAAAATCGGCGTGACCTAGAAAAGACCGGACATCGTTGATAGTTTTTTGAGTGGGAAGATTCGCAATTAAGTCTATCTTCGCCTTGTCCACCTCAATACCCTTAGATGAGACAATATGTCCCAAAACAATTCCTTGGGTCACCATGAAGTGGCACTTCTCCCAATTCAGCACAAGTCGCTTCTCCTCGCACCTTGTCAAGACTTTTCCTAAGTTCTCGAGACATTCGTCAAATGAATCCCCAAAAACTGAAAAGTCATCCATGAACACCTCCATAATCTTCTCTACCATATCGCTAAAAATTCCCATCATACACCTTGAAAAGGTGCCGGGAGCATTACACAGGCCAAAAGGCATGCGACAGTAGGCAAAAGTACCATATGGGCACGTGAATGTGGTCTTTTCCTGGTCCTCCTTGGCTACCTCAATCTGATTGTAGCCAGAGTATCCATCCAAGAAACAATAGAACGCTCTGCTCGCAACTCTCTCCAAAATTTGATCAATAAATGGGAGGGGAAAATGATCCTTCCAGTGCTCGCGTTGAGCTTCCGGTAGTCAATGCAAACACGCCACCCGGTCTGCACACGGGTTGGCACTAGCTCACCCTCCTCATTCCTCACAACAGTCACTCCCGCCTTCTTAGGCACAACCTAAACGGGACTTACCCACTCGCTGTGGGCAATCGGGTAAATGATACCCGTATCTAACATTTTAACCACCTTTGTCTGAATCACCTCCTTCATATTGGGGTTAAAATGCTGCTAAGGTTGCCTAGAAGGCTTCACATTCTCTTCTAGAAAAATGCGATGTGTACACACCGAAGGACTAATACCCTTTAAATTAGCTATTGTCCAGCCAAATGCCCCTATATGCTTTCTCAGTAGGGTAAGTAATTTAGCCTCTTGATCTGCCTCCAGGGAGGAGGAGATCACTACCGGAAAAGTATCATTACCTTTAAGAAAGGCATATTTCAGAGTATTCGGCAGAGGCTTCAACTCAAGTTTTGGTGGCTGGATCGCTGATGGGAGAGCTTTAGATAATGGGGCGCCCAGTGGCTCGAGAATTGAGTCCCAAGCGGCGCCACATACATCCTCAATTGTTAGCATCTCCATCAAACTCCCGATCTCTAGAAAATCTAAAAATAACACCTCTTCGGCGTTCAGCGCTATCTCCAGAGGATCCTTGTATAGGATATTATCGACATGCTCTTGCACCAGCGTGTCGATCAGACTCACTTTATAGCCTCCTTATTATCCTCAACTCGGCTGTCCACATTGAAAACATTTACCTCCATCTTCAAGTCCCCAAATGATAATTGGACTTGTCCAGTTTTGTAATTCATTACAACATTAGAGGTGGCTAAAAATGGACGGCCGAGGATAATGGGAGTCTTCTCAAAGACTTCTGGAATTGGACGCGTGTCCAAAACAATGAAATCCACGGGGAACAGAAACTCCCCCACTTGAATCAACACATCCTCCACTATCCCCTTAGGAATTCTCACACTCCAGTCAGCCAGCTGTAGCATGACCGGTGTGGCTATGGGAGCAAATTGACACTCGCTCCCAAATCTAGCAAGGTCTTATCAAAACTCTGGCCCTCTATAGCTATAGGGATGGTGGGACAACCTGGATCTTTTCGCTTAATCAGAATATCAGCTTGGAGAATGGAGCTCACCTGCTCCGTCAGGAGCACTTTGTCCTGACTCTTAGTTCTCTGTTTCGATGTGCACAGCACTTTAGCAAACTGAGGAATAGCGTCAATGGCTTCCACTAAAGAAATAGGAAACTGAACCTTCTTGAACAACTCAAGAATCTGGAAGTTCACATTGACGTTTGGCTTTGCCACCAAGCGATGGGGATATGGTGCAACGGGTGGCAAAGGAGTCGTGGGGGCCGCAGGTGCAGGCACCACCACCTCAGGTGACTCTGATTCTTTCTCTTCCTCAGTACACTTCCCCATGGCTGGGACAACTACTGGTGCAACGACCAGCGTCGGAGGTGGAACCGGTTTTTGCTTAGGAGAGGAATCGACTTATCGATCACCTTCCCACTTCTGAGAGTGGTGATCGCTTTTGCTTCCTCCGGACTGGGGTTCAAATTACTTGTGCTTGAACTATCTCCCAGAAAATTAGTACCGATAGCATTGGTGTGAGGTTGAGAGGGAAATCTTCCCCTCTCCTGTTGAGCTTGCCCAACTGCTACCGTCAACTGAGTCAATTGAGACCTAATGTCTCCTATGGCTTGCTTAGTCTGCTCAGTAAAGCTCAGTTGAGACTGCATAAGTGCCTTAAACATCTCATCAGTCTGCCTATCTCTCGTAGGTTAATTTATGCCTAGGGGTGGTCCAGAGAATGAAGGACCGATCCCCTACTAATTCTGTGAGGGATAACGGAATTGGGACATTTGGCCTTAAGGAGGCCGGTATGGTTGCATCTGTTGCTGAGGTGGTGCCTGGGGTGGCACTGGTACTTTAGGATCTCTCCAACTCAAGGTTGGGTGATGAGTCCAGCCCGGATTATAGGTGTATGAGAACGAATCCCAACATTGGTTCATCGCATTCACCTCAGCCTGGTTACTTTGGTATGCCTCCTTAACCATCTGAAAAGCGGGGCAAGCAGTCACTTTATGCCCCAGACACTCACAAAGCGCGCATACCTCCTCAACTCTCATATCACTCACCTGTTGGACTTGCTTCAAACGCAAGTCCTACATTTGCTTGGACAATCTGTCCAGTTGAGCCTGGATAGTGGGTTCTCTTACACTAAGGGGAAAAATACCAGACCCATTGGGTCCCTATGCAGCTATGGCCCTGTCAGCATGGTCAGAGGGTTCCCAACTTCGATGCTTTTCGGCCAACTCCTCTAGAAAATCCCATGCCTCATCTGGGGCCTTATCCAGGAAATCTCCCTCTCTACAAAGGTACTCAATCTGCTGGGCTGTCGTAATACTTAGGCCCAGGTGGAAGAATGTTACCAACTGATGTTTCTCATACCCATGGTGGGGTAAGGACAGCAGCAAGTCCTTAAACCTCTCCCAACACCTTAAAAATGACTCACCCTCTTTTTGCCTGAACGACTGGATATGGTGAGTCAGGTGTTGTGACTTGCTTTCAGAGAAATACTTCCTATGGAACAGATCCCTCACAGCTGCCCACATCATGAGAGATTGCTCCTTTTGCATTCTGAGCCACTTATTCGCACAATCCTTCAAAGAAGCGGGGAAAAGCTTAAGGCAAGCGTTTTCCCACTGGGAGTTGTTGGCCAAGGTGCACACCAATCCCTCAAAATGACGAACATGTTCCTACGGGTCCTCATTCTCTCTCCCATAAAAGAGAGGAAGAGCATTATGGGTTCCTGGTTTTACAGTGAAGGCGTTGCGTGCCTCCACAGTCTCAGTTGGCAATACTATTGGGCCACGAGTAGTCCTCTCAGGACGCATATAATCGCGCATAGTTTTGTGTTCTACCATCGGTGGCTCAATCTTTAAGTCAACAAAAAGATGGTCTATTGCTATAGGCTCAGTACTGGTTGACACTTCCTCAACTACAGGGATTTCTAGTGACAAAGATTCAAACTCAATAGTTACTAGATGCCTACTGTTATCCCTGTAGTACTTATGTTTCAGAGGCGATTGCTTTCCTACAATTGAGGATTGCTTGCCTCTACCTATGGTGAATTCAAAAAAAACCTAAAATAAAAATAAAAAGAAAATAAACTCTAACTACCTGAATTCTTAACACCTCTTGTCATCCCCGGCAATGGCTCCAAAAATGATTGACCAAATCCTAGACCTAAATTAATGGGTTACCCCAAGCGTAGGGCTGAGACCGGTGTACTAGAATACCCGGTAAGACCGGAATCGAATCTACATGGACGGTGGAGAGTCCTTAACTAAAAACTCGGGTTGTGAGATTTAAAACAACTCTTAGGTAGCCACCCCTGTAATATGATGGGAAGAATTAACTAAACTAAAGTAAATTTGGTTTTCCTTAAATTATTCAAAAAGGAGGTTCGATTGTAGGGTTCCTAACATGCTTGCGACCTTGGATTGTGTCGTAGAAAGTGTTGCCCCAAGCGTAGAGCTAGGTCGGAGGTAGCATAATAACCGGTAAGACCGGGTCGAATCCACAGGGACCGAACGCACCCGACGTGAGAGTTGACTTGCGAATGAAGTTTTTAGCCTTAAAGCGGCAAGCTTGGCTTTTGTGATTTGTTGGTGGATTCACTTAACTTCGTGAATGACACGGAAGATTAAAAAGATTAATTAAACTAAGGCAAAGTCTAGGAGATTTTAACAACCATAACTTAGGCTAATTCGTTTCTCTCTTGTTGAGATTAAGATTCTTATAACCATTGGGCAAACATCTAGGTTGACATCGCTCCAAGCATCACACGTGAAAAAGGAGAATCAACCCTTAACTACGAGAGATCAAAAAGATTAACAAACCTAGACTTTGGTACATAAAATCGATCCTAACTCTTTGAACTAGAAATGGTGTTCGATAAAGTGTAGGATTCTTGTGCCATTTATACAAACATTTGGATTGACATCGCCCAAAGCATCACATGTGCCAAGTGGTCAAGCACTTGGCTACGTGTGATCAAAGAGATTAACAAATCGCAATTTTGATACATAAAGATGAACCCGTGACTTTATTAAACAAGAAGTGTTTGCAATTTGGCGAGAAGAACGAATTAAACCGAAGTCATGGAGTGCTAATCACCCCATGACCGAGCCTATTAAGACTACTCAAACATAGGAATGAAAGACATAACTTGAAACGTAAAAGAAATGAAGAACATGATTTTTACGGAAATAAACTTGATATATATGAAGAACTAAGTAGTAGCTACAACGTTAAAACACGAGAAATTAAACGAAACATGAAACTTACGTGAATTTTCTAGAGAGATAAAGCTTCAAAATCCTCTCCCATGGAGGAGAGAGGGAGGAGCAACTAAAACTAAAGATGAAAGAGTAAGAAGTGTCCTAGGAGAGAGGAGGGAGAGGGGTATTTATACTAAAAACCCTTTACATTGGCTAATTATCCCAAAAACATGCTAAAAGTGGAAAGTTTCCATAAATTGAAGATATTAAAGCAACAAAAACTCTGTCAAAAATCGCCAATAATGAGTATGGATCGATCCACTATGGGAGTGGATCGATCCAGAATGCTCTGGTAAACTTCTAGACTAGAGTGGATCGATCCACAATGAGACTGGATCGATCCACTATCTCTGATGCATTGTTGGCCTTGAGTGGATCAATCCACTCTTTGCAATGGATCAATCCAAAAGGGACTGATGATGTTTTTGACTTGAGTGGATCGATCCACTCCAAGAGACTGGATCGATCCACTATAGGTTCAATGATGCCTTAACTTCACTTGGTTACTCCCTTGGCCTTGTGTGCTTCCAGACTTGCTCCAAAGCACGTAAATACATGGTGCGACCCTCGGGGGAGGTATTCCTTGGTCAATTGAGTGCTTGTTCACTCCCGGACTTCACCGGGAGTTTTGTGTGAGCGTGAAGTGCGGCTTCAAAGCCTCCGGCTACTTGGGACGTTTCGGCTTGCCGGGCCTTAGCCAAATCATCGTTTCTTGGCTCTCGAGGCCCGGTGTTGGCGTACCATGGGGCACGTGGCCCTTGGTAAACGTGGCACGGTTCTTAGTGCCCTCAAAATGTGCTTAATCCGCGCGTTAAACCTAAAACTTTACAAAAACACAACTACGTGCATATCAAACATATAAAGCGTGAAATCGCACGCGTGTGTAAACAAAATGAGCTAGATAAGCCCCGGATATCTACAACATTTGGGGCTTATCATAACACCAGTGACCTGGCCCGGACATTTTCGCTCCATTCAGTGTTCTAAAGAAAACATTTGATTTTAGAGAGAAAAAGATACCCCGGAAGATGCGAATCCTTGTGGTTGATGTTTACCCATGTACAGCGAAGAATGAGTTTTGGTTCCCCGTTCCCCGCTTTACAAGGGCTCCGACAATGCCCGGATTCGTCCAACGGAAGTTCTTTAATAACCTAAAATTGCTTTTTCCCATTATTAATTTTGAAGATAGGAGCAAGAACATACCCAACCCTGGCCACAACATGTTAATCACCCCGCAACCATACCTACGCGACTACTCACCCATCATCTTTTTAAAAGCAGGAATAACATTAAACCTAGATCTAAACATGCTTCAAATAGTTGAAATAAGGAAAAGAAAACAGAAAAACACGATAACACAGAACGCGGAAGAAAAGACAAATTCAATAATTGAGGAAGATCAAGAATTCAATGCTTGAAAGTGCTAAAGAACTTGAATCTAAAAATCACCCAGAAAACAACAGCCAAAGTTAAGGAAATAATGCATAGGTTCTCAATTCTGGAACCCTAATTATGAGTTATACGAGGGTTTTTATACTTATCCCTCTTGTCATCCCCGGCAACGGCTCCAAAAATGATTGACCAAATCCTAGACCTAAATTAATGGGTTACCCCAAGTGTAGGGCTGAGACCGGTGTACTAGAATACCTGGTAAGACCGGAATCGAATCTACATGGATGGTGGAGAGTGCTTAACTAAAAACTCGGGTTGTGAGATTTAAAACAACTCTTAGGTAGCCACTCCTGTAATATGATGGGAAGAATTAACTTAACTAAAGTAAATTTGGTTTTCCTTAAATTATTCAAAAAGGAGGTTCGGTCGTAGGGTTCCTAACACCAGTGACCTGGCCCGGACATTTCCTCTCCATTCAGTGTTCTAAAGAAAACATTTGATTTTAGAGAGAAAAAGATACCCCGGAAGATGCGAATCCTTGTGGTTGACGTTTACCCATGTACAGCAAAGAACGAGTTTTGGTCCCCCGTTTCCCGCTTTACAAGGGCTCCGACAATGCCCGGATTCGTCCAACGGAAGTTCTTTAATAACCTAAAATTGCTTTTTCCCATTATTAATTTTGAAGATAGGAGCAATAACATACCCAACCCTGGCCACGACATGTTAATCACCCTGCAACCATACCTACGCGACTACTCACCCATCATCTTGTTAAAAGCAGGAATAACATTAAACCTAGATCTAAATATGCTTCAAACAGTTGAAATAAGGAAAAGAAACCAAAAAAACACGATACCACAGAACGTGGAAGAAAAGACAGATTCAATAACTGAGGAAGATCAAGAATTCAATGCTTGAAAGTGCTAAAGAACTTGAATCTAAAAATCACCCAGAAAACAACCAAAGTTAAGAAAATAATACGTAGGTTCTCAATTCTGGAACCCTAATTATGAGTTATAAGAGGGTTTTTATACTTATCCCTCCTAGTTACAATTAAAAATCGGAATAAAATATAAAATCTTTTGCGTGAAGACCAAACGCTGTCGTTTCACTGCTAAATTAACCAACTGGTAGAGCTACAATGAAAATGGTGTATCGCTACCGCTTCCCTTAACTCCCCCCTTTGACTGGTTGACCGCTGAACCGTTGACCGATCTAACCCCTTAGGTAGCGCTACACCACTTTTGGTGTAGTGCTCCAGAACCTTCTGTTCATTCTTGTGCTTTTTTGTGCCAATCTTGAGCGCTCCAGAGAAATAGTGTAGCGCTCTCGATGGGTTTCGAGCATTTTCACATGAAATCAACTTCAATACTTAGTCTCCACAGCTTGCTCACTCTCGAACTTCCATCACGGCCTTTACGGGTACCTTCCATTAGTGCCAGAACATCTCAATTCCCTGCAAATCAAACACAACACAAAATCCAACCACGTGCACGCATCAAATGGAAAATGAGGATTAAACGCACATCTAACGCGCCAATTCTACCCTACTTAGGCGCTTATATCTGTGATTTTGCATACCTATCAACCCAATTCATTAACATTTTGGACAAGGGTTGGGATCCATTAGTTTGTAATTTCTAAGGTGTGAGTTTCACTCCTCCTTTTTAATAGGACAAAAATACCCATACATTAAATTACCATTAATTATCTCCTCCCACTCCATCATCTTTGGGGCCAGAAAGTCTATTAGAAAATTGCTGGTGACAGAAAGTTGGCCAAAAAAATCACTGATGCCAGAATCAATCGCCGAAGCTGGACATTGTGACTAGAGATGGGGAAGAAGATGTTGACCAGCGAACATGTTGACCGACGAAAATGTTGATCATGAAATAAAAAATTGATTAATTAAGGTGAATAGATAAGTTCAGTTGTTCTATAATAAAAATATATATCGTCATTTGTTGAAATTTAAAATTAATTTATAGTATAAATAAGAATAGATGATTTATCTGTTGTATAAATAGACTAATTTAGAGTATAGATACAAACAAACAAGTTTATCTATTGAAATTTACGTATATTTTCATAGCATAAATGTGAACAAAAATATGAACAGATAAAATCATTTGTTGTAAAAATTTAGGACTAATCTAATTAGAGCATAAATAAAGACAGATAAGTCATTTGTTGAAATTTATGATTAGATTAATTTGATAAATATAAATATGAATAAATAAGTTCATTTGTTGAAATTTATGACTAATTCTAATAAAGTTAATATAAGAACATATGTGTTTATCTATTGTACATGTCTGATCACCATCATTTATTTATTTATATTATTACATAGTCAACATAATCGTCGATTAACGTCTTCATCGGTCAACACCTTCTTCCATCTCCACCCACCATGTTCATTCCATCAAGTTGATAAGCTACCATAGGGAATTCTTCTTTTGGTGTAGGCTTGAGAACCCCTTTCTCGAAGAAGGGAGCAAGAGTTGTTGGTGCAGGTCGCCAACGAGCAACTACGCCGACAGTGACATTTCTGGTGCCGACAAATTTTCTGACACCGACGACTTTTTGATAGACTTTCATGCATTGACCAATTTCCCGGCTTACTTCCAGCGTCAGTGACTTTCAGACTGGTAGAGTTGGAAGGGTATTTTTGTCAAAGTGGATTGGATGTGTTTGAAAATAGTTGTACTTTCTTCATGTGTTTCAAAATATTAATAATAGACCAGAGGCTAAATCCCCCATAGAAATATGCCTTTAATTGACTTCCATAGTGTGGAAGCGAAATGAAACAGCAAATAATCCTCTTTAGCAGATTTCTTGAATTAATACACATTTGTTGAATCTATTCTTTTTTCCTGATTTTTATTTTGAAAATCCAATTCACAAGTGGGCCACCATAAAATGGTGGATTTATGTATTTCTTGTCGAGGAAGCTAAATTCCATGTCTGTCTTAACCTAATTCACGCAATTGGGTGTGTGTGTGAAAAGCGGGATGGGAATTTGAAAGCGACTTTTCTTAATAAGAATCTATAAAGAGAGCATCTCCAAAACATCTGTGTATACGTATACATAGGTGTATTAGTTAATATAATGAGATATCATATATTTTAGTAGGCTTTGAACTAAAACGAGGACGTACATTTCTTGAAATGGTACCGTAATCAATACTATTTGACAGGCAGTTACGCGAACTACGTGACCTAGCTAGGCATTGACTTGGTGTTCATCATAAAAAAATATATTTAAGGTTTTTATTTTTATCAACAAAATTTGATTTGACTTGGTGATAAGTAATTTTAGGCATATTGACAAATAGTGTTGTGTCCGGCGGGAGTTAAACAAATGGTACTGGTGGTGCATCGCATTGTTTACTCCGTGTAAATTTGTCACTGGAAAAAATTGTTATGTTCTTTTCTTTTAGTAAATAAAATAACAGCACATTTATATATGGTTGTGCTCTATGAATATGACTTTCCAAGAATATTAATGTAAGCTATTTATATATTGATGATAACTTTGTTAATGATGTTAGATACATATCCCTAAATACCTATTTAGTTATCAATAAAATCATTTAATCTTTTTTTTATAAAAACATGAGGGGTACTAGAGCCCATGCCGGCCAAGCTAGCTCTGCAATTGAATATAGTTATATAATCTGTATGAAAAATGACTGTGATTCTTGTCTCCTCTTGTAACGCAAAGAGAAAATCGTACACAGAAAAGATAACAAACAATCAAGAGCAAGACAAATGATAAACGTCGTTCTGAATTCAACTAATTGCTTAATCGTTCTCCACGTGGTGCTGGGGGAGGTTCACTATGATGAAAGAGAATTAGAATTTCAATTGTGGCTTCCCTGTGTGTTCTTTTTATAGTGCAAGGCAATACAGTACATTAGAAAACTCTAAAAAACGCGCATCAGCGCTTTCTTCCATATTCAACTGTCCAGACTGGCTTTTAACCACCATCCAGACGGAATATTCTGAGAATTTAGACTTCAAACAAAACCTACTACGATCATTCTACAGTTGTCGTCCGGATGGTGCTGAGCCCTATCTGGACAAGGTATTCAGAGTACTCACCTGTGCAATCAAGCTTCAGAACTCAACACATCTTTTACTACTACTTGAACAAGATGTTGGAAAAATATTTTATTAAAGTGTGTTCCAATATCCATTTCTCTGAGTGAATATGCGATGATAATCCCACAAGTGCAAATTCAAACTCATCCTCCTCAATTAGACGGCTACAACATTGGTATTGGAGTTGCATCTTTTTATTTGCACTTGTTCATTGTGGGCAGATGCGTCCTTTCCTTAACAGAGGTGTCTCTTTTCCCTGTTGACTATTCATAAAGTCAGCAGTTAGCCTACAGATATATCATGCTCCATTCATTTTTTAAGAGTGATTTTTTCTACACTTTCATTGAGTCAGAGTCTTTTCATTGGAGAGAATACAAGCACAAGTTTGGTTCGACAGACCCACCGATTGTAGTGCTACATCATGGGGCGTTCAATCAAGTAGTGCTGAGAGATAGGCATTCATACAAACTATTAGAACATTTGTGAAGATTAAGTCCCACATTGGAAAAATAGAAAAAAGGGTTGAACTTTAATATACAATTGGATGACTCACCACTTACAAGGATTAGCCTTTTAAGTGGATATGGGTACATCATATAATGTATATTGGGCCCAACGAAAGTGATGGACTCTATAGATACTACCCAGAAGTTTGGGTCTTGTGCACGCCTGCACAGAAAAAACGATGGTAGGATCGATGCATCGTACAAACTCCCAACAAGTGGTATCAGAGCCGATGGCTGACGATCTATGGGCAGACTCTCGGCGCGCCATGGATAGGCTTGCATGGTGAACTCCAAGTGATGGAAACATAAAAATCCAACCGTGCAAAGAAATGGGCAAGGCTCAATGAATGATTCACACATGAGAGGGAGATTTGTTAGAACATGTGTGAAGAGAAAAGAAACGGGCAAGGCTCAGTGAACGGTTCACACATGAGAGAGAGATTTGTTAGAATATGTGTGAAGATTAAGTCTCACATTGAAAAAATAGAAAAAGGGTTGTTGGACCTTAATATACAATTGGCTGACTCATCACTTACAAAGCTTAGCCT
This sequence comes from Vaccinium macrocarpon, assembly GCA_022606695.1. Classification (NCBI taxonomy): domain Eukaryota; kingdom Viridiplantae; phylum Streptophyta; class Magnoliopsida; order Ericales; family Ericaceae; genus Vaccinium; species Vaccinium macrocarpon. The sequence continues at coordinate 27,650,313 of CM040181.1, read as the reverse complement.
TTTAAGTGGATATGGGTTATTTAATTTATATTGGGCCCAACGAAAGTGATGGGACTTTCTGGATACTCCCAGAAGTTTGGGCCTTGTGCACGCCAGCGCAGCAGAAGCGATGGCGGGATCGATGCATTGTACAAACTTCCAACACAAATCATAAGCACGTAGCGGGAACGAATCTATCTTACGTACATAGTGTTATACTCGCCTTGATCACCATTTCATTCTCATTTATTTTCAGGTTTTGTGTTCCCTTTTTATTGCATTCATATTTTTGGTTGAAAAATTTTCAAAATGCCCTCCAAACTTTACATGCAATGTCTCATCGCCCCCCAAACTTTTAGAAAAATCAATTTTACTACCAAACTTTGTCTCCCTTATTCAAAATTATCCGTTCCGTCTCAATTCGTTATCTCATTAAAAACTTATTCAAAATTATCCTTTCCGTCTCAATTCGTTATCTCATTAAAAACTTTATTCAACGAAAAGTAAGAAATATTCTTAACGGAATTACATAAGAGAGATGACTATAACCTGTATATAGCTAGTACAACTTTTCTTAATAGAACAGAGATAACGGCAAAACTGATACAACATACAACAGTAAACAACTAACGGAAAAACTAACTCACTCTATTATCTGTTATGCCCTTCCGTTAATACATTTAGAATCTGGCTCCCAAGATTGATGTACCATGGCATCTAATAATTTCTGAAGTCCTTCCCCAAAATGCCTAAAAATATGATATATATCTGTGACTTAAATATGGATTTATTGTTATCTTGGATTTGGATTGCCATTTCTTAGGAGGCTGGGTACTTTCTTCTGATACTCCATTTATACTCGGACCTTGATGTTCGTTTTGTGAAGAGAGCATTACGCTCATGTTAGAGTGGAGGCATTAGTTTCCTTTCTTGCTTTATTGTATACTTTCTCTTCCTTGTATTTTCCTAGAGATCTTTGTAAGTGCCGGATGGCATTTCATGAATATAACGATGAGTTTCGGATCAAACAAATATATGGATTTCAATAGTTGGCCTGGCAGGACCTTTGATCATTTCCTGACTCCCAATAGCCTTTGTCAATTACATTCTCTTTTCACGTTCTCCTTGAACATCGGCAAGGCCGATCCTGGCTCAAGGCCTGGGCCTAGGACACTCAAAAAATGGCTAAAATTTGGGGCACTCTAACACTTTGTACAAATTGCCTTGATTAGAACACTTTTTTTACCCAAAAAAGAAAAAAATCCATTATTAGTTATAAAAGAGCCCAACCATTGTGGCCCAATATTTAAAAAAGACCCAAAAACCATTGTGGCTCAATATTTAAAAAACAGGCCCCAAAGGTGAAGTTGGTTTATAGGTGAAGTTGGTTTCCTCACTTCTGTGAGTATCCAATGTGGGACTAAAGGGAGTAGTGCAAGTTTCACTTCTATGAGAGCATGCAACAGATTCTTTTGTTAAAGAAAATATGTCAAGGTCTTAGAGATAGGGAATAGAAGAAGCCATAGAAATGGAAGAATATCAAGTAACGGAGCCTACCTCAATACTCGAATTTATACAAATAATCAAATACTTCAAGCCAATTTACCCAATGAAGCCATAAAGGCTGTGTTAGATAGTTAGCCAGAAGCTAGATAATTTTTGCGGGATTAACAAAATGCATCGAGACAGTCCTTTACAAGAACAACTCAATTTAAAGGACACAAGTATGGATTTAAGTTTGAATCACTTCACTGGAGAAATATCATCAAGTCGAGAAACACTCGTTTCTTCTCATCAGACCTTTACAAGACCAACTTGATTTTAAGTCCAAAAAAATATTAGAAAACCAAGATGCAAAGCAAACTGCTAAGGCCATCTCAAATCCTCAATCCGAGTAAAATGTTGGTTAAAAGAGCTTTGATTTGAAATGATGCATTCCTACCCTTACCCTTTTCTTCTCATCAGACCTTTTCCAAAACCTTCCCAAATTATCCTTATATGGCCAAATCCTCCTTCGACCATTTGGTCCATTTCTTTATGAAAGTTTGATTTTGGAGAAAGCTTCTTAATCCCACATCGACAGAACAAGTGGGAGTTTTTGCTCCCCTTCCTATATAGCCGCAACTTGACTCTCCCTATTTCCAAGTGGCAGAACAAGCCAACAACTAGTGATGATTTTATATACTATGTTTGGTTTTAATTTTAACTTTTGTAAAAAAAAAAATTGTTAAGAGTGAAAGGCACATTATTGTAAGTGGGCCTAGGGCACTTTGGACCCTTGGGCCAACCTTGAACATAGGTGCCAATTTTTAACCCAACTTGTACCCATGATTGTATCTTGACATTTGCCATAAATTTTGATTGATGTAATTTTTTGTTTCGAGGATTCTTACACAAGTTTAAATCATTTACCTATCAATTATGCAGGTTGTGTTAATGTTGAACCAAATTTTGCCTCGAGTTGATCGAATTGCATTGATGCACTTTAATCTCTTAGGAGTTCTAATATCTGATTGTTAATAGATATTTTACACGTCGTTGGATTTCTTATCAAGTACTACTTTATGATAGAGACAAGGCAATAAAAATCATTGTGCTTGTAAGAGGGATTGTCAAACCTTATAGTAGTCCAAACAGACATGCATGCATGGAACCATGTGGAAAGTTATATGAGAAGAATTTGAGTACGTGTAGGGTACCACGTGATTTCTAATGTGGTACTCGGTCGTAACGCCCTACCACAGTCGTTCATCTCAGTTGTTCCTGTGTTGTAATCGTGCCAACCTAACCAATTCGACACCTCTATGTGACCAATTCGACACCTCTATGTGTGCTGAGGGAGTGAGATAGAGAGAGAGATAGTAGAGAGGGGGAATATATGCATGGAGTCACATCTTCCAACAAAAGAATATTATTGTATCTATGCGCTGATTATTGTATTTATGTATTTTATAGTGGATATTCATCGAATAGGTCAAGCTTACTAATGCCGAAACTTCGGTTCGGTAAGCTTTCAAATTCGCCTTATTTTTATCATTTTTGTAGTGCGTGCTTCAAAAAATAGCAGTTGTCCATTCTCGGATGCACTATAACATGGGGAAATTTTTACGTCAGTACTCGGTGTAATTTTGAAATTGTTCAGCCACTTCACGTATATGTGGACTTAATGAAAATGTTTACCACCTCCCAAGATCAGATCATAAAAGGTAGACCTGGCCCGACCTATTCGACCTCTTTTAAGATGTCGGTTAAAGTATTACAAAGGAGCGAAAACTTTGCAAATAACGATCTGATCTACTCAGTGGGTCCCAAGGGGATCCAGAGATAACCATAATGGTGACCACAGATCCATTCTCTATTATAGGAGTAAATTGCTTTGTTTAAATTGCTAGATGTTTAAATCAAATCGTAATAAATGGGACATGCATGTTTAAATGACATCGTAATAAATGGGACATGCATGTTTAAATCACATTGCTGTTCTCTATCAAGTACTTTGCTCTATCTAGTCCTCCACAGATCCATTCTTCCTTTGTTGAAATTAGTTATGCATATGAATTTGTTGTTCTCTATCAAGTTTGCAACTTGTTGCTTCCTTTTTTGTCATTCACTATATTCAGGTGGAAAGGACAACCGCTGGGAAGAAGAATGGTGGTTCTATTGCCCAAGAAGAAGGTAGCAGCCCCCACGAAGCAACCCAAGCTTTGCAGCTCCCCACGTCACCTACTAAACAAGTTGATCCATTTTGCAGCCCACATAAGGTCGTTGGCAACATCAGTGAGAAATAATATCATGAGTTTATTTCTTCTTTTCTTTTTATCGAATAATTTTGAAGTACTATCATATCTCCATCAGTTCATGACGCCCATGCAACAATGTCTAAGAAACCCACACGTAAAAGAGGCCCAATGAAGCTGAAAACCATTGCTATTGATGGAGGTGGACGAATTAAGGTGTTGTTTAATGAGAATGGTATACCGATTGGTATAGGATCCATTAAGTTGTCTTCTTTCTTGGGAGCTCTAGTTAAAGAGATAGTGCCATACATACTTTCGGATTGGCGAAAACTTCCTTCGAGTATGGTTGAAGTCCTATGGAAATCCATTCAGGTATGGTGTAGTGCCCTAGTATAATTCGCGTGAAAGTAAAAATGAAAGAATTTCATGCATATAACTTATAAATTTCAAGTAAGATTTTAGCTTGATGAAGAATGGTAGCGACAAATTGTTTTTCAGAAAATGAATGAAGCTTGGAGAGCCAAAAAGTCGATATTAGTCACAAAAGTAATTGCTGCTTCAAATGAGGAAGAAAGGCTGAAGCTATACAGCCTCCTAACATCAAATCATTGCATGATTGGAAAGATTTTGTGTAGGAAAAGATGAGAGCAAATTTCAAGGTAAGTGCATTTTGGTGTTTAAATTTAATGAAATTTGAAGTTGAAATTGATCCACATTGCTATGAAATTTTCCTTGTAAGCTCTTTAAATTTAATGAAATCTCCGTTGTTCAAACAAATAAGGATGTTGGTGATTTTATTTGATTAGGCTAAAAGCAACAACTTTAAAGAAATTAGAAAGAAGCAGCTGGAACTTTAACATACTTCGAGTCATACGGGATATGCACGGTTGACCACTGAGATGGTAACACCTTTTTTATTTTCTTGCTCCAACTGCATGTCCTTTATTTTGGCTATCCTCTAGAGAATATTTTGTTGTTTAGATGCTTCAACATAATACTTTTCGGTTCTAGTGAATAAGAGTATCAAATTTTGGGTACCTTGAAAACATGAGAAGTCATGTGCAGCTCCCTGCTTTTTTTTTTCTCTCCTTCTCCTTGTGGAGAGAGAGAGAAAGAGAGAGACAGAGAGATATTCATTGTTTTGTGAATTTCTTCAAGAGAATCTTTGACAAATAGTTAGGGTCTCTAATGTGGAGAAGGAAAAATCTCAATGTGTAGAGAGAGAGAGAAAAAACAAGAGAGAGAAAAACAAGTCAAAAGATTTTCATTTCAGAAAATACAACTCAGTGAAAGTGAAATTTCAATTTCATTAACTCTCATAATCAATCACTAACTCTTGAAATTTTTGGCGACTTGGGTTATCATGAAAACCTAGGTTCCCTACAGCTCCTCCTCTAGCAGCCGCCCTTGGCTGACCTCCCCCTTTCCCTGTTCTCTCTCTATCCTGTCCTCTTTTTCCTGTTACTCATCCACTCTCCTTTTGCCCTCCATTCCTTCCACCTTCACCTTTTGTTACATCCTGCTGTGAGCAACCCTTTGTTCGAGGCTTCAAGTGGTCCAATCGTCCTGGTTCGGTGCGATTGGGATCTTTCTGCATAGCTACATCCTTGCCATTGTTTTGTTTAAGCTTCTTAGCGTGCGGCGTGTTTGAGATCTCTCTCCATCGGATCCTATTTGCATCTTCAAACTTCTGGGGATAGTCTGAGATCAAGGTATCTTCTCCATCCTTTCCTTTGTCATATGAATGATTACAGAATATGGGGGTGTGTGGGAAAAGTTGGGAATAATATTGATAAATGGATTCCTGTGGTTGCTAAACATAAGAAAGATTCTAAAATCAATGGAAATCAATCTCTCCTCACACTATTTGTGGATAACCTTCTAGAGGATGTTAGCTTGAGTTGGCTCAAAATTTTTTTTAACAAGTTTGGGGTTGTTAGAGATGCTTTCATTCCAATTAAACGCAGTAAAGTATCGGGAATGAAATTTGGTTTTCTTCAATACAATTGCCATGTCTCTGCTGAATTGGCTATGTCAAAAGCTCATGGTCTGTGGATCGAGGATAGGAGACTATTTGTTAAATGGGCAAGTTTCGACAACAATGGGGCTAACATTTTTTCTGAAAATCCAATGCGAAATTTTAGTGTGGAGCATGGTAACAGAGGGTCTGGGAATGGTGTTCTTCAATCTAGTCATCCTTATCATGGTAACAAGGTGCTCAATGGAAAAGATGTGGCTATATGGAGGCAAAGCTGAAAGTGGCGATCCTGAACTTGGATATCGGTAAGTCTTTTACAGATGTGGTGGTGGGGAAGCCCAAATGCTTTCCCAAACGTATCTCCATCCAACCCACTGGTAATGAATGGCTCTCAAGGAGTGCAATTGCGAGGCTTAAATCCTTGTCAGCTATGGAATCGATGAGAGAAGCTATCCATTGTAAGGGGGTTCTAGGCACCAAGGTAAAAGATATGGGTGGCTTATGGGTTATACTTACTTTCCCTTCCATTGATAAACTTCAATCCATTTTTGGAGGGGAACTAAGTTGGCTTTACAATTGGCTTTCAGAGATTAAGTTATGGACTGAAATAGAAAATGCTTCCTGATATAGAAAATGCACGAAAAAGGAATATCTAGATTTCATTTTATGGGCTTATGTTACATGGTTGGTGTGTGGCAACCTTTCATAAAATGGCTCAACTGTGGGGGGAGGTCATCGGTTTGGATGAAGCAACAATCAAAGGTCTTTCTTTTGCAGCTACTAAAGTTATGATTTCTATAGAGCGGTGGGATAGTATTAATGAAATTATTCAGTTAGAAGTACAGGGTAAAATTTTCAAAGTCAGGGTGTTGGAAGAACAAGTTGTAATCCAAGGCCATTGTTCTATATGCAACATCTCACACCTACTGAGTCAGTCAGGGAAGATAGAATCTCGGGCAATGACTCAGTTGATGAGGAGAACTCCAGGCATGAGGTGCAAGATGTTGATTGGTTCGGAAGACAGAATATTCAAACAAACATTCACGCATAGATGATTCAATGGTGGAGAATTCAGTAGATAGTTTAGTAGTTGTGAGTCATACAAATGCGGAGAAAGAGGAAAATTCAAATTATACGTATGGTTCCAAGACAGAATGTATTGAAGAGGGAGAGATTAAGGAGAATGATTCCCAACTGGCAATTTATGAGGAGCCTAGGAACATTACGAAGGAGCTTGGAACTATTTTGGACTTAAAGCTTTCTAATTCTTTCAAAGTTGAGCATACTAGTTTACCCGTTACTAACAAGGATGAGAAGGTAGTGAATTTTGATCAAGGCTTTTGGAATCTTTCTGGAGTGGGATTTTTGCTTGACCGAATTCCTAGACCTAAATTAATGGGTTGCCCCAAGCATAGGGCTAAGACTGGTGCAGCACAATACCCGGTAAGACCGGAATCGAATCCACAGAGAAGGTGGAAAGTGCTCACTAAGTACTCGGGTTGCTAAGTTGAACACGGCTCTTAGGTGGCCACCCTTTATGGTTTGATTGATGAAATTACCTACACTAAGTGAATTTGATCTGATTTAAACTAATTTAAAAAAAAGAAGTACGGTCGTAGGATTCATAACACAGTGACCAGATCGAGACTGTTTTGCTTCGTTCGTTGTTCTGAAAACGGTTGATTTAAGAGAGAAAAAGACACCCCGAAAGATGCGAATCCTTGTGGTCGCCATCCACCCATGTGCAGCTTAGAACGAGTTTTGGTCCCCCGTTCCCGGCGTTACATGGGCTCCGACAATGCCCGGATACGTCTAACAGAAATTAATGCTTTAGTAACCTTGAATTGCTTTTCCAATTATCGAGTTCGAGAATAGGAGCAGAACAGATCCAGACCTGGCCACGGTGTGTTAATCACCCCGCGACCATACCTATGATCTACTCACTCATATTGACTAAAACGGATAACAAAATTCCGGAATAAAACATGCTACTGAACTTTAATAACAATTAAAACGAAGATTCGAGTCTCAGAATGCGAACAAACTCCCGCGAACTGAGATTAATGTGAATAAAATGGAACGTTACTGTAACAAGCGTGAATCATCAAACCAAACTCCCGAAAATTCAATAGAACAAGCTCCGGAAAGTAATAACTCCAAAAGAAAAACGGCTGCAAAAACTAGAAGAGAATTAATGTAAAATTCGAACCCTAATTCGATCTAAAATCGGACTATTTATTCCTTCCCGAAGTCAAACCACGTGGAAAGTCAAACGCTGATTTTAATGCCCTCAGTATCGATACAGCAAAATCCCTGTATCGATACCCGTGCTTTCTGTTCCCGTATGTGCCACTTTGTATCAATACAGGAGAATCCCTGTATCGATACCGAACCCTCTAAAATGTTCTCTCAGCTTTGTTTGGTCGTCCTGGCTTGGGTCCCACTGGTTCTCAACACGCTTGACCGCCATGTGTCCATTCGACGCGCTGTCCCCGGCCTGTTTCCTACAAAAGAACCAAAGACACGAAAAACCAAAAACACACCGCATCAAGTGGAAAATGGAATAAAATCGCGCCTCTAACGCGCTAATTCGCCCTACTTAGGCACTTATATCTACGACATTACGCGCCTATCAATTTTTTAATGAGAAAGATGTTGAAGGTATCCAGCTAGTTGTGGATCTCAATCCAGCTAATACGGTGGAAGATTTTGGGAAAAGGAAAATTGAAACAGAAAAGGTTTGAAAAAAGGTTGGGATTTCCCAAAGCCAAGAAGAAGGGTAGGAAACAGAAAAAATGTGTTTGTGTTTAGATTTGTTATAACTGCTGCTGCATTATATGTTTCTTCTGATAGCATTAACATGATTCATCTTAATGCGGAGCAGGTTTCTCGTTCAATATGCAAGATCTTGGGTGAAGATTTTTTGGGGGATGATGAAAAGATCATAAGTGGTTTTTTTGTAGCAAGCTGAGACTGCTGTTGGTGGTGTCTGTTTGAGGCATTTCAGTTGGTTTTTTGGGGTGTTAGTTTTAATATATTTTTTCGTGTGTGATTTCTTGTTGGGGGGTGCGTGGGGGTGGGTGGGGGTGGGTGGCGGGTGATTTGGTTGGCTTTGGTTCGTTGCCAACTTTAGGTTGTGTTTTCCCTTCGGTTCCTTGTAGCATGCGTTTTTTGGTGTGGGGTGTACTCTTTGCAGATCTTCCCTTCTTTCATTTTAAGGCCTTGTTCTTGGATCCTTTTAATTTTTGTAATTCATTTACAAAGGTTAATAAAAGTTTTGTTCAAAAAAAACAAAAACTCCTAAAATTTTACTGACTCTTTGAAATTTCACTAACTCTTAATGCCCCTTGTTAACAAGAGAGAGGATATAGTTGTCAATAAGCAAAACAGGTCGTGGCGGTATCGCTAGCCTAGCTTATGCTGCATTTTGATCATGTATCAGTTTTTACTCTAGAAAGAAAAAAAGAAATTCACAAGTAGAGTTGCTGTTTCGGCCGAAGGACATAAGAGAGAGATTGGTCATCCTGCAAACAAAATAGTTGAAGATAAGATTGTAAGGCCATGGCTCGTTCTTAATTTTCTTGTTTTATTTGTTTCATCTCTCACATTAGTCATTTACATTGATTTTGTATATTGCAATTTTCAGGCACTAATGGAAAAAATTGAATGGGAAATACCAAAGTCATCTTCAACTAATCTCAAAGAAGATGCACTTTGTAAAGTACTTGGCCCCGAGAAGCATGGTCGTTTAAGAACATTTGGAAAAGCAGTCACACTAACAAAATTATCTATATCATCACAAATAAGAGGCCATATAGCTCAGTTGCCTGAAGAAAATGTTCAATACAAGTCTCAAGTGGCACATATGCAAGATACAATTGACGAGTTAAAGAAAAATCAAGTAGTTTACCATTTTCTTTTCGGTGGTGGATATTTCGACTACGTTGAGTAATGACAATTTGTATGTTTTCCTTCTTTCAACTTTCTAGGCTCAAAATGCGGCAACGACTAAAGGAACACCCATTGTTTCTCCCTCGGTAAGAAGTTATTTAGTTACGCGTTCGAAAAATAAATTACCATAAGTGATCTATTGCTTTATTTGATATTGTCGCATAAAAAATGTTGATCTGCACATTGTTGCATTGTTGCTAAAGAGGGTTACCTTTAACCCTGATAGAGACAATAGCAAGTTGCTTGATTTGATGGGGACAGAAGTAGTTGCTAAAGGACGTTGATCTTCAAGTAATCCAAATGAACTTGTTCACCATATTCCTATCAGACCTAACACATGAGAGTTTGGGTGGATATTCCAAAGAAAGGTGAAGCCTTTTTGTGGAGGCCTACGAGTTATATGGAAAACATTGAAGAAGCTGTTGGAACTATTGTTGCATGGCTTGTTCACAAGGTTTTTATGGACTCTACGCTGAGGTAATGCATTTTTTTTCACTTGCAAAGTTGTGTGATCTGCTTTATAAACTCTTTATGACAAATTGTATATTTATGGCATTTGATAGTGGAATATGTTGTGATGACATGCATGAGTTCATAATGTCTAATGCCAAGGCAATACGGGTTTTGCTGCTGCACCAGCTAAAGTGATAGTCATGTTCCCATTTTTACTTTTGATTACTTGTTGGAATTTTGGCAATACATTTGATCCTGCCATTTTGAATACCCTTAGGGAGTTGATAATGTTAAAAATTAATTTGTAATCATCTAGCATTTTCTAGTAAAAATATCTAATATAAAATTATTTAGAAAAGTGTAGAATGTCATGATGGCATGAGAAGATTTTTGTCTAAAATCCAAGAGTCTTCAGGACATAGTGTAGGTCAATAGAAGTATGTCGGTTTGGGAGCTCTATAAATAGAGCTAGCTCCCTTCAAAATGGGTGTATGACTTGTACATCTTCAATCAATAAAAAAAACTCCCTTATTACACTACTGATCCCTCCTTTAACAATTACTTAATTTTATCCCTTACTTTCCTTCTATTTAAAACTAGAACCCCAATAATTTTGGTATCAGAGCAAGAACCCCATATACATCCTTGTCCTCCTTATTCACCCTTCACTCAATGTGGAAGCCAACTCCTCCATTTTCAACTATGCACAAACTGTCATCCCTATATTTGAGAGAGAGAACTATGAATATTGGAGTATTCAAATGAAGAGTCTATTCATCTCACAAGACTTGTGGGATCTTGTTGAAAGCAGATATGAGGCACCGGCAAATGACGAAGAAGAAGCAACTTGGATGGAAGCAATGAAGAAGAAGTTCAAGGAGAACAAGAAGAGAGATGCATTGGCTCTACTCAACATTCAACGTGGGGTAAGCAAATCAATCTTTCCAAGAATTTAGGGTGCAAAAATTTCAAAGGAAGCATAGGAGACACTAAAAGTAGAATATCAAGGCTATGATAAGGTAATCTCCGTTAAACGTCAAACACTTTGGAGAGATTTCGATAATCTAGCAATGAAGGAAAATGAATCTGTTCAAGCATTATTTTCCCAAGTTGCTGGAATTGTTAATCAAATTCGAAGTTATGGAGATACCCTTACAAACAAAAGAATCATCGAAAAAGTTTTAAGAAGTTTGTCTGCAAAGTTTAAGCATATTGTTGCCACTATCGAAGAATCCTAGGATTTATCTAAACTTACTCGACATGAAGTAATGAGTTCTCTTGAGGCACATGAACAAAGAATGGGCAAGTTAACAAATCAATCCTTGGAGCAAGCATTTCAAAGCAAAATCTACTTTTGAGGAAAGAATCAAGCAAATCAAGAGAAGAGCTCATCTCAAGGAGGAGGCATGAAAGGACGTGGAGGCCAAAATGCCTGAAACAAAGGAAAAGGATACGACAATCAAAGGAATCCCAATGGCGGTAACTCTAACTCTTCTTGCATTATTTACAAAAAAAACAAATCGTGCATACAAAGATTGCAGATTTAAATGCAAAGATGTAAAGTTTCCAATCATTCCAATCGTGATTGTTGGTTCAAACATGAAAAAAACAAAGCTAATTTTTTGAAAGAAAATGAAGCAGAACAATTATTCTCTTTCATGAATGCTCAAGAAGAATCAGATAACATTTGGTACTTGGATAGTGGATGCAATAATCATATGACAAGCGATCGTAAAAAGTTTGTGCAGCTTGACGATAAAGTCTCTTCTCAAGTAAAGCTGGGAGATGGAAAGCTGCAAAATGTTGAAGGAAAGGAAGTTATCGTTGTCTACACAAAGGGAGGTAACAAAAGATTAATTTCTGATGTCCTTTATGTTCCCGGGCTTACTCAAAATTTACTAAGTGTGGGCAATTATTGCAAAAGGATTATGCACTTAAATTTGATAATGGTGAGTGCATGATTATTGACAAAAAGAAAAATTTTACGGTGGCCAAAGTCAGAATGACTCCAAATAAAATTTTCCCATTAATGATGCAACTTAATGAAAATTTTACCCTTAAAGGAGGAAAAATTGATGACTCCTATTTGTGGCATCTAAGATATGACCATTTAAATTACAAGGGCATGAGGTTGCTAAATGAGAAAAAAATGGTGAAAGGGCTACCAAATATTGATAAAATTGATAAAGTTTGTGAATGGTGTATATATAAGAAAAAGCGCCTTTGGAATTTGTACATTTTGATATTTCTGGACCTACTAGAACACCATCTCTTGGAGGAAAATATATTTTCTCTTATTTGTTGATGATTATACAAGGATATGATGTGGCTTTACATTCTTGAGAAGAAATCAAAAGCCTTTCTTGTATTTCTCAAGTTTCAAGCCTTGGTGGAGAGACAAAGTGGAAGACTAATAAAGACACTTCAGACGGATTGTGGGGGTGAATACATCTATACTCCCTTCTTGGAGTATTGCAAGGAAAAAGGAATCAAGAGGCAGCTTACAGTCCGAAAAACACCTCAACAAAATGGAGAAGCAGAGCGGAAGAACCGCACTATTGCAGAGATGGCTCGAAGCATGCTCAACACTGCAGTGTTTATCCTCAACTGATCTGCCATGAAAGCAGTACGGAACAAGATGCCATGTGAGGCATGGTATAAAGAGAAGCCACAGGTACATTTTTTCAAGATTTTTGGGTGCACAGTATATGCATTAGTTCCCTCAAAACAAAGGGAAAAAATTGATGAAAAAGGGGAGAAGTATATTTTCATCAGATATAGTGACGAGTCCAAAGGATATCATCTCTATAATCCAAACACAAATAACTTTGTGATTTCTCGAGATGTGATATTTGATAAAGCTGTTGCATGGAAATGGGAGGACAATTCCTTCCAAGAGCAAAAGTATTTTGAGACTTGTGATGCAGAAAATGGGCAAGAAACTTTGACTCCAAACCCAAGTCCGCAGGCCAGTCCTGAGAGCTCATCGGAGGATCTTAATCCAACAAGAAAGGTACGCTCCTTACGAGACATATATGACTCGTGTGATTTTGCCTTCTTCACTTGTGAACCACAGAACTTTGAAGAAGCTGCAAGTGAAGAGATATGGAAAAAAGCAATGAACGAGGAAATTGCAACTATTGAGAAAAATAACACATGGGATCTCGTGGAGCTGTCGAAAGACAAAGACGTAATCGGGCTCAAGCGGGTCTATAAGGCAAAATATGAAGAAGATGGATCAATTCAGAAGCACAAGCTGGCAACAGGTTACTCGCAACAGCCTAAAGTAGATTTCAATGGAATATTTGCTCCTGTCGCTCGCATGGAGACGATTAGAACAGTTCTTGCCTTGGCAGCGCAGTACGAGCTTCTAGTATATCAACTCGACGTCAAATCTACATTTCTCAATGGCAAACTAGAAGAAGAACTCTATGTGGAGCAACCGCAAGGCTACATTGTCAAAGGAAAAGAAGACAAGGCGTACCGGCTTTGGAAGGCACTTTATGGCTTGAAGTAAGAACCTCGAGCCTGGAACAACAACATTGACAAGTAGTTCTACCAAAATGGTTTTGAAAGAAGCCGAAGTGAACCATCACTCTATGTCAAAAAGGAGGTACGCAGGACTTCCTCATTGTTTGCTTATGTGTTGATGATTTAATCTACACAGACACCAATTCAGCGATACTTGAAGAATTTAAAAAGACCATGATGAAGGAGTACGAGATGACTGATCTCGGCCTCATAAGATATTTTCTCAGCATCCAAGTGAGGCAATCCAAAGATGGGATTTTTATCTCATAAGAAAAATATCTCGAAGATTTATTAAAGAAATTTCGGATGAGTAACTACAAGCCAGTTTCTACTCCACTTTTTCTAAATGACAAGCTATAGTTGAATGATGGAGCAGAGAAGATCAATGCTACGGCCTACCAAAAATTGGTTGGCTCGCTCAATTATCTCGAAGATCAGTTTTGCTGCGACATAGTGTAGCTTGCTTGGCTTGTGCTTAAATCTGGAGATAAGATTGATGAGAATATATAGCAGCTATAGATGCAACATGTGAGGCTATATGGCTCTGAAGAATTCTTTCAGACATGGAGCATAAAGAGGAAGGCCCTACAGTTATCTACTATGATAATATGTCAGCCACAACCATGAGCAAAAATCCAATTTTTCATAGCAGGACAAAGCATATTGAGCTCCGACATCACTTTATCAGAGACATGGTGCAGAATGGAGAAATTCAGCTTGAGTTTGTCAATACGAACGAGCAGCTGGCCGACATTGTCACGCCCTCAAAATTTAAAAGGAATAATCATTAAGATAGTCCATGTGGACAGTCAACATGTCCATGTGCCACATCAAAATTCAAATAGATTAGTCAAAGTTTACGTCCAAGTATACAAAGGTCGATGGGTACCTATACCTCAAAATGAGAAAAGGCAAATGTATAGTTATTACAACCCCAATGTAAAAAAACAAGAAATTTAATTTAAGTTACAAAATCATCTTTACAAAGTACAAGTTCTAATATGATAATATAACTCCTCCATTGGCTTTCAAAACAATGCATACATGCACTCCAAACACTCCATATCATGCTCCTTGGGAGGTACCTAAAATTTGTAAGGTTGAGCTCACTAGACCAATAGAGAAATGTCTAACAATTCTAAATGAAATGAAATATAAGTGGGTGATAGAAAATATAGCAAAAGTCATGTAATAAGTGTTAAAAGGGTGTTCAAATAGTCAAAAGACTTGAAAGAAAACACATAATCGATTAGATTTCATTTACTCCCGTTATTCATGCCCAACTAGTGCCTAACACGCACACAACATGCCTTATATATTTTACACAATATCCATATCCATCTCATTCATTTCCAAACATTTGATCATTTTCCGGGCATGCCATATAGGCCCCATGTCACTTCGGGCATACCCTTTCAGGTCCCGTGTCATCATTACCACATTCATACTTTATTTCATGCTCAATAATATCATTACGGTGTCCATATGTCTCATCGCCTGACGATCATGTGTTAATTTCACCCAAAACTCATGTTTCGAGTTACCCGAACGTGTCCATAAAGGAGATTTTGGCCCGAGCGTCAAAGATGTCAAAGTGACCCTCCTGGATCCTAACATGTGACCAACAACTTACACAAACGAGCCACAAACAACGGATCATGATTCATGACATTTTTCAAAAAATATAGGTGTCCTGTCGATAGGAGGTTAGGTCCTATTGATAGAAGAGAGATCAGATTGGCCATTATTGAAGCATCAGAGAATCCAACTGATAGAAGATAAAGAGCTATTGACGGGAGATCAGAGGCTCCTATCGATAGGGCAACCATCAGATTGGCCACAACAAAAAGTTAAAGTCTCCTATCGATAGGGGATGAAGTCCTATCGATAGAGCGTGAGAGGCTTCTATCGATAGGGGATGAAGTCCTATCGATAGGGAAGCCATCAGAAGCGCCATAACAAAAAATGTAAGGCTCCTATCGATAGGGGATGAAGTCCTATCGATAGGACATCACTAGATCCAAAATTTTACAACTCAAGGGGTGATCAATGGAGCTTCTTTATTGGCATTTCTTGGTTCCAAATGGACATATTAAGAGGACAAAGATGTTCAAACAACAAATTAACACAATACATTACCAATTTACAAGATTTGCTATTTTTTCCAAATTCAAGAAATTGATAAAAGATGGGTTTCAAGTAATTCACAAACATCACCATGAAATTAAGCAACAATGGGATATGTGATATGTTAACACCCAAATCAAGAGAAGAACAACATAGGAGCTAAGAACCAATTGGACAAGAATATAGTTTTCTCTCAAGCAAATCAATAAGACATGGAATGTTTAGCAATCAATTGACTACACACACACATACACTACATTTACACCTAGAAGAGCAAGAAATTTTCCTACCTCAAGTGAAGGAATGTTTGAAACTCAAATGAGAGCAAAACCCTAACTTCAAGATCCAATGAAAAATTTATCAAACGCTAGTGTGAAACAAACACATGAACGCGTAGTGCATGAGATTTTTTGAAGATTTTGTGAATGGAGTAAGCTTGGAGCTTGAGATTTAGTGGAGTCTGTGGGAGAATTTGAGGAAGAAGATGACCAACAATGGAGGGTTAGAGAGAGAGAAAGGTGGCTAACTATTTTGGAAGGGGAGGGGAAATGATTTTCTTTGCTCTTTCACACACCACATATATTAACTTTAGAAAAATTACACCCCCGGTCCCTATATTGACTTGTGTATAGCACTAAGGCCCAAATCAATTAATTAAACCCAACAATCCACCACTTAAACATTTTAATCAATTCCTCACATTTTCCCAACTTTATTTTTGAAAAATTAGTTAAAAACGCGGGTCCTTATTAGTGGAGTCTGTGGGAGAATTTGAGGAAGAAGATGACCAACAATGAAGGGTTAGAGAGAGAGAGAGGTGGTTGGCTATTTTGGAAGGGGAGGGGAAATGATTTTCTTTGCTCTCTCACACACCACATATATTAACTTTAGAAAAATTACACCCCGGTCCCTATATTGATTTGTGTATAGCACTAAGGCCCAAATCAATTAATTAAACCCAACAATCCACCACTTAAACATTTTAATCAATTCCTCACATTTTCCCAACTTTATTTTTGAAAAATTAGTTAAAAACGCGGGTCCTTACCGATATAATGACTAAAGCAGTGGCAGCAGAATTTTTTTTCTAAATTTCATCAAGTCATGAAGATTACAAATTAAGGAGTTTTAAAAATTAATTTGTAATCATCTAGTATTTTCTAGTAAAAATATTTAATATAAAATTATTTAGAAAAGTGTAGAATGTCATGATGGAACGAGAAGATTTTTGTGTAAAATCCTAGAGTCTTCCGGACATAGTGTAGGTCGGCAGAAGCATGTCGGTTTGGGAGCTCTATAAATAGAGCTAGCTTCCTTCAACTTGGGCGTAAGACTTGTACATCTTCAATCAAGTTGTGAAGTCTCCTGACAAGTAATAAAAATAAAGCCTTCAAAAGTCTTCCCCGACAGTTCAATCAGTAAAAAACAATTCAAAGTCTCCACTACAAACTCCCTTATTACACTACCGATCCCTCCTTTAACAATTACTCAATTTTCTCCATAACTTTCATTCTATTTAAAACTAGCACCCCAACAGATAACACGAGGCCCTACGTTGCCAGAATTGTGCCTTCGGTCCCTTTGAATGAAGTCTTTTATTTATCTTTCAAAGACATCTTTCCAGCACTAAGCAACTCCTGAGCAACCAAATCCAGCTGGAATTTGTTTCTGGACAATATACTAGCATACTGCTTGCCTCTGCCTTGATTTTTGGGATGCCAAAATTTGTCAATGTCGAGCAAGCACGGATTGTGGTCGGCCTGAATATCAGATTGTGGGACCTAGTATTAGGTGGCAGCTGTGTGAGTGGAGGGCATTGGTTTTGTTGTAGTAACGCAAACAAAGAAGTATCGGGAAGTCTATGAATTGGTAGTACTGGAGCTTTATTGTCATGTTTGAAGTGTTTCCTTTTATAAATCCAGAACTCATCTTTGTCATAACCATGACAATGGTCAATACTGGAAGTGCCATTGCCCCAACGGACCCATAGAGTAAGCGTGTCACAAACACAATAGTGGCATTGAAATATAGCAAAATGTAGTTTCAAAGTAAAGGACTAGAATTTATCTGCCTTGCTTATACATTATCTTCAATGTTTCTAAATTTTGTTTAGTCTATTTGTATGTGAAATGGAAGAGATTTTCATTTCCTGTGGTGATGACACGGGTTGGTATACCCTGATTTGAGATTGCATATGTTTCATTTTGAACTTAGAGATTTTGTGTTCTCTGTCTTACATATACAACACATACATATTGAATGAGCAAATGTTTAATCAATTTCCATCAATCTACCATGTGTAGGTCTATGGTTTGATAGATAAGAGAAATTGTTTCATCACTTTTTGTTGATCGAATATTTGATCTTAGGCTGGTTATAGTTAATTGGTTGAAGTCCTTTTGATGGTATTTTGGATAATGATATAGATACATGATTTTGCAGAGCTTTAAAACCTTTTTGTTGATATTATGGTGTCAAGTGTCAAGGCTTGTACTCCACGTTGGTATAGAGATGAGTAGGTGGAACATGTAACATATTGTACTTATTTTATTCTATGTAATGTTAATCACTTGGATGTTCAGAGAATGATATCTTTTGGGAATTTGTATGGAGTATTGTAAACATATTGCCAATGAATGTGTAGTCATTGAGATTATCTTTTTTTTTTCTTGGAATAGAATTGAATTCAGGTTACCGGAATAAGCACCAGAATTTCTGCAGAAAATATTGTGGTACATAGTATTCAAAGAATGCAACGAAATGTGAAATATAAATAGCCGGCCAAAAATGTTAT
Source organism: Vaccinium macrocarpon (assembly GCA_022606695.1). Lineage (NCBI taxonomy): Eukaryota > Viridiplantae > Streptophyta > Magnoliopsida > Ericales > Ericaceae > Vaccinium > Vaccinium macrocarpon. The sequence goes on along the minus strand of CM040181.1, from coordinate 27,631,763 downwards.
AGAAATTTTACATTATATAGCAGGTCCAATATGCTATAGAAAATATACAGTTAATGCGGTTAATAGCATTTTGAGAATGTTATTAAACGTAGGCAAATAATAGCTGTCAAGAAATGCTATGTAAACATGAAAAATCATAGTAGGTATGACAGGCTATCTTTAATGTACTAAATATAGCAGGCTACAACTGCCATGGAAAAAGTAGGACACACTATATTTGATATACAAAATATAGCAGGCCCAAAATGCTATGGTAGGTCCCACCCCTTTTATTATGCCAGTTAACATAGCATTTGTTAAAACGATATATATATATATATATATATATATATATATATATATATACACCACACTTCCGGTCAAAACTCCTGGATTTAAGAAAAATCTGGACCTCATTGATTCCGATCAAATTTCGATGATTCGAACCATCCAATGTGTTTAAAAGGTGTTTTTTAGGTTCCCTGTGAGAAATCAGCAAAAAAAAAATACCGGGAAGGGCTTGATCTGAGCCGTTTTTCACAAGCCCTTCCCGATATTTTTTTTTGCTTATTTCTCACGAAGAACCCTAAAAAACACCTTTTAAACAAATTGGACGGTTTGGATTGTCGAAATTCGATCAGGAAAGTGGAGGTCGGGATTTTTAAAAGATCCGGGCTCCCTGACTGGAAGCTTATTATATATATATATATATATATATATATATATATATATATATATATATATATATAGGTTCCACTTCTAGTCCGGGATCCGGGATTCTGGGACTCCATGATCCGATCATTTTTTTGACGATCCGAGCCATCCAATGTTTTCAGAAGGTGATTTCAAGGGTCCACGCGAGAAATCTTCGAAATCTTCAAAAAAAAATATCGGGAAGGCTTGATCCAAGCAGTTTTCGCAAAATTTTTATATTTACAGTTTTTGCGAAAACTGCTTGGATCAAGCCCTTCCCGGTATTTTTTTTTGAAGATTTCTTGCGGGGACCCTTGAAAACACCTTATGAACACATTGGACGGCTCGGATTTTCCAAAAATAATTTGCAACACAGAAAAACCCATGTTTTTCTTATTTACGGGAGGTGTGGACTAGAAAATTTGCCTATATATATATATATATATATATATATATATATATAAGGGTTCCCTTATGCATTCTAATAAGGGATCCCTTAGCCAAATTTGGTGCAGACCTCACCATTCCGGATCAAATTTTGACAATCCGAACCGCTTAATGTTTTTAAAATGCATTTTTAAGGGTCCACGCGGAAAATCTTCAAAAAAAAATACCCGGAAGGGCTTGATCAGATCATTTTTGTTAAAAACACTATTTGGAAAATGCATTTCAAAAACATTGAGCGGTTCGGATCGTCAAAATTTAATCCGGAAAGTCAAAAAATGGCTTGGTCCGCACCAAATTTTGTTTAAGGGATCCCTTAGGAGATCTCCTATATATAAAATTCTATAGCATTTTTCGCATGATGTAGAAACTGACTTTTGTCACAAAATTTTATTTTTTGTTCCTTTTCCCACAACTAATTGGGTTTGTACGGCCTTTTTTGGCTGGCAATCTCTCATCCAGTGAACGACGTTCCCTCCCAGGACATTACGAATGGTCGAAGCTGGATTCATCGGTTTTTGTGGTGAAATTCTCATAGTTGACATGGTATTCATGATGCTGTTATTTTGCATTTTCCATCTCCTTTGTTTACATGTAAAGAAGATTTAGGATTTAATGGATGGTTTGCAACTTGCAATCGAGGAACATATTAGCATAAAATTGGATGTGGAATTGGATGTTTTAACTGATGAACTTCCAAGATTAGTGATTTAAGGTATGAGTTTTGGAGCTAATCATAACTGTACACAATGAATTACATATGTTTAAGAAGGAAACAATAACTGTGCCGGCCGTTAAAGAGAATTTCAATAATCACACAAGCAATGAGCACACGGTAATGCGCAAAGCACATCGGGTTAGACGAGTAACATAAAATAGCCAGAAAAATGTCGGCATATAATAAGATTTAGTTAATACCTACACTAGTGCTCTATATTAATCTACGAGAAAAACTTGCACGTAGAAAGGTTACCGCCACGTGATACCTCTCGCTGCATTCGAGTCATCCAAACATGTTTTAGACGGTCAAAATTTAAGAGTGGCATTTTTGTAAATTTTGAGGGCAAATTTACCCCAACAAATCTGCGCCGTCCAAAATATGTTTGGATGGCTCGGATGCAGCGATAGGTATCACATGGCGGGATCCTTTAGGCATCCAAGCAGAGATGGAGTTAGGAATTGCACTACGTAGGGGCTAATTTGTTTTCCAAAATACTTTGCAAATAGGGACGGAAACAAGAATTTCAGTGATGTAAGGCTTGTTCTGTTTGGGTCTCAAGACCCAGTTTGTAAATTATCACCCAATCATTATCCCTATTTATTTCCCATCATTACCTCTATTTTTAATTTTTATTCTCATTTCTCTCTAATCATTACTCCTAATTTTCAATTATTATTTTTATACTCTCAGTACTCAAAACCCAAAACCCAAACCTCAAACCCAAACCGAACAAGGTGGCAAGTTTTTCTCCTAATCTCCTATTAATTAGATATTGCATGCACTAAACTAAATCCATCCTTATCCCCCATCTCTCTCCCTAAATCCATCCTTGTCCCCCATGTCTCTCTCTCTCTCTCTGAGCAAGCCATTTGGCTTTTTAACCTGTGTAAACCAGAGCAAAATTCAGATGGCTAAAATGGATGGGAAAGAAACCAAATACGCACGATATTTCAAGGCACCCATTAGGGTGCTGAACAAGGCCAGGGACTTCTACGTCCGGACCATGTTGGATTGGGCGATGCGTGGCGAGTACCACGGTGCAAGCGGCTATTGCACTGATGGCCCATTCTACAACCTGCCCGGTACCATGAATTTCGACTCCGCAGAAAATTCTACCCGAAATGAAGATGTAACAGAGCTCGTGAGGGCTGCATCTGCCCGGAATACGACCACCAGGTTTCAGTCCGAGATTCTCAAGCGGCCGTGGTGTGTGAAATTGCCAGCAGCAGCCGGCAGGAGAAGCTTGCGGCGGATGGGGAGCGTTGGAATAATTGGGAGGATTGAGGAAGACAAGGCATGTGAGTTTGGAGAGATGTAGCGGTAGGGAGAAAGGCATGTTGAGTATGGACGAATCACCCAATTGGGCCCCTCCAAGAATGTAAGTAAATATGGGCCCCCAAATATATAGGCCTCTTACACATTGTAATGATTATTTATTTTCTATGAATATATGTTTGAATTTATACAATGATAAATATTTTGCAACAGTTTTTTACAAAGTTATGTGTTCAAAAATTTTATTATACAAAATCCGTGGAGAGCATCATCTAATGATTCCGATTTTAGGCCTCCAAAACTAATGAGCCGGCATTGTAAGAAGCAATAAAAATTGTGTTGTTACAGTGTTATTTAATTTGTTATAAGCAAAAAAGTGGAGGAAGCTCCCCTCAAGTTTCCTTTGCATCAATCTGATCCATTTTGTACTCTGAAGATGGCCTATAAAGAATTTTTGTTTTCGGAAGATGATTGTATATGGTAGATACATGAGCAAGTTAATTAGCTTATTTGAAGAAGAGTAGGATGGTTGAAGTTTCAAAACATATTTTTACGTCTAATTTTTCTTGGAAGTTTGATATGATCACCTATTTATATCAACCAAATTTTCAGTTTTGCACGTTTGAATTTTTGGGGCCACATAAAATTTATGTTGGGAAAGATTATTCAACAATCACAAATTATCAGAAATACAATTTCATTGATATTAACTAATTATGTCAAAATCAAAATAACTATAACCCGTAAAATGCGTAAAATGGATTTATTAGTAAAGTGGGAGTACGGGTGTCAAACCACAAGGACTAAGTGTTATTTTCAACTTAAAAATTGATTTCCAAAGCAACTTAAAGGTGAAGATTTTGTGATTTCAATTTAGAGCTGATTGAATTGAAAAGACAATTTAGATTTTCTATTGAAGACGACGACCTAGAACTACCCCGGTTACTATTTATATAGTGATTAAGGATATTGTAATTTGTATTGAAGTTTAAGGATTAAACTTATTTATGGTTTGTAATAATAATTAATGTGCCCCAATTTTGGGGTTGTTACAGCTTGATATCAGAGCTTTAGGTTCAACCCCCAGCCTTCGGTAAATGGGTAGACACTAAGCTAGTAATAAAAGACTAAAGAAAACAAAAGATGGAACCAATGAGATCTTTTTCCTTAGTGTATTTTGGGTCTATTTGATTAGCACTGATTATATGTTTGTTCCTATAGATGGCCTCTTTGAGCCCTGAGTTACTAGCAGAGATCGGAGAGTTCAAGAGAAAGTTTAGCATGCCACTGGCAGACCTTGATCCGGACTTTGACTACATGACCCACTATCCACTTATGATAGCCTATCTCCGTGAGCATGACCCATTTTCGCCCACTACCCTTAGTGACTCTAAGGAAAGTGACCCGGAAGAACCGGAAGATGGAGGATATATGTCTCACCAGGAGTTTGAGGATGAAGAGGATCTTTATGAGGAAGAAGATGGACCCCCACCAGGTTTTTACTTTAATGATTTGTTGGTTGACTATGAGGCCATAGAAATGGAGGCTGCCCAGAAAGAGAACCAAGAACCCCAGGAATCTGAACTTGAGAGTGAAGTGGAAGACCCCATCCTTTACCCATTGGGAATTTCATTGCCACATTTTTCCTCTTGGCACAGCCACATGACTAGCCATCAGCCCGGCACATACTACTACATAGAGATTTTCCCGATTTACCCCTGCCCACTGAAACCACAGACCCAACAGTACTTCATGGGTTCAATCCGCATTGTTCAACCATATGTGGACCACCACTATACCCTAGATGTACCTCAAGGCTATGCCCATGTCTACTCCAACAACAAAGTGTTGTTTACCAGAGTGTTTCGTACCCGACCTACCAATGAACACCATATCATCTCTAACCTTTTGGATTTTGGAGACATTGAGACCTACACTGAGTTGCCCGTGCACAAGGAACCTTACCTTGATCCAATGGGACGTCACTATTAGAACCCGAGGTTAAGGATCACATGGAGGTGTTCTAGACTAACGAAGGTGACTGTGGAAAGGGAAAGCATCATGAGAGCTCATTACCCGAGGATGTTTCTGTAGACGGGTGTATTTAGATGGAGATGTTAGCTAGGACCTAACAATAGTTAGGCTAACTATTTGCTATCTATGTATTTGGAGACTATACTGATTTGTAGTTTTACTTTTGGAAACTATATTGTAGTGGTTGTCAGGGTTAATGCTTGCGCCCTTGGTTTGTTTTCCAATATTGATTCCCCAAGTGTAGGGTCAGGCCGGCGATAGCATATTAACCGGAAGTCCGGGTCGAGTCCACAGAGACCTAAGGTGCTGAGCGTGAAGGTTGACTCGCGAGTGAGGGTTTTAGCCTTAAAGCGGCAAACTTGGCTTCGGTGATTTGTGGGTGGATTTAACTTAACTATGTGAGTGACTCGAGATTAGAAAGACTAATTAAAGGAAGGCAAGGTTTCGGGGTTCTCAACACCCATGCCTTAGGCCGATTCACTCTCCCCTAAGATAACCGGCTCGGGGCGTCGTTAAACGACCCCGAACGGAAGATTTGGTACTTAAACTCGTTTAACTAGAAATGATGTTTCTCAAAGACTAGGATTCTTGTGCCATTTATACAAACATTTTGATTGCCATAGCCCGAAGCATCACACGTGCCAAGACGTCACGCCCCTGGCTACGCATGATCAACGGGATTAACTAACCCAAATTTTGATACATAAAATTAATTCTAACTCTTTGATTAACATGCAAAGTTTGCAATATTGGCGAGAAGAGTGAATTCACCTAAGTCACGGGGTGCTAATCACCCCATGACCGTGCCTATAATGACTACTCGACCATAACTACGTAAACCATGACTATTTCTATAAAGGAAATAAAGAACATAACATACAACATTAAAAACTGATTTTTATGGAAGATTATAGGTCTACCTACAACATTAAACTTTGGAGAATTAACAAACAACTCTAAGAACCAAGTGTTTTAGAAGGATTAAACTAGAAAGACAAGGAAATAAATTAACCGATGAAACCGGAAATAAACTTGATTTATATGAAGGTCTCGACAAGCACTACAATATTAAAGAAGAGGAAATACCTTGAATCTAAGTGCAAAACATGAAAATCTAGAGAGAAGGTGGAGCTTGGCTACTAGCAAATTAATGGAGGTAGAGAGAGAGAGTGAAGAACCAAGCTTACCCTAGAAATCTGAGGTTGGAGACCTTATAAAGGCCCCAAAAGTTGCCAAAAGTTATTACAAAATTGCCACTAGATATTTCTTGATCGGGCTAAAAAGTTGCAGAAAAGTGCAGCTTGTACCGGTAGAAACAAAAGTGCTCTACCGGTACAAGAACTCGCTGTATTTTTACTGACTCTTTCTACCGGTAGAACAAAAGTGCTCTACCGGTTCAAAAACCTTCTGTTCGCGTTGTACCGGTAGAAACAAAAGTGCTCTACCGGTACAAGGTGCAAAAATTGAGAAATTTCTTGTCTTGATCCCTTGACCTTCCGGCTAGTCATCGTGACTTCTAGGCCTCCTGAGCCTTGTTCAATGCTTCATTCCTTGACTCCCGGGACTCGGTGGCGGAGTGCCACGTGGCCTCGGGTGCTCAGGCAATCCTTGGTTCAACCAGGGCGTTAAAAACAAGCCTTGTTCCTTCGATTTGCCTGTAACTAACAAAGCCAATCACACGCAATATCAATCGTATAAGAGCTAAAATATGCGTGCGTGTGTGCCAAAAACAAGAGAGATAAGTCCCTTTATTTACACTGTTGGGGACTTATCAGTTAATCCTAGACCCCATTTTGTAGCAAGTCAATTGACTTGTCGGATTGTAATAATAAGTAGCACTTTTAGTTCTAGTATCCATAGTTTCATAGAATTGTACTTAGAGTTTCTGTTGATTTGTTTATGTCTATATACTTTAAGTCTAATATATAATTCATATCTTGTTGGTTATGGCTTTCATTACCCTGCCTAGAGAGGAGTAAACTGCCAGTCTGTCCTGCACTCAGCTTATGACCTTGCTAGACAGTACACCAGTGGACCTTACGCCGTCTCAGTACCATCCTTTCATCGTTCCAGCTACACCACCAATGGTGATGTACCAGCCCAGACTTGTGTATGACCAAGACTTAGGATGCAACCTGTATGAGATCCCTGTGATGGAGAAACTACTGCCTCTACCTGCACCGATAGAGCCGACATATCAATTCAACCTAGCCATGGCAGATTAAGCACCATTCAATGCTGAGCCATACTGTTTCGAGATTCCAATGTTAGAACCACTGGTGGAGGAGCTCTCGCTTACCTCAGACCAGGTTTTTGAGCAGATTTTTCAGCGCCACGAGATTGAGTTGACTATGGCCGAGCAAACACATGGAGTGGCCCTTAAGGCCAATTTTTATATTCAGTAGACAACATTACTCAGCATAGTATGAGCTGATATTATCGCATTGTATTAGGACTAGTATTTTGATGTAACCTGTTGTAATGGATGTAGTACTCGGCTGATGTACGTTTTCACCATTGTATCGACATCATGCCCCGATTGTTATAATGTACGCATGGCTTATCTATAAAATATCGAATTTCGGTTTCTAAATAAACGAATTGTTTACTCATTAGACTTATTCCCCAAACAATTTCTAGCACTTAGATGGCAAACACGCGGAATGGACGTAGAAATGGAGATGATTCTTCTTCTAACGGAACAAACGGAGCTGATATTGCACAACTGATGCAAGCATTTATTGTTGCACTTAACGCTAACCGACCCCCACCTATTGCCAATAATAACCACCCACGTGCCCCTATGAACCGCATGAAAACCATAAACTAGTTCTGTAAGTGCCAACCCCCTACTTTTCGCGGAGAACTTGATCTGATTGTAGCCGAAGCTTGGCTCAAAAGCGTCAAGGTTATTCTGAGTACTTTGGGAATTGAGGAAGATGGACATTGTGTAGCACTTGCAACTTATCAGCTACAAGGAGAAGCTAGATAGTGGTGGGAATTGATAGAGAGTACCCACAATGTCAACACTATGACATTTGTGGAGTTTGAGAATTTGTTTCTCAATAAGTATTTTCTGGCTCGGTCCAAGACGGGCCAAGGTTTGGAATTTGAGAAATTGCGCCAAGGTTCTATGACTATGTCTCAGTACGCAGCAAAGTTCAAGGAGTTGTCCTGCTATGCTCCTACTTTAATTCCTACTAAGGAAGCAAAGATAAGGAAGTTTGAATGGGGACTTGGCGCTACCCGTAGAATTTTTGTGGGACTCGGACTCTCCACTTATGCAGAAGTGGTGAATTGTGCACTGAGATTAAAGCAAGAGGAACAAGACTTCCGTAGTAAGAAGCCAGTAGGAGGAAGTGGAGGACCGATTCGGACAAATAAGAACCATAATGTCAGCAATAACCGTGGATCCTATCCAGCTAGGCCTAACCCCAACCATTCCCACAACCAGAACTGGAAAAGAAACGACAACTGCCAGCCACCGTCAAGTATGGGATGTGAGAGTCAGTTAGTGCGCTGCTACAACTACTCTAGTTACGGACGTATCAGCCGCAATTGCCCACATCCTAGGAAGGACAAACAGATGAACTTTGGGAACCAGCAGCCGCAGTAGTATCAGAATTTCGAAAAATAGCCTATGCAGTAGATAGCAAGGCCATCACCTCTGAACTAGTAGAATAGGAAGCAGTCAGATATGGCACAACCAAGTACGGGTGGTCGCATTTTTGCACTACAGGCCGAGGATCAGGAACAAGACCCAACTATGATCCAAGGTACGCTACTGCTATTCAGTACCTACGTACAAGCTTTATTTGACTCTGGAGCATTGCATTCGTTTATCTCTTCGGTGTGTGTATCTACGTTGGAACTAGAAACTGAACCCCTAAGAATCGGTATGACAATTGCATCACCACTAGGGGATAGGATCCCAGTCAAACTACTCTGTTGGGAGTGCGAGATAGAAGTATCAAATGTCTGATTGACCTGTGATTTGCATGTGATTGAGATGAAGGATTTTGATGTAATATTGGGCATGGATTGGTTATCAAGGTATGAACAGTCATTTATTGTCGTCAGAAAATAGTAATGGCTTTTACCCCTGAGGGAATCCGTTTCCGATTTAAGGGGGATAGACCGACTGTGAATTCTATGACTAGACACTCAAAAGGGCAGAACCAACTGTGTGGATGGTTTGCTAGTCTCCAGTTGGAAGAATCTGACCAAGAGAAGTCTGGACTGCCACACATTGTCTGTGAGTATGCAAATGTGTTTTCGAAAGAACTTCCCGGATTACCACTTAGAAGGGAGATAGATTTCACAATTGAGTTGCAAACCTGGGACTGCACCGATCTCGATAGTCCTATACTGTATGGCACCAGCTAAGTTGAAGAAGTTGAACATTCAGCTACAGGGACTGTTGGATATAGGATTTATTAGACCTAATACTTCACCATGGGGAGCACCAGCGTTATTTGTGAAGAAGAAGGAGAGAACTCTTTGTCTATGCATTGATTATAGGCAGTTGAACCAGGTGACGATTAAAAACCGTTATCCTTTGCCTACGATCGATGACCTATTTGATCAGTTGAGAGGAGCGACCTATTTCTCGAAAATCGATCTGAGATCAGGATATCATCAGTTTAGAATTAGAGATAAGGATATCTCTAAGACTACTTTCAAAACCAGATACGGACACTATGTGTATGTAGTAATGCCATTTGGTTTGACAAACATTCCAACAATATTCATGTGTCTCATGAACAAGATATTCCATCCCTATTTGGATAGATTTGTGTTGGTGTTCATTGATGACATATTGATATATTCAGCCAGTAGAGAAGAACATGAAGGACATCTCTGCATAGCATTACAAGTGCTTAGGGACAACCAGCTCTATGCCAAGGCCAGCAAGTGTGACTTTTGGCTAGAAATGGTTAAGTTTTTAGGACACATGGTGTCTAAGGAGGGAATAGCGGTGGATAATAGCAAATTGGAAGCTATGTTAAATTGGAAGCAACGAACCCGGTATTCCAATATCCGTACTTTTCTAGGATTGGTGGGATATTATCGAAGGTTTATGCTAGATTTCTCCATCTTAGCCAGACCAATGACCCAATTGACATAGAAGGGAATCAAGTTTGAATGGACTAATAAGTGTGAAAAAGTATTCCAAGAGCTAAAGAAAAGATTGACCAGTGCACCAATCCTAATGATTCCTGATAGAGATATTGAATATCAGGTATACTATGATGCCTCTAAAGAAGGATTGGGTTGCGTTTTGATGCAAAACGGGAAGGTTGTAGCATATGGATTAAGATAGTTAAGACCCTATGAGAAGAACTACCCTACCCATGACTTGGAATTAGTAGTTGTAGTCTTTGCTCTCAAATCATGGAGGTATTATCTCTACGGAGAGCAGTTTGAGGTGTTCACAGACTACAAGAGTCTTAAATATCTGTTCACTCAAAAGGAGTTGAACACAAGACAGAGAAGATGGATGGAGTACTTAGATGACTACAAGTTCATCTTGTCATATCATCCTGGCAAGGCAAATGTTGTAGCTGACGCTCTAAGTCAAAAGGATAGAGCACAGAAAGCCAAGGTAGCTATAAAGGACTGGAGATGGTAGACACGCTCAATGAATTTAACCTTAAGCCCTTGACTGAAGGAGAACAAGCACATTTGTGCACCTTAATTGCAGAGCCAACCTTACATAGAGATTGTGAGTTTATCCGATCTCAGCTCCGAATGGGGAAGGAATTGATGGGATGGACTATACACGCTGCAGATAACAGCTTGAGATTTCGAGGATCAATATTCGTGCCCAACATCGGTACACTTCGAGAAGCAGTACTTCAGGATTTCACCACTCAAATTTCACTGTTCATCCAAGTAGCACTAAGATGTATCATGATTTATGAAGAACTTATTTGTGGGAAGGAGTGAAGAAAGACGTGGCTAGATTTGTAAGGACCCGTGTTTTTAACTAATTTTTCAAAAATAAATTTTGGAAAATGTGAGGAATTGATTAAAATGTTTAAGTGGTGGATTGTTGGGTGTAGTTAATTGATTTGGGCCTTAGTGCTATACACAAGTCAATATAGGGACTCGGGGTGTAATTTTTCTAAAGTTAATATATGTGGTGTGTGAGAGAGGAGAGAAAATCATTTCCCCTCCCCTTCCAAAATAGCCAGCCACCTCTCTCTCTCTCTTTAACCCTCCATTGTTGTTCATCTTCTTCCTCAAATTCTCCCACAAACTCCACTAAATCTCAAGCTCCAAGCTTACTACCTTCACAAAACCTTCATAAAATCTCATGCTCTACGCGTTCATGTGCTTGTTTCACACCGGTGTTTGATGAATTTTTCCTTGGATCTTGAAGTTAGGGTTTTGCTCTCACTTGAATTACAAGCCTTCCTTCACTTGAGGTAGGGAATTTTCTTGCTCTTCTAAGTGTAAATGTAGTGTATGTGTGTGTATAGTCAATTGATTGCTAAACATTCCGTGTCTTATTGATTTGCTTGAGGGAAAACTACATTCTCGTCAAATTGGTGCTGTAACTCACCATCCCTTAGCTCCTATGTTGTTCTTCTCTTGATTTGGGTGTTAACATATCCCATTGTTGCTTAATTTCATGGTGATGTTTGTGAATTACTTGAAACCCATCTTTTATCGATTTCTTGAATTTGGGGAAACTAGCAAATCTTGTAAATTGGTGATGTGTTGTGTTAATTTGTTGTTTGAACCTCTTTTTCCTCTTAATATGTTCAATTGGAACCAACAAATGCCAATAGAGAAGCCCCATTGATCACCCCTTGGCTTGTAAAATTTTGGATCTGGTGCTGTCCTATCAATAAGACTTCATCCCCTATCAATAGGAGCCTTACATTTTTTGTTATGGCCATTTTGATGGCTTCCCTATCGATAGGACTTGACCTCCTATCAATAGGAGCCTCTAACGCTCTATCGATAGGACTTCATCCCCTATCGATAGAAGCCTTTCACTTTTTGTTGTGGCCAATATTATGGTTGCCCTATCGATAGGACTTGACCTCCTATTGATAGGAGCCTCTGACACCCTATCAATAAGACTTTACCTTCTATCAATAGGACTTAACCTCCGATCGATAGGACACCTATATTTTTTGAAAAATTTCATGAATCATGATCCATTGTTTGTGGCTTGTTTGTGTAAGTTGTTGGTCACATGTTAGGGTCCAAGAGGGTCACTTTGACATGTTTGACACTCGGGTCAAAATATCCTTTATGGACACGTTCAGGTAACTCGAAACATGACTTTTACGTGAAATTAACACATGGTAGTAAGGTGATGAGGCATATGGACACTGTAATGATATTGTTGAGCATGGAACAAGTATGAATGTGGTAATGATGACACGGGGCCCGAAAGGGTATCCCCAGAGTGACACGGGGCCCTAAAGGGGTATGCCTGGATTGACATGGGGCTTATATGGCATGCCCGAAGTGACACGGGGCCTTTATGGCATGCCCAGAGTGACACGGGGCCTATATGGCATGCCCCGAAAATGATCAAATGTTTGGAAAGGAATGAGATGGATATGGATATTGTATAAAACATATAAGGCATGTTGTGTGTGTGTTAAGCACTAGTTGGGCACGAATGACGGGGGTAAACGAAATCTAATCGATTATGTGCTTTCTTTCAAGCTCCTTTGACTATTTGAACTCCTTTTTAACACTTGTTACATGACTTTTGCTATCTTATCTATCACCCACATATATTTCATTTCATTTAGAATTGTTAGACATTTTTTTACTGGGCTAGTGAGCTCAACCTTACAAATTTCAGGAACTTCCCAAGGAGCATGATATGGAGTGTTTAGAGTGCACGCATGCATTGTTTAAAAGCCAATGGAGGAGTTATATTATCATATTAGAACTTGTACTTTATTAAGATGATTTTGTAACTTAATTAAATTTCTCGTCGTTTTTTTACATTAGGGTCGTAATAATTATACATTTGTCAATTTTTTTTATTTATTTTGGGGTACGGGTACCAATCGACCTTTGTATACTTGGACATAAACTTTGACTAATCTATTTGGATTTTGATGTGGCACGTGGACTTGTTGACTGTCCACGTGGACTATCTTAATGAATTATCCTTTTTAAATTTTGAAGGCGTGACAAGATTTGTGTGGACTTGTCTCATTTGTCAGCAAGTTAAAGCCGAGCACCAGAAACCCAGAGGAAATTTACAACCATTATCGATTCCCAAGTGGAAATGGGAACACATCTCGATGGATTTTGTGACAGGATTGCCTAAATTGCTAAGGTCAAACACCGTTGTGTGGGTGATTGTGGATCGACTCACCAAATCAGCTCATTTTCTCCCTGTAAAGATGACCGAAAGCATGGAAGCATTAGGGATGCTTTATATCCAAGAGATAGTTAGACTTCATGGTGTGCCTGTGTCCATTGTATCTAATCGAGACCCTAGATTTGTCCCTCAGTTTTGGAGTGGACTACAAAGAGCACTAGGAACAAATCTGTGGCTTAGCACAACTTTTCACCCACAGACAAATGGATAGACAGAAAGGACAATTTAGGTCCTAGAAGATATGTTAAGAGCATGTGCCTTAGATTTTTCAGGGAATTAGGAACCAAACCTATTGCTAGTAGAGTTTGCATATAACAACAGTTACCAAGCTAGCATAGAGATGGCTGTTTATGAAGCTCTGTATGGTTGCCCTTGTAGATCACCAATTTGTTGGACGGACGCTGGAGAATCAGGATTATTGGGACCCGAGAAGGTTAGAGAGACGACCGAGAAGGTCAAAACCATCCAGCAGAGGCTACTCACCGCTCAGAGTTGCCAGAAAAGCTACGGTGATTGGAGAAATCGACCCTTGTCATTTTTAGAAAGAGATCACGTTTTCCTTAAGATTCGACCCCGAAGAGGAGTAATCAAATTCGGGAAAAGGGTAAGCTTTCACCTCGATATATAGGACCTTTCTAGATCTTGGAACGAGTCGGGGAAGTGGCTTATAGATTAGCTCTACCGCCGGAACTTGATCGAGTACATAATGTGTTTCATGTCTCGATGCTACGGAAATACTTAGCATTGCCTATGCACATACTTAATTGGGAGGATCTCAGCATCGATGAAGACGCAACTTTTGAGGAAGAACCAGTGAAAATTTAGGACGTGATAGAGAAGCGCATCCATAATAAGACGATTCGTCTGGTCCTAGTTTTGTGGAAACACCGAGGAATGGAGGAAACTACGTGGGAAAGGGAAGACACTATGAGAATCAATTATCCGCTTTTGTTTCCATCTGTGGTATGATCAAATTTCGAGGATGAAATTTGTTAAGGGGGATAGGTTGTAACGACCCAGATTTTTGTAAACAAAAATTTCATTTAATAATTTAATTAGTTATTTTTAATTTTCGGTTTATTAGAATATTTTTCTATTAAAATGTTATTTAATTCTTTTAATTCAAATATATAAAATTCTAGCCATGCATATACGCATACGAGACCGAGTAACACATCTGTTACACTACCGTAGCACCTAGAGACCTTGTTTAATACCCGAGACCTACCCAACCACTGCCTTTACTGATGCAGTGCAGCCTATGGAAACGAAACTGATCGTGCAAGAGGAACACGAACAATAAGATCGACCCGGAGGTACTCCCCCCTTAAACGACCAAGATATGAGTATAAACTCGTTTTTCTTTAATTAATCAACAACCAACTTCTGCCATTAGGCTTACAAGCATATAAATAAGGTGAAAGAAACCCTAATTAACTTAGGAAACCTTTAAGGTCGCTAATCAACCCTAAATCGGAATAAATACGAAAATTACCAAAAAAGGAAAGTTCTGATTTGACTAACAAATCAGAAACTGGAAAGAATTATAAGGTTGCCAAAACAAACGGCAAATAAAACAGAGTTTCCTATCAAAAGTTATTAGTGATCTAAATATTACTATAAACGGCAAAATTGGCCTTTTAGGGGCCTAAACAGCGATGAATGCCCGAAATCCATCGTGCCTTTTTAGGGCCTAAACAATGACTATTGATCCTTGGGCTGTTTCCAATGGACCGTGCAAAATTCAGCTCATTCTGACAACGTCGATTCTTAGGCCTTTTTAGGCCTACGTGGACGTAACCGGTCCATCCACGTTGATGCAACCCGGTCTGCATCACCTCCTCACATTGGAACTTGGTATGTTGACCAAGTTAGAGAGAGTAAGTTAGAGAGAGAGAGAGAGAGAGAGAGTAGTGTGTGTGTGTGTGCATGATTGTATACTTTGCACATGCAAGATTTAATGTTTGTTCACTTGTGCAAGCAAGTGGAGTGTTGAGGGAAGTTTCCTAAGCTAAGGTTTGTACCCAAAACTAGTTAGAACAAGCTTTGTTATTTTTGGAATGACCTATACATACCCACACAATACATGCATTTAAGTACAATCTACACTTCCTAGACCTATTTATGCTAGACCTTGCACTCCAAGTCTCCATGAAACATGCTTCCATGTTTTGGGGAAAAATATTCTCCCTACTATTACCCCATTAAGGCTACCCCTTAGCCATTTATTGCATTCACATGTATATTGTATATATTTGCTCCTAAAAACACCCCATAACAAAGGTAACCATGCTAAAACCTACACAATATGAGCCATATTTTTCCCCACTACTACCTCCCACGTTGGTTTCCCATTGTGCTTCCCAAATTTCCTTTTGTGTGCAAGTAAACTAGCCTAGAACCTAACCTAAAAACCTAGGGATGCCACTTGTGTACTTCCCATGTGCAAGTTAATGCACCATTTACTTCCCCCACATGAAAGCATAGGCCAAGGGGTGTGTCTATGTGCCAATAATTTTAGGAGGGGGAGAGAGGACTCCCAAGTTTAGCGTCGATAGGCCGTGCCCATCAAAGAAGGTTTATTTTTACTACTCCCTTTTTCCCATTTTAAATGCTCCCTAAATATATATTCATGTCATTTTCAAGCGTCATTATCTTTTTATTGGTAAGGTTTTCAAAGTTTTAAAATTTTTTGTTTAATAGAACTAATTGAGTTTTATCAAATAAGATCCATATTGCATATAGAATATGTAACGCCCCCAAAATTTGGGCACATTAATTATTATTACATACCATAAATAAGTTTAATCCATAAACTTCAATACAAATTACAATATCCTTAATCACTATATAAATAGTAACTGGGGTGGTTCCAGGTCGTCGTCTATCCCTGTGCCCGGTCATTCCCCCTTTAGACGACATTTTCTGCTCCATATGACTGGTTTCCACAGTATTGTTCCTGTCCATCTAGATAACCTGACAAAATATGTCCGAGTCACATAGGCAACATCATGGTATTATGTCAGGGTTACACGAGTGCAACACCGTGAGCAAAACCCAGTAGTTCACTATGCTAAAC
The DNA here is from genome assembly GCA_022606695.1 of Vaccinium macrocarpon. Classification (NCBI taxonomy): domain Eukaryota; kingdom Viridiplantae; phylum Streptophyta; class Magnoliopsida; order Ericales; family Ericaceae; genus Vaccinium; species Vaccinium macrocarpon. The sequence goes on along the minus strand of CM040181.1, from coordinate 27,615,173 downwards.
TTCTAAGTAGCAATTCTAGAACAATAAGTTCAAAAACAGTACATGTAACTTATGAGCAGTAAAACCGTGCAATGCACCATGCATGCCTATACGGATCAAAGTAAACATGTGCAGAAAATAATATCTCGTTTTAGTATCTCAAGCCTGTGCCACGTGTCATATTCTCAAAAAGATTCTCATTCAGTTTCTCAAACTTAACTCATTTATCAATAGCTTTTCCAAAAATCGATTTTTCTCAAATTAGTGCCTCTTTCAGCATTCTTCTTCAAATTTCATATATCTCCCACCACTTGAAAGTTATTGGTTTGTTTATGCCTCCTTTCAGCTGACGGTACCAACCTTTTTGCTCGAGGCCCCGACCATCGTGCATCACCGAACTTAACAGCCTGTTTGCATAGTCAGTCCACCCTGCTACTAACACGACACAATCCTAGCCATCTCATATCACTGAACTTAACCAATCTGTTTATGAGGTCCGTTCACCGTGTGTTGTGCACGCTTAGCCCAAACATCCAAGTTCTCTCCGCGAACTGGAAGTGGCGCTTTCGCTACACTACCGCATCAAAACCATTCCTCCAAGTTCTCTCCGCGAACTTGAGGTGGCAACAAATCCATCTCATCTCATTTCATTTTATTTCCCAAAAATTTCATTTCTCATTTCAAAAACTCATTTTCATTCTCATCTCTATTTTCTCATCAACAGCTATTCAAATTTTCAAGTCCAGTGTCGTAACGTATTGTGTACGTGCTCAATGTTTCATGCTCAAATCATGCTAATGCAACATTCCATAATCTTTCTTTCAAGAAAATAACTATATTCCACAAGTGAACGTTTTCCCATAAAATCATGCATTTCTTTCTCATCAATAATATCACCTCCGAAAATAATATTTTCTAACATAAGATCATAAACTTGATGCACCATCTTCCCCAAAAATAAAAATAATTCCCAATAACTCTCAAAAATATATTCTCATCAAAAATCTAATTTCCCCCCTTCTATTTCCAAACTATTTTATTCCTTCTAAAAGAAATAAAATAAATCAACTTGCTTTCCCAAAAGAACACCTCTCTCTCTAGAATTTATGTCCAAAAATAATTAACTCACTAGTCATAAACTTTCTAAAAAGATGTTCTTTTTGGAAGATTTAAACTCACCAAAATATACTCCTTCTATATCTAGAAAACTTTCTTTCTAATAAACTTGGTAAAAATTCAAGAATTTCCTTTCTAGAAATTTTTTAAGCAACTCGTGAAAATCTTCTTTTCATCATAACAGTAAGATAAAAGATAAAGTTACTAAGTAGTTAGTAAAAACTTTCTAGAAAAACTCTTCTCCATACTTATTAAAATGAAACTTCACATTTTCTCACAAAACTTGATATAACAAAATGGTGATTCTTTCTAGTAAAAAACAAATGCCTCATTAAACAAAGCTAATCTAATTATTTAAGGAAAAATTATCAAATCAACAATCAATGATTAAATCACCTAGGATTAACTATTTCTTCCAAGAAATAATAACAAAATAAAATTATTAGAACCTTGATTAGAAACACCCATCTTCTAATCAACTTCTGATCACTTAAAACTAATTAAACCAACTTCTAATTTCATGAAGAACTATTCTAATTAGAACCTAATTAACACTCTTGTCATCTTCTTAACATGAAATCCTCTTTCTTAAACACTAAGGAACATGCTTAGTAGTCTAATACATGCACAAATCAACCCAATCAAGCTTCAATTCTATGCTTAGAAAACTAATTAGAACATCATAATACCTCTAGAAATAACTAATTAAAAGGTTAGTATAGTAAACTACCTTGATTTCTAGGTGTAAACCGAAAGCCAAAAGCAATCCTTTGGTGTGGAGGCTCCTTAATCTATCTAACGTACTTACTAATTAAATTAGTAAGTAGTTAATTAGGGCCTAATAACGTTGACTAGGTGGTGGTTAAAGTGGTTGGTTGGTTTGGGAATATAGAGACATACAAATATGGAAGGTTATATGTGGTCCAAAAAGAACAAAGGGTGGCTATTTATAGACAAACTTGTTCCCTCTCTCCCCTCCTAGAATTTTTAGTACTCCCTCCCTCTCTTTGGCCGAACCTCACTCCATGTGGGAGTGTAAATGGTGCACTAAATGTGCACATGGGCAAGTACAATGTAGTTACATTTCCCACTCTAGGTCTAGACTGGATTCTAGGCTATTTTCTTGCAAGTAAAAGAAGAAACTTGGGGAAACAATTGGGAACCAACGTGGAAGTAATAGTGGAGGAAAATTATGTCTCTTGTTGTGTAGGTTTTTGCATGGTCACCTTTGTTATGGGGTGTTTTTAGGAGCTAATATACACAATGTGCATGTGAATGCATTAAATAGCTAAGGGTAGCCTTAATGGGTAATAGTAGGGGAATATTCTTCTCTAAAACATGGAAGCATGTTTCTGATAATTTTAGAGACGATAAACAGAGGTGAAGGAACTGAGACTATATTTCTGAATGAATTGACCTAGCTTATTACAACCGTTTATATAGAAAAGAGCTACACCTAAAAAGGAAACGATTACAAAGAATCACACAACATATTACCTAAAAGAGAAGATCATGATATACGACCTAAAGTCGTGATATACTGCCTAAAACAAAGGATCACGCAATAATACCTAAACTAGAAGATTACATTACTATACATAGAGATACACATTCACACCCCCCCCCCCTCAAACTCAGGATGCGAGAGCAGAGAGCATCGAGAGTTTGCCAAGGAGAAAGCGAAAACGAGTAGCAGTGTGGGTCTTTGTGAAGAAGTCGGCCAACTGCAGCATAGAAGAAACAAAGGGTAAAGCAATAGTGGCAGACTGAAGATGTTGGCGAACGAAGTGACAATCAATTTCAATGTGTTTGGTACGCTCATGGAAGACCGAGTTGTGGGCTATCTGAATGGCACTTTTGTTGTCGCAATAAAGAGGTGTGGGTGAAGTAATAGAGACGCCCATATCAGATATAAGCCAGCGGAGCCACACAATTTCAGACGTAGCATGAGCCATAGCACGATATTCAGCTTCAGCAGTGGAGCGAGCAACAACGGTTTGCTTTTTGCTTCGCCACGAGATATGAGAATCACCTAGAAAAACACAAAGACCAGAGGTAGACTTGCGGTCACTAATATCCCCAGCCCAATCGGCATCAGCATAGGCATGAAGAGTCAAACTTGATGTAGAAGAGAGCAAAAGACACTGATGGAGAGTACCACGAACATAACGAAGAATACGTAAAAGAGCTGCCCAATGAGTAGTCCAAGGAGCAGAGACAAATTGGCTAACAATGTGAACAACATAGGCAATATCCGGGCGAGTAACAATGAGATAAACTAAGCAACCTACTAATTCACGGTACTCCGTAGGATCCTCAAGGGAACACCATCAGAAGCAGAAAACTTGGCATGAAGTTCAAGAGGAGTATCAACAGTCTTGGTGTCATTGAGACGGGCACGATGAAGGATATCAGTAGCATACTTTGACTGGCCGAGAAGATACCCCATGGGAGAGGCAGCGACTTCAATACCAAGAAAATATTGAAGAGGACCCAAGTCTTTCATTTCAAACTGCTGAAAGAGATGATGTTTCAAGTCATTAATAGTAGCAAAATCAGAGCCAGTGATGATCATATCATCAACATATAGCAATAGAAGAACCAAACCATGAGAGGTGCGACAGATAAAGAGCGCAGAGTCATGCATACTGGGCTGGAAGCCAATCTGAAGAACCACATCCTGAAATCGCGCATACCAAGCACGAGGTGACTATTTCAAACCATAGAGAGCGCGACGCAAACGGCAAACCATACCAGAGGGGTGAGAGAAACCTGGAGGAGGCCGCATATAAACCTCTTCAGACAAATATCCGTTGAGGAAAGCATTCTTGACATCCAACTGAGAAAGAGACCAATGGTGCACAGCAGCAACAGATATCGAGGTACGAACAGTGGTCATTTTGGCAATGGGAGCAAAAGTTTCCTCATAATCAATACCAAATTCCTGAGAAAAGCCTTTAGCAACTAAGCGAGCTTTATACCGCTCCAAAGAACCATCAGAATGAGTCTTGACTTTGTAGACCCATTTGCAGCCAATAAGATTCTTACCATCAGGCAACGGGACCAATTCCCAAGTATGATTTTGAGCAAGAGCAGTGAGTTCAGCGTCCATGGCAGCCACCCAATTGGGATCTGTACAAGCTTCTTTATAGGACCTAGGCTCAAAATATGTGTGAATTCGAGAAAGAAAGGATTGATAAGAGGATAAGAAACAGGTATTACTGAAGCCATATCTTACCGGTGGATTGCGATTTGCACGAATAGGATAGCGGTGAGCAGGTGGATTGGGATCTTCAGAGGCAAATTGGGTAGCAGGAGGAAAGGCTGAACGACAAGTGTAGACCTGGGTGATTGGAGGACGGTGAGAAAGAGCTGCAGAAATGTCAGAGACCTCAAGAGTAGAGGTATATTCATCAGGAGGCACAACTACAGGAAAAGGGTCAATACAAAACAAATCCTCTTTGGCAACATGAGTAACTTTGGGAGGAAGAGTAAAATATGGAATACGTTCTAAGAAAACGACATGCCTAGACACATGTAGCTTTTTGGTCACAGGGTCATAACACCGATAGCCTTTCTGATTAATGCCATATCCTAAGAGAACGCCTACGACATAGCGGGCGCTGAGCTTAGTGCGATCTTTCTTGGGAAGAAGGATAAAACAAGTAGAACCAAAAACTTTCAAGAGAGAATAGTTAGGAATGTGACCATAAAGCTGCTCATAAGGGGTTTTGCCAGAGAGAATAGGAGTGGGCATCCGATTTAGAAGATAGGCTGCAGTGAGAACAGCTTCTCCCCAAAACAGAGAAGGAACAGAGGATGATAATAGCAAAGAGCGAGCAGTATCAAGTAGATGACGATGCTTTCTTTCAGCTTTACCATTTTGAGCAGGAGTATCAGTACAAGAAGACTGATGGATAGTCCCATGGGTGTCTAAAAATTTATCAAACTCAGAAAGAGAGTATTCCCCGCCCAAGTCAGAACGAAGAATCTTAATAGATGTAGAAAATTGAGTTTGAACCATAGCATTAAAACTTTGATAAATTTGAAAGAAATCAGATTTATCCGTCATTAAGTACACCCATGTATACCGACTAAAATCATCCACAAAAGAAACATAGTAAACATAACCACCTTTAGCAACAACGGGGGAAGGACCCCACAAATTAGTATGAACAAGCTGAAAGGGAGAAGTAGAAACAAAAGAACTTTTATTAAAAGGAAAGCAGTCATTTTAGCAAACTTGCAACCACTGCAGGCAGAAATATCATTAATAGAAATTTTTCCCAAATGACCAGATTTAACCAAAAGTTTCAGACGCTCACTAGACAAATGTCCTAATCTAGAATGCCAAAGATAAAATGGAGAAGATTTATTATCTAAAGGAAAAGAGGACGCAGCATTAGAAGAAGATTCTGATGGGATATGCAAATGCTCCAAGAGATAGAGGTCACCAACTCTACGGCCTGCCCCAATCTGCTTCTTGGAATCCCGATCCTACACAACACAACCAGAAGAGGAAAATATAACATCAAAACCAGAATCAGACAACTGGCTAATCGAAAGGAGACTCAATGTCAATTGAGGAACATAAAAGACATTAGGAATAGATAGAGAAGAAGATGTAGTAGGGAGGATGGAACCAATAGAAACAACTTGCATTGGAGAGCCATTGGCAGTAGAAATACTAATCGGAGAAATAGGAGGCAAACAATGACTAAGAAGAGACAAATTAGGAGTCATATGATGAGAGGAACCAGAATCAAATAGCCAGGTGGTGGGTAAGATACTTGTGGTATAAGCACCATGCAAACCTGAGGTAGTAGTGGTTAGAGCAGAAGCTTAGGAAGAATTGCCCTAAATGGCTGCCATATAAGCCTGGTACTGCTGAAACTGCTCAAAATCAAATTGGTGAGGTGGAGGAGTGTTGCTGGAGGAAGGTGTTGCTAAAGCTGCAGGAGGGCGAGAGTGCTGTTGTGGTGGCCGACGAGCTGAAAAATTAGTTGACTGAGAAGCATTACGTCCCTTAGACTGGAGACGTTTAGGGCACGCATGCTTCCAATGACCCTTCTCATGACAATAGCTGCACTCATCCACGGGTGTCTGAGGCTAGTTAGGCTTGGGCTTGCCCGTAGACTAAAGAAGATGTGAGGCTGGAGTGGGCAACAGAGATGCTGAAGGCGAGCGGGCTGGAGCAGTAAAGACTAACTGTGAACTAGAAGAAGCCATACTAGATACTTTGAACTGGGTTTCTTCTGCAATAAGTTCACGAACCGCTGCATCCACAGATGGTAGAGGAACACGGTGTAGAATTGCCCCGCGAAGGGGCTCAAACTGAGCTTGACGAGGCATAAGAAACTGGACCAACCTCTGTTGCTCACAATACTCAATAAGCTCAGGCTGTGAATGTAAAACAACAGGTTCCATGCAAGCTAATTGATCCCAATAAGTACTCATTTCATTATAGAACTCTTGAATAGTTTTGTCACCATGGATTGCACTACGAATGGACCACTCAAGTTTATTAGATTCATGATACATAACCTTCAAGTAATCCCAAACTTTCTTGGATGTGTCATATTTTGAAAAATTCATCCCAATGCTAGGTTCTACAGAGTTGTGAAAACCAAGTGAGAATCTGTGCATTTTCTATGGTCCATTTGTCTAGTGCAGTAGCATAATTTTCAGCTTTTGGATCAGTAGGACATAGCGTTGAACCATCAACGTGTCCCCATACTCCCTTACCAACCACAAAAATTTTCATCATAGTAGACCAATAAGAGTAATTATGACCTGTTAGACGGACACTAATAAACTGGTTCTTATCTCCAGACATGATAAATACAAAGTAGTAATAGAGCTACTAATAGATGTTGAGTATCAGAGGTAGAAAATACCAGATGGCGAACTAGAGTTAACACTTAACCAGATGTCCAAACCAGAGTCAAAACTGAACCAGAGGGCCAAGCCAGATTTACCAGAGATACTTAAACCGATGTTGATGGGAACCAAGACACAAAAGAGGGTTAACGGAGGCTGAGGAGGGTCCAGTAGTGGTCGCCAGAGGCTGAGTAGGCTACGACGAGGGTCGCTTGAGATCAGAGGTGCTCGCCGGAGGTCTGAGCTAGGTCGCCGAAGATCGAAACTCACTGGTAAGAGTCGATCTGAGGAAAACAGTGCCAAATAAGGTTTTCTGGTGGTCGGTGTGGTTCAGATCTGGTCAACAGCGTCAAGACCAAGAATACCCAGTAGATAGCAGAAGTCGAAGATGACCTACAATGGTCGCCGAAGCAAGGAGGTTCCGGTCAGCGGTCGCCCGAGATCAGAGAGCATTCAACGAGAGTCGCCGAAGGTGGGATGACTCGCCGGTGGTCGAAAGTGCAAAACTAATCCAAACCAATAGAGTCGGAGGGTCTATCGTAGATCGTGGGTCACCGGAAAACTTGTGACATGCTGGCTCCGCAAGAGCAGAGGTGCCGGGATTGGGCTTTGAATTGAAGTCGCTGGAGGCTTCAGTGGAAGGCCTTATCGGAGATCACCTGGTGGTTGGTGGGGCTACATAGAGGTTGTCGAAGGTGTGATGAAGGTCAGAAAGATCTGATGATGGTTAGAGAGGTCTCGTTGAACTCGTCAGATGTTGCTGATAACAGATTGGGGTCGTCTGAGATTACCCAAGGTCCGATGTGGACTATACTAAGATCATCGGAGATTCAACATGGTCTAAAACACGTCGGCGAGAGTTGTCGATGGATGATGGGTTCAGATGGTGACTGTTCTGATGGTTGGTGTTTGTGAAGAAAGAATATTCTGATGGTTGTTGTCTGAGAGAGAGAGGGAGATAAGACAAAAGCAGACTGAGTGACGACTAGACTGGGTTACGGCCAAGGTTTGAATTAACCTTGCTCTGATACCATGATAATTTTAGAGACGATAAACAGAGGTGAAGGAACTGAGACCGGTATTTCGAATGAATTGACCTAGCTTATTACAACCGTTTATATAGAAAAGAGCTACACCTAAAAAGGAAACGATTACAAAGAATCACACGACATATTACCTAAAAGAGAAGATCATGATATACTACCTAAAGTCGTGATATACTGCCTAAAACAAAGGATCACGCAATAATACCTAAACTAGAAGATTACATTACTATACATAGAGATACACATTCACAGTTTCATGGAAGCATGGGGTCCAAGAACTAGTGTAGATAGGCCTAGGTTGTGTAGATTGTGCTCTTATACATGTATTGTGTGGGTATGTATAGGTTACTGCTTGACCGAAATCCTAGACCTAAATTAGTGGGTTGCCCCAAGCGTAGGGCTGAGACCGGTGTAGCATAATACCCAGTAAGACCGGAATCTAATCCACAGAGAAGGCGGGAAGTGCTTACCAAAAACTCGGATTGTAATGTTTAACACGGCTCTTAGGTGGCCACCCTTTGTGCTTTGATTGGAAAATTACCTAAACTAGAGTAAAACTGGTCTAGTTAAACTATTTAAAACCAAGTACGGTCGTAGGGTTCATAACACCAGTAACCAGATCTAGATAGTTCCGCTCCGTTCAAGGTTCTAAAAACGTTTGATTTTAGAGAGAGAAAGATACCCCGAAAGATGCGAATCCTCGTGGCCACTGTGTTCACCCATATAGCGAAGAACAAGTTTTGGTCCCCTCTTCCCCGCGTTACATGGGCTTCAACGATGCCCGGATACGTCCGACGGAAGCACTTTGATAACCTAAAATTGCTTTTTACCATTGTTGATTGTAAAATCGAAGCAAGAACAAATCCAGCCCTGGCCACGGAGTGTTAATCGCCCCGCGACCATACCTAAAGAACTACTCACTCATGATAACTTGAACAACTGACAAGATTCTGAAATTAAACATGCTTCTATAATTGAATGTTGAACGAAACGAAGATCCGAAAGTAAAACTGCGGACAAACTCCCGCGAACTAAGAGTTAATGAAAATAAAACAAGAAGTACCAGAAGCAATATGCAAAACAGCGAACAAAACTCCAAAACTTTGATGGAAAAGCCTCCGAAAAGTAGAATCTCCAGAGCAAAATAAACGGCTGCTAGTTAGAAGTAAAGTAAAACAAGGTTCGAACCCTAATTTGACCTAAAAACGGGGTATTTATAACTTCCCGAAGTCAAACACGTGACAAGACCACCGGCTTATTTTAAGCCCCTCTGGTATCGATACGATTGAAATGCCCTATCGTCTCGATACGCATACATTCTGCTCACTCGGTAATCGATCGATCACAAAGACAATTCTCGTATCGATACCGAGTGCTTTAAACTGCTTTTCAAGCTTGCTTGCTTGTCCTCACTTGGTCCCACTAGCTCCCAACATGCCCGATGTCTTGTGTCCACTTTATGTGCTCTTCCGACCTGTTTCCTACAAAACAAACAAAAATACCAAAAACAAAAGACAACACCGCATCAAGTGGAAAACGGAATAAATCGTGCCTCTAATGCGCTAATTCGCCCTACTTAGGCGCTTATATCTGTGATATTGCGCGCCTATCACACCCGCCAACTTGAGCGTTGCTAGTCCCGAGCAACGAAAAGAATAAAACAAATAAATAGAAGGATAGATCTTTTAAACCCCCGGGCGGCCCCGGTAGGACGAGTGAAGTCTCGTGAGGGTTTTCAGCAGTGATAACCCACAAAACACAAAGGACTCAGACATTTGAATGCAACTCAACCCAATCAATAGCTTCTCGAAACACTACAGTGACCGTCAAGCAAGTCAAAGGCAAGATATTTCATCCATGGACAAAGTTAAGCAAGTGAACTTCGCAGCAATCTTAGCACAAAAATTAATCCTCTCACCTACGATCGGATAGAGACTTTTCTAATGGCATGCATGTATGGGATATAGAAATTCACCAATCATCGAGAATAGTTCACACACCGTTGGTAGCCCAATATTACTTTAAGTACACTCCTTCTTTTTTCTTTTCTTTTCTTTTTTTTCTCTTTGTGTGGTCATGCAATGCCGGATCTCTCAGGCTTTCTAGTTGACTCTTTAACGAGCTTTGGATCGGCTATCCCCAAGCCAAACAGCCTTAGAGCACCAAGTTTTAAGGGACCCCTACGGACTTAATTGCTCAAGTCAAAAAGGCTTTATTGAGATCCAAGCTAACCAAACTTAGCGATACTTTCACAAGGTCTATCCATCTTTTGACGCGAACAACACGGTGGGAGCATACCCCATTGTCGGTTACATTACTCAATGGGCCTTGGGATAAGCATTAACAATATAGCACACATAACTTTTTTTTTTTCTTTTCTTTTTTAAAGGAGTTCCACAAGAATCCCATCAACAAGTTAACACACCCATCAACAAGTTAACACATACAAGATTACCAACGACTCGTGAACCAAACTCAAGACCGGCAAATACCTACGTGGAACAGTGTGTGTGTGAGAGCAAGTTTCCAAATGACCAAACGCTATCCGACTATAGACGAAACAGGCTAACTAAAGGCTTCTTGAACATCATGTTCACGAGCTTAAGTCTATCCATGAAATCATATCGAGACTTCGACTCGCACAACAACCCCTATAGTGCTAATTAACAGTCATCAACCAAGAATAGTTACACCCAAGCATCCAAATCCCTTTCTTTTTTTTCTTTTTTTTGATGCTATACACATGTACGAATAGTTAAAAATACTAAAAACATGTACGAAGGACACCCTCCCCCCAACTTAGCATATGCTATGCCCTCAGAGCATGAAGACAAACATAAGAATGGAAAAACAAGGGACAGAGATGGACCGTCGGATGACAGCCAACCATCATGACCCCGACCGATGTATGGGGAATTTGCTATCACCGTTGCAGTTCGTCATCAGAACTGCTCCCAGGATCCGCTCCTTCAGACCTAACGAGGTCCACAGCTAGTCACACAAAGCTGCGTCGAAACTTTATAGGACTTACAACCGCCACATTTCGTGGCACCCCTGCTCGAGGCTCCTGAATGCCGCACTCACTCCAACGGAGAGGCCCAAACTACCAAGGCTGGTGTGGTAGCATGCTCGTCCTGCAAAAGACTTAAGAACCAACTACCTACTAAACAACAAATGACATTAGTACCGCCTGCTAGTGGAAGCCGGGCCACAACAAGAAATAACGAATATTAACGAACACCACAAACAAACCAAAAATTTGAAAAGAAATAACAGACACCACCACTTTCGTCACGTGAAAGGTACGAGTAGTACTTTTCTCCCTAATGTTCTTACTTAAATTTGTGTAGAGAAGGTCATCATAACAATCCCGGGTAAGTCATGACTCAACAGGTTAAATCTCTCAAGGTTTTTACTTAAAGAAATCAGAGCCAATCGTCTTTTATGACTATTCGAGACACGACAATAAGATTGTTAGAAACTCAGATACACAAATTTAAGGCTAGAAATTAGGTGGCTATACCAGACCATAATTTTTTTTTTGTTGAATTAATTTTAATTGGGGGAGAGAGAGAGAGAGAGAGAGAGAGAGAGAGAGAGAGATCCTAGAAACGTGGAATGCGACAATTGATCAAACCCACAAAGATGAATCCCATGAATGCATCACCCCACGCTAAGTTCTGCACTAAAAATTGAACTCGGCCAGACCACAAGAAAAGATACTTTGAGTAAAGCAATTGCCGAGTTTGTCTTAAAAATGGAAGCATCTTTGAATGCTCCCGTAAGACCAAATCAAGTTTTAGACAATTGACAAATTTTATAATAGACGGATGATAAACAAAATCAAACTTGTCAACACTGAGGAAGTCAACATGTTGCACTTCCTTTAAGACTGGTTGTTGGAGTGAGCTCACCCCAACAAAGTCTGGTTGCCTAGAAAGGGAAGACTCAAAAGGAAGACATTCAATAAGAAGCTCGTTGCTTCCTTCCCACTTGATTGCCTCTTCTACAACATAATCAGATGCAGTCCAGCTTGTTGCTCCTATATGTTCTGTCCACATATCTAACACTTCCCTCTCTTGATCCAACCCGAGGGACGAGGGAACCTCTACCGCATAAGTATCATTACTCAGAAAACAAGCAGATTTAAACAAGTCTGATAGTGGCTTTAACTCTAACTCTAACTCTAACTTAGGCAGTTGGACCAACAATGGCTCAGGGCCGGGGTCCCAGGCGACTCCGCACAACTCTCCTGTTGTTAACAAATCCATCAAACTACCAATCTCTTGAGAATCTAAGAATAAAGCCTCTTCAGCGGTAAGAGCAACTTCTAGAGGATCTTTAAACAACACATTGTCGACATGCTCCTTAACAAGCATGTTGACCAAACATACCGCAGACTCCTCTTCATCATTCTTGCTGCGAGTATTCTCATTGTAAACATTAACCCCTGACTTTGGTTCCACTAATAATTGCACTCCCTCCAAATTTGGCTGTTCAACTAACTCAACCCCATTAGGGGAATTGTCCTCTAACATATCATCACGATGAGGGGAAGACTCAAGGGAAAAACATTTGTTATGGAACTCGCCACCCCCTACAGACTCTGGAAAGTGTTCAGCGCACAAAGGCCGGTCAACTCCTCGATCTCTAGACTCACAAAGAGCTTAAAAAAGAAAAACGTGAGGCCGTCCAAAACAACAAAGCGATGGAAGATACGTTGGAGGGGATTCGTTTTTCCTTGGGCTTAAGTGGGGAACACTGGGCAGTGAGCCCCTCATTCCCTCTAAACTCGGAGAACTGTTTTAAGCCCAAGTCAACCTCCTCTACATCGTTAGATAAACCTACTTCCTCTTCCTTAAGAGTAAACTCCTCATTCCCTCCAAACTCGGAAGGTTCCTCCAAACGATCATCAACCTGTCCCTCGATGAGGAATGGGTCTACTTCCTCTCTTCCATTGACTTGAGGTGGAGAAGGAAATGTCTCCCACTCCTGGTGGATTTGTCCCACTGCCTCTGTGAGTTGAGTCAACTGGGACCTAAGGTTCTTAATTGCTTGGGTGGTTTCCGCAGTGAAGGTCATCTGCGATCGCACAACAATCTGTACCATCTCCTCAAACTCGTTATCATGAGGGGGATAAGTCAGCTCTGGGAGTGGCCCAATAGAATAAGGATCAAACCCTTGCGGGTCTTGAAAAAGGGAGCCAAATTGGGTTATGTGGTCCTGGGCAAGTTCGAACGACTGTATTTCGTGCAAAGGCAAAGGTAGTACTTGTGGTGGCACTGGGGGTTCGGAATACCACGATGAAAAAGATGGGTGGTGGGACCACCCTAGATTGTACGTATTTGGATATGGATCACACCGCTGATTAATAACACTCACATCAGCCTGATTATTTCGATAAGCTTCCTTTAGTGCATAAAAAGCGGAGCAGGTGTAAACAGAATGCCCCCAACACTCACACATCTCACAGAATTCTTCCATTATCACCTCTTTCGCCCAGTTGTTTCCTTATTACTTCTTTTTTTTTTTTACTCGATTTAAGACACAAAGATACTAACCCGAATTTTTAACACCTCTTGCCTTCCCCGGCAACGGCGCCAAAATGCTTGACCGAAATCCTAGACCTAAATTAGTGGGTTGCCCCAAGCGTAGGTCTGAGACCGGTGTAGCATAATACCCGGTAAGACCGGAATCGAATCCACAGAGAAGGCGGGAAGTGCTTACCAAAAACTCGGATTGTAATGTTTAACGCGGCTCTTAGGTGGCCACCCTTTGTGATTTGATTGGAAAAATTACTTAAACTAGAGTAAAACTGGTCTGGTTAAACTATTTAAAAGCAAGTACGGTCGTAGGGTTCATAACACTAGTAACCAGATCTAGATAGTTCCGCTTCGTTCAAGGTTCTAAAAACGTTTGATTTTAGAGAGAGAAAGATACCCCGAAAGATGCAAATCCTCGTGGTCGCCATTCACCCGTGTACAACGAAGAACAAGTTTTGGTCCCCTGTTCCCCGCGTTACATGGGCTCCTACCATGCCCGGATACGTCTGACGGAAGCACTTTGATAACCTAAAATTGCTTTTTACCATTGTTGATTGTAAAATCGAAGGAAGAACAAATCTAGCCCTGGCCACGGAGTGTTAATCGCCCTGCGACCATACCTAAAGAACTACTCACTCATGATAACTTGAACAACTGACAAGATTCTGAAATTAAACATGCTTCTATAATTGAATGTTGAACGAAACGAAGATTCGAAAGTAAAACCGCGGACAAACTCCCGCGAACTAAGAGTTAATGAAAATAAAACAAGAAGTACCAGAAGCAATATGCAAAACAGCGAACAAAACTCCAAAACTTTGATGGAAAAGCCTCCAAAAAGTAGAATCTCCAGAGCAAAATAAACGACTGCTAATTAGAAGTAAAGTAAAACAAGATTCGAACCCTAATTTGACCTAAAAACAGGGTATTTATAACTTCCCGAAGTCAAACACGTGACAAGACCACCGGCTGATTTTAAGCCCCTCTGGTATCGATACAGTGAAATGCCAATATCAATATAGATACATTCTGTTCACTCCTGAGGTAACCGGTATCGATACAGCACAATTCCTGTATCGATACCGAGTGCTTTAAACTGCTTTTCAAGCTTGCTTGCTCGTCCTCACTTGGTCCCACTAGCTCCCAACATGCCCGATGTCTTGTGTCCACTTTATGTGCTCTTCCGGCCTGTTTCCTACAAAACAAACAAAAATACCAAAAACAAAAGACAACACCGCATCAATTGAAAAACGGAATAAATCGCGCCTCTAATGCGCTAATTCGCCCTACTTAGGCGCTTATATCTGTGATATTGCGCGCCTATCAGTTACTCCTAAAATAATAAGGCTTGTTTTAACTAGTTTTGGGTACAAAACCTTAGCTTAGGAAACTTTCCTCAAACATCCACTTGCTTGCTCAAGTGTACAAGTATTTACTCTTGCATGTGCAAGAGTACTTGCTCACATGCATGCACTCTCTCTCTCTCTCTGTCTAAGTGACTCTTTCTCTCTCTCTAACTTGGTCAAATTCCAAGTTCCAAAGTATAGTGGCGAGGAAACCAATGCGTACCGTTATAGTTGGATGGTGTAATGGCGGTGGTTGGGGTAGTTCTGGGTATTATAGACGGCCTCCAGATACTATGGTAGTGTAATGGGCATGTTACTCAGTCTCGTACGCTCGCATGCGTGGCTAGAATTTTAGTTATTCAAATTAAAAGGATTTATTAATAATTAAATTGAAAAATATTCCAATTAATAGAAAATAAAAATAAATTATTAAATTATTAAACGGAATTTTTATTTACTGAAATTCGGGTCGTTAGAGTCCCAATCAATAGGGTTGTTGACTATAGCAATTCAATTGTAAAACGGTAATTCCCAACATGAATATGAATTTGAATTGATGCGATAACTTCCAACAACGAATTTTAAATGATATCAATCCTTATTATGGAGGAGTGTGATTGGTGTATTAACCAACACTTATTACGCATAATTTCCAACTTCTTGAGGTCCCTTCGTTGCCTCAAAAGACCCTCCAAATGCTCCATTTCATTCACACCGAATTTCAAGGAAATTTCCAACAATTTATACTCCCTCCGTTTATTTTTAAGTGTGTAACTTCGTAATTCTAACTTGTTAAGAATGTATCATCATTACATCTTTTACATTAACTTTTCTCTATTGTCATTGATGGAGACATCATCATCAAACTTTACCCACTAACTTTTCAAAAAGAAGCAAAATAGAAAATGTACCAATTTTTACCCACAACATCATTCTTATTTAGGAACATAAAATGGAATATGCTACTTTTTTTAAAGAACAGAGGGAGTAGCTATTTTCTCTTGGAAGTTTGATATGATCACGTATTTTTGGATATTTGATCAATGAATTTGTTAGTTTTATGTATTTGAATTTCTGGATCCACATAAAATTCTCCGAATTAGGATACCCAGGTGTCCGTAAATTCGCTCCATTGTATTATCAAAAAATAAATGTTAGAAGCAATGTTTTAGCAAATTTATTTACATGTTGCTCTCTATCTATGTCTCTGTCACTTAATTTGTTGCAATGCTTGTTTCACTCTTTTTTATTTTTTTTATTCTGATTTAAATATTCAAGTCCGATCTAGTAAACCATCTGAGCCAAGTGGTGCCTTGTGAAAATGATAAAATAGTTGCTAACAGCTCTTCATTTTTTTCAATTGTGACCATTGGCAAGAGAGTCTGGTGCAAAAGCAATATTGAGATTTGAGATTCCACGACCTACTACTCAAGCAAGGAGTTTTAAGTGGTGGATGGTAACTGCAATCCATCTCTATATCTCCAATTTTTAGACTAAATCTCCATATTGAGGTGAAGCCTCCATTTTTGGAGACCCAAAAGTGAATTTGGAGACAAAATCTGTAAAAAGCACAATTACAAAAAGTTGAAAAGAAGAAAGGAAAATTACAAAATCTCTCCTCATATATGGAGATTTGGTCTCCAAGATGGAGATATAGATATGGCTTCAGATACTCAACGGTAACCTTAGTAAATATCGAAATTTAAGCTGGTCCGGAACAACAGGCATTATTTGGGAAAGGGTAAATTTCAATGACACCCCTCAATTTTATTGAAATTACAATCACCTCCTCCATTCTCTAAAATCACATTGCACTTCCCTACTTTATAAAATTGGGTCACACACATAAGACCATTTGTTATTACCTTATTGGACAGTTAACTGGATGGAAATACATGACATCTGCATCCCCAAATTCCACTTTAGCCCTTAAGACTCCACACTCATTCTCTCTTTACCTTACACATTCACAACATTCTCATACATGCTTTAGTGTCAATCATGCACCCCTCATGAACCAACCATCAGCCAGTCATTGTATCCTTGTCTTCTCCTTCAATTTAGCTTCTCTATCTACTAATCTCTATTAGACTCTAATATATGCATGCTTTTTATCACATGTATGGTCAACTGATCATTTGGGAGTATACTGCGTATTTCATTTAATGATTGCTCTAATTTTTTTATTCAACTGAGTTATATAGAGAGAGAGAGAAGATAAGCCAATGGATGTGCTACACACTCAAAAAAAATTAAAAAAAATTGGGTACCAAAAGAAATACGTTCACTAAGAAAAAAATTGGGAAACTAACCTTTAAAAAAATGAATGACTATTTTTGGGGTGAACCGTACACCCCTATTAAAAACTATCAAATTAATACACAACAATATCATAAAGATGTGTACCTAATGAGCCAAAAATTGTATACCACAACATAAAAACTATGTATCATCCTCCAAAATAATGCGTGTCATCCACTTCCATGGTACACGTACATTGCGTCGTAACTAAACAAAAGAAAAATGTAACATATAATAGAACTATGTATCACATACACAAAAAAATGTGCAAAATTTCTAGGCCACCACAGCTTTCTCAATGTATGAATTCAATAGGTGATCAACAAGATATTACGGTTATGATCCAAATCGATTATTTTTTAAAATGAATCTTTTGCAATATTTTGATAACATGTGAATTTGTCAGAATACAGAAAATGTGTTATCGAAATTCATGCAAATTATTGTTCTTTTTTTTCAAAGGTAGTTTGGGAAAAACACACAATGTTCCTGTCCCATCATTGCACTACTACAATAAACTTAAAAAATCACGGGTAAAAACTGTGATCGTTATAATTTAATCACAGTTTTAAAACCGTGGTCGATGGAGCCATTATTAAAAGTCTTCAAGATTCAACTACGGTTTATGGTCTGTGCTTAAATGTAAGTCCAAACTCATATAGAAACACATAAGGCATGTTGATAAACAAGATAAGACTGTTTGGACAACAACCTATGGTTAAAGATTGTAAAAGATCATGATTTGAACAAAAAATTGTGTTTAAAAATATTATACAATTACGGTTTTCAAGGCAAACCATAGTTAAATCAACAATATTATCACGGTTTGAAGGTAAAACTATGATGAAATTAGTTTTAAGATCACGGTGTGAACAAATAATGTGATTAAAAACACTATACAATCACGGTTTGTTCAAAAACCGTGATTAAATTAATTATACAATCACAGTTTGGACAAGAAACTGTGATTTGATTAACTATATCATCACGATTTGAACATACGTGCCTCGTGACATCATCTCCACAACCTCTCAACCTTATCCCAACATGCAATTGCTAAGAATTGAACCTTCAACCTCCCAATTCTTATCCTAACACTCCAACCACTACGCTACCCAAGTCCTCATGTCACATTTCCCCAAAAGAATTTACATGTATTTTCTTTTCATTTATCCCCTTTTATATTACAACAAATATGTAATATATTTTACATAAAATATATATTGCATTATATCATAATATATTACATTACATTACATTATAATATTAAATACTCTTTTTAGAACATGAATTAGGGTTCCACACATTGACAACTTAGGCTTTATTTTCAAAACTTTGGCTGTTGATTTCAATTCAATTCGACATTCAAGTTTAGTTCAGAATCTTCAAATTTTTGGTTGTTGGATTGGTGTTTTAAGGTTGATAATCAAGTTACCTCCGTCGCAGCAGTTTCAACAGTCTCAATCGTTCAGGCCCCCGCAGGACCAAGTCATTCCATTCCACTACCAACAATAGCCTGGTAGAGGGACAGGTCCATCCACTCGTGGTCCAACCCCAGGTTATTCACAGATGACTGCGCGTGACCATAAGTTAGAGTAAACTATCAATTCCCTAATGCAGTCACAGATGACATTTTAAACAGAAATGAGACCGCAAATTGTTGGCCTTACAACTCAAATGTCACAACTCACTGCGGTTATCAGTCAACTACAGCAGGAGAAGGGTAGGTTTCCAGCTTAGGGTAGTGCAGTAGGTGCCCGTTATTTGGGAAATTCTTCAGGTCCTAATGTTCAGAGTCTGAATCAGGAGGAGGCTAAGTCGGTCACCATTCTTAGGAATGGGAAGGAGATTGATAAGTCCATCCTGCCAAAGCAGAAGCTAGCCCCTCCCCCAGAGCCGGTTAATGCACCGAGAGTAACTCCTGAGATTGTTGATGTCCCTAGGAGGGAAGTAAAGGATTATAAGGAGTCACCTGAGGTGGTGGTGCCTGCAGTTGCAACTTCCACGACTCCAACGCCACCAGCGGTGCCAGTAGCTCCATTTCCCCAAAGGCTGGCGATGAAACCTAAGAAGAGTATGAATCTTAAGATGTTAGAACTTTTCAAGAGGGTACAATTCCCTATCACTTTGATGGAGGTGATTGAGTCTTTTCCCTAGTGTGCGAAGGTTCTGAAGGATCTTTGTACGGCAAAATACAAGCATCAGAACAATGTGGTTCTGACAGAGCAAGTGAGCTCCATTCTTCAGACTAAGATTCCTGCCAAGTGCAAGGATCCAGGGTGTCCTACCATCCCCATAGCCATTGCAAGACATTCGATAAAGCATTGTTGGACTTGAGGGCGAGTGTTAATTTGCTCCCTTATTCTGCATTAGCGATCTTAGAGAGGCTCCTGTCACGCTACAATTGGCAGATCGGAGTGTTGGAGTGCCAAAGGGAGTGGTGGAAGATGTGTTGATTTGGGCAGGCGAGTTCCAATTCCCTACTGATTTCATTGTCTTAGATATTAATCCAGGTCCTGAGGTCCTAGAGAAGACTCCCATCATTCTAGGTCGACCTTTCTTGGCCACCTCTAATGCTATCATGAACTGTAAAATTGGCAAGGTCCAGGTGTCAGTTGGCGAGGAGAAAATGGAGGTGGATGTTTATAGTGTTAGTACTTTGGGTGAGGATGATGAGTCAGAGGAGCTGTGTTTGATCGACACGCTCATCCAGGAGCACATTGATACAATCTTGTATAAGGATCCTCTGGAGGTTACTTTTACCACCAAGGAGGTGTCATTTTTCGATTCAGTAGAGGTAGGAAACTTGTGGGATATGTTAGAAGTTGAGGATGTGTGTGAGGATTTGTGTGGGGTCGCTCAGGACCCAATGTTCGAGTCTCTAGGCAACCCTCCGCCCAAGGTTCTTTCGTCGTCGGTTCAGTCGCCTAAACTAGAGTTAAAGCCTCTACCGGACATGCTTAAGTATGCCTTTTTGAAAGGCGATGAAATTTGTCTGGTTGTGATCTCCTCATCCCTTGAGGAGGATCAAGAGAGGAAATTGCTTGACCTACTGAGAGAGCGTATAGGCATGATTGGCTGGACTGTAGCCAATTTACATGGTATAAACCCAACGGTGTGTACACACCGAATCATCCTTGAGGATAGTGTGAAACCTTCTAGGCAGCCTCAGCGTCGCTTGAATCCCAACATGAAGGAGGTGGATCGAGCTGATGTTCTTAAGCTTTTAGATGCAGGTATTATATACCCAATCGCCCATAGTGAATGGGTGAGTCCGGTTCAGGTAGTGCCTAAGAAGGCTGGGGTGACAGTTGTTACCAATGAGCACGGCGAGTTAGTGCCGACCCAAATTCCTACAGAATGGAGAGTATGCATAGATTATCGAAAGCTCAATGCGAGCACCCAGAAAGACCACTTCTCTCTCCCTTTCATTGATCAGATTTTGGAGAGGGTGGCTGATCGGGCTTTTTATTGTTTCTTGGATGGGTATTTAGGGTACATTTTGACGGGTAGGTCACTGTACCATGCTTTTCATCGAGTGTGGACCTGGCTCCTAGCATTAGGGGTACCCATCATTGACTTGAGTTTTTATAGCTTCGCACACTGCTATTAAAATAAGTATTGTGTGCCCAGCTCCGGTTAGTAAGGGCAATTTAAGTACATTCTTGTCTGTTCTTAGTTTTTTTTTTTAAAAAAAGCATCATGATGGTCTTGTATAGACACCCACCCTTCCATTCAAGTTGGGGGATGGACAGAAAAGTATGACATGTGGGACTGCCTGAAGGTCTGGTGGCGTTCTTTTTATTTATTCTTACTTGTTGTGGCCAGTCTTCCACGAGCGGGCGGTACTGATGTCCATTCTTGCCTAGTAAGTAGTTGGTTCTTAAGTCTTTTACAGGACGAGCATGCTACCACACTAGCCTTGGTAGTTTGGGCCTCTCCGTCGGAGTGAGTGCGACATTCAGGAGCCTTGAGCAGGTTTGCCATGAAATGTGGCAGTTGTAAGTCCTGTAAAGCTTTGGCGTGGCTCTGTGTAACTAGCAACGGACCTCCTTCGGTACGAAGAAGCAGATCCTGGAAGCAGTTCTGATGATGAAACGCAATGGTGACAGCAAATTCCCCATACATCTGTCGGGGTCATGATGGTTGGCTACCATCCGACGGTCCATCTTTTTCCCTTGTTTTTTCATTTTTATGTTTGTCTTCATGCTCTGAGGATAGAACAACTTTTATGTTGGGGGAAGAGGTGTACATTGTACACATGTATTCTTAGTTTGAGCGTTGTTAATAGGTTAAATTTTAAGGGATACGATTGTTATGCTTGTTTGTATGAGTTAGGTGAGCATGCTAGATTTTTGTCTTAATGACTGCCTGATTAACTTGTTCAAATGCATATATCTGGCATCCCTATTTGAGTAGTATTGCATCATGAGCAATATTGAGTAGGTGTTCCCATTTTGTGCACAATATGTCCTTAAAGCATCTCATGTTTTCTTTGTTCTTCACTTTCCTCACTTGCACAAAATACTAGGTGTTTGTATCACATGTCGTAGTTTAAATATTTTGCATGCATATGTGAGAGTTGGTAACGTACTTAGGGGATGAAACAAGGCAGCTCTTGTGTGATTAAACCACTATATGAGTCCCTTTGACGCCATTATAAACCAGTCTGTGTCAGTTCCTACGTCAAACCAAGGAAACTGGTGTTTGGATGGTGTGTCAGTTTGGTGGTCCAGCTCTGTGCGTGTTAGAGAGGCCTCGAGTTAGTGGAATAAAGGAGTATTGTCATTGTTGGGGAAAATAAAATACTACTTTTAAGTGTTTTGTCTTTGGTAAAAGTAAAAATAAATAAAAAACCTAAAGCCTTAACCCCAACCCTTAAACCATTTTCTCTACACCAATAAAATCCCATTTCAATAAGAGAGAGGAGCAATTCCAAAAAAAAAAAAAGGCGTTCGGTAGTGCTACCACAAAAGTTGTGTAGCGCTACTCGTACATTTGTGAAAAAAAAAACAAAACAAAACCGAGCACCGAACTCTCTCTTTTGCCGCACCATCTTCTTCTTCTTCCTTCTCTCTAACCTCGTAAAATTTCCAGATCAGGAAAATCCAAACCCCACCTTTTTTTAACCTGAAACCTACCAAACCATGACACCAAAAAAGCAAAACACTGGCAAGGAAAAGGTAGTGGCTGAGCCATCCAGTGAAGCTGAGGAAGTTCCATGAGTTCAGGCTAAACGTAGGGACCGGGATCAAATCAAGAGGGACAATTAGGCTGCATGGGAGGCCTCAATTAAGAAGAGGGGTGTGAAGAATGAGAGGCACATTATAGATGATGGGCTGTGGCCTGAGAACTTTCAGCCGTGTTAGGCCATCCGGGACCAAGGTATGAGTTTTTGGTTTGAGCCCAACCCTGGTTTTAACACTGCATTAGTTGAGGAATTTTACTAAAATATGATTGTATTGGAGCCGGATACCATTTTGGCTCCGGAGGCACGGATTATCTCTAAAATAGGCTATACCCTCGTGTTTATCAATGCTACTGAGATAGCCCTTTCATGGGAGTATGTGAGGCCTACGAGGCCCATGGACTACCTTGCGGCAGATTCGACTTTTAATGATGATGAGGTGAATGGGTATTTGTATGATGATTTTAAGAATGCTAGGATTCTCCACTGCCATTGTCAATTCACAGAGGATTATCGGTTCATGAACCAGGTAGTGTGCTACAATCTATATCTTAAGGGTAAGGAGGGTGCACCCCAGAAATATGTGGGGAATTTGATGTTTGCGTTCATGGGGGAGGGTACTATTTGTGATTGGGCCTTGTTTGTATTTGGGTAGATGTGCGACTTTAGAGATGCCCCTACCATGTTGAGAATGCCTTTATCGTGTTTGGTGAGCAAGATTCTGAGGAGTAAGGATGTTCTAGCTAGGAAATACCGTAGCAATGATCCATTGAACCCCAAGGATATGGATTCTTCCATCCTCACCCGGAGTAGGGCACAATTAAAAATAGCTAAGGGATCATTGTTTACTCTGCCGCCACCTTGTGCTAGCACCAAGACTTGGCTAGAGAAGATCTTTGGGTGTGTAACGGGTTTGGCTAGGGGCCACCGGTAGCTAAAGAGGGAACAAGCGCAGTTGGCTCGGAACTAGATGGATTTACTTGATAGGCAGCGCCACCTAGGGGCGCAAATTTTTGGTCAAAATCTGGGACCTTTCCGACCTAGATAGTGACCGGAGTTGGAGGTGAGCGATGACTTTGCGAATGCACCGGTGGAGGAGGAGCATTCGAATGATGGGATTGGAGAGGACTAAGCACAGAGTTGGGCATGGTTGGGGTGGTGGTGTTAATTGGATTGTTATTTCATATGTCAATTTGGTCACAAACTCTGTTATTTTATGTGTCATTTTATGTTTGTGGGGTAACAATGGTATGTGGGTCAGTGGTTAGTGTTTAAAACTTTGTGTGCTATGTTTTAATTAGTAGGATGCAATGGTGTTTGTTATTATTATGTGTGATCGTCATTGTGATGTGTATGTCGAGGTGGCGGCCAGTCAAGGTAGACTGTCCATGCGCTTCTATAGGCTGTCACCCTTTGCTTGTTATCTTTTTCCTTCGAAACCATGGTCATTATAAGCCGATTAAAGCCATGGGTTGACCCAATGTACGTTATTTAACTCTCTTGTATGCATGTTTTACATTTAGCTGTGGACATGTGGTATCTTGAATTATTGAGCTTTCATTACATCTTCGGCATTGTTTTGACTGGCACGTGGTGATTTTTGTTTCATCCCACGTTGTTCGCCAGGCGCCTCACATGGGATGTAGAGTGTTCCGGTTAATATGAGTGATATTGTGACATATGGGAGCATTCTACTTTGAAAATTGTAGTGGGATGGAATTATTCGAATTTTAGCTAGGGCATGCATGTGCATGAGTTAAGGGTGGTAATGAGGAGAAAATTTTGTGTTCACTTGATTTTTCCTTATTTTTATTTCGTTTGTTACTAGGGACTAGCAACGCTTAATTGGGGGATGTGATAGGCGCATGAAATCCATGCATTTAAGCACGTAAGTAGGGTAGAATTAGCGCGTTAGTTGTGCATTTAATCCTCCTTTTCCATTTAATGCGTGCACGTGGTTGGATTTGGTGTTTGTGCTAAATTTGTAGGTAATTAAGGTGTTTTGGAGCTAATCGAAGTTGTTGGAAGGGCATGCACGAGGACTGAGAGTGAGCAAGGCTGAGGAGGCTAAGTGTTGAAATTTATTTCGCGTGGAAGTGATCGTAACTCATCGCAAGCGCTACAGGAATTTGATGGAGTGCTCAAAAGTGGCACAACAGGGGTTAGAAAGTGAACAAAAGCTTAGGGAGTGCTACACCATGGTGTGGCGCTACCGAGAGGTTTAGTGGTCAACAGTCGATGGTCAAGTCAACCGGGCCAAACGGTGTTAATCGGTCGGGAGCGCTACACTAAAACATTGGTAGCACTACCGAGGGCTTTACTCGGCAATGGAGCGGCACCGTTTTGATCTTCACGTGGGATATTTTCAGATGTTTGTTTTGTTTTCCATATAAATACTCTTTTTAGAACTTGAATTAGGGTTCGACACATTGACAACTTAGGCTTTATTTTCAAAACTTTGGTGGCTGCTAATTTCAATTTAATTCGACATTCAAGTTTAGTTCAGAATCTTCAGACTTCCGGTTGTTGGATTGGTGTTTTAGCGTTGATAATCAAGTTTGTTCCTTCTCTGCAATCAGTGGTATTGTTTTCTGCTTTTATTTTCATTCTTCAAGCATGTCTAGATCTAGGGTTTATAGTATTACCATTACGATCTTCAGAATAATGAGCGAGTAGTTTTATAGAGTGCGGTTGTGGGGCGAAGGCGCTCCGTGGCTAGTTTAATTAATGTTCTACCTCAGGATCGAATTTATTTAATTTTTGAGCAATTTTAGGAGACGAAAAACTCTTCTAACAAAGAAAACTCAGGCATCGTTGGAATTTGAATGCGCATTTGTTAGAGATTCTTTTTCTTATTCTAAAATCAATAAAATGAATAATTGTGACCTGAGTAAACATTGGTTAGGCTAGTTACGGACCCTGGGTTTCCACGGCTGTACTCTCCTCTTTAAATCCATATTTAGTTAATTTAGTCTGGTAATTTAGTTAATTAATCTCATTGAACAAGGGGTGGCTACCTAAGAGCCGGGTTAAACTAGAATTCAACACATTTGAGTCAAACACCGTTCGTCGTCTTTGTGGTTCGACTCCGGTACTTCCAGATATTGTCCTACACCGGTCGAGAGTTCTATGCTTGAGACGCGTCTTTATTTTAAGTCACCCGGTTGGTCAAGCAGCTGCTTCTCTTCGTCTTTAGTTGTTCAATACTCTCATTTGTTCACATTTATTGCTTTATTGTTTATCATATTCGCCCTTTGTCGTTGCATGTCAAAAAGGGGGAGAATGATGAAAGGGGGAATAGGTTGCCTACTGTTCTAATATATTTGGATGTTGAGTTTTGTTTGCATGCTCTCTACAACTTGTTCATATAGGATAGATTGCCTTTGTAGTGTGTTTTGTCATGGAAGTGCCAAAAGAGAGATTGTAAGGACCGAGTTCCGAAGTTCTTTGTTTTGGCAATTCCGTTTGACAAAACACCCAGTTACATCGAGTTGTAATTTTTTTTTTAGTGTGTCTGTTTAGGTGTGGAAAATAATCATCTCTTTATGTAACAGTTGAGAGTGCGATAGTATGTTTTTTAGTGGTGAGTTGAGTAGGTTATTTTACTAGTTCAGAAGTTGCTCAGACTTGCTTGAGCAACATGTCCAGCAACTCTTCTACCAAGAATAACTCCAGTACTTGCTCGAGCAACCTATCGAGCAAGTCGGGCTCGAATAGATATCTATAAATACCGATGTGCTTGGGTTTTTTCATTAACTCTCATAACCTATAGAAACCACAGTTTTGGAAGAAGAAAGAGAGAAATTTCTTGATCTTTTGAATGATAACCTTGGAGTCTCAACACAAACGAACAATCGTACAACTACATGTTCATCTCCAAGAAGTTCTCTACAATCTAGAAGTGATTTTTAGGGAATACTTTTGGTGGGACTCCGAAAGTATCCAAGGAAGGCATGTGCAATTCAAGGCGTTGGCGATCAAGATCACTGGGTACGATGTACGTGTGACTCGGTAGGTGATACTTAGAATTTTGTGAGGATTTACATTGTTTGGATAGGCATATCTATAACTACACAATGAGTATAGTGATTTTGATTCCTTCCTGTGGTTTTTTACCCATTTAGGGTTTTCAACGTATATCTCTGTGTTGTGGGATTTGACTGCTTACGTGAATTTCTGCAGGTAGTATTAATTAGTGATTCACATTTATACTGTTAAGGTTTTTACGGTTTTTTAGGGAACCCTGATTTTTCAAATTGGATGTGGAATTGGATGTTTTAACTGATGGATTGCAGCTTCGAAGATTAGTGATTTAAGGTGTAAGTTTTGAAGCTAATTGTAACTATAATCAAGGAATTACACATAAAGAAGGAAACAATAACTGTGCCAATTGTTAAAGAAATTAATTTCAAAAATTACACAAACAATGAGCATGTGGTAATGTGCGAAGCACGTCGGGTTAGACCAGTAACATAAAATAGCTAGAAAAATGTCGTCTTATAATAAGGTTTAGTGTTTACCAACACTAGTGATGAAACATTCTCGCTCTATATTAATCTACGAGAAAAACTTGCACGCGGAAAGTTTATCGTCACGTGGTATCTGTCGCCACATCCGAGCCATCCTAGCATGTTTTGGACGGTCTAGATTTGTTGGTGTAAATTTGCCCTCACAATTTACAAAAATGTCACACTTAAATCTGGGCCATCCAAAACATGTTGTAATGGCTCGGATGCCCCGGCAGGTATCACGTGGCGCTACCTGTTAGGTATGCAAGCAACGATATATGGAGCCAGGAATTTCACTTCGCAAAAGCAAATTTTTTTTCCAAAATACTTTGTAAACAGGGGTGGAGAAAGTTTCTCCTAATCTCCTATTAAATTAGTCATTACATTCACTATGCTAAATCCATACTAATCGCCTCTCTCTCTCTTTCTCTCTCTCTCTCTCTCTCACACACACACACACAGCAAGCCGTTTGACTTTGTAACGGGTGTAAACCAGAGCAAAATTCAGATGGATAAAAAGGATGGAAAAGAAACCAAATACGCAAGATATTTCAAGGCACCCATTAGAGTGTTGACCAAGGCCAGGGACTTCTATGTCCGGACCATGTTGGATTGGGCAGCGCGTGGTGAGTATCGTGGAGCTAGCGGCTATTGCACTGATGCCCCATTCTACAACCTGCCCGGTACCATGAATTTCGTCTCCGCAGAAAATTCCACCCGAAATGAAGATGTAATGGAGCACGTGAGGGCTGCGTCCGCTCAGAACCCAAGCAGTAGGGTTCAGTCCGAGAATCTCAAGAGGCTGCGGTGTGGGAAATTGCCAACAGCAGCCGGCAGGAGAAGCTTGCGGCGGATGGGGGCCGTTGGAAAAATTGGGAGGATTGAGGAAGACAAGGCATGTGAGTTTGAAGAAGATGTGACGGTGGAAGCAAGGCATGTTGAGTATGGACGAAGCAGCAGAAATTGTGTTGTAACAAACAGTGTTATCTAACTTGTTATAAGCAAGTTAGGCAAACAGTGCTATTTTCTTGTTGTGATGCATTTCCTCTCGTGTCTTTTTAATTGCTTGTATCCTTACATATGATTACTAAAATTTCTTTACCGTTGAAATAAAAAGAGAAACTTGTTATAAGCAAGTGAGTGGAGGAAGCTCCCCTCTGGTTTCCTTTTGCATCCAATCTGATCCAGTTTGCATCTAACTTGTTATAAAGAATTTTTGTTTTTGGAAGTTGATTGGATATGGTGCATACATGAGCATGTTAATTAGTTTGTGCGAAGAAAAATGGGATGATTGAAGTTTCAAAACATACTTTTTTGTCTTGGAAGTTTGATATGATCATGTATTTACTAATATCCAATCCAATCAACCAATTTTTACGTTTTGCGCGTTCGAATTTTTGGGATTTACTGATATCCGATCAATCAACTTTTTAGTTCTGCGTGTTTGAATTTCTTGGTCCACATAAAATTCTCCAAATTAGGATACCTAGGTGTCTATAAATTAGGTCAATCGTATTAACAAAATATAAACGTTAGAAGCAATGTTTTAGCAAATTTATTTACAAGTTGCTCTCTGTCTATTTCTCTATCACTTTGTTAAAATGCTTGTTTCACTCTTTTTTATTTATTTCCTTATGATTTAAATATTCAAGTCTGAACTAGTAAACCATCCAACTCTTAGAAAAAGGACAGAGGAGAGGCAAGTGGTGCCTTTTGAAAATGATTAAATAATTGCTAACTGTTCTACATTTTTTAAAAAGAACTGTTCCAATTAGTTCTAAATTGTGGCCATTGGCAAGAGAGTCTGCTGCACAAGCAATTTTGAGATTTGATATTCCGCTACCTACTACTCAGACAAGGAGTTTTAAGAGGTGAATTGTAACTACAATCCATCTATCTCCAAATCTTTTGACCAAATCTCCATATTGAGGAGAGATTTTATAGTTTAGTTTTTTTTTCTTTAACTTTTTATACGTCATAGGAGATTCTTAGAGGTGCTCATTATTGTTTTAGAGATTTAGTCTCCAAAATGAAGTTGGCCAGTAAATTTCAAGATAAAATCTCTGAAAAGAACAATTACAAAAAGTTAAAGAAAAGGAAAGAGAAATTACAAAAATCTCCCCACATATATTGGAGATTTGGTCTCCATCCAAGATGGATATATAGATGGACTTGAGATACTCTAAGGTAACCATGGTCAATATATCGAAATTTAAGCTGGTCCGGAAAAAAAATGGTAAATTTCAATGACACCCCCTCACTTTTATTGAAATCATATATAGTCACTTTCTCTATTCTCTAAAATCACATTGCACTTCCCTGCTTTAGAAAATTGGGTCACACACATAAGTCCACTTGTTATTGCCATATTAGACAGTCAACTGGATGGAAATAAATGACATCCGCTTCTCCAAATGCCACTTTTGCTCTTAGGATTCCACACTCTCATGCATTCTCTCTTACCTGAAGACATTCACAGCATTCTCATGCATGTTTTTGTGTTGACCATGCACCCTTCATGAATCGACCACTAGTCAGTCATGTTATTCTTACATTCCCCTTCGATTTGGCTTCTCTCTCTACTAATCTCTATTAGACCCTGAATAATTTTTTAAAGCCATATATATATACAAGATTTTTTGCATGAGAGCTCCCTCACTTTGCTGCAATGAGGTACTTTCATATTTTAATCGAATTTTAATGATCCGAACATTAGATGTGTTTAAAAAGTGTTTTTATCATCCAACGCATGGATTCGTAGAAAAAAATAACTAGAAGGGCTCAAGCAATTTTTGAGAAAACTCAGTTTCCTATAAAACTGTGTAGTTTTATTAAAATTTGTAGCATACCTTGAGTTTCGTCTCTAGTTTTAACTGGAGGAAGTTCCCCTCTAGTTTCCTATAATTTGCATCCAATCTGATCCAGTTTGTACTCTGGAGATGCCTATGAAGAATTTTTGTCTTTGGAAGATGATTGGATATCGCACAAACATGAGCAAGTTAGTTTGTTCGAAGAAAATGGGATGGTTGAAGTTTCAAAACGTATTTTTATGCCTATTTTCTCTTGGAAGTTTGATATGATCACGTATTTACTAATATCCCATCAACCAATTTTTAAGTTTTGCATGTTTGAATTTCTTGGTTCACACAAAATTTATACTCCCTCCGTTCCTTTTTAAGTATATAGTTTCGTAATTCTAACTTATTGAGAAAACATTAACTAATTGCTAGCTGCTCTACGTTTTTAAAAAAGAACCGTTCCAATTAATTCTAAATTGTGGCCATTGGCAAGAGTCTGGTGCAAAAGCAATTTTGAGATTTGTGATTACCTACTCAAACAAGGAGTTTTAAGAGGTGAATGGTAACTGCAATCCATTTCTATATCTCTAATTTTTAGACCAAATCTCCGTATTAAGGGAAGATTTTGAAATTTGTCCCTTCTTTTGTTCAACTTTTTATACTTCATAGGAGAATCTTGGAGGGTCTCATTGTCTTTTTTTTGGAGATTTAGTCTCCAAAATGAAAGTGAGATCTCCAATTTTGGAGACCAAAAGTAAATTTGGAGACAAATTGCAAAAAAAAAAAAAAAATTGCAAAAAGTAGAAGAAAAGAGAGGAGAAATCACAATCACCCCCTCCATTCTCTGAAATCATATTGAACTTACTTTAATTAGAAAATTGGGTCACACACATAAGTTCATTTGTTATTGCTTTATTGGACAGTCAACTGGATGGAAATACATGACATCTGCATCCCCAAATGCCACTTTTGTCCTTAGGACTCCACACTCTCATTCTCTCTTATCCGCACACATTCACAACATTCTATGTTTTTGTGTTGATCATACACACCCCTCATGAACCAACCACCAGTCAATCAATCATGTTATCCTTACTTTCCCCTTCGACTTCTCTATCTACTAATCTCTATTAGACCCTAAATAATTTTCTAAGGCTATATTGTTATTCATATATATAGTATATATATGCTTTTTATCACATGCATATATATAAGCTCAACTAATCATTTCGGAGTATATTGTTTATTTCATTTATTGATTCTCTAATTTTTTTTATTCTACTGAGTCATATATTTATCAAATTAATACCCAACAAATATCATAAAGATGTGTAACTAATGAGCAAAATTTTTTTTTACCACAATATAAAAAATGTGTATCATCCTCCAAAATAATGTTTGTCATGCACTTTCATGGTACATGTACACTATGGTGTAACTAAACAAAAGAAAAATGTAACATATAATAAAAGTATGTATCACATACACACAAAAAATGTGCAAAATTTCTATACTACCACAGCTCTCTCAATATATGAATTCATTAGGTGATCAACAAGATTTTACGGTTATGAACCAAATCGATTACTTTTTAAAATGAATCTTTTGCAATATTAGAATAAAATGTGAATTTCTCTGAATACAGAATACTTGTAGGTGTCTAACCAAATTACCTACTATTAAAGAAATTTTTTTGGCTTGGCACGGTGGTGGGGGTATCTGAATAAGAGTGAACCTCAAAATGCTTATTCAAAAAGGCCAAAATCAAGACATACGCTCTTCATCACTTTGCTTCTGGCATAAAGTTGTAATTCACTAATTCTTAAGGTATATATGTCATGCCCTCAAATTTAATAAAACAAATACAAATAAAATCCACGTAGGATAAGTCAAATGTCATACATTTCACCGTTGAAAAGTCAAAATTAAAGTACGCGGAGTTTCTACTCGAGGTACCCATACCCATGCATAAGTAATCAAGAGTTATGAGTTATTACATAAACCAAGTTTTGTCAAAAGTTGAAGAAAAGAGAAATTACAAGGTCATCTCCCAAAAATACATAAACTATGGAGATGATAGAATAACTCAATGTCAAGTATGCTTCATGATATGCATCCACACACCAAGCATTCCAGTCACGTGCCTTGCCGAGTACCTGAAAATGATAGGTTGAGCTCACTAGCCCAGTAGGAATCTTATCTACTAATGCTAAGGGTATAGAGAATGAAATGTGCATGCATAACCGATGTTTATGAATGAGAAGTCAAGAGAATGCCATTTATGACTAGACCAACTACTGAGTGTCCAATCATGTACCCAAAAGTCCCAAAATAAACCAAGTATCCAACATCTCCTTCCTAACCGTATTCAAAGGTATCGTGTATCCAATTTTTCTCAAAAAAAAAAAAAAATCTCATCTTTCACAAGAACCTCATTTTCAAACATTTCACAAAAATAACTATTTGTCTTTAATAGGGAATTAATACCTCTGTCGGATTTCGTGGGCTCCGAACACCCCTACCGGATTTCGTGTGCTCCGAACACCGATGGCCAGGGACGCACCGAAAGGTGGCCCTAGTATTAGATTTCCAATTTAAGAAAAATCTTACTTCTAACCCTCATGCATCCAAGATATCCACACAACCCATTTTGATCAAACAATATGTTTATACAAGTTTCCTTATGTTAAAGGTGTCAAGAGTAAGTTGAAAAATCAAGGAAAATAACCAATCATGCTTAAGTAGACTAGGGAGGGCTATTTCGGTCATTAAGGAAGTGTCTGTTGATGATATACCAAGTATAGAACCCAACAAGTCAACCGGAAGGTCATGGGAGCAAGACAAATAAAAATTATTATTTTTAAGTTTGAACCGGAGACACATTTTTGTGTCTACCAGTTGAACGAAACCAGTGAGTTTTTGTACCGGTAGAGTAAAAAGTGCTCTACATGTTGAAAGTACAATTTTTCTGCGCGAAAAATGCCCGAACAATAGCTTTACCCAAATGGAAGGGGGTTCCAACTCAAGTAAAATTAGAGGTTTCAAACACCAACTAAACATGAAATAAGAGTATACCAACTACCAATTTGTAGGTCTAACAACCAATTAAGAGGAAGCCAAACTCAATCAAACAAAACCCATTTCAATGGAGGTTGTTCAAATGTGATTGGAGAAGAATGGATGAACAAAGCCAAGAATCATGCAACACATCAACAATATACTATTAGAAGGAGTAGAAATCAAATCCCTACCTCAAAGAATGAGCTTGATATAGGTAGAAAATAGAAAACCCATGATCTTGAAGCTTCTCAACCGAAAACTCTAGCTCCATGCGAAACCACAGAGTCCCAGACTCCAAATCACGCGTAGAAGATGAATCTTTGGTTGGATGTTGAAGTATTTGAGAGTGGAGGGTGGATTTTAGGAAGGATTTTGAAGAAACTTTAGAGGAAGAGAAGAGGAGAGAGAGACATGAGTTTGGAGAAGAGAGAGTAGTGTGTTTTTTTAGAAAAAAAAATTTTGATTCAAATGTGTTTATACACACTCTGACACTAGCACTTACACCCCTCTTGCTTCTAATGTGCTTCACAAACACCCAAATGCAATTCCTAACCTCACATTGACCCCATATAGCACTATTTTCATTTCCTCACACTTCCCCAATATTATTTCCGGAAAATTATTTAAAAACACGAGTCCTTACATTCTACCCTCAGAAAATTTTGTCCTCAAAATTTGTATCAACAATGCATCCCAATCCACTACATGCTCATGTATGATATGCAATATGTACTCACCTAATAAACTTATAAAATGCATAACTTAAAACATGTACTCACAAAGCTCATATGCCAAATAATTTCGGATGTTTCTCCCTCATCTCATCTTCCCTTTCCCATGTCGACTCCTCACTACCGAAATTGTTCTATAGAACCCACACTAGTCGAATCGTCTTGCCCTATAGTGTTTTCTCCGGCGAATCTATAACTCGTATCGGTTTCTCCTCATAAGATGCATCGGCTTCAAGCTCAAGTTCGGACCATTCTAGGACATGTGATGAATCTGGCTCGTACTTCTTCAGCATGGACACATGAAATACGTCCTGAATACCCGATAACCTTGGCGGTAAAGCTAACCGATACGCAACCTCCCCGATTTTCTCAATGATGTCAAACGGCCCAATATAACGTGGAGATAACTTACCCCCTCGCCCAAAATGAGTCAAACCCCGACGTGGTAAAATCTTGAAGAACACGTGATTTCCCACATCAAACGATAACAGTCGTCTACGTCGATCGACATAGCTCTTTTGGCAACTTTGAGCGGTCAACAAACATTGGCGAATCAATTTAACTTTCTCGGTCGTTGCCTCTTGTGCGGCCTTAAGCCTCTTGTGAATCAATCCCATCGTCTTGTTGGTTTCAACTACCAATTCGGGCCCCACTAATGTCGCTTCTCCCAACTCGGTCCAACACATAGGTGATCTATACGGCCTTCCATACAAGGTTTCATACGGTGCCATCTCGATACTCGATTGATAACTATTGTTGTACGCAAATTCAACTAATGGTAAATGATTGTAGAAACCCCAAAATAAAACGTTCGCGTACATTTTAATCCCCAATGATGAAAGGAAACGCCCGGAGGAACTCTCAAATTGAAATTCTCCAAGTCAACTCAGTCAACAGTACCGCACAGCACTACCAAAATCTCGTACAGCAGTTCTTTGAATTTCGGTGGCCAGTTGTGCCGCATGGTACATAAGTTGTGCCGCACGGCACAGTTTGTGTACCGTACGGCACTGTCACTTGTCACAGCTTTTGCAAGTTCCCAGCAGTAGAAAATGTTGACCATGGCGTCTCTCTGCTTTGATCGTTGCGTGTGAACAGAAGAGGCTACTATAGGGCCATCATCACCATGAGTAAGGGCCAAGAAAACTTGGTGACTACGTTCGCTCGTCCCCTATATAAACTGATCGAATCCAACGAAAAATAATCCGGAGAATTTTGGTGTAAAGAAGGCTATGAAACTCTACACTTGAGCACCATTTCCAACTGCCATTCCTCTCAAAACTACCATCTCTAAGCTCCAGAAAATCAACCTAACCTTCTCTCCAAACAAAAACCCAATTCAAAAACTTCACCCCCTGTTTTCGGTCCCAAACTCGTGAATTGGTCACTTCAAGATTGTCCAAACCAAAGCCTTCAATCCTCCCTGCCACTACACTAGAGCTAAGTTGGAAGTTCAGAGAAGTTCAAATCCTGTTCAGAAGGTCTCAGAGCAAGTTCAATCCGAGAATTCAAAACCGAAGGTATCGACCCGTTTAGTCAAATTCCTTGAGTTTGGTACCCTGAGGGGAGGGGTACTAAGTATGGAATGATCTCTTATATCATCTCCATGCTTGGTATACCCAAATCACAGTAATATCAGTTTGATTTTATACCTCCCGGTCGCGTCGTACGGTGAAAATATCGCCTCGTACGGAGCGATTCAACAAGGAGGGACATCCCTTATTCAAACACACTGTTTTCCCATTCAAAGTAGTTCATTTTAATCACATTTCATACCTTGTATGTGCCTCTGATCAATCATTTTGAAAAGCCAAAGTTTCAAACTGTTTTGCAGCCAGTTGTGCCGCACGGCACTCTTACTGTGTCGTACGGTACATTTTGAGTGTCGTACGGTACTCATTTGAAAATTTGACCGTTAAATTGATGAACAGTGTCACACGACATACTTTTTGTATCGCACGGTGCGTCCATTGTGCCGCACGACACACTTTTCTGGTAAAATGTGATTTTTAAACTGTCCCCTGTATGAGCAGTTAAGAACTTTGGATTTTTGTTTGATTCTCGTCAATTACATAGTAATTATTTGTTTTTCTCATTATTACCATATGCTTTGCTTAATTTAAATGTTTATTTGTCGACGTTCAGCAACAAAATTATTTTCCAAAAATCCCACAAATGTTTAGTAAAGACTGATTTTTAACTGGGCGAATGGGGTGCATTAAAACCCTTCCCCGTTCGTAGCCTGGCTCCCCAATCCAAAACAAATCTCTGGTTTTCAATTGGTTTTATGAGTCATTCTTTCAATCACTTTCAAACTAGTTTCTCGGGTCCCAAATCATTTCTTCAAAACCCAGGTGGCGACTCTATCTATATGTTTCTATTTTCGAATCGTTTCGAAAACCCCGACCGGTGGAAATCGACCGTCCACAATGATCCTCCCAATTGCCCCGAAAATCCAACACGCAAGCTCAAAGCATATCTTCTAGGATTTTAATAGTCCTCTCGGATTGCCCGTCGGTTTAAGGGTGATAAGCGGTACTAAACAATAAATTTGTGCCAAACGCAGCTTGTAAGCCTTGCCAAAATCGTGCCATAAACCTTGGATCTCGATCGGACACAATGGACACCAGAATCCCATGCAATCTGATAATCTCGCGAATGTACAAACGACTAAGCGCTTCAATCAAATCGGTAACTTGAATTGGTAAGAAATACACGGTCTTCGTCAATCGATCCACTATAACCCCAATAGCTTTGTGCCCCCTTGGCGATCTTGGTAAACCCATAACAAAATCCATCATCACATTCTCTCATTTCCACTCAGCAACTGGTAAAGGTTGTAACTCGCCCGCCGGTCATTAATGTTCCGCTTTCACTTGTTGACACATCAAGCACTAAGACACAAAAGCCACCACGTCCCTTTTCATTCCTAGCCACCAAAATTGCCTTCACAAGTCATGATACATTTTCGTTCCACCCGGATGCACGGCTAACGGTGAAAGGTGAAATTCTTGCAAAATCTTGCCCCGACATGAATTTGGTAGGAATTACTTTCTTTTAAAACAAATGCTATGATCGGCGTGTATCATCCACCCACTTGGAGCCTCTCCGCTAAGGAACTTGGTCCGAAATCTTTCTGCTTCCTCATCTCCTTGTTGAGCCTCGATAACACGAGTCGATAAAGAAGAATGAACGGTTAGGTTACACCAAATGACTCCCTTGCGGAACTCCTCGCAATGTAGCACATAGAAACCCAACTCCTCCACCATTTTTCACTCGTCGATTGCCAAACTCGCTAATTGTGCTGGTTTTCTACTCAATGCATCTGCTACCACGTTTGCCTTGCCCAGATGATATTGAAGTTCAAAATTGTAGTCCTCCATGTGCTCCATCCAACGGCGTTGGCGCAAGTTAAGCTCTTTTTGCAAAAAAAAGTACTTCAAACTCTTGTGGTCGGAAAACACTTTGAAGATAATATCGCCAACTCTTCAAAGCAAAGACCACGACCGCAAGCTCCAAATCGTGTGTGGGATAATTTCGTTCATGAGTTTTAAGTTGTCGTGACCCATTCGCTACCTCTTTACCCCATTGCATTAACATGCACCCAAGCCCTTCCCGCAAGGCATCACAATACACGGAGTATCCAACTCCATGCTCAGGCACAATCAAAATAGGCACACTAGTCAACCGCTTCTTCAACTCCTCGAATGCCGTTTCATATTTCTCATCCTAAACAAACCGAGTCCCTTTTCATGTCACTCTAGTCATAGGTGCCGCTAAACATGAGAAATCGAGAAAGAATTGACGATAATACCCCGCTAAACCCAAGAAGCTTTGAATCTCGAACACACTTTTCGGACACTCCCAATTAAAAACTGACTCAATTTTACTTGGATCAACGGACACCCCATCCCTCAATACCACATGACCCAAAAACTTCACCTCAACCAACCAAAACTTACATCTACTAAGCTTGGCATACAAACGGTTCTCTCTCAATGTTTCAAGCACGATGGAAAGATGAGATTGGTGATCTTTCTTAGAAGATGAATAGACAAGGATGTCATCAACAAAGATTACCACAAACTGGTCAAGATAGGCATGAAAGATACGGTTCATAAGATCCATGAAAGTAGCAGGAGCATTGGTTAAGCCAAATGGCATGGCCATGAACTCATAATGGCCATATCGAGTACAAAAAGTGGTTTTAGGAATATCTTCTCGCCATACTCTCAATTGATGGTAGCTGGATCTCAAATCAATCTTAGAAAAACAAGTGGCACCTCAGAGTTGATCAAACAAGTCGTTGATCCTAGGCATCGGATACTTATTTTTAATCGTGACCCGGTTAAGCTTACTATAATCTATGCACAAACGAAGCGAGCCATCCTTCTTTTGAGTGAAAAGAGCCAGAGCTCCCCATGGCAAAGTACTTGGACGAATGAATCCTACGTCTTGCAACTCTTGCAATTGCTTCTTTAACTCTCTCAACTTGGCCTGTGTGAATCGATATGGAGGCATAGAAATTGGTGCAATGCCCAGAACTAAGTCTATCGTAAACTTGACCTCCTGCTCGGGTGGCAAGCCTGATAACTCCTCCAGAAAGCCACAAACAACCCGTGGTAACTCCCCATGTGTAGACATATCCTCATCTAGTGTCAAACTAGCTAAGAGGCAAGCAATCAATTCCCTTTCCCGTGGTTCACACAAATATGGCTTCAATGGTGTAGAGGGGAAAAATCTGGGCATGCATCTTCCACGCTCTATGAGATCAACAGTGCACACCTTTCGCCGGAAACCCTAGCACTGCAAGACAATAAATGGTTAGAGCACCTTTGCCTCTCATCGGCAAAGGCCCTCCGATGCTTAAGTCAGTATCACGTACTAGGAGGAAACCATAAAACACATAAAGCATGTAAACACGAATTACAGCGTACCTTTCTTCATGAGTATTGCTCTTTATTTATAGATGCGGGGTGCTTGTTGTCCAGAAATCCTATTCTCATTAGGAGTCCTTTCCTATATGGGACTTGTTCCATATAGAAACACAATGTTTATTCTACAAGGATTTCTTTCCACGTTAGGAATCCTTGCCATTATCGAAATCCTCTTTAC
Organism: Vaccinium macrocarpon; assembly: GCA_022606695.1. NCBI lineage: Eukaryota > Viridiplantae > Streptophyta > Magnoliopsida > Ericales > Ericaceae > Vaccinium > Vaccinium macrocarpon. The sequence continues at coordinate 27,576,562 of CM040181.1, read as the reverse complement.
ATTAGGATTTACGCCTTATCATGTAAGAGGCTATTCTAGATCCTTCTAGAATGACCCACCACCTTATCTCGTAGGCGGTTAGCTCGGCAATATACTTGCCTATCCATATATGATGTTGTCGACCAGCTACCTTGCTCGGTAATGACCTCGTGCACCATCTCGTGGTGCTACCACCATCTCATGGTGCTATCCTGCTTGGGCATAACCTGGGGCACCACCATGTGGTCCCCCGAACTGAGCCACCCTCACGTGGTGTCCAGGCTGAGCACGTGGTTCGTACGTGCGTAGGTATTTTCCTATGTAATTGGATTTTACCCTCTCCAATTGCTCCCAGCTTTTGACCGTCATTGCTATTCGTCAATGATGGTTAAAGCTTACAGCTACCCTTCCAACAATGGTCTTTTCCCTTGCTATAATTCATGCATTTCGGTATTCGTGATATTCATCGAAGCTTCTCACTCGGCTAGGCCTGCTCCCTGTATGGATTTTCCCTTGGTATCCACATTACCAAGCCCACACAATACACTTGCACTTATACCCACTCGTAGGGTTTGGCGCAATTTCTCAAATATTCTCTTCTCATGTAGGGAGATATGATTCTTGTATTTAATGCTGATGTTTGCCTTCCTTAATAGAGTTGGAACGACCTTTATGGTGACGTTTCACATACGTCATCCCTTCCATATAGGGTTGTGAGGACATTCTCACCCCATTTCAAAGATCTTTTCGTGTTCTCCCTTTATACACGTACGGGGATACAATCCACGTATGATCTTGATCGTGTGTTTCCTTGCTGGAAACCTCACTCTTTTCATGGGTCTGACGCTTCATTGATTAAGGCATTTGTTCCCATTCGCATTAAGAAACCTTTCTTAATAGGATTCTTCCTATTAGGGACAAGTCTTCATATCCTACTAGGTTTCATTTAGCAGAGGTCTTTCTTTCCATACAGAATTCTTTCCCATATGGGGTATACTCTTAATCACATTAGGACTTCCCGTATTAATCCCCTATTTCACGGGATTCCTCCTTATCTCATAAGATACTGCCGTAGAATACTCTGGAATGTTTCACCGCCCTACTCGTGGCGGTGCCGAGCTTACACGTAGCTCGGAGTAACTCGTACATAGTTTAGTTCATCACGCCGAGCTGAACTATGTATTCCTGAATGCTTTCCAAGCTATATTCGTAGCCTCTACAGCTCGACCATATCAGGGGGCATATATATCCCCTTGCTTTTACCGAGCTGGTACATCCTGGTGCTTTAATTTAATTCGACGATTGACCTTATTCATGGTCAATCCAGCTCGGCACAGGGCTCAAAGACTTCCCTATGTGGTGCCGAGCCATTCACCTTCCCGTGGTGCATATCTTAGGCACATGCTATGCCTAACAATAGGGTAATCAGAATTCTTTCCTCTAGCTCGGAGAGGGTCTCGCCGATCAGGAAATACCTCTCTGCATCTTCCTCTTGAATCTGTATTTTCTTCAGTCCTTCCACCATCTCCTTGGTGGGATCGCCTCCGGCGCCCCTAAGGTTGGTTGGTGCAGGACTTCAATTTATGCTGCACCATTTCGTGCCTTTGGGGATTTTCTCAGGACCATGGTAAAGCATTGATCGGCCACCTTCTGGTTACCTTTGATGCATTCTATTCCATCTACTCCAGGGTACTTGATCTTCTGGTGGTAAGTGGAAGAGACCGCCCTCATCTTATGCATCCATGTCCTCCCTATAATCACGTTATAGGATGAGGGGATGTCCACCACAAGAAAATCTGTCTTGATTTTCGATCTTTCGGACGGTAGTGTGACCTTTCCCATAGGCCATCTTGCGTCAATGCAGCTTGTGAAACCAACCAGGGGGACAAGACACTTTTGTAGTGAGCTTGTTGGGAGTTCCATCTTCTTGAAGGTGTCGTAGTACATGATTTCGGTGCTACCCCCCTGGTCCACTAGGATTTTTTCCACGTCATATTCCCCTATTCGAAGGGTGATAACCAGTGCGTCATTATGGGGTACCGTTACCCCCTCCAGGTCGTCGTCGGTAAAGGTGATCAGGGTCTCCAAGACCTCTCCTGCCCTCGGCCTCTTCATGTAGAGCTTCATGACATGCTCTGCCTGCCTATTGACCCTTTGGATGTGCCTTATTTCGTTGTTCGTGTATGGAGCAACCAATCCATCTATCATATGGATCGTCCCTTTTGGAACTTTCTCGTAGTCCATCTCTTCTACCAGATCAGCATCATTCTTACTGTCAGCCAAGAACTCCTTCAGATGGCCCTCTGATACTTTCTCATCCAAGAACTTCTTGTATTCCACGCAATCCTCAGTCATGTGCCCCCAATCCTTGTGGTAGCTGCAATGCTGATTGGTGGCCCTCCTTTTCTCTGGGTTCCCCGTCATCTTTGGAGGTCTCCTGAACCACTGCTCGTTCTTGATCCTGTACAGCATTTTGTATATTGGGATGTTGAAAGTAGTCATGATGCTGAAGTATGACTTGGGGTCTGGCTTGGCTTTATCTTTCTTTTGCTGAGCGTAATCCTTCCTTCCCGTCATGAAGTCCTTCTTGTATACCTTTGACTCCATCGTCTTCTTCTCTGGGAACTGTGGTTGTCCAACCACGATCTTGCCTCCAGCCTGCAGGATGTCGTCTTCTACCCGTGCGTGCTCCTGTATCCTCTCCATCAATTTGGCCACAGATTTGACTGGATGCATGGTAAGCGATTCTCGTAGCTTACTATGCACGGGCAAGCTTGTTTTGAACGTTGCCAGAGCGTACTCCTCACTACAATTTTCAATTTCGTTGAAGGTTTCCCAGTAGCGTTTTGAGTATTGTATGAGTCTCTTCGTCCCTCCTGTCTCATAGAGGTTAGCGTATCAAAGGTTTTGGAGCCTTTCGGCTTGTGAGAAACCCGGCGGTGAACTCCTCGCGGTTGTGCCCAACATAGGATGGATCCTTCTGGGAGCTTATGGTACCAACTAAGTGCCACTTTCCCCAGACTGGATGGGAACATTTTGCATAACAGCGCGTCATCCTGTTCATGCATAAACATAGCCTGCTGGTAGTGCTGGATGTGGGCCACAGGATCCGTACTGGTTTCATAGGGGATGAATGCTGAGTGTTTCACCCTGCTCGGCGTTTTCTCCGCACGTATCCAGTGGGCCAAAGGTGACTTGGAGATCTGACCTAGGGCTTCTTTAGCTGCTTCTCGTGCAGTTCTATGACCTTGATCGGCTTTCGGTTGCGTCCCCCTTCTCGCATGCTGTTCGGGAATGTGCTCATTGGATCCAGATCTCTCATATCTGTCCCTAGCGTGCTTCCTTCTTTCCTTCTTCTCAACAAAAACGCTTTTATCTCTCCTTTTTTGTGGAGAGGTCGCTCAGTCGGTGGAGGCGTTGTCGTGAGGACGTCTTTTCTTTTCGTGCCCATAGTGCACGGGTCTCGTCCGTGAGCGTAGGTCCTTTCCAAATAGGATTCCTTCCTATATGCAGCATACTCCTAATCGCATTAGAAATACCCATGTCAATCCCTTTACTCACGGGATTTCTCCTTATCACATAAGGAACCTGATTTGGAATCTTCTGGAATGTCTCACAGCCCTATACTCTTAAAGGCAAAGGCGCCACTCCACGTAGCTTCGGTATGACTCATACAAAGCTCATCCCACTTGTTGCAAGCTGCAAAATGGTTGAACCATGTATTCGTGAGTGCTACCCAAATCAGATATTAATAGCTTAACTAGCTCGATCATCCCTTTGGTCATATTGCCGAGCTAGTATATCATCAAATGGTACTTGATTTATTACCTTTGACCCTACTCATGGTCATCTCAGCTCAGCATAGGGCTAGGAAGCCCCTATACAACGGTGCCGAGCTAATTACCCTCACGTGGTGGTGAATTATGGCATATGTCCTACCTTTTCCAATGGTATTCCAAGCAATATTTGTTACTTATTGTTCCAAGTTTCTTCAGCATTGGCAACGTTCAAGCAATATTCGTTGTTTGCCTCCAAGTTTCTTTCAGATTGGGAATGTTCAAGCAAAGACTTCGTTATTTACTATCCCAAGTTTCTTCAGACTTGGCAATGTTCAAGCAATATTCGTTTTGTTTGCCTCCAAGTTTCTTCGATACTTGGGAATGTTCAAGCAATATTCGATTTGTTTGCCTCCAAGTTTCTTCCGTGATTGGACCTGTTCAAGCAATATTAGTTGCTTATTTTTTCTCCTAAGTTTATTCGTACTTAGAAATATTTCTAGTTCGAGCAATTCGTTGCCCAGGCCCAAGTATTCGTACTTGTCCTAAAAAATTTCAAGCATGGGGTATATACATTTACTGCTCCCCAATATGGAATTAAAATTCCTCGTTTTTGGTTCCATATTCAAATCAATCAAGTGTTTCAAGCATGCACAAAAAATTTTCTCGTAATTTCCTTTCATCAAATCAAAAATGGAAAATCATATAAAATGCAAAACTTTATTCATAGCTCTTACTAGCACAAAACATGAAACTTTACACGTAGTTCATGCTAAGACATACCACACAAGTTCTTATCATTAAAAACTTGGAACCTTTCACATGGCCCATAAAGGAAATCGGAGGACAGTATTCATAGTTCTTACTCAAAAATAAAATATGCGTAATTTCTCAGCACTACTCATTGCTACAACATAAGTTTATTCGTACTTTCGCAAAACGCCCAAGTTTTCTCATACTCAACAAATAGCTCACGTTTGTTTGCACTTGTCTAGCCTTCTAGCATTATTCATTGCCATAAGCCTTTTAGCATTATTCATTGCTATTGGCCTAAGTGTATTTAAACTTAGCATCTAAGTTTTTTCATACTTTAATAGGATTCCAATCATTGTTCATTATTGTGGCTTAAGTTTATTCATACTTAGCCAGATTTTCAAGTTTACTCATACTTTCGTCAACAATATCTGCTCCCCTATATGGAGACACGGAGCTCTTGGCCCATATTTAGCAAACAGATACTAGATATAATTTCATTCAAGTCAAATCAGAATTTAATTCTACTAAGCAATTACTAGTTTTATCAAAGTAGCCGAACACCCATTGATGCATCTCCCTGTTGTACCTTTTAACTACTCCTGGTAAGGTGCAAGTTTTACCAGTAGTTTCTCTATTTCCCGACTTTTTAGTGTCGAGCCATAGTTTCAGCGCTTGGATCTCGCGCTTCACTATGTTTTCATGAGCTGAGCGACTTTCTTCAAAGTCTCTTTCTCTATCTCTGAGGCTTTTTTCGTAGTCCCAAACACTTCTAGTTGTGGACTTTGATCCATCTCTAGAAACGATAAGCAAGATAAACTAAAACAAAAGATATATTAGAGACAGTTCTGACCTTTTTTATTTTATTTTATCCATTTCAGCTGTGGCCTTCGTTCTTGAAGCTGAACTTGCGATGGTTTTTGTCGCGATGTGGATGTTGTAGCGCATGGTCCTCTTCTCAAGAACCTTGACCCCCTTTCTATATGCAACTTCTAATGTTGTTTGACATGTAAAAGATAGCTGCTTCGCTAAATTTTAATTGGTCCTCCCGTGGGCTCGCCATAACAGGTGCGTTCCATTGCTAGACGACATCCTTTCAAATATTTTGATCTCTTGTCCACGATTATTCATTCGCAAAGCAAGATATGTAAAGCTATGTTTCTTCTGCTCAAGAATTTTTTTTGTAATCTTGAGCTCTCCCGTCATTTGATCTTTGATGCACCCTCCTATCTCATGAGGGAAACTTGGTTTAGTCGGCTCTTCCGCGATTCCTTAGCTGATTCCTGCTGCTCTCCCATGATTGCCGAGTTGATTCAGACTGCTCTCCTGTGATCCCTTAGCAGATTCGTACTGCTCTCTAGGATTGCCTAGCTGATTCTAACTGCTCTCCCATGATTGCCGAGCTGATTTGGACTGCTCTACAATCTTTCCGTCATGTTTCTAGGGTTTTCTCCTTACTTATCGCACAATTTCGCCAATGTGTATCCTGCGTTGCTTTCTTCGTAGCATTAAATACAGATGGCCTTTTTTTTTTTTTTTTCATTGTTACCTTCACGTGGTGGTTTTTTGCTTTGACTGTGGGGAATCATGAAATATCAGACGTATTTCCCAAAATTTTGGAATCTCAGGGATACGCCCTATGTCGAATTTCTTGGCAATTGGGTTTTTTTTTGTGGTGCTTCCAAACTGCGGGGAGTTTTATCTACTTTTGCACTCTTTCTCGTAGTGGGCACAGGGGTTTTCTACATCGTCCTCCACCTCCTTACGTCGTGGAATGCGTAGAACATGTTCTGAGGCCACCATTGTTCAGTGATTTGTTCTAGGAAAAGCTTCTTGTACCGTTTCCCACAGACGGCGCCAATTGTAGAGGGGAAAAATCTGGGCATGCATCTTCCACGCTCTATGAGATCAACAGTGCACACCTTTCGCCGGAAACCCTAGCACTGCAAGACAATAAATGGTTAGAGCACCTTTGCCTCTCATCGGCAAAGGCCCTCCGATGCTTAAGTCAGTATCACGTACTAGGAGGAAACCATAAAACACATAAAGCATGTAAACACGAATTACAGCGTACCTTTCTTCATGAGTATTGCTCTTTATTTATAGATGCGGGGTGCTTGTTGTCCAGAAATCCTATTCTCATTAGGAGTCCTTTCCTATATGGGACTTGTTCCATATAGAAACACAATGTTTATTCTACAAGGATTTCTTTCCACGTTAGGAATCCTTGCCATTATCGAAATCCTCTTTACATTAGGATTTACGCCTTATCATGTAAGAGGCTATTCTAGATCCTTCTAGAACGACCCACCACCTTATCTCGTAGGCGGTTAGCTCGGCAATATACTTGCCTATCCATATATGATGTTGTCGACCAGCTACCTTGCTCGGTAATGACCTCGTGCACCATCTCGTGGTGCTACCACCATCTCATGGTGCTATCCTGCTTGGGCATAACCTGGGGCACCACCATGTGGTCCCCCGAACTGAGCCACCCTCACGTGGTGTCCAGGCTGAGCACGTGGTTCGTACGTGCGTAGGTATTTTCCTATGTAATTGGATTTTACCCTCTCCAAATGGTTCCCGACGTTCCCCGAAAAATTCAAAACAAATACCTTGCGATAGACAAATCCGTACCCGTCATTTAAAGCAATCAATCGTAGCATGAAAAGTCAATAACCAATCCATTCCCAAAATAAGATCGAACCCTGATAGGCACACAGTATCGTAGATATAAGTGCCTAAATAGGGTAGTTTTAACTCGTTGTTATCTAATTTATTCCCTATTTTCCACTTGATGCGTTGCTTTGGTATGTTTTTGTGTTTTTGTTAATTTTTAGGAAAATAAGGCTGTTTTAGCACCAAGACTGGATAGCAGAGACTTGAAGGCTGTGATCGAGCTTGAGGGCACGCAAGGCTGATGAGACTAAAGGTTGAAGTGGATTTTGCATGGAAGTGATCGTAATCCGTCGGGAGCACTACCTTATTTCTCTGGAGCACTCAAGATTGGTACAAAAGGGCACAAAATATGAATAGAAGGTTCTTGATCACTACACCAAAAGTGGGGTAGTGCTACCGAGAGGATTAGCGGTCAACGACAATTAGGGGGGTCAACGGGCGAAACAAGAGATAAAGGCTTGGGAGCGCTGCATTATCCAGGGCTGGAAATGCAATCATTTTGGGTTGTTGCGGGTCCAAATCTGATTTGTTTTAGGATTTTAATTGTAAATTAAAGGGGGTTCCATATAAATACCCCGTTATAACTCAAAATTAGGGTTGGACATTCATAACTTTGATTTATTTTTCATTAACTTTGGTTGTTGTTCTTAGTTTTATTTTTCAAATTCAAGTTCAGTTCAGACTTTCAAATTTCTAGCTTTGTATTGGAGTTTTAGCGTTGTTAATCAAGTTTATTCTTTTTGCACAATCAGTGGTATTGATTTCTACTTTGATTTTCATTTTACAAGCATGTTTAGATCTAGGGTTTATAATATTATCGTTGCATTCAATAGAATCATGAGTGAGTAGTCATATAGAGTGCGGCTACAGGGCAAAGGTGCTTCGTGGCTAGACTAGTCGATGTTCTACCTCGGGGCCGAATTAACTTATTTTTGAGCAGTTTTAGGAAACGAAAACTCTTCTAACAAACAAAACTCAGGCATCGCCCAAATTCGAATGCGCACAGAATCTGGTGACAGGTGGTGCGCATTTGTTAGGGATCCTTTTCCTTATTCTAAAATCAGTAAAAAGAGTAATTGTGGCCCGAGTAAACATTGGTTAAGCTAGTCGCGGACACTGGGTTCCCTTAGCTGTACTCTCATTTTTAATCTGCATTTAGTGAATAAGTCGGTAAATTAGTTAATTAATTTCATCAAACAAGGGGTGGCTACCTAAGAGCCAGGTTAAACTATAACTCTGCACTTTTGAGTCAAACACCATTATTCGTCTCTACGGTTCGACTCCGGTACTTCCGGATATTTTGTTGCACTGGTCGAGAGTCCTACACTTAGGACGCGTCTATATTTTTAGTCACCTGGTCGGTAAATTAGTTAATTAATTTCATCAAGCAAGAGGGGGCTACTTAAGAGCCAGGTTAAACTATAACTCCGCAATTTTGAGTCAAACACCGTTAGTCGTCTCTGTGGTTCGACTCCGGTACTTCCAGATATTGTGCTGCACTGGTCGTGAGTCCTACGATTGGGACGTGTCTATATTTTTAGTCACCTTTTTTGTCAAGCATTTTTGGAGCCGTTGCCGGGGACGGCAACGAGTGTTCAAAGTTGTAGATTCGTAGTTTCTTCTTGTTCTTAAATTAAGTCACCATAGGTAGAGGGAAGAAGGGTTCTCCTAAGAAGGACCCTCTTTATTTTTGTGACCCTACGCACTGTTTAGTTCAAAAAGAATTAGGGTCAAGTCAGCCTTTGTCTTCTAGTTTTTCATCTTCTAGTTCAGAGTCAAACTTAGCTGAACTCTAGTTTGAGTCTATTCCCATTAGTGGTCTTTATATAGAATTACCTTTTGAGTCAGTAAGCGTCAGTAACCCACTTTTCCAGTCAAAGTCAGAAATAGGTGGTATGGCAGACCAGCGAGTAGCTCAACAGCCGTCCTTGAGGCAACACCTTCATCCCGAGAGGACCACTCCTCTCGGACCCATTGTGTTCCCTAGAGAGACACAAGAGGCACGTAATGCCTTTACTGTTAAATCTGGTGTCCTTAACAGCCTCCCTAGTTTCTATGGGAGGGAGTGCAACGATCCATATGAGCATGTGTGGACATTCGAGAGATTGGTGCGCAACCTTGTGTCCAATACCCAGTATGAGAATGCATGTCTCAATCTGTTTGTGGCAACAATGAAAGATGGCACACTTTTGTGGTTCAGAATGCAGAAGTTCCAATCCTTCACTACTTGGGCTCAAGTGCGCGACGCTTTTTATAGGAAGTACTTTTCCGATGCTAAGACTACGAGTTTTAGGCGTCAAATCCAAGGCTTTAGACATGAGAGAGGTAAGTCATTTCTCAAGGCCTGGGAGCATTTCAAGGAATTAATACTCAGGCTCCCTCACCATGGCTTTGAGAGAATTAAGCTAGTCGAATTCTTCCACCTAGGTCTCAATGCAGAGACTGTCCAGCACATAGACTATTCCTGCAAAAGGGATGATTTCTTGTCCAAAACAGCAGATGAGGGATGGGATTTCTTAGATGACCTAGCTGATAGGCAGAGGGCTTTAGAACCATCCAATTTTGAGCGATCCGGACCTTCTGGGTCCAATATCATCCCTGTCACCATTCACGACCAGCGACTTCAAGCTCAGGTTGAGAAGATGGCTTAGAGATTAGAGGAATTAGAGGTGAGACAGACTTGTCCAGTCAATGAGGTAGCTATTGAGGAAGTTTGTGTGTGGTGTGATTGTAAAGGGCACATTGCGACTGCTTGCCCTGGATTTATTGCCGCTAAGGGTGTGAGTCAGTTTAATCAGGAAGAGGTTAATGCAGTCAGAACGTGGGATTCGTATTATAACATGTATAATCCAGGCTGGAGGGATCACCCTAATTTTGGGTGGTCGGATCCCAGACTCGTAGGCGGAGGCCAAGCTCAACCCCTTGCGCTACCTCCGCCATAGCAATTTCAACAGTCTCAATCTTCTAGGCCCTCGCAGGGCCAGGTCATTCCATTCCACTACTAGCAACAGCCTGGTAGGGGGCAGGTCCATCCACTAGTGGTTCTCCCCCAAGTTATTCGCAGATGATCGTGCATAACCATAAGTTAGATGAGACAATCAATTCCCTAATGCAAGCTCAGATCACATTTCAAACCGAAACTAGGTGGCAAATTGGGGCTCTTATAGCCCAAATGTCTCAACTCACCACAGTAGTCGGTCAACTACAGCAGGAAAGGGGTAGATTTCCAGCTCAGGGTAGTTCGACAGGTGCCCATTATTTGGGCAATCCTACCGGTCCTAATACTTAGTGTTAGAATCAGAAGGAGGCTAAGTCGATCACCATTCTTTGAAGTGGGAAATTGATTGGTAAGACCATTCGGACAAAGCAAAAATAGTTTCCACCCACGGAGCCAATGGATGTACCGAAAGCAACTCCTGATATTGTCAATGTCCCTAGGAAGGAGGTAAAGGATAATGAGGAGTCTCCTGAGGTGGTGGTGCTTGCAGCTTGCAGCCCCACAACTCCAACACCGCCCGGAAGTGCAGTTGCTCCATTTCCCCAAAAGACTGGCGGTGAAGCCTAAGTAGAGTATGAACCATAAGATGTTAGAACCTTTTAAGAGGGTGCAGTTCCCTATCACGTTGATGGAGGCGATTGAGTCTTTTCCTCAGTGTGCGTAGGTTCTGAAGGACCTTTGCACGACAAAGCGCAAGAATTGGAACAACGTGGTTCTGACAGAGCAAGTGAGCTCCATTCTTCAGACTAAGACTCCTGCCAAGTGCAAGGATCCAGGATGTCCCACCATCCCTATAGCTATCACAGTTAGACGTTTGACAAAGTGTTGTTAGACTTGGGGGCGAGTGTTAATTTGCTCCCTTATTCCACATACTTGAGGCCAGGCCTAGGCGATCTGAGAGCTACTCCTGTCACACTGCAGTTGGCAGACCGGAGTGTTATGATGCCCAAGGGTGTGGTAGAAGATGTGATGATTCAGGTAGGTGAGTTCCAATTTCCTACGAATTTTATTGTCCTAGACACCTGCTTAAATTCTGAGGTTTTAGAGAAGACTCCTATCATCCTAGGTCATCCTTTCTTAGCTACCTCCAATGCTGTTATGAATTGGAAAACTGGCAAGGTCCAGTTATCTGTTGGGGAGGGGAAAATAAAGGTGGATGTCTATAGTGTTAGTACTTCGGGTGAGGATGATGAGGAGGTAGAAGAGGTGAGTTTGATCAACGCGCTCGTTTAGGAGCACATCGATCCAGTCTTGTATACGGATTCTTGGGAGATTGGTCTTACCGCCGAGAAGGTGTCATCTCTAGATTCTCCAGAGGTAGGAAGTCTGCTAGAGATGTTAAATGTCGAGGATTCAGTAGAGGAAGTTTGTGGGGTCTTTTATGACCCAATGTTCGAGCCCTCCGCCCAAGGTTCTTCCGTCTTTGGTCCAGCCACCTAAACCAGACTTAAAGCCTCTGATGGGTAGCTCACGTGTACTATGCTCTTCATTGAGTGTGGACCCGACTCCTAGCAATAGAGGTACCCATCATTGACTTGGGTATTTATAGCTTCGAACGCCGCTATTAAAATAAGGATCGTGTGCCCAGCTCCGGCAAGTAAGTGTGATTTGTGTATTTTTGTGTCTGTTTTTAATTTTCAAAAGAAAAAAAAAGTTTCTTTTAAGTTTAGGGTTGATGAATTGTTGGTCTTGTATGGCCACCCGTTTCTCGCTCATTCATTGGACACGGGGAGAAAAGTATGACACATGAGACTGCGTGAATGTTTGGTTGTGTTCTTTTATATTCATTATTTCTTGTTGTGGCTTGGCTTCCAGGAGCGGGCGTTATTGATGTCATTTGTTGCTGATAGGCGCGTGAAAAGCTTGCTTTTGAGTGCCTAAGTAGGATAGAGTTAGCGCGATTTTTCGTGTTTTTAATCCTCATTTTCCATTAAATGTGTGCGCGTGGTTAGATTTTGTGTTTGTGATTAATTCGCAAGGAAAAGAGGTGTTTTTGCACTAATTAGAGTTGTTGGGAAGACATGCACGTAGACCGAGGGTGAGAAAGGCTGAGGAGGCTAAGTGTTGAAGTGGACTTCGCGCGAAAGTGATCATAATCCGTCAAGAGCGCTACACTAATTATTCGGAGCGCTCAAGATTGGCACAAAAGGTCCAAAAAATGAACAGAAGGATTAAGAGTGCTACACCAAAAGTGGTGTAGCACTACCGGATTGTTAAGAGTCAATGGTCAATGGGAAGAGTCAACAGTTAGCGCAGGAGATAACGAAGAGGTACTGCTACACCTAAAGTTAGGTAGCGCTACCGAGTGCTTATCAGGCACAGTGAACGTTGTCGTTTTGGCCTTCGCTTAGAATTTTCGGATTGTCGTTCATTTTTCATTAGGGTTACGATAATTAGTATAAATACTCTTGTTTTAACCTAGTTTAGGATGCACGTATTATTTTTAGGTTTTTACTTTCCGCAATTCGGCTACAGTTTTTCTTCAGCATTCTATGTTTCAAGTTCGTTCGGGATTTTCAGAATCTCAACTTTGGATTGGTGTTTCGTATCAATAATCGAGTTTGATCTCTGCTCGCAATCTACGGTATCGTTTTCTATTGTTTTCATATTTTATTCTTCAAGCATGCCTAGATCTAGGTTTAATTTGATTTCTGTTGTTTTTATTACCATGAGTGAGTAGTCGCTTTGAGTGCAGCTACGGGGCGAAGGCGCCCACGTCTAGACTAATCAGTATTTCACCTCGGAGCCGAATCACCTTAACTTTCAAGCAATTTCAGGAAATGAAAACTTTTCTAACAAACAAAACCCAGGCATCGCCGGAATCCAAATGATCGCGGAATCTGGTGACAGGTGGTGCGCATTTGTTAGGAAGTCTTTCTTTTATTCTAAAATCAGTGAAAAGAGGAATTGTGGCCCGAGTAAATATCGATTAAGCTAGTTGCGGACGCTGGGTTCCCTCAGCTGTGCTCTCTTTATTAACTTCCATTCAGTTAAATTAGCTTAGTAATTTAGTTAACAAATTTCATCAAAACAAGGGGTGGCTACCTAAGAGCCAAGTTACACTAGAACCCAACACTTTTGAGTCAAACACCATTAGCCGTCTCTGTGGTTCGACTCTGGTACTTCCGGATTTATTGTGCTACACCGGTCAAGAGTCCCTAGTAGGTAGTTGGTTCGTAAGTCTTTTACAGAATGAGCATGCTACCACACCAGCCATGGTAGTTTGGGCCTCTCCGCCGGAGTGAGTGCGGCATTCAGGAGCCTCGAGTAGGGGTGCCACTAAATGTGGCGGTTGTAAGTCCTATAAATCTTCGGCGTGGCTCTGTGTGACTAGCTGTGGACCTCTTTAGGTCCGAAGGAGCGGATCCTGAAAGCAGTTCTAATGAAGAAACACAATGGTGCTAGCAAATTCCCCATACATCAGCTAGGGTCATGATGGTTAGCTGTCATCCAACGGTCCATATCTTTCCCCTGTTTTTCCATTTCTATGTTTGTCTTCATGCTTTGAGGACATAGCATGTTCTAAGTTGGGGGGAGGGTGTACTTCGTACATGTTTTCAAAGAAAAAAAAAGGGATTTGGATGCTTGGGTGTAACTATTCTTGGTTGATGACCGTTAATTAGCACTATAGTGATTGTTGTGCGAGTCGGAGTCTTGATATGATTTCATGGATAGATTTAAGCTCGTGAACATGATGTTGAAGAAGTACTTGGTTAGCCCGTATCATCTATAGTTGGATAGCGTTTGGTCACTTGAAAGCATGCTCACACACACTGATGTCGGAAGTATGGATTTGAGAAGGTAATACAAGTGAGAACTAAGAAATAACACACTCGCCACCAATTGGAAGTCCACCAATAGGATAAGAGTTGCAAATAAGAACAAGCCGAAGGCTGAAATTTTACTCAATTATCAACTGCTTTCTTTCAGTACATAACTGGGCCTTTTAAACATAAAAAAGATCTAGAAAAATCCATAAAAGAAAATAACACATTCCAAGAGGACCTCTCCACTCTCAAGTAGAAGATTGAAAGCTAACTAGAATACCAAAAGTCATTCACTGAATGTCATTACTCCTGGTCAAAGCAGATTATTGAAATCCATTACTAAGTTGAGAGTTCCAAAATTAGGTAGAAGTGCACCATTATTGCCTTGGAATGCTCCGGCATCATTCGCTTCTGCTGCGCGCAACTCGCCCTCGAGTACATCTTCCTTTCCGTCCTCATGAAAGAGAGAAAGGTCGGATACATTGAAAGTTCTTGAGACACCATACTCTGCTGGAAGTTCAATTTGATATGCATTTTCCCCAATTCTTTTGAGAACTTTGAAAGGACCATCAGCTCGTGGCTTTAGCTTGCCATAGCGTCCGGGTGGAAAACGTTCCTTGCGAAGATGAACCCAAACCAAGTCTCCTTCTTTGAAGGCAGCAGCCTTCCTATGCTTGTTAGCACTGTTTCGATACTTTTCATTTTGCTTTATAATCCGGTCCCGCACTTGCTCATGTAACCTTTTGATATGTTTGACTTGCTCTTCCGCATCTCCACTGAAATGATGAGTTACAGGAAGTGGAACTAAGTCCAACGGACTGATTGGGTTCCTTCCATAAACAACTTCAAAAGGACTGGTACCTATTGTCTTGCTTGTGGATCTATTGTAGGCAAATTCAGCTTGAGCTAGAATAAGATCCCATTGACGAATATTGTTGCCAACTAAGCTTCTTAACAGATTCCCCAAGCTCCTATTAACAACTTCAGTTTGCCCATCCGTTTGTGGGTGGTGAGAAGAACTAAATTGTAAGGTAGTGCCAAGCTTCCTCCAAAGTGTACGCCAAAAGTGACTAATGAACTTGGAATCTCTATCTGAAGTCATAGTTTTAGGAATACCGTGAAGCTTGACAATCTGCCGAAAGTAGAGATCAGCCACATGAGATGCATCCAAGGTCTTGTCTTGTTACACGGAACAAAGTGTGCCATTTTTGAGAATCTATCAACAACCACCATAATTGAGTCTTTTTTTCTTTGGGTTTTAGGCAGTCCAAGAACAAAGTCTAGACTCACATCTTCCCAAGGAGCGGTAGGGACTGGTAATGGCGTGTACAACCCAGTATTTTGAGCATGGGTTTTGGCACGACGACAGATTTGGCATCGTTCCACATATCGTGCAACATCCTTCGAGAGTTTTGGCCAATAGAAGGTTTGCCCAACAAGAGAGAGAGTTTTATCCCTGCTGAAGTGTCCAGCAAGTCCACCATCATGAGCTTCCTTGATAATAACTTCTCGTAGAGAACCTTCTGGGATGCATAGTTGGTTGTCCCTAAAAAGAAACCCATCTTGTAATAGAAACCGATTGAATGGTCCCTTAGAGCACTCTTCCCACAATTTTCTGAAATATTCATCATCTTGGTACTGCTCCTTGAGAACTTCGAAGCCCAAGACCTTCACTTGCATAGTGGAAAGCAAGGAATGCCTTCGACTTAAAGCATCCGCTACTTGATTTTGCTTGCCTGCCTTGTGCTTGATATGAAAAGTGTAAGCTTGCAAAAACTCAACCCATGAAGCATGTCTACTGCTGAGTTTGTGTTGGCCATTTATATACTTTAAAGCCTCGTGGATGGAAAAAGAGTACAAACTCTTTGGACAAATGAATAATGGCTCCAATGATCCAATGCTCTAATTATGGCATAAAACTCTTTATCATATGTAGAGTATTTTTCTGCGATTGTTATTTAATTTTCGCTAAAAGAAAGCAATGGGTTTACCTTCTTGACTTAGGACAGCTCCAATCCCAACACCAGAAGCATCGCATTCAACCTCAAACACTTTGTCGAAATCTGGAAGGACCAGAATAGGAGCCTTTGTCATCTTCTCCTTAATCACATCAAAGCTTTTTTGTGCTTCATCTGACCATCGAAAGGTTTCTCCCTTCAAGCATTCAGTAATGGGGGCAATGATAGTACTGAACTCCTTGATGAATCGTCGATAAAACGATGCAAGACCATGAAAGCTGCGGATATCCGGAACTGTTTTGGGAATGGGCCAATTGGTGATTGCTTCAACTTTGCTAGGATCCACCTTTATGCCTTCACCGGACACAATATAGCCTAAGAAGACCAGGCTATTTGTGAAAAAATGGCATTTCTTCAAGTTGGCATATAATTTCTGCTCCCTAAGCATCTTGAAAACCTCGCGGAGATGATTAAAGTGCTTGTCTCCATCTTTGCTATACACCAAAATGTCATCAAAATATACGACAACAAATTTTCCAATGTAAGATTTGAAAATATGATTCATAAGACGCATAAAAGTACTAGGAGCGTTACAAAGTCCGAAAGGCATCACCGTCCATTCAAAAAGGCCATCCCTTGTCTTGAACGCCGTCTTCCATTCATCTCCTTGCCTCAATCGAATCTGGTGATAACCACTTCGAAGATCTATCTTGGAAAAAATTGTGGCACCATGAAGTTGGTCAAGAAGATCATCAAGCCGAGGAATAGGAAATCGGTACTTGATAGTAATCTTGTTCACGGCTCTACTATCAATGCACATTCGCCACGAACCATCCTTTTTTGGAACAAGAAGTGCAGGGACTGCACAAGGGCTCATACTTTCTCTCACCAAGCCCTTTGCCATAAGCTCTTCTACTTGTCTCTGAAGTTCTTCATGTTCTTTAGGATTCATTCTATAAGCTGCCTTATTTGGGATCATCGCTCCTGGTATAAAATCAATAGAATGCTGTATATCTCTCATAGGTGGGAGACCATGTGGAATGTCTTCTGGGACAACATCCTGGAATTCTTGAAGAAGGGGTTGGAATACTAAAGGAACTTCTAATGTCTCTACATTTTCCTCCATCACCACAAGAGCATATGCCTCATTAGATTCTTCCAAAGCCTTGACAAACTTTGACTTAGAGAGTAAATTACTTCCTTCCCCTTTTGATGGTTTAGGAGTATACTCTGGCTTGGAAGGACCTAATGTGACTTTTATTCCTTCTTTTTCAAAAAAATAAGTATTCTTAAAGCCATCATGAATCACCTTTCTGTCATATTGCCAAGGGCGGCCGAGAAGTAGGTGACAAGCATCCATTGGGACAACATCACACCAAACTTCATCTCTGTAATTTTTTCCTATAGAAAAATGAACCAAGCACCTTTTGCTAACCCGTACCTCATTCCCCTTGCAGAGCCATGAGAGTTTGTAAGGTTGTGGGTGCGCCACCGTCTTGAGGTTCAGCTTTTGTACCATCTCAGTAGCCACGACATTTTCACAACTTCCTCCGTCAATAATCACATTGCACACCTTGCCATGAGAGGTACACTTGGTATGAAATATGTTGTTGCGGAGCCAACAGTCTTCCTCCACGTGCGCTGCATTTAACATCTTTTGAATGACTAGACTTTCTCCTTGATCTGCATAGGTGATCTCACCATCATCCTCTGGGTCACTGATGAATGCATTTTTTTCTTTTTCCTCTTCCACTTCTTCCTCAACAAGAGAGACCATTTTGCGATTAGGACAATCAGCGGCGATGTGGCCAAATCCTTGACACTTGAAACAGCGACGGGAACTAGGATTGAAACTTCTAGGATTAGAACTTCCAGCTGCAGTTTCCTTTTTTGGATTTGGTTTGGAAACAGACTCCTTGTTGGTTGAGGAAGGATTTCCTCGATTAGAGTTGCTTTCCTTGTTCCAGGTACGCGAAGTAGCTCCACGGAACTCCTTTAATTGCTTTTCCACTTTGAGTGACAGTTTGACAACATCATTGTAGGTCCAGTACGGCTGCAATTGAACCATGTTACTAATTTCTGACCGAAGCCCGCGAAGATATCGTGCAATGGTTTGCTCCTCCGGTTCCAGAATATCACAACGCATCTGTAACTGATCAAATTCTGCTGTATACTCTTCGACACTCAAATCCTTTTGCTCAAAAGTATGAAACTTTAAGAAAGCATCTTGACGATAATTATCAGGTAGGAACTTCCTCCTTAACTCTTTCTTCATTTTTTCCCATGTCTCGATCCTTCTCTTTCCATTTCGATCTCGCCGCTTCTTAAGATGTTCCCACCAAAGAGAGGCATGTTTCTTTAGCTTGATGGCGACCAATTTAACCTTGCGCTCTTCTGGAATATCTTTGTAATCGAAGATTCTTTCAACCGTGTTAAGCCAATCCAAGAACTCATCTGGATGCATCCTTCCTTCAAACTCTGGTATTTCAAGTTTCACTCCGTATTCTTGCTGGAAATAATGATTTTATTTGAAATTGATAACGAGGAGCCCCTTGGTTGATGCACGCAGTAGAAGTACGGTGAAAGGGGTTAAAATTTTCCTCATCATGTGAATGTTCATCCTCGAATCGTGATGCGAATCATCACGTTCAGTTCTCGTGGCGTTGTAGCGAAAGCGAAGTTGCTGCACTTGTCTCCTCAAGTCGCCCACCTCGACATCCCGAAGGTCTCTCTCACGAACCGGGTTTCTTGGCATTTTGTTTGCGGCGATGCCCCCGCCATTGAACCAGAGCTCTGATACCAAACTGATGTCGGAAGTATGGATTTGAGAAGGTAATACAAGTGAGAACTAAGAAATAACACACTCGCCACCAATTGGAAGTCCACCAATAGGATAAGAGTTGCAAATAAGAACAAGCCGAAGGCTGAAATTTTACTCAATTATCAACTGCTTTCTTTCAGTACATAACTGGGCCTTTTAAACATAAAAAAGATCTAGAAAAATCCATAAAAGAAAATAACACATTCCAAGAGGACCTCTCCACTCTCAAGTAGAAGATTGAAAGCTAACTAGAATACCAAAAGTCATTCACTGAATGTCATTACTCCTGGTCAAAGCAGATTATTGAAATTCATTACTAAGTTGAGAGTTCCAAAATTAGGTAGAAGTGCACCATTATTGCCTTGGAATGCTCCGGCATCACACACACTGTCCCACTTGATGATTTGCCGGTCTCGAGTTTGGTTCATGTGTCGCTGGTAACCTTGTATGTGTTAACTTGTTTGATGGAATTTTTGTGGAACTCCTTCTAAAAAAAAGGAAAAAACAAAAAAGAAAGAATGAAAGAGTTATGTGTGCTATATTGTTAATGCTTATCCGGGCATCCATTGAGTAGTAACCGGGCAATCGGGGTATGCTCCCACCATGTTGTTCGCGTCAAAAGATGGATAGACCTTCTGAAAGTATCGCTAAATGTGGTTAGCTGGGATCTCAATAAAGCCTTTTTGACTTGAGCAATTAAGTCTGTAGGGGTCTCTTAAAACCTGGTGCTCTAAGGCCGTTTGGCATGGGGATAGCCGACCTAAAGCTCGCTAAAGAGTCAACTAGAAAGCCCGAGAGATCTGGTGTTGCACGACCATGAGAAAAGCAAAGAAAGAAAAGGAAGGAGTGTGCTTAAAGAAACACTGGGCTATCAACGGTGTGTCAACTGTTCTCGAAATTGGTAAATTTCTTTATATGGCTTTTCATTTGAAAATTCGCTATCCGATCGTAGGTGAGAGGATTAATTTTTGTGCTAAGTTTGGTACGGAGTTCATTTGTTTAACTTTATCCATGAATGAAATATCTTGCCTTTGACATGCTGGATAGTTATTGATTGGGTTGAGTCACAGTCGAAGTGTCCGAGTCCTTTGTGTTTTATGGGTGATCACTGCTGAAAACCCTCAAGAGACTTCACTTGTCTTACAGGGCCTGCCCGGGGGTTTAAAAGATCTATCCTTTTATTTATTTGTTTTATTCGTTTGTTGCTAGGGACTAGCAACCTTCAAGTTGGGGGGTGTGATAGGCACGCAGTATCATAGATATAAGTGCCTAAATATGGTAGTTTTAACACGTTGTTATCTAATTTATTCCCTATTTTCCACTTGATGCGTTGCTTTGGTATGTTTTTGTGTTTTTGTTAATTTTCAAGAAAATAAGGTTGTTTTAGCGCCAAGATTGGATTGTAGAGACTTGAAGGCCGTGATCGAGCTTGAGGGCATGCAAGGTTGATGAGCTAAGGGTTGAAGTGGATTTTGCATGGAAGTGATCGTAATCCGTCGGGAGAGCTACCTTATTTCTCTGGAGTGCTCAAGATTGGTACAAAATGGCACAAAATATGACCGCTACCGAGAGGATTAGCGGTCAATGGCAATTAGGGGGGTCAACGGGCGAAACAAGAGATAAAGGCTTGGGAGCCATACACCAAAAGTGGTGTAGCACTACTGAGGGCATTATCCAGGGCTGGAAACGCGGTCGTTTTGGGTCGTTGCGGGTTCAAATCCGATTTGTTTTAGGACTTTAATTGTAAATTAAAGGGGATTCCATATAAATACCCCGTTATAACTCAAAATTAGGGTTGGACATTCATAACTTCGATTTATTTTTCACTCACTTTTGTGCTGTTCTTAGTTTTATTTTTCAAATTCAAGTTCAGTTCAGACTTTCAGATTTCCAGCTTTGGATTGGAGTTTTAGCGTTGTAAATCAAGTTTATTCTTTTTGCGCAATCAGTGGTATTGATTTCTACTTTAATTTTCATTTTACAAGCATGTTTAGATCTAGGGTTTATAATATTATCATTGCATTCAATAGAATCATGAGTGAGTAGTCATATAAAGTGCGGCTACAGGGCAAAAGTGCTTCATGGCTAGACTAGTCGATGTTCTACCCCGGGGCCGAATTAACTTATTTTTGAGCAGTTTTAGGAAACGAAAACTCTTCTAACAAACAAAACCCAGGCATCGCCAAAATTCGAATGCGCACAGAATCTGGTGACAGGTGGTGCGCATTTGTTAGGGATCCTTTTCCTTATTCTAAAATCAGTAAAAAGAGTAATTGTGGCCCGAGTAAACATTGGTTAAGCTAGTCGCGGACACTGGGTTCCCTCAGCTGTACTCTCATTTTTAATCTGCATTTAGTGAATAAGTCGGTAAATTAGTTAATTAATTTCATCAAACAAGGGGTGGCTACCTAAGAGCCAGGTTAAACTATAACTCTGCACTTTTGAGTCAAACACCATTATTCGTCTCTGTGGTTCGACTCCGGTACTTCCGGATATTTTGTTGCACTGGTCGAGAGTCCTACACTTAGGACGCGTCTATATTTTTAGTCACCTGGTCGGTCAAGCAAACCTCGTCATACCCAAAACTATGAAGTCGAACACGAAACAGCAATCTCGAATAACCAACTCACAATCCCAACATACACAATCTAATAGAGTTCTACCACCTAATGGTGTGTCAACAAACAACGGTGTGGACTAAGCTCCTCAGACTCCAACTCTAAGGCACATACAAATGATGCAGCTATGAAAGAATGCGATGCTCCCGAATCAAATAAGACCTTTGCAAATGAGTGAAATAGAAGAAATGTACCCCTCACAACTGATGCCTCTGGTGTCTAAGATGTAGAATGAGGTGGTTGTGGTGGTGTGACTATGGAAACGGTCAAAACCCGGCCTGGTGTGCTCTGTACTGGCGTGGACGAACTTGAACCCCGCTCAACTCGTGACCCCTAAACTGAAGTGCTCTGACGGAAGTGTGGTTGACTTTGACTACCCCTCTGCTGCTGTCGACCAAACCCCTGCCCCTACCTCGGTTGCTGAACAGAGCCGGACTCGCTACGCGTAACTCCCTTCGGCGGACAAAACCTCTCTACGTGGCCAAATCCGCCACACCTAAAACAAGCACCTGAAATTTGAACATGCAGTCGTGGAAGAGCTTTAGGATGAGTACACTGAGAGTGAATATGACCCGGTTGGCCACATTGATAGCAAGTGTTCGACGGCCTCGACGAATTTCCTCCAAACCCAAAACAAGTAGGTGCTCTGAAAGTTGAATGGATCGGCGTAGATTGGAACAAGTCCCTCATCCTTTTCCTATTTTTGTTTGCATAATCCCCAGTCGGTGCACTCACGGTAGTAGTCGGCAGTCTAGACTCCAATGCCTTAGCATTCTTTTGTTCCCCCTCCTCGCTCTCCAAACTCCTTGCCAACTCCACTATCTCAGAAAACTTCTCAAGTTTGCTACTCATCACAAATTTCCTAATCGCTGGATCCAAGCCCCTCACAAAACTCTTTCACTTCCTCTCCTCTGTATTCACTAATCCGGTGCAAAACGGGACAAAGATTGGAATTTCATGGCATCTCCAAAACGATCATAGTGCCTTGTTCAAGCCTCTCGAATTGCTCCCTAAGTTCCTCTTTGTATGAATTCGGAAAGTATTGGTCTTCGAACTTCAACTCAAACTTAGCCCAAAGTTAAGTTCTCATCGTCTGGTTCATCAACATTTCGTGTCGCCCTAGCTGATTTCCATGCATCCCTACGCTCTGCAAGAACTAATTGCCACCACACATTTGTCTCCCCGATAAGTTGACATGCTACCAAACGGACCCTCAACTTCTCCTCGGTAATATCAAGTACATCAAATAGTTTTCGTACCTTCGATAGCCAATGATTGGCAACCAACGGATCAACGCTAAGCCCATCAAACTTAGGTGGGTCCATGCGACGAAACTCCTTAGCCACTTCCATCGCACGAGTAGTAGTCTTAGCCCTAGAATTTCGAGCCAAAAGATTGTGCGCCGCAAGCACCGCCACAAAATCGGTCATGAATGGATTCAGTGGGTTTTGCTCTCCCGGTTGTTGTACCTCTTCCTCACGCCTCTCATCTCGACCCCCCCGAATATTCCCCAAGTTGACTAACCTCATCCCCCATCCGTTCATTGCAACCACAACTACGGTCTCTTGCATGGTTACCTACCCTACCGACTCTAGCGCCTCTCCTTGGCAGCATGGTTCTATAAGAAGATAAGAAAGAAAACCATTAATCACCAACATTATCTCAAACTAAGCTCCAAGCCCCTTCAACGCAATCCCAACACAAGTAACAACTCAACACGATGCTCCAAAACCAATAAGTACTATGAAACATTAATGTCCCACTCATGAATGTCACACAAGCACACAATGGATGAGAAAACATGTTATTCCTGAAAAGATAGTGCAATGGTTTAAGCCCTGAGACTCTAAGTCTCCCCACGATCTCAAGTTTTCAAACCTATGCTCTGATAGCAAGTTGTCACGCCCTCAAATTTAACAAAACAAATACAAATAAAATCCACGTAGGATAAGTCAAATGTCATACATTTCACCGTTGAAAGGTCAAAGTCAAAGTACGCAGAGTTTCTACTCGAGGTACCCATACCCATGCATAAGTAATAAAGAGTTAAGAGTTATTACATAAACCAAGTTTTGTCAAAAATTGAAGAAAATAGAAGTTCCAAGGTCATCTCCCAAAAATACATTAACTATGGAGAGGATAGAATAACTCCATGTCAAGTATGCTTCATGATATGCATCCAGACGCCAAGCATTCCAGTCACGTGACTTGCCAAGTACCTAAAAATGATAGGTTGAGCTCACTAACCCAGTAGGAATCTTATCTTCTAATGCTAAGGGTATAGAGAATGAAATGTGCATGCATAACCGATGTTTATGAATGAGAAGTCAAGAGAATGCTATTTATGACTAGACCAACTACCGAGTGCCAATGGAGGTTTTTCAAAGGTGATTGGAGAAGAATGGATGAACAAACCCAAGAATCATGCAACACATCAACAATATACCATGCATTAGAAGAAGTAGAAATCAAATCCCTACCTCAAAGAATGAGCTTGATATGGGTAGAAAATGGAAAACCCTTGATCTTGAAGCTTCTCAACCGAAAATGCTAGCTCCAAGAGAAACCACGGAGTCCCAGACTCCAAATCATGTGTAGAAGATGAATCTTTGGTTGGATGTTGAAGTATGTAAGTGTGGAGGGTGGATTTTGGGAAGCGTTTTGGAGAAACTTTGAGAGGAGGAGAAGAGGAGAGAGAGACGTGAGTTTCGAGAAGAGAGAGTAGTGTGTTTTTTTAGCAAAAAAAATCTGATCCAAATGTGTTTATGCACATCTCACACTAGCACTTACACCCCTCTTGCTTCTAATGTGCTTCACAAACACCCAAATGCAATTACTAACCTCACATTGACCCCATATAGCACTATTTTCATTTCCTCACACTTCCCCAATATTATTTCCGGAAAATTATTGAAAAACACGAGTCCTTACAATATAGATACACATTTGTGTATATCGAGAGAAAGAGGAATTATCTAACTTGATTTGAAGAATTTGTGATTGACGTTTGGATTGCACTAAATATTTTGCTTCGACTATTTTTTGACTAGTTTTTACTTTTTACAATTTTGTAATTTTTTCTTAGTTTTTCAACATAATTTTTAGGATTAATCATTCGTCTCAACGAGATGAATCAAAAAAATATGAAAATGAGGAAAAAAAAGTTAGACAAATTTCATAAAAGTAACACTTTAAACAATAGATACCGGCTGTTTGGTATTTTTTTTTTTCTTTAGACGATTTTTTATTTTATTTTTGCTTTTACGAGTATTTTTTTTTTACTTTTTAGACTCTTCTCATAGAGACGATATTACATATAATGCAGAAAAGACGAACAAAATTCCATAACCAAAAAATACCAAACATATGGGGGAAACTAAATATCTGTTGTTCGAGTTCGAGGTTGTGTAAGAAAGAAGAATTAGTCCTTGATTGGGCCTGATTTGTAGAATGGGGAAAATTGTAACTACAACCAATTCTTAACGGAGTTAACTTAAAGGGGGAGTATTGTGTGATTTCAAAGAGTACTGGGAGTGACAATGTAATTTTAGTGAAACAGAGGAGGTGTCAGTGAAATTTACCCTTAAAAAAATACACATACATCTGCATGGTGTTTTGGGTCTTGGAGGAATTGAAAGTTCACTAGGTCAATTGACCCCAATGTGATTCACATGCATGGCTCTGTATTTGATGATAGTCAATGTTTTACTTTTGTTCAAAAAAAAAAAAAAAAGTTTTACCTATTGTTACATGCAGTGTGTCCGCAAGATTCACAAAAAAAGTGAAGGAATTGATGAAGCTATATAAAAATAATTAATCTCTTATATGGTGATGCTTCAAATTTTTATTACAAATTGTAAACGAAAAGATAAAAGGTACACCAAAATGTCACACCCTACCTATTAAAAATAATTTTTATGCACAGAGTGATGTCTCAGTATTTGGTTTTTTTAGATTTCTATGTGACATTTTGCCAACTATTTCTTTCTTTTTCTATCTATGAGG
Organism: Vaccinium macrocarpon; assembly: GCA_022606695.1. Lineage (NCBI taxonomy): Eukaryota > Viridiplantae > Streptophyta > Magnoliopsida > Ericales > Ericaceae > Vaccinium > Vaccinium macrocarpon. The sequence goes on along the minus strand of CM040181.1, from coordinate 27,551,208 downwards.
GATGATAGAGTACATGAAGAGTCTCTACGAAAATATCCAGAAAAAATAAATTAAAGGTTTAAATTCACAAGAAAGGGAATTTGAACCATTCATTTATCTTTCCGAGATGTTTTCGGGAAAACTTTTCCTATATCCTAACATTTTTATTTTTCTATAGAAGGAAAGGACAGAGGAGAAGATGATACATGTAGGGGCCGGAAAACCGGTACTCAAGTAATTGGCACGGGATTCAGAACCTTCATAGAAGGTGATACATGTGGGGGAAGTCAAGTGGAATTTTATAATTTTCAAAGAAAATGGTCAAAGTATACATGGCGTTTTTGTACGCAGAAAAGATGGATATTCATAATTAAAATGGTACTGGTGTTTGTCACTGAAAAGAAACAAAAGAAATTAAACTTCAGAAAGAATTGATACAAGAATCAGAAATCTTTCATTTCTATCACCTAGATGCAACAGTGTCCTCTTTCTCTTTTATACTCTTTAGTGTACCAGAAAGAAAAGAAACCTTACAAGAAAGTAAAGAAACACAAATGCTTCCTATTGGATACTTAGAGAGCACACGGATTGATGAAGTCATCACCTCTGCTGAGCTGGCAAGAAGAGTAGTTACAACTGAAAGAAGAGTAGTTACCACTGACTTTAACTGAAATAACCTCCCTTAGATATAAGCTAATGAGCATGCTTAATAGACCCCCTCAAACTAATGGGTGGAGGGCCAACCATTAGTTTGTTTTTTAGAATAAGAAACTTAGCCACATGCAACCCCTTAGTAAAAATGTCAACAATCTGGACAGAGGAACCAATGAAATACAACACTAGTTTATTGGCTAACACCTGCTCTCGTACAAAATGATAGTCAATCTCAATATGTTTGGTCCTAGCATGGAAGACAGGGTTAGAAGCCAAAGCCATGGCTGACCTGTTACCACACCATAACAGATGAGGAGGAAGAATAGGTACATGAAGGTCAGTGAGAAAAGTCTGTAACGAAGCAAGATCTGTGGCAGTGTGAGCCATGGCACGATACTCTGCCTCTGTGGAGGACCTAGCCACAGTTGGCTGTTTTTTAGCACACCAGGAGACAAGATTATGACCAAAAAAGATAGCATACCCTGTGGTGGATCTTTTGTCCACAGGATCACCGGCCCAATCTGCGTCTGTAAATGCAGTTAGAGTAATGGGGACAGGCACAAAGTTCAGTCCATGATCCAATGTCCCGTGAACATATCTGAGGATTCGTTTGACTGGACATAAATGACTTTGATGAGGGCAATGCATGTACTGACGGACCACATTAACAGGAAATGCAAGCTCAGGCCTAGTTAATGTCAAATATTGCAATGAGCCAACTAAAGATTTGAATAGAGTAACATTGGGAAACAAAGGGTCTGAGGGATCCAAAGGTACTTTTGCAGATGTAGGGGAGGGGCTGGACTTGTAATCCTCCATACCAGCTTTCTTAAGTAGGTCACTTGCATACTTGGATTGAGACAAAAATAACCCATTAGATGTAGGAGTAACTTCAAGACCTAAAAAATAATGCAAAGAGCCCAAGTCCTTCATCACAAACTTTGAACTAAGAGACTGAATCAGAGTATCCATGATCTGAGAATCACTCCCTATAATGATAATGTCATCTACATAGATGAGAACCAATGTAAGGTGGGAGCCCTATTGATGAACAAAGAGGGAAGTATTTACTTTGCTAGGAACAAAACCAAGTGTAACCAGATAAGATGAAAATAAAGCAAACCAAGCCCTTGGTGCTTGCCTCAGCCCATATAGGGCCTTAGTCAGTTTATACACATAGGAGGGATGATGTGGATCTTGATAACCTAAGGGCTGCTTCATATAAACATCTTCAGTGAGTACACCATGCAAAAAGGCATTCGATACATCGAATTGACGCAAGGGCCATTTAGAATTGACAGCCAAACTCAAGATGATCCTAAGTGTAGGATGCTTGACTATAGGACTAAAAGTCTCTGTATAGTCCATACCTTTTATTTGCTGATTGCCATTAGCTACAAGGCGAGCTTTGTACTGAGCCACTGATCCATCTGAATGCCTCTTGATCTTGTAAATCTATTGACACCCAATTATGTGACCATGTGAAGGAGGTGGAACCAATTTCCAAGTGCCTTGCTTAACCAAAGCCTGATATTCCTCAGACATTGCTTGTTGTCACCCATCATACTTAATAGCTTCATGAAAGTTTCGTGGTTCAGTAGAGACAGTAGTAGTTAGCAAAGAGAGTGGAATTTTTGGTTTAAAAATTCCTACTTTAGACTTGGTATTCATAGGATGGATAGACGGCAAAGGAGCAACATCAGATGAAGAAGAAGATTGAGCAAGTGTAGAACTAAGAGGAAGTGAGGAAGAAAGGGTGTGAGGTGCAGAAACACTAGGAGTAGAAACTGAAGTAGTAGACATAGAGATAAAAGAATCAGAATCAGTAGACACAAAAATAACATGAGAAGGAACAAGATCAGTTATGTTGATAGGTACTTGAACTACAAGATCATCAAAAGATGTGAGAGATATAGGAAAAATAGTAGATGAGGCTGAATAGAGGATGCAACATTACAAGAAGAAACAAGATTCTGAAAAGGAAAACAAGATTCTTCAAATTTAACATGTCTTGATACATAAATCTTCTTTTTGATTGGATCATAACATCTATAGGCTTTGGAGGTGGAACAATAACCCAGAAATATACATATTTCAGATTTAGGAACAAGTTTATGTGAGTTGTAAGGCTTAAGCCGAGAAAAACAAGCACAACCAAATGGTTTAATAGATAGGAAATCAGGTGTTTTGTGAAAAAGTAACGTTTAGGGAACTTGAAAGTTAAGAGAGCTATGAGGTAAACGATTAGCAAGAAACACAGCTGTAGTAAGAGCTTCTAGCCAAAATTGAGTAGGCATACTAGCATGAATGAGTCGAGTGAGAGTAGTTTCTATTAAGTGTCTATGTTTTCTTTCTACCAAACCATTTTGCTCAAGAGTATAGGGTGCAGAAGTTTGATGTATAATCCTAGCTACAAGAAACAACTGACACAAAAAATTGTTCACAAACTCTCCCCCATTATTTGTCTTTTTAGTTTTCACAATGGTATTGAACTGAGTGGAAACATAGGCCTTAAATTAAGAAATGACAGATTTAACTTTAGACTTGTAATATAAAGGAAACATCCAATTATATCTAGTGAAATCATCTATGATAAGCAAGTAGTATTATAGCCTTGGAATGAAGCAATAGGAGTTGGGCCCCATACATCCATATGTAAAAGATCAAATGGCTTAGATGTTCTAGAAATAGACAAAGGAAAACTTTGTTTGTGACTTTTGGCTTTATTACAACTAAAACACACGACATCAATAGGATTGCAAACAGGCAATTGAAATTGCTTTATTAATGACTGAAACAAGGGAAAACTAGGATGACCAAGCTTTTGGTGCCCCACATAAGCAGAGGACATAGATTTATTAAGGAAAGCCTGTGAACCTTGTGAACCTGAGAATGGAACAACAACTTTAGAGTAACTCTGAATGGGGTACAAACCCTAGAGGTAGGGTCCCTAATGCAGAATTTGACGAGTGTGATTGTCTTGGATCAGGTATCCATTACAATAAAAAATCAATGAACAATGGTTATCTTTTGCAAATTGGTGTATTGACAACAAATTATGAGTAATAGCAGGTGAATGTAGCACATTATTAAAAGAGAATTGAATTTTAGGAGTGGGAAGTAAACCTTTACCAGAATGAGTTACAGGAACAAAATTCCCATTGCCAACCACTACACCCTCTCCTGAAGCACAAGGTTGATGGATCTACAGATTTGTAAGGTCATTAGTGATATCTGTGGAAGCACCACTATCAAAATACCACTGGGGAGTAGTGGCAAATAGGTAATTGCAGAGAAAGCTGTTGATGGACCAGAAGTGCCATGTTGAGAAGAACCAGTCACTGATGTAGGTGCTGAAGTTTGAGTGAATTGAGAGATTCCAAACTGAGATGTGCTAGGTCTTATTAACTGAGAACCCTGGTTTTGAGGTGGAACAAATGATGGAATACCATATCCTCCATGAAAACCCATACCTGGAATGCCCTGTGGAGTACTCATGTATCCATTGAAACCAATACCAAGCATACCATAAAAACCACTAGGTTGTCAGTTACCAAAAGGTACACATCCTCCTTGTGTAGGTGTCATTCCATAATAACCAACAGTGTTACCATATCCTGAAGCACCAGTGTCTGAACCATGAAATCCACCATAACCATTCTGATTCACACCATTCCAAGTTTGAGAGTTTGATCTTCCAGACCCAGTGTTCACAAAAAAAGGAGGTTGAAAGTTAAGATTCTGACACTGATAACATGAGTATGCAGTGTGATTAGTCTTCCCACAAATTTGACATGGATTTCTCTGTCCATATCCTGTGTTTCTCTCTCTTCCTCTATTGTCATAACCAGAATTCCTATTTTGTGTTGGACCATTTTGAGGGTATTAAGCTCCCTGAGCATTCTGTAGTTGAAACATCTGAAGTTGAGATGAATACCCCATGTTTGTGGAAAGTCCATTTGTAGTAATATCAGAAGTAGCATTTTGTGCAACAGAAGAGCCTTTTGTTGTTGTCACAAACACTTTAATTAGCAGAACTTGAGGCCTCATGCTTATGTATTTGAATCTCTTCAGAATGTAAAATTGTTGTCAACTCTTCAAATGTGACATCTCCTCTAGTTCTGATTACAATTTTAAGGTTTCTAAATTCCTCAACAAGTAATCCATTTAAGGTGTAAAACACCAAATCATCATCATCAACATGATGCCCAACTGCTACTGATCGATGAGCATGGTTTCTAATTTCGTCTATTTACTCATCCATCGTACCAGTCTGAGTCACATTATACAATCTATTCTTCAATTCATGAATATGAGATTTGGACATCGAATTAAATCTGTGTTCTAGAGATTGCCAAACATGTGCTACATGATTGAGCCCTAAAACATGTGGAAGTGTAGTAGCAGACAAGCTAGCAGTCAAGCAAGAAAGTAGTTGATTATCAATCAAAGTTCACAAAGTGTATTCAGGATTCACAACATTATTATTCGATGCATTTGTAACTGTCGAATTATGGCACACAACTGTTCCTTCCAAGAATCCTCTATATCCATTAGCATGACATGCATTGAGCACTTGTGTATGCCACAGTAGGTAATTACCTCCATCAAGCTTGATATTCACCAATGAATTGAAGTTCGATACAAGAAATGCGAGTGTGGGAGGAATCGAAGCAATAGCTATTGACGAAGAAGATGATTCTGCTGAAGACGTTCTAGGAACTGCCATTTGAAAGAATCTCACGAGAAATCCAAGATAGTCTATGTTAGATACAGAAAAACTGAGATCGTCTTTCAAGATCGACAGAGAATGACTTTCGTCACATGCTCTGATACCATGAAAAGAAACTAAAGAAATTAAACTTCAGAAAGAATTGATACAAGAATCTAAAATCTTTCATTTCTATCACCTCGATACAACAATGTCCTCTTTCTCTTTTATACTCTTTAGTGTACCAAAAAGATGTTGGGGTGCAAGTTTAAAGTAGTAGAAAAATTAGGGAGATAATTGGAGTTATAGGTAAAGGAGGGACAAGAAGTGTAATAAAGTGTTTAAAAGTGAAAGGCAGTGGAGACTTTGCTGATTGATTTTGTTGTTTAGTTGAAAGTACAACGACAGTGGGAGGTTTAATATGGTAGTTTTCTTATTATATGGAAAGGTGTACAAGAGTTTGACAAGTCACTTGTCTGGTACAAGTCATTTCACAAGGGATACAAGTAGCTCTATTTATAGAGCCATTTCTGCCGACTAACTTCCATCCACCGACCTAAGTAGGACCGACCTACTACTATTCTGGAAAGCTCTAGGATTAACTACAAAAGTCTTCTCATTTCATCATTACATTCTACACTTTTCTAGACACTTTTAACTTAATATTTTCACACACATTTCTACACACTTCTATATTTTTGATAGATATTTTAACACTTATTCTACACAATTCTAGAAGATTGCAAATTACATATTTAACACTCCTCCTTAATTTGTAATCTTCATGACTTCATGAAATTGAGAGAATTTATCTGCTGCCACTGCTTTGGTCATAATGTCAGCTAGCTGCTCCTTTGTATTGACGAACTCGAGCTGAATTTCTCCATTCTGCACCAAGTCTCTGATAAAGTGATGCCGGAGCTCAATGTGCTTTGTCCTGCCGTGAAAGACTGGATTTTTGCTCATTGCTATGGCTGACATATTATCGCAGTAGATGATTGTAGGATTTTCCTCTTTATGCTCCATGTCCGAAAGAATTCGTCTGAGCCATACAGCCTCACATGTTGCATCTGTAGCTGCTATATATTCAGCTTCTGCCGATGAGAGAGCAATTGTCCTTTGCTTTTTAGAACTCCAAGCGATAATGTTGGATCCCAAGCAAAATACGTAGCCAGACGTGCTCTTTCGATCATCAGTTGATCCAGCCCAATCACTATCGGTATAGCCGATAAGCTTGCTGTCATTCTCTTTTGTGTATCTGATGCCGAGTTTCTTCGTCCCTTGAAGATAACGCAGGATCCGTTTTGCTGTAGTATAGTGTAGCTTGCTCGGCTCGTGCATAAATCTGGAAATAAGATTCACAGAATATACAATGTCGGGCCTAGTATGAGTGAGATAATTGAGTGAACCAACCAATTTTCGGTAGGCCGTAGCATTGACTTTCTCTGCTCCATCATTCATCTGCAGCTTGTCATTTAGAGAAAGTGGAGTAGAAACTGGTTTGCAGTTGCTCATGTGAAATTTCTTCAATAAATCTTCAAGATATTTTTCTTGCGAGATAAAAATTTCTCCTTTGGATTGCCTTACTTGGATGCCAAGAAAATATCTCATAAGGCCGAGATCAGTCATCTCGTACTCTTTCATCATGGCCTTTTTAAATTCTTCAAGCATCGATGAATTGGTGCTTGTGTAGATTAAATCATCAACATATAAGCAGACAATGAGGAAGTCTTGCGTACCTCCTTTTTTGACATAGAGTGATGGTTCGCTTCGGCTTCTTTCAAAGCCATTTTGACAGAAGTACTTGTCAATGTTCTTTTTGTTCCATTTCGAGGTGCTTGCTTTAAGCCATAGAGTGCCTTCCGAAGTCGGTACACCTTGTCTTCTTTTCCTTTGATAGTGTAGCCTTGCGGTTGCTCCACGTAAACTTCTTCTTCAAGCTCTCCATTAAGAAAAGCTGACTTCACATCAAGCTGATACACCGGAAGCTCCTACTGTGCAGCCAAGGCTAGAACTGTTCTAATTGTCTCCATGCGAGCAACAGGAGCAAATGTTTCATTGAAATCTACTCCAAGCTGTTGCGAGTAGCCTTTTGTCACTAACCGTTCTTTGTGCTTCTGAATTGTTCCATCTTCTTTGTATTTTGTCTTATAGACCCATTTGAGTCCGATTACGTCTTTATCTTTCGGCAGCTCCACGAGATTCCATGTGTGATTTTTCTCGATAGTTGCAATTTCCTCGTCCATTGCCTTTTTCCATATTTCTTCACTTGCAGCTTCTTCAAAGTTCTGTGGTTCACAAGTGAAGAAGGCAAAATCACACGAGCCATATATGTCTTGTAAGGAGCGTACCTTTCTCGTTGGATTGAGATCCTCTGATGAGCTCTACGGGATTTGGTTTTATGGACTTTGGCTTGGACTTGGGTCTGAAGTCGAAGTTTCTTGCCCATCTCCTGCATCAAAAGGCTCGAAAAACTTTTGTTGTTGGAAGGAATTGTTCTCCCATTTCCATGCAGCGGCTTCATCAAATATCACATCTCGAGAAACCACAAATTTATTTGTGTTTGGATTATAGAGACGATATCCCTTGGACTCATCACTATATCCAATGAAAATATATTTTTCTCCTTTTTCGTCAAATTTTTTCCTTTGTTCTGAGGGAACTAACGCGTATGCTATGCATCCAAAAATCTTGAGAAAATGTACCTGTGGCTTCTCTTTATACCATGCCTCATATGGCGTCTTGTTTTGAACTGCCTTTGTGGGAGACTGGTTGAGGATGAACACAGCAGTGTTGACAGCTTCAGCCCAGAATGTGTTTGGTAAGCCTTTGCCTTTGAGCATGCTTCATGCCATCTCTGCAATGGTGCGGTTCTTCTGCTCTGCTACTCCATTTTGTTGAGGTGTCTTCCGGACTGTAAGTTGCCTCTTGATTCCTTTCTCCTTGCAATACTCCAAGAACGGTGTGTAGATGTATTCACCACCACGATCCGTCCGAAGAGTCTTTATTAGTCTTCCACTTTGTCTCTCCACCAAGGCTTGGAACTTGAGAAATACAGAAAATGCTTCTGATTTCTTCTCAAGGATGTAAAGCCACATCATTCTTGTATAATCATCAACAAATAAGAGAAAATATCTTTTTCCTCCAAGAGATGGTGTTCTGGTAGGGCCAAAAATATCAGAATGCACTAATTCCAAAGGCGCTTTTGCTCTCCAAGCGAACTTTGGAAATGGGAGTCTATGCATTTTCCCATATATGCACCCTTCACAAACTTTATCAATTTTATCAATATTTGGTAGCCCTTTCACCATATTTTTCTCCTTTAGCAATCTCATGCCCTTGTAATTTAAGTGGCCATATCTTAGATGCCACAAATAGGAGTCATCAATCTTTTCTCCTTTAAGGGCAAAATTTTCATTAAGTGGCATCATTAATGGGAAAATTTTATTTGAAGTCATTTTGACTTTAGCCACCGTAAAATTTTTCTTTTTGTCAATAATTATGCACTCACCATTATCAAATTTAAGTGCATAATCCTTTTGCAAAAACTGCCCCACACTTAGTAAATTTTGAGTAAGCCCAGGAACATAAAGGACATCAGAAATTAATCTTTTGTTACCTCCTTTTGTGTAGACGGCGATAACTCCTTTTCCTTCAACATTTTGTAGCTTCCCATCTCCCAGCTTTACTTGAGACGAGACTTTATCGTCAAGCTGCACAAACTTTTTCCGATCGCCTGTCATATGGTTACTGCATCCACTATCCAAGTACCAGATGTTATCTGATTCTTCTTGAGTATTCATGCAAGAGAATAATTGTTCTGCTTCATTTTCTTCCGAAAAATTAGCTTTGCTTTTTTCATGATTGAACCAACAATCACGATCGGAATGATTGGAAACTTTGCATCTCTTGCATTTAAATCTGCAATCTTTGGATGCATGATTTGTTTTTTTGCAAATAATGCAAGAAGAGTTAGAGTTACCGCCATGAGGATTCCTTTGATTGTCGTATCCTTTTCCTTTGTTCCGGGCATTTTGGCTTCCACGTCCTTTCATGCCTCCTCCTCGAGATGAGCCCCTCTCTTGATTTGCTTGGTTCTTTCCTCCAAAGTAGATTTTACTTTGAAATGCTTGCTCCAAGGATTGATTTGTGAACCTGCTCATTCTTTGTTCATGCGCCTCGAGAGAACTCATTAGTTCATGTCGAGTAAGTTTAGATAAATCCTTGGATTCTTCGATAGCGGCAACAATATGCTCAAACTTTGGAGGCAAACTTCTTAAAACTTTTTAAACCCGATTCTTTTTGTGCGTAAGGGTATCTCCATAACTTCGAATTTGATTGACAATTCCAGCAACTCGGGAAAAGAATGTTTGAACCAATTCATTTTCCTTCATTGCTAGATTATCAAAATCTCTCCAAAGTGTTTGAAGTTTAATGGAGACAACCTTATCATAACCTTGATATTCAACTTTTAATGTCTCCCATGCTTCTTTTGAAGTTTTTGCACCCAAAATTCTTGGAAAGATCGTTTTGCTTACCCCGCGTTGAATGTTGAGTAGAGCCAAAGCATCTCTCTTCTTGTTCTCCTTGAATTTCTTCTTCCTTGCTTCCGTCCAAGTTCCTTCTTCGTCAATTGCCGGTGCCTCGTACCCGCTTTCAACGAGTTCCCACAAGTCTTGTGAGATGAATAGAGTCTTCATTTGAATACTCCAATAATCATAGTTCTCTCCCTCAAATATAGGGATGACAGTTTGTGCATAGTTGAAAGTGGAGGTGTTGGCTTCCATGTTGGGTGATAGAAAATAAGGAGGACAAGATTATGTTTAGGGTTCCTGCTCTGATACCAAAATTGTTGGGGTGCAAGTTTAAAGTAGTAGAAAAATTAGGGAGATAATTGGAGTTATAGGTAAAGGAGGGACAAGAAGTGTAATAAAGTGTTTAAAAGTGAAAGGCAGTGGAGACTTTGCTGATTGATTTTGTTGTTTAGTTGAAAGTACAACGACAGTGGGAGGTTTAATATGGTAGTTTTCTTATTATATGGAAAGGTGTACAAGAGTTTGACAAGTCACTTGTCTGGTACAAGTCATTTCACAAGGGATACAAGTAGCTCTATTTATAGAGCCATTTCTGCCGACTAACTTCCATCCACCGACCTAAGTAGGACCGACCTACTACTATTCTGGAAAGCTCTAGGATTAACTACAAAAGTCTTCTCATTTCATCATTACATTCTACACTTTTCTAGACACTTTTAACTTAATATTTTCACACACATTTCTACACACTTCTATATTTTTGATAGATATTTTAACACTTATTCTACACAATTATAGAAGATTGCAAATTACATATTTAACAAAAGAAAAGAAACCTTACAAGAAAGTAAAGAAACACAAATGCTTCCTATTGGATACTTAGAGAGCACACGGATTGATGAAGTCATCACCTCTGCTGAGCTGGCAAGAAGAGTAGTTACAACTGAAAGAAGAGTAGTTACCACTGACTTTAACTGAAATAAACTCCCTTAGATATAAGCTAATGAGCATGCTTAACAGTCACTCAATCGGTACAACTTAGTTCTCATTAAGTCTAAGCATTCTTCTAATATTGCTGATGTCTGTACTCTGTCTTAGGTACGTTGAGTCTGCATGACAGCCTTTTTGTGGTGTTATATTAGCAATTTGCTTGGATTTCATGATTGAGTTGCATGCAGTGCTAGCTGATATTTCTTTTTATAATAACGGATTTTAGCATTTTCATTGGGATGTATAAAAAAAGAGTGGGCTAAAATTCTGATTTATCCACATTTGGTTACTCGTTCGGTTCGGAAAATAGCCAAAATCCGTTTACTTCGGTTGTGAGACAGTTCTCCCTCCCCGTTCGGTTACTGGGACAGATTCAAATATGGGTCTCCTTTGGGTAAAAAAAACCAGTTTTTGATTTTTTGGTTTTTTCATTTGTCCTTATTCAATTTTTTTTTTTTTGCATTCGTTAGTTTTGCATGAAGATTTTGTGATTTCTGGATTCCTCTCGACGAGACAAATCTAACAACTATAAATTTATGGTCAAACGAAATATTTTTTTGATTAAAGCCAAAATAGGTAGATTATTGGCCAATAATCCACCTATGTTGGCTTTATTAAAAAAAATTGAGCTTTGGCCATAATTTTATACTTGTTAGATTCGTCTTGCTGAGAGGAATCTAGAAACCACAAAATCTTGTTGTAAAACTAACGAATGCAATTATTTTTTAATAAGGACAAAATAGAAAAACCAAAAAATCAAAAATTGGTTTTTTAGCCAAAGGAGGCCATAGTTATAGTTTCAGTTATTGGGTACAGATATTCCCATATTTGCCCCGTTGCCATTTCTCAAAAAGCATTTTTAGAGGGTTAATTAGTAATATCTACTATAATCTAAACATTTCAGACCTTTTGGCCACTAGGGCCCCGTTTGACAAGGGTTTCATTTCGAAGTGATTGGTAATGAGATGGGATTGAGATTGAGATTGGTAATGAGGTGGGATTATTAATGAATAGATGAATTCTTCCCTCATGTTTGTTTTGCACGGAATTAGATCACGGAATTACTAATAACATGTTTGTTTTGCATAAAATAGGATTGTGCTAAAATAATTTGTTTTACTTCTGCCCTTACATGAAAACACCATTTTCCATCACTAGGTTATAGGGAGGCAAACCATGAATTTTTCTTTGACCAAATTCAAGAATCATTTTATCCCAACATTTTTTTGGAAGCATTTTTTTTCCCCAAATTTCAACGACAAATTTGCATAGATCTAGGTGCGTAATATGGAAATAAACAAAAAGGAAGAAGACAAGGTTGTCTTTCTAGACTTAATCCTATGGGATAGGTTTGATAATACCCAACCCCTTTGGGTTGGCCAATCCGGTGAAAATGGGGGTTTCATACTACCTTGAGATTAACAATCCCACCAAATAAAAACAAACATGAGTTTTGGAGGCCCTCCACCTTCATAGTTCAATCCCCTTCTTGAACTTTGCTATCAAACGGGGCCTTGAGGTTTGCCTGTTCATTGACTTCAGGACCCTATAATTTATCAAGACTCAAATTGGCCCAAATATGCGGTTATCAAAAAAGTATAACATAAAATATGTGTATACGGATGTAGACATAGACCATTATTGGCCTGGGAACAAATAAACGTCAAGCAAATTGTCCTGAAAAAAATCCGATAATGGAAGAGCGGAGAAGATATATTGCAGCGCGTGGATAGCTAGGTTGCAGAAAGATGGTGACGCGCGCGTGAGGAAGCTTTGGAAAGATCGAAACCTAGCTAGAGAAATGCTAGGGTTATATTCTAGGGGAGTTATTAAGCCAGACAAATGTCATTATTCAATGGCATGCAATACGGCTGGGCATGTTCAAATTTTACTAATGAGAGCTCAAGTGGTGCATTTACTAGGGAATTGTGTTTGGCTTAAGGATTTAAATATCGGCCGATATGCGACGTATCGGTTTTTCAAGAGATCGATACCGATATGTGACTGGATCACCAATATCGTTACGTATCCAGATATCAAGATTTAAAACCTTAGCCCACCCAATTTGCAAGGTGGTTAATAGAAAAGTATGTGCTAAGATTCAATTGGGTTCTAAAGTAATGAAATTGAGTTGATCACGAAAACTGTATCAATTGTTTCCTAGAACATTCTGCAAAGCATTTTTAGTGATTTAAAATCAAAATAGCATCATTTTTTAAATTTCATTGTCTTCTAGTCGAATTAATGTATTATATGAATAATACTTTTTCAATCAAACAGATATTTCGATGATTCCCTTTCTTTGTATTTTGAAAGGGATTGAAAGGGAACCCAGATGATAAGAAATTTATTAATTCCAACCGAATTCTTCCTAAATTTTCGATTTTGAACAGTAAGGAGGGAAAGAAATAAAAGGGGGTCCAGCCGTTTGGATTGAAAAGCACTAAGTTAATCAATGGGCAGATATGAGGGCTACAGTGATCGGAGATTATGGTGGTAATATCGACAGAGATGACATATTGAAAAAATTGGGGCGAATGTTTTTGAGTTTAAAGGAGCAACGTACCTAATGTTGCAATCCAAGAAATAGTTCATGAGTCAGAAAAGGGAGTTGGCGGGAGGAGAGCAATCTGAGGGGTGCAGCTATGGAGCTCGGAGAAGGTTTCACATGCAACACAGCTAACAAGTTTGAAGGCAAAAAAGGCGTTAAAGTGTGCTTTGTTTTTCGAATCATTTTGAATTTTTTCAGAGCGCAAACGAAGATGTGGGAGTACTATTCATATTAAAAATGTGATATTTGGGTTTGGGTTGTAGTCATGATTCATGTGTGAGAATTTTTGGGACAATACCTGCCAATTACCGTTTCTTGCTATTGCATTATTTTATCAATTTCCTTCCTATTGTAATATTTCGTTAAAAAACACAAAATATTACGTTCTTTGTTGTTAAAAAAAAAAAATTATAGGTGCCTTAAGCAAAATATTTAGTGGTTATAATTTATGTAAGTAATAACTAAAAGAAGAAGGCAATAAAAAATTTTGCCATGTTTTCTGTTTCTTTGTCAAACGTCTGTCTCTAATATGTATTTGTATCTATCCATATCATCACATGTATCCGCCGACAAAAATAAAATAAAATGGCCAGAAAAGTTCTGCATATAAATTATGTTTAGTAATTATCCTAAACAAGTGGTAATTTAAAACACTTCCTTTTTTATTCCCTATATCAACTCTTCCTGAATATTAATCTCCTATTAATTATAGCCAATGCATTCTCTATAAGCTAAATCCATCCTAATCCCCCTCCCTCCCTCCCACCCTCCCTCTCTCTCTCCCTCTCTCTCTCTAAGCTAAAACACAGCAAAATTAAGATGGCTAAAAATGATGGGAAAGACACCAGATACACAAGGTATTTCAAAGCACCAATAAGAGTGCTGACCAAGGCCAGGGACTTCTACGTCCGGACCATGTTGGATTGGGCGGCGCGTGGCGGCAGCGCAAGTGGCTATTGCACCCATGCCCCATTCTACAATCTGCCCGGTACCTTTACTTTCGGCTCCACCAGAAATTCCATCCCAAGTGAAGATGCAAAGGAGCTCAAGAGGGCTGCGTCCGCTCGGAATCCAAGCACTAGGGTTCAATCGGAGATCCTCAGGCGGCCACGCTTTGTAAAATTGCCAGCGGCTGCCAGGAGAAGCATGCGGCGAACGGTGAGTGTTGGAATAATTGGGAGGATTGAGGAAGACAAGGCATGTGAGTTTGGGGAAGATGTAGCAGTAGAGACGAGGCATGTTGACTATGGACGAAGCAGCAGAAATTGTGTTGTTTCAAAGAGGGCTGATTTGCTAAGCAAATAAGCGAATGGTGAGGGGAGGACACTCTCCACTAGTTTCCTTTACATCAAACCAGCTGTTTGTCCCTGGGAGTGAGCCTATAAAAATGATCTGAAATGTTCTGCAGATGGTGTCAATCACAACACGAATTAAGATGTTTGGATATTGGTAGATACATGAGCATGTTACAGTTTGTTCAACAAAAAATGGGATGGGTGAAGTTTCGAAACATATTTCTATATTTTCCATTGGAGAATTTGATCGGCTCACATGTATTTATTGATATCATTATCCGATCAATCTATTTTGGTTTTTCATGTTCAAATTTAGAGGTACACAAAAAATTTGTTAAGGATTCCTGAAATTGTTTAGGTGTGTGCAAATTAGCCAGCCTTATTGTCAAAAAATAAGTGATATAAGTTGTTCTCTGTGTCTCTCTCTGTCACTTCGCTGAAATGCTTGTTTCACTTTTTTTGTTTGGAAAGGTGTCTTTTCCTTCTTCTTTTTTTGGAGAAATAGATAGAAAATTCATTAAATCAAACGCACAGTACACAAAAAAAACCAAAAAAATAAGAACAACCCTAAAACTAAACAGATCAGAAGAAAATAGAATGGAAAAACAAAAAAATGAACAAAAAACAGACCGTCGAAGCCATTGCCGCCGTTGTCACGCCGTCGCCTTCGTTACCCGCCTTCTTGTTTTGTCTCTTTAGTTTTCTTTAGTTACAAAATTAACACAAACCAATCCACCAGAGCAAATAACTCCAAACCGTATAATATATTTTATTCTTTTTGGAAAATGAAATATTTGGCGAATATGTATAATCTTTTTTTTTTCTTTTGAGTTAAATATTCGAATTCAATCAAGTAAACCATCCAATTCTTAGGAAAAGAGAGAGCAGAGGCAAATGGGTGGCTTGCAATTCTTAATTTTGGTCACTGACAAATTAAATAGGCTGATGCAAAAGCAATTTTGAGATTCGTGTTGAGTGTGAAGTCGAATTCATTGTTTTTCTATGCGAATTGTGAAGTTTCAGCATCTCTGGGTGGTCCGGATCAAGCGAGAGGAAGTCAAAATACAGGTGCAGCATCTCTCATCTGGAGTTGGTCTGGACGAGGAAATCTTGGTCCGGACCAAGGTCTCCGGTCCAGATGAACGAAGCTGCAAGGCACGCGTTTTTGCATTTTTTAGGGTTTTTAAGGGCTTCACTTGTATTCCTTATAAAAGGCAAAGGCAGCCACCATATCGTTGTTCATCTTTCATCACAATGAATTCCCCAGCACCCCGTAGAGTACGATTGAGCGATTTACTCAAGTCAGAACCATATATATTGTTGTGTTCTTGTTCATTCTTCTGATTGCTTGCTTATATTTTCTGCATGCAATTGTTTTCTTGTCCTAACAATTGGAATCAGAGCACCCAAGTTGAGTGTGAGCATCGATGGCAGGAGAAGAAGTCAGAAAGTTTGTGACATCGAGAGGTTCAATAGAATAGACTACGGGTATTGGAAGATGCAAATAGAGGATTATCTATACAGGAAAGCTTTGAATGGTCTGTATGATGGGACGAAGCCCGCGGATACGTCAAATGTGGATTAGAATATCCTAGACAATAAGATTTTAGGGAATATTCAACTGGCATTGACGAAGTCGGTAGCTTACAACATTGCGAAGGGAAAGACTTAAAAGGAGATGATGGCAGTCTTGTCAAGTATGTACGAAAAACCTTTCGCCAACAATAAGGTATATCTCATGAAGAGGTTATTTAATCTTAAGGCGACTGATGGAGCGCCTGTTAGGAATCATCTTAATGAGTTTGATACTATTTGTGAACACCCCCGGAGGCGCGAAATGTCTACGAAAATGATTGTTTGGTTCCGGAAAATGATTTGATTGGTTGAATAGAGTCACCACCCGGATTTAAGGACCTTACCCGAGAAAACTTTTGAAAAAAAATGACTCTTTTGCCCTTGAAATGAAAAAAATGCTTTACCGGTCTTTAAAATGAGATTTCTCGGGTCCGGAAGCTAGGTTACGCGAGGGGAAGGAATTCAAAGCACCCCTCACGCCCGACATATTTGCCGGTCTCTACTAAATGTTTAAAAGATCTCGAAAACGTTCTTTAGATTGACTTTTAATTCAAATTCATGTGAGAGCACAATAAATACATCAAGAATGTCAATGAAAGATGAGTACATGATTATGCAAAATGCTATGGATGATAGATTTATACACTGGAAATGCTTAATTTATACTAAAATGCCACCAAAATGTCTTAAAATAACCCATAAATTGATTAGAAAATGAACATCAGAATAGGGTCCAGGCACCTGGAAATGGGGATCCAGGCGCCTGGATTGAGTCCAGGCGCCTGGAAGGGGTAAATCCAGGCGCCTGGATCACTATCCAGACAGAAACTTTAGAATCACTTTTCTGACAGAAACCAACAAATTCAATGTTCTAATCAACTCTCATGCATTCTGAAAATGTTATAGCAACACGTAACATGCTTAAAACTTAAATATGACTCATACACAATGAATTAATACTCAAAATGCAATAACAATAACATAATGATGCACACTTTGAACACTAATGAAAGAATATGCTTGAGTACCTTTTGAATCATCAAAGTGAAATCCTTAAACTAATGAACTCCAAAATAATGCATGTACCTATTTAGATAATTCTTTCTTTTGAAATCCCCTCATTTTAAATAAGAATGTGAGCTCAAAATGCATAAAATGAATAAACAAAGAGGATTTCAAGCATATGATGTAAGAACCATGAATCCAAACATGCAAGTGATATAGCAAAAATGATCAGAATGTGAGGGAAATCAGAAAATATGACAAAGAAAAGAAGGGGTTCAGCGCCGCATGGAGGGATCAGCGCTGGGCCGGATCTGGCAGCGCGCTGGAAGGTGATGATCCAGCGCCCCGGACTTAATCCGATACTCAAAAATGTTTTTCTGCTTTTGATGATTTCTAGACCACTCTCTCAAGCTCTCTACTTTGGTATGGATGACCGTAAAGAACTTGAATGAGTCCCCTCGGGGCCAACTTGGACCACTTGGTAGAATAACTACCTTTTTAGCTTGATCAAAGGCTTGAAATGGATCTTTGGAATGGGTTTTGAGAATGTGGTTTGTGGTACTGAAATATATGGAACTAAACTGATGGTTTATGGATAAATTAGTGGAGTTCAGTTGAAGGAAGTAGGTATGAGTTGGATTTTTGAAGCAAATGAGTGATTTTTGGAGTTGAAATGGGTTGTGTTTGAAGGGTAAAGGATGGATTGGATTTTCTGGAGGAATTTGAGCAGCAGTAAATGATAGAGTAATGTGGGATTTTTATTTGCAAATGTGAGTGAAAGGGCTCTATTTGTAGGCCAACAAGTGGTCCAAAGAGGGCCACTTGAGCCTTCAAAAGGGTAAGGGTTCACCTAGGGGGGTAAGGAATAGGTGCAATGATCTCCCTCATATTCTCTAATCGATTTTTGAAAAAATCCCCCAAGATTTCGTTCCCCACTAGCAAACTTAAAGCACACTCAACCACGATCGATATATCCAGCGCCTCGGATTGTGCATCTCAGCGCTGAATCAATCCAGCGCTTGAACCAAGTGATCCAGGTGCCTGAACCAAGTGATCCAGGTGCCTGAACCCCTTCCAGGCGCCTGGACTTGACCAATCCAGGTGCCTAAATGGCCAATCCAGGTGCATGTATTTCAAAGTTTTGGGACATTCCGGAGCTCTTAGGGATATTTTGGTGATTTGATGTGAGGTTAATGGAGAGTTTTTTCAAGTTTTTGACCAAACCTTGGGCGTCCTCATCAGGCATTTTCATCATCGGGGAAGCTCTGGAATCCTAAGGGTTCGGATTGGGGTGTCTACACTATTACGAATCAATTGTCGTCAGTTTCAATCGATTTTGATGATGAGATATGTGCCATGATTGTTTTGGTCACTTTACCCAATAGTTGAAAATTTATGCGTATGGCTATTATTAACTCTGCAAGCAAGGAGAAACTTAAATACGATGACATTTGAGATTTGAACTTGAGCGAAGAGGCTCATAGGAAAGATTCCAGAGAAATCTACTCGTCTTGTTCTGGTTCAGCGTTGAGTACTGAGAATAGAGGTAAGGGCTCTAAAAGGGGTTCAGGTAGCAGGCATAGGTCAAAATCCAAGATGCATAGGAGGAAGTCTAGAATAGGTCAACAAGAGGTTGAATGTTGGAATTGTGGCAAAATGGGCTAGTACAGAAAAAACTATAAGTAGCCAAGAATGCAAAACGATTTTGCTAATGTTGTTGCCGGTGATAATCAGGATGACTTGCTCCTTTCAGTTGACAATTCGATAGACTCTTGGGTTTTGGACTCAGAAGCTTCTTTTCATACCACTACACTGAGAAATTATCTAGAAGCTTGTTCTAGGTAGTTTTTTGAAGGTGTATTTGGCTGACGGTGAGGCGTTGGATATAGCGGGTACGTGAGATATTCAAATTAGATTGCGTAACGTATCTCCATGGCTACTGCAGAAAGTTCGATATATTCCTAAGTTGATGAGGAATTTGATTTTTGAAGGGCAACTTAACGTCGAAGGAGAAATGGCTGCTTTTGGTGGTGATTGTTGGAAGGATACAAAGGGTGCATTGGTTATAGCTTGTGGAGTCAAGACAAGGGCATTGTATATGAAGGAGAACATAAGGGGTACTATTGTAATTACTGATGTAATTGTCAATGCAAATCTATGGCACTGCAAGTTGGGTCACATGAGTTAAAAGGGGATGAAAGTATTGTTGTCACATGGAAAACTTTTGGGGTTGAAGTCAACAAATTTTGGTTCATGTGAGGGTTGCAATTTTGGAAAGCAGAAAAATGTCAATTTTTTGAAGACAGGTAGACCACCGAAGCCACATAAATTGGAGTTAGTCCACATGGATTTATGGGGCCATTCTCAAGTTCAATCCATGGGAGGTTCGAGGTACTACATTCGTTTCGTTGATGACTCGAGTAGAAAGGTATCGGTTTATTTTCTGAAATATAAATCCGATACCATTAATGTTTTTTTTTTAATTGGAAAGTAGTGGTGGAGAATGAAAATTGTCTAAGACTAAAATGTCTAAGGTTGAATAATGGAGCTGAATATGGTGGAATGTTGAAGAAGTACTGGCAGGCTAATGGGATTATGCTTGCAACCTAGCTTTGTTGTAGAATAGGACGCCCCAAGCGTAGGGCTAGCTCGTTGAGAGCATAGTAACCTGGCAAGACCAAGATCAATTTCCACAGGGACCAAATGCAACTAGCATGAAGTTTGACTTGTGATGAGAATTTCAGCCTTAAGACGGCCAACTTTTAAGGTGGTTTTGTCTGGTGGTTCTCTCTCTACCTCTAAATGACTAGAAAATGAAGGTTTTGCTAATTTAAACTAAAGGAAAGTCAAGGGTTTCAAAACACCCATGACTTGAATTAAATTGTTCCCCTCAAGATTATATAGTTAAGTCACATAGTAAACCACCACAGAGTTTTTCACCATCTTTATACTACATATTGTTCATTGATGCTAGTGAACCAATGTATTATGATAAGGCTTTGGAAAACAAGAGTTCAATCAATTAGGAATTGTCCATGAAGGATGACATGAACTCTTTGTTGACAAACCAGACGGAAACTTGATAGAATTGTCAGCCGATAAGAAAGCTCTTCATAATAAGTGGATTTACAGATTGAAAGAAGAGCCTGATGGTAGCAAGAGCTACAAAGAGCGGTTGGTGCTCAAAGGCTTTCAGCAAAAGGAAAGGATTGATGACATTTATATTTTTTCTCTAGTTGTGAAGTTGACAACTTTACAGTTAGTTTTGGGTATTGTGGCTACTGAAGGGTCGTAGTTGGAGCAGTTGGATGTGAAAGCTATGTTTCTCCATTGGAATTTGGAGGAGGACATCTATATGCATCAACTGCAAGGCTTCGCAATTAAAGGGAAGGAGAAGATGGTTTGCAAACTGACCAAGAGCTTGTAGTGTTGAAGTAGGCTCTTTGGCAATGGTATAAGAAGTTTGATAACTTCATTCGTAGCAATGGGTTTAAATGGTTGGAAGCGGATAATTGTTGTTATATGAAATGGGTATGTCAAGTTTTTTGTGATTTTCTTGTTATATATTGATGACATGCTTGTGGCAGGGTTTGAAATGGGAGAGATCAACAAATGGAAGTAGACGTTGACGAAATTGTTTGCAATGAAGGATTTGGGAGCAGTTAAACAAATCCTTGGAATAAGAATTATTCAAGATAGAGTGAAGGGGACTTTGAAAGCTTTCACAGTCCGAGTATATCAAAAGGGCTCAATAGGTTTAGCATATGTGATGTGAAACTTGTTGTACTCCTTTGGCTAGTCATTTTAGACTAAGACATGTCACCTACAACAGACGAGGAATGGAATTGGAAGTTAAATGTACGCTATGGTTTGCACACACACGTGTCGATATTGCATAAGTAGTGGGAGTAATGAGTAGGTACATAAGCAATCTGGAAAAGCAGCATTGGGAAGTAGTGAAGTGAGTTTTGAGGTATTTGAAGGGTTCTCAAGATATCTCATTATGTTTCTCAAGGGTTGGCCTAAAGTTGCAAGGTTATGTTAATGTGACTTGGCAGGTGACATGGATAGTCGAAAGAGTACTACTGTGTTTGTATATACCTTAGGTGGTACGGCTCTGAGTTGGGGTTCTAAGCTTCAAAAAATACTTGTTTTATCCACTACGGAAGCCGAGTATGTGGCAGTCACATAAGTTGGAAAGGAAATGGTATGGTTGCAGGGGGTTGCTTGATGTGTTGGGGGAAACAGTAAAGAAAGGGGTGTTGCAAAGCAATAACCAAAGTGCCATCTTTCTTGCCAAGAATTCAACCTTTCATTCAAGAACAAAGCACATCCAGTTGAGGTACCAATTTATTCGCTCTCTTCATAATAGTGGAGAGTTATTGCTTGAGAAGATTTGTGGTGCCAACAATTCAGTGGATATGTTGACAAAGGTTGTGACTGTCAACAAGTTGAAGATGTGTGCAGTTTCAGTTGGTCTCCAAGCTTGAGGTATCGGACATGGGTGTTGATGGTGATGTATGGGGATGACTGACTATTGAAGTTTGGAAGAGTGCCGCAAATTATCCTACGAGTGGGAGAATTGTTGAGTTTGAAGTCAAATTTGGTGTTTTCTACACAAATTGTGAAGTTTCAGCATGTCTCGTCTGAACCAAGCCATGGGTGGGATGGACCAAGCAAGAGGAAGTAAACAAAAACAGTTGCAACATCTAGCATCCAGAGCTCGTCCAAAGTTGATCTAGACTCGGGAATTTCGATCTGAACGAGGGACACCTTGGTTTAGACAAATAAATCTACGAGGCGCGCATTTTGCATTTTGTAAGGCTTCTCTAGTATTCCTTATAAAAGGCAAAGTATAGGCTGCCACCAATTATATCATTGTTCATCTTTCATCATAGTGAAAACCCCCAGCACCCTGTGGAGTACGATCGATTGAGTGATTTACTCAAATTAGATGCACGTATATCGTTGTGTTATTGTTCGTTCTTTTGATTTGCTTGCTTATATTTTCTGTGCGCGATTGTTTCCATACCCTAACAATTCCCCAGTTTTTACTAACAACTTAAGCTAAGAAGGACTTTCAAAGAGGCAAATGCTAATGCTCTGAGATAAATATAAATTGTCACACCTTCGATTTTCAAACATATTTAAATATACTTTTCTTAAAATAACAAAGCTAATTTTATTTAGAGATATCCAAATTCTACATGCATTGTCTAGTAAAATACCCATATCCCATATGAAAGCAAGTATCAACTACATAAAGTTATTACACTTTCCAGGTACATAAACACCTTGGACCTAAGCCCATCCAACCCATACGGGCTGGATCCCAACAATGGGGGCTTCAATTCAAGTCAAATGTGGGACTTCAAAATACAACTAATCAAAGGAGAGAAACATATCAACAACCAATTCATAGAGTTATCAACTAAATATGGAAAACCAAAACTTATTCAAGATCTAAAATCAATTCCATGTCGGTAATCAAGTTTAATAAGTATTGTAGGAGCATGGACAAGGATAATGCATTCATTCACTCGACATAAACTTAGTGGAAGTAGATTATTGTTCCTTACCTCAATAATAAGCTCCAAAGATGAGAGAGGAGGAAACCCTAGCTTGTTCTTGCACTCCAACTGAAATGAGCTCCTCCAAGGTGATTCCAAGAAAGCCCGGACTCCAAAACACCCATAGATGACGACAATGAGGTTAAATCTTGAAGAGATGAGGTGTGGGAGGTGAATTTGTGATGGGGTTGGAAGGGAACTTGAGAGGAGAAGTAGAGGGAGAGGAGTGCGCATTTCCATACATACAGGTGTGTGTTTTGTTCCAAAAAATCAGCCACTAATGCACTTTAAAGACACTCTGATGTTCGTAGTTACCCTACATTGGTCTATTTACTCTATGTTCATTTCCTCGCATTTCCCCAATATTATTTTGGAAAAATCATACGAAATTATAGTTCCTTACATAAATACAAAAGTTCACTAGTTCACTTGACCCCAACATTATACACATGTCATCGTCTTTGATGATAGTCAATGTTTTACCTACTGTTACAAGTAGTACTAGGACTAACCATGGGTGGCTACACCTTATAGTATGGATGGTCACATGACCACCCCCCAAAAAAAACTCCAATTTATGTTTGATTTATCTTATAGTGTGTATGTGAATAGGGAATGGACAGACTATTTATGTTTGATTTATCTTTTAGATGGACCCAAGATAGCATGAAATGAGAAAGAAATCATAAATAGTTTGGTTAGATGCATTGACTGGGTATCAAACAAAAAAAAAATCTAAAATACATAGTAATTAGTGATACTTTCTGCTACTGTTTTTGGCCAACTAGACAAAGTGCATGAGTTGCAATGTTTGATGTTTACAGCTTGTTGTATTGTTTGTTCTGTACCCTTAAATGTATGAGTTGTTGGACCCACATGCTCCTCTTGCCAGAGACTCCAAAATTGTTGAATAAAATTGCATGATGGGGATGAAATCAATGTTTGGTACATCCTTCACAATTAGAAGTTGATAGATTCCTGAAACCCACCAGGATTTCACCCGTTAATCTATTGTTTTGCAATGATAGAATGCTTAAATTCTTGAGTGAGAAAATGTCGGTGGGACTGTGTCTAAATTTACCAAGAATTTGCAAGCCTTAGTTCTTACAATTTCTGCAATTGACCAAATTCTATTGGTGGTGTCACAAACACAGTATTATCATCCTTTTGGGAGATTTCCATTGAATTCATACCCCAACCTCTGCAATTTTTCTAATCTATTTGGGAGATTTCCTTTGAATATGTTGTTGATCAAAGACAAAAAGAACAGTGAAATTAGCTTCTCAATGCTGTCGGGGATTCCACCAACCAGAGAATTTGAGCTCAAGTCTAGCTTTTGAAGCATACCCAGTTGACCAATTCTGCTAGGAATTGATCTTGATAGTGTATAATAGCTCAAATCAAGTCACTCAAATTTAGCACATTTTTGTTTGGGAGGTTTCATGACTAATGATTGTTGGCTGCTTGGAAGTAGTTTGGGTGGTTTGAATGGGTTTGAATGTAAGTTTCATGTGTGATGAAGAAATAAAGAGGTCATGTTTACATTCTAGCAGACACAATACATCATTACGCAACAAATGCTGCAAATTAGAATTTGTAAATCACCCCAGTTCTAAATTTGTAATTGGTTAATTGCTTCCTGATAGTCTTGGCTAAAAAGTTCGGCTGTGTTCGGATGCCTACTTCAGTAGCTTTTTGAAAATATTTTTGGAGTTTCTTGTTCGGTATAGTTTTTGAAAATATTTTTGGAGTTTCTTGTTTGGTATAGTTTTTGAAAACATTTTGGGTTTGAAAATGTGGGGCCCACTGGCCCATGTTGCACAGAGAGAAAGATACATTTTGGGTTTGTGGGTGAGGGCCCACCTGGCCCAGTTTTGCAGAGAGAGGGAGGGAGAGAGAGAGAGAGAGAGAGAGGAGAGGGAGAACTGGGGGGTCCACGGTTGGGTTTGCTGGTCAAACTGTCTTGTATGATGGAATGGGTTTTGCAAAAGTCGGGCCCACTACTCTGGCTTGTATGAGTGGGTTTTGCAGAGTTCAACTTTCAACTCCCAAAAAAATTTCCCGGACAACTTATCCGAACAAGGCCTACATTCCGTTTTGATAATGGGATGTGATATGTTTGTATTCATATATCTAGATAGCAATCTAGCAACTATTTATACATACCTTGGTCCTTGGGCCAAATGGAATCAGAATTCTCATTTTATTTCATCTTTGGGGGTTTCAAGACCTGGTTTTAATGGGTTTTTATTTCTGATATATATAGTTTATATTTGATTTATGTTTTCTTCGAGATACAATTCTTGTCCTCTTGTTTTCCCTCTGCAAACAGGATCTATGTGGTAGATCATAGGGCATACTCCTAGCTAATTCTTCTCCACTTGTTTTGCGTAGTTTCCTTTTTGTTTGTTTCTTTTTTTTTAAATGTTGGCACTTGCTCTGTCTGTATTCGACCCATTCCTATATTAATTTATTTTGTTGCACGTGGGTTTTTTGTGTTTACAGGTTGCTACAGGTTGCTATTGCAGTTGGACAAGAAAGGTTCAAAGGGGTGATTCAGATCATTGTTACTATTTTCATTGTCAAATTTAATTCGCTACCACAACTCATCTTCTATGCTAGAGTCTCCTGTGCAATTTAATTTGCTCATCATTAGAATATTGGCTTCTTTCAACAACATTTAATATTGAACACATACAAGTTTGGTGTTGAATATTAATGGCTTCTTAATTAATTTAATTAATATTTTCATTAGTCTTGTGATCAGCCGGTTGATTATTTAATTAGTCTGTTAATTAATTGATTGATTAATTAATCAAGTTTCATACAAACCTTTAGCCTATAATGAATTCTGAAAAAAAAAAAGAAATAGTCACATTTTCTATAAAAACACAGTCTTTCAAGGAATTATAGACCCCGTATTTTTTAAAAATAAACCGTGACCTAAAATACCAAAAGTCACGGTTTTACTAAAAATTGAGATGTTATAATCTTAAAACACTACTGCAAAAAAGGCATAAAGATCACGGTCTTTCGGTGTGATCTTTCACTTTAATCTCGGTTGAAAAACCGTGATCTAACCTAGTGTGATTAAAAGTCTCCATCTTTCAATCACGGTTCTAGACTGTGATGAAAACTCATGAAAAACTGTGATAAAATAAAACTTTGATCTTTGCCAATATAACATCCCAGTTTTGCCTAAAACCCATGATTTTTTACAGAGAAATCATCTCAATTTTTAGTAAAACCATGATTAAAAAATTTAGAAAAATAGTGATGAAAAAAATTTCATTGCTAGTTCCAATATGCATCTAAAACTACCATACATGCTACCCTTTCTTACATCTAGATTTGATCCTTTGACCTCTTGCACATGACAACCAACAACTATCCACTGCACCAATTATACATTTCATTATGTTGTTGAACTATTTAATATATATGTATATATATAAATATATAATAGTTTTTGCATGTCTTTTACTTACCCATATTTGTTTCTTGAACATTAACTATGATCTTTTCGGCTTTATGTACTTTTATAGTTTCCATGCTTGTTTGAGAAAGTTTAATTTTTGGTTACAACAGCATTTTTTTTTTTGTTAAACATGGATTCTATGAGTTTCTAACAATAATTTTTTGGGTTTAAAATGGATGTCCCATCTTCCAATTCAGCAAAATTCCCTTCCATCAAAATATCTAAATCCCTATTCTTTTTCTCAGCATAATTGTGATCCTCCAACTCAATAATTTTAATCAAATTGAAATTGTTCTCCCCATAAAATTTTACTTCCAACCATTCTCCAATATCCTCACATTCTAAGCTTTCTTTAGCAAGACAGAAAATAAGAAAGATCTCCGTTTTTGTAAAAATGTGATAAAAAATAAGAGTTAGTTTTTTTTTTCACGATTGAGTACATAAACTGAGATGAAATACAGTTTTAATCTCGGTTTTATATAAAACATGATTAAAAAAATGAAATTATTTCATCTTACTGACAATCACACTTTTTAAATGACTGAGATTAAAGCTCTTACTTACAATCACACTTTTTGAACGACTCAAATTAAAGCTTAATTTCATTTTTATTTTTAATCACGTTTTATATATGAATGAGATTAAAACTGTATTTGATCTCAGTTTATGTACTTAACCGTGATAAAAAAAATCTAACTCTTATTTTTTTTATCACGTTCTGACAAAAACTCAGATCTTTCTTAAATTTGAATCATGATCTTTATAACTTTTTGTAGTAGTGAAAGGTCATAGTTTTACTAAAAATTGAGATTGTATCCTACACAAAAGATCACATTTTTTTAAGAACCGACATCTTAAATACCTTATTGATCAAACTTTTGTCGGATTAATTTTAGTTTTTATGAGCCTTTTATCACGGTTAAAAACTATAATTGAAAAAGCAAGACTTTTCGTTACATCTTGATAGACCACAATTTTGGATGCGAGATTAAAAGTGAAAGACCACACCAAATAACCGAGATCTTTTTCAGTTTTTGTAGTCGTGTTAGGAGATCTTATTTGTACTGCTTGTTTTGCACGTTTCCAATTATGTAGTTCTGGCAGTTTTCTTATTTCCTTGTAGATCTTATTTCCTTTCTGTTAGTCTTGGTTTCCAAAAAATCATTTTGTTTGGTCTCCACTCTAAGCAAGTACCTTTATTGTTAGGACTCCTACTAGCATCATTATGGGTGTAAGCCTAAAGGCTGAGGTAATCTTTTAAAAACTTTGTATCGATAACAATTCTGAGATTTTCTCTCTTTCTTTTGTGGATTCAAGAACAACTCGTGGATTTGAGTCTTATCTTAGTTTAGACTAGTATGCAAACTATTCTCTCATGAATTCTGTTGTGTCAATACCCCAGTAATTTTCAGTGCACTAACAAGCTTAACGACTCACATAGCAATGATAAAATCTCGAGGCGCACAACATTTCCAATAATACAATACCACACTACAGAGCTCGATTGATCAAACAATAGTAATGGCTTAATTTAATTGTATCTGTCCTAAAACATATAACTGGAAAAAAAATAGCCATCATTTTTCTAAGGCAAGTATGATTATATTAATCATTACCAACGTTTGTTAAAGTTGATTTTCTTTTTGCGAATGCCTAGCAACGGGAGCGAAGAGAAAAAACCGAGTATTTTTTGGGAAATTCCCAGCCTTGTTTAGACTATATTTTACCCCCTGTTGATATCGATAAAAAGGTGGCATTTATGCAAATACTAATTTTTTACAACAACAACAACAATAATAATAATTTGTATATATTTATTTATTATATGTGCAGAATACATGGCACGTTTCTATGCATTTGGAAGTTGAAGAGAAGTCATTTGACAAGTGGAAGTAAACGTTTGAAGAAGAAGATAGAAAGTTATTTCCTAAACTTTTTAATTTTCTATATAAATACTATCTTTTGACTTCATTGTAAACTCTCTCCAACGAATCAAAGTCTATCTTTATTTGTCCTCAATTTAATTTTGTCTTGCTAACCCAAATTTGGGTTATAATTGGGAGTAGGAGTCGAAATAATTTGGATCCTATGTGTCGATTTCGTTCTTGAAGATTGGTGTTTGCCTCGCAATACCGATTTTCTTTTATGTGTCGATATGTACTCGAAGATTAATGGAAGTTTCTTTCATTAGTCTTCAATTTCATTCTTGTTTGCATTTGATTCGATTGCAATTTCATATCCAATGTGAAGTCCTAAAATATGGCGAGGAACCACTTCGCAACCGCATTACCATTCTTTTTTGTGAATTTTGTATTTTAAGAAGTGAGTTGTGTAGATCATGTGTGAATTATGCATTTGAGGAGTGCAAATCTTTCATTTTTGGAATGTGTTAATTGTTCAGAATTGTATGGATTCTTAATTAATGGGTATAAAATAAAAAAAATTTACACGTACACAATTTCATATTCAAAATGAATTTTGTTTGAAAGATCTCATCGAGTTGGTTTAAGAAGCAAAAATTAAAATTTTGGTATGCACATCAAAAATTAAAAATTTCCAAAATTTTGGCTACAGTATACATGAACTATATGTATGGACAAATATATGTATGTGTAAACGTGTGACAATTCTAGATAGAGAAAGAAAAAGATTGTGATTAGAATATAATATTTGATGGTTTTCAAACAATGCTACACTACTCATCAAATGCGAAATGTCAATTTGTTACTCAAATTACTAACAAAAAATAATGAGCCCACAATATTAATCAATAATACAAGAGTTGAGAGATACAACGTGATATTCAAAGCGTGTGGGTGTAAAGGATAAAGGGCTTAGGTAGTTGGTGGTAGATGATGAAACGCGGTTGGCTTGGAAGAACCCCAATAGTATTTTTATTCTGAAGAGTAGAAAAGTTTGAGGCTTCTTACTGGCTGGTCCTATTTTGTCCGAAGTTTTCCTTGAAAACCCACCCCATGTCAAACACATTCCTTCCCATCCCTCCCCACGCGCGGAAGACAATAAGCACAGCTTGTCCAAAATAATACTCCCTCCGTCCCAATTTGTTTGCCCCTTTTTGGAAGGTGGATTTTTAAGGGGTGTGAAAACTTTGTATTGATTTTTCTATTTTGCCCCTAAATCCACTCAATATTGCTGTGACCAAATTTGTGAGGCTAATTTATTATATGAAAGTCAAAACATATTCAATATAGATCTTGTTTGATAGATATCAATTAGTTTTATTATACAAATTTTCAAAATCATAAAAACCGTTATAAAATAAAAGAAATAAACTTGGCAATTGAGTTGGAAAAAGTACTTTTTAAGGGTAAAATTGGAAAGTGACCTAGTTTTAATGGATGTTTTTTAGAATTAGACAAATATTTTGGGACATCCCAAAATAGAAAGAAGAACCAAGAAATTAGAACGGATGGAGTAAATGAGTAGCTGTTGTCACATCAAGTCAGGAGGTAGGTGTGTAGGCATGGAGGTCACATGTGCTGTCACTCTCTCCACTTGACTTAATAAATGAGAGAGTAAATATTGACTCCTACATGCCTTGCATGGTTTTTTCAGTTATCATCCATGCCCCTCTCTCTCTCTCTCTCTCTCTCTCTCTCTCTCTTCATATTATATTTTAAAATAAAATAACTATTATTATACACAATTAATTGTTATAAAAATTATATATTTGGAATCTACTTGATGAGATCTTTCAAATAAGATCTCATTTGAATATTAAAATTTGTACATATAAAAACGAAGTTGTTTTATACCCATTAATTAGTACTAATTTATGTCATTTCTAAACAAGTCACACCCTCCGAAATGAAATAATTCATAGACTTTAAATGTAGAATTCACATGCATCACAACTCAGTCTCCAAAATACACAATTCACACACCCCAAAAAAAGAATTCGCACCACTCCTAAATAATTCACAACCCATAAATGCACACGATTCACACCCATGCAACAATTCACACGAACAAAATAGCTCACAATTCACACCCCTTGTAACAATTCACACCCCCCCAATAACACACAATTAACACTCCTACAACAATTCACAGAACACTTTCTTTTTGGGTGTGAATTTTGTCTATTAGAGAGTAACTTATGATTTGTGAATTCTGCAATTCAGGTATTTGAATTGTTTTTTTTTTTGGGTGTGAATTATTAATTTTTTACAGAGTTAGTTATGATATGTGAATTATGCATTTGAAAGATGTGAGTTCTTTTATTTTTGGGGATGTGAATTATTTAGAAGGGGTATGAATTCTTAATAAACGCGTATAAAAAATAACTTTTTTTACATGTATAAAATTTTATATTCACAATGGATCTTGTTAGAAAGATCTCATTGAGTAGCTTTCAAATACATAATTTTTATAAAAATAAATGTGTATAATAAAAGTTATTTTATTTTAAATCTAAAATAGAGAGAGAGAGAGAGAGAGAGAGAGAGAGAGAGAGAGAGAATGAGACTTTTATTGTGTGTGAGAGAGGGAGAGAGAGACAGAATGAGGGTGATTTTTATTGTCAGAAAATTTCTGTGTAAAGAGAGAGAGAGGGGGGAGAGGGGGAGACTTTTATTATGAGTGATAGCGATGGGAGAAAGAGAAATTAATGTATCAGGAATCTGTGGCACACGCGGCATGTCTATGGGGAATGAAAACTCTTCCACGTACGCGCATGGGTTTATTTTGGAGGGAAAGACAACAAAGGGTTTGGAAAGCCCCCACAAAAAGTGGGGGCGGTTGGCATTTTCCGAAAATTTTAACCATTCTTAATGGGCTTGGAATGGGTTCAAATTAGCTGGGCCGCGGTTCAGTCCCGATCCAAAACTGCCTTATAGAAAAACTAAATTTGAACCGACGGTGGAATTAGGCGTTTCCGACGCCAATATGCAGAAGGAAGAGAAACGACGAAAGTTTCACCAGTCCGTCCTCAACATTCTTTATCCTCCCCCAGCCTCTCCTCCTGATCAAGTACTCTCTCTCTCTCTCTCTCTGATTTTTTCCTTTTTCGGTTCTCATGGTATGAACAAAATTGTTTTGCAGGAAAAAGATGAGGAACAACCCGTCAACATATTGCAGAATTGCTTGAATGCGGATCTCATTTCAGGTACCATTTTCAGTAAACTAAGTTGTAGATAGACTACTTGGTGTGATAAACGAGCCGTTAGCTTGGTTTGAAAACTTATCGGGCTTCACAGCATGTTCCAGTTTTAGATTGGTTGAGACCAGTCAAATTCGATCTAAATTTAATTGCGACCTGATCTCGAGTACCTTGACTTTTTAATAGTAATAAGCCGAATGAGCCAATTAATAGTTTGCTCGAGCTTGGTTTAAAAACATTACAAGCGTAAAAGAAATGTTCAATTTTGGTTTGTTTGTTTGCATAATAAATAGTTCTTGGAGGAGCTTTTAACGAACGAACACATTCTCAAGCTCGATCAGCTTGGTCTTTTTATCTGCCCTATGTAAACTATTGGGCTAGCTTAGTAGAACTAGGGACTTATTCTTAAGAAAATAGAGAGGTCTTGGATTAATTTGATACTCCTTTTTCCGGTGTGCAGATGAGTTTGGGGAGAGTAGTTCCACCTCGTCAAGTGATGACGAGGGTGAATGTGGTCCTCAAAAGCTGACTAGGGCACAGAGGAAAAGGATTAGGACTAAGAAGGTTAAAGAAGCTGCTGCTTCACGTCGCACGAAATTAATTGGGCCTGTTTTACCTGGTGGTGATGATGGTTCTTGTGATCTTAGCAATGAGGATCAAGGTGTTCCCCAGAATGTCGGTGAGAAATCCAGCATTGGAAGTGACAATCCCGGTGATGTTTTTATATCAAGTATTGAAATTTTTGTCTGGATTTGATCCAAAAATGCAGTTTTGTTGTTTCGCAATATAGCTTATAGATATTCTGAAGTAGGCGATGTATCATTTTCTTTGAAAACTTAAGTTGAAAGATCAATGTTGCTGAATGAAAGAAGCATGGTAATGTGCACATAAATCAAAATGATTCTTGGATCTGTCATCTCTGATGCCTTTTGGCTTTGACTTGAGAGCATGATTCCGCAACGTACTCGACAGTATAGGGGGACCACTGTTTTAGTGGTATTCTGTGAGCAGCCACTTTGTGCATTTATTGCCAAAGGTTAGACCTGTCTCAAATCCATCTATTTCAGTGGTATTCCGGGAGTAGCCACTATATGCATTTATTGCCAAAGGTTAGGTCTATTTCCTATCCATCCCCCGCCGATACCCCCAATTATTGGAGACTAAATGAGTTATGTTATTGTTGTTGTGTTGTATCAATGATGCGTGCTATGAATTTAAATGTGTCATGGCCTAGCCATTCTCCATGGAACTATCACTCATTTTGGAAATTACTTCCATTGTAATGTTAAATAATTGCTAAATTAATTGGGAGTATGCGTGTTTGTTGACACAAGACATGGAAAATGATATTCCCAAGGTAATGTGGTAGTTGTTTGAGCAATGGAGGTCCAATTAGCACATTATTCACTGGACAACTATTCTGACATAGTTGTGGATTTTAGAATAGGGGTGGTTTAAACTCAACATGCAGCTGTGAGATTATGAGGTCAACTATGAGGGAAACTAATTTGGGCATAAATTTTTGTTACCCTCCACAATCCCACTAAATGGGGACTAAACTGTGTAGTTTAGTTCTTTAGGAACATTGCCATGACGTTATCTCGAAATGTAGTTGTATTGTTTACTCAATTCATTGTTAGACTATTAGTTTACAGAAATTGCGCAAGAACTTTGTAGAATTATGGTGCTAATGTCAAAACTCAAAGTAGTTAATAGCATCAACTTAGTCCACCCTTTGTAAATTCATTGAATTGTTGAATTTACTAAAGGGCTCCCAATGGTTTTATGAAATTATGATTTAGGAGAGCCAGCTGCTTCCTCGAACCAGAACAAGCAGAAGCACAGGAGGATGGCTAAAAAGTTGGCCAGAGAGAGGTCCATACTGTCTACATCAGTAAATTTGCACCAAGATTGTGGCCCTTGCAGTAATATGGAAAGATTGCCCCAAAAATCATAGATAACGGTGAGTTTACATTGACCTAGATTCCTTCAGATTGTGCTTAATTGGGTTTAATCATTGTGAGATGTTTCTTAGTACCTTCTATAGATTTTTAGATTTGAGTATTTTCTTCACCTAATTAGTGGAGATACATGCATGGGAACTGGGAAGCATTGGTACTCCTGTAACGAACAAAAATAATTTAAAACGAGGAGATCATACGTAGAGTTAGTTCAAGAGCTTTGAAGATTTTCTTTTCTTTATTTTTCCTTTGAAGATTGTGAGAAATGTTATCAGATTCTGGCCACTGTGTCTTGAGGTGTTTCCATTGCAAATTGTGGTGGTGGTTGTAAGGAGAGAAAACTTCCTACGATTTTACAAAGATGGTGTTTATTTTACTCACTAAAAATGTACGAGGGGAAAAGCTTCTTGAAATACAAGTGTCATTTTGTTTAGGGAAGCAATATTTGCAGTCCCATTTAGCCTCTCACTCTCTCCCTGTGAGAGGAAAGTTGACAAGTATAAGGCTCTAACAAGGGAACTTTGATATCATGCGTTTGGTTTATTATCAAAAGACGTGCTTATTCATGCATGGTGTACCCATGGCACAATCAAACTGAGAGGAGAAGGAATTTAAAACAAGAACTGTAAACCTCATTAATATTAGTTTTGATTCCAATTTACGTATTGCTTATGTATGTTTCACATCTTACAGACTGAAAATTGTACGCACTTTATTTTTATGGAATATCTACGATGAGGTCGTGCTGGGATTGTTTAGTTTTGTGTTTATCATTAGAGAAGAAATACTAACGTCAGAGGTAGTCAATGAAGCTAATGGCCGAGGAAAATTGGGAGCCCTGTATGGAGATAGACTGCAGATACATAAGCAGATGCAGGGCATTGAGCTGGCCGGCTGTTTCACTGGATGATGCAACCCTCTGCTTGGATAAGTCGATTCTATTGATCGGATAGACTGTTTGATTCTATGATTAAGTGGGATGCTCTCATAACAGTTCTTGATCGAAGTGATTGTTTTACTCATTTGCCCTAAAAACGTATAGAACTCTCGATGCATATTGTGACCTTCTTGTTACATAGAAATATGGATGCATACAGCTCTTGGTTGTAAGCAGTGGGAGGTTATTGGGGGCAGCAACAAAATGTTCCTTTTGCTTAGAATCAGGCCCCTTTCTCTCGCTTGCAAGTCTCTTTGTAATGGTCATTTTTAGCATCTCTTAATCACCAACTGCCAGCTAGTTTTTCGTGTTATCTCTAGCGAATCCTTATGTATCGAAGATCAGCCCAGCTATTTTCTACTCATTTTGGTCAACCTAGCTAATTGAAAACCAACATTGTTCCTTTCAACGAACGCACTTCTGTAGCAGTTTGGATGCCTTTTGTCCCTTTCACATCAAGCATTTAACGGAAAAGGTAAGCGGTTATCTGAAGTGGTAGAAAGGATGGAGATAGATGTCTTACAAGCACACTTCTGTAGTTCGACTCTCTCAGAGAGGAAAGTCCACACAAACAAATTTAGAGAAAAAATTCTGATTGTATTCAACACAATACAAGTGTACAAAACAACTCTCTGAGGAGAAGCGCCAAAACCTAAGCTCGAATTTCAACTCTCACTGATTCTCTCTAACCCTCACACACATTAATCTCACTTGAATGCTTCATAAAACAAGAGCAATACAACACTGATTTATGGGCCGAACAGGGAGCATATTGCTTCAATGCATTTCTTTTCTTATTGTATTGGTTCCATCTTTTCGATCTTGATGATTAATGAATTTTTCTACCCTGTTAAAAAAAAAGGTGATTAGTTGATTATAAGCGACACAAACGAATATTAATGTTTGATTAGAAGCATTATTTTGAGAAGGTTATGTGACATATGGGATGGAACTTGGGAGATTTAGACGATCCAATCTTAACCGCAGGTTCTTCATGTGCGTGGTTTTGGTGTGAATTTAAAAATGGAATAGTTTGTGTTCATAATGGATAGAACACAGTTTCTATTTCAAATGGTTTATCTTACTGGAGTGTGGTTTTTTATGTGTTTACCATCAAGCACGCTGTATTAGACTTCAATACGGATTTATTTCAATGGTTAACTTCATATAGGTGACTAAGGTCCTTTAGTCTTGACACAGTACTCATCTGAATTTAAACAGATGTTGTGGTCTTGAATTGCCATGTATAAATATAGTAGCACATAGTAATGGTACATGAGAAGGGTAAATGTACCTTTCAGTGTTTGCATTTAAATGAACTATACATCTGGTATTTAGTTATACATCAGGGAAAAAAGTATTTATCTACTCCCTCCGTTCCAAAGTTGTATCACTACGAAAGTACGTGTAATTTTCAAACTAAAAAATACTCCAATGTATTTACCAAAATAATTTTTGAATTTTTTTTGCATCGTATAAAAGTTCTCGATGAGATCTATCAAACAAGATCGATATTGACTAAAAAATTATTTTCGTAAGCACGTTATTTTTTAGCTTGAAAATTGCATATAGTTTCGTAGTGATACAACTTTATGGGACGGAGGGAGTATTTGATTTTGAACATACGCTGATTAAAAAGAGCATCGTACAGCGTACACCTATTCACCTAACTGAATTTGTAGTTAAATTAAAGAACTTGTTGTGCCTATCTAATCCTCTCTCTCTCTCTCTCTCTCTCTCTCCTTTGACATAGCTATTCCTGGAATTCATCAATCTTGTAAAGAAAATTATAGGCTTTTAGAATTCAGAGATGTTTAACCTTTTTTCATATTTCATTTTAGTAATTGACCTCCTTTGGTATTGTACAGTCTCATCCATCAAAATTTTAAGTCAAGACTGAAAATAGATTGAAACTAGCATTTCTATCTATCTATCTATCTATACTGCTCTAACCTTCACAACCTGCTACACATGATGCCGCTTTAAAACCCTACATGGCTCTGGGCTTAGTTATTATGTATAGAGACACGCTACCAAAGCCCAACAGAACATGGCATGACCGTAGCATAATGAGCAAAGAAGAAGAGATATTGAGAAAGCATTTTCTTGAGACAACATTACCCCCTACCATCTTGGCCTTTTCGAATCGTAATGTGTTATTTGTTATTTTTTTAAATGAGGTATTAGTAGTGTCTGTTTTTCTGTGCACACGTATCAGTGTCTTACTTTTCTCAAGCATTTTTTTGAGACAACACCGCCCCTACATTTTCAGATGCTTAGTCCTAGCTACACCTATTCTCAGGCATCAAAGATGGAAACCTCTTTCGAATTTTTCTATCTTCTTTGTTATATCTGCAAATGGATTGTTCCTTCATTGTTTTCTCTTGTGATGTTGGGGGTCTGCCAAGATATTACTAGATAAATCAGCCATAGGTGATCTACACACCAAGCTTCCGGTCCAAACTCCCGGACCCTGTTAAATTACGGACCTCCACTTTTCGGACCAAATTTTGACGATCCGAACCGTTAGATGTGTTTAAAACGTGATTTTAAGGTCCAATGCGAGGATTTGGCAAAAAAAATACCCGGAAGGGCTTGATCGGAGCAGTTTTTCATAAAAACGCTATAAAATCACGTTTTGAACACATCTAACGGTTCGGATTTTCAAAAAAAAAACTGGGAAGGTGGAGGTCCGGACGGTAGGTCCGGATTTTGGGTTTGGATAGGAAGTGGACTATATATATATATATATATATATATATATATAGTTGAGAAGAATAGTTTAATATAGTAAAGTTACGATAGAGAGTCTGATTTCGGAAATTTTTGGAAAGTGACTTGCTAAGTTTGTAAACAAGTGTTTTTGAAGTTAAATTTGGTGTAAAATTTGATGCTCCTAATAATGATTATGTAGAAGATGGAGATTAGGTAAAAGACTAAAAGGAATTCCACGCATTTAAACTATTTAGACATTTTTCCTTTGTCCTAGAAATGTGTTGTTCCTTCCACTGTGGAGACAATATTACCTAAGGGACTCCGCCAAGTTATGTAGCGCAGACATAGATCCGGCCACGGCCACGGATATGAATATGAACACGGGAATTCTAAAAAAATGGACACAGACACGCACCGAGTGGAACACGTGTCTCCATGTCCCCATTTCCGATATGCGGATATGGCAACCTCTAGGATTGTTGGTGCTTCTTTGCTTCAAGGTATGAAGCTTTAGCATGGAAAGGGCTCCAAAAATTTTACCCTAGGGGACAAGCTACGTTATTTTCTAAGTTTTACCCTACTCGATATGTTAGAGTTACTTTGAAAATCTCCATTTTTATAGCTTTAAGGATCTAAGTAAGAAATGAAGTTGTGTTATAAAAAAATTCTTGGAAATGTGGGACAAAGTTGTGGATATGAAAGACTTTTTTTGCATTATTTGACTGAGGTCAATGGTGACGCTTTGGTATGAAAGAGTGCGAGGCTACCCATTCTAATCAAATCAGATTACAAGTTAAACTGTGCGAATGCTCAAGGAAGTCTTCGTGCTGCTTGCATAGGAAGGGATGATAGGGGGAGGTGGATTACAAGTTGTAAAGGGAAGCTGGAGGAAGCAACAGGCCTGAAGGCTGAACTTAGAAGCAAAGATGGAGATTGTTTATTTGAAAAAAAAAAAACGTTCAATTAGGTTACAAATGGGCTCGTGATTTAATCTTGACTGTTGGATCTTTTCACGAATGCGTTGACGCACCGACAGCCATAGCTCTTGAAGATCTCTAGAGGAGATTCTCCAGAGAGGAGCCTGATTCCCCGTATTCCTAGAGTTGACTTCAATCCACTTGATCCTGCATGGAAAGGAGTAGCTTTTGAGGAGTATAATAACGTTAGTAGCTTCTAAGGTTGACCACAAAGTTGCATTACCTATTTTCTCTTTAAAAAGTCACTTTACTTATTTTTTTGTCTTTATTTAAATTTTTTTTGCATTAGTTAATTTTGTGTCAAATTTTTGTGTCTTATTAGTTTGTCTCAATGAGAAGAATCGAAAAAATAGAAATTATAATTGGAATTCACAAAAACCAGAATTAAGTCAAAAAATCTGGTTTTTTTACTTATTTTTGTCTTTATTAAAAAAAATTAAGTGCAAATCATTTTTTTTTTCCGATTCCTCTCGTAAAAAAGAACCAATAATCCACAAAAATTTGACACGAAACTAACAAATGCGAGAAAAACTAGAATAAAGACGGAAAAAATAAGCAAAGTTGCTTTTTAAGCAAAAATAGGTCACAGGTGCTGCAATACAAAATTATTCAACCACTCACATCCAAACTACACATTTCAATTACAATTCGCATTGACAAGTTTTATATTGTCAAATAGTTGTAGAAAGTGGTGACTAGCTCATGCGGTAGAATTTTCGAATTCCCCACATTGTATAGAATTTTTGAAGGGTTTTGTTAAAATGTGCCCCCAGGCACATGATAAGGTTTATTAAATGAGTATAATTAAACATTTGTTTGCATGAGAAATCTAAGTTATAAACAATAGGCACAAACTCTTTTACTACTTTTTGTATGGGAAATCGAAATATATCAATTATTTTTACTATAACTTAGATTTCTCATGCAAACAAAGGTTTAATTATACTTATTTAATGAACCTTATCATGTGCCTGGGGGGCACATTTTAACAAAACCCATTTTTGAATTCGCCACATTGTATTTCGGGATCGAGTCATATTCCACACTTCCCCCATGTGATACAATGATGAATGACACCAAAAAAAAAAAAAGGTGCATATTGTTCTCCTTCCTTCCCCTCCTATAGGCCGCGCAAAGCGAAAATAATGAGGCATCTCCTAATTTTTGTTCTTGTTATGCAAATTCCATTTTCCGTCATTTCTTAAAATATAAATGATCTTTCAACTATTCCAAATTTCGAACGGCAATAAGCAAAAGTTAACGCTAATTTCAAAAGCAAATAAACTACATAATCTTTTCTATTTGGTGGTTTGGTAATGTTTAATTATTGGTTGGGATGAACACCACAATTAGTGTCATTGGAGGTCACGAGTTCGAGTCATCAAGGAGGTATTCCGTTGTAATGTAACTCTAACCACTAACATCTTATTGTTTGAAAAAACAAATAAGAATAAAAAATCGCACCCTGCACATCCATATTTCTATATCCAATAAACTAAGGGCCACTTACAAAAAATCCAAAACATTTGCCATTTTTTAAGGAAATGACAAGGAACTTTTGCAATTCAACATACAAACAAAAAATATTTGACATTTTAAAAAAGAATGACAACCAATTTTTGCAATAGAACATAAAGACAAAAAAAAATTAGTGAAATTTTACTAATTTTTAAAAATTCTAAATTTGAACATAAAATTCAAAAAAGTCTCCACCCCACCTCCGGCCAAAAAATTAGTGAGATGTCACTAATTTTTAAAAATTCTAATTTTGAACATAAAATTCAAAACAATCACCACCTCACTTCCGGGAGACCACCACCCCACCTCTGCCGACAAAAACAATTAGCGAGATGTCACTAATTTTTAAATATTCTAGTTTTGAGCATAAAATTCAAAAAAATCATCACCTCCGGCCAAAAACCCTCCCTCTCGTCATATTCCTTTTCTGGATCGATACCCGACTCATTGGCGGCTATACACTCGTTGGTCCATCTGGATCTGGGAGGGAATCAGCACAGGTCGATCCCTAAATTCATTGCTGATATGAAAAGGCTGAGGTACTTAAATCTCGAGAAGAGTGACTTGAAAGGCATAATGTTGTTCAATGCTTCGTGTATAAAGAGATTGACTGTGTACAAGATTGGGGTAAATCCCAATATTTGTTACAATCATTCCAGTTTACCACCAAAAGTAAATTTTGTGATTGCTCCTCGTGACAAACATGGGTTGCCCCTTTCACTATTTTTTTTGTCACCGCAACATGTCGGCTTGATGTGGGGTGGTGGAGTGGTTGGTTTGAGGTGGGGCGGTGACATTTTTGAATTTTATGTTCGGAACCCTTTTAATAAAATATTTTCACATAGACAAAGCATTTCCATTTTGAGTGCTACAATAAATTTTTAAAAAAATTAGTGACATCGCACTAATTTTTTGGTGGGCTAATGTTTTTGGAATTTTATGATCAAAATTAGAATTTATTAAAAATTTGTGACATCTCACTAATTTTTTTTGTCACCAGAAGTGGTCAGTCAAAGGTGGCGTGGTGACCAGTCGGAAGTCGAGTGGTGGTTTTTTTTAATTTTATGTTCAAAATTAGAATTTTTAAAAATTAGTAACATCTCACTAATTTTTTTTGTCGCCGGAAGTGGTCGGCTAGAGGTGAGGTGGTGGTTGGCCGGAGTTGGGGTTGAGATTTTTTTGAATTTTATGTTTGAAATAAGAATTTTAAAAAATTAGTAACATCTCACTAATTTTTTTGTTGCTGGAAGGGGTTACAGGTGGGGTGGTGATTTTTTTGAATTTTACAATCAAAATTAGAGTTATTAAAAATTAATGAGATCTAACTAATTTTTTGTGTAGCCGAAAGTGGTCAATTACAGGTGGAGTGGTGGTTGGCCGAAGGTGAGGTGACAATTTTTTTGAATTTTATGTTTGAAATTAGAATTTTTAAAAATCAGTGACATGTCAGTAATTTTTTTGGTCACTGGAAGTGATCGGCTAGAGATAGGGTGGTGATCGGCCGGAGGTGAGCTGGTAATTTTTTTGAATGTCAAATATTTTTTGTTTTTACGTTCAATTGCAAAAGTTTCTTATCCTTGCCTTTTTAAAAATTCTAATTTCGAACGTAAAATTCAAAAAAATTATCACCTCACGTCTAGCTAACCACCACCCCATCTCTACTCAACCGGTGACCAAAAAAATTAGTAAGATGTCACTAATTTTTAAAAAATCTAATTTTGAACATAAAATTCAAAAGTATCATCACCCCACCTCAGGCCGATCACCACCCCACCTCACCTTTGGCCCCTTCCGCCGACCAAAAAAATCAGTACGTATTATCTCCTCCCGTATAATTAGACCTAGGTTTTACCAAAATACAGTACTAATAATTGCCCCTTTCCATGTATATTTAGCTGCTTAAGACTTCCAAGACTACGTCCCAACCCTCTCGCTCTCCCCTACCCCATCTCTCTTACTCTATCCACATAATGTCGTCAAACGAATTGGAAGCCCTAAAAAATCCGCTTAACAATAAATCCTCAAACCCTCAATTTCCTAACCTTAAATTCTCAATAAAATCATTCTTATCCCACCATCCTCCAACCCATCGCACTATACTCTTCACCGTAGTCTTATTCCAAGTATTCCTCTTTTTATACTTTACTCGTACCACCAATCTCTCTCCATCCGAGTCCCATCAACCATTGCAGGAATTTCAAGCCGGCGGATTCCAGTCCCCTCAACCATTGCAGGAATTTCAAGCCGGTGGATTCCAGTCCTCTCAACCGTTGCAGGAATATCAAGCCAGTAGATGCGATACCCGGCGAATTTACGTCTATGATCTCCCCCCGATGTTCAATTCCGAACTCGCGAACAAATGCAACCAAATAGACCCATGGCACAACAAATGCGACAAATTTTTGAATGACGGTTTCGGGCTGCCAGCCAAAGAACTCGACGGAATCGTACCAGAGAGTACTCTACCAGCGTGGTACTGGACCGATCATTTTTGGGGCGAGGTGGTGTACCATTATCGGATGTTGAATTACAAGTGCCGAACCTTAGATCCTGAATCCGCTACGGCGTTCTACATACCTTTCTATGCTGGGCTCGCGGTGGGGAAGTACTTGTGGGGCAATCATACTGGGAGAGAGCGGGATTGGCATGCCGAGATGTTGAGTAAGTGGCTTCAGGAACAGAAATGGTGGAAGAGGTCCAACGGTTCGGATCATTTCCTCATGCTTGGACGGATGACATGGGATTTCCGACGGTTGAGAGATGCTGATTCCCATTGGGGGTCAAGCTTCTTCAATATGCCGGTGATGCAGAACGTCATTCGCCTATTGGTCGAGCGAAACGTGTGGGACGACCGAGATATTGCTGTACCCTACCCCACCATATTCCACCCCAAGTCAGAATCGGATATCATCGAATGGCAGAGATTTGTCAGTAGCCGCAGCCGGAACTATCAGTTCACCTACGTCGGCGGAGCACGCAAGTCGTTCAAGAACGACTTCCGAGGGATTTTACAGAACCAGTGCCTCAACGAGACAACTGCTTGCCGCCACGTCGACTGCACTCGGGAAAATTGCCTAGATGGGACAACGTCCATCATGTCGGCTTTTCTAGACTCCGATTTCTGTCTCCAACCGAGGGGGGACACGTTCACGCGACGGTCAGTTTTCGATTGCATGTTGGCTGGTTCAATACCGGTTTTTTTCTGGAGACGGACGGCTTACTTGCAGTACAAGTGGTTTGTTCCGGACGAACCGGAGAGTTACTCAGTTTTTATACACCGTGACAATGTGCGTAACGGAACGCATATAAGGAG
This sequence comes from Vaccinium macrocarpon, assembly GCA_022606695.1. Lineage (NCBI taxonomy): Eukaryota > Viridiplantae > Streptophyta > Magnoliopsida > Ericales > Ericaceae > Vaccinium > Vaccinium macrocarpon. The sequence continues at coordinate 27,508,322 of CM040181.1, read as the reverse complement.
AGTGTTAGAAGGGTATGACAGAGAAGAAGTGGAAAGGATGAGAGAAAACGTGATAGAATTTATACCGAGATTTGTGTATGCAAAAGCGAGTCCGGGATTGATGAAAACAAGAGATGCTTTTGATATTGCTATTGATGGGGTACTGAGCAAAATACAAGGTTGACATGGAGAGGGGTTGGATTGGAATTGGAATGAACATGAATGATAAAATGTGTACGCATTTTCATTTGTATCATTTTGTTGTCTTTGTTTATTTAATACAGTACAATTCAGCACTTGCATGGTGGTGTGCCACGGTGAGACCAGCGGGGGCACGTACGGTGAGACCAGTGTAGGCACGTGACATGCCCACGCCATCATTTTTTTTTTGTATTAGTAGTTGATTCTTTAACCAAGCAATTATCTTTGCTTAAACAACTCTTCACTTACACAAACACTTAAGGATGTCTTGTTTACTCACTCAAAAATAGGATGAACATTATATATTTGATTTAGGATTCTGTAGGTGACGGTTCTTGCTGAGTCAAATATGATGAGTTTGAGAGGTATCGATAGTCAACAATAAGGACATAACAAGAAAGAGAATATATAGAGTGGTCTAGAGGAAGGATGAAGAACAAAACATGTGTGCACAAAAAGAACTAAGACAATGGATTGCTCTCAGTCTAATCTGTGATACCCTTGGTGACATAGGAGATGGGGGAAGAATCTCATTCAACGATTACCATTTTCTCTCTCTAGAATGGCATATACCTCTGTCAAGATTTCACCAACCTCTGTGCATTAAAAAGGAATGCCCCATATTTATAGGCATCATGGACCAATGATCAGGTGCCAGGCTGTTCCCCTATAATATGATAACACATGTCCTTTCCGTACAACTTGACCGTACGAGTGAGGTAATCACCGCGCAGCTGATCTGCGCGGTGACGAGTCATTCCCCCACGCAGCAATCCACTTATTCTTTATAGACACCAAGCCACTAAATCTCCCTTATTCCTGTAAGGGCAAGGTCGTGACCTAACCGATCATGCCTATACCGCAGCCAAGCCTCAGGGGGCCCCTTGGATCCTGCCTTCAGACTGCAGCAAATATAATTACCTGGGCTAAATTGGATTAGCTTCTTGCGTTCTCGCCCATGTTCTGGGTCGCGCTAGTCGTTTGGGCCATGGGCTTTTCTCCTGGTTGGATGGCCCATGGTTATCCAAGCACCGCCCTTATTGGGCTTGGGGTGTGCGCTGTGGAGGTGCCTTAAGCAAGAGGGTCCCGCTCCAGTGCCCCCCCTGCCGTGCAAAAACTCGTGCTTGCGTAAGTGATCCCCCCACGCGGATCCCTTCGGAGAGAGTGCCACGTGTCTCGCGGACATCGCACCACCTGGGTGACACTTGTCATGATCTCAACGGTGGGTCAACGTTGACTTTGGTCAACGAGGGGTCTTGTGCTGACCTCCCCTATAGTGGCCCCCCACATGCGTGTGGATCACGTGGGTGCATGACTTCAGTGGATTATCCGTTTTCTAACAACTTTTTGACTGACTGACGTGACCGTTCGGGGGTGTCTTTTCGGCTATCCAAGGTCATCATTATTGTTGACGGTTGTTTTTTCGACATAATGGTTGATCGTGACTGTTCAAGGCCCCCCTTCTCTCCTTATAAATATCTCATTCTCTTCCATTTCTCCACTTTTGCTTCTTTCTTTGATGACAACCCAAACCTCTCTGTCCCTTACCCTTTTTCTACAACTTCTTTCTCCCAAACTCAGGATGTTTGTTTCTACATAAAAAAAGGACTCATGGCGAGCAAGTTCAGGGGGGACACCCTACTGTTCAAGGTGGTCTAGTCCCTCCCTCAGACCAGTGGCGCAGGGCTCCTTACTTTCATGGCAAGAGTGACACATTATGGAAGAAGGTGAAGTCCTACAATCCAGTGGGCAGTGAACTGGATGACATCTAAGGCACTTTGCCCAGAGGCGTCGCTGGAGGATGGGGGTATCGTGCCACCCTCCTCTGTTCTTTGTCTTCGTCTTGAGAGGGGGACTTCTTTTCTCTTCACTCTAGTACTCTTCTCTCTATGCACCCCCTTGTGGGCTGAAGGGAGTGGGTGAACGATGTAATTGGGAATGCAACTCACAAGAAGGTTCTGGAGCATTCTCACATATTGGAGCCCATCAAGATTACCCAGGTTCTGACGTTGAACAGGAGGAATGAAAAATACTAACTTTTTGGTGTAAAGGTGGAGCACAGATACTCATACTTTCGTATTCCCGTGGGGGAAGTTTGGCCCTAGTCTTCAGGATACAAGTGCACTCCTACACCTCTCTTCTCGTGGCAAAAAGGAGTTTGAGCCCACTACATCCGACTATGTAGATCAGGAGTTGACAGCTAGGCTAAAGTTGGCTTACAAGGTCACGGGCCATAAGGGATCGCAGTGAGATAGGAGTGGTCATAGGAGGGCTATGACAAACCCAAAGAAGACTTCTTGGGGTTCATGGATAAGGTACTTTTTCAAGGATCTCCAGCTCGTGCTACCTGGGAGCACTGAACGCCAGGCCATTGATGGCCTAGAGTACAAAGGTGATTTGTATTTGCCTGCTTTTATCACCTTTTTTCTTTCATTCTTTCTATTCCCAAATTTTTTGATCGACGCACTGAGCGAGTTCATTTTTTATCTCATGGTGAGGATTGCGCGAGGGGACAGATTTTCATTGGGCCCTCTATTTCTTGGCCACTTATACTAGCAACTGGACCGCCCGTCTGCGGACTCTGAGCACTCTGTGGGCCGCTACGACATCATTTTTATGGTGCATACTCAATTTCTAACTGTCCTAGTGTATGAGCATTTTCCTGTCATTGCTCCAAAGCCCAAGAAGTTTCCCACACAGGTGTCCAAGTTCTGGATAGTAGGGGTCGTCCAGTCAGGGAGGATGATGGTCGCTAGAGGTACGTTCTTGAGGGTCCAATATGGCCTATTATCCTCCACTAGAACAACACAGCCACAATGAAGCTTTGGGAGGAGCATATGGATGATGAGTCCCATTTCTATCCACACCCCTATGCCCAGACCATGGATGGTATTTACAATTATAACTCGAGCACTCCAGGGGAGGTTGATTTTTCTAACGCTAGTCTTCCACAGCGTAACCGGCAGACAGTGGTTTACAGGTCGGACAGGGTGACGCGTCAGTTGGGGTATGATTTGGTGATACCCGCAGCCGAGGCTGAGCCTCTGGAGTTTCAAAATGCTTTCAATAAATTTCTTGTCTCTCATACGGATACACTTTTGGATGGGGTAGGGTGTTGGTGTTTTCCGAAGTCCATCCGTCCTTCGCTCGCCTCCACCAAGTTCCACTTACGTTGGCTCAAAAATCTGGATTCCTTTTTCGCCTTCGTGCAAGGCGGGGCTGTCAAAGCCACTCCACGGGTGGTGTTCAAGCCAAACTTCACTCTCCACTCTCCCTAGCCTCAATCCAAAGATTGGCGAGGCATACGAAGTCGCTGGGCTTTGAAGGGGGGTACTACTGCAGCTCCCTTAGAGGCTAGGATAGTGGCGCTGCTATTCGCCGTCTGTTTTACCTGGTCCTGTGTTAGGGCCCAGACATCTTCTATGGATGAGGAGGAGGCCGTGCGGCTACCTGTTCGTCATAGGTTACATAAGGTACGTGATATATTTTTGTTGGATCTATCCATTGCATTGATTGTGATATTGTCTTGTACTCACCATTTTTCTTTTTACTCTGTTTCAAGCGGTGACCGACGAGTGTGCCAAGGGATTGCCAGAGCGTGCAGCTTCCCCACAAATCGGCGGTTCGGACCAGGCCTCTGATACGGATGACATGCCTTTAAGGGCTCGTGCCACAGCGTTGACTCAGGATTAAGCCATAGCTCCCCCCATCTTGGCCCAACGATCCGCAGGGGATAGTGACAGCAATGGCAATCAACTCCCGATCAGCACCGTTCTTGGCCGGCTACGGGGAAGGGCTATGGCCGGTTGGCCGAAGTCTAGTCAATGTGCAGAGGTCGTCTGCGCCCCTTCCCCAACCCTCAGAATTTTATGAAGAGTCCACCTCGCACTCGCAGGGATCAGAGAGGCATACATTCTTGGAAATAATACGATTAGAGCAGTGAGTCAGCCCCAAATTGCTAAGGTATTTGGTCTGCGCGGTGCGAGTGGTTCCAGAGAAGAGGAAGTAAGAGAGATTCAAAAAGCGTTGCTAAAGGCTTTGGCAGGGGTTTTGAGCAAGAGTTTTTGCAACCCTACATTGATAATGAAGACGAGCACAACCCTTACGCCGCTACTGAAACAAGGCAGTCCCCTTCTCGCTCCCATGCACCAACTGAGTCTGTTCCTCATCGCGCATCATCTGTCAAGAAAGGTAATCATCCTGATTCCTCGAGCACCTTCTAGAACATAGGGGTGACATTCATGTGGGGTCGGGTTTTAGGTCGCGCACTACTCATAGTTTAGGAGAATTTGTGCCAACTTCGATTGATCAGATTATTCATGAATTGTTCAAAGACGACTTTACAGAATTAGAAGTTGCCAAGGATCCCTAGGGAAGGGTGCAGGAGATACAAGCCGCCCTCCACCAATTTGTCTCATAACAACAAAGGCCTTTGGCCAAGCAACAGGGAGAAACACAATAGGAGTGACTGGTCGCCATTGATGAGGGGGATGCGCCTGAGGGAGAGGATAAAAGCGAGGCGGAGTCTAGCACTCCGCATGATGGTCATTTTCTAGAGCACTCCGCATGATGGTCGTTTACCAGTGTGCCACACGAGTCCGAATATGAGTATAATGATTCTCGTATTCAGGAGCATGACCCTCCTGCCATGCCCGCATTAGTGGCGCAATTCCCATCATTTCGTGCCGCTGATACAAACTTGCCTATCCTGGAGGCTGTTCAACAGACTCATCCGGAGACCTTTGCCAACTTCTCGGCACAAAGCCCTTTAGGTGGTGGCATGCTGTTGGACAGCTTGGCCACAATCATTACTTCCCTGGATGCCATTCCTTTGAAGAAGTTTGGCGATGTTTCGTTGCAGGATGGCAGGGGGCACTTATGGACCTTCAGAATTTAGGAGGACTGGAGGTTTTTTGGATCATTGCCCATATGGAGCATATGCATAGCTCTCGCCAGGCCTTCAAGATTCCACTCCGGGTCAAAGCGAAGTAGATAGAGGTTAAGCGGGCCCAGGAGAGAGTGGACCTTACGTGCTCTGCCCTTGGTCAAAGGTAAACAAAGTTGAGAGAGAGGTAGGTCAAGCTGGAGGCCATTTTGCGTGAGAAGGTGGAGTTTGAAGCTGCAGGCAGAGAGATATTTGGGAAGAATGATCTTGTCTCCAAGGGCTTATTCCCTGATTCGCCGCAATGACTTTCTTTTCTTTTCTTTTCTTTTCTTTTTTTGTAATATGGGTGACTTGAATACAAAAGGAGTTTTGCCTCTAATACATTCCTTGATTGTTTTCCATACGTGTGCTTTTATGGTTAATTTCTCTAAATAATACGTTCACTACAACTTGTGATTGCACGAAATGGAATTTTTTTCTCATAAATAATCAAGCATTTCATTATCTTTCCAAAATAGCAAAAAGATATTACAAAACAAATAAGGTAGTTTCTTGAGGGCTTAAACAAAAACATTCAAGGGTAATATTTCTTCATGAATTTGATATTGATTGGTCCTATTAGGAATCCATCCGAGACTTTGGACAGCCTGTAATGACAAGTCGTCCCCGTATTGATGACCTCCCATCGCGGAGTGAATTTGGGGAGCTTGACATTCCTCATCACGTCTGTGGTTGACTTCCCGACCAGATCTCCGACCTTGAATTCTCGTGGAACAACACTCTTGTTATAGAATTTTGATATCGAATCCTAACACTTAGCCTGATGTTCCGCGGCGAGTTCTCTCCTTTCCTCTAGAGCTTCCAAATTTGCACGCCGCTCCGTGGTTGTGACTTCTTTTGACAAAGCCAGCCGCATGGAGGGTATGCTTAGCTCGACAAGGAGTACAGAGCGCCGTAGATCAAGTTGCCGGGACTGGTTTGGGTTGCTTTTCTCTTAGCTGTGCTGTATGCCCAGGCGTCGTGATCAAGTGCTCTGACCACATTTTTCCCTTCTTGTCCATTAGCTTGCTTAAGATCTACATCAAAGACTTGTTCATGGCTTCAGCTTGGCCATTCCCCTAAGGGTAATATGGTGTTAAAGTCAGGTGTTCCACGGAATAGGATTGGAGTAGCTCGCCGACATCTTTGTTAATAAATGGGGTCCCATTGTTTGACAAGATCACCTTGGGTATCCCAAACTTGAATATTAGGGCTGCACCAAAAAACCGGTGAACTGTGAATTCGGTCCGGACCGAACCAACCCGTGCGTTTTCCATTTTAATCGTGGATTAATGGTCCAAACACAGATTGAAAAAATAGTAAACCGTGACTCGCGGTCTAGACACGGATTTTGATTTTGAAACCGTGGATTATACAATTTTTGCGAAAATTGCTTGGATCAAGCTGTGGATTAAGCTTCTAGTCTGGACTCCGGACTTCCAGACCCCCATGATCCAAAAAAAAATTTGACGATCCAAGCCGTCCAATGTGTTCAGAAGGTGTTCACACGAAAAAAATTTGACGATCCAAGCAGTTTTCGCAAAAAATATATATATACAATTTTTGCGAAAACTGCTTGGATCAAGCCCTTCCTGGTTTTTTTTTGAAGATTTCTTGCGTGGACTTTTGACAACACCTAAAAACATTGGACGGCTCCGATTTTCCAAAAATAATTTGCAACACAAAAAAAATCATTTTTTCCTTATTTACGGGAGGTGTGGACTAGAAAATCCATGTATATATATATATATACATACACACACATAATTTTACACAAACTTCTACTACACAGACTAGGGGGTAAACTATGATCTCTTTCAAAACTTGGATGCATATTTTTATTGATGACCCATCAATGTGAGATTCCAACGAAGACATCTTCTCTAATTAGCTATGCGATCTCTTTACTTCGATTTCCTATTGTTTCAAGTTGATGTGTTAGTTTCAAAATAGGAATTAGCTGTTACAAATTTCTGTGTTTGTGAACTTGTGATGTCCTTAGTATTTATAGAATTTGAATAATGTACTTTGGGATGCTTCTTGATTTATTTTTATGCCAGATTACGACTACTGTAAATATTAATGTCTTATATAACACGTAATCCGTTGATAAAACCGCCGGAACCAATCCGTGACTCGCGGATTGGATTGGAACCGAACCGTGAGACTTTTGGTCCAGACACGAATTGTATTTTCTAAAAACTGTGACTCGCAGATTAGGATTGGATTCATGCCAATCAGATCTGATCCGGACCGCGTACACCCCTACTAAATATGATGTTTTCTTTTGATGAATTGGGCAACTGTCGTGCCAATCGCTTTCCTCAGTGGCACTGCCTCCACCCACTTCGTAGTTACTTCTGTGGCTACTAGAATCCACTAGTGCTTGCGTGAGTGTGGTGAGATGGGTCCAACAAGGTCCATTGCCCAAGTGTGAAAGGGGTACGACACGCAGATTGCATGAAGTTCCACTGCTGAAGCGTGGACTAGATTTCCAAACTTTTGGCATGCATGACACCGAAGTATGTGCGCCTTTGCGTCAGACTCCATCCGCGGCCAATAATATCATAAATGGATAATAAGCTCATATAGTTTCCGCCCGCCCTGATTGTCACGCCCTCAATTTTAATAAACCAAAATACAAATAAAAATCCACGTAGGATCGATTAAAGTCAAACAATTTTCCATAGAAAGTCAGAGTCGAAGTACAATGAGTTTCTAGTCAAGGGTACCCGTACCCATACAAAATAACAAAGGTTTTGACGTTAGTACATAAGTTGAAATACTCAAAAAGCTTGGTGAAATTAAAGTTACAAAATTATCTTACAAAAATGTACTTAGCATGAAAATGAGAAAATAACTTCATGATCTTAAATTCCTCATGGCATGCATCACACTCCACGCATCCGTTATCATGCTCCATGCTGTGTACCTGGGAAAGATAGGGTGAGCTCACTAGCTCGTAGGAAACATTTCTACCAACACTAAGGGTATAGAGAATGAAAGATGCACATGAAGGTATGACACACATAAATGAGTAGGCCTAGATGGACCAAGGTAAACCAACTCAATGACAAAATGTCTAAGAGATGCCCCACAGATCCGATGAAACTAGAATAACCCAAGTATCATTTACATTTATCAAATACATCTTTTTCCTTTCAATCATTCACTTGTTTTGTGTCTGACACTCACACAACATTCTTCATATGATTTGCACGATATCCATATCAATCTCATTCATTTCCAAACATTTGATCATTTTCCGGGCATGCCATATAGGCCCCGTGTCACTCCGGGCATACCCTTTCGGGCCCCGTGTCACTCCGGGCATACACTTTCGGGCCCCGTGTCACTTATTTCACATTTACATTACCATTTATCAACTAATAAGTTCAACTTAGTGCCCAAAACCAATTCACATATCACAATACCCATTCACGAGTGTCCAAAACGTTCACACAATCATCTTTGTTCAAAAACTCAAAATATGTCGGTGATAGTCAAATTAACAAGTGTCCAATGTGCGTGAGAAACCAAGACAACCAAGACAAAGCATAAAATGCACCATGATAGGTTACTGAAGCTTAGAGGTCAATTCGAGAAGTTTTGAAATGGCCAATGAGGGCCCGGAGCGATGGAACATGCAAATGGAGTTATAAACCTCGAGAAAAATACGACACGCTGATAGTAAAAAGGACATTTCTCTCAAAATACAAAGGATATGAATATGAAACCAATTGGGTTTGAAAGTAGACTCGTAGAGCTTTCCAACGGTTCAAGAATCACCTCAATCGGAGTTCGGACGAAGCCGGGCGTGCCATGAAGTTGGAAAAAATCTGTCTGGACAAGGGAAACTGGATCGGTCCACTCAAGGAGAGTGGATCGATCCACTCTAGGGAAAACAGCGAGCAGACCATTCTGGATCGATCCAAGCAAGGAGTGGATCGATCCACTCTAGTGAAATTCAAGAACAAACCATTCCGGATCGATCCACTGTTGAGAGTGGATCGATCCACTACGCACTCAAGAGTGGAAGGGTTTTGGATCGATCCACTGTTAAGAGTGGATCGATCCACCTGGGCTCGGGTGGAAAATCACAACATTGCTCAAATGGATGGGGGCTTCATTCCAAGTCCAATTTGGGGTTCCAAAACACAACTAATCAAGGGAGAAGAACATATCAACAATCAATTTATGGGTTGATCAACTAAACATACAAAACCCAAACTCAATAAAAAAACTAAGCTCACTTCCATGGTGAAAACAAGTGTAAAATGAAGATTTTAGGAGCAATAACAAGAGTAGTGCATTAATTCATTCAACATACACTTAGAGAAGGTAGAAATTGTTCCCTACCTCAATATTTAGAAGCTTGAAACCCACCAATGAGCAAAACCCCAACTCTTCCTCTAAACTCCAAGTGAAATTCTTCAAACACCGGGATGAAATATATACATCAACGCGTAGATCACGAAATTTGGAGAAGATTTTGTGAAGGGACTAAGTATGGAGCTCGAATTTTGGTTAGATTTGTGAAGAGAGAAATGGGAGAAGCCATGGGGGAGAAAGAGGGAGAGAGACGCTGCATTTTTGGGGAGGAAGAGAGAGAGAGAGAGATGTGTGTATATGAAAAAAAAACAGCCACATATGGTTGTATATACAACCCATTACATGCACTACACCCCCCAAAGTTTCAAATGCATTTTAAATACGCCCCCAAGCTTAAACTACGATCAAATTGACCCACTTTTAATCAAATTTGAATCCTCACAATTTTCTCAACCTTTTTATTTTATTATTATTATTATTTTTTTTTTTAATAACTAAATTAATTAAAATCCACGGGTCTCTACACTGATGTTCTAGCTCATGAGCTTTGTACAACACTTCCTCAACTTCTTCATTGGACAAACACCATAAAGGGATGTTGTCCAAGGCTCTACCGTATAGACTTCCATTTTTATTTATGAAGAATCGATTAGTGGACAACTTAACTTGCCTTCTGTATTCTCTTTCCATAGACAGTGCTCCCACTTGTAGGAAGTTGATATATTTCTGCCTCCAGTCTTACTCCACTGAGAAATAGCATTCCTGCACTTCGATGGCTAGGGTACATCTCTTGCAGTTCGTTAATATGTCCGCGGCATTTGCTTTCATGCTAGGCCAATAGTAGCCTTTTCTCTGAACCCTTCGGTAAAGAGATATGTCATTTTCTCCACAAGTTGCATCATGGATTTGACACAACTTGGTCTTGGCCTCTTGTAGCCCAATGCACCATGCGAGCCACCCCTGTGGGCCGTGGAAGTGTACTTTCTTCCCAATTGTGGTAAATTGTGCCAATTCTGACAAGGGGACATCGTCTTGCCCGGTAGCTAACTGTTTCATCAACTTTTCTTGGTATTCCTCAACGACCTGCTCCTTGTTCATCTCATCGGCGATTGATGGCTCTATCTTCTTAACGATTTCTATGGCTATTTTTTCTTCACTGAACTCAACTTTCGCCCCTAGTGTGGCAAGCGCATCAGGGAACCTATTATCTAATCTGGGTTTGTGAATGATTTCCACTTTATCAAAACATTGCATCAGCCTCTGCACCGTGGTCCTGTATGGAGCAAGAATGGATTCTTTAAGTGTGTAGATGCCCTTTGTTTGTAGAATTACCAGCTTTGAATCCCCTACAATTTTGAGGATCTTTATCTCTTTTGCGATGGCTATTAGAAGCCCCAGGATCAAGGCCTTGTATTCTGCTTCATTGTTTGAACACTGAAAAGACAACTTGTATGCGAGGTATTCGTGCTGGCTGTTTGTGCTATGAGGACTATTTCAGCACCTCTTGTGCCACCTCTTGTGGCCCCATCAAAGCTTAGCATCCAAGTGACTGAAGCGGCCGCTAATGCTTTGAAACTATCCCCTGGTAACTCTTCCTAGATTGGTTCGCATTGGCCACTAGGGAATTGTGCGAGTAAATCAACAAGTTCTTGACATTTGATCACCTTAGGAGTGACACATAATATTGTGAATTCAGCCAGAGCTAAGAGCCATCGGGCCACTCTCCCCATGAGGGCTAGCCGTGATAGTAGATAGTGTACCAGATCTCTCTTCGTGACAAGTTTGATTTTGAAAAATAAGAAGTAGTGACGTAATTTTTGCGCGATGAAAACCAACACCAGGCAACGCTGCTCTACTGGCGTTTAACATTCTTTTGCTTCCTGCATTTTCCTACTAATGTAGTATATTGGTCTTTCCGCGCCATCAATTTCTTGCACAAGCAAGGCCCCAAAGGATCTTAGGGTGGACGTCAGGTATAGGCCCCAAAGGAGCTTGGGGTGGACGTCAGGTTTAACATAGTTTTTTATTCTTTCAAATGCATACTGGTGCTCCGCGCACCATTCAAATTTTGCTTTTCCCTTCAATAGATCGCTAAAGGGCGCCCATATTTCTTTAGTGTCCTCCGGGAGTGCGAAGGCAGCATTTTAGTAATGGACTTTATCTTTGCATCGTCCGCCTCTATCCTGTGCTTGTGGACCAGGAATCCTAGAAATTTCCCTGACGTGATGCCGAAGGCACACTTTAACGAGTTCATTATCATGTTGAATTTCATGCACCTTATAAATACTGTTTCCAAGTGATCCTGGTGGTCGAACTTCTCCTTTGACTTGAGAACAAGGTCATCAACATAGTCTTCCACAACGTGATGTAGCATATCATGAAAGATCCCCACCATCGCGCGCTAGTATGTCACGCTAGCATTTTTTAGGCCGAAGGGCATAATGGTGTCCATGGAAATTGCCTAACAGTGTTCTGAAAGCCATCTTTTCCACGTCATCTGCCCCCATTTTAATTTGATTATAGCCACTAAAATTGTCCATGAAGGAGAACATCTGGTGTCCTAACGTGGAGTCAACCAGTGTATCGATATGTGGCAAAGGAAACTCATCCTTTGGACATGCTTTGTTGAGGTCGCAAAAAATGACACACACACGTAGCTGACCGTTCTTCTTCTTCATAGGTACGATGTTCGCCAACCACAGCAGATATTGTATAGGCTAGATAAATCCAGCTCTCCTTGATTTCTCAACTTCTTCCTTGATCCTCTCTTCCAACTCGGGTTGGTACTTGCGCACACCTTGTTTGACCTGCTTAGAAGTTGGGAAGACATTTAGGTGGTGTGCCACCAATTCGGTGTCTAGCCCTGGCATTTCCTCATAGGGTCAGGTGAATACATCATTGTATTGTTGCAATAGTTGAATGAGCCACTTTATCATGCCACTTTCAAATGCCGCACTGATGAAGACAGGCATCGGAATACCCTTTCCTTCCCTAAGGTTGACTTCCGCCAGCGTCTTGGGCTTCAACTTAAGGTCATCTTGCATTCATTCTAGGACTGGCTCGGGTTTAACCACCTCATCTTCTTCTACTCCCGTTGGCTCAAGTCACCACGAGTCAAACGCCTCCTTAGAGACATTTGGCCCTCTGCCTCGTCACAAGCAATACACTTTCTTTCCTCCTTCTTTGACCATGGTGATCTTCCTTGGCCCTGAAGCGCTTTCTGTGAATGGTTCCCGCTTGCTCGCGAAGACCTCCTCTTCGTCTTTAATGTTTTCCCACTTGGGTAATGTGACTCCTAACAGCTTTGCAACCGTCGCGCTTAGCGTTTCCTCCATCTCGATGAAGTATACTGAATCAGACATGTGAGCTTCGTTTACCTCCAATGGCCTTTCAAACGCTACAATAGTGATTTTCTTTCTGGCCTAAATTGCCTTCAGGCACTGATGATAGCTGGATAGGATGACCGTGAAGTGATGCATCCAACTACGGCCCAATATTATGTGATAGTTCATTTGCGCGTCAATGATGTGGAATTTAATAGCAGGGCGGATAGGTCCGACTGTGAGATCAACAATGACATATCCCAGGGATTCCTTATTGTCTTCTTGGAACCCAGTGATTCCTATCAGTGACTTCACTATCTAGTCCTCTGGGATTCCTGCCTTTTTATAGGGTGGACAATGGCATGATGTTGATGTATGCTCCTCCATCCATTAAAGCTCGCTTTAGTTCCATGCCATTGACTTCTGCCATGACATATAGGGGCTTGTTGTGTAAGGGTGCAAAACTCATAAAATAAGATCACATTCAACTCGTCCTTGATCGTTTTAGGGAGGGATCCTCCCTACGCGGTGCATGCTTTGTGGCCCTCTTACTCGATGGCCAAAATAGCCTTTGTCATCAGGAACCTTGCATTCGGCGTGAACTCCATTCCATCATATAATCATCCTCCTCTGTTTCCCGTACGAATTCAAAATATTTAGCCATGTTAGCTGTCCCATGCTCAGGATAAGGATTCGTGCGAACATCCTGAGCCTTGGTGGTGATTCTCAACTCATTGTTATCCAACTTCTTTTTGAAAATCCTTCTCAAGGTCCAACATTCACTAGTGGGATTCTTGGTGTGTCGGTGGAACATGCAATAGTTAGGACTTTCTGTATCTACGCAAGGGCGCAACCTCGATATTTGGTAGTGTGAGATCGCCATTTGCGATTCATTCTTTTACCAATGCCTTTACCTCCTCAATACTGCAGGGGTATTCTGGAGCCCCTGTGCCCTCCTTGTACACCTTTTGCTTCTTCTAATCGTTGCGCTTGTTACTGCAACCATTCCATCCACCATCTCCGTTGCTATTTCCACTGTTGCCTCTTCCGCTTGCGACTTGCGTGAAGAAGGAGCGGAAGTTGCAGTTGCGGCAAATGAGTGAGACTTTCTAGGCTTCCAGTAGTCACGCACGAGTGTTTTTACAGTATGGTGCAGCTTGTATGCTGCCTCCAATAAAGCCGCAAATGTTTGGATCTTCACATTAACCAAGAATGGTTGGTACTCGCGTAGGAGTCCGGTTGTGCAAATTTCTACTGGATACTCTTCCTCTATTGGCTTGAGGCAATCGACCACGCGGTCTTGGAACCTTTTGATGCAGTCAATGATATCTTCACTAGGCACTTGAGTTTCTTTCATCAAGGATAGATTTGTTATCTTTTAGCGTGTTTGAAAGAACTTTGCATTGAAACAGATGACCATGTCTTCCATGTCATTACAGAGTATGGGGTGAGGTTCACGTACCACGTGTAAGCCCTGTTAGTGAGGGATTTGGAGAATTCCCTTAACTTGAGATTAGTATCGCCAAAAAAGGCTCTTAGGGTTTCAATGTATCGCACCATGTGCTCTTGTGCGTTACTCTCTTTGCCATCAAATTTGGTTCACTTTCGCGGGGTGTAGCCCTCTGGATATAGCATCTAGAGGATGGCCATGGGGTAAAGTGGTTGAATATCTGGGCTTAGGAGGGAGGGGAATGTTGTTTTTGTCTTTTCTCTTTGTAACAAATCCTAAACTTCTGCCAGGGTCACTGTTGTGGCCCTGCATTCTTTCCGAGTGCCGCCCTTCGGTGAATAGAGCCAGTTCCTACGGTTTGAAGGTCAGGATTCTCTAGTAAGGTAGGATGTACAGGAATTGATGGCTGAATAGGAGCCTTAGCACTAGAGCCACTAGTTAGGGGTCCCTGTAAGAACCCGTGTTTTTATTTATATTTCTAAAAATAAAGTTGGGGAAAATGTGAGGAAATGTTTAAAATGTTTAAGTGTTGCGTGGATTTGTATTTAGAATTATTTGGGACCCATTTGCATTACACCAGCCAATTTTGGACTTGGAGTGCAATTAGTTGATATGTGTTTATATGTGTGGTGTGTGAAAGACAGGATTTCACTCCCTTTCTCTCCCTTTCCCCACCCTGTCACTCTCTTTCTCCATCTCCTTTTCCATTTTAATCTCCTCACACCCCCAAATCTCACTCAATCCCCAAAGTTCCTTCACAACCACTTCACAAAATCACCTCCTCTACACGTTAGGAAGCTCGAGTGGGGCTCAGTTCATTCCAGGAAGTGGGTTTTTGCTTGGAGCTTAGTGTGAAGACTAGGTTTTAAATTTGAGTTGGGTTTCAAGCTTCCACACTTGAGGTAGGGAAATTTCTAACCCTTCTCAGTGTAAATGTGGTGTATATGTGTGTGTAGCCTTTTAATTGCTAAGTTTTCCTTTGGCTTGTTGATTTCTTTGAGCAAAACCCATTTTCTAGTCAAGCTTGTGTTAGAACTCATCATCTCCTATTGATTTGGTAGATAACTCAACACATTGTTACTTGATTTCTTGGTAATGTTTGAGAATTGTGTGAAGTTCACTTTGCACCCTTTTTTAGTCCATTGCTTGAATTTTGGGGAAATAGCAAATCATGTAAATTGGTGGTATGTTGTGTTACTTTGTTGTTTGAACCTCTTTTTCTTCTTAATATGTCCATTTGGAACCAAGAAATGCCCAAAGAGAAGCTCCATTGATCACCCCTTGAGTTGTAAAATTTTGGATCTGGTGTTGTCCTATCGATAGGACTCCATCCCCTACTGATAGGAGTCTTTCTCTTTTCGTTCTAGCCAATCTGATGGCTACCCTATTGATAGGACTTGATCTCCTATAGATAGGAGCCTTTGATGCCCTATCAATAGGACTTTACCTTCTATCAATAGGACTCTCTGATGGTTCAATAGTGGCCAATTGGATATCTCTCCTATCAATATGACCTAACCTCCTGCCAATAGGACCTAACCTCTTATCAATAGGACACCTGTATTTTTTGAAAAATTTCATGAATCATGATCTGTTGTTTGTGGCTCATTTGTGTAAGTTGTTAGTGAATTGTTAGGGTCCGGAAGGGTCACTTTAACATCTTTGATACTCGGGTCAAAATCTCCTTTATGGACACGTTTGGGTAACACAAAACATGAGTTTTGCATGAAATTAACACCTGAGAGTAAGGTGATGAGACATATGGACACCGTAACGATATTATTGAGCATGAAATAAAGTATGAATGTGGTAATGATGACATGGGACTCGAAAGGGTATGCCTGGAGTGACACGGGACCCTAAAGGGGTATGCCCGGAGTGACATGGGGCCTTTATGGCATGCCTGGAGTGACACGGGGCCTATATGACATGCCCGGAGAATAATCAAATGTTTGAAATGAATAAGATGAATGTGGTTAACGTGTGGGAGATATGTGGTGCATCAGGTACGAGTTGGGTATAAGAGGCAAGAGTAACTGAAATCTAATTGATTATGTGTCTTTTTCAAGCTCTTAAACCATTCAAACTCTTTCTTAACTTTTGTTACATGACTTTTGCTTTCTTGTTTATCATCCATATGCATTTCATTTCACTTAGGTTTGTTAGACATTTCTCTACTGGGCTAGTGAGCTCAACCTTACTGGAGTGGGTAAAAACATGATTACCCTATTGAAGGGCATAGCATGTGCTCTGATCGATTACCATGAAAGGGCGAGTAGCTCGGTCCACATAAGGAGTCCATAATCCTTGTGCCGAGCTGGTTTAGCCACAAATAAGGCTAGAATAGTAAGAATGAACTAACAAATAGGGATGCACTAGCTTAGCGCAAGGCATAAAGCAGTGCCCGTGACATGGGTGGGCTAGGTAAACTACTTATATAGCTTAAAACAACATTTTAGAATACATAATTCAGCTCGGCATGATAAGTTGAGTTATGTACGGGTTATTCCGAGCTACGTGGAAGCACGACACCGCCACAAGTAGGGTGGTGAGACATTCTAGAATACTCTATGGTGGCTCCATATGGGATAAGGAGCAATCTCGTAGAGTATGGGATGAGTATGAGCATTTCTAATGTGATAAGGAAACGCTTCATACAGGAAAGAGTCCTATGTGGAAAGGACTGCTACTAAACGAGATCTAGCAGTATTTGGAAGCATGAACCTAATAGGAAAATCCTAGTGAGACAAGGATTCCTAAAGAGAATAGGAAATAAGGGGCCCAAGATGCCTAAATTGAGCAAACCATCTACACCTATAAATACAAGATTATACCCATAGAGAAAGGTACGCTGTAACACCTAGTTATATGCATTGTGTTCTTTTCTTTATTATTAACCTAGTACTAACTTAAGCATTAGAGGGTCTTTTCCAACAAGAGGCAAAGGTGCTCTAACCCTTGACTGTCTTGAAGATTCAGGGTTTCAGCAAGAAGTCACGTGAACAAGACCATACATGGATTTTATCCTCGTACAATTGACGTCATTTCTGGGAAACGCTTACGAAAAGCTCTCTTCTTTTCAACAAAGATCAACAATGGTGATTTAAGAACCTGTCTTATGCACTCCACAAAGAGAGGACGTGGAAGACAATGGTGGAACCACCCTTGTATACACTACGAGAAAGAGTCCAAAGGTGGACAAGACCCCTGCAACTCTGAGAGCACCGCAGAAGAAGGCTGCTGCTGGAAGATTCATTATAGGGCACATCCCTGAGATTCCAAAGTTTAGGGATACATGCCTGATGAACCATGACTCCCCAAGATCAGGCGAGCGACAAAGATGCTCAAAGACACCACCAAGAGGTGGGGAAGCCTCCATCCAACGTGAGTAGAGGAGAAGCCCCCAAGGAGGGAGGTTCATAGCCAAACAAGGGATTGAGAGAAAGAGGATTGCCTCGACAGAAAAGAACAGGAGGCAGAATAACTAGCCCGTGAAGTCACTCGACGGGAATGAGAGATTCAGGACCTGAAGAAATGACTCCAAGAGAAGGAGAAAGATTTCCGTTCATGGACGAGATTCGTGCAGTACGAGAAAGAAAGAATGGTTCATCATCATGACAGTGTCTCCACCAACAGAGTGGCCTCCCCATGAAAGAGGAGAGAGAGAGAAGCTTTTCTGTTGAAAAAAAGAAAAGAAGAAAACATGCTATGGATAGATACGAAAGATCTGGTTCCAATGAGCACACCCCCGAGCAGTACATAAGAAGAAGGGAAACTGGTCGAGCTAAAGGAAATCCCAAAACTGCATGAGAGGCAGCTGAGGAAGCCTTAGGCCAAATCTCTAAGTCACCCCTGGCCCACTGGATTCCAACAGAGAAAACCCTGAGCAGGGTAAAGCATTCAACGTTCATCCCATATGAAACTAGCACGGATCCTGTGGCCCACATTCAACATTATCAACAAGCCATGTTCATGCACGAGCGAGACGATGTCTTGCTGTGTAAGATGTTCCCATCCAGCTTGGGAAAAGTGGCCCTAAGTTGGTAAAACAAACTCCCAGAGGGGTCAATCCTGTGTTGAGCACAACTTGCCGAGAAGTTAACTTCTCGGCTCCTAACAAGCTGAGCAGCCCCAAAGACTTTTGATGCCTTAAACTCTATGAGGTAGAAGGATGATGAGACTCTGCGGCAGTACTCCAAACGTTACTGGGAGACTTTCAACGAGATTGAAAACTGCATGGAAGAATATGCTTTGGCAACATTCAAGACGAGCTTGCCTATGCGTAGTAAGCTACAAGATCGCTACCATGGACCCCAAGAAAAACTATAGCCAAACTTATGGAAAAAATCCAGGAGCAAGCATGGGTGGAGGATAATATCCAACTGGAGGAAAGATCATAGCCAGACAACCACAATTACCAGAAAGGAAAATGGCAGAATCCAAGGTGTATAAGAAGGAGTACACGCCAGGAAAAAGGGACTTCATAGAGCAAAGGAAGGACATGGCTGATCCAGATCCCAAGTCTTACTTTAGTTTCATGGCGACCTTCAATATACCAATCTACAAGATGCTATACAAGATAAGGAACGAGCCATGGTTCAAATGGCCCCTAAAGATGACAGGAAACCCAGAGAGGATAAGGGCCACAAACTAGCATTGCAGCTACCATAAAGATTGGGGTCACATGACTGAAGATTGTGTGGAATACAAGAAGTTCCTGGACGAAAAGTGGCGGAGGGCCATCTGAAGGAATTTTTGGTTAGTAACTAAAAGGATGCTGAGCTAATAGAAGAGATGGACAAAGAGAAAGGTCCAAAGGAAACAATCTATATGATACATGGATTAGTTACCCCATGCACAAGCAACGAGAAACGACATATTCAAAGGATCAATGAGTAGGTAAAGCAGGTCATGAAGCTCGACACGGACAGGCCGAGGACTGAGGGAGTAATGGAGACTCCCATTACCTTCACTGATGATGGTCTAGATTGGGTAATGGTACCTCATAATGATGCTTTGGTAATTACCCTACGAATAGGGGAGTATGACGTGGAAAAAATTGTTGTGGATCAGGGAGCTAGCACTAAGATTATGTATTACCATACTTTCACAAAAATGGAGCTCCTATCGAGCTCATTACAGAAGTGTTTAGTCCCTCTAGTGGGCTTCAACGCACAGACAGTATGGTCTATAGGAAAGGTCACGTTGCCTGTCAGGGCAGGATCAGTCGTTCTGAAAATCGATTTGTTAGTGGTGGACATGTCGTCCTCCTATAACATGATGATAGGGAGAACTTGGATGCACAAGATGAAAGCCATCCCTTCTACCTACCATCAGAAAATCAAGTATCTGGGTGCGGACGGTATTGAATGCATCGGAGGTAACCAAAAAATGGCTAATCAATATTTCAACATGGTGATGAAAAGATCCCCGAGGGCAGAACTTGTTCAGATGGTTGAGATACTAGACCAACCTACTTTGGAAGACGTAGGGGGTGATCCTACCATGAAGATGGTGGAAGGATTAAAGAAAACACAGATCAAGGAGGATGATGTCAAACGGTATTTATTGGTCGGCGAAACACTAGTTGAATAGGAAGAAAGAGATTTGGTTGCTTTTTCAAAGGACCAAATTGACGTTTTTGCTTGGACTCCCCAGAAGATGCCTGGGATAGACTCTAAAGTGATTTGCCACCATTTAAACGTAGATCCTCAGCACAAACCTATTGTGTAAAAGGCGAGAAGGTTGGCACAATAGCATGCAGACGCTATGATTCAATAGGTAGATCGCCTGCTCGAAGTGGATGCCATATGAGAAGTGAGCTATCCGGACTAGCTGTCTAGCACTATTGTTGTCAAAAAGAAAAACGGGAAGTGGAGAGTCTGTGTGGATTTTACTAGCCTCAACAAAGCATGCCCCAAGGACAGCTTTCCCTTTCCCAAGATTGATCAACTAGTAGATGCCACATCGGGCTTTAAAAGGATGAGCTTCCTTGACGCATATCGAGGATATCATCAAATAGCTATGTATGAGCTAGACCAAGAGAAAATGTCCTTTATCTCACTAAGAGGACTCTACTACTACAAGGTCATGCCGTATGGGCTAAGAAATACTGGGGCAACTTACTAGAGGCTGGTCACTAAGATGTTTAAGGATTAGCTCAGCAAGTCCATGGAAGTCTATATAGACGATATGGTGGTAAAAAGCAAGGTGAAGGCTGATCATTTCGTCGACCTGAATTAGACTTTCAACATACTAAAGAAATACAAGTTAAAGCTGGATGCCTCAAAATACGCCTTTGAGGTCAGCTTAGCAAAGTTCCTAGGGCACTTGGTGATAGAAAGGGGGATTAAGGCCAACCCAAATCAAATTACCGCACTTCAAAATCTCCAAAGCCCTAAGACCACAAAAGAGGTTCAAAGGCTAACAGGAATGACAATAGCTCTTAACCGTTTTACCAGTAAGTCCTCAGACCATTACAGGCCATTCTTTCAACTTCTGAAGAAGAGAGAAGGGTATGAGTGGGGAGTCGAGCAGGAACAGGTTTTCCAGGAAAACTTACTTGTCCTCACCACCCTTACTCTTTACTCCAGAAGCTAGGGAGCGGTTGTTATTGTACTTGGCGGTATCCAAACATGGGGCCAGCTCTATTCTCCTACGAATAAAGGGGATAGAGCAAGCCCTAATCTATTTTGTGAGCAAAACCTTGTTAAATGCAGAAACACGATACTTACCCTTGGAGAAACTGGTGTATGCTCTTGTCATAACTTCAAGAAAGTTATCGCACTACTTTTTACAGCATCCCATCACATTATTCATGGAATATCTGTTAAAGGCCTTGCTACGAAAAGCAGATTTCTCTGGGAGGATCTCAAAGTGGTCAATAGAGTTGAGCCAATTTGACCTTAATTATCAGCCTAGGACGGCAATCAAAGGGCAAATTCTGGCTGTTATTATAGCTGAATTCACTCAAACAGTAGCTCCACCATCACCAATTCTCCACGAGAAGGAGCAAAGCATTGTTCCTAAGCTGCCAACGAAAAAGGCTGAACTAGATCCAAAAGAGTGGAAGTTGTACGTTGACGGATCAGCTTGCAACAAAGGGTCAGGAGCTGGAGTGGTGTTGTTCTCTCTAGAAGGGTTAGTTTTGGAGCAAGCATTAAGGCTGGGGTTTAGTGCCACTAATAACGTGGCAGAGTATGAAGCCTTGCTTAGTGGACTTAGGAGTTCCATGGAACTCAAGGTAAGTAAGTTAAGGATATTTTGTGACTCGCAATTAGTTGTTAATTAGCTTTTAGGAGAATATACCACAAAAAGCGAAAAGATGATTGTGTATTCAGAGGCAACCAAGGATTTGCTTGACAAGTTTGATAGGGTCCACATCCAACAAATCAGCTTGGGCCAGAATGCGCATGCAGACTCACAGGCTTGTTTGGGCTCAACAGTAAGAATTGAATACCGTTGCACGGTGACTATGGATTACTTGAGTAAACAAGGCATTGGTCGAGCAATAGAGATGGTTATGGAGACCGAACTAGGGCCGAACTGGGAAGGCCCATACAAGATTGTTGGGATTGCTGGCATTGGAGCCTATCGTTTGGCCGATCTGAATGGGGACCCAGTACCGCGGCCATGGAACATCCAGAACCTATGAAGATTTTACCAGTAGTTTGTTTATGTGATTGCGAATATAATAATATCTTCTTCTTCTTTTTTGCGAATACGGATAAATTCACCTCTATTTTTAGTACCTAGTCGGGATTATGAATAAAATCACCGAAATCAGTTATTCTGATTTTTATCTTTATTGATATTTCCAGTATTAATGAAATTTTATTATGGTTTTGAATTAATAAGAACCAAAATTTGTCTCAAATTTAGATTCCTATTGGGGAGTAGAAAGTGTGTATATTCCAATCATATCAATAAATCCAAGAACAAAGACACTTGAAATCTCTAAGTACAAAAAGACTTAGATTTGCAATGAAAATTGCAAAAAATTCTAAGTATGAATACACTTAGATTTGCAACGAAACTTGCAAAAAATTTCTAAGTATCAATATGTTACCCAAAAGGCAACCTAGCGGGGGGAATAACAACAATGCTTAAATAAAAAATGTTCGGTAAATGAGAAAAATTAAGAGTTAAAGCAAATAAATAATTAATTTTCACAACAGAAAAATAAATGAGATAAGGGAAAGAGATATCACATAGAGATGTATAGTGGTTCGATCATTCCGAGCTTTGTCAATTGCTCAGCCTAGTCTACTGGCCTAAAGAGTTGTTGTTTTACTAATCAAAGACCCAGCTTTTGGTGCTGATTAAACCTTACAACCGCAATACTAACTTTCCTAAGGAGTTAGCCGAACCGCTAGAGCTTATCTCCCAAACTCTAAAAACACTCACAAAAAAAAACACAGTTCTGTAGTAGCTCACTGAGAATTATTGCTAACTCTCAATACAATAAGTGAAAAGAATTTGTAAAGTGGCAATCTCTCTCAAAGAATAGATGTACAAATTTTGCTCTCAAAGCTCTCAAAGTAATAGTTTGAAAGTGATTGCTTTGTGTATCGAATGCTCTGAAATCTCTTAACTTGTGCTTATGCTCTCTTTTTTGTATCTCCATACCAGAAGTCCTTCTCCTTTTATGGGCTGAAATATTAGACCGTTGAAGACGAGCATTTGAGAAGAAATCTTCTAGCATCATCATGATCCTCAATCATTCCAAAGATGAACGTTTGGCAGCATGTCCTTCATAAATTGTTCATGTGCAAATCCCACATGTTCAATATATGTTCCTTGATAAATAATGGAAATAGGCCACATGTCTCCACCAAATTGATTTGCAAAAGTTCACGTGTACTAAAAACAAGATTTTAGAAATCAGTTTTGGCATCGCATAGAAGGAATTGAATGGCCTAGTTAATTGGCAAAAATAATCCCGAAATTCATTTCATGTCTACTGTTGGTAATAGATGCACATTGAAACAAATCAGTCAGTCGCTTGGTGAAGGAGATAATTTCAATACTATATAAAGATGGCTATTTGGCCATATTATGAACATTATGCTATAATCAAAATATTGACCGTTTGAAATAATTACGTTGAGAGAAAATCTTCTAGCAATTAAATTGATATCAATATCCGCATGTTGAAAAGAAAAATCATGCTGCAATCAATTCCTTTTTCTATCCAATTAAGATCTTTATAGAAGCACAAAAAATCACGTTGAGCATGAAAAAGAAATCTTCCAAGTAAATCACAATCACTTACAATGTTCCTATTCTTTAATAGGAAATTCAAGAAGTAAAAGAAATGGTAGACCACTTCTTTGATTTGGAAAGATGAAGCAGTCAACCTGTATGGGAAGTAAGTGATCCTGTGTAGTTGTTACATATGGCCATGGGACAAAAACTCTTCACATGTCCAATGCTAACATTTTATTTTCATAAAAGGCCACACTTATAAAGATTTAACAATAAAAAATATAAAATTTAACACTGATTTTTAAAAAATCATTTTTGTCATATAATCAAAATCAATTATTTCTAACAGAATACACCAAGATTTGCAACGAAAATTGCAATAGATCTCTGAGTATGAATACACTTAGATTTGCAACGAAAATTGCAATAAATTTCTAAGTATGAATACACTTAGATTTGTAACGAAAATTGCAATAGATTTCTAAGTATGAATACACTTAGATTTGCAATGAATATTACAAAAAATCTTTTTTAAGTAACGAAAAACTTAGATTTGCAAATAATGAATGCAAAAATCCAAGTACGTGGACACTTGGTACAGAGCTTTCTAAGTACTAAACACTTCGCAACGAACATTGCACAATACTTAGGTATGAGGATACTAGATTACGTAAAAAATATGAAGATGCTTAGAAAGTTTGCGATGCAAGTACAAAATACTTGGTCCAACAAAACTTTTAAGTACAACATTTAAACAGAATACCAAAATCAAGTGAAAGCAGAAATAGCTACACATGGCCGAGCAAAGACCACGTAGGGTCAATCAACAAAGCTGAGATTGAGTTTGTCAGAAAGTAAACTAGGCATCAAGCCTCTTCACTGTGCTCAGGGTCATCATGGCAAGATTGGGGTTCTGGGTTTCACCTTCAATAACAGCCTCAATATTGGTGCCATCACCGTCTTGGTTGGTCAAATCAACCACATCACTTTGAGCTTGAGCATGTTCAGGGGAAAGTTCATGTTCGGCATTAGGCTGAGCCTGAGCAGCAAGGGCATCCATCTAGCTAGGCAATTCCATGTCGGTCCACATTTGGGAATCCTCAGGGAGCCCCAATTTCATGCAACAACGTTTCTAGCTAGCCTCCCAGAAAGCATCCCTGACTGCGGGCATTTGAGCTTGGTAATTAGCAGTAATCTCAATTACAGCACGGTCATACTCAGCCTCAGCTTGGGCTTGAGCAGCTGCCTGTTCCTGGTGCAAGCTTTGCTCAATCTCTCCTACCAGTCTCTTCTGATCAGCAAATTCACCCCTAAGCCTCTCGGCCTCCTCTTTGGCCTCCTTCAGCAGTTGGGCATTAGTGGCGCTTTCTTTTTCCGCTCGTTCAGCTCTTTTTGAAGAGAGGACGTTTCTTTCTTGTATTCCTTCTCAACGTCCTTAGCTTTTTCAAGGCCAGCTGAGGCCTTCTGCATGATCTGTGGAGGAAATGTGTTTTAGCAAACAAAAGATAGCAATAATGGAAAGAAAGGGATAGGGATCGTCATACCTTTACGCTGGATTGAAAGATGGACTTCATTAGCGCATCATAGGAGGCGTTATTTTCTCTCTCCATGTCAAGAGGAAGAAGGGCGGCACGAGCAATGCCATAAGCCACATCCACCGAGTTGGACTTATCGATCATGGTCTGCGGTGTCCCATCCAGTTGAGCTAATATTGGGGCCCATGGCTACATGAGCGGAGGGGAGGTAGTCATTGTGTGGTTAGAACCTGCCTCCCCAGTTTGGCGCCTTAAAGGGGGCGCCTGGACCTCTTGAGGACCCTTAACTGGCCTTTTTTCTCTTTGCTCGACAACGGGGGCGGGAGGACTGACCGAAGGAATGATAGGGGCTTGAGGTGGAAGGCTGGCGAGATTCAGCTCATTAAGGAGATTAGGCTGAAAGGGCATTTGTTCTCAGTCTGGGGAAGGTGAATAGCTCGATGAATCTGAGTTAGCTAGCAAGGCGGATTGCACAGCTAGTGAACGAACAGCTGAGCGATGGTCAAGGAGTCCTTCTTTTTCCTCTTCTACTACTGCTCAGCTGGATGTGCTTGGCTCCTGGTTAGTACAAGCGAGCATTGGGATAGCAGTTGGTATTTCAGGAACGTGGGCGAACATGATTTGTTGTTGGAGATCCCTTGAAGCACAGGAAAGTGACACTCCCCTTCTAGAATGGCCTCTCCATGATTGTGTGTTCCTTTGATCCGCCAGAGTAAGAGGAGCAATTAGGGGAGCAGCTAGAGGCCAAGGATGTCTTGAACTTGGCTCTCCAACTCTTTTGATGCCTCCCCAATAAGTTGGGGTGTAGTCAAGCGGTAGGTGAGAGGCATGGCCGGGTCTTACGGAGGTTGGTTCAAAACCGTCAAAGTATAGAGCTAGTGCTATCTCTTCTCAATGCCGACCACCATGGTTGAGACTGCTTGTTGCAAGCAAAGGGAGCTGAATAGAAGGAGTTGTCAATAAAATAGAATCAAAAGGTAAGAGAAATAAAGAAGTATGCTAGAATCGAGTACTGGCGTGGTTGGGCCGCGGCCGTGGGGCAGGCAAAACAGATGATATTTCCCTCATTATCCCTGGGCTCCCAGTTGCCAGTCACTACGAGATAGTCATCCCCTTCGCCCTTTGAAGAATTGGACAAATCCGTGATAAGCTTCTACTTAAGGTCTCTAGCCTTGAAGTAGTAATTGTTGTTAGTTGTGGGGACTACACTATACAGATAGTGTAAATCCCACCAGTCCAGGTGCAGGGCGAGCAATCTGTTTAGGGAAACTGTGCCCATCACTACCCTACCGAAATTTGGGAAAAGCTACATAGTGTTTAGTCTACACCTATAGTAGACCTCTCTGAAAATTGGATGGAAGGGGGAACCTAAGGCCTCCCTCTACTATGAAAATTAGGGGGATGTGAATTTTGTCGGGGGATTGACCTTCCCTCATGTCATCACAATTGTTTAAAAGAAAATGGACATTGTTGGGAATCTCATATGTTCTACGGAACTTTGCTATTTTTCGGGCACTACTAATTAGGGTTCTATGTTTCCCCATAGTTAGGATTTCACAGTTGAAACCCAAAAACGAAGAAGACGATGAACAAAAACTGAAAGCAAAGGGATTTCAACGGAAAAATAGAATAGGGTGCTTACGTGACAAAATGGACCTAAGAAAAGGCTTCCCAACGAAGAATGAAGGATTTTTTCGGGCAAGGAACAAGAATAATGAAAATGGTTAGGACCTTGGAACGTCAGAAATGGCAGAGCGAGTTCTCTGTCTCTCCCATTCTTTCGTTTCTAATAAAGAAATAAAGGAGAGGAAGGGGTTTTGAGACTTAGACAGTTTTGGGGGAAAGAGTAATCATTATCCCGCCCGAAACCCCATGAAAGTGGGGTGTGATGCGTTCAAAACGTCAACACAATCGTTCTTTGGGCTTATTCAAGCAACCAATTGGTCACTTCGCATTAAATGAAAAAAGGAACTGTGCTCCCCACGTGAGGAGGAGGCTTGCATGCAAAAGATGCATCATGAATCGTTGAAGCTCTGCGCACTACTAACGAAAGACAGTAGTGGCAGAGTTGGGGAGCAATTGGAGTGGGTAAAACACGATTACCATATTAAAGGGCATAGCATGTGCTTTGATCAATCACCACGAGAGGTGAATAAGCTTGGCACCACATAGGGAGCCTTTAAGCCCTTTGCCAAGTTGGTTTGGTCATGAATAAGGCTAGATTAGTACGAGTGAATTAATAAACTAGGATGCACTAGCTCGGCGTAAGACATAAAGGGATGCCCCTGAAATGGCTGAGCTGGGAAGGCTACGTGTGTAGCTTAAACAACATTCTGAAATACATAACTCAGCTCAGTGTGATAAGCAGAAATATGTACGGGTTATTCTGAGCTACGTGGAAGCACGACACTACCACGTACGGGGCAGTGAGACATTCCAGAATAGCCTATGGCAGGTTCCTTACGAGATAAGGAGCAATCCCGTAGAATATGGGATTAGTATGAGCATTCCTAATGTGATAAGGAACTGGTTTCATATAGGAAAGAGTCCTATACGGAAAGAAGGACTACTGTTAAACAAGATCTAGCAATATCTGGAGATTGATGCCAAATAGGAAAGTCCTACTAGGAAGAGGATTCCTAAAACAAATAGGAAACAAAAGGCATGAGATGCCTAAACTCATAAGGCATCCACACATATAAATACAAAACAAATAACCATGACAAAAGGTACGCGATAACACCTAGTTATACGCATTGAGTGCTTTGCTTAATTAGTAACCCAATACTAACTTAAGCATTGGAGGGCCTTTGCCGACAAGATGCAAAGGTGCTCTAACCCTTGTTTGTATTGCAGATTCAGGGTTCCGGCAAGAAGGTACGTGATCAAGACCATACGTGGATTTTATCCTTGTATACAAACCAGTTGACGAATCATTGCCTAGAGATGGTTTTGAAGCATTAGTGGTCGTGTTAGAGTGTGGTACTTTGATGCTAAGCTTCGATGGGGCCACAGGAGGAGGCACAAGTGGCGCAGGGATACTACTTCATAGTAATGTTGGCTAGCGTGAGTATCTTGCATACAAGTTGTCCTTCCATTGCTCCAACAACAAAGCGGAATATGAGGTTTTAATCCTGGGGCTATTAGTAGCCGTCACAAAGAAGATAAAAGTTCTCAAAGTTATGGGAAATTCAAAACTTGTCATTCTGTAGACGGAAGGAGATTATGCACTCAGATAGCCCACTCTTGTGCCATACAGCCACTGTGTAGAAGCTAATGCATCGATTTGAAAAAGTAAAATCATCCACAGGCCTAGGTCAGATAATAGGTTTCTTGATGCACTCCCTACACTTGGTGCAAAGATGGAATTTGATGAAGGAAGGATCTTTATAGAGATTGTTAAAAGCACAGACTCATCTGTGACTGAGAAAATGGATGAAGAACAAGCCACAAAGGGATGGCAGGAGAAGTTTACAAAGCACTTGACTACCGAAAAAGGCGACATGCCTGTGTCAGAATTAGCACAGTTCACGATGGTGGGTAAACAATTTTATTGTCATGGTCATCAAAGATGGTTGGCGCACTTTGTAGGACTCAAAAAAGCCAAGGAGAGGTTGGGTCAGATCCATGACAAAACCTATGTGGAAAACGAGATTTCTCTTTACGGAAGAGTTCAGAGACGGGGCTATTATTGGCCAAGAATGAAGTTAGAAGCTACAAAAGTCCTGAGGAATTGTGAGAAGTGCGCATTGTCCATCACGAGGCCAAAATACAGTTATTCAGTAGAGTGGAATTGGAGGCAGAAGTACATTGAATTGCTTCAGGAGGGAGTGTTTCCAATGGAAAAAGGAGTATAAATGACAGGTTAAGATGACCCAAGGCTAACACCCTTGAGGGTTTGTCAAAAAGACAAGCTTCGCGTTATCTAAGGAAGGAATGGTGATTCTAATTGGAGTCTTCCGACCATCCAGTCAAGGACTCTCCTAGTTAAAAAGGATAGCGCGTAGGAAACCTGTTATTTTATGTGACACATTTATCGAGGAAGGATGCATTGACATGAAATGAGTTTGATAAATCATACTGCATGATCATGTCATGATGCAATATTGACATGACATGATTTACGAGAAAATAAGTGAAGTAGCGTTAATGAGAAATACAGATGAGAATGAAAATGGATTGATTAATGGAAATGAAAAATGATAGTTTAGCTTTAGCGCTACCCGTCATGTTGTTGAGCTTTCCGTGATGTGGCTAGGACTAAGGACTACGGTAGTGCCACTATAGCACCACCATTCATGATGTTGAGGTTTCTGTGATGTGGTTACGGCTAAACATGTACAACAATGTAGAGGATAAGGTTTTGTATCATGCTATTGAGGTTCCATGATACAAGGTGGCCGAATTGTATCATGTTGTTGAGGTTTCGTGATACAATACAGTTGAAACTATGTTTGTGTGTGTCGAGGTGGACAGACTTTGTATCATGTTGTTGAGGTTCCGTGATACAAAGAAATCAGGATCTCGAGCGGAAAGGTTGGTGACCATTAGAAAGGGGATGTAGAACGGGCCAATAACTTTCGAGTGATGGGAGATATTGATATGGTTGAAATTTGAAGAAGAATACTGACATTGAAAGATAATACAGGACACTATTATACTGCGCACGTTATACTCTGATCTGCACTGACACAGACACAGACACATTTGCATTCATGAGATATGCTGTTTTCGATCGATAAACTCTTGTTTTACTTTACAAGTTATATATATATATATATATATATATATATATATATATATATATATATATATATATATATATATTGTTCTAGAATTACTAGTAAAGGACATCAACAATGGGCTCCATAAAAATTGCTCCTAAGTTGTATCCTAAGATGTACACATAAGCATAATTGGGGTCCACTTTTCACTCCTAAAGCTTGTTAAATTTAGAGAGAATGTGTGCACTCAATGGGCTGCCAAGAAGGCTACCTAAATTTGGCCTCAGTTAGAGTTAGCTAGAAGACTACCTAAATTTAACTATTGTGCGAGGAGGCAAACTTAGGAGTCACCCTTAGGAGTTTATATGGGGAGCCCATTGGAGACAGTACTTGGGCACATGACTAGGTAAATGTTAGGAGCCTTACTTAGAAGCCAATTTGAGAGCTCATTGTGGATGCCCTAAGATTTGGGTAGAATTGTCTACTGGTGTTTTCGCTCACGCTATTACATTTGTGCAACCCTGACATAATACTACAATGTTGCTCTACGACTCTGACAAATTATGTTAGACTATCAGTATGAACAGGATGGTAATTACAACTTGGAGAAATTCGGAGCCGGAGGAGCTGCTGAGATGGAAAACTACCAGACCGAGGGCTAAGAGAAACCATAGATCCCACCCTATTGGAATAAATGTATTTGGAGAATATTAAATTGTATTCAGACTTATTTCTATTAATTGTAATATTATTAATGTACCCAAAATTTGAGGCGTTACAAATCTGAATTGGTCATATCGTTGGTGTTGTTAAGAAATAGTTCGTGAAAATCATCTCTATCAAAACATCGATGAGTATCAAACAATGTCATTTTTTAAAAATAATTCATTGATTTAAATAGTAATCGATATTCGATGAAGAAAATATCTTTTACGAACAACATTCTCAATAAGCCCAAAGTTACCGATTCCCATTCGGATCATCATTATGCTATTCATGCATACAGTTATAAGTTTTCCATAAGCATTCACCTGCCGTCTTCAACCTAGTACACAGTGACCGCCAGATGAAGCATGCCACAGTAGCATTATTAAAATTAATGTAAAATGCCGAGAGGTTTAGAGGTCACGCCTAGTTTCTTTACCAAATTATTTGTCAAGAGGGGTGATTTTGACCACTCTTAAACAATATACTTTATGTGAGGGTGCATATGTTTCGAGGCCGGTTTCCATTTCTTTAAAATGGAAATTTGCTTTTTTTTAGCGTACCACTTGATTTTTTTTTCTCCACTTCATTTCTTTAAAATCACCCACTTAATTTTAGCAAATTTCCATTTTAGCAAATGGAAAACTACCCCTCAATCGGGAATTCTAAGAAAATGTATTGTTGTAGAGTGATTCAAAAAGCCACGCGACAACACGCCGGACGATTGAATAACTGGAGGTTGAGAAAGAGAGGGATAGAATTATGTATAATCAACCCTCACTAGCTTGCCAATTGGATCCATTGCAAATTTTCCCGTTTCCCAATTACCATGGGGAGCCGCATTTACGATTCCCAAAAGTTTTGCATGTGCCCATGTGTACAATCTAAGAGATTCAAAGTCTGCGGTCTACCCTTTCTCCAGAATCTCAGGACCCTCTCCCCTGGATATCTTCAAGAGCTTTGCCGGTGCGTACGCTAGCACATTAACCGAAAACACTGGACGATAGTCCATTTAATGGTTTTGTTTGACAACCGGATTTTGAGGGCCGATTTTGAAAAGCATATTTCCGGAAACCAACTGGATTTGGGGTGGCTGCTGTCTGTGCCACCGTGCAGCTTCTTGTGTCGTCATCCGGTTTCGTTCTTTCCGGATGGCCATTTCGATTACATCTCGCACGGACGGGCCGGTTGGATCGCGAAAAGTGTTAAGGTGAAATACTGGCCCATCCGAAAGAATCCGGACGGCTTGGATACAAGACAAGAATGCCGGCGGCGCTGTGGCTGCACAGCAGCCACCCCGTGTCCAAAACAACTTGGGAAAATTACACGGATCTCTCGCGAGGTTTCTTGAGAAACACAGAGATCATCTTTAAAGTTTCATAAATTACATTGAAATCCCTGTCAAGTATGTCATGTAACAACAATAGACAAATGTTATTTTACCATTTTTCCCTCTAATTTGTTTTGCAACTCTTTTTTTTCTCTCATGACACTACAGATCCAGTTTCTACCCAAATGAGGAGCAATCATTTATCTCAACAAGAGGAATTAAAAAAAATATTAAAAACAAATTGAATTAAAATTTTTATAGATGACAAAAAAAAAAATTGGTGCATGTGAACATATTTAAGAAAGGGTACTTTAGGAATACACAATGTGTAAATGACTGATCTAAGCATATATTATCATTATTATGTTTCCACTGTGACAGAGACTTGACAAATGGGAGGTGTTTATATATTTTTAGAAAAACTAAGAGAGCATAATATAATTTTAAAGACCTCAAGGGAGATTTCTGTATTTATCAGAAACTTCAGTGGAGATTAGTCTCATTCACCCTAAAACCCAAAACAACCAGCCGGGTTTCAAAAACTGCCACAAGTACCAACCAAATGGGTAATGACAGTGCCCAAACGATGTGCAGGGCTCACTTAAGGGTCTGCACGAATTATCTAAATCATTACAAAAATTCAAAATATTTATTTTGTGTGGCCTCGAGAGAAAATCAACTTAAACAAATACTTGTAACTAGTTGATCTAATGTACTCATTTTTCTTTCAAAATATGTTTCTATATTAGGAACGGAGAATGAGTTTATCGGATTAACTACTTATAAGTATCCATTTTAACTGATTTCTAGCGAGATCACTAAAGAAATTGTTTTTAAATTTTTGAACGGTTAGGATAATTTTTTACAAGGCCTTAAATTGGGCCCCGCACGCCAGCTAATAACCGTCGGTATCCGTTTCAACAAACAAAAACCGGTTAAGAGAAATTCAACATGAACGGCAGGAAAACTGAACTTTGACAGAGATTTTATTTCGAGTCATCTCTCTCTCCACGCTCACTCTCCCCCATGAGTCCCCATCACACTGAATTCTATTGAGTTCTTCATTTTGCGGAAAATGGAGAGAGTTTTTTCCCATCTGCAGTTGTTTTTTGTTTATTCAGAGACGATCCTGATCCCCATTCCCCGAGCCTTTTGTTTGTTCACATCATGTCATCATTAAACCATTAGGAATTGTTCTTTCACTCCTCATATGTATCTGCAGAAGACTTGTCTGCTTTACAATTGTAAATTTCCCCACTGATTCCTATTACTCTTAAGGTATGAACTTACAAGAGTCTATAGAATTACTTATTTATATGGCAATTCTTCGTTCTTGGTCTCTCTGTTTTCAATAATTTGTAATTGAGTCCGGCCCAGAATCCTCTGTGATTTCCATTTCAGATATTGGGTATGGGCAGGGTATATGAAAGAGTTGCGAAACTGTTGAAAATCATACATCCGAGCAAACCCATTTTTATAGGCGGAGCAGGGTTAGCTCTGTTAATGCTTTGGATTTTTTCACCTATCCCTAGTTTTCCCATTTTTTTGGACGTAGCTAAGACGACGATATTGTCGGAAAAAGACAGAGTAACTAAGATAGATTGTCCCATTGTGAGTGATCAAGGCGTGAACCTGGGCCAAGACCCCGTTGACGAAACGTTCTACGACGACCCGAGCATGAGTTATTCGATGGGGAATCCAATGAAGAACTGGGACGAGAAGAGAAGGCAGTGGCTGAAGCATCATCCGTCGTTTGCCACCGGAGCAAAGGATCGGGTTGTTGTGTTGACCGGATCACAAACAGGGCCGTGTAAGAATCCGATCGGGGATAGTTTGCTCTTGAGGCTTTTCAAGAACAAGGTGGATTACTGTCGGATTCATGGCTATGATATCTTCTACAACAACGTGTTTCTGCACCCGAAAATGGTCGGCGTTTGGGTCAAATTACCCACACTCCGGGCAACGATGATAGCCCACCCAGAGGTTGAGTGGATCTTTTGGGTTGACTCTGATGCAGTATTTACTGATATGGATTTTAAACCGCCGTTGGAGAAGTATAAGGACCATAACCTCGTGGTGCACGGATGGGCGTACAATGTCTATGTGAAGAAGAGTTGGGGCGGGGTAAATTCCGGGGTGTTTTTCATTCGAAATTGTCAATGGTCAATAGAGTTTTTGGAGGTTTGGGCAGAGATGGGCCCACAGACTCCAAACTATGAAAAATGGAGTCAAATCGTGACATCGACGATGAGTGACATGATAGATCCAAAAGCTGATGATCAATCATCTTTAGTTTATTTGCTATTGACAGCGAATGAGACGTGGGGTAATAAGATTTACATAGAGAATCAGTATGAATTAAGTGGATATTGGGGCTACTTCGTGGATAAATTGGATAGTATTGGTGACAACTATGCAAGGATAGATAAAGGCATGACGGAGTTGCGTAGACGACACGCGGAGAAGATGAGCGAGCACTATGCGGCGGTGATGCAAGAGGCGTTGGTAAAAAAGGGCGGCGATGGTTGTGGAGAAAAGCGGCCATTTATCACTCATTTTACAGCATGTAAGCCTTGCAGCGGCGTGCACTGGGGGTACACGGATGAGGCATGTTGGAATGGGACGGAAAAGGCTTTGAATTTTGCTGATAATCAGGTGCTTCGCAATTACGGTTTCGTGCGCCCGGACCTATTGAATACCTCCTCCCTCTGCCCTCTGCCATTTGGTTACTCTTCTTACATCAAAGAAAAATAGAAAATGCCTCTCGTGTATCTTGTGGCGCTCATTCATGTTATGATTAGAAAATACTCTTTTGACTGTTCCTGTTGAAATTGTCACCTTCAGTTTTTCAAATCTTAGAGGTGCTCGTATGCGGCCCTATAGCAAACATCCGAGTCGTTCATTTCAACAATTAATGGCTTCTTAACTTTTACCAGTAAGAATACTTATGCAAATCTAAATCATTAATTAGAAAGATGAACGACTCGGATGCCGCACATCAGGTCTCTGATTCCCGATTGATGGTATGAAGGATTAATGTATTTCTACCCGCTTTACTTCCTCAAGTTTTTTACTTGAACTAGGGAAATAGCACGTGCGATGCACGTTGGCATATCGTCTAGTTTTCCCTCTGGAAACACCAAGTCAGGAAAACTGAACTCATCGATTCGAATGCAATGTATATGCTTCCTTTCTTCTAAAAATACTACGATGCCAAGAAAATTGTTTGTGTAGGTATATTTTTTCCTCCGGTAGAGAGCAAAGTGAAGCTGTGTTGCGGTGGGTGGGAGGAGTCACGGCCCCAGTTTTTGTGTAAACCCATTCTTGATGGTTCATATTCTCTTACTTGTTTATTAAAAATTGCTCCTGATTTTGATATCTGAACATGAAGATTTTCTTTTACCAACAGGCGTGTTTTCAAAAACCAGTCTATCTTTTTGGAAGTCAAAACCAAGTAAATTTTGTTGTTACTTGTGTTCTAATCGACAATGATCTTACAGAAGCATCTACCCAGCAAATAGGATAATAAATTGTTGTAAAACCCTTCAAGGACAAAAAACTGAATTTGGAGTAGATAGGAGCACCCATGTAGGTTACTAGACCTATACACCCGAAATTTCCAAAATACGTTTAATTTCCGTAACAAAATAAATTAAATTGCAAGTGGAGTGGTAACCAAGTGATAGGCACCATACACTGGCAGACGCAGGATTGGTGTTGTGAGGGGACCACTCCATAGCAAATATACAGAAAAAATGAAAATGTATTGAAAAAATATACTGCTAATAGTAAGAACCTTGAGGGGTTTGCAGGGGCCAAAATCATTTGACTGGGATTCAAAGCTCATTAATTTTAACTAAGAGCATCTCCAACCAATCTCTATTCCTCCTAAATAGAGGCCAATTTCACACAATTGCACTCCAACCAATCTCTATAATGGGTCTCTATTTTAGAGACTCAAAATTGAGTCTCTATATTTGGTGGTCTATCTCTATTTTGGAAGCTCATCTCTATTTGTACCATTCACCATTTTGCACTTCTAAATTTTCCATTTTATCCTTGTTATCTTCTGATGTTAATTTTTAATGCCAACTATATCCTTTAGTTCATTCTAATTCATGGTCAAGCACTAAATTCTTGTATCTCCTATTGGTCAAGCACTAAATTCTTGTATCTCCCATAATGCCATTTCTTTTTCATAATCAATCATGGCTGAATCTCCTCCCATAATGTTGTGGAAATTTTCGTTCAAAATTTCCTTTGCAAAGATATGGTATTTGACGAGGCAAGGGTAGATGAGCTAACAAGCAAAATTGAAAACCCTCATAGGCAACTCAAAGCAGAGCACGTGGAGGGAGTTTTTGGAGGGAAATTTGGGAGGGATTGTAGGTCTAATTGTCGAGGGAGGTTTTTAGAGGGAAATTTTAGAGATAAAAATAGAGGTTTGTAATTGGAGTGGATGGAAATAGTGAAAATCTCTAAATGATTTATTTGGATTAAACAAATCTAAAAATAGAGATTTGAGACTCTATTTTGGTTCCTTGCATTGGAGATGCCCTAACAATACTTACTTTTGCCGAGCCAAAAAGAAAAAGTAAATTAAAATGCTAAAAATTAAAATACCGCAATTTGCCAAAATAGCGCAAACTTGAGGATTCCTGCATCAAATATTGTTTCTCATGGGAGATGATGGTAGGTTTAGTGTCTAGCGGACACGAAGTTATTGGTGAGGGGCAGCAGTGAGTTTTGATATGGCAGAATTGGGCCGTCGGGGTTTTGCCTCTACACTATAAGCGTGACTACATCACGGACGAAATGACACCCAATGGACTGTTCTCTCTCTCTCCCTCTCTCTCAATTGATTTCTCTCATCAATCCATGACTAAATTGAGCCTTCCCTCTCTGTTACCGACAATTAAGGATGATGAATTGGGGTAACGAAGGCTAAGCTCTTCCTGAAAGAAACCCCTCCCCATCGAGTATTCTTGTGCCTCTGTACATGGCAATTGATTGGAGGAAGTCATCGAATCTGGTTGGAGAGGATGTGAACTTTTCGGCTAAGTAGTCTTGCGGGAGTTTGGATATACCGAACACCTAATCCATGAAAGAGATACCTTTCAAGTAACGACCGAAAGGTTACCTATGAGGGGCTCTTCGGATGGATGATCTGACATGGTCAAAGTACGTTTTAAAAGAGCAGAGTAGGGCTTTGGTCCACTGCCTCGGCTTCTCGCCGAGATGTCTACTATATCTGATCCACTTGTGACTGTACAAGGTTAATATTAAAAGAGCTCGACATAAGACTGGGAAATGGGTTATCACCTTAACCAACTTAGCGATGTCAGGAAGGTACCGGAAGGCCAAATGCTGAGTCAGAAAAAACCAGGAAGAACAACCGACCATCAGAAAGAACCATCGGAGAAAGAAGGCTCCACAAGTCTCTTTTTTCAAACTAATTGTCAAAGTACTTTAGTTTTCAAACTATTTGTAAAAATACTTCTTAGCGCAATTTGAAATTGTGCTACCCTCATAAAATGTCAATTGAAAATGCGCTAAATGTGCCGCACTAGCCCATCGCCCCATAATATGCCACGCAAGGTGAAAGCGCGATTTAGAATCAAGTTTTCTCACTGAAAGCGCGATTTGAAATCAAACTTTCACCTTTTCTTTTCTTTTTTTTTTTTTGGTGATTAACACACCTAATGAAAAAAACAAAAAAAACACATACTCCAACATACTTTTTTTTACTTTCTCACACACTTTTACACATTCTTATATATTTTTCACATATTTTCATATACTTTTTACGCTTATAATCCACCTAATGGGTTGATTTTACTCCCTCCGTTCCATAATATTAGTCCCCTACGAAACTACGTGCAATTTTCAAACTAAAAAATAACACGTCTATAAAATAATTTTTGGATTTTTTCTGCACCGTTTAAAAGTTCACAATGAAATCTATCAAACAAGATCTATATTGATGAACAAATTATGTTCATAAGTATATTATTTTTTAGTTTAAAAATTACACGTAGTTTCGTAGGAGACCAATAGAATGGAACGGAGGGAGTATAATTTTTATAGAAAAATAGATTAGGATTTTACCCAAGAAAGATACTCTTTTGCACGGTATCCTTCTGCACTGTTTTGAGCACTCAGAACCGGAAAGAAAAGAATGAACCAAGTGGGGGTTCTAAAAGTCATGGTTATGGGGCCCATGATGGAGTAATCGGAAAAATTTAAGGTACAAGCGTTGTGCCTCTTCAATTACAGAGGTGGTCTTTTCCGAAACGACACTTAGCGCTGAAGTGATGTCCCAAAACAACCCAATTGCAGGAGTAAATCTCAAAAGGAAAATTTGAAATGTTTTTTCTATTGTTAGCCGAACGCTGCTAGGGGTACAACCTTTTTTTACACCGAAAATACACACCACATCTTTGAGGACCCGTTTTTGGGTCCTAAATGAGTTATCCAAACCGTTCATTGTTCTTAAAACATTTTTTTGAGAGGGCCCACAAAAAATCAGCTCAATCGGAC
This sequence comes from Vaccinium macrocarpon, assembly GCA_022606695.1. Lineage (NCBI taxonomy): Eukaryota > Viridiplantae > Streptophyta > Magnoliopsida > Ericales > Ericaceae > Vaccinium > Vaccinium macrocarpon. The sequence goes on along the minus strand of CM040181.1, from coordinate 27,470,072 downwards.
GATTAGAAGTGTTTGTACCAAAATCTCATCGTTTCAAATCAAAAGTCCTCGGAATAATGTTTTAAGAACAATAAACAGTTCGGATCACTCATGTGAAACCCAAAAGTGGGTCCCCGAATGCGTGGTATGCATTTTCGGTGCAAAAAAAAGTGTACCCCCAGATTTTTCGAGTAAAGCCTAGTAGGCTGATAATAAGATAATACAAAACAAAAAAAACACATACTTTAATTTATATTTTTACTTTCTCATATACTTTTACATATTTCTATACACTTTTTATACATTCTCATACACTTTTTATGCTTTATAATCAGCCTATTGGGTGAATTTTAGAATTTTACAATTTGAAATTCAAAAGGGCAAACTTGGAAACTTAAAGAGTAGAAAACAAGGCAGGCGAAGGTATAATCGTTAAAGAGTAGAAAATTTGGAAACTTATAATCAACTGGTTTTCTAAATCATTATTCAATTATTATCCCTATTTTTAAATATTATTCTTATTTTTCTCTCTATCTCTCTCTAATCATTAATACCTATTTTTTAATTATTACCCCTATTTCTCCCTCTAATCTTTACAAAAACCAAAACTCAAACCCAAAATCAAACCAAACACAACCTTCATACTTTTAAAAGAATAGAGAGAGATCATTTCTACTTTCCCTAATGCTTGCTAATTTTTTTTTTTTTTTTGGACTCCAAAAAAATGGTGCTCTAGTAGAGGCTTCATTGCACCGTTAGGCAAAGGCTCCAGGAAAATCAGTTGCAGGCCCAATTTAACCCAACCCAAAGGAAGGGATCTAGCCACCTACTAGAGCACCGTGGGGGCTTCATTGCTAATTTGATAGTAAAGTTTTGGGGCTAAACATTTATCTTAACGAGCAAAAACTTCAAACAAAAATGATTATGATCGAAAATAGAAAAAGTTTTCTAAACACAACCATTATTCAAAATGAACAGATCTTTTGAATTTGTTGTCAGTTTTGTTGGCATTTTGTTTTCTGACAAGTATGAGCTCAAAAATTTTCAAATTTCGAGCTAAAAATATATACTGCCATTTTGTTTTCGCTTGCATTTTGCCTCTACTTTGGTGCTTTCTGTTTCTTCCATGTATTGCCGATCCAAAATAATTGAAAAAACCTAAATATTCTAAAGATGTGAAAAGTTGAAGTACTAAATTATTAGGTAATGAAAATCTCCTATTGCAATAGGGATCATAATACTACAAGAATTTTTGGCGACGAGGGTCAAATTTGAGTCCTTTTTTTTATTTATCGTACAGGGATAAAATCCACGTATGAGGATGATCATATGTTCTCTTTCCGGAACCCTAATATTGCAGCATGAGCAAATAGTTGTGTGGACACCCCTCCGAGAAATTCGTTTTGGAGTCACTACCTGAGTTTTAGCAGCTTGTCCCCGAGGAACCGAACTCCAATAGGTTGTGCCTAATTTTTGGATAAGGATTAAAATCAGTCCATCTTCACCATAATATCTTAGGTTTGAGAGCTTGGTTATGAGAGGGGAAGAATTTTGTAGCACCCCTCTCGCCCGACTCCAAGGTCGGTCTCTACTTAGCATTTGTGAGATTTACAAAATATTTATTATATAACTTTGAGCATGTAAAAAAGGAAATGGGAAACAGAAAAACAAGTAAATGTTATTACAAATAAAGATGCGCATGGAATGGTGAATGCTTGTGCAATATGTACAAAGTGATGATGCATGCAATGTATTAAGATACATGAAATAAACTACATATGCAAGACATGAGCTTGTATGGACTAAGAACAAGTATGAGCATGTGTAATAACAAGAGTTATTCATCAACTTGAGGAACCATGGGATAATCTGACCAAAAATGGACTAAAATGCAGTATGATTACTACTAATAAAAATTGGATTGAATAATATGCATTAAAAAATATTGTTTACACCAAAACAAATATGCTTGATAACCATGATCTGAGCACTCAAATGGGCTAACCTGAGTGTTCAACCGGCCAAAGTACACAAGTGAGTTTTCCTTTTTGATGACCTTGTTTTGCATTCAGTTTTCAAAAGTGAATTCATTCCTCATGTTTTATCACGTTTTCAGACTTATAACCCCCTTTTCATGAGGCAAATGAGCTTTCAAAATTCATTTTCATCACATTTCATGCACAAAACAAGCCACAAAGCAGATCCATCTTGGGATAAAATGACGATAAGAGCCTTTAGGAGCAATGTTAGACATAATATAACTAGTAGTAGACATAATATGACCAGCAATGCTTTACGGGACAAAATGTTAGCCTATCTAAGCAGCATGTGAATAAGATAAGTGTTGCGAAAATGAGAATGTTGAGGTGGATGTGTGGTAAGACTAGACGAAACAAGATTAGAAATGAAACAGTTCGCAAGATGGTAGGTGTAGCACCCATAAAGGAAAAGTTGAGAGAGAATAGGCTAATGTGGTTTGGGCATGTTTACTGTAGACCAGCAAATGTTGTAGTTAAGAGAGTGGATATGATAGCTTTGGATAGAAATGCTCTAGGTAGGGGAAGACCCAAAGTGACCTTAGATGCGGTAGTGTGCAAAGATTTGAGTTTATTAGGTTTAAGTGAGCAAACAGCTCTTGACAGAGCTCAATGGAGGAGAAAGATTCATGTAGATTGGGACGTAAGGCTCTATTTGGTGGTTTGGTAGCGGACATACTATAAATCAACAACAAGGATATATGTGTGAAAAACGATGATAGCCCAGATGGACCTGAGTGCTCAGATAGAGGAACTTGAGCACTCAAATAGACTTATTTGAGTGCTCAAATGGTTTGAGCTGAACCTTTGAGTTTTCAACCATAGTGCACTTTTTACTAACATTCATGGCATTTTTCTAAAAAATACACTTGTGTTTGCCCTATTCATCATGTTTTCAAACTTTCCATCCCTATTTTCAAGAGAAAAATGCTTCCAAAAGCATGTATTTAATCACTTTTGAGATACATTTGAACTCAAGTAACCCCCATTTGAACATCAATAGCCATCAGAATGAATCAAACATGATCATATGCTAACAAAATCATCATAACACAAAAATGTGAAGAGAAAGGGATTTTGAGTAAACAACTAAGTGTATAGGGATTTAATTAGAACAAGACTTTCAACAAGTTATGAAGTGTATTTGATGAATATGGCAAGTGCACGGTCAAAGCACCCGACTGAAGGTCAATGGAGGACCAAACGAACAACCTAATCAACAAAAAGGTCGGCAATAAATAAGATTTTAAGTGAACAAAACATTTGAAGAAGGTCCGAGACAACCGAAGGTCGAAAAAGTACTTAGAGCAATTTTGGTGTCCATAGCCATCTGGTATTGATACCTAAAAATAGGGTATTGATACCAAGTGTACAACAGAAAAACATAATCTACTAGTATTGATACCCAGACGCAGGGGTATTGATACCAGCAGCACAATAGAAAAACAGAATCTATACCTGGACGTAGGGGTATTGATACCAGCTACAGAACAGAGAAACAGAATCTCCTGATATTGATACCTAGACACAAGGGTATTTATATCAGCTGCACAATAGAAAAACAGAATATGTTGGCATTGATACCCGGATACAGGGGTATTCATACTAGAGGCACACCAGAAAAATAGAATCTGCTGGTATTGATACTAGGTGGTTTCGTGGACATTTTTAAAAGGTTTTCAACCCAACCAAAAAACAACTTAAAATTTATCAAAATATGGATCAAAACACTATACAAATACTTAGAGAGAGTAGAAATCAAAGAGTAGACAAGATCAAAACTCATATTCATGCTGATAACAAGATCAAGACCCACATTCATGGTGATATTCAAGATTGACTAGAAATTTATGGGCAACAGAAAGGTATATACAACAAATCAACAAGATACAACTAGAGGGAGTAGAAATTTGTCCCTTACCTCAAAGATCAAGTTTCCAATGAATGAGAAAAGGAACCTTAACTCTTGTTTCTTGAATCCCAATTGAAATACACCTCCTCCAATCGAAACCAAAGATACCCGAACTCTAAATAGCGCGTAGATGAATGATTTATGGTTGGAACTTGAAAATGAGTGAGAGGTTGATTTTGTGGAGGATTGGAGAGATCTTGGAGAGGGGAGAGAGAATAGAGGAGTTGGCTAACTATAGAGAGAGAGAGATTGAAAAACAATACTCAACTACAAGTGTATATACACCTCCCACATTACACATACACCCCTCATGTTCTAAATGTGTTACAAATACATCCATGTGCAATTATTAAGTCCACATTACTAACCCCTCTTTAATCTATTTTCATTTTATATATTCCCAATGTTGTTTTTGAAATAATGCATAAAAATATGGGTCCTTACACAACTCGGCATTGGTCCTATAGAACCTAATTTGTATGTGTTGAGCTATCCCAATTGGATATGTAGTCTTATAATGCAACCTTTTGCCATATTTGTAGCCTAACTAGCTTGGCTATGTCCTGAGACCCCTCATGTGGCAAACGCCCAGCTAGTCCACCTTCTCTTGGTGTTTGTTCTATTGCTCTGACCTTACTTATGCCTTAACCTATTTGGTACAAGGTTAGGGGACCCTTTAAGAGCAAGGCCAAGCTAGTCACCCTCACATGGTGTTGATCACGAGATCGTGTCGCGCTTTTGCTAGCAATCATTTTTACGTATTTGGTTTTTTCCCACTCCAATTGCTCCCCAGCTTTGTTCAACATTACTGATCGTCAAAGATGTTCAGAGCTTTTTAATTTGCTGCTCAACTAGGTTTAATCAAGACTGCAACTAATCACTATCTTCCTGGCATATCCCTCCATCACGTGGGGGGAAAATTTATTTTTTCATTTAATGTGAATAGATCCGTTCCCCTTCAGATAAGGCCAAAGGATGGCCTAGGGTGATGTTTCTCGTGCGTCATGCCCCTACTTTATGGGGGTTTTGTAGCGTGATAATCATTACTCCCTTTCAAATTCCTAAACCCATTCTTTCTTCTCCTTACTTTTGCACTTCATATTCCAGAGAAGGGTGTCTTCTGCCATTGTCGTTATCTTAGAGCTCTGCACAACTCGTTTCTTCACCTTTTCTCCCATTTTCATCAAAAGAACTTCCACAGACGCCCTATTTCACCTGTAAGTATATACTTCTCCCTTGAGTTTTTTAGTTCACCATATCTCTCATCATCATCTTCATCCTTAAGGTTTCAATAGTGTAACCATAGTTACTCAGAAAATGGATGAACTTATAAAACTCTTCAGGAGTTCTAAAAAAATACAAGAATTTTGCCAAAAATATGAAATTTTTGATGACGTTCAATTTTGTCTTAATGGCCTAGATGACGTTGGGGAGTATGAGAAAACCAGAGAAAAGTTTCACATTCCCATGTTATTCGTCGTTGAGGGTGGTATCCGATTCCCCCTCAATCCCTTCTTCTGTGAGGTCTGTTGTAGGTGTTCCTTAACCTTATGCCATTGTGCCCTAATTTCATTAGGGTTGTGATGGGGGTGGTTGCCCTGAACCACCATCTATGAAAAGACCCGTAAAATGGTGTTGTTTTCATAAATTAATATTGGAAAAGATTTAAAGTGATTAAATGAGGAGTAATTATGTGTTATTTGTGATTGGGGTTTATTTGATTTACACATGTGAATTGTGGGCTTGTTGTGTAATTATTGGAGAGTGTATAAGGGAGTGGGTGTAGGGGATTTGCCCCTTTCTTCATCTTCCCCAGCCAAACTCCCTCTCCCTCTCTACTCCTTCATTGCTCTCTCACTCAAAGTTTCAAACCATTTCATCCCAACTAAAAACCTTCATAACCCTTCATCAAAATCAGTCCCTCTTCGCGTTTCCAAGCTCGGTTTGTGCTCATTTTGCCACGGGAGGCATACATTTGCTTGAAGCTCAAATAGGAGGAGCTAGGGTTTTGGGATCTCATTTTTGGAGCTAAATCACTCTTGAGGTAGGGAATTTCTATCTTCTCTAAGTGCTTTGAGGTGTTTAATGTGAGTGGTGTAACCACATTTGATCATTTCTTCATTTCTTGCAAGAAAAACCATTTTTCATGTTCTTGTTTTGGTTGGGTTTGATTCATGTTTTTGATGTTGTGCTAAGTTAAATGTGTTGTTGTTTCATTACCTTGGATGCCCTTGAGTCAAATTTTTGCTTTGGAAGTGATTGGGTTGAGCCCCATTGTGATCTAAGTGAGAAAAACCATATTGAAACCTGCAAATTTTGCTCGTAACAGCTTTTGTATCGATACTACATTTCTTTAGTATCGATACGCATTCATTCTGTTCCGTTTTAGGTTGTCCGGTATCGATACTACATTTCCTTAGTATCGATACCCGTCTGTTTATGAGGCAGATTTTGACCTAACTTCGCGGGCACGCCCTAGCTTCGTCCGAACTCCGATTGGAGTGATTCTTGAACCATTGGAAAGCTCTATGAGTCTACTTTCAAACCCAATTGGTCTCATATCCATAGCCTTTGTATTGTGAAAGAAATGTGCTTTTTCCTATCAAGGTGTTAGGTTTTCTCGAGGTTCATAACTCCATTCTTATGTTCCTATGCTCCGGGCCTTTATTGGTCTTTTCTAAGCCTCTCAACTTGATTTTTAAGCTTTGGTAATCTATCATGGTATGAATGATATTTTGTCATGATTTCACACGATTCTTGGACACATATTAACTTTGCCATAACCGACACACTACAAGCTTTCGAACTAAATGAATCACATGGAATGAACGTGAGGTGTAAATGAAAGAATGAAAGATGTGACACGGGGTCCTACGGAAGGATATGCCCGGAATGACACAGGGCCCTCACAAGGGGTATGCCCGGAATGACACGGGGCCCTATGAAAGGGTATGCCCGGAATGACACAGGGCCTATATGGCATGCCCGGAATCTTAGTAAATGATGAAATTAAATGAAACAAGGGGTGTGTGAGTGAGTTGGACACCTACGGAATATCGGGTATGTATCGGACACAACGGCACACCGGTTAATCTTGGTCGAGCATATGGGATTCTAATTGTTTATATCTAAAATTGGGGCTTCCGTGAGTATATTGTGAAATCTCCTTTTTGTTGCATGCACTCCATTAGCATTTCATCATATTTAGATTTGATAGACGTTTCTTACTGGGCTAGTGAGCTCAACCTAAAAATTTTCAGGTAGTCAACCCGGAGGAGCATGATGTGGTGCATGCATGACATGTTTTGGAAGCGACAATGGAGTTACCTTATCATTTTTGAGTTCACTATTTTTGTTAGGATGATTTTGTAACTTAATCTCTGTTTATCTCCTGACAAGGAGATTTGTAATAACTCTTATATTTACTCATTTCATTTGGGGTATGGGTACCCGTAGCTTGTTGTAATCTTTGACTTTGACCCGGTAAAATTATTTTTGACTTTGACTTGACCGTGTGAAGTGTGGACTTCCACATGAAATTTATGATTATTATGTTTCGCAAAATGTGGGGCGTGACAATCTAAACCTGGAATTGAACTGGTGGGATATCCACTATCTATATAGTGTAGTGGCCACAAATGAGAATACTTACTATTTCAAGGCAAGAAATAATAACAAGAAGCTCATCACCGACCTATCAAACTCTTCAAAGGGAGAAGGTGATGACTGCCTAGTTGTTACTGGGAACTGGGAGCCTTGGGACGCTGAAGGGAACACTGTTGGTTTTCCTTGCCCAACAGCCGTTGGCCAATTACGTTAGTATATTCTTTATTTTTTGTCCTGCTGAATTTTACTCCCATTCAATTATTTGATCCGCTTTCCTCACTTTAATCATTGTTTCCTGCAGCGAGCAATCTAAACGAGAATGACCACCTTGACAACCCTGGGCTACACTGCTGAGATATTGTCTGAGCCCTAGCATTTGACGGGTTTGAACCCACTCCCGTAGGGTTGGGTCGTGCTACACACATCCTACTTGGATATACCCCTTCATGCATATTGGGGTGGGGTAAAAAAGTACGGTGAATGACGCACACGACGTCCCTGGTCTCCAGTGACCGAGCAACTAATTCCAAGTGTACCAGCTGAATTAGGCCGCGCGTGCTAGGGTCCGCAGTAACCAACCCTGTGGAAGAGCCGCCCATCCCAGAGCTTCACGAGACCTTGAACAAGGGTCACCATTACCGGTAGGACCGAAATTCAAACTGCTATTCCTATCATCACAGCAAGAGATTACGAGCTGAGTACATCTGGTAGAGGGAAAAATAAAAAAAAAATCAACTGAAAACTAATAAATACAATTTTTTTTAAATAAGGACAAAACCAAAAAACCCCCAAAACTAATTTTTTCAGTTTACCCAAACCAACCCTAATGTTAAATATAGTGGTTCAATAACTCCCCAGTTAATAGCTTAATTAACTATAATTTGTAGTCAACCCCTTAAAACATACTAATGTTATACTTGAAAGCTAATCCGTTGCACGTTCTAGGGGATTGAATTGTCAACTCCAGTACAACGGGCTATCAGGATCCTCTCTGGAGATCTTCAAGAGCAATGGCTGTGGGTGCCTCAACTTATTCGTGAAAAGATCCCACAGTCGAGATTAAATCACGGCGCCATTTCCAACCCAATTGAACGTTTTTTTTCAGATAAACAAACGCCAACTCATCAAAAAAAGGAATTTTTTTAAAAGAAGATGCCAAACTTTGAGAGAAAAATTCAACGCTCCCTTCATCCAATCATAGTGAGTTCTATTGTCTTCTTCATTGGGAAGAGAACTTGTAGAAGGGGATGGAGGAGTAGAACGCGCAAATCGTTGACCTCCACTCTGCAAGACTTTTGTTTATTCACGTCACATTGGAATTTTTTTTTTGCAATCTAATCCTCTTTTCTTTTTCTTTTTTCTGTTTCCAATTATTTATAAGACAATTCTTGGCCTCTATGTGTTCAGTGATTTGTGATTGAGTCCGGCCTAGAATCCTCTCTGATTTTCATTTGTGAAAATGATAGGTCCGAGCAGACCCCTCTTTATAGGAGGAGTAGGGGTGGCTATGTTAATGGTTTGGATTTTTTCACCTTTCCCTAATTCCCCCAAATTGTTAGACCTAGCCAAGACGACCATATTGCCGGAAAAAGACAGTGCAGCTACAATAGATTGCACCACCGTGAGTGATCAAGGCTTTGACCTGGGCCACGACCCGGTCCACGAAACGTTCTACGACGACCCGACGCTGAGTTATTCGATGGGGAACCCGATGAAGAATTGGGACGAGAAGAGAAGGGAGTGGCTGAACCATCATCCGTCATTTGCCACCGGAGTAGAAGATCGGGTTTTTGTGTTGACTGGATCGCAGCCATGGCCGTGTAAGAATCCGATCGGGGATAATTTGCTCATGAGGCTTTTCAAGAACAAGGTGGATTATTGTCGGATCCACGGCTACGATATCTTCTACAACAACGTGTTTTTTCACCCTCAAATGCTTGGCCTTTGGGTCAAATTACCCGGAGTTCGGGCAACAATGTTGGCCCACCCAGAGGCTGAGTGGATTTTTTGGATTGACGCAGATGCAGTATTTACTGATATGGATTTTAAGCTCCCATTGGAAAAGTACAAGGACTATAACCTTGTGGTGCACGGGTGGCCCTACAAGGTCTATGAGAAGAAGAGTTGGGGCGGGGTTAACTCCGGGGTGTTTTTCATTAGAAACTGTCAATGGTCAATGGAGTTTTTGGATGCGTGGGCTGTGATGGGCCCACAGACTCCAAACTACGAAAAGTGGGGTCAGATTGTCACATCAATGATGAGTGACAAGATGCACCCGGAAGTTGATGACCAGTCGGCTCTGGTTTATTTGCTATTGACAGAGAAGGAGACGTGGGGTAAGAAAATTTATATAGAGTATGAATACGACTTAAGTGGGTATTGGGTTGACTTCGTCGACAAATTTGATACTATTACTGATAACTACGCGAGGATGGAGAAAGGAGTGATGAAATTGCAGAGACGACATGCAGAGAAGGTGAGCGAGTACTATGCGGCGGTGATGAGGGAGGAATATGTCAAAAACGGCGGTAATGTTGGTGGCAGAAAGCGGCCATTTGTCACTCATTTTACAGCGTGTAAGCCATGTAGTGGGGTGCACTGGGGGTACACAGATGAGGCATGCTGGAATGGGATGGAAAAGGCTTTGAATTTCGCTGATAATCAGGTGCTTCGCAGCTATGGTTTCGTGCGCCCGGATCTTCTGAATACCTCCTCTCTCTATTCTCTGCCCTTTAGTTTTTCGGACTAGAACAAACAGGTCTAGAAATTGCTTCCAAAATGTTTGCTAGCTGGTGTAAATGTTATCATGAAAGTTTACTTAACGCAAGAAAAATTCAAAATGAACAGATTTTTCGGATTATTTTTGTGTTCTTTGAATATTTGTTGCGAGGTTAATTGGCATTTTCTAATTTTTCGGACTGCGCTATCTTAAAAATTAAAAATTTCTATGGAAAAAATAACAAAAGTGCACTGACAAAAATGAGTCCCTTACTAATTATGTACTCTCTCCGTCCCTTTTTTTATGGTCCACTATTAAATTTCGAATTAAATTTCGAGTTGTCACTTAATTAGTGTTCATGTTGAAAAATTAGTTGGTAAATTATAATAATGATGTCTCTATCCAGGGAAATAATGAAAGTAGAAATTTCTGAAGTGTAATGATGATGTATCTATGAAAAGTTTGATTTAAGAAATTGAACACGTAAAAAGGAACTGAGGGAGTAAGTTGAAACTCCGCCTAGATAAATAACACTATCCCTCTTCTTATTCTTCCTTACCAAACTGCGCTCCGTTATCAGAAATTTGTGAGTTTACGTCTGTCGATGTCTACAGTATTGTTTGGTTAACTAACAACCTTTTCAAACGGCCTGAAGTTTCACATCAACTTTGAGGCTATGGTGATCTCTGGTATTTCAATTAGTAGAGTGGATATAGTCATATGGGTAAAATTTGTTATATATACCACCTCTAAAAGTTAAAGATAAAAAAGCATCTCCAACATTTGCTTCAAATTTGAAAATGTCAAAATATTTTTGAAGGCTAATGTGGCAATTTGATAGATTCTGGGCGATGGTAGTGAGCTTGAGGAGTAGATTGGAGGGAGTGGATCTTGAACTTGGTGAGTGATTGATGAAAATGAAGTTTGAGCTTGTATGTGATATAGAAAATGGGAAGAGTTACTGAGGTTTAGAGCAAGGGAAGTGAGATCAAGTTGGGAAAAAAAGACTTTCGGAATTGTGAAAGTGGTGAGAGTGAGAGGGTGCAAGAGAGACGCAATTTATAGAGAAAGAGGGTGTTTTTAATTTGAGTATGCTAGCCACCAAAATGGGCTGTGGGAGGCAAGACAAGATGGTGGGGATGATGAGGGAACTGAATTGATAGGACATGGGATAGATAAGAAGTGGAAATTTCATTTTTGGGGGGAGGTGTGGTGATAGCGGGAGTAAATCCATGGGTAAGAGCAACTATGACAAAATAGGGAAACATTTATGCAAAAATTTGTAGTGAACAGTGTAAATTATTATTATTTTTTTTTGTTCAGCTTTGAAGAGAGAATATATGTTGAGTATTTGCCCAGTAAAATAGCTAGAATCCTCTCTTACGTAGTTGGTTGCACTTGCCCTAATGTATGTTTTTTGTGAGGGATCGAGCGGTGGGTGGGGTGTGGAGGTGGAGAAGGTTTGAGTCAAAGCCGGCTTAGAGGGGAATTGGAAGAAGCAGCCGTCTCGGGCCCCCAAAATTTTGGCCAAACTAGGTCCCCATATGTTTCAACTCTCTATGTATAATTAAATTCCCCTTCTTTTAAGCATACCAAGTCTTTGGTATTACTGTCATGAGAATTATCCTAACTTGTACAAAGTCTAGTGTTCAAGTCTTGGAGTGAGGTTCCATTGCCTTTTATAATTTTTGTTTTAATTTATTTCCATTTTACTCTTTCTTGGGACGATAAAAGTATATGCATTAATCACAGTTTCACTAATTTTGAAATATAACATAATTGGAAAACAATTTCTAAATGACACTTATTGCAGTTGATTTAATTCTTTTGTTACAAAGATTAAAAATCAGTCAAGCAAACTATTATAATTCTATAATTTTTTTAAAATGTAGTTAAGAAAAGGATCTTTTTTTTTTTTCTCTTATAACTTCTTCCAAAGATATGGGTCTTGTGAGCGTACTTTATTATTTTTAAATTTTGTCATCTGTTCAAGTAAATCTTATGTTATAATAGTTTTTGTTTCAAAAATGCTAAGGACCCCAAGTTGGGAGTTCGCTTTAGGCCCCCAAAAGTTTTGAATGGAAATGGTGATGACGAGGGATGCTGGCAAGAAATTTTGACTTCAAAATTAGTTTTTTGGTTTTTTTCGTTTTGTTCTTATTCAATTTTTTTTTGTATTTGTTAGTTCTGGGTCAATTTTTTTTGTGGTTTCTTGGCTTGTCTCAACGAGAGAAATCTAAAAAATATAAAATTGTTAGCCGAACTTAAAGTTTTGTGAAAAAAAAACAAAAAATAATCAAAAAAATTGGTTCATTTTGGTTTTATTTTCGGCTTTATTCAAAAAACTATTACTTTTGACCATAATTTTATACTATTTGGATTCGTCTCGACGAGATAAATCCAGAAATCACAAAAACTTGATGCAAAAAAAAAATTGAATAAGTACAAAACGAAAAAATCAAAAACATCAGTTTTTTCAATTTAGCCAAATCAGGCCTACATTTGCTTGAGAGGTCAAGGGAGCAGTGTCGGAAGATATTTGTGAGTTCGATTCCGGATCGGGTTGGGTTGGTTTGCGACGCCGCAAACAACCATTGGCATACTTCTTAGTTCTTGCCGTCCCATAGCAATGCATGTGTCATGGATTTGGTGGTAATCCTTCCTTCTAATCAAAAGAGAGTTGCTTGTCGATCAAAGTACAGTAGACAACTTCAAGCGAAGCAAAGTTACCATGTAAATTGATATTTGGGAATAACCTCCTCTAGCAGCCCTTGAAGTTTGTAAGCTCCATAAGCCGAGCTTTCTCATGGCTGGCAATTTTAATTATGTCAAAATATACATTTATGTGTATCCCTTTTTTTTATGGAGTTGTCTTTTCTTTTTCTTATTATTTTAGAGTGTTTAGGATGTGGAATGGAATCAATGTGTCAATATAATTGAGAGATAGATTGATAGGTTTAGTCAAGTTTTAGATGTTAATTGTTGGAGAAAAGAAGTTTCAACAAAGGGCTCAAGCATTTTCAAGCCACTGGTCCAGCATATGGGCTGTTAGGAAAGTGCTCGAACAACTTTCAATGTGCTCGAGCAATCGGCTGCCATATTTTTGACATCTAAGAAGAGAGAGAAAGCGGCCTTGCAATTGGTTTCTTCCTTTGAGTCTTAGAGTTCAAGTTATGATCGTTCATTAAGCAACACAATCAGAACTTTCTTACAACCTAGATTCTTTTCTTGCATCAAACTTCAATGGATTTCTCAAAGTCTTTTAGAAGGCTTGAGAGATTCAAGTTGGTGGCAATCAAGCACGGGGTACGGTGAACGAGGATTCAGTTATCGCTCTTGAGTCAACTGAGAGGATTCTCAATTGTGTAGTAACTTCAATTGTAACTGTACAATATTTTTCTGTAGTGCTTGATTCCTTTCTGTAGTTTTTTAACCATCTAGGGTTTTTTCCATGTATATTGCACGTTCATCGTTTATTTATTTATTTTTTGCTCCTATTATTGCTTGATTATTCGATTGATAGCAAAATAGGATTTTTCAAAGTTCCTGAAACTCAAACCTAAAAGGAAGACAAAAAAAAAAAAAAAACCATAAATATTTGTTCATTTGACATCAGATCCGATAAAATAACGCTGAACGAAAAAACTAATAGTTTGAGTTTTAAAAAATAAAATAAGTATTAATTAGTTTATTGGAGAGAGAAATATGCAAGAGCAGGGTATGGTTTTTTATTTTTATTTTTCTTTTCTCAAACAATAAAATGTTAGTGGTTAGAGGTTACAACGGAATACCTCCTCCATGATGACTCGAACTCGTGACCTCCAATCACACTAATTGTGGCTTTCGTCTCCCAACCAATAATTAAGCATTACCAAATTAACCACCAAATAGCAAAGATTATGTAGTTTATTTGGTTGTGAAATTAGCGTTGACTTTTGCTTATTGCCGTTGGAAATTTGAAATAGTTGAAGGATCTTTTGTTAACAAATGACGGAAAATGGAATTTGCATAACAAGAACAAAAAAATTAGGAGATGCCACATTATTTTCGTCTTTGCGCGGCCCAAAGGAGGGGAAGGAAGGAGATTATTAAGCAACTATTGTTTTTTTGTAATTCATCATTCATAACTTATTACATGGAGGGAAATGGGAAATGAGACTCGATCTCAAAATATAGTGTGAAGAATTTAAGAACTTTATCGCATGAGCTAGCCACCACTTGCTAGAAATATTTGACAATATAAAACTTGCCAACACGAATTGTAAATTGAGATTTGTAATTTGGATGTAAGTGGTTGAATAATTTTGTATTGCACCACGTTTGGCATATTTTGGCTTAAAAAGCAGCTTTGCTTTTTTGTCTTTATTCTAATTTTTCTTGCATTTGGTAGTTTTGTGTCAAACTTTGGTACATTATTGGTTCTTTCTCGACGAGAAGAATTAGAAAAGTAAAAATTATGATCCAAACTTAATTGTTATTTAAGTAAAAAATAAGTCAAAAAGCTAGATTTTTTTACTTATTTTTTATTTTATTCAAAAAGTTGAGAATTCCAAATATGTGAGGACCCGTATTTTTTTTAATTATTTTCTGGGAATAAGGTTGGAAAAATGTGAGGAATTGATTAAAATGTTTAAGTGATAGATTAATGAGTGTGTTTGATTAGTTGGGGCCTTAGAGTACTACACAAGCTAGTACAAGGACTGGGGGTGTAATTTCTTTAAAATATTATATGTGGTGTGAGAGGAGTGAGAAAATCACTTCTCATCCTCCCCCAATTCACCAGCCTCCCTCTCTCTCTCTCTACTCCTCCATTGTTCTTCATTTCTTCTCTCAAATTCTCCCAAAATCTCCACAACCCAACCCAACCCAACCCTTGCAAAAATCCTTCAATATTTGAGAGCTTGAGTTCTTCTTGTGTTGGCATTGGGAAAGCTCAATTTGGTGAATTCTAGAAGATTGGAAGCTAGGGCTTACAGTCAAGTTAGGTCTTGAACTTTTCTTCACTTGAGGTAGAGGAATATCTAACCCTTCTAAGTGTAAATGTTGTGTGTATGTATGTATAGTCATGGGATTGCTAAGTTTTCCTTATTTTGTTGATTTCTTTAAGCAAAATCCATCTCCTAGTCAAGTTTGTGTTGAAACTCCTTATTTCCTAGCTTATATGTCATTTTTCTTTTGATTTGGTAGATAACCCATCCCTTTGTTACTTAATCTTATGTTGATTCTTGAAATTGATATAAAATCCATTGTTGTCCATGGCTTGAACTTGGGGAAAAGTTGCAAATCTTGTAAATTGATGTTATATTGTGCTACTATGTTGTTTGAACCTATTTTACATCTTAACATATTCATTTGGAACCAACAAATGCCTAAAAGAAACATCATTGATCACCCCTTGAGTTGAAATTTTTTGGATCTGGTGTTGTCCTTGAGCATGAAATAAAGTATGAATGTGGTAATGATGACACGGGACCCGAAAGGGTATGTCCGGAGTGACACGGGGCCCAAACGGTTATGCCCAGAGTGACACGAGACCTTTATGGCATGCCTGGAGTGACACGGGGCCCAAACGGTTATGCCCAGAGTGACACGAGGCCTTTATGGAATGCCTGGAGTGACACGGAGCCTATATGGCATGCCCGGAACAATAATTAAATGTTTAAAAAGGAATGAAACGCATATGGTTAACGTGACGGACACATATGGCATGTCGGGTACAAGTTGGATACGAGAGATAAGAGTAAGTAGAAACTAGTTGATTATGTGCTATCGCTAGCCCTTTAACCATTCAAATTCTCACTAATTCTTGTTACATGACTTGGGTATTCTTGTCTATCGTCCATATGCATTTCATTTCACTTAGGATTGTTGGTCATTTTTCTACTGGGCTAGTGAGCTCAAGCTTACAAATTTCAGGTACCCATCAAGGGCCATGACCATGGAGTGCTTGGAGTGCTTGCATACATTATTTTTAAAGCTTATGGAAGAGTTATATCATCATCTTAGAAGTAGTATTTTTGCTAAGATGATTTTGTAACTTGATTAAATCTTCTCTTTTAACTATGGGTTGTAAACATACTTGTAGTTCATGTACTTGTATATTTGAGTTATCGGGTACTCTTAGACTATTGTAACTTGTTGACTTTGACTTTTCTATGTTTCATTTGGACTTTGACGTAGCCCGTGGACTTGTTGGCCGTCCACATGAATTTTCTCAATGAATTATCTTTTCAAATTTTGAGGTCGTGACAAAATAACTTTTTATTTTTTCAATTCCTCTAATCGAGACAAATTAATACTAATACACAAAAACTTGAAAGAAAATTAACTAACAAAAAAAATTAAAATAAAGACAAAAATAAATAAATAATTAAAGTCACTTTTTTAACCGAAAAGAGGTTGAACTTTATGGTCAATCTTAAAACGGAAATGATTTGGGTACACCACCAGGTGTACCCCAATTGCACCCCGCTTCATTGGGGCCATCCAATGTCTTTTTGGGCAGTCCAGATTTAAAGTGATTTATGACCGGTCATAAAGCATTTTAAATCTAGACCGCCCAAAAAAGCATTGGACGGCCTAGATGAGGTGGGGTGCAATTGGGGTACCCATATATGGGGTACGCATAGCAGCGTTCATCTTAAAAGCTACTAACTTATTACACTCAAAGGCAACTCCTTTGCATGATCAATTGATCAAGTGGATTGAAGTCAACTCTAGTAATGCGGCGAATCAGGCTGCACTCTGGAGATTCTCCTCTAGAGATCTTCAATAGTTATGGTTGTGCGTGCGTCAACGCATTCGTGAAAAGGTCCAACAGTTGAGATAAAATCACGAGGCCATATCTAAACCAATTGAACGGTTTTTTCCAAGTAAACAAATGCCAGCTGATTAAAAAGGAAAAATTAGAAAAAAAAAACATTGCAAACTTTGAGAGAAATTCAACGCTCCCTCCATCCAGTCATAGTGAGTTACAAACACAAAGACTTCGATTTTTTAGTAATTTTTGGGGTTTCTTATAGGGGTATACATACACCAAGCTGGGCGGGGATTTCTTGATAGTAACAAGACTTGTGAAAGCTCAAGCCCAACCCATTAATAATAGAGCTTCATTTGATATGTCCAAGCTCAACCCAATTAAATTTTAATTTGTCAAGCATGTCCAAAAAGCCCATATGATTTTCTCAAGCCTATTACAAAAATAATTTAATTAACCACAACGATCACAAATTTGAATTCACACCTGTAATTTTTATTGTCAAATTTCTAAGTTCTCATAAAATTGTTAGAGTAAATAATTGTTCAAAGAGAAGAAATTGAAGGACAAGAAGGCAATGATGAAACCTACTCAAGAAAAAGCCCTAAGCAACTAGGACCTATGGAGGTAAAACCAGAGATATGTATGTATGTGTTATATATATATATATATATATATATATATATATATATATATATATATATAGACACCCCTCATTTTGTTAAAATGCACATCTCCCATTTCTCGATTGAAATTTGATGATCCGAAATGTTCATTGTGTTTAAAATATGTTTTTAAGGGTTTCAACGAGGAATCATCAAAGAAAAGGATCTAAAAATGCTTGATCTGAGCAGTTTTTCATAAAAGTATAGGTGGATTTTCTAGTCCACACTCCCGGATTTAAGGAAAAAATGGGGTTTTTTTGTGTTGCAAATTTTTTTTGGAAAATCCGATCCGTCCAATGGGCTCAGAAGGTGTTTTCTAGGGTACACGGGAGAAATCTTCAAAAAAAAATACCGGGAAGGGCTTGATTCAAAGCGGTTTTAAAAAATTGTATTTATATATTTTTTAAAACCGCTGGATCAAGCCCTTCCCGTTTTTTTTTGAAAATTTTCCGTGAGGGCCCTTGAAAACACCTTCTGAACACATTGGACGGATCGGATCGTCAAAAAAAATTTTGTATAAAAAGTCCGGAAATTAAAAGTCCGGACTAGAAGTTTACCCATATATATATATATATATATATATATATATATATATATATATATATATATATATATATATATATATATATATATATATATATATATATATATATATATATATATATATATATATATATATATATAAGGAAAACTTCACATAAGGGTCCTTTATGGGAGCCAATATCAGGACCAATCAATCCCAACTCTTGGATGAGATCCAAGGGCTCAAATTTAAAAGAGGAACACGCACTACAACAAAATGGTGATTTTGAGGCACTTTTAAGGAACTGCCTCATCAAGTATGATAACTAGGCATTCCCTTTTTAAGTGCTACATTATGTTCACCTGATGGGGCATTCCAACCTGACACTGGATTTCTACAATTTTTAAAAAAATGTTTATTTGATAGGGCATCCAAAAGTGCCTCAAAAACATTGTTTAACAGGGCAATTTTTGCAAATTGTGAAACGACATCACTTTTGAACCCAAATAAAAGGGCATTTTTTTGTGTGCCTCAAATACTATAACCTAACAGGGCATTCCAACCAAACACCAAAATTTAATTTAATTTTTTTAATGTTAAATCTAATGGGGCTGGCCAAAGTGCCGCAAAACATGGTATAATAGGGCAGTGTTTTTGCAACACCTTAAACGATGTCACTCAAGAGGTGTCAATAGCAGTTTTTTCCAACCGTCACACAATTTTAACAATGAAGCCATTGATAATATTTTGCGAATCTCAATACATCGAAACAATTTTAAAAATCGAGCCATTGATTTTATTCTTCCTATTGATGGAATCTTAACAATGTAAAGTTTCTTCTCGATTAGGTTTAGAAAGCTAGAATCAGGACCCAATTTGTTTTTTTAATGATACTTTTCTTTCGATTAAATGTGTACCTACACGCGATCCACTTAGTTTTTTGTATGACTGATGGATTCCATAAAATGTAAAAGGTAGACAATTTCGATCGAAAAAAAAAAAACTCAAATGGAGCTCGGGTTGTCCACTATAAGATTTTAATGCCTCGTGATGCTTTAAATGTAATCTGATAACGCTGTCGCCAATATTCGACAATCTCCTATTTTGGTGACTGGTGAAATCAATGAGACGTGTAATTCTAACGGTCCAAATCGACAAAATTGACGTCATAATGACTTTTAAAATCCATACGTTGAATGTAGTTGACAACAAACTAAGTAGTGTGCAGTAATTGAATGTACAGTAACCATACGACTGCAACACAATCAAGATTATTGAGACCGTTGATTTTGTTGTGTTTATTGATTAAATCATTATCGTAAAGATTTGGATGGATTGGATTTGCAAAGGTCCTTGATCGGGACACAGTTGCGTTAGATAAACGAGTTTTTATGCCCCCTCAAGTTTGTAGTGAGACATGATTAAATTTATTCTTCATACAAACAAGCTAATTCATGTAATGTAAAAGATAGATTATTCCAATCACCAAAAAAAAAACCTCGGGTGGGGCTAATTAGTAATTCATTGAATGTGGTCCGAGTGATCTCTGATTTTGGTGACTTTGTTAGAATTTGTGAGACATATAATTATACAACATAAGCTCATTGAATTATTTAATCATTATAAAAAAATTAATC
This sequence comes from Vaccinium macrocarpon, assembly GCA_022606695.1. Lineage (NCBI taxonomy): Eukaryota > Viridiplantae > Streptophyta > Magnoliopsida > Ericales > Ericaceae > Vaccinium > Vaccinium macrocarpon. The sequence goes on along the minus strand of CM040181.1, from coordinate 27,450,238 downwards.
ATTAGCTTACAATTTAATCATTGTAAAAATATCAGTGACAATTAGCTTACAATTTGATCATAATACTTACACAACACAAGAACATTCAATAATTAATTTCCTTCCATATACTTGTTTTCCCACCCAAATACCTTACTCTTTCCATTCCCCAATATTTGCACGAAATTTTTTTAATACTCCCTCCGAAATCCTCCACCAAATGCCTTACTCCTTCCATTCCCTAATTTTTTCACGAAATTTTTTTAATACTCCCTCCAAAATCCCCAAATCTCTTCCCTCCACTACTCCTGACCTAACTCTAAAAAATCTCAAAATCTGCAAATCTCGTCCAGTCCTCTCTCTCTCTCTCTCTCTCTCTCTCTCTCTCTCTCTCTCTCTCTCTCTCTCTCTCTCTCTCTCTCTCTCTCTCTTTCTATGTGCTAGTTCAACTAGGAGCCATCGTCCTTTCGTATACTCCGCCGCAACTCTCAAGTCTCACCGCACGACGCCACTGATCAAGTATGTTTCCTTTCTGTTCGAAGAGGATTTGTGTTTTTTTTTTTTTGGATTGTCAGGGGGAATTCTTGGTTTTTTCATTCCCATTTATGAATTTATTGTTTAGATCTGAAAACCTAAATACCCATTTGAAGATGCATTATAAATCGGGTATGAAACGAATTTTCCATTCTGCTTGGCTGATTGTTTTTGCACTCAGTGATGTATTAACTTTGATTTTTGTTGGATAAGTTTGTTTTTGCCTTGGTTGGATTCTGCGAATGTTTGGGTTTTCCTTCTTTTCTAGTACGGGAAAAAAAACATATTTGACCTATCAACTGTTTGTTGAAATGCTTGAATGAGGATGTTTGGCCCTGTTTGATTTGGATTGTGAAGGTGGACAGAAAAAACTAGTTTCTTTTTGTCTTGTTATTTGTAACTTCCAAAGGCTGCCGGGCCAATTTCTCAATTGATGTAGATGTAAATAGGAAACAACTAAATAAACTACTAAGAAAATGGCGCAGGTTTCAGGTAAATGTAAACCCTCTTAATTAAAATGCTACCATGAGTAGCTTACAAATTATGGGTGTAAAAGGTCATGCATCAAATTGCAATTGGACCTAATTTGCCAAAAGATATTCCCATTTAATGGCATGAGCTTGCACCCTTCAATCAATTTTGATTTATGTTTTATGTAACTTGATTACTATTGATTCCTTAAAGTTATTATGATTTTTTTTTTAATAGTCTCTGACCTCAACTTTGTGTTATTCTGTATTCATTAACATCTTTTTAGGTCATGGCCCCTACCACTCGTAATAACAACATTTTGAGCTGCTTTTTAGGGACTATAGCAAGAAATGGAAAGTATGCGCCTCTCCACTATAAGACTTGGCACAAGATGCCAGGAGTTTACAAGGATGACATGTTAGCAATGGTGTTGGTAAGTTTGAACTTAGAGTACATTACATCCTCAAAATTTTGGACTTCTTAGCTTGCTAATATGTATCATAATCTATAATATTGTGGATTTGTAGCAAAAGTTTGATATATCTCCTGGTCATATAACATGGATCTTGAAATCAATTTCGAAAAATTGGAGGAATTGGAAGGCTACGATGAAGAGTAAAAACATTGATTCTAAGCTACCTATTGAGGAGCAAATACATAGTCCTCCTGATCGAGTACAAGCAGATTAATGGAAAGAACTTTTTAAGTATTGGCATGAAGATGCGAAGGTACATGACCTTTAATCTTTACCAATTTTGGTTATCTCAAAATTTTTCCTTACCTCATGAATACCTTTTTTCTTTTTTTCTTTTTTTTTTGTTTCAGCAAGTTAGAGATAAAATGAAGTTTAGTCAAGCAAGGCAAACTATCATTTACAGGATGGGCAAAACTACGCTAGCTGTAGTAAGAGAGGCTGAGGTAATCTTATAAATTTGTAAACTATTTTAACTGTACTAGAATAAAAATTTTATGCAATATGAGATTATGAACTTCTGGTATGCACTCATGCAAAAAGGCTCGGCCATGATCCATCGCGTGCACATGTGTTTAGTACTTGCTTCACGAAGAAAGGCGTTCTCTCAAAGAAGGAATTGGGGGAAAATGTTGTGCGTATCAAAAACTTTTTCTATACATAAACTTTTGTTCGTTGTTAGATTCTGAGAATAACATAAATACTCAATATTGTCTTGTTTTTACATTACTAAAAAGTAGTAGACTTTAAACTGTGTATGTGATTTTGTTTTGATTAGGTGGAGAAAAATGATGATGGTTGCTTTGCTGAATGATGAGATGAGTTGGAAGGTGTGGTAGATAGAGTTGTCACATGGATGCTGAACTTGTCGATTTTGTTATGTTTTTACTAGTAGTAGTTTTTGTATATCATTGCATCTTCAATGATATTGGTTTAGATTTCTAGTGAAAGCTTTATTAAGTTTGTAGTTCATGTTCTTAAGAGATTGCTATGAAGTTTTGTTTTTTGGATCTTATGAAGTTTGTTGACACTCTTTGTTGAAGTTAATGACTATTGCTTATTTTATTTTGGACATGGGTGGCATACAAATTCCAATTAATTAGATTTTATTTTATTGTCATTGCTTGAATGTAGTGCATTAAGAATGCCCTAAAAAGTGTCGTGAACACTTTAGAAGGCACTTAAAAGTGATGTGAATGCTGTCCTTTTGACCTCACAAATTGTGATTTATGCGGCAAATTGGAATGCCTTAATAGTGTATTAGGAGTGAATTTCAAAAATTCTATGGTAGCACTAGAAAATGCTTTGATAAGGAGTATAGGTGGCACCTAGAAGTGCAACAATAGAAGGTTCTTGAGGCTCCTCAAAGTGCCCCAATCGAATGCCTTAATAAGTACTTTATGGGGCACCTAGAAATGCAACATAGAAGAGCTCTTGAGGCTCCTCAAAGTGTCTCATAAGAAGTGTCGCATTACATCTATAGCAGCATCGATACATGCCGCACTAAGGTGAAGTGCCTCAACAGGTAAAACGCCCCAATAGGCCCCTTATTGAGGTAGTTATGAATGCCCCATAAAGCCTTTTTCGTTGTAGTGACGTGGGTTAAAACGGCTTACGGGTTGACCCATTAACAGGTCGCGGGTTAAAAATTAGTAATTGGGTTAAAACCCTTCCCTAGTCTTTTTTCCCCAAATCGAAAAGTGCTCCCACACTACTCTCTCTCTCTCTCTCTCTCTCTCTCTCCCCCGTTCTTGTTCTCTCTCTCTCGGTTTCTCTATTTCTGTAGACGATTTTGTTCGAAAATGTAGGGTTTCCATACCCATTTTGATTTCAAAAAATGGTTTTGTTCGGAACTCTCTCTCGCCGTTTTTTTTCGAAAAGGAAAATTTTCGAACAAAATCGATTTGAAAAACTAGGGTTTGGTATTTTGTCTCTCAAATTGAACATTTGCTGTTACAATCAGTGACCTTGTTCAAAATGAGCCCTTGTAATTTGTCGAAGCCTGTCTCCTTGTACGTTATCATGACTTGTTACTGTTTGGGTGAAGTTTGTTATTAGCTTTGAACAATCTTGTGGATTTGCAACAATCTTTTAGAAAATTCCACTGTTTACCCTTCAGCATTGTTAATGGGGTTTATGGTGCCCAAAAGTAATTTGATACTGGAAAATAAAAGATCCTAATTATACATTACATAATTTGCTACTGAAAAAATTAGACATCCTAATTAGGATATACTTGAGTTAGTGTTACTTGAATTTGACCAAAGTTGTGACTTTATTGATCAATGTTGGTTGTTTTATTTTCAGAATGCAGTCTTTGCGAGATGCATTGTACTCACCATCACCATTACAAACATTTGATTCTTCTAGAGCTTCTTCCGATGTTGCTTACACTCCTCAAGTGAAGGACAACTTGACACCGAAGATTGATCAGGTGTTTGCTAGTTTGGAAGATGCTCACAGCTTTTACAATGATTATGCCAGAGAAGCTGGATTTAGTGTTTGAATCCATTCTAGCAAGTTGGGTAAGGGCGGCCATACCGTTAGGAAGGAATTTGTTTGTCATAAAGAAGGGGTGAGGACCAAAAAGTAAACTCAAAATTTTTCTGAAAATACTACATGGGAAAAAAGGTTGACAAGAAAGAATTGTAGTGCAAAAATGACAATTGTGAAACGAGGTGAGGGGTTTGCAGTCACCCAATTCGTCGCTAGCCATAACCATACTCTTGCCACACCAAAGAAGGTGCATTTACTCTGATCTCATCGTAAAATGTCAACTGCCCAAAGAGCTTTGACAAAACAACTAGGTGATGCAAATGTTCCAACCCACCAACAAATGAGTATTTTCGAGATGCAAGCTGGAGGTCTGGAAAATGTTGGATGTTCACAACAAGATGTATAATGCTCAAAGGGATAAGAGGAAAATGATAGAGGGACCTGAAGCAGAGTTATTGGTTGAGCATTTTGAGGCCCAACAAGAAAAAAATCCAAGTTTTACATTTTCAATCTTGCCAGATCAAAAGGGGAGTTTGTATCATTGTTTTTGGGCCGATGCTACCGTGAGGAAGTCATTCAAATATTTTGGTGACATGGCGGTCTTTGATACAACTTATCAGACAAACAAATATGGTTTGATCTTCGCACCTATAATAGGGGTTAATCATCATGGCAAACAACTCTGTTTGGGTGTGCTTTCTTCAGTGGTGAAAAAATAGATGCCTTCGAGTGGCTTTCACAAGGTTTTTGGAAGCGATGCCGGCTGGTCCACCGAAAATGATCATAACCGATCAAGATCCGGCAATGACAAGGGCAATTGGTACTCTTCTTCCAAATACGCTCCACAGGTATTGCATTTGGCCCATTGTGAGTAAATTTTCTGAGAAAATAAGTGCAATATACTATAAAGACCATTATGATGAGTTCCATTGTTGTATATGGAACTCCGAGACCCCTGAAGAGTTTGAAGGGAGATGGGTACAAGTTGTAGCAAAAGCTCAATTGTCCACTAATGAGTGGCTAAATACCATGTATGAAATTAGTGATAGATTGGTTCCTGCATATACGAGGCACATTTTTTTTGTCCACATGACTAGTAGTCAAAGAGCTGAAGGATGTCATGCATTCTTCAAGCGATATGTCTCCAAAAAATTCTCTGATAGATTTCGTGACCCGATTTGCTAGGGCAATTTCACATATAAAGCATAATGAACTAGATTCAGATCATAAAGATGTGAATGACAAGCCACTCCTTGTAATGAAAAAAGTCATGGAGTCAGCAATGCGTGAAGTGTACACACATAGTGTTTTTTACAAGTTTCAACAATAACTCTTGGATAGTGGCGCATATGTGGTGAAGAGTACGTTCAAAGATGAACACTTGACTAAGTACAATGTCATGAGAGCAAATCTGAGTGATTCTAAGGGTCATGAGCTTTCATTAGACAAGACCTCAAACTTTATTAGATGTAGCTGTAAGAAGTTTGAAAGTGATGGAATTCCATGTCTACACGTGTTGGCGTATTTCAATAAAAAGCAAATTGTCCAATTACTTGACTAATACATCTTGCGGAGGTGGACTAAATCGGGAAAAGCTAGCAGAGTTATGGATGACATTCGTGGGAATGGTTCTGAAATATGTGACACGGCTATGTTATTGAAGCGAAATAGGCTTTTCTAACTAGCTAGCCGAGTTATTGATGCATGTTTATTAAGTGGTGAAGATGAGACACAAGGTTTGGAAGAATATTTCCTATCAAGTGAAAAAAGGCTTGCATCCAAGATGGATGACTTGAACATTCGCAAAGAGAGTAGTATCCAAAAGCGTGTTTCTTGTGGAAAGAACCTATTCTCAAAGAATCACAACCGGTTAGGTCAAAGGGTTGTGGTAAACGGCTAAAGGGAGGAAAAGAGAAGGCTGTGAAGAAGCTTAGGCGGTGCACTGGTTGTGGGAAATTGGCGACACATGACAAACGAAATTATCCAGTACGTCTTGGAATGTAGGTGTACGCACAACTAAATATCTTCATTTATAATTTGTATGCTTCATTTTTTTTTAAAATTTAATTGTGAAATTTGTTTGTAGCTCTAGCGGAGATGGTAGGTTGAATGACGAGGAGGACGAGGATGACATGGAATATGACTTGGAATGTAAGTGTTTCGAAATAAATGGGGGTGCATTTTTTCTTGTTTTTTTTTGCTCATGTGACTTACAAGTTGTTTATTTGTTTCTAACTAAAGTTTTGGGAATCTTACTTGCAGAAGGTGAAAAATGTACTTCGAACAGAAGCTTGAGCTTGCTGGAGAATTATGGATCTATTTACTTCTTAGAATTTGGAGACTTATGGATCTATTTACTTTTTGGACTTGTGTTTTGGCTATCATGTTGATGTGCTTTGAATTTGGAGACTTTTGGTTAAATTTGGTTGATGTATATTAGATGATGTAGGTGTTTACTGCTATATTTGTTGTTGTTGATTGTTGAATTGAGATGCGGTGACGTCGGGAATGGCCAAAAAACAAGACCCTGCCAAAATTTTAATTGTGATATTTTTTGTAGGTCTTTAGTCCGCAAGCCTTTCTTCTGCTTGTTGTTTGTAATGCAGTGATTTCCATGTATGGAAAATGTGGACTGTTGGATGATGCCAAGGGTGTTTTTGATGAGATGTTTTACAGTTTTCCATTCCACAGTTTGTCTTCAAACTTATGATACTTGGACAGTTCACCGTGTGCATGCTTACTGTAGCGGTTTGTGGCTTGCTGCTCTTCAAGCTGCAGGAAGGGCCATTTAGGTATGTTTGACAAGAAAGGGCATACCGTGATTTACTCCCACTTGATTGTTAATATGCTGTTTGCTGCGTCTGTTTATGGGGTTTTGGGTTCCAATTGTTTTTATGTTCGTATGGGTGCTGGGGCTATATTGGGATTTGCTTGGGTTCAAGTGTCTTATTTAGGTCATGATTCTGGTCATTATAATATGATGACAACCAAGGGTTTTAATCAAATGGCTCAAATTTTGGCTGGGATTTGCTTGGCTGGGATCAGCATTGGTTGGTGGAAATGGACACATAATGCCCACCATATTGCTTTGTGTGTTGCAAGAGTCAATCTGTTTCTAGAAACGTTCTTCTTGTTCTCCAATAGAAAAGTGTGTTAGGATTCCAACAACGCACTACATGCAACAGAAGCAGTAAAACAAGAGAAACACAACACACAATATACGTGGTTCGGCCAAATCCGACCTACATCCGCAGGGAGGGGAGTTTCACTATAATCCAAATGAAATCTGTGATCATGTGTTACACACTCACACTCTCATCTCACAATAATGAAATCCTCACCAGTTCTCTCGTGTATCTCTCTCTCCGGGAGAGCCACAAGCGGCTCCCCCCTCACACTCTCTTCCTCTCTTTCTCTCTCTACATTGTGCTACCACCACTATTACAAAAGGCACCACAGAGTATTTATAGAGATACAAGATCAAACCCTAATTCATTCCCTTTAGGCCTAAGCCCAATTGGCCCACACGGGGTGGAATCCCAACAAAGTGCCCAATAGAGCTCTTAACATCTTGGGCATACTTGTGTTCTGGACTTGGTTTCCGCTTGTAGTTTCGTGCCTACCGAATTGGACACAGAGGATTCTATTCGTGCTTGTCAGTTTTGCGGTCACCTCAGTCCAGCACATTCAGTCCAAACTGATCAACTGGCTGGGCAAAAATTCGAACAAGTGAACTTAAATGCTAAATACAATCAAGTCACCAAAAAAACGCTGAATACATTAGTTCAATGTTCTTTAATGAACTCCTAGCCTTCTTGGAAAAATGTCTCATACCACTACTCCATTAACCATAAAATTACAACCAGTGCTCTGCTAATCTACCATTGCTTAACAAATAGAGTACAAAGAAATTTGATGAAAGTAGAACAGCTAGAAATCACAAGTTGTCTTTCTTTAGCTCCACCTCCGCATGTCGGCATCTTCTCATGACTAAGAATACAACTTTATCAAGACCACCACGATGAGATCGTAACAAATGCACCCTCCTTGGCGTTGTGAGAGGGTGGTTATCTAAAAACCAAAAAACAAAATAACAGATGATTCAGAAACAAAAATAGTGATAATTATGGTCCCTGAACATATGACTATCACAGACACAGTAGCATAAGGTGGAAATTCCCTAAACAAGCATATCAACTGATGTGTTGGTGGTCTCATAAGCATTTCTAATTTGGAATGCAAAATCCTAATTTTTTCCAAAATTTTTCATTTTCTAGCAAAATTTTTCTTTGAATTCCATAAAAATTCTTACTTTCTTGGTATGTCTAGAGGAGAGAAATAGAAGGGAAAAAAATTGAAACAGAAGAAAGTGAAAAATTAAAAATCGAATCCTTCTGTTTTGGTATTCTACTTATCCGTTTCATCATAGTATTGAAGAACAAAGCTATGCAAGCTATCAAAGCAAACTAAAATGGAGCATTCTAAGTCCCAAATTTGAAATCATATGGAGTAGCAAAACAACATTGATTTGTAGCCCTAGATTTTATTTTATCTTTAGAATAGAACAAAATCGCAAAAAATACCGAAATCGAAACAATAAACCGCATCTGAAATAACTGAAACAAAAATGAAACCCTAGACTGTGATTTCTTCAATCGAATGTGTGAGAGAGAGAGAGAGACCTTGGATATGAGTTCCAGATCGATTTCTTAAATTTCATCTGTGTCTTCCATCAAGCCCTTCTTCACCTTCGATGAAGCCCTAATCAGTTTGTTCCGGTCAACTTTGTTTTGACAAGTTCAACCCTAATCGAATTGTTCTTCGATTTCGAGGTTGATTTGGTCTTCAATGTTGATTTCTTGCTATTTGGTACTCGTCTTCTTCATCTTCGATGCTACTGCTCTCTCTCTCTCTCTCAAACAATGCTTGAAATCTATTCTAATATATAAAGGGGGAGTAATACTTTGGTGTGGACAAAATTTTGAGGCTAGCTCACAATTTGCTATTCCAAAATTGTCCCCAAAAGTGAAACATTTTACCCCGAAGAGAAATAATTGTCAAGATAAAAGTGTAAAACCAAATTCAAAATGCATAACTGCTATGGTAAATAACTGCTACGGTTTTCCATGTGCTAGCATTTAAGGTACAGTTTTAAACTTCCACCATCAAACCAACCCGTCCCCCACGTTTTCAATTCAACTGATTCCACTCCACAAAAGAACATCCTTCAAACCTTCGGCCCCATATCCATTCCACAGCCAAATCATTGTATGTTTACTGAATGGGATTACTCTGAATTGAAGCTTGATCTTGGGTTGTGCAAGGTGTGTTTTAGTACTTTTTAATTTCCCCTCAAAACAATGCTAATCATATGTCATCTTCATCTTCCAATAAGACATTCATCATGATATGCCAAATACTTTTGTGCACACGCATTGTGTGTGCCCAAGCCTCTAGTGAAATGAAATGGGGAGCGGAGGATTTTGTTTTGACCCGTTTTTGCCGGATTCGACTTAATAATAGACAACCCGATAAATTTTAAACCCACGAGATTCCTTCTATTGTCCCTGCCGTTGGATTAAATCCAATGGCCCAGATTAAACTCCCGCATATATATATATATATATATATATATATATATATACACGGAAATTTTCTAGTCCAAACCCTCCAGAGAATAAGAAAAAAGTAAATTTTTGTGTTGCAAATTATTTTTCGCAAATCCGAGTGGTCCAATGTGTTCAGAAGGTGTTTTCAAGGGTCCATGTAGAAAATCTTCAAAAAAAATACTAGGAAGGGCTTCATCCAAGCAGTTTTTGCAAAAATTGTAAATATAAAATTTTTGAGAAAAGTGCTTGGATCAAACCCTTCCCGGTTTTTTTTCTTCAAGATTTTCTGAGTGGAAACTTGAAAACACCTTCTGAACACATTGGATGGATTGGATCGTCAAAAAAATGCTCGAATCAAGAAGGTCTGGAAATTCGGAGTCCGGACTTTTAATTTCCGGACTTTTATACAAAAAACATTTTGACGATCCGATCCGTCCAATGTGTTCAGAAGGTGTTTTCAAGGGCCCTCGTGGAAAATCTTAAAAAAAAAATATCGGGAAGGGCTTGATCTAAGCAGTTTTCGCAAAAATATATAAATACAGTTTTTGCGAAAACTGCTTGGATCAAGCCCTTCCCGGTATTATTTTTTGAAGATTTCTCGTGTAGACCCTATAAAACACCTTTTGAACACATTGGACGGATCGGATTTTACGAAAAAAAATTTGCAACACAAAAAAACCCATTTTTTTCCTTAAATCCAGGAGTGTGGACTAGAAAAAAAAAAAAAAAAAAATATATATATATATATATATATATATATATATATATATATATATAATCCTGATCTAGTCCGGGACTCATAGTTCCAGACCAAATTTTCATGATCCGAAGCGTCCAATGTGTTTAAAACATGTTTTCACGTGTTGCCGAGAGAAATTATCCAAAAAAAAATACTGGGAAGGGCTTGATTGAAGCAGTTTTTCATAAAACTGTATATGTACTATCTTTGTAAAAAACTGCTCAGATCAAGTCCTTCCCAGTCATTTTTTTAATGATTTCTCGCGGGGACCCTTGAAAACACGTTTTAAAAACATTAGACGGTTTGGATTATGCGAAAACAATTTTTAAAACTTTCAAAACACCCAAAAACCTTCAATCCGGGATCCTTACTGGATCACCGGTGTGTATATATATATATATAGTGGGCTTCCTATCCAAACCACTAAATCTGGACCTACCGTCCGGACCTCACTTTCCAGACGATTTTTTCTTTTAATGAAAATTTGCTCGGATCAAGCACATTCCGGTCTTTTTTTTTATTTATGATTCCTCGTTGGGACCCTTAAAAATGTGTCCTAAACACATTGAACGATTCGGATCATCAAAATATAGCCAGAATCTATGAGGTCCGCAATTTAGCAAAATGGGGGATCCTTCATTACAATGAGACCGTGTATACATATATATAGGGTTGGATCCGTGGGCACATATTCTTCACACATATTTTGATATTCCATCTCCGCCCTTAAGATGGAGGGTTGAGATTAAAAATTAAAATCCTCTCTCTCTCCCATGTTCTCCCTCACTGCTACTAAACTTACTAAATCCTCTCCCCCCAAACGCGACCTATTCTCTCTCCTGCTCCTCAAACACCGACCTCACTCTTCTGGGCCAACCTCTCCTATAATTACGAGCCTTACTCTGGTAGCCTAACGGTCCAAATCGTTGTTTTACAGTGTATCATCTGGTGCACTCTCTTCCTCTTCCTCTTTGAGTACAGAGGCGCCAAAATGCTCAAAATGGAGTAGTTTCCAGAAACAGCCACCTCAATTGTATCTTTCAAGGTCAAATCCGACGTCATTTCCTTAGACAACCACGATTTCTTGGAAACTGTCTTTGAGATTGTCAATGACGGTAAGCTGCATGTGATAGTGATGAAGTCAAACACTTTGAAGAGGTCATTAGACATTTGAAGATGGGGGTTTGATGATGAAGATGACAAAGCCACTCACACAAAGCCGATCACATCTAATTTGTGGAATTAATTGGGGCAGCCATCGTCGCCATCGATTGATGACGCAGCGGAATCCACGAGAAACTAGTTGCGTACTAGTTCAAAAGAGAATAGGTCTCGAATCCACGAGGTTCTTGAATCCACAAGAAGAAAGAGATATAACTCTGAATTATATTCGATTAAAAGCTAAATATGCCCATAGGCTATATCCTTATTTATTCTAGTAGAAGTCCTAACTAAAAGGAAATTACTTAGAGTGGTGACCAAGCAAAGTATTACTTGGAAACCTAGACTATTTGCTAAAAGGAAATAAAATAAAATCTATCCAAAACTAAACTAAAAACATGCAAAACAGGCAACACAAATAAAATCTCCTAATAGTAATCGTAAATAAAAATTATTACTAAAATAATATTTCCATAAATAATAGGGGTGTATATCTTGTCCTGCATCATTCTCCTGTTCTTTAAAAGAACTCGTCCTCGAGTTCTTGTTAGGAACCTGCCATTTTCCATGCCAAATAAATAAATATTTGGAGTACTTCAATCGCTTGATTTCCTTCCAAAAAAGTTCCACACAAAAAATTACTTTCAATGATATCTTCTCAGCATGCTTCAATTGATTGATAAGATCCAATAGATGGATATTGGAAATCCAATCATACTGTTGCACTCCAAGAAAATCAACTTGACTTTGTGGGTACTCTTGATCTTGTTTCATCTTGGTATTGGTTGACACATCAACAATTGACTCAATGAGATAGGCTGGCTTGACTGTAGAGTCATCAGATGAATTGGCAACATCAATTTCTTCCATTGAAAAATCAAGTGGGTCCTCAACAACTTGATCACTAACATCCATATCAATTTTCTCCTTATCACCCAAATCTGTATCGATTTGTGACCGTGTCGTACCGAGTCAAATATACATTTATAAAAACAAGGAATTAACTACTACTCCAGAGAATAGTGGCTAAGTCCGAGTATCGATCCACGGAGACAGAATGGCTAAATTACGTTAATTTCGATTGGCTCCGAATTTAATTCAGAGAAAATTGATTGGTTGATTTTAATTCTCAAATAATAATTAAACTAAAGAAAAGCAATAATTAAATTAAGTGAAACTGGCGGAGAAAAATATCTAGGGTTCCGAATCCACCCGAACCACGTGACAAGGTTATGTGTAAGCTAAGTTTATTATTCGAATCATAATTGTCAAGAAAATAATTGTGTTGTTAATAGGCATGGACTATCCCATAGCACGGACCGTCTCGCTAGCACAACCTGTCTCTTTCACGGGTTGTTCAGTGGCACAATCCGTCTTACGAGCATAACCCATCTCAGTCACCCAAGCACAAACACAGAAAGCCATTGCATAACTCGTATTTGTAAAGCATGCGTACAAATACTAAATTGATTGAAAGCATAAAAATCAATTCATTCGATCGTAATGAAAAGGGTTCTTAGTTACACAATCAATTCGAATAAATAAACATAAGCCTACACACAAAAAATGTTACTTGGTACGGAGTATCATCTTCCCCCTAGATGAGGGGTTTAGCCGAGCATGGTGATTGGACTGCTCATAGTTGTGAGCCTCTATGATAGCATGAAACTTTTGTGCTTGATTCCAAAGAGCCTCCTCCTTGGTCTCTATCTGAAAATTCCCTCCTTATATGAAAAATATGTCTCTCCCCCAATAAATATTCCTCGTGCACCTTCTCATGGTGCTACCACCATCTCGTGATGCTATCCTGGTTGCACACTTGGCCTACCTTGCTTGGCCATAACCTAGGGCACCTTCGTGTGGCCCCCCAGAACTAAGCCACCCTCATGTGGTGTCCAAGCTAAGCACATGTTTCGTACATGCTTGGGTATTTTCCTATGTAATTGTATTCTACCCTCTCCACTGGCCTTGTGGTTGGAAAGAAGATAAAAAAGATCAAGAATGAAACAAAAGAAGTAGTATGAGTCATATGACTACTAACCACACGAGGAAAACACATGACGGTTAGTGGATGCTTAGACTATTAGTCATGTGAAGGAAAAGAGATATAAGAACTCTGAAAGCGTGAATTTCTATTTATAAGATGGAAAAAAGTGGTTCTGTGTGGAGGTCAAGATTGGTGACCAACATAAGGCAAGAAAATGATTTATAAGACCCTAAATGATAGTGGAAAGTGCAATGTTAGTAAACAAAGATAGTTGCTCTTAGTAGATTATTGAGACTACTAACCACAATATGTAGCTCCTAGTAAAAGGCTACTGGCCACTAAAATTAGTGATTCCTAGTAGAGGGCTACTGGCTACCAAGGATGGGAATTGCCAAAATCCTTGTAGACCAAGTTTATTTCATAGGTCTAAAATATATGTTTCTTCGATTCAAACTAAAGGACAAAACTCATTTTATAAGTCCTATATTAAAAAAATAAAATTGTTGCCTCGATTTATTTTGGAACATGTGGGTTCGATGTTGCCGCGATTTATATTGATCAAAGTACATGTACTAGATCCAAAGCATATATATTGCCTCGAATCAATGTGGCTTTCCGCGAGAGAATTGGATTGATTGTTTATTTACCTCGAATCGATGTTGCTTTCAGTGAAATAATTAAATCATTTTATGGATCCAAAAAGTTATGTGTTGCTTTGGTAAAAAACAAAGGACTTGATGGGTTCCTGAACATCAATTTTTGTTTTTTTATGATTCTTTGGCAAGATTGATTGTAATATGTTATATGCATAAAGGTTAGTGCAAAGGCTAATCGAATAAAACGTCGTGGGGTTTGGGACTAAAGCCTATAAATTAGTCATCACAGTGGACACCCAAACTTTGTGATTGGAAATCACATGAAGAAGGTTCAATGGGTAACAACGAAATTGTAGTAGGTTGACTAGAAAGATCACAAAATTTTTATGAGGGGTATCCCTAGTTCCATTCCTATGGTGATAGTGATCTTTGTTGTGACGCTTGAGGAAGAGTTTAACTCTGAATGAGTCCGAGGCAAGTATTTTGCAGGATATTGGTCACAAATAATCCTGTAGGTCTCACCTAAGTGAGTCTGGTAGTGGGGTTGCTACTATAGGAGATTAGGCTACTCCCTAAAGACACTCATGATACAGGATACGTGCGCATGACCGTAATGCGCAAACTTGACTAGAATCAAAATGAATTGTCCATATTGTGTGTGGGGTAAGCGGATGTTTGGCTCAAGGACCCAGTTCAAGACATTTAGTTCACTGTGGCGCCTTGAAATGGAACCTACTTTCACTAAGTGTAGGTTCAAACCCATAAGGTACCTACACCCATTGCACAGTAAAAATACTCATGTATTATATTAATATTGCTTTATTATTTTGGAAAGATTTTAAAATCTTGTGCGGGATTTTTAGAAAAAGCTTTTAAAATCTCTTTAAAATAATTTATTGTGTCTAATTACATTTGATAAATAAATGGGTGATTATTGGATATTAATTTTGTAACTCCCCACGCATATAATCATGGGATTTATGGCCTATATTAGATGATATTTATGGGTTTCTATATCATATAATTATTAACCTTTGACCTATATATATGGTGTAGAAAATCACAAGTGGTGAGACTATTTTACTTGATAAAATTAGGAAGTATTGCTTGTGTTGTTTTACAAGCTAAGTGAGATATAGTTTGAGTATCTAATATTTTGAGCATACGGGCAATTATTGATTCATGTGAAAAGCTTTAGCTGCACACAAGGCTTCCGTGGATGATCGTTGTATCTTGGTGGTGGAATGTCACGCAACTCGGTGCAAGTGGGGACATATCTTCTCTTAGGCGAGTGCTTTCCACGTGCCTCAATTAATATACGTATTTCTAATCTCTCTTATTTCATATTTGTAGTATCGTATATTATTTGTTTGTTGTGTCGTTATCTCCAATTATATAAGTTTATAAAACAAATTCAAAGAAGACACGATAATTCAAAAACTCTATTCTTTTTGAATTATTCTTGTGCTAATTAAGCCGTTCAAAAATATTAAACTTCTATTATGATAGTTGTCTAATCCATAAAACTTACTATCAAACGAGCAAATCTTTCATAGATCAGAAAGAATTCAATAGAAATACGGTAATCTTTCAAATGAATCATGCAGGTTCTCGAAATTCAAGAAACTAGGGAGACAAAATGTCAACTTTAAAGCAATCAATAGCTGTCTAATCCATAAAACTTACTATCAAACTAGCAAATCTTTCATAGATCAGAAAAAATTCAATAGAAATACGGTAATTTTTCAAATGAATCATGCAGGTTCTCGAAATTCAAGAAACTAGGGAGACAAAATGTCAACTTTAAAGCAATCAAAGAGTAGTTTCTGATAATGCATGGAAATAGTTACAATAAACATTTCCTATTTGGTGTACTACATGCACTTATTGTATGGTTCATATTGTACCACCACATTGCTAATTGTAACATCTTTTAGTGTTTTGTAACTATTTCAGCAATATAATTCATAAAATTTTCAATGATTCATAACATTTTGGTGCAACTCGTAACTTTTATAAAAAAAATTACTTTTATTAGTAAGAGGTAATCGATTTGCAACTTTATAGGGTGCTTGCGTCCTTGAATTGCTTATCAATGTGATTACCCCAAGCGTAGGGTTCAGGTGACGCGCGGCATAGTAACCGGAAGTCCGGGTCGAGTCCTCAGGGACCGAATGTGCTGAGCGTGAATATTTGTTTCGCGAATGAGGGTTTAGCCTTAAAGCGGCAAACTTGGCTTCGGTGATTTGTGGGTGGAATTAACTTAACTACGTGAGTGACTCGAGATTAAAAAGACTAATTAAAGGAAGGCAAGGTTTAGGGGTTCTCAACACCCATGCCTTAGGCCAATTCACTCTCCCCTAAGATAACCGGCTCAGGGCGTCGTTAAACGACCCCGAACGGAAGATTTGGTACTTAAACTCGTTTTACTAGAAAAGTGGTGTTTCTCAAAGAGTAGGATTCTTGTGCCATTTATACAAACATTTTGATTGACATAGCCCGAAGCATCACACGTGCCAAGTGGTCAAGCCCTTGGCTACGTGTGATCAACGGGATTAACAAATCGCAATTTTGATACATAAAATCAATCCATACTTTTCGATTAACATTCAAAGTTTGCAACATTTGCGAGGAGAGTGAACCAACCCAAGTCACGGGGTGCTAATCACCCCATAACCAAGCCTAAGCCAACTACTCGTTCATTATTGAAGAAAATATGGTTATTGTTATAAGGGAAATAAAGAACATAATGGAATAGTCTAAAGAGTGATTTTTAATGAGGAACCTAAATTAGCCTACCACTTAAATGCTTGAGAAGCTTAACAACTAAGGCTTTTACTTGGTTTTTCAAAAGAGATGACTAGAAGGGGCAAGAACATTGTTTAACAGATATCAACGTGAACAAACGTGGTTTATGCTGAGGTATGATATGTAGCTACAACATTAAACAACAACTACTTAAGAGAAAATGAAGATTTACTTGAGTTTTAGGGGGAAAATAACTAGAACAACCCAAACACCAAAAACTTAATGCAAGTGAAAATTAACTAGACTTCTAGCAAGATCTAAACAAGGGCTACAATATTAATTAATGTGAAATTAAGGTGGAACCAACACTTACATGGGAAAAACTAGAGAGAGAGAGCTTCCAAAGTCTCCAATGGAGAGCAAAACTAAACTAGACAAATAAAAGTGTAAGTAATGAGGGAGAAGGAGAGAGGAGAGTGTATATAGATATGCTTCCCCCTTACAAAATATCCTATAAATATCCTAAAAGCTCTCACAAAACAAAAAACCTTCTATTAAAGGCATGTACAAAAAGTGCTTTAAAAAGGCTGCCCGGACTTGTTTGGATCGATCCAAAACAACTCGGATCGATCCAAATGGCTCTGGTGGGATTTTTGACCAAAGTTGGATCGATCCAACTTCTTTCGGATCGATCCAAATGGAGTTGCTGGGGAATTGCTGAAGAAGACTTGGATCGATCCAACTTCTTTCGGATCGATCCAAAAGGCTCTGATGGGATTTTATGAAACTTGGATCGATCCATAGACTCTCGGATCGATCCGACTTCTCCAAAACTTGAATTTCGTTCCTATGTAAACCCCGCTTGAATTACGTGCTTCCGGATTTCTTTATGGACTCCAATGAATCGTGCGACCTCGGGGGAGATGAACCTTGGTCTTGAGAGCGCTTGTTCAATCCTGGACCCCACTTCCAATCACCAACTTTCCGCATTCCCGGGCCTCAACCGAATCGTCATTTCGTGGCTAGTGAGGCCCGGCGTTGGCATGCCGTGGGGCACGTGACCCTTGATAGCGCGGCAAGGTTCTCAATGCCCTCACAATGGGCGTAATCCTCGCGTTCAACCTGAAACTTTACAAAAACCAAACTACGCGCAAATCAAACATTTCAAGTGCGAAATTGCGTGCGTGTGTGAGATAAATGAGCAAGATGAGCCCCGATATATACAATATTGGGGGCTCATCATAGGGTTCCATATGACACACCCAAATAGGGGTGTGTTATAAGGACCTGTATTGGGAAAATGTGAGGAAATGAAAATGAGTTAAAATGTGGTCAATCTGGAATTGGCAATTGCATTTGGGTGTTTTTAAAACATGTTTGAAATATGAGGGTTGTATGTGTAATTAGGGGTGTATATACACGTGGTAGGGCAATTTTTTTTTTTTAAAACAAAACACATCCCTCTTTCTGTCTCTCAAGGCCAACACACCCTCTCTCTCCTCCTCTCCAAAATTTGCTTCACTTCCTCCACCAATTTCACCTCCCACACTCCACCTCTTCAAGATCCAAGTTAAGATCTATCATCTACGCGTGATTTAGAGTCCAGGTATCTTCGGTTTTGCTTGGAGAAGGCTTATTTCGGTTGGGGTTCAAGAGCAAAGGTTAGGGTTTCTTTTCTCCTTTATCAGAAGCTTGATTTGTGAGGTAGGATTAGGGTTTCTTTTCTACTCCCTCTAGTTGTATAAAGTTGATTTGTTGCACATATTTTAGTATTAGCCTCCAATTTCTAGTAACTTTTGGTTTCCATCATTAAAATGGGTTTTCTCCTTGAATTGTTCTTAATCCATGAATTTAATTGTTAGTTTGCTCAATTGATAGATGAAACTCCCCTCCATTCTTAATTGTCGTTTGACATCTTAAATTTGTGTTTGAATCATCGCAATTGCCCTTGGGTTCAAATTCCACACCCAAAGGGGTGAAAATCTACAATTTTTTGTACTCTGTAATTTGCCCCAACCGCTCCGGTAGGATTGGAGGCTGCCTGGGTGGAAAATCCAGTAAGCTTCCCAAAAATCTGTTTTGGTCCCGGGTCGTTCCTTGATGCTCGGTTGGTCCCCATTTGCTCATATCTTCATGTATTTGACCCTATACATTGAGATATCCCTCGAATTCACATAGTAATCCTAAAAATGAGATCCTGATATGTGATTTGGTTGGACACTTAGCAATACTAAATGGACACGTACCACATTGAGTCGATGTAGTGACGATTGGAACGAAACGTGAAGTCTGGTAATGTCTTAATGAATGAAATATGATTAATGGCTAAATGTGACATTGTGAAAGGGTGCATAGAGTTCATGATATCCGGCAGGGTGCACGGATCCCACGAATTCTGGCAGGAGTGTATAGAGCCCACAAAATCTAACAGGGGTGTACGGAGTCCACGAAATCCAGTAAAGGGATATACTCCCTATTTAAACACAAGGTTGACATTATGAATTGATGGAAAATGTAGTAATTAATGTAAGACACGATATTTTGGTGAATGTCGATACATGACACGGTTGGTACTGAGTGGGAGTTAAATGATGAATTAGTTGGACACTTTGGTAGATAGTTGGACACTTAGGTCCTTCACTAGACACTTTACTTAGTTGGAAGCTCAGGCACCTAGTTGGATACTTGGTTGGATAAATGAGTACTTGGCAAGCATTTGTCATATGTTTTAGTCACTCATGGCATTCCTTGCTTAAGTTAGTCATGGTATTCAATTCCTTGTGCGCATTTCATTCTTTATACACCTACCATTGTAGAATTGTCTCCTACTATGCTAGTGAGCTCACCCTTTCATTTTTAGGTAATCGGCAAGGACCGTGAGATAGATGCTTGGAGTATAGATGTATGGGATGAAACATACATGACTATGAAGTTATTTTATCATATTGATACTTAATATTTTTTGGAGATGATTATGTAACTTCAATATCTTCAATCTTTTGACAAATTCAAACTATGTAACAACTCTAAATTGTTTTGGTACTTATGTATTTGGGTATGGGCACCCATTGGATAGTGACACGTGTAACTTTGGTTTGGAAATTGTATGTTCGACTTTGACCTTTCAACAGGTATATGTATGAACTTGATCTATCCTATATAAATTTTATATGTATTTCGATTGTTAAAAATGAGGGTATGACATGTGTACTGTAGCGTTTCCCTAATGCTTAACATGGATGAGCACAATAAGATAAATGGGAGGAACTTTTACTATTTTTTCTTGTTGTAAGACAAAAAATTCAAGGGTAGACCATAGACAGAGAAGATATTCAAAAGGTCCGGACACACAAAACCGTAATTGCAAAGCAGCTGATTATCATCAAAATTCAAAGTCTTTTCCATCCCATTATAGCATGCCTCATCCGTGTACTCCCAGTGCACCCTACTACGTGGCTTACACGCTGTAAAATGCATGACAAATGGCCACTTTCTGCAACCACCATTGCCGCCCTTGTTAACAAGCGCTTCCCTATTAACGCCCCATAGTGCTCACTAACCTTCTCCACATGTCATCTCTACAACTCCGCCACCACTGTCTCTATCATCACATAGATCATAGTAACAAAATCAAATTAATAGATGAAGTCAATGCAATACCCACTTAAGTCATACTGATTCTCAATGTAAATCTCCTACCCCCATGTGTCCTTCTCTTTCAATAGCAAATAAACCAAAGCTGACTGGTTATCAACTTCAGGGTGTATCTTGTCACTCATCGTCAATGTCACGATCTGACCCCACCTTTTGTAGTTTGGAGTTGTTGGGTCCATCACGGCCCAGACCTCCCAAAACTCCATTTGATCATTGATAATTTCGGAAGAAAAATACCCTAGAGTTAACGCCTCCCCAATTCTTCTGCTCATAGACCGTAGAGAGCCACCCATGCACAACAAGGTTAAGGTCCTTATACTTCCCTAATGGAGGCTTAAAATCAATATTAGTAAATACTATATCTGAATCAACCCAAAATATCCTCTCTGCCTTTGGGTGGGCTAACATAGTTTACTCGAAGCACGGGTAATTTAACCCAAATGCTGACCATTTTCTGTGCACAAACCCGTTGTTGTAGAAGGATATCATAGCCGTGGATCCGACAGTAATTCAGCTTGTTCTTGAAAAGACTAAGAAGCAAATTATCCCCAATTGGATTCTTACACAGCCCTAGCTGCGACAATGGTGGCTCCAAGAATTTTATACAAGTGTTTAAAAGTTACCTTAAGTCTACTAGTTCTCTCACCTAGCCATATTCACAAATTTTTATTTATTATTGTTAATAATGCGATCAAATAATAGGAAAATACGTAAGATGTCACAACATGCATGTGCTCAATAAATTCTATATTTTAGGCCAAGCAAATTTAATAGAAGCATAGGCACATTAGCTTTTATTGTAGGAAAGTTGTGAGACGAATAGGTTCCTCCATTTTTATATTTTTTTATTATTTTGACATATGCTCTTATTTTTGGAGATATGGAGTTAACAAACCCAAAATAAAATTAGTGCATGTAATGTAAAATATTAAAGAGCTTAGGTTGGCCAATCATGACCCTGCATCTATGGGAAGCTATTTATGGAACGGTCAATGGCTTATTGGGTTTTAATTGAGATTGTTTACATTGGATTCTTTTGTTGGCCAATTTTTTGGAACTAGTTCAAATTTTTTTTAGTAGTGTTCAAATATTTAAAAATATTACATGTGTAGAGCCGCCTATGGGCTGTGATCCGGTCAACACAGAAATCCGATCCTCTAGTGGCAAACGACGGATGATGCTTCAGCCACTCGCCCGTCTCTTCTCGTCCGAGTTCTTCATTGGGCTCCTCCTTGGATCACTAAGGGTCGGGTCGTGGTAGAACTTTTTGGTCTTGTTAGGTAGTCTAACATGTTTTGAGAACTAGGGAAAAGTTAAAAAATCCAAAGGATTAACAAGAAAGGAAAAACAATAAAGGAATCTGGGGCTTGATTTTAAACCATTCAAAGATATTGTCAGATTGTTTTTCCACCGACTCTCCTAAAATCAATTGGTGTTAGGAAGGGTTTAAATTAAGTCTTTTATGAAATTCGATATCACACCTGCAAGTCTGTCTTTAGAGCGGTCGCAAGGAGTAACATTGTGTAACAAAATTTTTGTGGATACTCTGGGCCCAACAATTCCTTCCTCACGATGACTCCCGCAACTTGAACCTATGACCTCCTGGCTCTAATACCACTTGTCGGACTGCTTTTCTACCAATTCTCCTAAAACCAATTAGTGTTAGGAAGGGTTTCAATTAAAAATCTTTTATGACATTTGACATCGCACCTGTAAATTTGTTTTTAGAGCGGTTACAGTGAGTGACATTGTGTAATCAAATCCAAGGAGACACTCCGGACCCAATAGAGATTGCAAGATTTTCGAAAGAGTCAGGCGCGCGTTATTATAGACAAAAAAACAGAGACGGAAAGATCAGTGTAGACGTAGCCGCCTATGAGGAAAAGACTCTTCTTTGTCTATTCTCTGACAATGACAGATGATTTTTCAAAGTCTTCACTTGCATTATGGAGTACAAGGAATACATGGCCTGATGGCCATGAGTGATCGATCAGAAGATTTTTTGAATGAGCCTAGCTCACAATGTTATCGCAACCGACCAACACGTAAAGACGAGGAAAAACTCCTCATCTCAGCTTATGGAGTCCTAGTAGCATGGCCATTCATTGGAATATTTTTCTAACAGAGTCAAGACATATCTTATTATTTTTTACTAACAGAACGAATGGATGAATAAGGAAGACTCGTAACGAAATTGATAACGCTATCGGGTAACCTTTTTTTTTGAAACTGAGAAACATCAATATCGTGTTACCTTGCTAAGTCAATGTTCTTATTTTTGTCTTCAAATATTAGTCAAGACAAGATGCATATAAGGAATGAGTAAGATGATTTTGTTCTTGTCTTAAGAACAATAATACGGTATCTAGGTAACTGCCTATAGCTAAAAGTTTTATGATGTTAAAACCAATTTTTTGAAAACCGGACCACTTGGTTCAACCGGTTTAACCCCCAACGAGACCACGGTCCAGTCCGAGCTCACCAAAAAACCATTAAATATTGAAAACTGACCTCCATAAAAAACCGTTCGATATTGAAAACCAGCTGCTTTAAAGAGAACCAACTAAATTGACGGTTTAACCGTTGAACCGTCAAAACTATAGTTAGAGGGAATTCTGCACACGACTTGTTAACCTAACACGAACATGTCACAAAATTAGAGGGTTTGGGTCAACCACTTTCTAAGCCTTACTCAAGTATGACACGACCTGCTGATGCAGTAGGTTTGAGCGTTCGAGTGTCATTTTGAGTCCCTAGTGTTCTTGGGTCTACAAATAGCTGTGAGAGTCTTTCATTAAATAGTATTTGATATATTGATAGTTTAGTCTCTTTGTACCCCAACTTGGGAGTTTTTCTCTCTTATGAATTTATCATTTCATTTGAGTTGCATCATTTGGTATCAAAAGTTTTTGTCCAGTTCTTGAACCTTCATCTCGCTGGAAACCTAGATCTAGGTAGAAAATGGCGCAGGAAAACCCAATACTCCTCATTGAACTCAAAATCAACAAATCTGTCCATAATCAACCCATTCCAGCCCTAAATGTAACCCGAAACTTATGATCAGACCCTAAATTGAACCTTTATGCAACCAAATCGACACACTTCGACGTATTCTTTGTTATAACTTTTATTCCCAAAATGTTATTTTATCATTTAAATTACTAGAACATATTAATATAGAAAACAGTGAGTATTAGACAAATAGTAAAACATAAGAAAGATGTTGCCTGTGAGAATGAGAGTCATGTAGTCACTGTCTTAAGGCTAATATACCTCCCCTCGTGAAGGTTCCACCGGAGTGTACTAGCCCCAAGATTAAACCCAAGAGCTCACAAGCATTCCTCATCCGATGTTCACGACCACCGGGAGGTTTGAAAGAGTCACGAACCGAGTTGCCCAACTCTATAGAAAATAGTGTAAGAATATTCTAAAACTCTATTTCATTATTTGTATATAAGCTCTGTATACTTTCTCTATTTTTCCACACCTTCCATCTTTCCCCAAATCCCAAATATATAGAGGTAAATATATAATTCTCCTTAATAATAATAAATTCACTATTAACTTTTGTAACATTAAAGATATTTATATACAATAAGTTTTGTAACGGTAAAAGAATGATATTAAGTAATAATATTTTTATTTTTATTAAATAGTTACAACTATCAAGTAATTATATTGTAACGGAAAAGTAATGATAGGTAATAACTATTTCATTTTATTTTTATTAAAATATTCCAACATTCTTACCCTAAATCAACCTTATTCGCTTCAAACCCAGCTAGATTCGAACTTGAATCTGTCTTCCCAATCACAATTTTGAACAAGTTCAGCCTTGAGCTCCCAATTGTGAACTTGAAGCTGTGTTCTAGAGGTTGAATCGTGACTATTTAGCTTTGATTTCAACAAGAAACTAGAACCTGTGCGTCTTGGGTTCCAGATCTGTTGATTTCCAAGTTGGTTTCGTGTGGTTTTAGGACGGGAAAGTTTTCAAAAGCATTTGTTT
This sequence comes from Vaccinium macrocarpon, assembly GCA_022606695.1. NCBI lineage: Eukaryota > Viridiplantae > Streptophyta > Magnoliopsida > Ericales > Ericaceae > Vaccinium > Vaccinium macrocarpon. The sequence goes on along the minus strand of CM040181.1, from coordinate 27,425,786 downwards.
TTACTCGAATTAGTGTTTCCTAGCCTCGTATCACTGTTTCAACACTCAAAAACACTGTTTGAAGACTGTAAGGAATGTTTTCAGGTCAGATTTCAACATGGTTTGTCTTATTTGTCAAAGTCTTGTTGTGATCGGTTCCAATTTGGTTTGATTTGTTGCTGGTTTGTCACACCCTTGATTTTCAACTTAAAAAATAAACATCTCTCAAATAAATTAACTCATTGGTTGATGGGCACACAACATTATGACATGTGTGAGTTTCCCTCGTTTCTGTCACATTTGCATGTGTTTAATTCTCGTTTATATTTGATATTGCGCACAAGGTGTGTTTTTGTTGGGCTTTAGGTAATTTGGAGCAATTGGCGTATCGTAAAGCTCTCAATAATCCTCGGAAGTACTGGGAGGTACCTAGGCAAGCTTAGGGCCGAGATGAATCCGTCTCAAGTCTAATTTGATGTTTTCAAGACATTAAAGGATGGCTCGACACATCCGAAGGCCAAAAGGAGGACCAAAGAAGCAATCCAAATTCCAGTGGATCTAGGTACGTATACCTCATTTTTGGGGTACTGGTACTCAGCCTCCCAAAATCTGCTCCCAGAAATTCCAGTGTATTTCGACACAGATACCTCATTTTGGGGTATCAGTGCCCCATTTTCCTTGTATGATAGATTGGGGTGGTTAACCTCATAGCCCATTCCTGAGATTCATGGACCTCATAATCCCTGCAGAGATTTACGGGCCTCGTAATCCATGCCTAGGAACTACAAAAAACCACTTTAAGTCGAACACTTCACATTTATAAAATAAAGATTATTACATCTAGGTCTAGAAAAGAGATGCCTAATTACCAATAAGGTAAGTCATTTTTTTTAATTACTACTAAGGTAAGTCACACTATGCCAAATTTCACTATTAGCGGCATTTTGACAAATGCCGGAAAAGCTACCACAAATGCCGGAAAAGGGCATTACCGGCATTTTTTAAGCATTACCAACATTTATTACATATGCTGTCTATACACGTATCGTTGATACTAACAAATGGTAGGAAAAGTCATCACAAATGCCGGAAAAAGTGGCCACCATTTGCGGCATTTCACAAATGCCGAGAAAAGTCAATTATTTAATTAGGCTGCGTGGTGCACACATGGCAAACAAAATTTGGGAAAAATTGATCACCCTAGGAATTGAACCCATGACCTTCACCCCGTCGCGCGCACGCACAACCAACTGTGCTAGCACACATTTGGTACCTAAAGGTCAAACAAAAATATTTATAGTATGAATAAAAAAAAATCGGAAATTTAACTATTACTGGAATTTTTTGGAAAAATGCCGGGAATAGTACTTTTCTGACACTTTTTTTCCGGCATTTTAACAAATGCCTGGAAAAAGTGACTTTTTCGGGCATGTATTGAAATGCCGGAAAAAAAAATGCCGGGAATGGCCCATTTTCTTGTAGTCGCTCTTTTTTGAAGTTTAGGTTTAGGGTGCGGGTTTTAGTAATTTGGGCACTTTCATAGAGTATCCTAGGATTTTAGCCACTTTCATATGGTACCCTAGTCATAGAGGTATCCTAGAGTTTTGGTTTAGGGTGCACTTTCCTATTATAGGATTTTAGTGGTTTAAGCACTTTCAAAGAGTACCCTAGGATTTTAGGTACTTTCATTGGGTACCCTAGTCATAGGATACCCTAGGATTTTAGGCACTTTCATAGGGTACTCTAGTCATAGAGTACCATAGGATTTTAGGCACTTTCATAGGGTACTCTAGTCGTAGAGTACCATAGGATTTTAGACACTTTCATAGGGTACCCTATATGATTTTAGGCACTTTCATAGGATACCCTAATCGTAGGGTACCCTAGAGTTTAGGTTTAGGGTGCACTTTCCTATTATAGGATTTAGTGATTTAGGTATTTTCATAGGGTATCCTAGGATTTTAGGCACTTTTATAGCGTACCCTATGATTTAGGCATTTTTATATGGGTTGGGAAGTTGATGAGAATTTTTCAGAGTTGGGTTTGACCTGATGATAATTGTTGGATTTAAGGGTAACCTGATGGTAAATGTCCTTTTAAAATATCTAGTGACACTTATATGTTCCTTTCAAAATATAACTCCAATTCGTCAACTCGTGTCCGTAGTCCAATATTTATACTACATCATTTTGTTTTAACCATAAATGCTTAAGCATAGTTGTAATCACGCTGGTAGAATTGTCAATGATACAAAGGTTGAATTAAAAAAGATTGTCCGAACTATTTTTTGGAGTGCCAACAATAGAATTGACCCAAACCCTGAAGTTTTTCATATTTTGAACTCGTAGTAGACAAAACCATTTGTGATTCTAATCAAGGCCGGCTGAAGAGTTTGGAGTACCTTCGGCCTAATCTAAAAAATGTGCCCTAAGAGTACAAAAATCCAATAAAACCCTATCAAAACAGACGAAACTAATAAACTAATCTTCTATAAAACAAAACCAATATAAACTAATAATTAAAGTTTTCAACACCATTGAATGTCGAAAGAGTGAGGGGTCGGTCCCATACATCCAAGTTATCCAACTAATACGTCATAAATAAAAATCGTTCGAGCCATTCGTCCAATACATAACCAATAGGCAATAGGCAATATATTGCATTCAAATGGAACAAAATTAACAAAAATAATAGGTACACACCTTTGTACGACTCCCCACCACACCCTCACTCACATGGGGTGTAATCCCACATGTGGATCCTGACCGTGTCGTACCGAGTCAAAAATACATTTATAAAAACAAGGAATTAACTACTACTCCAGAGAATAGTGGTTAAGTCCGAGTATCGATCCACGGAGACAGAATGGCTAAATTACGTTAATCTCGATTGGCTCCTAATTTAATTCAGAGAAGATTGATTGGTTGATTTTAATTCTCAAATAATAATTAAACTGAAGAAAAGCAATAATTGAATTAAGTAAAACTGACGAAGAAAAATATCTAGGGTTCCGAATCCACCCCAACCACGTAACAAGGTTATGTGTAGGCTAAGTTTATTATTCGAATCATAATTGTCAAAAAAATAATTGTGTGTTAACAGGCATGGACTATCCCATAGCACGGACTGTCTCGCTAGCACAACCTGTCTCTTTCACGGGTTGTCCAGTGGCACAATCCGTTTTACGAGCATAACCCATCTCAGTCACCCAAGCACAAACACAGAAAGCCATTGCATAACTCGTATTTGTAAAGCATGCGTACAAATACTAAATTGATTGAAAGCATAAAAATCAATTTATTTGATCGTAATGAAAAGGGTTCTTAGTTACACAATCGATTCGAATAAATAAACATAAGCCTACACACAAAAATGTTACTTGGTACGGAGTATCATCTTCCCCCTAGATGGGGGGTTTAGCCGAGCATGGTGATTGGACTGCTCATAGTTGTGAGATTCTGTGACTGCATGAAACTTTTGTGCTTGATTCCAAAGAGCCTCATCCTTGGTTTATGTCTGAAAATTCCCTCCTTATATGAAAAGTATGTCTCTCCCCAAAAAATATAATTTTCTTTTCTCTATTCGTCCCACCTCTCCTTTTAAGCAAAAAATGGCTCCCCTCCATAAACAAATGGGGAGAGTTCATGTAAAAGTCACCACCCTTCAATACTAACATGCCATCCTTCTGTTAAAGGCAATGCAATTCTCCCCATGCTTTGAGTAACTAAATGCTAGTAGAGTAAATGTACGACTGACATGGAGAGAAAGATGATTCGGTGTGGTGCACGCACAAGATGCTCTCGACTGATGTTCAAAACAGAGTCCGATTGGAGTGCGGGAACAATCAATCTTCTTATTTTAATGCCCAGAATAAAATGATACGGTGCACGTAATTTTATGCACTTGACATGTGAATTGTAGGGCGAAACAAGATATCATCCGAACTCCGCAATTAAATCTCCATTTTCCAATTCCCAGCTTTCCTTTCATGGCATTGATTTGAATAATAAATGCGTTGTCCACCAACATAAACAAATGAATTGTTTATTCCCATATTGGCAAAGTTTTGGTCAGGGAATGGTGATTCGGATGGTGTGGTAGAAAAATGATCCAGTGCTACTCGCTCACGTGACATGCAATTCTCTTGATTTAAAGCCAAATGCGGTAACCTGTCCCTGGAACCTAAAATCACAAAAGCACAATAAAAGACATTAAATAATAATAATAATAATAATAATAATAATAATAATAATAATAATAATAATAATAAAAGGACATAACAAATGTATATTGGGCAGCCTAAATGTATACATTTCGACACTTATCACACCCCCAACTTACATTTTGCTAGTCCTCGAGCAAAAACAAAATAAAAAAACAACACAAACTACACTAATATATATCTTGTGTCGGAGGATCAACGATTGCATTTAGCATATGCAACAAGCCTTTTAAACCTCTAGGCGGCCCTAGTAGGACGAGTGAAGTCTCGTGAAGGCTTACAGCAATGACACCCACAAACATTTTTAGAAATCCCTTGAGTGTACAATGAGTTCCGAAATGTGCTTGGCATGACTTCAAGAACATGAAAAATGAAAGTATGGTATGCATGCATAAGAATCAACCATAGTTCAAAAGCCTATCTACCATTTAAAAATATCCCATTAGTATTCAAAACTCAGAGTGTGTGAAAAGATAGCCACAATAAGTGTAAAGTCAGTCTCACATGGGATTACACTCAGCAATAAAATCACTCAGATGCAGGCTATGATCTCTCAAATATGTGAGCATGATTTTATGTAGCGAAGACAAAACGCCTCACATATAATTCTAAAAAACGCAGGATCAAGAAAGATAAAAGTCTCATGAACAGATATCATTGCTGGAGAAAATTTTGAGAACCACCACACAATCATCTTTTTCATTCATTTTTACTGCCAAAAGATGTTGCACCTAAGATCAAAATAGGACTTTTTATTAGGAAAAATTTTACAGGTCAAGGTTGAAAGACAATCGGCTTTAGAGGAGTGAAACAAATGGTAAACAAAGCCTTTCACAAACTAATCTCCTTTTTTTCTTTGGATTTTTTTTTATTTTTTAGAAGCTTTGATTTTTTATTTTATTTTAGGAGATATTTACAAGAAGTAGGCCTTCTTTTCTAATTTGAAAATTTTCACTACTCCGCACACAGAAAGGTGAAAAGAATTGACGTAAAGGCTCAAAATGGGTGAACTAGGGAAACTAACGCACTAACTAAAATTTGAGATGTGAACTCACTCCAAAGGATGGCCTATAATCATTTCCTAGGATTCACATGATTCTTTAGCTTCCATGAATTAAAAGATTTCAAATGTGGCAATAAAATGACATTCCTCCAGCAAATGACCAAAATCAAAGAATAATGAGACTTAGCAACAACATAATGTGGTAATCCAAAGAAAATATGAGTTAACATTGTACAACCCTCCAAAGATGAATGGCTCGAAGCTCACACGGGTTAAAAGTCTCCACAAGTTTTCGTCCGAATTTACTGGCCATACTCACTCTTCAACTTAATTCACACTCAAAGTGGCTATTGTGCAGTGCATTATTTTCTGAGCTTGAAATTCATGAAATATCCTTAATTGAGAGATAGGATAATGAACTACGGCACAAAAGTAATGCATAAATATCATGCTTTCCTAAGGCATGTCCTATCATTCAAATAAGAGAACAGATAAGAACTCACAGTACTTTACAAAGAATAAGGAAAAAGGAGTTTTTTTTTTTATAGTTTTTTTTTATTAAAAAAAAATTTAATTTCAAGACTCTTATAAACAAAACATGAAGTAAACTTTCCCTCCAACTTAAACATTTCAATGTCTTCATTGAATGCAAAACACTAAGAGATAAGGATCGAAACGAAAAAGAGTGGAGAGATATCACCTCAAACTGGAGAACTATGCAAGACAGAGAGTGTTGGCAGGGCAGACCCCCCAACTTGAATGAAGCAATCTGCAAGTTTTTAGTTCGCAAGAAAAAGAAAGAACAAAAAGAAAAGACACAACATAACACAATCCACCACTTTCTTCACGCGAAAGGCACGGGTACTACTTTTCTCCCTAATTTCTCACTTAAATTTGTGTTGAGAAGGTCATCATAACAATCCCGGGTAAGTCATGACTCAACAAGTTAAATCACTCAAGGTTTTTCCTTAAAGAAATTAGAGTCAATCATTTTTTATGACTATCCGAGACACTGCAATAAGATTGTCAGAAACCCAGATACACAAATTTAAGGCTAGAAATTAGGTGGCTATACCGGATCATTGATAGCCGTTCAAGCACGGCCAACACTGGAGTTATCGCAAACTCCAAAGATTTATAGTCTTTTAGATTACCCGAATGCTCATAGATCCAAATAAACAGGATCTACCAAGTCAATCTCCTCAACAATCTCTTCAGTCACAATTCCTTCCACGTACGGTTTTAAATGTTGACCGTTAACCTTAGTGATTTTACCATCCCGTGGATCCCTTATTTCAACCGCTCCGTAAGGAAACACTTTATGAATAATATACGGGCCATCCCAACGTGATTTCAACTTACTCGAAAATATATGCAAATGAGAATGAAAGAGCCACACCTTTTGGTTAGGCTCAAAAGTCTTGCGAACAATGTGTTTATCATGAAAAGCTTTTGCTCGATCTTTATAAATCTGCGCACTCTCATAAGCATCATTTCGCAACTCCTCAAGCTCACTGAGATGGAGTCGACGATGAGACCCAGCAGCAGCCATATCAAAGTTAAATTTTTTTATGGCCCACAATGCCCTATGTTCCAACTCAACAGGTAAGTGGCACGCCTTACCAAAAACTAACCGGTAAGGAGACATGCCAATAGGGGTCTTATAAGCTGTATGGTAAGCCCACAACGCATCATCTAGTCGAGTAGACCAATCTTTGCGTGTTGTACCAACCGTCCTATCCAAGATTTTCTTAATCACCCTATTTGAAACCTCAACTTGGCCACTAGTTTGTGGGTAATAAGGTGTTGTCACCTTGTGCGTGATAGAATACTTAGCTACTAGTGCTGCAAAGTGCTTGTTACAAAAGTGGGTGCCCTCATCACTAATTATCGCTCTTGGGCAACCAAAACGACTAAAGATGTTACTCATAAGAAACTTGACCAAAACTTTGTGGTCATTTGTTTTGGAGGCCACAGCCTCGATCCACTTTGAGACATAGTCAACCGCCACCAAAATATACTCATTCCCAAACGAATTAGGGAACGATCCCATAAAATCAATTCCTCACACATCAAATATCTCAACAACTAAAATTGGGGATAATGGCATCATGTCTCGGCGAGACATGTTTCCGGAGCGTTGGCACCGTAGACATGTCCTGCAAAACCCGTAGGTATCTTTGAACAAACTTGGCCAATAAAAACCACATTGTAGCACCTTGGCTGCTGTTTTCTTCCCACTAAAGTGTCCCCCACATTCAAGAGTATTACAGAATGTAAGAATACTATGGTACTCACTCTCAGGGACACAACGCCGGATCACTTGGTCCGGGCAATACTTGAAGAGTTCCAGATCCTCCCATAAATAATTCCCTACTTGTGAGAAGAATCGGTCCTTATCGAGACGGGACCAATGCGAAGGAATCTCACCAGTGGCCAAGCAATTAACAATGTTAGCATACCATGGGGGCCGGACTTGCGACACCGCAAAAAGTTTCTCATCGGGGAATGAGTCATGCAAAGGTATTGCGTCGCAAGAGGAGTCAACTATAATCCTCGACAAGTGGTCAGCAACCGAATTTTTAGAACCTTTCCTATCCCGAATTTCAAAGTCAAACTCTTGTAGCAACAAAATCCAACAGATCAACCTAGGCTTCGCGTCTTTCTTAGAAAGCAAGTACTGCAAAGTGGCATGGTCAGAGAACACAACTACTTTAGACCCAAGAAGGTAAGACTGAAACTTATCAAGTGCAAAGACTACCGCAAGCAATTCCTTCTCCGTAGTGGTATAATTCAATTGAGCATCGGAGAGGGTCTTGCTCGCATAGTAAATAGCATGGGAAATTTTGTCACCCCGCTGGCCAAGAACAGCACCGACTGCATAGTCGGATGCATCGCACATGATTTCAAACGGTAAGGACCAATTGGGTGACTGCATAATCGGCGCAGAGGTCAAGGCATCCTTAAGTGTGACAAAGGTTTTCATACATGCCGCATCAAAGACAAATGGAGTATCCTTTGCAAGGAGTTCGCATAAGGGCTTAGCAATCGTACTAAAGTCTCGAATAAAGCGATGATAGAAGCCCGCATGTCCTAAAAATGACCGGATTTGCTTAATAGAAGAGGGGGGAGGAAGCTTAGAAATTAAGTCAACTTTGGCTTTGTCAACTTCGATCCCCCTCTTAGACACCACATGCCCCAAAACTATCCCTTCTTGAACCATAAAATGACTCTTCTCCCAACTAAGCACTAGATTCTTCTCTATACAACACTCAAGTACCTTTTGCAAGTTTTGGAGACAATCCTCGAATGAGGTCCCAAAGACCAAGAAGTCATCCATGAAGACTTCGAGGAACTTCTCCACCATGTCAGAAAAAATGGACATCATGCACCGCTGGAAGGTAACAGGTGCATTGCACAAACCAAACGGCATACGCTGATAAGCAAAAGTGCCAAAAGGACAGGTGAAAGTCGTTTTCTCTTGGTCAGCGGGGTCAACGGGCACTTGATTGTATCCGGAATAGCCATCTAGAAAACAATAGTAGTTTTGGCCTGCGAGTCGCTCTAGAATTTGATCAATAAAAGGCAATGGGAAGTGATCTTTCCTAGTCATGGAATTGAGCTTCCAGTAGTCAATGCAAACACGCCAACCGATTGTCACGCGTGTAGGGATCAACTCACCTTTCTCATTCTCAACAACTGTGATACCCGACTTCTTAGGCACCACTTGAGTGGGACTCACCCACTTACTGTCAGCGATGGGGTATATAATACCCGCATCAAGGAGTTTCACCACCTCTTTCATGTTCGGATTTAACCTTCGTTGCATCTCTCATGAAGGCTTAGCATTATCTTCACAATTAATGCGATGCATGCAAACAGAGGGATCCATTCGCTTCAAATCTGCCACAGACCACCCAATAGCACCTTTGTGCTCTTTAAGCAACTCAACAAGTTGGCCCTCCTGCACTGCAGAAAGGTCAGGCGCTATTATAACTGGAAGGGTGTCCTCACTACCCAAAAACACATACTTGAGGCTGGCCGAGAGTGGCTTCAACTCAAGCTTTGGAGGAATCTCAATAGATGGAAGAGCAGTCTCACTAGACAGAGAGGGAAGAGGTTCAAACTGGGCCGTCCACTTGGGAGGTGAACTACCAAGTAATAGATTCACCTTTTAATGGACTTATCTATGTCATACTCCTCATACCCAAAGTGTGCCAAACATGTGGCCAATGGGTCGTCAGTCAAAATGTAAGGCAAGGTCTCCTCAACTAAGTCTTCTATAACATCGACTGCAAAACAATCATCCTCTAAATGCGGTTGCCTTGTGGGATTGTAAACATTGAGCTTGAGCGTCATGTTCCCAAAAGTAACCTCCATCTCTCCACTCTGCACATGAATATTAGCATTAGCCGTCGCTAAGAATGGACGGCCAAGTATGACAGGAGTTTGCTTTCTGAGGGTTTGCACCGGTTCCGTGTCAAGGACTATAAAATCGGCAGGAAAGTAAAAGTCATTGACCTTGACAAGAACGTCCTCAACTACTCCACGCAGTACCTTTACTGATCGGTCAGCTAATTGTAAGGTTACCGCCGTGGGTTTCAACTCTCCAAGTCCCAATTGTTCATACACCGAATAAGGAATTAAGTTGACACTAGCCCCTAAGTCTAAGAGTGTTCGCTCGATGGCATGATTACCTATGACAATGGCAATGGTAGGAGTGCCGGGATCTTGCAACTTAGAAGGAGTGAGAGACTGGAAAATTGAGCTCACTTGCTCGTTGAGAAGGACCTTTTTGGACACATGTGTCTGAGATTTGCGCTTGTGAGTGCAAAGGTCTTTGAGAAACTTGGCATAATTAGAGATTTGCTTAATGGCATCTAGGAGGGGTATATTGATATCCATGCGTTTGAATACCTCAAGAGTGTCCTCCATAGTTGATCCCTTTTTGGTATAAGGAGATGGCCCGTTTAGGGCAGCAGGGAAGGGGGCTTTAGGCACATAGGGTGATGCCTTGGAGCCCGTGGGTATGGCGGTGGGTGGTGAAGTAGTGATTGGAGGGGTTGCCTCCTTGCTATGTGAACTCTCCTCCCCAGAATCAGATGGGGAGGAAGGAGCTTGATGCTCCGTGTGTTTGGGCTTCTCTGGTCGGGTTTCAATCTCTCTCTTGTTACGAAGGGACATGAGAACATTCGCATGTTGGAAATTATCAGTCCCTTGATTCCCCTCACATTGGTGCTGGCCTCTCGGGTTATGAATCGGCTGACTAGGCAACCTACCCTCCTCCCTACGATTCATTGTGTTGGCCAATTGGCCTAGTTGTGCCTCTATCCGTGAGATGGACTAGGTATGAGAATTCACTTGTTGTATTGTTGCAGTCATCATCTCAAATGCCTTTATAAACTTATCCTCGAAAGAAGGGTCCCTCGAAGACTGGGCTGGCGCTTGCTGAGGGGGTAGCTACTGGTGGTTCGCATAGCGATAGGCCGCAGGATTATATGGTGTGGACCATGGCCTAGACTGTGGGGCAGGGGCATTGTCTTGTGACTGTCGCCACGATAGGTTAGGATGATTCCTAAGCCCCGGGTGGTAAGTGTTACAAGAAGGATCACCCGGTTTAGGATAACTTTGAACATTGGAATACCCATGAGTAGCGTGAACTTGCTCTTCCGCAAAACCAGAAAATTGGTCTCTCGTCGGACACTCGGTAACGTAATGGGCTGGACTAGCACATAGAGAACAAGCCTCCTGAAATGTAGGAGGCGGAGCAAAAGTTGAGCTCAAACTTAAAAATTGGTCAAGTTTCTCGGCAAGAGTGTCAACCTTAAGAGCGAGGTTGCTAGAGGGGCTAACCTCATACAAACCTCGTGGCTTTGAAGAATTGGCTGTGGTGGTTGCCCTATCACTGTGTTGGTAAGTGGCATGGTGTTGGGAAGTGTCGCTCATTGTCTCAAAAAGTTCCCATGCCAACTTTTCATCCTTGTTCATTAATGAGCCTCCACATGAGGCATCAACCATCATTCTATAATGGGGATTCAACCCATCATAAAAACTTTGCACCAACTGCCATTGTGCAATTACGTGGTGTGGACACTTCCTAATGAGGTTAGCAAATCTCTCACGAGCCTCTCATTGTCAGCTTGTCGGAACGAAGTAATCAATTTCTGATACTGAGTCATTTTGCCAATGGAGAAATATTTCTTAAGGAATGCGTCTCTCAGTTGCCCCCAGCTAGTTATTGAGTTTGCAGGTAAGGTACTAAGTCAATGTTTAGCCTTCTCTTTTAGTGAAAATTGAAACAAAATTAACCTGAGCACCTCATTTGGAAAATTATGAATTTGAAGTGTGGAGCTTATGGTTATGAATTCATCAATATGCTGGTAGGGATCCTCGTGAGAATTCCCATGGAAAAATGGGCAATGCATTCAGCACACTCGTTTTAATCTCATAGTGAGTGGCAGTGAACTGTGGTAGCTGGATGCATGATGGTGTGGTGTAGGCTGATGGCAAGAAGTGTGTGTGAAGTGGGATGGGGGCAGGAGGTGGGGCATTTGGATCTCCTTCTAATTCCATTGGAGGTGGTTCTACAAGATCCCTAATGCGATTTTTTGCTCGAATCTTCCTAGCAATTCTCTCTAACTCAGAGTCAATGGGAACTAACTCAGGAATAACAGACCGACGCCCGTGCATAAAACAAAAAATACACAAAATCTAAAGACTCTCCTAATTTTTATTTTTATTTTTAATTTTTGGCGAAGGAACGGGTGATGAAATCCCGAGCCTCTTTCTAGAGCTTTTTTTTTTGAAGCACCTGCACACGCTGCAATAACAAACATTAATAAAACAAACAGAGATAATTGCGGTTGAACAGTCTTAAAAGAAATAAGAGGGGTATTAGAAGTACCGACCTCTCTAAATAAAAAATAAAAAAAGGTGAGAGAGATTAATCTCCACGCAAAAAAAAAAAAAAGAAAAATATATATACAATATAGATAAAGACAGTAAGTAAAAGGAGGGATGAACCTCCAAAGTTAGAAGTTAGATTAGCAAGGAGGGGTTAACCTCTAGAATTAGAAATTAGTAGTTAGTAAAAGAAAATAAAAGAGAGGCGGAGAACCGACCCTTGTAGTCAGAAATTAGTAGTCCCAATGTTAGTAGTCCAATTGTTCAAATGTCCTCTACAAATTATGTTGCACAGCTGGAATCAAAAGACCTACTGATGATTCAAATTTTTTTTTGTTTTTTTTGTTTTTGCTATTATATATATATATATATATATATATATATATATATATATATATATATATTTGTTTTGTTTTGTTTTTATTTTTTATTTTAACTAAATAAAATTCTAAACTACGAATTAAAATAGAAACTAATTGAAACTATGTAATTGTGGAAACTATCCCCGGCAACGGCGCCAAAATTTGACCGTGTCGTACCGAGTCAAAAATACATTTATAAAAACAAGGAATTAACTACTACTCCAGAGAATAGTGGCTCAGTCCGAGTATCGATCCACGGAGACAGAATGGCTAAATTACGTTAATTTCGATTGGCTCCTAATTTAATTCAGAGAAGATTGATTGGTTGATTTTAATTCTCAAATAATAATTAAACTGAAGAAGAGCAACAATTGAATTAAGTGAAACTGGCAGAGAAAAATATCTAGGGTTCCGAATCCACCCCAACCACGTAACAAGGTTATGTGTAGGCTAAGTTTATTATTTGAATCATAATTGTCAAGAAAATAATTGTGTTGTTAACAGGCATGGACTATCCCATAGCACGGACCGTCTCGCTAGCACAACCTGTCTCTTTCATGGGTTGTCCAGTGGCACGATCCATCTTACGAGCATAACTCATCTCAGTCACCCAAGCACAAACACAGAAAGCCATTGCATAACTCGTATTTGTAAAGCATGCGTACAAATACTAAATTGATTGAAAGCATAAAAATCAATTCATTCGATCGTAATGAAAAGGGTTCTTAGTTACACAATTGATTCGAATAAATAAACATAAGCCTACACACAAAAAATGTTACTTGGTACGGAGTATCATCTTCCCCCTAGATGGGGGGTTTAGTCGAGCATGGTGATTGGACTGCTCATAGCTGTGAGCTTCTGTGACTGCATGAAATTTTTGTGCTTGATTCCAAAGAGCCTCCTCCTTGGTTTCTGTCTGAAAATTCCCTCCTTATATGAAAAGTATGTCTCTCCCCAAAAAATATGGTTTTCTTTTCTCTGTTCGTCCCACCTCTCATTTTAAGCAAAAAATGACTCCCCTCCATAAACAAATGGGGAGAATTCATGTAAAAGTCACCACCCTTCAATACTAACATGCCATCCTTCTGTTAAAGGCAATGCAATTCTCCCCATGCTTTGAGTAACTAAATGCTAGTAGAGTAAATGTACGACTGACATGGAGAGAAAGATGATTCTGTGTGGTGCACGCACAAGATGCTCTCGACTGATGTTCAAAACGGAGTCCGATTGGAGTGCAGGAACAATCAATCTTCTTATTTTAATGCCCAGAATAAAATGATACTGTGCACGTAATTTTATGCACTTGACATGTGAATTGTAGGGCGAAACAAGATATCATCCGGACTCCGCAATTAAATCCCCATTTTCCAATTCCCAGCTTTCCTTTCATGGCATTGATTTGAATAATAAATGTGTTGTCCACCAACATAAACAAATGAATTGTTTATTACCATATTGGCAAAGTTTTGGTCAAGGAATGGTGATTCGGATGGTGTGCTAGAAAAATGATCCAGTGCTACTCGCTCACGTGACATGCAATTCTCTTGATTTAAGGCCAAATGTGGTAACCTGTCCCTGGAACCTAAAATCCCAAAAACACAATAAAAGACATTAAATAATAATAATAATAAAAAGACATAACAAATGTATATTAGGCAGCCTAAATGTATACATTTCGGCACTTATCAGATCCCATGTGAACCCCACACTCCATGTAAGTGAAGGTGTCGTGGGGAATAGCACAAAGGGTATGTACCTATCATTGTTCCAAAATTAAATATTAACTTAACATAGTAAACAAAGAACTCACCAAGAAATTGACAAATGGTCGACTGTGAACCTCTGATTTCCAGATTCTCCAACGATTTTGGTTTTTGGATTTAAAGTAAAACTAGTGCAACGAGGAAGGTGAAGATCCAAAATGCCTAAAGCAAAATGGTTGGGTTTTCTGTGTTTTTTTTTTTTATCAACAACAGAAATTTTATTAATAACGCGATGACGGATACATCGAGAGAAGAAAAACCAGGAAATAAAAAAATAAATACAAGACGGAAGGGAAAAGAATGAAAATATATATATTCAATGAAAAAAATTGGTTTATACGTCCAGAAGAAAGAAAACATTTCACCTCTTATACCCTGTTAGTCCAAAATGTAGATACCCTTCGTGCTAATTTTTTTTATATTTTTTGGATAGCGGTCTTTTTTAGTTTGGGCCTTTTTATTTTTCTTGTGCCTTTTTATTTTTTATCACATTTGACCTTTTTATATTTCTTTTTGGGTTAGAAAAGACCTATGGTCAAGTCTACCACTAAAAACACTTGGAGTGCTCCTAATTTTGGAAGTTTTGTGAGTGCCCTAGGCCGGCCCTGACTCTAATGCATTGAGAGTGGGGTCAACCGACCCCATGGGAAAAAGAAATTACTAGTATATATTATATTATTTTTTTGAAACAATTCATAAATGAACCCACTAAAGTTGGTAGTGACACTATTAGATAACTTTTAAAAGTTCACAAAAGTTGATTCTTTGTGTGAATTGTTTGAACCATAGTAACTCGTTTTATTCTTTTGATAAGGAGAGGTTGATCTGTTTTACTAGGTTCGAGCTTTGAATGTAATTTTTCTTATAACAAGATTTTTTGTTGACATTACTGCAATGTTCTTCTTTGATTTCTAGTTGGTAAAAGTGCTTGATATTTGTAAATGACACCACGCTTCCGAACTCCTGGAGTTGCCATTGGACAAAACTTAAAAAATACCAATGAAACTCACAACATATTCAAAGAAGACACTAATTTAAAAAATCCGTTCTTTTTGAATAATTCTTATGTTAATTAAACTTTCATTTAACTATTTTGGTCATAATTGCTTTATTTTTTGAGTTTCTGCTCGTTACAATTACTGTTCATTCCACAAAACTTACTATCAAATTAGCAAATCATTGGTTGATCAGAAAGAATTCAATAGAAATTCAGTAAATGCATGTTTCCAATAAATCATGCGGGTTCTGGAAATTCGACAAACCAAAGAGACATGCTGCATTCCAACTTAAACAATCAAAAGAGTAGTTTCTGATAATGCTTAGCATGGATGAGCGCAACAAGATAAATGGAAGGAACTCTATTTCTCCTTGTTGTAAGACGAAAACCCAAAGGGTAAAGAATAGATGGAGGAGATATTCAGAAGGTCTGGCCGCACGAATCCGTAATTGCGAAGAACTTGATTGTCAGCGAAATTCAAAGCCTTTTCCAACCCATTCCAGCATGCCTCATCCGTGTAACCCCAGTGCACCCCACTACACGGCTTACATGCCGTAAAATGCGTGATGAATGGCCTCTTTCCACCACCACCATCGCCGCTCTTGTTGAAAAACGCTTCCCTCATTACCACTGCATAGTGCTCGCTCACCTTCTCCGCATGTCGTCTCTGCAACTCCATCACCTCTTTCTCTATCCTCGCATAGTTGTCAGTAATGGTATCAAATTTATCGACGAAGTCAACCCAATACCCACTTAAGTCATATTGATTCTCTATGTAAATCTTCTTCCCCCAGGTCTCCTTCTCTGTCAACAGCAAATAAACCAGAGCCGACTGATCATCAACTTCCGGGTGCAACTTGTCACTCATCATTGATGTCACGATCTCACCCCACTTTTCATAGTTTGGAGTTTGCGGGCCCATCACGGCCCAAGCCTCCAAAAACTCCATTGACCATTGACAGTTTCTGATTAAAAATACCCCAGCGTTAACGCCTCCCCAACTCTTCTGCTCATAGACCTTGGAGGGCCACCCGTGCACCACGAGATTATGGTCCTTATACTTCTCCAAAGACGGCTTAAAATCCATATCAGTAAATACTGCATCCGCGTCAACCCAAAAAATCCACTCGGCCTCTGGGTGCGCCAACATAGTTGCTCGAAGCACGGGTAATTTGACCCAAAAGTTGACCATTTTTGGGTGCAGAAACACATTGTTGTAGAAGATATCGTAGCCGTGCATCCGACAGTAATCCACCTTGTTCTTGAAAAGCCTCAAGAGCAAATTATCCCCGATCGGATTCTTACACGGCCCCGCCTGTGATCCAGTCACCACAAAAATCCGATCCTCTGCTCCGTTGGCAAATGACGGATGATGATTCAGCCACTCCCTTCTCTTCTTGTCCCAGTCCTTCATTGGGTTCCCCATCGAATAACTTAGGGTGGGGTCGTCGTAGAACGTTTGGTCGACCGGGTCATGACCCAGGTTAACTCTTTGATCACTCACAGTGGGACAATCTATCGCAGATGCACCATCTTTTTCCGGCGATATCGTCATCTTAGCTACGTCTAGCATGTTTTGAAAACTAGGGAAAGCTGAAAAAGTCCAAAGCATTAACAGAGCCACCACGGCACCGCCTATGAAAATGGGTTTGCCGGGACCTATGATTTTGACCATTTTCGCAACCCTTACAGTTGCACTGCCCATACCCAATTTGTGAAATGAAAATCGAGAGAGTATTCTGGGACTCAAGTTTAAAACTTTGAAAATAGAGAAACTAATAAAATTGTACTCGATGGAGAGAGTTTTCTTTCATGACTTCTTATATAGACTGTGTGTTTTTCACCCGAGAGCACAACAGTTAAAACATCAATTTTGTTGGTTGGAAAGTTGGAATATCCCAATTGGAGGGTGAGGTGCCAACAATATTTATTTGAATCCAATAGTCATGCAAAATACAGGCGGTGAGCTGAACTCTTATAGTAATATGTGTTGGTGATGAACTTAATATTTTATTCGGTAAAATAATGTTTAATTTTTCAGCGTGAAGTATGGAGGAGAAGTCAAATTAATATTTTATTCATATTTGGGCTTAGTGGGGACATAGGATTGCAATTTTCGCCTAATTTGCGGAGATCACTCTTTAGTAATTTTACCAAAAAATCTGTAAGTATACTAAAAATATGAAGAAAATTGGGTGGAGTGTAGGGGCCAAATGCTTAGCACCCCAGAAAATATCATTTATTGTAAACTAAAGTTACTTTTAACTAGAATGGAAATACGGTAAACCAAAAATATAGCAAGTTGGTATTTTTACTCGAAGGGCTTTTCCTTAACCAACTTATTAGCAAAAGTATTCAAATTTAGTTCTTAGATTGATTACATTTGAGTTCATATTGGAGGCTGAATCAAGAATAAAATTTAGGGGACCCCTGGAGCTGGCGCCTCCGCCCCTGAAAGGACATCTTGCTGTTAAGTAGGTATCATACAAGGATCACAAATATTTAATCACCAAAGGGATCCTTAAAACAAATAATTATACTTGTTTAAGCCACAAAAGAGAATAACTAGGTGAGCATGAAACGTGAGCTATTTTCTTTATTGCTAAAAGTCAGCGAGTTGGTACGAGAGAATAGAATCCTATATGCAAAATTTTCAGGTATATGAATGGAAGAGAATGTTAGAAAAATCCTTCCTATTAGATTTTTAATGATATAAGTCCTCGAAAAACCATCCCGTTTAGAAAAAAATCCGATAGTATATTTTCTTGGATATTGCAAAATTGAAATTTACTATAGTTTGATCAATGAATACCTTCCGTAATCTTAATTTTGATCGGTGAATCCCAATATATATTAATTTGTCGATATTTCCTTTTTTGTTTTTGAAAAACTGTGTTTATTGTCTAAAGCATATATTTCTGATCACAAACATTTTACAAGTTACATTTCTACATCCGTACCAATTATAAAAGATTCTTCTTCTATTTTTTTGAACATCTATTTTTTATTTTTGTTCGTGCTACGTGTCGCCTCCACATTCTTCCTCGTGAAAAAAACCCTAAAATCCTTTCAGTTTGGGTGGGGGGGTGGTTTGCCGCCGCCACAGCTGCCTCCCCCACCCCTCTCTCGCTCCTCCCTGGCCTCACCACTCCGGCCTTCACCTCCTGATCCCATCCCTTTTGGCTTCCTTCCATTTCCTCCATCTCCATTTTCACTCTCCTTACATAGTTTGAACTTCGAACTCCACCCTCTTCTTCCAGCCTTGCGAGTTCAAATTTGGTGTAGATTGGAGTTTTGGGGCTCGGTTTGGTGCTTCTCTAGTGAATAAGTCACCGAAACCGGCGGCGGCGGCGATGGTGACAAGGTTTTCTAGCCAGAGGTCTTTTAGTTCCTTTTTTTTTCTTCTTGTCTTTCTTTAGTTTATCTCTTTTTTTGCAGATTTGATTAACCTTTTGTGGGATTCTTAGCCCTTGCGAGGGTGCTTTTTGTGGATTTCATCTGTATTGTTTCCCTATGGTTTGAGCTAGGTGTCCGTCGTGATTCTCTACTACTAAATCGACGACGGACTCTATGCCAATCTTGTGTTGGCCTGCTTTGGCAGTACGTGTCTTTGGGGCTGAGAGCCTGTGTGCTTTGTTGCAACTCTAATGCCGTAGATTTTGGTAGTTTTAGTTCAATTATGTATTTTGAGATGAAATCTTTGTCTTTATGGCTCTGAAATTAATATCTTGACTAGTTTAAAATAAGTAAAAAATACAACCTATGACATCTGTTTTGTGAAGTTAACTTCACTTCTGTTGGTTGGAATGTCCGATTTCGAGTGTAAGATGCCTACAGTAATTTTGTTGGTTGGAATGTCCCATTTTATTAGTCAACCTATGACTTCAATTCTGTTGGTTGGAACTTGGAAATTTGGAATGTCCCATTTCGTGTGTGAGGTGTTTACAACGACGTCTAGATGCACATCACATCATAAAGTCCATAAATGGCACCAGTTTTTTAGTCTACCAGAGTAAAATATTTATTTTCGGTCATCATTCTCAATTAGCTTGATTCTAGAATTAGGATTATTTTTAAGAGCATATGAAAGTTTTATTCACTCAATAAATAATATTAGAGTTATTGTTATATTCCTTGGTTGTTCCAAGTGTTTTTCATCTTTTGTGTAAATTCAAAAGTTTGTAAGTTAGAATGATATCTAGTTGCTCTTCCTTACCTGCAAATTTGCAATGCCCCGATCTCAAGAATGTTAATTATATGTTTTCCCAAACTAATTACATTAATTAAAAGGTGAATTCATTGCATAAAAGTCAAATAAACTTAATTAGCAGAAGGAAAGTCCATTACATATGAAATTCAACCACTAAAAGGAAATGAAACAGAGCCTCTAAGGGCAAGGATTCCAGGCTTCAACCGATTCCTCCTCACCAACAATGTCCATGGTCTGGAAGTACTGCTCGTCTCTTGCTTCTTCAACACATGGCATACAATGCAGGGTAACGAAGTACGTAATTGAATGACACTCAGAATATAATCTCTTACCCTCATGTAATACCTTGCCCTAAAAAAATAAATAAATAAATAAATAATTTATGGGATAAGATTTGGGTAGATAAAATAGTAAGAGGAGATAAGATAGTAGGGGGTATTATTTATGGAAGGTGAACCCATAATGATAGGATACTTACAAAGGGGGATAAAATGTACTTGATTGGATGATTTTGTACGAAATTTGGGGTATTGGGGGTGTTGGGAGGGGTATAGATGTCATTTTGCGAGGGGGATAACTCATCAACCCCATTAAAAATTGCAAGATCCGGGGGCCCCGTAGTGAGTACTACAGGGATGTAGTTAGCCATCACGGCCATCCGTTCAACATTCAACGGTATGGATTATCTTCACATAAAGATAAAATAGTAAGAGGAGATAAGATAGTAGGGGGTATTATTTATGGAAGGTGAACCCATAATGATAGGATACTTACAAAGGGGGAAAAAATGTACTTGATTTGGATGATTTTGTAAGAAATTTGGGGTATTGGGGGTGTTGGGAGGGGTATAGATGTCATTTTGTGAGGGGGATAACTCATCAACCCCATTAAAAATTGCAAGATCCAGGGGCCCCGTAGTGAGTACTACAGGGATGTAGTTAGCCATCACAGCCATCCTTTCAACATTCAACGGTATGGATTATCTTCACATAAAGATAACGATTTCATATATAAGATAATTCAAACCGTTGATTGTCAAACAGACGGCCATGATTGCTCACTACACCTGTGTAGTGAGTTTAGTCACTACACGCTCCCCGGTTCAAAAATAGCCAAACTGCTTGACCAATTTCCTAGACCTAAATTAATGAGTTGCCCCAAGCGTAGGGCGGAGACCGGTGCAGCACAATATCCGATAAGACCGGAGTCGAATCCACAGAGAAGGTAGAAATGCTCACTAAGTACTCAGGTCACTAGTTTAACACGGCTCTTAGGTGGCCACCCTTTATGGTTTGATTGATGGACTTAACTACACTAAGTGACGTTGACCTGGTTTAAGCTAATTTAAGAGGAAGTACGGTCTTAGGGTTCATAACACGGTGACCGTCGAGACCTGATACGCTCCACTTGTTCTAAAAAATGGTTGATTCAAGAGAGAAAAAGACACCCCGAAGAGATGCGAATCCTTGTGGTCGCTGCCGTTTACCCATGCCGGCGTTGAACGAAGTTTTGGTCCCTCGTTCCCAGCGTTACATGGACTCGACAATGCCCGGATACGTCTAACAGAAATGCTTTAGTAACCTTAAATTGCTTTTTCATTTATCAAGTTCGAAAACGGGAACAGTACAGATCCGAAACTGGCCACGGTGTGTTAATCACCCCGCGACCATACTTATGGATTACTCACTCATATTAAATTGAACGAATGACAAGATAATGAAATAATGCATGCTTCTATACTTTGAATGTGAATTAAATCGAAAATCCGGAAAACAACGCGCGGACAAACTCCCGCGAACAATGATTCAACGAAAGCAAAAACGAAAAGTTACCGAACTGTTATGCAAATCTGCAAATAAATCTTCAAAAACTCGAAGGAACAAACTCCGGAAAGCAAAAACTTCCAAAGAAAACGGCTGCAAAAACTAGGGAAAATTTTTGTGTTAAGTTCGAACCCTAATTCGACCTAAAATCGGTCTATTTATTCCTCCCCGAAGTCAAACCACGTGGCGAGTCAACCGGCTGCCCTTAATGTCCTCGGTATCGATACAGAGGAATACCTGTATCGATACCCGTGCCTTCTGTTCCCAAGTGAACCACTCTGTATCGATACAGGACAATCCCTGTATCGATACCACAGCCCTTCCTGAAATGCTAACTTCGGCCTTGTCCGGTCATCCTGGCTTGGGTCCCACTGCTTCTCAACACGTCCGACCGCCATGCACTCACTTCACGCGCACTTCACGACCTGTTTCCCTACAAAATAACCAAACAAAACAAAGACCAAAAACACACCGCATCAAGTGGAAAATGGAATAAAGTCGCGCCTCTAACGCGCTAATTCACCCTACTTAGGCGCTTATATCTACGACATTACGCGCCAATCACACCCGGGAACTTGAGCGTTGCTAGTCCCTAGGAACGAACGAAATAAAACGGAGAAAGAACAACTAGAAAATACCAACGGGGGGTACGGTGGTCATGCAACCTGTAGAAGCAGTCAAACACGACAAGAGATATACACCTTCCAATAAGCCTGTAACTCACATGCATGCATGCTTCAACATAAAAGTAAACACAGATAGCATTACTTCACACATGACAATAAACACCCCCTCATCATAATCGCATTACACTCACTCACTAGAACACTCAACATCCCATAAAAGCGCTTGGCGAACTGTGTGGAACCAAACAACTGGTCACCACACGCCAAACAAAACAGGCGCAGCAAGAATAGACGCATACCCGAATGAATCCGCACATTAAGAACATCATTATCAATCATACATAAGTGAGAGTATAAACACGTGCACAAGATCTACTAAGGACTTTTTGGATTGTAATGACCATGGTAGAACAAAAGGAAGGAACTTCAAAAGACAGGTGCCGGCCTATCGAGGCTCAAGGTCAACTACCCACTGGCCGCACCTGTCATGTCTACTACTTGTCAAATACCCATCAGCGATATCCAAACCAAATCCACAACATAAAACATAAACCACGCAAAGTATATTACAGACCCCAATTCAAAACAAACAATAAATCCACATGAAATAACGAGTTCCTAATACGAAATAACAAAAAATCCAACATAAAATAACTCCTCCTACTCATGCTACTACCCCCAGTCAGCTCCATGCAAAACAAACATCCCAATCACTCTGCATCATCCCCACTCTCCTCACTGTCCTCAGCACCATCATCATCTGCAAAATCATCGCTAACCTCCAACTCAGGCAACACCAACGGCACATACGGCTCCGAGGTCGACCCCTCAATACGCCTCACCATCCACTCCTCCCTGTGACTCATCTGCTGCAGAACCCTCGCATTTTGTCGCACCTCCCTCTTAAGTTTCTGCTGACTTCGAATAGTGGCAACACCTTGGCAAAAGATCTTCTGTAGCCAAGAGGTGCTAGATGCATGGGGAGGTGGCTCGGTAGTTAGAAAGGCTCCGCCTCTGGCGCCACGAGTCTGGGCTATGCTCTTAGTAAGAATGGTACTGTCAATCGGCCCAGGGATCAGTGGGTCATTGTTGAACCACTTAGCCCCCGTCAACCCAGAGTCTCTAGCAATGGCAGTGATCAGGCAAGGGAACGGCATGCGGGTTTGTGTTGGCGCATCTCGGAAATCAATAATCTTAGAGTAGATAAATAACGCCTTGATCACAAATGCGATTGTCGTCCCTCCATAAAAGCGGCCAATAAATTCCCCGTATACTCAGATGGTTTGTTCTCAGTCGCCCTGGGGTCTATGTTATAGCACACCACTTGGTTCAGGAACCTAATACCCGACTTAAACTTGCCTGGACGGTGAGGGATACTAGCATCTTTCCGCTTCTCATATAATATACCCGCCACTCTACGCGCGACAAACTCCTCAGCGGGGCAAGGGTAGTTGGTTTCTACAATAGGCCTCCTATATATCTTGAGACTTCATAAAGAATAACATCGGGTGTGACCGTAATGGGAACCCTGGCCACTCGTGAGGATTTAGGACTCAGCACTAAAAGTAGTCCCGGCGGCGGGAACAAGCATATTCTTATAAAATTCCCTCACAAGTTCCAAATTATACCCTGGGTTTGGTTCGAACCAAAAAGACATACCTTGTTGCACGATGGCTCGAATGGTGCTGTAGTTCTGGGGAAACCCATCCCGGATAATGTGACGCTCATTCTTAACCCCCCTCTGATCCATAGAAGCCTCCCATTTATCTCGCTCATCCCGGGCAATTTTATCCTTTGACCTCCTACCCCCGGTTTGTGTTTGCTCTGGAGGGGCACTAGAAGATGCTGCCCCCTTCCCTTTACCGCTAGTGGAAGCCTTCCTAGGTGCCATGCTTGGAATAGGGTTAGAAATTTAGGGTTTTTAGATCTGGAGGAATATGGATTTTGGAAGAGGTTAGAAGGATATATGTGGTAGAGGAAGAGAAAAGGAGCGTTTTGGTGGAGTTTGGTGGAATTTGAGTGAGATTTGGTGGGGTTTTGGAAGTTTGAAGGTGGTGGTTATGGAGTTTTTCGTGGGTTAGGGTTTGGGAAGGAGAGAGGAAGAAAGGTTGAAGAGAAGATGAAAGTAAGAAATATGACCGGCCGAACCCTTCTTATTTGCGTTTAAGAGGATCGGTATCGATACAAGTAAAAATCTCAGATCGATACCCGGAGAGGTTCTCATATTTAATTAGCCATACCGGTATCGATACGAACTTTTTCCCGTATCGATACCGAACTCCACTATTTTTTTTTTTTTTTTTTGAGGGATTGAATAATGGAAAAGGGTTGAAGGTTTTTAGGTTTTTGGGGTTTTGGTTTCCTAGCACGACACCTCAGCAGACTTCCTCAAGCACTCATCATTCAAATACCCATTGCTTACCAAATTTCCACAACAACTCGACACTTATAATGCACGGAGCCTGACTTTCCCCCCCAACTTAAATCCAACCAAACACCGGTTTCTTAAGCTAGACAGGGGAACTGACTCGAACTGGTTCAAGATTGGTCAAAGGGACTCATATGTGGTTTAATCATGCAAAGAATGCCTTGTATCATCCCCTATGCACGTTATTCACTCTCACAAAAGCATAAAAGACATATTCAGTTTCTATTGCAGAACAAAAGCCTACTATTTTATGCGATTGTAGAAGAGAATACCAATAAAAATATGGGAATGCTATCAGGGACATGCGATCATCAATGCGGGGACACTCATACACATGCTTCAGCAATGCATCATGCTCAACTGAATAGTTAAATATATGCATGCATTCAAGTTACACAGGCATACTGATCAGATAAATCTCATATGCTCAACGAGTATCCACAAAATGCATAACAACAGTACCCCCACAAACTACCTAGCAACGCTATATTCAACACAAATGTACAAAGTACACCCTCCCCCCAACTAGAAACATGCTATGTCCCCAGAGCATGGAGACAGACAAAAGAAAGAACAAGGGGAAAGAAATGGACCGTCGGATGGCAGCCAACCATCATGACCCCGGCCGATGTATGGGGAATTTGTTGTCACCATTGCGGTTCGTCATGGAAACTGCTTCCAGGATCCGCTCCTTCGGACCTGACGAGGTCCACAGCTAGTCACACAGAGCCGCGCCGAAGCTTTTTAGGACTTACAACCGCCACATTTCGTGGCACCTCTGCTTGAGGCTCCTGAATGCCGCACTCACTCCGGCGTTGAGGCCCAAACTACCAAGGCTGGTGTGGTAGCATGCTCGGCGTCACAAAAGAGGCGAAAAAACAACTACCTACTAGGCAAGGATGACATCAAGACGCCTCGCTAGTAGAAACCGGGCCACAACAAGAAATAATAATCAGAAAAGAAATTCACAGGCAAACCACCACTTTCGTCACGTGAAAGGAACGAGTACTACTTTTCTCCCTAATATTCTCACTTAAAGTTGTGTAGAGAAGGTCATCATAACAACCCCGGGTAAGCCACGACTCAATAGGTTAAATTGCTCAAGGTGTCTCCTTAAAGAAATCAAAGCCAATCATCTTTTATGGCTATCCGAGACAAAGCAATAAGGTTGTTCGAAACCCAGATACACAATTTTAAGGCTAGAAATTAGGTGGCTATACCAGACCATCGTTTTTTTTTTTTTTTTTTTTTTTTTTACAAGTACACAATTGCCCTTACTAACCGGAGCTGGGCACACGATCCTTATTTTAATAGCGGCGTGCGAAGCTATCAATACCCAAGTCAATGATGGGTACCCCTATCACTAGGGGCTGGGTCCACACTCAACGAAGAGTATGGTACGCGTGAGCTACCCGTAAAAACCTAGCCCAATGGCTAAACAGCGGGATCATCCGAGTAGATTGGATCAACTAAATCCTCCTCAGGTTCGCCTACATCGATTAACTCTAAAAATGGTTTAAGACGCTGCCCATTAACTTTGAAAACATTATTATCCTTAGGATCGCAGACATCAACCGAACCGTTAGGGTAAACCTTATGGACAACATACGGCCCATCCCAACGAGACCTCAACTTCCCTGGAAATAAGTGAATACGCGAGTTATAAAGTAAAACTTTCTGTCCAACACTAAAGGTTTTCTATTTGGATATTCCTATCGTGGTGCGCCTTTTAACCTTAGCTTTGTAAATGCTAGTGTTTTCATACGCATCATTCTTATCTCCTCAAACTCACACAATTGGAGCTTCCTATGGGCACTTGCCTCACGGCAAACTTGCGTTCACCGTGCGAATGGCCCAATGGGCCTTATGTTCCATCTCTCTTTGGCGGTGGCGGGGCCTTACCATAAACAAGCCCGATAGGGTGAAGCACCCAACACGGTCTTATGCAAATCGCGGTAGGCCCACAATGCATCGATCGGTCGCGAGAGACCAATCCTTCCTACTTTCGGGTTCACGTTTTTCTCTAAAATGCCCTTAATCTCTCGGTTGGCCAACTCAGCCTGGCCATTGGTCTGAGGGTGATAGGCCGTAGACACCTTGTGAGAGATGCCATACTTTCTCATCAACGCCTCAAAGGACCGATTACAAAAGTGGGTGCCCTGATCCGAGATAATGGCACGGGGCATGCCAAATCTCGATAATACATTGTTTTTCAAAAACTCTAGCACCACCTTCAAATCACTGGTCCTAGTGGGAATCGCCTCGACCCACTTAGAAACATAATCTACCGCCAGAAGGATATACTCGAAACCATGTGATACCGGAAATGGGCCCATGAAATCAATGCCCCAACAATCAAAGACCTCCAATGCATAAATATTGTGGAGGGGCATCATATTTCGCGGGCCGACCTTACCTAGCCTCTGACACCGGTCACAAGACTTGCAAAAACCGTATGCATCCTTAAATAAATTTGGCCAAAAGAAGCCATATTGTAAGACCTTGGCGGTGGTTTTCTTGGCGGAAAAATGACCGCCACACGCCTCTGAATGACAAAACTCTAGAATGCCCCTCTGATCACTCTCGGGGACACAACAAATAAGACTATATCGGTCAGCGCAATACTTAAACACATACGGATCATCGAAAATATACTGCCGAACCTCTCTCAAAAATCGCTGCTTTTCAGGTGTGGTCCAATGGGGAGGAATCTGCCCTGTCACCAAATAATTGGCGATATCTGCATACCACGGGCACGTATTAGCAGCGAACAACTGCTCGTCCGGAAAGGAATCTGCGATAGGAAGATGAGAGGTGGGGTCCTCAAATTCCAAACGAGACAAATGATCAGCCACTACGTTCTCTACCCCTTTCTTATCCTTAATGATGAGGTGGAATTCTTGCAGCAAAAGAATCCACCGGATAAGGCGAGCCTTCGCATCCTGCTTGGTCATCAAATACCTCAAGGCCGCATGATCGGTGTAAACTACAATCTGAGACCCGACCAAGTAGGACCGGAATTTATCTAAGGCAAACACAACCGCTAATAATTCCTTCTCAGTGGTAGTATAGTTAAGTTGTGCCTCATTCAAGGTTTTGCTCGCATAGTAAATCACGCAGGGATCTTTCCCTCGCCTCTGACCTAAAACTGCACCGACTGCATAGTCGGACGCGTCACACATAAGCTCAAATGGCAAACTCCAATCCGAGGGCTGAACGATAGGCGGAGTTGTGAGACTCCGCTTCAATGTCTGGAAGGCCCCCTCACAAGCGTCAGACCACACAAAGGGTGTGTCCTTTGCTAACAACAAGCACAAAGGTCGCGAGATAGCGCTGAAGTCCTTAATGAATCGCCGGTAAAAGCCGGCGTGACCTAAGAAAGACCGGACATCCTTAACAGTTTTTGGAGTGGGCAGATTCGCAATTAAGTCGATCTTTGCCTTGTCCACCTCAATACCCTTAGATAAGGCAATATGTCCCAACACTATATCTTGGGTCACCATGAAGTGGCATTTCTCCCAATTCAGCACAAGACGCTTCTCCTCACACCTAGTCAAAACTTTTCCTAAGTTCTCGAGGCATCCGTCAAACGAATCCCCAAAAACTGAAAAGTCATCCATAAAAACTTCAACTGTCTTCTCTACCATGTCGCTAAAGATTTCCATCATACACCTTGAGAAGGTGCCGGGAGCATTGCACAAGCCAAAAGGCATGCGACGGTAGGCAAAAGTACCATATGGGCACGTAAAGGTAGTCTTTTCCTGGTCCTCCATGGCTACCTCAATCTGATTGTAGCCGGAGTATCCGTCTAGGAAACAGTAGAATGCTCTGCCCACAACTCTCTCTAAAATCTGGTCGATGAATGGGAGAGCATTATGGGTCCCTGGTTTGACTGTGAAAGCATTGCGCGCCTCCACAGTTTCTGTTGGCAAAACTATTGGACCACGAGGGGTGGTCCTCGCAGGATGCATATAGTCTCGCATAGATCTCTGTTACGCCGCCATCTGTGGTTCACTCTCTACAACGAACAGTGGATTGGGAAATTCTATGAACAAGTCGTCAATGGGGATGGATTCTGGTTGATCTACTGACGACTCTCGAGGGATTCCTACTGACTCAGACGAAGAACTAGACAACCCCAACGGACTCGACCCCTGCTCAATCCTAACCAAACGATTAGTACGATCGCGATAATAAAGAGGGTCGGGTTTTTGTGGGATTTGACTATTTTTACCTATTTTGACTTAATTCTAAATGTTATCTACTAAAGATTTCCTAGTGTTATCTAAATAAATTTTTTTTTTTTTTTTTAAGAAAATTACAACTAAAGTTTAACAGACACTAACGACTCGAATTATTAGCACCAATTACCTTCCCCGGCAACGGCGCCAAAAATGCTTGACCAATTTCCTAGACCTAAATTAATTAGTTGCCCCAAGCGTAGGGCGAAGACCGGTGCAGCACAATATCCGGTAAGACCGGAGTCGAATCCACAGAGAAGGTAGAAATGCTCACTAAGTACTAGGGTCACTAGTTTAACACGGCTCTTAGGTGGCCACCCTTTATGGTTTGATTGATGGACTTAACTACACTAAGTGACGTTGACCTGGTTTAAGCTAATTTAAGAGGAAGTACGGTCTTAGGGTTCATAACACGGTGACCAGATCGAGACTGTTCTGCTCCACTTGTTCTAAAAACGGTTGATTCAAGAGAGAAAAAGACACCCTGAAAGATGCGAATCCTTGTGGTCGCCATTTACCCATGCACAGCGTTGAACGAGTTTTGGTCCCTCGTTCCCCGCGTTACATGGGCTCCGACAATGCCCGGATACGTCTAACAGAAATGCTTTAGTAACCTTAAATTGCTTTTTCATTTATCAAGTTCGAAAACGGGAACAGTACAGATCCGAAACTGGCCACGGTGTGTTAATCACCTCGCGACCATACTTATGGATTACTCACTCATATTAAATTGAACGAATGACAAGATAATGAAATAATGCATGCTTCTATACTTTGAATGTGAATTAAATCGAAAATCCGGAAAACAACGCGCGGACAAACTCCCGCGAACAATGATTCAACGAAAGCAAAAATGAAAAGTTACCGAACTGTTATACAAATCTGCAAATAAATCTTCAAAAACTCGAAGGAACAAACTCCGGAAAGCAAAAACTTCCAAAGAAAACGGCTGCAAAAACTAGGGAAAATTTTTGTGTTAAGTTCGAACCCTAATTCGACCTAAAATCGGTCTATTTATTCCTCCCCGAAGTCAAACCACGTGGCGAGTCAACCGGCTGCCCTTAATGTCCTCGGTATCAATACAGAGGAATACCTGTATCGATACCCGTGCCTTCTGTTCCCAAGTGAACCACTCTGTATCGATACAGGACAATCCCTGTATCGATACCGAGCCCCTGAAATGCTGACTCAGCCTTGTCCGGTCATCCTGGCTTGGGTCCCACTGCTTCTCAACACGTCCGACCGCCATGCACTCACTTCACGCGCACTTCACGACCTGTTTCCCTACAAAATAACCAAACAAAACAAAGACCAAAAACACACCGCATCAAGTGGAAAATGGAATAAAGTCGCGCCTCTAACGCGCTAATTCACCCTACTTAGGTGCTTATATCTACGACATTACGCGCCAATCACAAACCAAGGATCAAGTGTGTGCCTGGAATTAGTCATTTGGGCCAAGTGTAGTGCACCTAAAAATTTGATGTAGTGCGGCTACTCAATTGACCATGTCGAAAATCTTGTTTCATAATAGAAGAATGCTAATGCCAATCCTTATGGCAGAGGATAATGTGTAGAAAATATGCCAATATTTGAAAAAAGAATTGATGTCCATGACAGTTTATTGATATCAGTTATTGATATCCATACTTTTTGGGTTTTTGATATCCGTACTTATTTGTCATATTATCATCTACCTAATGTGCGGATGTTAACAAGATCGTTTACAATAAAAAAACAATGAGTAAGAATTTTATACCCAGCCACACTAGCAATTTATAAATTGGTAACTGTCTATCAACTTAACAACTTTCTGGAAAAAAATTGATACATAAAACTAGATAAAACTAAGTATTTTCAATTTATAGTTTGTGTCCTATTTGCTTGATTATCTCCTATACCAAGTCCATATCGAAGAAAGACTCTTAATAAAAATAGTACTTTTAACGTCTACGTAGTTACATTTAGGTACATAAGTCCAAAGTCACGTTTTTATGATTACTCCACTAAATGTAATGATTCATAGAAACGATTAATCAACTTCATGGATTTTTGAAAACTAAATGGCCATCATAATGTTGTAAAAACTAGAAGTTCAAAATACCAACTTGGTCATTATAATGACTACGTATCAATAAAAATGCATATTCAGAATCTACCTACTAATTTTCTAAAAACCAATCTACTTGAAAAAACCCTAGCTTGTCTAGGTTTATAGATTTTTTTTAATCTAATATCTTTTAAATATCAACCCACTAATCAAAACTTTAACCAATAAATGAAACGAAATCAAACAATCGAAGAACACGAATTTACATGGAAAACCCTAAACGGGAAAAAACCACGGGAAGGAATCATGCACTAGAAACATTGTGTGATTACAAATAGACTTACTCGATGACTGTGTATCCTCACCACGAATCCCAAGTCCTACTTGCCTAATCCACGTACATCCCACCCTTGCATGATCGCCACGTCTTGAATCCTCAAGCCTTCCAAATGTTTTGCCTTTTAAACTCCACAAAAGGACTTGGATAGAGAAATGTTGAATAGAATATGAATGAGAAAACCCTTTGAAGATGATCTTGATCTCACGGCATTGGAAAATCTTCACAAATCTTCAAAGTTCATGAATTCTGGCACTCTATAATGATATTTCAAAGAAAGAGGCGCGGGGGGTTGAGATATAGCTATTGTGGTCATCAGAAAAGACCAAATTGCTGAGATTTTATTGTTGCTGAATCGGGCATTTTCGCTGGCTATTTGCTCGAGCCAAATACCTAGCAAAAACAAAACAGAATGTTTTGCTAATAAACAAGCCTTGAAATGCTTGAGCAAAACGTGTAGCATCTAACTTTTTCCTTGTTCAGTTTTGCCGATTACTTTGCTCTAGCCAAATGTCTAGCAACCTCAATCAGAATGTTGTGCTGGTAGAGATCCTAAAAATGCCTGAGCAAAAACATGTAGCATCCAACTTTGTCTTCAAAATGAGCAATCCGTCTTGACTAAAAAACTACCGTACTCAAATAAAAAAATACATATTGAGATCATTCATTTTCCACACCTAAAATAGACACTCTAAAAATAAATACCAAAGATTACAGTGCCATAAAAAATACAATACACGAAAATGTATGTTTGAGAAATGGACTTGCCAAACCAAAGGAAGCTCAGCCTATGGGGGTTAAAATCTCCCCCTTTGGCACTTCCATGACAAAACATACTTAACACTAAACAACATAGTATTTCTAAGAAGAGTGTGAAAATGGAATCCTGCAAGCTGCACCACAAACACAAAGACATCACAAACTGTTAGTGTTAAGTTTTTCCCCCTTTTTGTCACGGAAGGACAAAGGAAATAATAAGTAGGAATATCAAGGGATAATAGTGTGCAATTAAGAAAAGCAAGAATAGCCATGAAACATAGGAACCAGCTAGAGTCAATAAATGACAATGCACCACCATGAACAATCGCATGAGTCATAAACTAGCCATACTAACGTGCTAAAAGAGATGTTATAATTACGAATGTAGCAAAATGATTTACTTGCCAAGAGAAATATTATGAGATTAAGAAACAACTAGGGTCAACACAATCCTCAAACAAGTAATCCTAATGGATAGAATGAAGAATTTTGGTACAACGAAACCAAATTCAAGAAATAGATCCTGATTATTGGATGTAGAATTAGTGAATGACTACCTCTTTTAAAAATATATTCAAGTATATAAGAGACATAATTAGTGAATGACTACCTCTTTAAAGATTGATACAACTAATGGGACTCCTTAATACATATCATCCATTCAAAATAAAATTTCTTTCAAGATCGGGCACATATGAATCAAGTTGATGATTATGGGATTCAATGAACACACATAAAGTATAATGCACTGACACATCTTAAATTCAAATAGCAAGAATATACTTAGACAAAAAATGTATCATGAGTCGAGTACCGATGACAAAAGTGAGTGTGTGAGTCACATCAAATTGTAGCGAGTTCAACTCAACACGAAACTTGGTTTCTCATGTAGGCACGATGTGTTAAGATAAACTCCTCTCAAGAAGTCAAACCAAGCAATTTTTAGATTTGTCAATGAGAGAAACTCCCCCTCAACAAATACTAAGTGGATTTCCACTGTCCTCTCATGCATTTTTCTTTTTTTGTGTGTGTCTTTTCAATCAAAGAACCTCCTTAACTAAGTTCAATGCTCATAATGTGGTTTTACAATGTCAAAGTCTCGTAAGCTTTCTAATTAACCCATGTAGCGAGCTTTAGGTCAGTGACACCCAAAAGAAATGGCCTTAGGGCACAATGAATGGAGAATATCCCAACGGACTTGATTACTCTAGTCAAAAAGGCTACGAATTCAAGCAAACCACATATTACAATCTTGAAACACTCCACCGTTTGACGCGAATACTCACTGTTTACTGAGGCAAAAGACCAAGTTACTAAGTGAAAAGCCCAAAAATGCAAAGAATATGAACCAAATTTCATCACACTTTTGAACTAAACATCCCACACAATAACTTTGTTTTTTGTTATAAAAACGGCCTTGATAAAATCATAAATGCTAAGTGGTCAATCTCAAAGGAGTTACACAAGGCACATGCCAGCTACATGAGAAATGTCGGTTAGGAGTCAAGGAGCTGGCTGTAGCTGATGTGAATGAAGTGTAAATAATAGGACACGACCTAAACTACATTTGATTCTAGAATATCATCCAAGCTATATAGAGATAAAAGAGATGCATAGGCATACACAATATAAAGATCCTTATAAAGTCTCATAACAATTAACTGATCCACTGTGATGTCTAAAAGGCAACAAACAAAAAACAAAGTTAATTGTTATGAGACTTTATAAGGATCTTTATATTGTGTATGCCTATGCATCTCTTTTATTTCTATATAGCTTGGATGATATTCTAGAATCAAATGTAGTATGGGTCATGTCCTATTATTTACAGTTAACAGTAAAGGAAAGCAACATTGGGAACATAAAGACAAATAAATAAAAAAATCTTTTTGAGATTTTTGTAAATAGAGAATGTTAACAAACTAAGCAATAAAAATATAAAGACCAACACAAACCATATGCAATGAACACCAACCTAGACTATGGGTATGCGACCAAGCCTTAAAAGGCAAAGTTAATGCCTTTGGATGATCTAGTCTCATCCAGAGGGATCGAAGAGAAATTAGCACAGGGTCTTAAATCTATCCTTCTCATCCAAACAGGTCCTTCCCGTCAACTTAGCCTTATGTTTAGGACTCACATTCGTATTATGTTCATGTCGAGTCACCCTAAGTCCTGGTCTTTGGGTTCTACCCCTATAACCATAACCATGGTAATATTTGGAAGGAGTAGTGGGATAACCATGAAGTTTAAAACAATTTGGTTGAATGTGGCTCTTCACCCCACAAAAATGACATGTACGAATAAAATTATTATATTTATGAGAATGTGCAGGAGTAAAAGTATTATAATCATGAGAATGTGCAAAGTGTGCGCATGAAGTATGAGTGTCATGTAACTTCTTACATTGAGGTCTAATATGGTCTTGAACTCCACAATGATGACAAATAGGAATGAATTTTTCAACATTATTCCTTTGGTTGTATCTAGGAGTTTCGACAAAAATTTTAGGCTTAGCAAAATTTTGAATGGGCTTAGCTTTTTCCTTCTTGTGTTTATTCTGAAATATTGAAATATTCACTAGATTTTTTATGCACCCTTCATATTTTTTCCATAGGATACCTTTTCTCATTTTTATTGACTAGAGGATGAGGCATGATATCTGAGCCTAGATTGGTCATTGCCTGGCCTTTGAACCTCAAGAATGTCATCCAATGCATTGGATCCAGCATTAAAATGCTTGAAAACACAATTAGCATTACTCTATTCAGTAGATAGATCATTTATTTTACCTTTTTTTGTTACATTTAGATCCTCCAATTCACAGACTTTCGCTCGGAGTTGTATAACTTCCCTTGTCAATAGATCTCTTTCTTAAGACATAAGTTCCAAAGATTTTGATGACTCCTTGGCTGCAGACAAGGCCTTGATCAACTCTCTACTTGTTACTTCACTCTTACTCTCTAGCTTGACATATTTCTTTTTAATTTTCAAGCTTTCTTTGTATAACATGTTATACGCCACTTGAAGATCATCAAAATCCACTACCTCTTCTTTTGCAAAGGCTAAGTAATTCTTTCCATTATCATCATCTCTATCACTTTCTGAATTTTCACTCATGGAATTATCATCCCGTGTTGTTACATTATAAACTTTCTGCTTCATTTTCTTATTCGCACAATCCTGAGCTAGATGTCCATATCCATGACATTCATATCACTTCAGCCAACAGGGTGGTCCTTTTACTCATTTTCGCTCCTTGCTATTAGAAAATTCAATTTTACCTTTACTCTTCTTACCATTGTTTTCATTTTTATGATTCTTTTTCTTGAAAACATGTTTGAAATTTTTCATTAACAAATCTAGAGCCTCCATTTTGTAATTATCATCACTATCAGAATCATTAGACTCATTTTGTTTACTAGAAAATTTAATAGAATTTTCAAAAGTTTTAGTGAAAATTATATCATGACCAAGTGAGTCAATTCATAGTTTTGAAATTGTCAGACTATTTCCTCAACAAACATCTTAGGTAGTTTTCTCTTACTCTTTAAAATATCTACCTTAGTTTTAAAACGAGCGGGAAAAGAACATAAAATTTTCTTAACAACATGAAATAGAGTAATATGCTCACGTAAAGTATAACCGGTGTTGACAATGTGGTTGAGTTTTGCATAGAACTCATCAAAGGTCTCATCCTCCTCCATACGAACCATTTCCAACTGGGTTGTGACCCTTTGTAACTTCCCTTGCTTCACTATAGTTGTTCCTTCATGTGTCATAAGCAAAATATCCCATGCCTCCTTTGCCAATTTACATGTTGAAATTTGATGAAACTCTTTCGTGTCAGCATATGTAAACAATACATTTACTGCCCTACTATTAGCCGCCCTCTCAACTTTTTCAGCTCTTGAGTAGTCTTCACTTTGTTTCGAACGGGTGACTACATCTACCGTTTTTGTTGGAGGTGTGTATTTCACTTCAGATGCAGTCTAGAAAGGCTCGTCAATAGCCTTCAAATAGGCTATCATTTTTGTTTTCCAATGATCAAAGTTTGTTCCTTCTAGCATTGGAGGTCGATTCGAATTTAACTCCATTGCAAAAACAAGGATACACTTAAAACCCAACGATTTTAATATAAAATGACCTGTTCTGATGCCACTTGAAAAAACCCTAGCTTTTCTAGGTTTATAGATTTTCTTTAGTCTAATCTCTTTTAAATATCAACCCACCAATCAAAACTTTAACCAATAAATGAAACGAAATCAAACAATCGAAGAACACGGATTTACGTGAAAAACCCTAAACGGGACAAAACCACGGGAAGGAATCATGCACTTGAAACATTGTGTGATTACAAATAGACTTACTCAATGACCGTGTATCCTCACCACGAATCCTAAGCCCTACTGACCAAATCCACATACATCACACCCTTGAATGATCGCCACGTTTTGAATCCTCAAGCCTTCCAAATGTTTTGCCTTTTGAACTCCACAAAAGGACTTTGATAGAGAAACGTTGAATTGAATATGAATGAGAAAACCCTTTGAAGATGATCTTGATCTCACGCCATTGGAAAGCCTTTACAAATCTTCAAAGTTCATGAACCCTAGCACTTTATAATGATATTTCGAAGAGAGAGGCACAGAGGGTCAAAATATGGCTGTTGTGGTAATCAGAAAAGACATAATCGCTGATATTTTATAATTGCTGAATCGGGCATTTTTGCCTACTGTTTTGCTTGAGCCAAATATCTAGCAAAAACAAAACAGAATGTTTTGCTAATAAACGGGCCTTGAAATGCTTGAGCAAAACATGCAGCATCTAACTTTTTCCTTTTGCAGTTTTGCCGACTACTTTGCTCGTGCCAAATGTCCAACAAACTCAATTAGAATGTTGTGCTAGTAGAGATCCTTGAAATGCTTGAGCAAAAACATGTACCATCCAACTTTGTCTTCAAAATAAGCAATCCGTCTTGACTAAAAAACTATCGCACTCGAATAAAAAAATACTTATTGAGATGATTCCTTTTCCACACCTAAAGCAGACACTCCAAAAATAAATACCAAATATTATAGTGCCATAAAAAATATGATACACGAAAATGTATGTTTGAGTCATGGACTTGCCAAACCAAAGGAAGATTGGCCTATGGGGCCTACACCACTTATTAACGATGTGGAAATAAAACGTAGTAAACCGAGAATTATAATGACTACATAAAATACTATACTGAGGATAGGAGACAGGGTCGGAATGTCTACCTTGACTTTGGCTGTTAATCTGAAGAAGCTAAAGCTAGCTGGGAATTCCTCGGACAACATAACGTCTACAAACTCCATAAGAAAAAGAATTACTTCTTTTTCCTAGAAACAAGATTACTACTAACTTTCCACAAATTTTTGGTCAAATAGTGGTTTTGGTGGTGGAGGGTGGTCGCTCTATTTGAATATGGGAAGAACAAGTTGAGTTTCAAATTAAACTTCAACTTAAAACCAAGAATAAGAAGAAATTTCTCCCTCTAAACCTCACAGAAGCTCAAGCACAAAGTTACTACAAAGTTGGTGTGAGAAATGAGAGAATTCACGGTGCTATTTTATAGACAAACCAAGCTCTCTCTCCCCCTCTCCCTAACACCCCCCCCCCTCTCTCTCTCCATCCCTCCCTAATCTCTCCCATTAATGCCATGATTTGGGGGATTTTGGTACTGGTAAGTACAAGAATCCTAGGTTCTATTATAGCAAATCTATAGGCCTAAGTACTTAGAAATCCTATGTTTTAATGAAGTAAATCCTAGAAGATCATTTGGGTTAGGGTTAGATTAGATTTATGGGATTTTTGTGTACAAAACTCATGTACATGCATGCAAACATATGGTGTTTAACTTCGTGAACAACTTGGCCTAGAAACTACCAACCAACTTCCTCCCTCTCCCTTTATAAATCTGGCCTCTCTCTCTCTCTCTCTCTCTCTCTCTCTCTCTCTTCTCTCTCTCTCTCTCTCTCTCTCTCAGTGCCTCCCAAATCTCTTCAATAAATGAGGACCATGATAACCCAAGATTTGGTGTACTTGGGTGGAAGAAAATAGGGTTCTAGGTGTACCAAGGTGAATGAAATAGTGTAGAGTTTTAATGGGGAGATTTTGTAGTACCATGGTAGGGCTATACCTATAGTAGGATGGATATACTAGTACATATTACATGCTAGTGCATGCATGGCCAATTAATAATCCAATATATAATTTACTAAAGAAAACAATTCAAATAAAAAGAATATTGAATTTATAAAATAATTTTTATTTTTATAAAAATCAGGGTTATTACAACGTATCCCTCTTAACAATTTCATTACAAAATTTCACTGCACACTATAATAGAAACATGTGTGGATAGTTTGCCCTCTTCGCATCTTCCCGTTCCCAAGTTGTCTTCTCAACTCCACTATGTTTCCACAAAACTCGTACCATACGTACGTATTGGTTTGTTACAGAAAGCCTTCTCGATATACCCCTAAATCTCGACCAATTCCTCCTCGAATGTTGCATCTTTATCAATGCTGCAGTCCTTCTAATTGAGCATGTGAGTAGGAAGCACAATGTATTTCTCCTGCATAAATATATGGAATACATTGTGAACCTTGTCCAGCTGTGGTGGCAATGCCAACCGATACGCTACTTTCCTAATCCTTTCCAAAATCTCGAACGGTCCGGTATATAAAGCAGAGAAAGCTTCCTTTTCTTGCCGAATCGCATAGCTCCCCTTCGAGGTTGAATTTCCAGAAATACTTGATCTCCTATAGCGAATGATAGGGATCAGTTACTTCTGCCACCATAGCTATTCTATCAACTTTGATCAACAAGCAATCTTTGTCAGATGTCTTTAATCTTTTCAGTCATATCTCTGACATCTCCAGTCCTAACAAACCTACTTCACCAGCATCAATCCAACAAATCGGTGATCTGTATAGTGACTCATAGGGTGCCATCTCAATTTGGTTTCGTAGCTGTTATTGTAAGTGAACTCTACCAAAGGTAGGTGTCGCTCCCCATTCCTAGAAAAGTTAAGGGCAAAAGCACTCAATATGTCTTCTAGTGTATGTATCATCCTTTCTGTCCGTCCATCGGTCTGCGGGTGAAAAGTCGTATTGAGACAGATGTCAATTCCTAAAGCTTTTTGCAAACCCTTCTAGAACTATGAAATGAACCTCGGATCTCAATCTGATACTATTGACATTGGCACTCCATGTAGTCGTACATTCTCCTAGAAGTAGAGCGTCCCCAAAGTCTCCATGTTTTCTTTCATTTTCACTAGTAAAAAATGCGCAGACTTAGTGAGACAATCAACTATCACTGAAATAGCAGTGTTTGACTTTGCAAACTGTAGTGGGCTGAAAAATAAGGGTTCAAAGGGATCTTAAGAGGCACAGCCCAATCAGCCAAAGCCCAAAATGAGACGAGGCCTAATGTCGGTATGGACCGGGATGATCCAACCGAGATAGTCTTGGCCGAGATGAGTCGGTGTCTAGGCCGAGCAAGACTTTGATCCAAACGAGTCATCCGAGCAGGGTGAGACCTGAGATGACTCAGATGGAAATGTGACATATCAACTGACAACGTGAATGAGGTCATCCATGGAGGTTCCTCCTGTAGTGGTGGTGGAGGAGGAGGAGGAGATGGTGGTGATAGTATAGTTGTGGAGATAGTGGTGGTGGTAAAGTGGTTGTGGTGGCGACGACAATCATAGTAGCGGTTGTGTAAAGCGTAGTGGTGGTGGAGAAAATGATTGAATAAAAACACACAAATTAAGTAGCTCAACTTTTAAACTTACATTTTAAGAGACACTTAATCATTTATGTAATATAAAATGTAGTTATCAAACCTATTTAATCACTTATTACTTAATTTATTCAGTTTTCAGTGTTAAATCTGTCTTATCAAACAAGGCCTAACTTATGTCGTTCTTGTGAAAACAATGCATTGCCATTCTAGACCGTTCTAGGATTCTTTTCAAATATCCGTGTTTGTTAGAAAAACATTTCTCCTCGCTCAATGTGAATGGGAGAGTTTGTGTAAAGTACTTGGG
The DNA here is from genome assembly GCA_022606695.1 of Vaccinium macrocarpon. NCBI lineage: Eukaryota > Viridiplantae > Streptophyta > Magnoliopsida > Ericales > Ericaceae > Vaccinium > Vaccinium macrocarpon. The sequence goes on along the minus strand of CM040181.1, from coordinate 27,385,997 downwards.
TAAGTTTTTGTGGTTGTAGAATAATTGATATTCCTAAAGTGTCCCTAAAATACACCACTACTGCCACTATAGCCACCTTTGACATGTTTACTCCTAGGAGCATGTTTGGCTGGAGGATGAGGGGGATAAGTTTGGGTGCCGATGACTAATCACAGGCCAACACTTAATTGTTGGTGTTTGCGAGTTCATTAAAGAGGGTGGATAAGTTATCCCCTCGCCAAATGACATATTTACCCCTCCTAACACCCGTTTCTTATAAAATTATCAAAACCAAGTACTAATATCTCTTCATTATGGGTCTACCCACATGTAGCGGCCGGATTCGCAAGGGTCAGCAGAGGTCCCTCCCTACAGCCACCAGTAGCCTAAAGGGGTCACTGTCTCATAACCAGCGGAATCGAATGCAGTTTGATCCACCTAGATGGTGTCGAGCAGATGGCACCCTCGGCGGGGAGCACGTGTGAGCGGTTTGGGACGAATATAGATTTGAACGATCTTTGCCGAGCGAGAAGTGCCCAGGGAGTGGGGTTCCCTGCTTGGCTCTCGGAATACCCTCGGGACCTCCGCCGATCGGCATGCCGAGCGTCCTGCGGCTAGGCCACCCGCGTGCCTAGTCGGTCAACTGCGAATACGTGGGGGCTCGGAATCCACTTCGTTCGTGGGAAGCGTACTAGGCACGCTACACGTCCCCCAATGGAGCATTAAATGCGGCAGTCACCTACTCTGCCACCGCCGCCTGCAGCAGCACGTGGGTGATGGGGAATGTCTTGAAGGTGATTGGACTACTCGAGCCCACGTGCCATGTCGTCATCCCAGTCATGACATATGTAGCAGGGACAGAGGTCACCTCACCTGTCATCCGGAGCACGAATGACAGGCGCGTGGGACGCACGCTCCCTTTGCCTATAAATACCCACTCACAACTACCACAATGGGGACATCTCTCTCCTCATTTACTACCCTCTTAACTCCTCCCTTTCACTAAGTCCTTTACAGCATTTTTTCTTTCTGGCGACTAACTTAATCGTCGAAGTGCCTCCCCGGACCACCACCATCCGGGTTAGGCACTGACGCGTTTATTCACATGTGCAGGACATCCCCACCGGTGGAAGGATAAGGCCCACGAGGACACCTCTTAGTCCACCCCAATCCCCAGAAGGTTTAGAGAGCTCACTCCGGCGAAGACACTCCCACAATTAGCGACTCCACTGGGGACAGAGAAAGCTACTCCCCCAGTTTCCCTTCACACTTTGGTGGTGTTTTTTCCTCCACACTGAATCCCTCTTAACCAGCACAAATGGCTAACTTGACCTTGGGCATGGCTGCATTCAACGACGCCGGAGAATGGGTCAACTCCGCCGACCGCTACCGGTACCACCAGGTCAAAAGGGACTTGGGGCTCACCGCCTCAACCGTCATCAATAGAGATGGGATGGTAACCATGACCAACAACGGTGCTAGCCCTAGCAACGCAGCAGACAGCGGTATTCTCTTCAGCATGAACGGGAACATCCTCTCCCTCAACCAACTAACAACTCCGGCTCGCACGGAGGCTCTTCCTCCCCCTCCCCCTCTTACCATAGAGGCCAAGCTGGCATTATTGAGGCAAGAGGTGTTGGCTATGAAACAAGCCAGGGTTCAACCTACGGCATCCGGAGGCCGAATAAGGACTCGGAGAACTCAACCGAGCGGAAGAACCAGCAACGTCGGAATGGCTCTGGTCTTTTCTCGCCTCGGACAGGTCGTGGAGGTAGACCGACGAGGCGAGGCACTTGTTGCGCCGACGAGTACGGTAGTAACAGTGCATTCCCAAATGGAGCCTACGCATGGCGGGCAGTCCCGTTGGACGAGCCACCCCGAGTGTAGTGCCACGGCATCAAGTGCCCGCAGCCCAGACGCCCGCACGAATGGCAAGAACGCCAAAGAATTAGAGAGGCGATACAACAAGGGAAAGGGCCCATTAAACGAGGAACGAATACGCCAAAATTAGGGCAATCAATACCGAAGGCCAGGAGAGCGGCGGGATGACCATAACTGTAACCGATCAAGGGATCGGGGAGGTGATGGGTGCCATTGCCAATCAATGGATGGTCACGGCACCAGAAATGGCACACCCAACGCTAGGGGAGAAAGGCCTCGCGGGAACAAAATCGCCGACCTAATTGAGGTCTCGGCAGAACCCGAACACAGCGACAACAATGGTTTGAGGCCCAGAGATAGGTTTACCCTGTGAAACGATGGTGGCAGCATGGATGGGTCTGACCCGTGGTACAAGGCTGGCAGCCCGGCAAAGCGTGGACACGGGGAAAACCGAGCAGTGAATCTATACCGCTCGGATCTAGCTGACTCCAGACTAGAAAAGGCCAGACGATCCCCGTTCTGCCGAGCCATTGCAGAGGCCGAACCTCCGCGTGGGTTCAAGATCCCGAAGTTTGATAAGTATGAGCCAACGACAGATGCGATGACACACATCCAGCAGTACCGTCTGGTCTCCGAGCTCTATGGCCACAATGACTCCCTCAAGTGCCGAACGTTTTCGATGAGCCTCGGGACCACGGCGCTCCTATGGTACAACCAGATCACTCTGGCGTCGATCAATAGCTTTGATGAGCTTGAGCTTGCATTCACGTCTCGATTTGTGACCAGCAACACACAACCGAAGACGCTGGATGCGCTCGTGAACATGAAGAGGGGCCCGGAAGAAACCCTCAAGGAGTATATTGCACGGTACTAGGAGGTGTACAGCCTCGTGAAGGGATGTGACCAGAGAATCGCCTCCACCTCGTTCAAAAACGGGCTTGATGACCATTCCGACCTCTTCAAGGAGCTCATGGTACGGCCTCCGAAAAACATGGTAGAGCTAATGGAGATAGTGAACCATTTCCGAGAGCTTGACGAGCTGATTCTCGACCGAGCTGTAAAAGGAAATGCCAGCAGAGGAGTGCCCAAGGAGGTGAAGAAGCAAGTGAACAATCTGAGAAAGGATCGTAACGACCAAGGTGGGGGATACAGGGATAGGGGTGCCCGGGACAACGGTAGAAGCAGTAACGGCGGTGGGGGGTGGGAGAAGCCCCCCCGAAATGATAACGACTATGTTGCCGAAACCACGATCTTTACCATGCCAATCTACAGATTGTTAGCAGAGATCGGTAGGAAACGTTGGTTTTAGTTGTCGGAGGAGAAGATGGGGTCGAATCTCACCCAGAAGGGAAAGTGCACCTACCACAACAAGATCGGCCATTATACGACGGGATGCCGCCCATTCAAAGCCCACTTAGAGCGGCTTGTCGCCGAGGGACGCATGGACGAATGGATCGACCATGGCCGCACACCAACCACGCTCAGAAGGGCGGCACCACAGCCAAACCATCAACGGCCCTGCCACCGCTGCCCGACCAGAACGCGCCCGGGGAAAGGGTACGCCCGGGAGTTGTCCTCACCATCCACGGCCCGGTCGGCAAAGCTCAACCCGATGAAATGCATACATAGTTGCAGAAGATGGAGGCAGCCATGGAAGTAATGACGCTCAGTAAGGCGCCGAAGCAAAAATACGAGGAACCTGCGGACCCGTACACAATCTCCTTTTCCGAGCGGGATTTGGATGGGCTGCAACTCCCGCATGACGATGCCCTCGTGATCGAGATAAGTATCGATCACGTGGACGTGAGGCGAGTCTTGGTGGATCAGGGGAGCTCCACCGACGTCCTCTACTACTCGGCCTACAAAGCCATCGGACGGACACGTGATGAGCTATCCCCGTCTGACACTCCTCTCGTCGGATTTTCTGGTTGACCAGTGTATCCCCTCGGCAGCATCACCCTCCTAGTTTGGGCGGGGTCAATGCGTCTGCAGATAGAGTTCACCATAGTGGACTCCCCAAGCCCCTATAACGCCATCTGATGGGAGTGATTGCCTCCACCCTCCACTAGTGCATCCGGTTTGTAGGCACCTCTGGAAAAGCAGGAGACCGTCTGGGGCAACCAGATGGCCTCGAAAAGGTGTTTTGTCAACGCGGTCCTTCAAAAAGACAGGAGGGAGGGCAGGCCACCGAAGCAAGTACAGTGGATCGAAGCCTCGGAAAGCACCCCTGTTCTCGATGATGTTGGTTCAAAGGCCGAAGACAAGTCTATCGAAGAATTGGTCATGGTGCCCATCAATGAAGAGGGCACCAAATACTTCATGCTTGGTTCGGATCTCACCGACCCCAAGCGGAACGACTTGGTCTCCTTCCTCAAGGATAACGTCGAGGTCTTTGCGTGGACTCCATACGAAATTCCGGGTGTTAGCCCCGACTTCATCACACACACCCTCAATGTTGATCCGGCTAGGAGACTAGTACTGCAGAAGCCAAAGAGGTCCTTGGCGATTCACTCGGATGCCGTGCTAGAAGAGGTTAACCAACTAATCGAGGCAGAGGCTATTAGAGAAGTGATGTACCCCACGTGGCTGGCAAACACCGTTGTGGTAAAGAAGAAGAATGGGAAGTGGAGGGTGTGCGTGGACTACACGAACCTCAATGATGCATGCCCTAAGGACTGCTTTCCTCTCCCTCGGATAGATCAGCTGGTCGACGCCACAGCTGGCCATGCCAGGCTCAGCTTCATGGACGCCTACCGAGGATACCACCAAATTGCGATGGATGTCATGGATGTGGAGAAAATGGCATTCGTTACGCTGAGGGGTACCTATTGCTATCGGGTCATGCCTTTTGGCCTGAAAAACGCTGGGGCTACCTACCAGAGGATGGTCTCCAAAATGTTCACGAAAGAGCTTGGCGATATCATGGAAGCTTACATTGATGATATGGTAGTGAAAAGCAAGTTTGCAGAGGACCATCTCTCCCACCTCGGAAGGGTCTTTTCCATCCTCAAAAAGCACGGTCTGAAGCTTAACGCAGAGAAATGCGCGTTCGGGGTCGGCTCTGGAAAATTTTTAGGATACCTCGTCACCCGAAGAGGAATAGGGGCAGACCCTAACCAGCTTGACGCCATCCAGAAGCTCCGAGCGCCTTCAACGATCAAGGAGGTCCAACGGCTAACAGGGATGGCCGCTGCCCTCAACCGCTTCATAAGCAGGTCGTCGGACGCATGCCGACCTTTCTTCCAAAGGCATGAAGACCAAAGAAAAGAGGTTTTATCCGAACGCTGAAGTGACGCAGTAGCCGCTATTTGAACTTAAAAAATTATATGTCCCGAGCACCCCTGCTTGTCATGCCAAGGGAGGACGAAGACTTATACCTCTACCTAGAAGTATCTGACCACGCGGTTAACTCCGCACTGGTTCGGCGAGAGGGTACAGAGTAGTCCTCGATTTACTACTCAAGTAAGACAATGCTCCCCGCCGAGACCAGGTACTTGCAGATTGAGAAGTTGGCGCTTTCGTTGGTTACGGCCAAGAGGAAGCTCTAACCCTATTTTCAGAGTCACACGGTCATGGTGATCACGACGTACCCCCTAAAAACCGTTATGCGAAAGGCAGACCTCTCAGATCGGATCTGTAAGTGGTCCTTGGAGTTGGCCAACTTCGACATCCGGTACAAACCCCGAACGGCGATCAAAGGTCAAGCATTGGCTGACTTCATTGCCAGCTCATCCGAAGTTAAACCGAGCTCGGGAGGAGGAGCCTGAAGGCGGCGGCTGTAGCGAAGTCTGCTAAAGGCGCCTCGTGCAGGCTGTCGGATTAGTTCTCGGCGCTCCCGCCCGGCTACCATTTATACGAAGTGAATGTTGGGCATGCGTTGACAATGCATCAAAACGGCGGTAGGAATTGTGCTCATCTCTCCCGAGGGGATTCTCAACGAGTGGGCAATGAGCATCGGGTTCCTAGCCACGAACAACGAAACCGAGTATGAAGCCTTGATTGCTGGACTCCGCCTTGCCCTCACTCTCGGAGTCGATGAACTACAGGTTTACAGCGATTCGATGCTAGTGGTGAACCAGCTGAACAGCAATTACGACTCTAGCGTCGCTCGGATGCTGAAGTATCTTAGCTACGTCCTCGAATTGCAAAAGAGTTTTAAGGCCATCCATTTCTCCCATATCGGTCGGGCTAAAAATGCCCACGCCGATGCCCTTGTTGCTCTCGGATCCGCGTGTAACGAACTAGGGGGAACGCGAACGATCACACTCGGGGAGATCGCGGTCCCAAGTTTCGAACCCGGCGCAGAAGACGTCATGACAATAACCGTTTCCGACCCTAGCTGGATGGATCCCCTTGTCTCCTACCTCCGAGGCCAGGAACTTCCTACAAACAGAAAAGAGGCACATCGAATTCGCTGCCAGTCCGCATCGTACTTCCTCTCCCCAACTAACCAGCTTTATCGTCGTACGTACACCGATCCGGACCTCCGCATACTGCATGATGCCGAGGTACCCAACGTCCTCCGCGAGCTCCATGAAGGAAGCTGTGGCGCCCATTCAGGAGGACGTAGCCTGTTCGAGTGGGCCATCACCCAGGGCTACTTGTGGCCAAAATTTGAGAAAAAGCATAAGATGAAGGTTTGTAAAATCTCATAACCACTGTTTTGCATCCGAACACAAGAGTTTCAAAGATTTTATAACTTGATTGCCGTAAAATAGCTAATTTAGGCTCATGCAAGTGGTTTTGAAGTAAAAACATAAACTCTTTGAGGATTAAATGAGCCTAATTAACTATTAAGCAGCAATCAAAACTAAGAGAAAGCTCAAAAACTCAACAAAACAGAAAACTGCCCAAAATTGGGCTTGAGCGCTCAAGGCTAGAGGCTTGAGCGCTCAACCCCTATTACAACTGCAAATTTTGATAATGTTTTTAAGCAACTTTCAGACCTTTGTGAGTTCAATACAAGTATGAAGAACTTGTTTGAACTCACTAGTCACCCTTAGATGAACCAAAACAGTAAAAACCACTTGTCTAACTACCTTTTACACTTGATTGAAAGCTTGAACTTGATTATGGGTTTGATGATGAACAATTGTTGGTGTTTTGGTTAGTATTTGGGATGGATGGTGTAGAGTATGGGGTTCATTGATGATCAAGGGTCGAATTTTGTGTTTGACAGATGGTTTTTTTTACTGGTGGTTTTGATAGAAGAAGAGTGGTTTTGTAGAGAGAGAAAGAGAGAGCGATTGATGGGAGGGTTGTGTACTAGAGTATGGAAAAATGGTGAACCCCTCAATCAGGGGGTGATGGTTGGTTTATATAGAGTGAGTAGAGGGAAAGAGAGGAGAGAGAGGTAGTGGGTTTATACCTTAGGGGTAGTTTAAGGTGTTTATTGTAGCAATGTAGGGTGTATTATACATGTACAATATGTATAGAAGTGGTTAGACGCTCCCCCCTGCATGAGATCTCATGATGAGATACTCTGCAGATTCCTGACTGGTTCAGATTGAGTGCTCAAAGCCGTGGGCTTGAGCGCTCAAGGTGCTCCTCACGGATTGAGCGCTCAAGGCTCTTGGTGACAAATTGTTGGTTTGACTTGGTTCAACAATGCTTGGTTTAGTTTGGGTTATTTGGTGATGTTTGGTTGATTTTGATCAGATTCAAGTCATCTTCACATGCTTTGGGTAGTCATGATTGGTTCGTTCTCATCATTGGGAATCCTCGAGCACATCCCGGGTTCAAAATCGGGGTGTCTACAGTGACGTATTTGCAAGCGCCGTGCTTTGGATTCCTCGGGGGGATCGATTCCCAGTCCGGGCCATACTCCACCCCTCCGTCTGTGTAGACCTCTTCGCTCGCCGCCGCCTCGACGGGATTTTGGACTTGTCCTTCTGATGCGGCCATGGCCTCGGAGGTTCCTTCCTCTACCTCAACCAACAGCCCTTTGGGCTCTTCCTCGGCAACGGGTTCCTCCCTCGAACCCTTTCCCTCGGAGAGTGGCCCCGACCCCTCAGCGTCCATCTTATGGGCCAAGAATGAGTCTACCTCCAGAATCACGGCCCTCTCTGGCTCCTTGAACCCAGCCGCGGCCCTGTCAATTTCCACGACGTCTAAATCTGAGGAAAAGTCCTTAGAGAGGTTGGGGAGTTCGGTTGGATCGACGGCGGGAGATTGTGGCTGTGGGATCTCGGGCGGCATATCGTGTTTGGGCGGGGCATTGTGAATCCGCTCCTGCCCGGAGGTGGAAGCTTGGGCGCCGCTCTCGGCTCTCATAGCTTCACTCTCCATCTCCATCCAGCGTTCGGGGGTTATTGTTTGGAGAGGGGCTACGTTCAAAGGGACTACGTTGGGTTGTGGGAAGTCGAACTGCGGGCGGCTCCTATAGCCTCTACCAAGGCTTCTTAGTTGCTCTCGGGCGAGGACGCTGTGGATAAAATGACTGAACTGGGAGTCGGCGAGAGCGTCGTCTGGGGATGAATCCGCAGAGTCTGAGCTCATCCAGGAGGAAACCTACAGTGCACGGGTGAAGCAACCATCAGCGATATGCACAGGCTTAAGCTCAAGGAAAAAGCAAAGGGAGGAGCGTCGGCCCCAGTCGAGCTCCCCACAGGCCGTAGCCTAGCCTGAGAGCCCCGTCCATCGGCAAGCTCTCGGCCAAGCCTAATGTGAAATGCGCGCTCGGATCTCTCATTTTCTCTTGGCAGAAGACAGTGCGGATAGTAGGGTTGATGCTCGAAAGAACACATTGTGTGTTCTTCAAGCCCAGAATTTGGCAGCTGTGCTCTGCCGCACAAACCGCCGGAAAACTCAAACGCAGCAGAAAGGAAAAAATGAAAACCCACCCAAATGCAGAAAAAACAAGGGAAAACTCAAGAAAAACTGCGGAAAAAGCATAAAGAGGCTGAGGAAAAACACGATACCTAAGTTGTTGGTGAAGTTCTTGGCCTGAAAACGAGATTGAGAGAGTGAAACGGCTGAGCAACAACGGCGGTTGGCGGTTGGCAGCAGCGCAGAGTTTTGGCACAGAAGAGAGAGAAAGTATTGGTAACCCTCTCTCTCCTCTCCTCCCAGTATTTATAGAAAGAAGAATAGGGGTTAGGCCCTATTGAATAGGCCCAGTAATGATGCCGGCTAGGGAGGTGAACCGACACCCAATCACAGCGCGACGCCTGTCCATTGTGTTTGAACAGTTTGGGCGCGAATCCATGTAACGGCTCTCGGACCAACCATGTTGCGACACGTGGCATAGACATCATCACGCGTCATTGATTCCTGAACCGGAGTGTCAGGCGTCAGTTCAGGGTTACTGATTGATGTGATGTCCCGAATCCCATCTAACCCCTAACGCTCGGATCACTAGGACCCAGGCCTTCGCTGTGAGGACCACGCGCCGACCCCTCGAGCACCAGCAAAACCATGTCGAACCCGGCTTCTCTGACCGCTATCTCCAGTTGGATCAACTCCCACGTTCGTCGTTACTCGGCACTAGAAGTCGATGGGGCTATTGTAGCGGCCAGATTCGCAAGGGTCAGCAGAGGTCCCTCCCTACAGCCACCAGTAGCCTAAAGGGGTCACTGTCTCATAACCAGCCGAATGCAATTTGATCCACCTTGATGGTGCTGGGCAGCGGATGGCACCTCTACGGGGAGCACGCGGCGAGCGGTTCGACGCATTATAGATTTGAACGATCTTTGCCGAAGCGAAGTGCCGTGGAGGGCGTTTCCCCGCTTGGCTCGTAATACCCCCGGGACTCCCGCCGATCGGCGTAACAAGCATCCCCTGGCTAGGCTACCCGCTGTAGTTTAGTCGGCCAACCGCGAATACGCGGGGCTCGAACTAATTTGGTTCGCGGGAGCGCATCGCACGCTTACACCCCCCAATGGAGCATTAAATGCGGCAAATACCTACTTCCTCACGCATCAACCGCAGCAGCAAAGACGCGGGTGATGGGGAATGTCTTGAAGGTGATTAGACTACTCGAGCCCACGTGCCATGACGTCATCCCACCATGACGCCCGTGGGTCGACAGAGAAAGTCACCCCCACCGGCCATCCGTGTCATGAATGACAAAAAAGCGGGAGCACCGAAGCCGCATGGGGACGACGCCCCTCCCTATAAATACCCACTCACAACTACCACAATGGGGACATCTCTCTCCTCATTTACTACCCTCTTAACTCCTCCCTTTCACTAAGTCCTTTACAGCATTTTTTCTTTCCGGCGACTGACTTAATCGTCGGAGTGCCTCCCCGAACCACCACCGTCCGGGTTAGGCACTGACGCGTTTATTCACGTGTGCAAGACATCCCCACCGGCGGAAGGATAAGGCCCACGAGGACACCTCTCAGTCCACCCCAATCCCCAGAAGGTTCAGAGAGCTCACTCCGGCGAAGACACTCCCACACCGCAATAGATAATACTCCCTACTATCTTATCTATCATTCTATTTTATCCACCTAAATCTTATCCTACATCCAATTGGGCCCTAAGCACCTTCGTTCCGTTTCCTTCTCTTCCTTCATACTGTTTCACGTCTCTCCTGCTTGATGTGCATGTGATAGCCCACCCATCTATGAATCATTGATATGTAGACGCTCTCGATCAAAGCCACTTGTAATTGGTTTCTTGATATCAAAATGTAGATGCTCTAGATCGCTTTCAATCTAGGCCCTCCTAAAATCAATGCTCCACTCGTACCCGCACTCGTTCTCACACCCATTCCGCAGACATGCATGTGAGTTAGGATACCACTCCCCAAACATGCTATAAAATACTCTTTAAGTCCGAGTGGCAACTCCAGAAATTTTGAATAGGATATTCAACAATTATCTTAATTCTACTAGGTCTTTTAAATAGTCATACATACCCAAAATTCATATGGAGTATATTTGTGTAAATAATGCAACCAGATCTACGAAAATACGTAAGATGTCACAATTACATGTTTTCTCTGCAAATTCTATATTTTAGGCCAAGCAAAATTAAATCGACTCACAAGAATATTAGTTTTTATTGTAGAAAGTTGTTTGCCGAATAGGTTCCCATGATTCTTTTTTTCTTTTTTTCTTTTTTGACATATGCTCTTAATTTTGGAGGTATAGAGAACAATATCAATACCAATAGATACTTTTTTGTCTCTAGTTTCTTTTTTAATCATTAAGAGTGTGTGCTTTGGTTTGAGCTTATACAACGTGTTAAATTGTGAATTTTATGGATTGATGGATGTTCATAGTGTAGGACTAAGTATTAAGACAAACACAAGATAAAACTATTACATGTAATATAAAATATAAAATAGTATAGGTTGCTCAATTGACATCTATGAGAAGCTATGGAGTTGCCTATGACTTCTAATTTGGTTGTTTACGTTCCATTGGTTTGTGGGTTGATTTTTTTGGCTAGTTGTTCAAAATTTTTGGGTTCGGTGTTTCAATATTTATGCATAGGGTGTCAAATATTTATACGTAGGGTGTTCAAATATTATCAGGATAGGTGTTCAAAAAGACCTAAACTAAAAGAAAACTAAAAATGTTACATATGTTTTAACAAAAAAAAAAAAATTGGGTGGTCAATTGACAACCCAAAGCCCAAAGCTTCAAGTGAAGCCACCAGTGTTAAGTTCCGTAGTCACTAGGTATGGTGCACGGGAACAAAAGTGCTATAACCACACACAACTACACACCCCCACAAGGCTTGTGGTAGTGTGTGTATTTGTGTGTGGTTCAAGCAAAGTTGTAGGAATATAGGGTGATCATCGTCACCTTATTCATCGGATCAAGAAAAAAATAAAAGTCACCTTATTCATTGTTGACTTACCTGAAGGAATGGGAGAAAATTGGTTAGCCCATCTTTTGACAGGCGTAGACAAGGTACGCGGTGATTCGGTGAACGTTTTAATTCCCAAAAAGTGTGCCTCCAAGAAAAATATAAGGTTAAAGAAATCCAGTCACTCAGTAACACAGGCAGAATCACAATTTGCTGGTGAAATTTGCAAGATTAACAGGAAAAACAGAGGACTGTGGTCTTGCGCAGAAAATGATGGGGCTTTGCTGCCTTTGAAGCTGCTACAAGAATTTCTCATAGTACAATTTTGGCTACATGACTTTTTTATACCATTTTTGCTGCCGCAGGTCTGTGAATTATGTCATCTGCAGTGATTTTGTTTTGCTGCGGTAAATTTGGTGAAGTCTGCTGCTACTCATCTTCGATCAACGGCGCTTTGTTTGGCTGCAATCTGAAGGGGTCCTTGGGGTCCATCGACTGCTACTGGTGTTTTGACTTCCCAAGGCAGCAAGGCTCATGGATTGCTACTGTTGCGGTTTTCTGATTTTCTGGGGAGTGTTATTGAGTTCCTTTAGTTTAATTTGGTCTCATCTTGCTCTGCCTTTCTCTATTTCGGCTCGTTGAGATATATAAATATAATGTCCTTGTTTGCTTGCTTGCTAGGTTGACCTCTTGCCAATCTTGTTGTCTCATCGGCTCGTGGATGGCATATGATCGTTTAGAGTGCTTTTTTTTGGTACATGATTGTTGAGGGTTCTTTTTTTTGGTACATGATCGTTGAGAGTGCTATGTGCCAACATAGTTGTGATGTTTTTTGCTTGTGTCCCCTTAAGTCAGTGTAACCGTTGCTTTGAATTATAAATTCCTTTTTTAAAGAGAAAAAAAAAAAAAAAGGCGAAGCAGCCAGATTCCTTAATGCAAACATAGAGCGTCAATAACAAGAAATGTCATGCGCCCAAGCCCTCAACTGAGTTGGGTGATCAAAGGAAATCCTACTTCTCAGTCGGAAAAGTACTAGTTACCTCCTCTACGATCGAAAAGATCTATCAGGTGCTGTCATTGGAAAGTAAAGGAAATAAATACAAAATCAAGGTAGCTGAAGAGCAAGTTGTGGTTAACACAGTGTTAAGAACCAATTGTGCATGCTCTGGCTGCAAACGCAAGGAATACAGGGACAAATTTCAGAACACGGAGATTGTAGAAGATGATGACTTGGATGATGGTGTGGAGGACTTTGACAAGGTGGCAGAAACTTTGGGGGACTTGCTGGAAATGGGGCCAATAACTGAAGACAAAAAATAATGTAGCTATACCAGATGTGACTTATAATGGACTCGATAAGTACTTTAGGGAAATGCAGAACCTGTTAGGGAAAGTTTAAGGCTTGGAGGTTGACAATAAGCAATCCAGTTGTAAAAATTCAAATCTCATTAACCTAGTTGACAATCTGCTTAGTAACCTCTGTTTAACCCAGTCTTCAAACAATTTGCATATATTTTTTAGTAGAGAACTCGAAGTATGGGCATTGTGGTGGTAACAAGAAGCAGAAAAGTATGGTGTTCAGATAAGCAGCAGCAGCTGTTGCGTTGTCTGTCCCAACTGATGGGATTGCTAACAGCCCATCTTCATTGTATTGTTCTTAAACTTGAAAGAAATAAAGATTTGGTCATTTATATGAATTCTTCACATAACTCCATAATACAAATACACTTTATATTTGACGTGTCCCTAACGTGTCCTTGTCATAATTTTTGAAGAAATAACGAGTAGGAATAGTATATTACTCAATGAGGCTCAAGCAGCATGGTCAGTAACAAAACTACTAGAGGCAGATTATATGGTCAAGATGAGGAGATTATAAGTAGAATCATGTTCATGAAAACTAAGATGAAGAAACAATTGTTCAAGGTCAGAATCATATTGGTTGAAGACTGGGTTAACGGAGTTTACTAATCAGTGGGGAAGAAGATCATGATATGGAATGTGAGGGGTGTTGGTGAGAAAGAGAAAGGGGTAAGTCGAAGAATCTGTTGATTGCAAGGAAAGTGGATATTCTGGTACTCCAAGCAGCTAACCTAAGGACAACTTCAACAAACTTTATCCGCTAAATATGAGGAGATGCTAAAATCATGTATTCATGGAGGTGGAAGTCATTGGAAACTCTGAATGTGCATTTGGAACACTGATAAACTCATGGTGGAGGACATATCTGCTTGGTATTCTACCTTGGAGATTTGCTGCTATATCAAGTGGATCCTATGGTTCTGCTGCTGCTATAAAATCTGCTATAATGCGTGGCTGTTAACATTCTGTTTGTCTTGATTTTGCAGTGGTTGATTCTGTGGTGCTGATGCTACAGCTTTCTAAATAATTACTTAAGCAAAGAAAACTTAAATACCATATCATCACGTACAAAAACTCCATACATATTAGTACTAACAACACAACAAAAAATGCAATATAGCAATTTGCATTACAAATCTGCAAAAGACGCAAGTTTTCGCAACAAAGATATAACAAAGTTAAATACCTATGGGAATAATAGTACACAATCAATCACCTCTGAAACTCCATCTCCTTTTATGTTCCCTAACATCACCTCAAGCAAACCGCGCTCTCTCAAACCAAGCTTATCTCCATCACTTTCATTCTCAGGAGACAAAAAGCACAACATTGGTAGCAAGGATCGGTTTAAGCATTTAACTCCACACTGACAAGACTGAATTTCAACCACAACTGTCAAAAAAAGTATTTTCTGGTCATGCTTAACATGGATGAGCACAATAACATACATACATGGGAGGCAATTTCTATTTCTTCTTCTTGTCGGATGAAAAACCAAAGGGCAGAGGATGAAGAGAGGAGGTATTCAGAAGGTCCAGGTGCTTGAAACCATAGTTGCGGAGCACTTGATTATCAGCAAAATTCAAAGCCTTTTCCATTCCTTTCCAGCATGCCTCATCCGTGTAGCCCCAGTGCACCCCACTACACGGCTTACAAGCCGTAAAATGCGTGATAAACGGCCGCTTTGTTGTCCAATCACCGCCCTTATTGAAAAACACCTCATTCATCACCGTCGCATAATGCTCACTCACCTTCTCCGCATGCCGTCTCCGCAACTCCATCACCCCTTTCTCTATGGTCGCGTATTTGTCACTAATAGTATCAAATGAGTCGACAAAGTGGGCCCAATACCCACTTAATTCATACTGATTCTCTATGTAAACCTTATTCCCCCACGTCTCCTTTTCTGTCAATAGCAAATAAACCAGCGCCGACTGGTCATCAACGTCCAGGTGTGTCTTGTCAGTCATCGTTGATGATATGATCTGACTCCACTTTTCGTAGTTTGGAGTTTGTGGGCCCATTATGGCCCAGGCCTCCAAAAATTCCATCGACCATTGACAATTTCGGATGAAAAACACCCCGGAGTTAACCCCGGCCCAACTCTTCTTCTCATAGACGTTGTAGGACCACCCGTGCACCACGAGGTTATGATCCTTATACTTCTCCAATGGAGGCTTAAAATCCATATCAGTAAATATTGCATCCGAGTCAACCCAAAAGATCCACTCAGCCTCTGGGTGGGCCAACATCGTTGCCCGAATCCCGGGTAATTTGACCCAAAGGCCGACGATTTTCGGGTGCAAAAACACATTGTTGTAGAAGATATCGTAGCCGTGGATTCGACAGTAATCTACCTTGTTCTTGAAAAGCCTCAGGAGCAAATTATCCCCAATTGGATTCTTACACGGCCACGGCTGCGATCCAGTCAACACAATAACCCGATCCTCTACTCCGGTGACAAACGACGGATGATGCTTCAGCCACTCCCTTCTCTTCTCATCCCAGTTCTTGACTGGATTCCCTATCGAATAACTCAGGGCCTGGTCGTCGTAGAACGTTTGTTCCACCGGGTCGTGGCCCAAGTTAACGCCTTGACCACTACCGGTGACGCAATCTATCATAGGTGCACCGTCTATTTCCGGCAGTATCGTTGTGTTAGCTACATCTAACAATTTGGGAAAAGTAGGGAAAGGTGTGAGAATCCAAAGCATTAGCAGAGCCATCCCCGCTCCTCCTACAAAAATGGGTTTGCTCGGATCTATGATTTTTACCATTCTAGCAGCTCTTTCAATTACTCTACCCATACCCAATTTCTGAAAACAAAATATGAGAAAATTCTATTTCTGGGAGTCAATTATAAACCATTGAGAACAGAGAGACAAAGAATTGTGCGATGAATAAGTAATTCTAGAGACTAAGTGGAGTAATTCATACCTTGAAGAGTAATAGGAATCAGTAGGGGAAAGAGATGGAGTCTATCAGTTGAAACATTTCCCGATCTGTCTCAAGTCTACCAAATTTTCTCTTTCCAATAAACCCCAAATCGCCTCCTGCCAGTTATCTCGCCAATGAAGAAGACAACAGAACTCAGAATGACTAGAGTGAGCGGAGAGAGAGAGAAAGAGTGTGTTGTCGGTGCTTACAATAATGGATCTCTGACAAAGCTCCGTTTTCTGCTGTTCACACCTCCATGTGAGAAAATAAAGGGGGCCCTTCACATTCAATTTCACCATTTTGGCGAGGAAAGAGAGACACCGATTAGAATACGGAACAAATTTGTTTTCGCGACAGCGTACTCATTTTGTATTACTCTTTTGTATCTTAATATGATCATAGGTTACTATTTCATCTAGAGTTTTTTTTTTTTTTTTATGATTTTTGTTAAAAAAAATTGAACTCAATTTTTGCATGGGCTCCTAAGAAATAAATCTAGATAAAATGAACAATTTAGATTTTGTAGGGGAGGTCAGCACAAGACTAGTTGTTGACCAGAGACAATATTGACCTGCCAATAAGATCATGACAAGTGTTAACTGGTGGTAGATGCCCAGGTCGACAAGTGTACTCCCTGGCCCTAAAGAGATTACGCTGGCCTTGACATAAATATCACTAGCATTGGTATTTCAATGGCGGAAATATAACTAGCGTTGGGCAGCCCGGTGGCAACCGAGCTTGATAAAGTGCTTGGGCGGCCGTGAGTCATCAGAAACGAAGAGAATAGTCCATGCCAAATGGCTACTTATGACAGGGCAGTAGGTGAGAATCGACAAGCTAGTCAACTTAGCCAGGGTAATTATGCACATGCATGTGAAGGCAAGACCACTAGGGGACCCACGAGGTTTAGGCTGCGATATAGGTGTGGCCAAGCGAGTCGAAACACTACTGTAGAATAAAGGAATCGTAGCAGTGGCTACTATAAAAACAGAGGATCGTACATTGACGCCAATTCTCGGCAAGACCAAAAGCAGCCACCAAGGACGTGTACATCACCTGCAGATATCGGGTTGTGCAAAAAATGACACACGGTCATCATATTATAGTGGATGCTTTTACACCTAATCATTGGTCCAGAGTGCCTATAAATATGGGACATTCCCTTTCGATGCCCAGAGGTTGGTGAAATCTTGGCGGAGGCATATTCCATTCTAGAGAGATGAAAGGGTAAATCACTGAGTGATAGGAGAACATTCTCTCTAATGAGTTATTACCCCATCTTCTAAGTCACCAAGGGTATCACGGATTAGACTAAGAGCAATCAATTGTCTTAGTTCTTCACAAGACACCTGCCTATTCTTCACCCTTCCTTCCGCATTCACCTCATTCTCTTTTGTCATTTGGACTTTCATCATTGACTATCCATACCTCTCCAAATTTCATCGATTGGCTAAAACAAGAACCATCACCTACATTCCAGCAACTCTGCTGGGGAGGTTGTTTAGTTGATGGTAAACACAAGAAATGGTCTACAACTTCAGGCATGGCAACACCAACAAATCACAACAACCTTGTCCTCGACGGTCCACCGTTGGTTGAAAATGCTACGTCCAGTCACGGAGGGAACAATGGAGGAGGAAACCAAGGAACTCCAACCATGGAAATAATGCACGCCACGCAGCCTAATCACCCGTGATGTGCAAACCACTCAGACGCAAGAAATGCCATCGGGCCATAGTTACTTCACAGGTCATACCTGCACCGCCTACCTAGAGCCCAACCGGCTAACGCATGACCCGCCAGATCCATGTTGGGGAGTCCAAACCACTTGTGCTTCCACCTCCGGCCAACAGTGCCTACGGGACTCAAGTGGTTGTGACTCTCTAAATGGTGGCTCCAAGATCAAGCCCTTATACAACTGGCCATTCTTCTTCACTCGCTGGCCAAAAACCCTAGCTTGCAAACCACGTTAATCGGTTCCTGCATAACCGTGAGGGCGGCAAGGAGGCAGAACGTCGCGCCACAAAGCCGTGACTGGCAGAGGTATAGGTTCTCTTGCAAAGAGAGAAAACCAAAACAACTTTCCCCCCCTCCCTCCCTAGCCCAGACATTCAACCACCATACCCGATAGCTATCCTCCAAATGGCATATCCAGAGGGGTACAGCCCACCAAAGTTCATTAAGTTCGATGGCAAAGAGGGCAACGCATAGGAACATGTGGTGCGGTTCATCAAAACCCTAAGGGCCTTCTCTGGCGACACAAATCTCAGGCTAAGAGAGTTTTCCAAATCTCTTACCAATAGGGCGTACACCTGGTACGTCAACCTCACTCCATATTCAATTTTGTCATGGGAAGACATGGTCAGTCGTTTCTATGCCAAATTCATCCAAACACATGAGAGGATAACCAATCTATCCCTCGTTAAAGATACGCAAGGCCCCAGTGAGGATATCATTGACTACATCAGGTGGTTTCAGGACCGCGCGATCGATTGCCTCGAGCCAGTAGAAGAAGAGTACTTGTTAGAAATTTGCACGTCTGGACTCTAGCGCAAGTATCAGCCATTTTTGGTTAATGTCAAGATTCAAACATTCACAGCCTTGTTGGAGACAACATACAAGTTGCGCTATACTATACAACCACCCACATGGGACGACTAGAAGTCTAGAAAATCACACTCAGTCGCCGTAACTGCAACTTCTGATCCATCTTCACGCAAGTCGCAGGGGGGAAAAGGCAGCGGCGGAAATGGCAGCGGACGTGGTGGATGGGGTGGAAACAGTAACGGGCACGGCGATTGGAAGAAACGAAAGATGTATAAAGAAAATATAGGGGCTCTAGACTACCCCTGCAGCATCGAGAAGGTAAAGGCATTGGTAAAAGAGTGGATAGCAGACGACGGTCTCACACTGCCAGATATTGAGGTTGCGCCCTCACATGCAGACAGAGAAAGCCCAGATTATTGCATGTTCCATAGACACACCAAGCATCCCACTAGCGATTACTAGACTTTAAAAAGGATCTTTAAGAGGAAGTTGGTTAACAACGAGCTGAGGATCACTATTAAAGCTCAGGATGTGCGCACGCATCCCTACCCCGAGCATGGGACAGCCAACATGGCTAAATTTTTCCAATTCATACACAAAATCGAGGAAGAGGATTACAGTTGTGATTATGGTTACAATTACGATTATGATTATGACCATGATTACGACTATGAGGAAGTACATATGACGTCTTTCTACGATGACCTTGATGATATCGCTAGATATGGTACCCCGACGATGGCCACTCCTGATCCAGAGAGTGGAATCAAAATCTTGCAAAACAGCACAAAGTTCAGACAGTTCTATGACGGAATGGGATTCACACCCAACACAAGGTTTCTAATGACAAAGGCTATCTTGGCTATCGCGCAAGGAGGGTCACTGCCCAAAACAATCAAAGATGAGTCGAACGCGATCTCGTTCTCCGACTCTAATAGAAGGATTCTGCACCCACACAACAGGCTCCTATACGTCATGTGTCAATGACGTGGAGCTGAAGCGAGCCTTCATGGACGAAGGAGCGTCCATCAATATCTTGTCAATGTCTACATTGAAAAAGTGGGAATCCCGGAGGACCGGATTGTGAAGTCTTAGATAGGAATCACTGGGTTCCAAGGAGATAAGAAGGAATCACTGGGTTATGTTATCATCGATCTAAGCAATTGGGCCCATCCACAGTGCTACGAAGTTCCACATCATCGACGCTCAGACGAACTACCTCATAATATTGGGCCACAGTTGAATGCATCGCTTCGCGGTCATCTCATCCAGCTATCATCAGTGCTTAAAGGCAATTTAGGCGGGAAAGAAAGTCACTGTCGCGTTGTCCAAAAAACCATTCAAAGTGAACAAAGCTCACCTATCTGACTCGGTATACTTCACTAAAATGGAGGAGACACTAAGCGCGGCCATCGCAAAGCCGTTCGGAGTAAAATTGGCCAGATGGGGAGACATCAAAGATGAGGGAGAGGTTTCTGCGAGCAAGCGGGAACCAACTATAGAAAGCGCTTTAGGGCCAATAAAAATTACCAAACTCAAGGAAGGCGGGAAGACTGTGTACTCCTTGTGACGGGGCGGCGGGCCAGATGCTTCCATAGAGGCGTCTGACTCGCGGTGCCTAGAGGAAGAAGGAACGGAGACAAACGAGATGGTTAAACCAGAACTGGCTTCGGAATGTATGCAAGATGGCCCTAAGCCGCAGTCTGAAGTGTTGGAAGAGGTCAATCTCAAAGAAGGAGAGGGCACTCTGAGACCCGTTCTCGTTAGCGCGGCACTCAAGAATGGCATGAAAGAGAGACTCGTTCAATTATTGCGGCGATACAGCGATGTATTCACTTGGCACTAAGAAGAAATGCCAGGGCTAGACACCGAGTTGGTGGTGCACCACCTGAACATCTTCCCAAATTCGAGGACGGTCAAGTAGGGCACGCACAAGTACCAGCTGGAGTTAGAAGAGAAAGTCAAAGTGGAAGTTAAGAAATTAAGGAAGGCTAGGTTCATTCAACCTATACAATATTCGTTATGGCTCGCCAACATCGTGCCTATGAAAAAGAAGAACGGCTAGATACGTGTGTGCGTTGACTTCCGCAACCTCAACAAGGCCTGCCCAAAGGACGAATTTCATTTGCCACATATCGATACTCTGGTTTACTCCACTTCGGGCCACTAGATGTTCTCCTTCATGGATGGCTTCAGTGGCTATAATCAAATAAAAAATGGGGGCGAATGATGCGGAGAAGATAGCTTTCAGAACGCCGTTGGGCAACTTCCACTACATCGTCATGCCTTTTGGTCTTAAGAATCTTGGTGCAACATATCAGCGCGCGATGACAGCAATTTTTTATGATATGCTGCATCACATTGTGGAAGACTATGTAGACGACCTAGTTGTGAAATCAAAAGAGAAGCTTAATCACTTGGATTACTTAAAAATGGTGTTTGCAAGGTATAGGAAGTTCAATATGAGGATGAACCCACTAAAATGTGCATTTGGTGTCACGTTGGGGAAGTTCCTGGGATTCCTGGTTCATAGACATGGGATAGAGGCAGATGATGCAAAGATAAAGTCCATTACGAAAATGCCTCCCTCGCACTCTCAACGGATTCTCAATAAATTCCTAGGAAGGGTTTCGTATCTACGCAGGTTTATCCCTGCGCTTGCGAAAGGAAGGGCAAGATTTGAATGGCGGGCGGAGCACCAATATGCATTTGAAAGATTCAAGGTTGTCTTGACCTCTCTACAAACCATGATCACGCCACAGAAGGGCAAACCCATCATCCTGTACTTGACGTCCAACCCGAGATCCATTGGGGCCCTACTTGTGCAGGAAATCGATGGCGTTGAAAGGACAGTATACAATATCAACAGGAAAGTACAGGGGGCAGAGGAGCGGTACTCGCCGATGAAGCGGTATGGCCTAGCGTTGGTTTTTTCCGCGTAAAAGCTACATCACTATTTCTTATCATTCAAAATCTACCTTGTTACGAAAAGTGATCTAGTACGCTACCTGCTATCGTGACCAGCTCTCACGGGAAGAGTGGCCTGTTGGCTCTTACTTCTGGCCGAATTCGAAATATCTTGCGTCACTCCCAAGGCAATTAAATGTTAGGCACTCATAGATCTACTTGTGCAATTCCTTAGTGGACAGTGTGAACCAGTCCAGGAGGAGTTGCCAAGTGATGGCTTCGAAGCATTAATGGCCACGTTTGTCACTTGGACGTTAAGCTTCGATGGGGCCGCAGGAGGTGGCGTGGGTGGTGCCAGAATAGTCCTGACCAACACGAATGGCCAGCGCGAATACCTTGCATACAAGTTATCTTTCCAATGCTCAAACAATGAGGCAGAATATGAGGCCTTGATCCTGGGACTCCTAACAGCCATTGCGAAAGAGATAAAGACCCCCAAAATTGTGGGGGATTCAAAACTTGTAATTCTACAAACCAAAGGTGTTTATGCACTTAAAGAACCTATTATTGCTCCATACAGAGCAACAGTACAGAGGCTAATGCAGTGTTTGGAGAAGGTGGAAATCATTCACAAGCCCAGGTCGGATAATGCACTTGCCACGCTAGGTGCGAAAGTTGAGTTCAATGAAGAGAAGATAGCCATAGAAATCGTCAATAAGACAAAGCCATCAATCGCTGACAAAGTGAGCAAAGAACAAGCGGTAGAGGGGTGGCAAGAAAAGTTGATAAAGCAACTACCCACCGGGCAGGGCGACATACCCTTGGCAGAGTTGGCACAGTTTACCATAATTGGGAAGAAGTTATACTTCCACAGCCTTCAGGGATGGCTCGCACGGTGCATTGGGCTTCAAGTGGCGAAGAGCAGGTTGTGTCAGATCCATGATGCAACTTGCAAAGAAAACGATATCTCTCTTTACTGAAGGGTTCAGAGACAGGGCTATTACTGGCCTAGCATGAAAGCGGACACAACAAAAGTACTAAGGAATTGCGAGAGATGCACCCTAGCCATCCCAATGCAGGAATGTTGTTTCTTAGTAGAGCAGGACTGGAGGTTGAAGTATATTGATTTCTTACAGGAAGGCGACTACCCATGGAGGCAAGTCAAGATGTCCATCGGGCGATTCTTCATTAAAGATGGAAGTATATACAAGAGAGCTCTGGACAACATCCCATTATAGTGTTTGTCCAATGAAGAAGCTGAGGAAGTATTGTATAAAGCTCACGGGCTGGAGCACCATGGCGGACGGAAACTATACAAGCATATTATCCATTTGGGATATTACTGACCGTAGATGAAGTTTGATGCCAAAACGCACGTACACCGGTGTCGTGCCTGCCAAAAGTTTGGAAATCTAGTCCACGCACCAACAATAGAACTTCACGCAATCTGCACACCATACCCCTTCCATACTTGGGCAATGGACCTAGTCAGGCCCATTACGCCACACTCACGCAGGCACCAATGGATTTTAGTAGCCACAGAAGTCAGCACTAAGTGGGTGGAAGCAGTACCGTTGAAAAATGCGACTGGCGTGGCGATCGCCCAGTTCATTAATGAAAACATCATATGCAAATTTAGCATACCAAAGGTGATCCTATCGGATAACGGAACCCTGTTCATCAACAAGGATGTGGGTGAGCTACTCCACTCCTACTTTATAGAACACCATACCTCAACTTTGTACTACCCTGAAGGAAATGCCCAAGCTGAGGCTACAAACAAGTCTTTGGTGTGGATCCTGAGCAAACTGCTTAATGAGAAAGGTGGGACATGGTCAGACCACCTGATCATTGTGCTCTTGGCATACCGCACAGCTAAGAGAAAGGCAACGCGAACCAACTCCTTCAACTTGGTCTATGAAGCAGAGATAGTACTCCCAGTTGAGCTAAGCGTTCCCTCCGTGCGATTGGCTCTATTTAAAGAGGTCATCGCTGCAAAATGGCGCGCGGATCTAGAAGCTTTGGAAGAAAGGCGAGAGCTCACCGCAGTGCATTAGGCCAAGTTTTGGGAGCCAATATCGAGATTCTACAAGAAGAGTGTGGTTCTGAGAGAATTCACAATCGGGGATCTAGTTTGGAAGTCAACCACAGACGTGATGAGGAATATCAAGCTCCCCAAATTCACCTCGAGATGGGAAGGATCGTACCAAGTCATCAACGATGGGACAAGCGGTCACTACAGGCTTTCCAAAGTCTCTGATGGGTTTTTAACAGGACCCATCAATATTCAGTTTATGAAGAAATACTACCCATGAATGAGAAGATGTTTCATTTGGGGCCTTTATCCAATTTCTTCTTTGTAATTCCTTTTCTGATGTTACTGTTAAGTTAATGAAATATTTTAGTTTCAAACAAGTCATTATGAGCATGGGAAACAACCAAAACAAAAAGCGGAAAAATGCCAATTACGTAAAAAGAAAAAAACTATTTATTCATAAGCCATGATGTGACAATTGCCATGACATAAAAAGAAAAGAAGAGGGAAAAATGTAGTCATGACGAAGGGTTAGGGAACAAGCCCCTTGTAACTAGGTCATTCTTCCCAAATATTTCCTCGCTCGCGGCTTCATATTCTGTCTTGTCGCGCAAAGCGGCCTCCAGCTCAGCCTGTCTTTTTCTCAAGTCTGTTTCCCTTTGTGCAAGGGCAGTGCGTGTAAGGTCCACTCTCTCCTGGGCCCATTCAACCTCCCTCTGCTTTTCTTCAACCCGAAATGAAAGATTGAAAGCCCGGCATGAACTATGCATTTGCTCCATATGAGCAATGAGCCAACCAACCTCCAATCCCCCCAAGTTTTAAAGATACAGGAGAGCACCCCTTCCATCCGTCAATGACGCATCGCCAAACTTCTTCAAAAGAATGCTACACAAAGAGGAAATGATTGTGGCCAGGCTGTGGCCATGCCACCACCTAGGGCGCCCTGTCCCCGAAAGTTGGCAAAAGTCTCCAGGTGCGTCTGGTAAATGGCTTCTAGGACGGCAGGCTAGCATCAGCAACACAGAATGATAAGAATGGCTTTGTGGATGCAACAATGACAGAGGCCCTTGTCCATCGGGTACGGGCTCTTGTTGCCCTGGCAGAGGCTCTCGATGAAAGGCATCTTGCATCTCTAGCAGTCTCTCTTAAGGGTCCACAGCAACCTCAAGTTCTGAAAAATCATCTTTGAATAGTTCATGAATGATAGGATCAACCGAAGTTGGTACAAATTCTCTTATACTATGAGTAGTGCGCGGCCTAAAGCTTGGCCCCACATGAATATCATCCCCTATGTTTTGGAAGGTACTGGAGGAATCAGGATGATTACATTTTTTGGTAGATGACGCATACTGAGGGGAGCGAGCCGAGGGCTGACTCGTTCCAGTAGCAGGGTGAGGGCTCTGTTCGTCGTCACTATCAATATAGGGATGCATAAACTCCCGCTCAAAGCCCCTACCAAAGCCCTCAGTGGTGCTTGTGGAGCCCCTCTTTGTCTGTGGGTCCCGACCGCGATGTCCCCCGGAAAAGAATCTCCCTTACTTCTTCCTCCCTAGAACCACTCGCACCGCACAGACCGAATAGCTCTGCCATCAAAGGGCTAACCCGCGCCACCGAGCATATCATTTCCAAGAAACCATGCCTCTCTAGTGCCTACGAGTGCGAGAGAGATTCTTCATTAAATTCTATGGGTTGAATAGGTAGGGAGGGAGCACAAACAACTTCTGCATGATGGTCAGGCTCTTACTCGCCAACCAAAGCTCTTTCACGCCTTCTGCCAAGGACGATACTGATAGGAAGATCATCACCATTACTATCGCTATCCCCCACTCGCCACTGCGCTGTGGCAGAAGGGCCTGCGGCGTGACCCTGAGTCAACGCTGCAGCGCAAGCCCTCAAAGGCATGTTCTCGGTGTCAGAATCCTGATCTGATCCGCTAGGTTGTGAGGAGTCTAGACGCTCTAGCGATTCTGTAACACATTCACCATTTGTTGCCTAAAAATAGAGCAAATAAGGCAATGAGTAAAGGTCAATAGTACAATTGACATAGCAAACAAATCAAATAGTAATGTAGCACATACGCTGCATAACCTAAGACGGATAACTGGTCCTCGCGGCTTTTTCCTCATCTACAGAGGACATCTGGGCTCTTGCCCGAGATTTGGTAATGCGTATGGCAGAAAGTGGTGTCACCACCCGAACCTCTGGGGGTGCCGCAGTAGTACTCTCTTTCAAGGCCCAGTGGCTTCACAAACCGCGCCATTCTTCGGATAGAGGCTTGGGCATATGAAGTGTGAAGTTCGACTTATACATAGCGAGGGGCCCTGACTGCCTCACCTTGCACGTAAATGAAGAAAGAATCTAGGTTTCTACGCCAGTGCAAACGAAATTGAGTAGAGACAAGGGGAAGACAAATGGACTTTGGAAATTGCCAGCGCCCAACTCCATCCAGAAGTATGTTCATATATGAGACAAGGAATTGATTGAACGATGCTTGAAACTCTAGGGGCTCCGGTCCTGCTGCAGGTACCACCAAATCATATCCCAACTAGCGTGCCACTCTATCTGGTCTATACACCATCGCTTGCTAGTTCTCAACTCCAATTGCGGGGAGGTAGGTCGGGCAGCTCATGCAGATATACTAGCGAGAAAGTTTTGCTTGGGAAGATCGTTCTCAAAAAAGTCAACCTCCTCTGGAGTGCTAGGGTTGTAGTTACAGACGCCATCCAAGGTCTAGTATAAGGCTGCGAGTAAAAATGGGACTCGTCGTCCATGTTCTCCTCCTAAAGCTTGGTCGTGGTTGTATTATTTCAACGGAGGATAATGGGCCATATCGGGCCAACAAGAGTGTACCTCTGACAGTCGTTGTCCTCCCTGATCCGGCGGCCCCTACTGTTTAAAACCTGCTAGGATATCTGCACGATGAACTTCCTAGCCTTGGGAGAAATAATTGGAAAGTGCTCATACACTTGCGCGGTTAGAAGTTGAGTATGCACCATGGAAATTATGTCATAGCGGCCCACGAAGCGCTCAAAATCCATGGAGAGGCGATCCAATTGCTAGTATAGATGCCCAAGAAATAGAGGGCCCAGCAGTAACCTGTCCCCCCGAGCAATCTTCACGGGGAGATAAAAACAAACTCGCTCGGTGCATCAACGGGAAAATCAGGGAACAGAAAGGATGAAAGGAAAAAAAAATAAAGACAAATAGGTACAAGTCACCTCTGTAACTTTGGGCCGTCGCTAACCTGACGTTCTGCGTTCCCAAGTGGCGCGGGTTGAAGGTCCTTGAAAAAATACCTTATCCAATATTCCCATGAAGTTTTCTTTGGGTCAGTCATTGGCCTGTGATGACTGCTCCTGTTCCATTGAAAGCCCCTGTGGCCCGAGGCCTTGTAGGCCAACTTTAACCTGCCCACTAACTCCTGGTTAGCATAGTCAGCCTTGACAGGCTCGAGCTCCTTTTTGCCACGGGTTGAGAGGTGCAGGAGCACACTAGTATCTTGAAAAGTAGGGTCAAATTCCCTCCATGGAAATATGAAAGTGTGCTTATCTGTACTTCACCGCGATATCAAAAAATCAATGTTCTCATCGCGCCTATTCAATGTTACAACCTAGGAAATCTTGATAGGCTCTAGTATGTGGGCATGCTCCAGTGTCTTCTTGAAAGCATCATCTCCGATTATGTCGTTCACCCATTTGCTCCAGCCAACGAGGGGTGCAGAGAGAGAGGAGTACTGGACCAAGGACAAGGGAAATCGCCCCTCTCCTAGCAAAGATGAAGGACAGAGGAAGGAGGCACCAAATCACCGTCCTCAAGCGACACCTCTAGACAGATGCACGTGATGTCATCCAGTTCACTACCCACTAGGCTATAAGACTCCACCTTTTTCCAGAATGGGTCACTCATGCCATGAAAGTAAGGAGCTCTACGCCACTGGTCTGACAGAGGGACTGGACAACCACGAATAGTAGGCCTTCCCCCTTGAACCTGCTCGCATCGAGTCATTTTTGGTGTAGAAGGAATGTTGCTCTAAGTTTGGAAGAAAAGGGTTGCAGAGGAGAAGAAAAGAAGGAAAAGTTCTGAGTCGAAAGAAGAAGAGGATTAGAGAGAGACGCTCTTGAATTTAGTCGAAAGAAGGAGAAGAAGTGGGAATAGGTGAGATATTTATAAGGAAAGAAGGGGGGCCCGAATGGTCACAATCGACCATCCTGTCGGAAGTGAAACATCAGTAGTAATAATGACCTGGACGACCCAAAAGGCACCCCAAAATCGTCATATAAATCAGCCAAAAAGTTGTCAGAAAATGGATAAGGCGCTAACATCACGCACACATGGGAAAGCACGTGAATATCACGCCACGCAAATGCGTGTTTCACATGAGCGTGGGGCCCATTGTAGGGGACGTTAGTGTGACACTCCCCGTTGACCTTGACCCACCTATAAGATCATGATAAGTGTCATCCAGATGGCGCAGTACCTACACGACACGTGTACTCCCCATGACAAGGGGGTCCACTGGCGTAGGCATAAATCTCAACATGAGGGGGTCCACTGAAGCGGAACCCTCTTGTGTTGGGGCACCCCAGCGGCGCTCACCCCAAGCTCGGTAAGGGCGGTGCCTAGACAGCCATTGGTCATCTGAACAAGAGAACAACCCATGGCCTACATGGCTAGCGCCGCCTAGACGATGGGCGAGAACGCGAGAAGCTAGTCCAACTTAGCCCAGGTAATTATACTTGTTGTGATCTAAAGGTAGGGCCCTGGGGGGGCCCCCGAGGCTTGGTTGCAGTATTGGCGCGACCGAGCAGGTCACGACATTGCCCTAACAGGAATATGGGAGATCTAGTGGCTTGGTGGCTATAAAAAACAAAAGGATCGCTACGCAGGGGAATGGCTCATCGCTGTGCAGGTCAGCTGCGTGGTGATGATGTCACCCCGTACGGTCAGGTTGTATGGAAAATATACGTGTCATCATATTACAGGGTGACAGCCTGGCACTTGATTATTTGTCCAGGGTGCCTATAAATATGGGACATTCCCTTTCGATGCCCAGAGGTTGGTGAAATCTTGGCAGAGGCATATTCCATTCTAGAGAGAGAAAGGGGTAAATCACTGAGTGAGAGCAGAACATTCTCTCGAGTGAGTTATTACCCCATCTCCTAGGTCACCAAGGGTATCATGGATTAGACTGAGAGCAATCCACTCCCTTAGTTCTTTCTGTGCACACCTGCTCTGTTCTTCACCCTTCCTCCAGACCACCTCATTCTCTTTTGTCACTGTATCTTTACTATTGACTATCGATACCTCTCCAGCTCATCATATTTGGCTAAAGCAAGAACCATCACCTACATATTTCTTATGGGAGCACAGAATGAGTACACCCTCGCGAGGGTAAACAAATTTTCTCTCATTAGGTTACTTTTACCAAAAGAACTATAATCTAAATGAGTGATTTGTGTAAAAATCATTATTCTTTCTTTCTTTGTTTTTTCTACTCATGAAATCAACCCATCCAGAAGTGTTGTAGTGTTGGAATTTCTCTCAAAGTCAGTCATTTGATTGAAGACATTTTCTATTAAGGTTTGTTTTGAACACATCGAAAATTTTCCTCTCTCCTTGTCGGTTTGAGATGAAGAAGTGAAGAAATTAACAAAATTGTCCTCCACACTTTACTAAAAGTTTCTTTCTTAATCATTTTTTTGGGGTTTGTTACCTGTAGGTCACATTTCCAACTGCCTAATCCCCATTAAGGATAAATAGGAAACTTAATTACCGCCAACTCCAATTAGCTGTTGAAGTTACAAAATTGCCCTTCGCTTCTTCGAAACACGAGTGTTTTGTCCAGGCCATCAGAGGTTGAAGATCTCAAGCCTAATTCAAGTTCCTCTCTTTGGCAAAATCAGCAATGGAGGACAACAGATTTTGATGATTTCTCCAAGGAAGACCGCTACACAAGAGATTTGGGGCCTTTCCTCACCCTCAAGCTCTCAAATATTTTCACGATCTCCTGCAAAACTCTCGTTCGTATCTCATTGGGCCAATTACAGGCAGATGATTGTTCTTAATCTTAATTTTGATTGTAGAGTATTTGTTTCCTTTTTATGGTACTTGAAGAATGAGAGAGAAATCCTTCAAACATAATATTGTGTTAAGTGTAATGATATTGCTTGACCTCCATGTCTCTGTATTGCAATTGACCTACATTATTCTAGGAGTCATATTGTTTGAGGTCGGCCAATGTAGAACATGATCCGAGGCCTAGTAATGCAGGATGGTTATTGGTGTTGGTGGTCGTTATTCATGTGCCCCAACTGTTTGATTAAATTACTTTGTGAACATCATACAGTTAGGAGACCACCACTTGCAGCCGCAATGTTTTAGCCTTATAGAACCTTGCGGTCATGTGGTCCAACATTGCGTATCGAACAACACACGTTTGCGGACACAATGTCTATATTCTTATATAATGCCAAGAAAATGAATGGACGACACTAGAAATTACGAATTCTAAAACATTGCAGAATGAGCATTTTATGCAAAATCTTGGTTGTTTAGTGTTCCGTATGTGGAATGAGCATTTTATGCAAATGCTATTCTATTTTCTCCCCTAAAATTTGTGTCAAAATAGAGCCCATGACTAGACCAAGGTTCAGTGATGTGTAGAATCAGAAACAATAGCCTCAAGCATGATTTGTGACAACATCTTCCTATGTTAACTTCAACCATTCTGCTTATGACCTTAGCCTTTTCTTTTATGCTGCAGAAAAACCATTGGTCATTACCGCAGCCAATTTATAAGTGTAGTTCTTGAAATATTCTTCTCTCTCTCTCTCTCTCTCTCTCTCTCTCTCTCTCTCTCTCTCTCTCTCTCTCTCTCTCTCTCTCTCTCTCTCCATGTAGTTAGTGTCAAAATAAATGTGTTACGGTTAAAATAAATGTGTTTCCTTATTAGGCAATGTTTAGAGCTTAATTGTTTTGTTTTGTTTTCTTTGCTTCTCAATTCAACATAAAATACTGTGGTGTTGTTGTGTAAGCGAGGTGTTCATACTGTTGGGGTTATATTGTCTCCTAGTTTACGATTTGTTGGTTTGCTTGTGATTTTGAAACAAAAGTGGCGTGATTTGAATGAAGGATCATTCTCGCTCTATTATGCATTGGAGGGTCATCCGAGTTGCATTCAGCCAGTGATGATGATTTGAATGTTTTGTATGCATTAGCTTTGTCGTGTCATATTTTTCGCGTGGATGTGTCTATTACCGAATTGGGTGGTTCTAGTAGAGTTTGCAACTCTGTTGACTCTTATGGTAGTACTCTAGATGTTGTTGGTTATGATGCACACGATTCCTCATCTACTATTAGCGACGATGGCGATTGCGATGATGAGGAGTACGCCAACACCAAAGACGTGGAGGAGGAGCCAAACTAGGAGGAGCAAAATGACAACAACAAGGAAGAGGAGGAGGATGATGATGAGGTGGAGCTAGAGGAGGGCGACATAGACCTTCATCTTGATGAATTGAACAATTTGGGAGATCATGAAGCGGATGTACTCTTCAACAGCGATCATTCAATCTTCGAGTCTTCTGATGAAGAGAGAGATTTGGACTATGACTCTGCTGATATTATTTATGAGGAACAACTATATCATAATTAAGACATATAAGACATCAACTACATATGAAAAACAACCAAACAATTCTTGTGCATAATCAGATCTTTGTCCATGCATTTTCCTTTTTTTCTTCTCCTGCAAAAATATAAATCCTAGTTGTTCTGTCTTTTTTGATATGTTATGTTCGATTTTCATTTGCAGAGCTTCCGATGAATGAACCTATGTGGAATCATCTACTTATTTTGTGAATGAATTTGATTAATTGTGAAATGCTATAGTCTTCTTCAAGAAAATGTGTTACGGTTAAAATAAATGTGTTCCTAGTTGGGCAATGTTCAGAGCTTAATTGTTTTGTTTTGTTTTCTTTTCTTTGCTTTTTAGTTCAATGGAAAATGATGTGGTGTTGTTGTGTAAGCAAGGTGTTCATACTGTTAGGGTTATATTGTCTCCTAGTTTAAGTTTTGCTGGTTTGCTTGTGATTTTGAAACAAAAATGGAGTGATTTGAATGAAGGATCATTCTTGCTCTATTATCCATTGGAGGGTCATCTAAATTGCATTCTAGGTAGTGATGATGATTTGAATGTTCTGTATGCATTAGCTTTGTCATGTCATATTGGTTGTGTGGATGTGTTTGTTACCGAATTGGGTGGTTCTAGTAGAATGTGCAACTCCATTGAGTCTTGTATTAGCACTCTAGATTTTCTAGGCTGTGATGCACATGATTCCTCATCTACTATTAGTGAAGTAGTAGATTTGTTGCCCTCGTTTGCTGGTCACAAGACAAAGCCGTTGAAGTCTAATCATTGGGTTAATTTGATTAGAGGAGTTGGGCAGGAGTTTCTTGGTGGAGTAGTTGAGTTTCGTGATAGTTTATGCCAATTTTCTTTGTATCACGGTTGCAAGTTCTTCTACCAGAGAAATAATGCGCGGACAGTAACAGCGACTTGTTCTGTTACGGGATGTGATTGGTCAATTAAGGGGAAGTTACAACTCTCAAATGGTTCTTTTAAAATCAAGAATTTGATGATGTTCATAAATGCGGTGTTACTGCAATGTCAACTTCCAGTTCGAGGGCGAATTCTAATGGTTGTGTTTGGTTAGATAGTTCAGTTTAGTTTAGTTTTGATGATGTTAGCAGGTGTTATAAGTGGATAGAGATAGAGAGAGAAATGAGGGAAATGATGATGTTATCAAAATTAAAACTAAAACTAAACAAGGAAACGAACAAGGCCAATATGATCGAGCGATTGGTTTCAGATCTAGTGCGTTCTAATCCCTCAAAGCGTGCTCTTAATGTTCCACATGAGCTGAATGGTGAATATGGGGTTTATGTGAGTTACTAGAAAGCGTGGTTAGGACTTCAAAAGGCAAGGGGTAACGCTTTTGGAGATTATGGTCTTTCATTTTTAGATTTGGCATGGTTTGTCGACGCATTTAGATGTGCAAATCTAGCGAGTTGTTTTGACATCGAAAGGGATGATGGTGGGCGTTTTCTAAGGCTTTTTTTTGTGGTTTGACGTGTATTGGCATAGGTTTCGATTTTGCCAGCCGATTCTTGTTATGGATGCTACATTCTTAAAGGGGATATATGAGGGTTGTTTACTTGCTGCCTTTGGAAAGGATGGCAACCATGGTAATAAATTCTTTTCATCTTTTTCGAGCAACATCGTTCCTAGTTCATCCAAAGTACTACACACTTAACTGAATTACTGTGTCTCATACTCTGCCTTTTTGGAGCAAATATGGAAGTAGACTAAATTGATTTAGTTTTGAACAAGTTGAAGTATTGTTTTCTATTCACGTTTGTGAATATTCTCAGTTTATATCTCAGCTTGCATGTGCTGGACAAGATTCTTTGTTAACGAATGTAATTCCATTTTTCCCGTGT
Organism: Vaccinium macrocarpon; assembly: GCA_022606695.1. NCBI lineage: Eukaryota > Viridiplantae > Streptophyta > Magnoliopsida > Ericales > Ericaceae > Vaccinium > Vaccinium macrocarpon. The sequence goes on along the minus strand of CM040181.1, from coordinate 27,353,083 downwards.
AACATTCCTAGTAGCATTGCAACTATTGAGTTACTTTTTTTTCTCGTTGTTTTTCCATAGGTTTATACCCTGTTTGTGTTGTTGTCATTAATGCTGAGAATTGGTTGTGGTTGATGGGCAAATTGAAGACCTTCTTTGAATGGGACAGGGATGTCGTTTTTATGTCGGACCATAACTTAGGTTTGCTTCAAGCCATTGAACTGTTTTCCCGAGTTCACCCCATTCCTTTTGTCTTGTGCATTTGAAAGCAAATTTGAGGAATCACTTGCGGGGTGTGGAGACCAAGCATAAGAACCACCTAATTGGTTTATTCAACAGGGCTGCATATGCTCCGAATATTGTTATTTTTGATAACCTAATTGTTGAATTAAAAGAGGGTGGGGGAGACAAGGTTATTAGCTTTCTAACAGACCTCCCAAATGAGAACTGGTGTCATGCTCACTTTCCCGGCAAACGTTATGGCAAATTGACCTCCAATCTAGTTTAGTCTTTCAATAATTGGATTAAATTTGAATGCCACTTGGCTGTTACCCAACTTCTTAACTGTATAAGGTTAAAATTGATGGAGCAAATGTTTAACTGGAGAGTTTGTGCGATGAAATGGAATGGTGTTTGGCTTGCAATGGACAAAAAACTTGCAGCTCCATTTAAGTTCTCGAGGAGTTGGATAGTGATTGGATCTCATGCCAATTTGTTCGAAGTCTGTTGTAACCCATCAATCAGTGTTGATATTGTTCTACGGACATGTTCCTGTGGTGAATGGTAGATCAATTCTTTTCCTTGTGTTTCATGTTGTTTGTGCCTTGAAGAAAAGTGGGAAGAATTTGAATGAGTATGTTGACCGCTATTATCTTGTTGATATGTACAGAGAAGCTTATTCAAAGTGTATAAATCATGTCCCTACTTTGTCAAAGGCTAATTTTGTTCCAACAAGCGATGTGGTTCTTCTTCCGCCCTTCACTAAAAGACCACTTGGAAGGCCTCGTACAGAAAGGATTCTGTCCATGGGTTTCAGGACAAGGAAAGTCACTTGTAGCAGATGTGGCAAGGTTGGACACCATAACAAAACAAGTTGCAAAGAGCCATTGAACCATTGGATACATCTTCTTCCATTATTTTCGTTTTCATTAATTTTTTGTTTGACATTGAGCTATTTTTCAGTTGATATTTCCAGATTAAATTTTGACTATTACTTGGTTGCATTTCTAAATTACAATGCACCAACAACTGTAGTAAAAGTTTTTCCCTATTTGCAGTCTATAATAAGCATGGGAATCAGTTGTAGTACCTCTGATCCCCTAATACAGAAATACATTTTGTTGGGAACATGAGAATTATGATATTGAGATTCTTGTTATGCTGTGATTTAGAGTCTCAAAAGTTATGCCACGTAAGATTAGAACATGGAAATTGTGATATTGAGATAATCTTGTTATGCTGTGATTTATCCTTGCAGTTTTTCCCCCCTCCTTATTTTGCTTAGTTCTAGCCATAGAAGACCTTAGGTGAAAATTTTAAGATTTTGACAACAAGATTTGCTACATATTTTGCCCAAGTTGATGGCAACCTCCTTGCAGACCGGAGGTGTTGTGCGCTTCTTGGTTGTTCGGTTGGGATGCCTTTTGTGGTTGTTGGTTGGGATGCCTTTTTGGCTATTCGGTTGGGATCCAAAACACGATCGCATGGCAAAGGGAAATAGTGATTGAGAATGTTCCATTCAATTGAGAACATTCTCATCACTCTCTTTAGGTGCTCAAATGGTGGAAATAGTGATTAGGAATGTTCTCATCACTCTTTTTTCACCCACAAATAGTGACTGAGAATGTTCTCACCACTTTGTTTTCACTTTCGTTTGGCCAATTCAATCATTTTCAAACAAGAAACGGGTAGTGAAAACATTCTCATCATTCTTTTTAGGCCCACATATGGTGGAAATGCTTAATGAGAACATTCTCATCACTTCTTTTAGGCCTCGCAAACTTGTATACATGGATAAGGAGTTAATGGTGTTTGACAATGTTCTCATCACTCTTTAGGCCCACAAATGATGGAAATATTAATTGGGAATGTTCTCATCATTCTTTTTATGCCTACAAATAGTGATTCAGAACATTCTCATCACTCTCTTTACGCCCACAAATGGTCAAAATGGTAATTGAGAACATTCTCATTACTCTTTTAGGTCCACGAATAGTTATTGAGAACATTCTCATCACCTTTTTAACCCAATTCAACAATAGTGGTAGTCATTTACCAAAGGAATAGTGATCATTTACCGAAAAGAAGGTTACTGAGAACATTCTCATCACTCTCTTTACATCATTGAACGGTGGAAATAGTGATTGAGAATGTTCTCATCAATCATTTTACGCCCACAAATGGTGGAAATTGTGATTGAGAATGTTCTCGTCGCTCTTTTTAGGGCTACATATGGTGATTGAGAACATTCTCATCACTCTTCATAGGCCAACATATGGTCATTGACACCATTCTCATCACTCATATGGTGATTGAGAACATTCTCATAGTCTTTCTAGGCCCACATATGGTGATTGAGAACATTCTCATCACCCTTTTAAGCCAATTCAACAATTGCGGTAGTCATTTACCAAAGGAATAGTGATCATTTACCAAAAAGAAGGTTACTAAGAACATTCTGATCACTCCCTTTAGCTTATCGAACGGTGGAAATAGTTATTGAGAATATTCTCATCAATCTTTTTATAACCACGAATGGTGTAAATTGTGATTGAGAATGTTCTTATTAGTCATTTTAGGCCTACATATGGTGACTGAGAACATTCTCGTCACCCTTTTAAGCCAATTCAACCATTGTGGTAGTCATTTACCAAAGGAATAGTGATCATTTACCAAAGGAATAGTGATCATTTACCGAAAAGAAGGTTATTGAGAACATTTTCATCACTCTTTTTAGGTCATCGAACAATGGAAATAGTGGAAATAGTGATTGACAATGTTCTCATCAATCTTTTTACACCAACAAGCAGTGGAAATAGTGATTGAGAATGTTCTCATTACTCTTTTAAGCATACATATAGTGATTGAGAACATTCTCATCACCCTTTTAAGCCAATTCAACCATTGTGGTAGTCATTTACCAAAGGAATAGTGATCATTTACCGAAAAGAAGGTTATTGAGAACATTCTCATCACTTTAGGTCATCGAACGGTGGAAATAGTGATTGAGAATGTTCTCATCAATCTTTTTACGCCCACAAATGGTGGAAATAGTGATTGAGAATGTTCTCATTACTCTTTTCAAGCCTACATATGGTGATTGAGAATATTCTCATCACTCTTTCTAGGCCAACATATGGTCATTGAGACCATTCTAATTGAACGAAACATTTTCATCACTTTCTTTATGTGTTTTCGAAGATTAATCTTTGCAAGGAATAATTTTCCTTTAGAATATTACAACATAAGAATGGATTTAATTTTCTTCCTCACTACACTCGTGCACGCAAGACCATGTCAATGGAATCACTTTCAAACAAATGATCAAGGAGATAACCCATATTAAGTCCCAGTGGATTTCAAGAGATTCAACCATTCATTCAACTACAACAAATTATAGTACAGCTATTCACACACATCCATCAAATCTGCCATTTGAACAAGGAAAAGAAAAACATTGTCCAGTCGATAACAACAATAGCTGGACTAATTCAGAAGTACCCTAAATAACATATTCATCAAATTTGCCATTTGATAACACTAGATGAAACCAAAAAAAGCTGCAAAAGATGAAACATCCCAGACTAACAGATGAACACCTTCAAATGAAGTAGCAAAGCAACCCGACCAAGAGCAAACCAAAACCAAAAATAACAGAAGCAGCCAATACACAAGAAGACTGAGATAATCAAATTAAGATTAAAACTTGACAGCTTTTCAAGAATAAGCATTACGCCCAAAACATATCTACACGTTTGTACAATGTATGAGCTTAATAGTGACTAAAGATCGGTATATTGTGGCTAAGTGTCATCCAAGCTAATTCAAAAATCATAATCACAAAACACCACCAATCAAGGATGTTCTCTTTCTAATTTGTTCCAATGTCATCGGTGAGGAATGTATTTAAGATTTCTGCTTTGAGGTCGTTGCATTACTCTTTAGAAATTGATTCTTCAACCTACTCATTCTTCACATATTGGCATATGATGTAGCACAACAACACTCCACAGTCTAGGCTGCAAACCAAGTATAACTTGTATTAAGAGGAATGTCACTGTCCAAAACTCTAGGTTTGACAATAGAATGAAAGCAAGTCGGTTGTAAAGACTTACGAATCTACACTTTGCTGAGGCGAATTCTTGACCTTGGTATTTTTGTCTTTGAGGTTTTTATTTTTATTTCTCAGATATGGTTGGATAAGCTTTTGCTACAAGTATTTTTTGACAGATGTTGAATTTAGTGAGCTTTCTATTATTGGGTTTTCAAAATCTAGTAAATTACAATAATTATAAAAAGACTTCTTTTACCATACGTGCAACCTCTTCATAGTGGAAATCCCACCCATGAATTCTCGGCATTAAGGAGTTGTAAAATTTTCATGTGCCTTTTGTTTGGTCTAACACTGAGAGTGTCCAATGTTGTGAATGGTAGATGGGGAACAACAGATATCTGCTCGTTCTCGCTTTATTTTCCTTCATTGCCTTGTCAAAGATTCGCTTCACCTTCTTATCATCTGCACCTGAGATCATTTGCTATGAAAACAATAGATTTGTTTTAGTCTTTCAAATGTATCGATTGTGCTAAAAATAATCATAGGAAATTATGTAGAACTAATAAACATATTACCAAAATATGCCCCGTGAAGACGTGGCAAGTCTCACTTGGTGTGAGAAGCACATATGAGGGCTCTATATTCTGCTTTCTCACCAGCACCTCAACGTACGAATCAATTATCTAGAACAATTTTTTTTGTACAAGTGAGACTTTAATTTATTCTGTACTAAAATAAGAAGGCTACGTCATGAAGAAATGAAGTAAGAAAAAAAGTGTGAACTTCAAGCAAAGTCTCACCAACATCTCAATTCATGCTTTAATTGTAGTAGTGAAATGTGAATGCATTGACCTTCAGCACAAATAATTGCAATGCTATATGCCCATGAGCCAGTTAAGTTGGAAATGCCCAACAAACTAGTAACTAGATCAATGGAGACTAGTGCGTTATTAAAGGTTGGGTTGAAAACTAAATGTTGCAAAAGATGATTAAATTTTACATGTTTATAATTTTAGCTGATCTTTAACGAGTTTTTATCTAGCCAATCACGAGCCAAAGTTGTATACTTTTTCTTGCATTGGTTCCGAGTTCACCTCCTCCGAGTAGGCGGTCTACATCTCCTGGATAAATGCTCAATGCAAAATCATCAGCTGCCCATAAGCAAGCACTTTTGAAAAGGAAACAAACAAATAACCAAAAAAAAAAAAAAAAAATTTGATTAGAGCAAAGTTTTATCAAACCAAATGTAATGTTGAAGTTTTCTTTTTTGATAGTTTACCTATCCTTTGCGTCCTTCCAAAGTTGTGCTAATATTAGTTTGGATTCTCGCGGAAGTTTGTTGTAGACAGCATGATATTTCGACTTTGGCCTTATCGGACACTCAGGAGACTTAATTGGAACATTGGTTGCTATATTCATCAATTCTTCTTATTCCTTTTGCCTTTTTTGAATCCTTAGTGGGTACTCATAGTCATTGAGTTCAATCCCTTTCCTCTTCCTCTCCTTCACATCTTCAAACATTGAATTCTTCAGTGTTGCTTTTCCTTTTTCCTCCCGAGTACGTTTGTCCTATTCAGCTTTCTGGGTTATTTCATGCACATGTGTTTCAATCTCCCTTTCCTCCTTCACTTTATTCTCTTGAGCTTTCTGCGTTGCTTCATGGACAACCATCTCAACCTCCATTTCAAAATTTCTTTCAGCAAGGAGTTGAACCTACACCCGTAGTATTGTGTTTTCCTCTTCTTTTGTAGCAGATGCCAATGCTTCTTCTCTTGCCAGTTTTTCCTTCTCAGCTTTTTCTTTTTCTAAGTTTTCAATCTTCACTCGGTCCTTCTTTCTCTCTCCAAGCAAATTTTGAATCTTCTCTTGTGCTTATCGCAATTGTAGCTCCATGCTATCCTTATTCTCGTTGTTTAGAAGCTTCTCAAGCTCATCAACCCTATTAGTTGCCTTATGCTTGTCATTCAACAATCGTTGCTCTCGTTCCAGTGCTTCCTTAAGAATGCCCTAAATAGTTTTCTCCCATTCTAGTACTTCCTTAATCTTCTTAGTTGTCCCATTATTTTCCTTCACCAACTCCTCCTGCCTTGCCAATGCTTCCTTGAGCATGTTTTCAACCTCTGCAACCTTCGTAATTGCCTCATGTTTATGTTCCAACAACTTCTTCTTCCTTAAGAACTTCTTCAATCTTTTCCTTCTGAACTCGTGTTACTTCGAGTTTTTTTCAAAGTTCAACAACCGAAAAAGAATCATCTTGGGACTTGTTCTCTACAGAGGGACTGGAATGTAGACTTGCTGGCTTTGTTATTTTTGTGCACAACCCTGTCACATAGGCATGCTCCTTAGGATTCAAGTCCTTTAGTTTCGCTGATAGAAATGGTGTTTTAGGGACTATAGTTTCCATGGGAGAAGTTGTTTGGTAGTCACTTGATGTATTTTGGTATTCATCCCTTGCTTCTTGCGATTTAAACACTGGTTCATTGGCAATCGCTATCTCTGGTGACTTCAACACTGGTTCTTGGCAATATCCATAAATTCCTTTAGTGTGTCTCCGAGCCAGAATGTTAGTTCTAGTTGCGATTCGTCAAGTTGGTATGTATCATTTGCTTCCTCTTCCTCTTTTTCTTCAACCCCCTTTTCATCTTCTTCATCTCCCTCATTTTCATCCTCATTATCATCACTACTCCCCACATTATCATCTTTCAAACCACAACTTTCAACATGTTCTTCATTTTTTCTGGCCATGTCAATCCCATAAAGTTCACACTCTTCTGGTATTGGGCTGATAGCAGCTAGTACCTTTGTGTTGAAGAAGCAATGTGAGGAATATTGGAAGATAACACATACAACCAGCAATCTATCAAAAAATGATAAAAATGGAAAGTTATTTACCTCGTCATATTCAATTTCATCAAAGGAATTTTGGTCGTGCTTTTTCTGCATTTCGATTACATTCCATTTCAAAAGCCTTGGTATCTCTTCACCCTTGATTGTCTCGCTGACTTTAGTATGTTCACAAAACCAATACTATAGAAACATAAAGTCAAGTCAATTCATAGGAAATTGAGACTGAAGTTAAGTCGAGACTACAAGTGGAATGAATGTTTGTTTTTGCATACCAATAGGAGATTCACGCATCCGGTAACCTTCCTTGGTGTTCGTCAGTTCTTCTCAATTGATTGTATGAGTGATTCTAAGACTTCATAAGCCCAATCATAGTCCTTCATTTCATTCAAATCATCCATGTACTAAATGTGTGCCCATACAGCATGTTTCCTGACGTGGAGAATAGGAAAGTGACGCAAAGGAACATGCACAGTAGTTTTGCTACATCTTCAATATCTTTGTCAATCTTATTCTTCTTACCCACCAAACTCTTTACCAACGTCTTGATATCTAATGTTGCTACCTTTTCAGCTTTCAGTCGTCTTCTTTTTACCAGGTCAACTTCCCGTTTGCTGCCATGAACAAGCTCCATATCCCGCTCACCGCATTGAATGCCTAAAATCACCTTTACATTCTCCTTTGTCAACCTTCTATTTCTCTTCCCTATTTGAAAATGATGTTTACCTCTATACATCCCAATTAATCTCTCAATAAAGTCGTCTTTCTTTTGTCAAGTGGTGTAATCTATCTTTTTCCTTCTAATTGCATCTAATAGTAGCCAAAATGGAGTTCTCTTTAATGCTTCTATATGTTCATCTTGAAGCTTGATCTCCTTCATCAAATAGATGATTCCTTTCAAATTGGATCTTTATGATTCCTTTCAAATTGGATCTTTACATTAGCTTACAATCCCTCTTTTTCTTGTTCTTCTTTTCTTTTGGTGGTGTTGAGACAGGTAGTCCTTTATCTTTTCTTGTAATTACTGTTCACAAACAACCAAGCAACAAGTCAGAGAACATTCTCAAATGAAAGAAACACAATGGCCAAAAAAATAGCCAATCTATTTAGATTGTGAACAAACTTGAGTAACAGCTACTTTTATCTCAGTAGTTAGAGATGAATCAGGTTTTGAGAACATCCTTAATAGTACTTAGAGATGAATCAAGATTTGAGAGCATTCTCAACAGTACACATCTCTGTGCTTCAAAACATCTTAATAAAAAGCAATTCCAAACTAAACTCTGTAAAAACAAGATTAATACACACTATGAAATGAGATTTGTTTTACCTTTTCGCCTCATTGTGAACAACAAGCTTTATCTGTTGACAAGAGAAAATATGAAAAAATCAGTTTGCAGGAAAATATAATGTAGCAGCCCCATTATTAAAATTGAACATTATGTCTCAAGTTCTCAACTCAGGGGGTTTTTAGATAAAGATTTTCATAGAAAAATGTTAAACATGTAAGACAAGTAATGACAATAAGCCAATGTCTAAAACAAATAATCTTGTGGCCAAATTCCAAACATGCCACAAGCCAAAGGCCCAACCAAATACTAAAAGGTAATATCATAGCAAAATTAGACCACAAGGAATGAAAATTATTAAGAATACTGATAGTAGCAGAAATACAATTCAGCAACCTCAAATGTACAAAGAAATGCTAGTTCTAACCACAGAGATGGAAATCGCATCTATAAACTACGCAATACACACCAGAGAATTGCCCTAGAAATAGCAACAAACAAATCACCTTCTGTCCTCAATCGTTTTCAATACTACAATCAAAGTATCTACAATACAAAGTTTTCGTTGCACCCAAAAAAAAAAACTACAATACCCCTTGAATACTACTTGCTTGATGTAGTCAAAGAATTCAATGAACTATCATAAAGAAGTGGAGCTATGTTCGTGAAGAACTAGGGCACACATTGATGGATGTTGAATTAGAAATCGAAGGGTGTTGAGTTTGGAATGCGTGTGAAGAAATTCAGGGTTTTGAAATGTGCAAACTAATTCGAATCAACTCAAACTAATTAATGGAGTATGAGGCACTACCAACTCAAACTACAAAAATTACCAAAAATTAAAAGGAAAAATGCAAGCGATTACTCGAGAGTGGAGGCATTACTTATAGAAAATTGTAAAGGAAAATGAAAGAGAATTTGCGTTGAGGTTTGAAATCGGTGAAGGGCAACGAAGTAGAGCTTGATTTACAATGATACAAAGGGGAAATTGAACGATGGCTGTTGGAGATGATCAAAATCGCCTCAAAAGCGGGTTTGGAAGAGAATATGATATTAAACTAGATTTTATTATATACATATCCTATTTAGTCCAAATCTATAATTAACTAACATGCTAGTGTTAACATGATTATAGTATTGTACCAAGTCAGAAAAACCATTTGGTTCTACACTGCAACAACGTGATAACGAGATAACCTAAAAACAAATTTCGAAATATACTGGAATAAGTTTGCAGCCACGAGGTCTATAAACAATGGGGTACTATTTTAATTCCAACTATTAAAAGCTAATGGAGTGTGACAAAAGATTTCATTTCATCATTTGGTGAATCAAAATGTACTGGAACAGAAACAAAATGTTGCCGACACACAGTTTTGGAAAAACAGAGTACAAACGGGTGGGTTGGTTTTGATGCATGGGTATTTTTCCTTTCCTTTTTAAACCATAAAAATGGCTCATAAACATCATAATATACTTAGGAAAAAATGGAGAAAAGTTATACTACCTCTCCTCAGAAGTCTTAGCGTGGAAAAGAGATTTTTTGGTGAAAAAATGTAAACGGAGAAGATGACTGGAGAGAAGGCCACGAGGTGGCATTGAGGCAAACGGTTAGAGCTTGGTGGTGTGTATAAGAAGGTAGGAGAAGGTTTAAAATTCAGAATTTTAGTGTGGAGGTGTGTATAATAAACCCACTTAGTTTCTCTCTCTAAATTCCATTAAAGGACCCAAGCTCTAACTCTCTCCTTTTTTTTTCTCTACTATATTCTGAAATTATAAATGTGTTTGCAGAGTAATTTTCGGAATTAATGGGTAATAGACATAGAGGAGTGGGTTTTGGCATAAACCCATTGGATTAGGAGGTGGCTAATGGCCCAAGCGTTAAAGGAAACTCTCCTAGGGAGTTGTTGGTTTGTAAATGGCTACAATAAAGTTATATACATATATGGATAAACATGGAATGACAATGGAAAAGAGATAGAATGATAAGTGAGAGGATGGCTTGGTTAGGAGGCAATTTAGTTAGGGTAATTTTGTTGGTGTAGGAGCTAATTAAGAAATTGGTTAGGAACTAAATGGATGCACACACATGTATATCTATATACATATTTCTATAAATGTGAACAAAATATAGTAGTAAATAAGGTCTACTTATGTTAAGTAAATAAAATTCAGAATTTAAATGACTATATAAAATAAAAATAAAATAAAATAACGGAGTGCTACAACCTATCCCCCTTAAAACAATTTCGTCCTTGAAATTTGCTAATTGAAATTTGAATGAAATCAAAATTGGCAAATTGGCCTCTAGTCCAAGTTTATGGGTATAGTAAGTGTTTAATCCAGCCAAACTTTTTATAAGGTCCGGGGTCCACGCGGTTAAAAGTACTAACAGCTGAAGTCCACAAATTTTAACAGAAAACAATTTCATGGACAAAAATACCCAAGAAAGCGCGCTCCTCTGTCGTGGGCGCTTCATGCACGCTTCACCCTCCTGTTCACGCGTGTTATTGATACTAGGCCCCGACAAAAGCAGTCATTTCAAACTACAGGAAGCATTGGTGACAAAAGCAGTCGGTTGACATTGGAAAATGCCAAAATGGTTTTGCTATTATGCAGAGAAATTGGTATCAACCTGATGCTACCACTTTGAGGTCCCGTTCCGCTAAGAAAAAAAAGAAGTTTTGTTTTAATTTAAAAACTATCTCATTTCACTAACAAAAAATTACTTAGTTTTTTTGCAAAACTAAAAACCAAAAAACAAGTTAGTTTTTTGCAAAATTAAAAACCAAAAAACTAGTTAGTGGAAAAAGTTAGTTTTTTTGCAAAACTAAAACATCCAAAAAACACCAAGTTAGTGGAACACCCCCGGAATTGGGACTTATCGAAAAGCGTGCTTCAATTAATTTCTACAGTACATGAAACAAGGGAATATACGGTGTGGATGGGCACTATGCTTGGTTATGGTGCCCCAAATTTTATGCTTTTGACATGAGATGAAGGGTTGGTTTGGGTGAATTGAGAAAATTGGTTTTTTGGTTTTTTTAATTTTGTCCTTATTCAAAAAAAAATTACATTTGTTAGTTTTCGGTAGATTTTTTGTGGTTTCTTGGTTTGTCTCGACGAGAGGAATCTAAAAAGTATAAAATTATTAGCCAAACTTAAAGTTTTATGAATAAAGACGAAAAATAATCCAAAAAACCGTTTTTTCAGATTATTTTTCGTCTTTATTTACAAAACTTTAAGTTTGGTTAATAATTTTTTAGATTCCTCTCGTCAAAACAAGCTAAGAAACCACAAAAAATCGACCAAAAACCAACAAATGCAAAAAAAATTTGAATAAGGACAAAATCAAAAAACTAGTTTTTTCAATTCACCCAAACCAACCCGAAATAAGCTATACCTTGTGCTTAATTAAATTTACTGAGATACTGTTATCTCATATTTCATTCTCTCAAGATATCGTAATATCTAGCTTTATTTTGCAAATATTGATATGTTTTTAGCTGAGATACTGTTATCTCATGCCTTAATATATAGAGATTATACAAGCTGAGGTGCCGTTATCTCATGCCTTAATATATAGATATTGTATAAGCTGAGATATCATTATCTCTAGTTTATTTTTGTACACATGTATTATTTTAGATGAGATACCATTATCTCATGCCTTAATTTACAAAGACTGTATGAGCTGAGATATTGTTATCTCTATCTTTATTTCTGTAAATACATATATTATTTTAGTTGAGATACCGTTATCTCATGCCCTAATTTTGAATATACAGAGACTATACAAGTTGAGATATTGTTATCTCTAGCTTTCTTTTTTGATACAAAGTCTATTTTAGCTGAAATACCGCTCTCTCTTGATTTGCTTTTTTTTAGAAGAAACATTGACTTTTTTAAGAATTATTATATTTTTTCAGATAAAGAGAAACTATTTTAGTAATTGAGATACCGTTATCTCATGTGTGTATTTTTGTGTCTAACTCCTTGCTTTGGTTTGTTATAGGAATTGGCGACTCTAGGAGTTTGGGCGCAAGGGATCAATCATAAACATAAATATTTCTACAAAAATATATACTCAGACAGCCAAACGGTAAATATATTCAGTTTCCAAACATATTAGTTGAGATACTTTTATCTCTTGCTTTGCTTTTAAATACATAAATTGTTTTAGTTGAGATACTCTTATCTCTTGTTTTATTTTCAAAATATGCTAGAAAATTAAGCAAATCATTATGGCTCAAAATAGCAGACTATATCAATTCCCCTAAACAACAACGACCCATCAATTCAATGCATGTACGCAGCATTTGTTTCCCCGGTAAGCTAATCCATTGACACATGGCGAAAGCATGTGCATGATTTATCAAACAAAGACAATTTCCACAACTCTGTATTTTTTTTATCTGCACCACTTTGTATATCCATGTGTTATTTAGAGAGAGCGAGAGAGTTACAGGGTTGGATACGGAGGAGCAGCGGGAAGCAAACATCTTTGAGGCAAGGCATCAGCCGCATCACATTCATTTTGATTTCTAGAAGCGAAAACCTAATTCTCTCTCCAAAACAATCCTCTTTCAGAAGAGAGAGAGAGAGAGAGAGAGAGTGTGTCACGCCTCAAATTTAATAATCCAAAAGTAAATAAAATCCACGTGGAACAAGTCAAAGTCTCATGATTTCTCCTTAGAATAGTCAAAATCAACAAAATACAATCTCACCATTTTGAATAAACAAGTTCTATCCACTAAGCGCCCATAGCCCAATGCATAAGTACAAGGTTTAAAAGTTATTACATTGTCAAATAATCAAAAGGATGAACTATCGAAGTTATAAATCTATCTTTCCAAAAATATATTACAAGGATGGAAAAATAACTTCGTGCATTTTTGAGTTGCAAATAAATATCACTCCACACGCATCCAACTTCACGCTCCATGCCGTGTACCTGAAAATTGATAGGTTGAGCTCACTAGCCCAGTAGGAAAACTATTCTACCAACGCTAGGTGTATAAACATGATGCATGCATAATGAATGTGTATAATATGTTGGACACGGCCAAGGTACAAGATTAGAATGAACGGAAGGCTTTAACTCAACCACTAAGTACCCGGAATGTGTTCATGTATCTAGAATGTGTCCAAGTGTTCTAAACTAAGTTTAAGTATACAATCAAAGTCCATGTAATTGCCAAATCTTCATACCCGTACACAAAAATTCTAATTTTTGCCAAATATTCCAAATTTAACTCAAATATGTCATTTCTAACATTTTATAAGAAAAACATTCATCAATTTAATAGGGAAGTATCCCTCTGCCGGATTTCATGGGCTCCGTGCACCCTTGTCGGATTTCGTGGGCTCCGTGCACCCCTGCCGGATTTCGCGGGATCCGTACACCCATGGCCAGGGACACCAAACGGGTGATCCCTAGAGTTCACATTTATCCATAAAATATTTTCGATTTAAAACTCATCTCAAAACTTTACATTTTGTCCCAAAATTATCATTTGCATCGAAAAGTCAAACCAACTTTTTACATTATCCAAACAATGCCAACATAAGGTTGGAGGGATGTACGATGTGTCCAATATTCAAGGGAAGGATCAAAGATGAAAATATGATATTTTAGCGTTTCCCAACCAGTTGGAGGTTTTTGCCCAACTGGTTGGACTAAAACAGAGACGAATACAAGTTTTCAGAAAAGCCCAACTGGTTGGTAGTTTTTCCGGAAATGGTTGGGCAAAGACAGATTCGTGTGAAAATTTCAGAAGTGCCCAACCGGTTGGTGGTTTTTGCCCAACTGGTTGGGTAGAGACAGATTCATGTGAACACTTTAGAACTTCCCAACCGGTAGGAAGTTTTCGCACGATCGGTTGGGAAAACCTAGAATTTCTGCGGGTTTTTCTCAAAACATGAAACTTCAACCCAATAGCATATATGAAGTTTTAGGCCAAAAGTGGATATGTGAAGCAACTAATAGACATCAAGGGAATGTGAATCAACAATTAATTGCATCAAACAAGTACTCAAACCATAGATCACAAAATCAAGCTCAAACAAACCCATTTGAGAGCAAATGATGAATTTGATGAATTTGAGCAACAAGAACAAGATATATGCCATACATCACATAGATACAACTAGAGGGAGTAGAATTTGTCTTCCTACCTCAAGATTTTAGCTTCAAATAAGTGAGGAAATGAAAGCCCTAGCCTCCAATGAGCTCCAACCTGAAATCTGAGCTTTTGGTGCGAAATGAGTGCAATACAAGCTTCAAAACACGTAGAGGAAGTGATTTTAGGTGGGGTTTATGAAGGGGACTTGAGGTTTTGGTGAATTCTTGAGCTTGGAGCAAGCAATAATGGAGGAAAGGTGTGAGAGAGAGGGCTATGGCTGATGAAGAAGAGAGATAGCTGATTTTTGGTAAAAATGCAAGTATAAAATGTCTTATATAGTCTCACCCTCTTACACTTTCACCCCTAAACTTTCAAATGCATATTAAACACACCCAAATGCACTCTCCCACTATCACATTGACCTTTCTCAATCAAAATTCAATTCCTCATATTTACCCAACATTATTTCGAAAAAATTATGTAAAAATACGGGTCCTTACAGAGAGAGGAAAAGCTACAGCTGCAATTTCTCTCCTCCTCCGATGCGATCCACACCACCACCAGCTTCCCGTCTCTCTCTCTCTAGACGTTCTCAGCTCCTCCCTCCATCCACACTGCTGAAGGCGTGTTGAAGCTGAGTTTGAAGCACCGCTGCCGCAGCTTCCTTGACTAGGGGTGCTTTCTTTATTTTTGGGCCGTTCAAAATGTAGGGGTAATTTTGGAACGCGTGTATGTAAGGATTGGAGAGATTGTGAAAAGTTTGGCTGGGACGAATTAGGGCTTGCACTCTGTGCCATGACCTTTTGAACAAGGCGCCCTATCAAAATAGCTCAGAGTACAATATATATATGAAAATTATTATTATTATTATTATTTTATAAATCTATTTTACGAAAATGCGGGCTGTTACAAGCTTACGGAATATAAAATGAAGCCCGATTATTATTGGGCCAGACTTGGGCAAGCACGTTAGTATATAGTATAAAGTTGACTCAAACCCGCCTTGCCCGGCCCGAGGTACGTGCACCACTAGTGCTATCTTGGCATCATTGGTTGCAAAGTTTAAGCCCACACAAACTTAAGGAACTTATAGCATTGCCAAATCATAGAGTGTTTTGCCTTGATGGTTGCAAAGTTTAAGCCCACTAGATTAGATGAACGAATCCAAATAGAATATTTTTTTTCCCCTAACTTATAAGGCTACAAAAAAGAGATTGGTATCTTGGTCTCGTTTGTTATTATATTGTTGCAAGTTTACTTCTGCTGTTCCCTATAACACATTTTGAAAATATCTACTAGCTAAGGAAATTCAACTTAAAATCTTTTGTTTTGCGAAATAAAAATTATTAAAAGTCCATTAATATAATTAATAAAATTCAGGCCTTTACATGTACCACCATGAACAACACCCTAAAGTTGTAATGCAATCTGATCTAATCTTCTTTCTTGATATCCACAGTAACATTTTACTACAAACATATTTTTCGTGGCCTCAAGCCCACTGTCCATACTATATAAGCTCTAGCCTAAACGAAAAAGAACTTCAAATTCTCCTTGTCAAACCTCACGAAACATGCATAGATAGCCATAATTCTATCCTAGCTCCTTTAGTAACTCCACCAACTATTACCGATCATCATTATGATCTCATGCAAACATTACACAAAACCCATACTTTACACGGTCCTACTATTCGACTTTCTCTCTCTATCTAAAGGCCCCGATTGGATGAAAGATTAATTTTAGGGGATAAGTTATGGAGTGGGGATAAGATAAAAGGGAGTATTATTTTTGGAGAGTTAACCCACATTGATGTGATATTTATGGAGGGAGATAAAACGGTAGATGGTTTGGATGAGTGATTAGACAATGTGATAACTAGATTCTTCTATTCCCAAGCCCGACCCATTAATAATTGGGCTTCATTTAATTTGGTCAAGCCCGGCCCAATTATAATTTTAATTACTCAAGTCCGTCCAACAAGCCCATTTATTTTTCTAAAGTATGGTATATCATATATATAAATCAATCAACTATAACGATTAGAATTACAATTAACAACCATAAAAATATATTTAAAATTCTATGTTCTCCCAAAAATATTAGAAATAGACCCATAAATGAAAGTGCTTTAAAAGATGGAACTTTAACATATAAAAACTTCTCTCGATTATCCCTCCTTTAAAATTAAACTTCTTTTAAAACTGATATTGTAGAGAACAATAAAAATAAAAGGAAAAAAAAAAAAACTATGAGTTATTAGTCTTGACCAAATAACCTAGTACAAAATAGGAAATCTCAGTCAAAAAGAAACAAGAAAATTAAATACTGTGGAAAACTTATTTCTTACATTGCAAGACTCCCTAACAGTATTACTAAAACAAAAATAAATAAAACTTAAAAATAAATAATAAATTCTCATTCTGCATCGCAAATGAATTAAAGCATCTAGAATTACAGTAAACCTTATGAAGAATCATGGAAATTTGAAGAAACAAAAGGACAGAATTTTTAACTAAAACAGTCGAAAGAAATTTTCTAATCATTCTTGGATGTGCACAGGAAGAGACGTGGTAAGCTCTTCGTATTTCTCCTTTTTGTAAGACGAAGAAATTAAGGTGAGAGGGCAGAGACAAAGGAGGAATTCAGTAGGTTGGGTCGTGCGAAACCATAATTTCGAAGCACCTGATTATCAGCAAAATTTAAAGCCTTTTCCATCCCATTCCAACATGCCTCATCTGTGTACTCCGGATGATGCTCCCCGCTACACGGCTGACAACCCGTAAAGTGAGTGACAAATGGCCGCGCCCTTCTTTTGAGCTCGCCGCCGCCCTCGTTAGTTAATGCCTCCCTTATCATCGTCGAGTATTGCTTGCTCACCTTCTCTGCATGTCGTCTCTGAAACCTTGCTACCCGTTTCTCTACCTTCCTGTAGTTGTGACTAATCTTATCCAATGAGTCGACGATTACCCCCCAAAACCCACTTAAGATATACTGATTCTCTATGTAAATTTTACTCCCCCACGTCTCCCTCTTTTTCAATACCAAATAAACTAGAGCCGACTGATCGTCTGATATTGTGTGCATCTTGTCACTCATCGTCAATGTCTGGATCTTACCCCATTTTTCGTAATTTGGGGTCTGTGGGCCCATTGCAGCCCACATCTCCAAAAAATCCATCGACCATTGACAGTTTCGTATTAAAAAAACCCCGGCATTCAACCCGACCCAACTCTTCTTCTCGTAGATCAGGTTTGGCCACCCGTCCACCACAAGGTTATAGTCCTTGTACTTCTCCATCGGTGGCTTAAAATCCATATCAGTAAATATTGCATCCGAGTCAATCCAAAAGATCCACTCGGCTTCTGGGTGGGCCACCATTGTCGCCCGAATCACTGGTAATTTGGCCCAACAGCCAGTCATATTCGGGTGTAATAACGCGTTGTTGTAGAAGATATCGTACCCGTGGATCCGACAATAATCCACCTTGTTCTTGAAAAGCCGCATGAGAAGATGATCACCGATCGGATTCTTACACGGCTTCAGCTGCGATCCACTCAACACAAAAACCCTGTCCTCTGTTCCGCCAATAAATGACGGATGATGCTTCAGCCACTCCCTTCTCTTCTCGTCCCAGTTCTTGACCGAATTCCCTATCGAGTAACTCAGCCCAAGATCATCGTAGAACGTATGGTCGACTGGGTCCTCACCCAGGTTAATGTCCTGGTCATCCACGGCAGCGCAATCTGGTGCAGTTACACCATCTCTTTGCAGCAACAACGTCATTGGAGATACATCTAACGAGGTCGGAAAACTAGGGAAAGGTGAAAAAATACAAAGCATTAACAGGGCCACCCCTGCTCCGCCAATAAAGACAGGTTTGCGTCGACCTATGGGTTTCACCATTTTTGCAACTCTTACAGATACTCAGGGAGAATTCCGGGACCCAATTATAAATCACAGAAGGAAGAGGCCAAGAATTGTCTTGTGAACAAGTAATTCTAGGGACCAAGAAATTGATAGCTGAATAGTAGGAATAGGAAGCTGTAGAATATCGAGGAGGAAAAAACAATTCCATGTTAGTAATAAACGAAGGCTTTGGAGGATGTGTAATTTATGGGAGTTGACTAAAATCCCCTAGATTTTGCCGATGGACAGATGGACACTTGAAGAACCTCATGGAATTCTTAGGTATTAAGTTTTTCATTATATCTATTTGTTGGGTGCTTCCATTGTGTCAGATTCTGCCTTATTGGGAACTTCTACTGTGTCACCCCCTTATCCGGGAAATATGCTGTCACCCACCCTGAAACCCCAGTAGAACCGCCCCTAGGTTCATGGCTTCCAGGTGGTTTGGTTAGTAAAAGAGGCAAAGAATCCACGTCCCCTTAAATTTTTGTTCTCCTAAGAAGCGTGACGGATCATTATCACTCTGTTTCTCTCAATAACCGGTTGCATTCAAAGACAGATAACAGAAATGGAGAAAAAAAAAAGGGAGTAAATTGTTGAAGGAATTACAGCTACGTACCGCTATGCTACTGGAAACACATAGATTGAAAAGAAAAAACAGAGGTGTGGGAGAGTAGCAGAGAGCTTGGGTTCAAAAACGATGAGGCCTTGAGCAATACTGCTATATTTCACGTGCAACACACTCAACACACTCAACGGGATGAACAAATTGAATGGTTTGAATCATATTTTTAGTCTCGGGTACAACCAATATACTAAACCCTACCAGAGGAAAACTTGATTGCTTCTAGTAATAAAATAGATAAAATTGGGTGTAGACACCGTGGTGTCCTCTAAATTTCCAGAAGAGCCTCTTGAGTGGTTCCTGACCTGAGTGAGCAGCGAGTCGGTGATGGATGAACCTCTAGGTATACTTGCACACGTAGCACATGTCATTAGCACCCAACCTGGCAGGAATGTGGCCAGGGAAGGTACTCCGACGGTCTAGTGAGTGATCGGAGAAGGAAATACCAGAGGAAATGTGAGAGTTGGGAGAGAAAGTGTTGTGTACCTTTTTAGGGCTCCTTCGCTTTGTTTATATAGACTCCCCAAGCACAGGGGCAAATCAGTCATTCTGGCTCGGATGACATCACCGAGCATCACGAGCTAGATCTAGGAATATTACATGCACGCGGTCTCCAATATGGCCACGACACATAGCGTAACCGCTCAGTATGTGTCACGCTAACGTAAGAACAACTGTAGCATGCACATGTGCCTTCCCAAGTTTGTTACGAACGTTAACCGCCTAGGGTGACATCATAAAGGTCGTCACCGATATCTCAGATCATCCTTCCGAGTCATCTCGGATACGACTCATCTTGGACGGGTCATCCGGTCCATAGTTCCTACCGGCCGAGACACTGCGCATCTCGGAGGGCCCATGTATGTCTTTAAATGATGGGCTCTAATACAACATCTGGGACTTGGACCTCCTAGACTCGTGATCTAAGCCTCCTTTGAATGTCATTTTTCGACCCACTACAATAGCCCCTCAACTTCTTTTGAGACAATTGGTTCCGAGAAAGGAGTTGATCGTTCCTAGTTGTGCCGTTGCATTAAGCAGGGATGCACACAACATGTATCCGAGATAATTAGGGCTTCTTCCGTAGTGTTTCTTTTATCCGAGCCCTAGTATTGTTTACTTCGTGGACGCCCTCGGATCACGCCACATGGTGGATGTCAGTTGGACGGAAAGGGGGGCACACGGAATCGGTTTAGACATGAAAGGACGCAAACACGTGAAGTGTCAAGAGATGAGCTCGGAACATCCCATCGCTGCCAGATGTTAACATTTTAATCGCGCCACCAGAAGTTACCTCGTTTCCCGCACTGTGATTTAAACGTACATTATAAAAAAGGGGTCCTTGGACAGAGAAACACTTTTATTTCCTCTCTCTCTCTCTCTCTCTCTCTCTCTCTCTCTCTCTCTCTCTCTCTCTCTCTCTGTGGGTTTGGGTCTTCTCAAGATTCTCCATTATTTTTCGGTGATAATCGCGCCACCGTGGATCGTTGATCTTTAGGAATCCTCCACCTGATCCCACCATGACTGTTCATTTTCTCCACTGCCATCCTACAGTGCTTCATTTCCCAGTGTATCAGAGGTAAAGATTCCTCCTCAAAACTTGACGTTTTTCCTTATTTAATCGTTAGCTTTATCTCCGTTTTGTCATTTGCAAAAAAATTCTTAAGTTTTTGTTTGGTAAAAGACGTTGTTTATGATCCGTTGAGGTATTATTGAAGTTGCGATGAACAGTTGAACGCATTTGTTCAATGTTCATTGTGCTCTTCACCAGAACCAACCTTGTGGCCTTTCGAGTCACTTTTTGATCTTTCAACCCTTAGATCTAAAGATACAATATTGTTTGTCAACCAATACAAGGGATCCAGACCTTGACCGAGATGAAACCCAAGTCATCGATAGCCCTTCCGTCGCCTAGGATCTCCGAGTAACATAGCATCCGAATCATATAGGAATGAGGATTGATTCGAAACGTATCCAAGACAATCATGCCACTTAGTAACCCTAACTGAAGTCCTGGGTCACTATCAGTTATGTGGCTAACTGTTTCTTCACCCGTGCACTTTTGCCAGGTTCAGGAATCCTGGAGCTGGTCGTCCTTAGCTTGGGAAGTTCCAACCTGTCAGAAAGCTCCAAGTCTGCTTTGCACAGTCACAGGTATTACAGTTACCGTCTTGAAAAGACGATGTTCAATCCAGATGTTGGGATGGCATCTACAGACATTGGCTCGATAGATGAGGGGTTCGGTCCACTCAACCCCATCAACATTTACCAAGTTGATCGGTCTCGGAGTGAGGGCTCGGTGAACCAAAGGGAGTTGAGTAGTGACCATACTGAGTCCGCCAATCTTGGGGAGGGAAGAGATGGGGACAGAGTTTCCACCCTGGTCCCTGATGTACAAATTATTGTGGTCCATCAGCCCGAGGCAGATAAAACCGGGTCCGTTTATGAGCCCACGGCCGAGAATCCAACTATCGAGACTGTCCCCAAGAATCAAACCAACGAGGCTCATACCCCTAAGGCCAAGGGCTCGGTAAAAGGGGCAAACGTTTACCTCGAATACTTGAAGGCTAAGTGTCACACCCCGTCTCGGATTAACCCTCCAATGTGTTTAACCCTTCAATGGACAATACAAAGTTAACGTTCCTAACATACCACAGCGGAAGTTTTCAAGGAAATTAAGAAAATATTTTACACATAAAGCTACATATAACCAAAAAGCCTTGCCCGGCACCCCCGACAAACAACCACCCCGCGAGTCTAGCAGTGGATATCTACAAAACCTGCAAAACTGGAACTCAAACGAGTTCCAAAAGTGTAATGAGACATAGATGTAGTCCAAATAACCTATACGATTAGTTGAAAGAAATGCATAAATAGTTCGGCACGAAGCTTATACGGCATGAAGCCAACACGGCACAAAGCCAAAATTTGACACGAAATCTTTTCAGCACAAAGCCACAGAACGACACAAAGTCTATTTGGCACAAAGCCACAGTTCAATTCCAAGAAAAACATCTGTGAATCAAACACTCACCTTTGTCTTCCAAAAAGAAAGACACGACTACAGTTTCGGAACCTTGGATGTGCCCGTTTCAGTCTCTGTAATACGTATCCACAATTAGTACAATATCATTCATGTTCTAAAGGGAAAACATCAAT
Organism: Vaccinium macrocarpon; assembly: GCA_022606695.1. NCBI lineage: Eukaryota > Viridiplantae > Streptophyta > Magnoliopsida > Ericales > Ericaceae > Vaccinium > Vaccinium macrocarpon. The sequence goes on along the minus strand of CM040181.1, from coordinate 27,330,880 downwards.
TAAAACCAAAGACAGTAAGGCATTCAAGCCCAAATGTTAATAGAATGCATAAACACACATTGAACAATCCAACACCCCTGCAGTCAACGAATTAACAGAATTAATCTACTCATCCGATTTCACTCACGTAGAAACCCAAAACCAACATTCAAAACCCATTCTCATGGACACAATCAGTTGCAATCAAGATGTAAAAGAAGAAATTGAGCACTTAAATCATGAAATTAGAACATAAGAAAGCTCAAACTCACCAAAAACTACATGATTCTAGATTAATTAGGGCACCCTCTGAGTTATCCCCAATTTTTCCCTCTTCTTCTTCTTCCTCTTCTTCTTCTTATGGACCTCTCTCTCTCTCTCTCTCTCTCTCTCTCTCTCTCTCTCTCTCTCTCTCTCTCTCTCTCTCTCTCTCTCTCTCTCTCTCTCTCTCTCTCTCTCTCTCTCTCATTATCTCTCCTCTCTCTCACCTTATTAGAAACAGCCACATATAGGAAAAGAAAGAAAATACATTGGTAAAATTACACTTCACCCCCCTCTAACTTCATTGCTATTAATTTTTAACCCAAACCCCGTAATCAATTTTAGAAATGTGAATTAAAACCTAAATACCCGGAATGGCTATTACACTAAGAGTGGGAGGTATTAGGCCTTCTGCCGGAAGTACAACATTTCAGAAGATGTAGAGATTCGATTGGTTTGGGAGGCCAACATTATTTTCTCCGATGACCATATTACCGTACCACTCCTGGCGATTACGGAGGGTGGGCTTTGGTTTCCTATAAACCTCCTCCTTTGTCAATTTCTTCATGAGTATCAAATTAACCCTCTGTATCATGCTATGAACTCCTTCCAGATTATTAACGGCTTATAGGTGCTCCGAGAGAAATTCAACATTATCTTCAATTTGTCCAACTTGGTGGGAGTGTACAATGTGTCTTGAAACAGTCCTTTCGAGCATAGATATTAGTCCTTAAGGAATACCCCCAAGGACCCACAGACATACCTGATCGACCATTCGCCGGACTCTGACCCTTGGGTCAATGACTTCGTAGAGGGTCAGGGGAATTTTGAATTTAGTCCAGAAGATGATGGCTCATATCCCATCTCAAGACTGAATACTTCTAAGGGTGCATTTCATTTGCGTTTTTCCTTTTTCATCCCTTGTTTTTCCTTTGCTATAGAACACTACTTATTAAGTTCTTTCTTTTCTCGTTTTGCAGAGGTTTCCCCGATTTCTAATCGGCTATTGAAAGCTAAAAATGACAACAATAGCCATGTCGAGTACCGAATTCCAGTTGAAGAAAGGTATGCCCACGTCTTGTTGAATTACAAGCTGCTTTATACGTCCTATCTTCAGCAGAGAAAGAAGAACACTACTACCAAGAAGGTCGTTCCAAGCAAGAAGTGGATAAGAGGGTCGAGCAAAGGGAAGTCAATCGCATCCATCGACATGAGCTCAAATTCTGAGATTAATCTTCACCGAGCCAATCTTCAGGAGCTTGTTGGAAAGGTTAGGGAGCCCCTGGAAGAAGAGTTTGAAGAAGAAGAAGAAAAAGAAAAATAAGAAGAAGAGGAGAACATGAGTGACAATTTGGATGATCTGCCAAGCCTCCTTGATAGGAAGAAAGGGAAGAAGAAGAAGACTTCTGGTGTAGTTGCCTCATCCCTGGACAAAAAGAGCTCCGGCTGCCATTGAGGCTATAACCTCTAAGCGGAAGAAACAACGGCTTCTCGGTTCGGGATCCAGTGGTGATGTCTCGAAGGAGAAAGAAGTCCAAGAAAAAGGCATGTTTGAGAGAGATATGACCGAGAAGAATGGGCCCGAAAAGCAAGCTTCCTCTCCCATCCCGTATGTGTTTTCCCCTCAGGCTGGGACAGCCTATGCTCGCCACGGACAGTGTTCGAGAAAACACAAGGCTTGATCTCCCTATGATGCAGGGGTTGTGCTGGCCCGAAGACATGAAGAAATTGCCTTCTAACTTTGAAGGGAACATTGTTGAAATGTTTTCTCACCTAACTTTGGTAAGTTCTTCGGTCTAGACTATTTTTGGGTATCACCAGAAAGTGGTGGACCTATCCAGCTCCTTCTCGGCACAGAAGTTGAAGTACCAAGATGCCATTCGGAAGAAGAAGAGTGTTAAGCAAGAGCTGGAAGGTGCGAAGACACAACTCTTGGAGCTGCAACTGTAGTCATCTGAACAGGCTGAGAAGCATAAAAAGGAGCTTGCTAAAGCGCGTTCCGCAGGATTTAAAGAAGCTAAACAAAAGGTGGTCGAGCATTACAAAAATTAGGTTGCAGAGATTGAGAACAATGGCTTCTGTAGGGGGGCTAAGGTTTATTATTTCAAAGGGGTAGCCAAGGGGTATGGGCTCGGATGGAAAGCTAACAGCGTTCCCACTGAATCTTCTCTTTGAGCCATCCCCAAGGTCGAGACCCCTGAAATTGAGATCCCCTCAGAAAAAGAGGATGAAGGAGAAGAAGAAGAGGCATCTGTGGGGAATGCTGAAGAGGATGCCACCGAGGCTGGCAATCCAGAACTTGTGAAGGACCTTGATGTTGTGGTCCTTTTCAATTTCTTTTTGAAAAGTTTGTTTGACCAATATCTCTCTATCCCCCTCGAACTATTTCTATGGTTTGAAATTTGGGTACGGCTGGTGGAGCTATATGCCAGTCTGTCATTATGGTTTGCTCAGAACAATTTCTCTTTCTCCCCCAAACTATTTCATTTTTTATCTTGGACACAGCTCAGTGGAATTTTATGCTAAGCCGTCGGCAATAATTTCTGATACTTGACATTTGTTGATACTAAGTTTTTGAAATTTGGATGGATGAATGTTGATACTAAGTTTTTGATGGTTGATTTATATTTCTTTCTCACGGTGCTTGAATGATCGCCTCGGAGATATATAGTAGTACCCCGATTCATCTCAGCATAGGGCAATAAAATACCTCTAGGCTATGTTGGGATGAATGTCCAAGGATTTTTTTCGAAGGCAAGAAAGTCTATCCGAAGTAATTGACAGATATTCTCAAATATTTTGCTGAGTCAATTGGGAACGAGTGAATGTTCATAATAGGACTTGTAAAAATTAAGAATGTTTTTTTAATAGGTGTTGTGATCCGAGAGTAATATTGGTGGCTCGGATTAAATAGTAGAACATGTCTTAGTAAGATATTAAAATGATTTCAATATCCCTTGATGGAGTTTTGCTTGGTTTATTGAATCAATTATCAAACTTGGAAGTATAAGTTATCATTGAAATAATACCCCTTGTGAGAGGTTCGTTTGCTCAATGTAACCAAGTCAATCAAGTAACCTTAGAAATATAAGTTAACGTTGAAGCAATAACCCTATTTTAAGGATGATTTGATCAGTGAATACGTACCGAGACGACTTCGTTAACTTAAAGGATAAGTTATTTGTGGGTCGATGCCCCCAATAGAGGGCGTTTGTTTATGGCTCGGTAGTCATTACTGAGTTAAGTCGCTACCTTGTAAAAACAAAGCTATCACTTAGTCAACACCTCTTCAGAAGAGATTTTACGTCGAGCTTGGTTTATTGTCCGAGGCGTTAATATTAGTACCACCAAGAGGGTGTGATTTGTTAAATTATTGATGCAATCGTTGGATTGGCTCAGTAAAACTGAGCGGTTTGATGGGATGAAACTCATGTGTGAGGCTGTGCCTTGGCCAAAACAGTTTGGTATAATTACCAAGACATGATTAAATATATAGATGACGGCAGTTGAGATCAAAAGCTTTTCATTGATAATCTTCCGAGAATGTAGTACATCGAAAATTGTCCAAATTTTTTCTCAATGTGAGAAGATTCATCCGAGAACAACATTTTTAAGCATAATATTTTCCCACGTTGTAAGCATTCCATGGCTTGTCTACAAGCTTCCCATCCATCTTCAATTTGGTATGCTCCTTTCCCCACCTTTTTAATGACTCGGTAGGGGCCATCAGCTTCTTTTTCTTATTCATGTCCATAACCTTTTTAAGAACCAAATCATCATGTCAAAAAGTTCTCAGTTGAACCGTCTTGTTATATCCCTTAGCAACCTCTAGCTAATAGGTTGCCAACTTTACTAGAGTTGCATCACGCTTCTCCCCAGACAGGTCCAGGTCGTTGCTTATGGCCGTGTTGTTAGTGCTTTCATCAAAGTACTCCGTTCGGATTATGGGTAACCCCTTTAGGATAGGGATAACAACTTCAACTCTATAGGCGAGAGAGTAAGGAGTTTGGCTCGCAGAACGTCTCAGAGTAGTCCTAAATGCCCACAAAACGTGAGGAAGCTCCTCCGCCCATTTTCCTCTTTGTACAATTAGCCTACGTTTCAGTCCAGCCACGACTATCTTGTTAAACGCCTCGGCTTGGCCGTTACCTTAAGGGTAAATAGGTGTGGGGTTGAAGAAGTGTACTACGAGTTTGTCGCACACCTCCTTCATTTGTTTTCTAGTAAACTGTTGTCCGTTGTCTAAGACAATCGCATACGGAACCCCATACCAAGAAATGATGTTCTGTCATAGAAATCTCTTCACATTTGCCTCGGTGATGAAAACCAGAGGCTCTGCTTCCACCCATTTAGAAAAATAGTCCGTAGCAGTTATAAGGCAGCAAAATCCAATAGGAGCAAGTGGGAGCTCCCCAACAATGTCCAAACCCCATTGGGCAAAGGGCTATGGACTGATGATCAATTGGAGGTCCTCAGCTGGTTGATGAATCATTGGCTTCAACAGCTGGCATTTTTTAACAAACTCTTCAGCCTCTTCCATCATCTTCGGCCACCAATACCCCTAAGTGATGGCTTGATGGGTGATAGATCTTCCCCCCTGAGTTGCAGCCTCCTAGAGTATTGAATGGACATGGTTCTGATGGACCACTATGAGGTACTGTCCTGTCCAAGAGCATCTATAGAGAGAGCCCATTGGTGAGAGCCAATAGTTTGCAGCTTTACATCTGACCTGGTGAAGTTCTCGTCGGTCCTCGGGTAGCTTGTCATCTCAAAGGTAAAACACCAATTCATCCATCTAGCTTGGACCAAGCTTGATGTTGAAAACTTGCATCTGAGGAGGATTGAAGCTCATATATGAAATTGTTCCAAAGGGGATGGTTCTTTGCTCAGAAACTTTGCATGCTCAACCCCATCCTACGAGTGCGTTAACGTGGGCGTTGTTTTCTCGGCCCACCTGATGAACTTCAATCTCTTCAAATGTCTCAGTTAGACTCTTGGCTAGGCTCAGATACTTAGCCATTCTTTCATCCTTAGCATCATAGTCTTTGTTGAATTGGTTTACGACGAGCTGGGAGTCGTTGTAAACCATTAGCGACTTTATGTCCATTGTTTCGGCTAGCCGAAGGCCAATGATTAATGCTTCGTACTCAGCCGTGTTGTTAAAGGCCGGGAACTCGATTGTGATTGCATTCTCAAGAATGACCCCCTCAGGGCAGATTAGGACTACACCTGCTCCAGCTCCTCCTTGGTTTGATCCTCCATCTACATGCAATTTCCACCCATTATCATGAAACATATGCTAGGTATAGAATGTCACGTTTGTTTGGTCTTCTTCCATCGGTTGACTCAGTTCTCCTTTCGAGATGGGTAAGGTCGCTTGTTCTAGTTGTTCAACTACAGGGGGAGTGGCTAAGTCTTCATTCAAGACCTAGTCAGTCACATCTTCAATTGCCATGGGGGCATCAAGGTCTTCAACAGATTGCTCGGGAGGGATTGGGTTGGGTTTGTCTTCTTTTGGCTTTTTTGCTCCTGGTGTTAGCAAGGTGATGAAGTCGGCTAACACCTTTGCCTTAATGGCCATTCTCGGGCGATACTAAATGTCAAAGTTGACTATCTCACAAGCCCACTTTGAAACTCGTAATGAGAGATTAGCCCTTCAAAAAAGTGCTTTTAGAGGATACTCGGTGAGAATAGTGATTGTGTGGGCCTGGAAGTACAGGAGTAGTTTCCGAGACGCAGTGATGAAAGTGAAGACCACCTTTTCAAAAGGCAAGTACCTTGTCTCGGCTCCTGTCAGGGTCTTGCTTGCATAGTACACTGGTCGATGCTTGGTGCCCTCTACTCTTACAAGCACTGAGCTGACTGCGTGTAGGGAGACAGAGAGGTAGATTAACAAATCTTCGTTTTCTCGAGGCATCTCTAACAATGGCTACTCAGAAAGGTATGTCTTCAAGTACTGCAAAGCCTTTTCACATTCTTCTGTCCATTGGAATTTCCTTCTGCTCATTTTAATTGATTGGAAAAGGGGACGGCATACATCCGCCAAATGGCTTATGAAGTGTTTCAGGGTTACTGCCATTCCCATGAGCCGTTGGACTTCTTTAATGGTGCTTGAAGAAATGAGTTGTTGTACTGCAGTGACTTGACTCAGATCTACTTCTATCCCTCTTCTTGTGACCAAGTGTCCAAGAAATTTTCCTAACCCCACTCCAAAGGTGCACTTATCGGCATTAAGTTTTAGCCCATGCTTTTTTAGTACAGTGAACATCTTGGTAAGGTTGGCAATATGGTCTCCCACCTATACGCTTTTCACCACCATGTCATCGATTTATACCTCCATTGTGTCCTCGAGCTGATCTTTGAACATCCGAGACACCATCTGTTAGAAGATGGCCCCGGCATTCTTCAACCCGAAGGGCATGAATCGGTAGTAGTAGAGTCCCCTTGGTGTCATAAAAGATGTCTTCTCCATATCCTCCATATTGATAAACACCTGGTGGTAGCCCCTATATGCATCCATGAAGCTCAACCGAGCATGTCCTGCCGTGGCGTCAACGAGTTGATCAATCCGAGGGACTGGAAAATAGTCCTTTGGATAGGCATCATTAAGATTCGTGTAATTCACTCAGACTCTTAGCATTCCATTCTTCTTGGAGACTACCACCGTATTCGCCAGCCATGTGGGGTACTGAACCTCCTGAATTGCTTGGGCTTCCAATAGCTTGTCCACTTCCATCTCAACCACCTAGCATTAATAACGAAAGACTTTCTCAATTTTTGAATAATCGGGCATTTCAACGGGTCAACGTTGAGCTGGTGTTTGATGAAGCTTGGATAGACCCTAGGCCTTGAGAAAAGTTGTCATTTCCTCCCTTTTTGGTCTCTATTAAAAGGAACCGATTAGGAAAAAATGGCTTCCTTCCTCATTTATTGGAACCGTAATGAGTTCCTCCACGGATTTTGCCTTGGCGGGTCTACCGATATCTTCTAAAACTTGTGCATTAAGTATCTCCACCCATTGTACTTGCTTCAGTTTCTTCTTTTCTTTTCTCTGCACGGTCAAGAAGTAGCACTTCTTTGTCGCAATGTGGTCTCCTCGGATATCCTCCTACTTCCCTTTTGCCCCAAGAAACCATAGCAACTGATGGTACGAAAATGTCATGGCTTTCATTGCATGGAGCCAATTTCTTCCTAGTATGATGTTGTAGGGGCTCAGGGAGTTGACTACAATGAACTTTGTTTGTTGTGTCACCAAACCAGCGATGACTGGGAGAGTGATTGTGCCAAGAGGATACACAAGAGTATCGCTGAAGCCAACAAAAGGGACCTCAGAAAGCTTTAGGTCTTTGGAGGTTAATCCGAATCGTTTAAAAAGTGAGTAGTACATCACCTCCGCTGCACTTCCTTGGTCCACCAAAATCTGTTCCACTTTAGCCTTTCCCACCATAAGCTTGATGACGAGAGCGTCATTGTGAGAGAACTGAATACCTTCTAGATCCTTCTTGGTGAACATGATTGTCCACTGAGAGCCCTTGGTTGAGAACTTCCGCTTCGATTAGAGCTTCACTGAGAGCACCTCCAATGTTGTCGTGGCTTGATCAATCTCTTTGTAAATCCGAGACTCCATCATTCTAGTGACCGGTCCATAAATTATGTGCATTACCATGATATCTTCTTGGGCTCCCCCTGCCGCAGCTGCTCCCTAGCTCTGAGCTCAAGCCAAGGTTTTCTCTTGGCTAATGTATGTGTCCAAGTTTCCTGCTAAGATTAGGGACTCCAAGTACGCCTTGAACGGCTTGTAAGGAGTGGTATAGTGACCTTGCTCTTGGTAGTACGTGCAATATACCTTTTTGTCCTTGGTTTTATCTTTTGTTCCCATCTTATGATTCGGCTATTGAAAGAACCCTTCATTTTCGATCTTCCAAAGAAGGATATAAATTGGCTCGATGAAAACTGTGCACTCTGCGACAAAGTCACTCGCCTTCGGGGGCCTCTTAGCTGCCATCTTAATTGTATTAATTGCCTTCTCCTGATTACCCGAGACATGGATGACCTTTGGAATGGAGGAGGAGGCTGGAGTATCATGCTCGATCAAGAGTTTCTCAAGTTCGATGTATTTATTGATCCGTTCCATCAGGTCATCCATGTTCTTTGGTGGGTGTAACATTAGATATACAAAGACAGAGCTCTTGCTCTCCAAACCGTGCTTGAAGTGGATTGTGGCAAGCATCTGGTTGCAACCTTGGACTTGGTGAAACATCTCCCAGTACCTAGTAGCGTACTGGCATAGAGTTTCATCCGGGTGCTTCCTTAGCCTGAGAAGGGAGTCTACCTCTTGCTTTTGTATGTTACTTGTTACGAATTGAGACACGAAAGCTCACTCCTAATCCTTAGAACTACCAATGGACCCCTCCTCGAGCTTGTTGAACCAAAAGGAACCGAGAGTTCACAGGCTTGTTGGGAACACCTTGCACATTATGGCTTCGTTCGAGGTGTAAAGGTTGATAATCTACCTAAAGTAAATGAGGTGGTTGTACACATCCGTGAGGGTATCATAACAGCTAAAACTTCAGGAGAGTGAATTCGGTTGGCAATGTTGCTGAGGAGATTTCCTTCAAGAACGAAGACCTAGCTAGCTGCTTTAGTCGCTCGCCCATGCTCGGAAGTGAAGGAAGGGTTGGTACTACAAATTTGTCGTTGGTCTGGGAGCGCTTCTCGGTATAAGCCTAGTGATGCTCATCATGTCAACGCTCGTGATGATGCACCGTTTTGTCATATTGGTAATGAGACCGTTCTTGTGTACGCCCTTGTCATGGCCTCTAGAAAATTGCCACAATATTTCTTGGCCCACCCATTACGGTGTTTACCGAATAACCCTTAAGAGCTTTGTTGAAAAAAGTAGACCTTTTCGGAAGGATCACAAAGTGGTTATTTGACTAGGACTATCAGCCTAGGACGACAATTAAGGGGAAAATTTTGGCTGACTTTGTGGCTGAGATTACCCCAATAGTAGCACCACCACCACCTGCTCCCCATGAGAAGGAACACTGCAGCATTTCAGAACAGCCAACGAGACTGGCCAAGCTGGATCCTGAGGAATGGAGATTATATGTTGATGGGTCAGCTTGTAATAAGGGCTCAAGAGTTGGAGTGGTGCTCTTTTCCCTAGAGGGATTGGAGTTGGTAAAACCTAATTGCCCTTTGGAAGGGAAGGGCTCATGCCCTAATTAATCACCATGGGAGGGTGAAAAGCTCGGCACCACATAGGGAGTCCTTACACCCTGTGCCGAGCTAGTTTGACCATGAATAAGGCTAGGATGATAAGAGTGAACTAATAAAATAGGATGCACTAGCTCGGCATGAGACATAAAGGGATGCCCCTGATATGGCCGAGCTAGGTAGACCACGTATATAGCTTGAACAATATTATGGAATACATATTTCAGCTCAGCGACTGAGCTGTCTACATGTTATTTCGAGCTACGTGGAAGCACAACACCGCCATGTATATGGCGGTGAGACATTCCCGAATATTCTGGGGTAGTTCCTTACGTGGTAAGGAGCAATCCCGTGAAATAACAGATTAGTATGGGCAAACCTAACTAGATTAGGAATATACCCCATATAGGAAAGAATCCTATATGGAAAGAAAGACTACTACAAAACGAGATCTTGAGGTTTATGCCTAATAGGAAAATCCTATTACGAAAAGGATTCCTAAACCTAAAAGGAAACTGAGGCACAAGATGCCTAAACTCATGAGATATCCACACCTATAAATACAATATTATACCCCATGGACAAAGGTACGTTGTAAATTACTTTAATATGTATTGTGATTTGAGGGTTTCCAAGTACAAAATACTAACTTAGGCATCGGAGGGCCTTCGCCAATGAGAGCAAAGGTGCTTTAACCCCTTCTCTATTTTGCAGATTTAGGGTTGAAACAAAGGAAGAACGTGATCTACCCTACGTGGATTTTATCCCGGTACAAGAATTGATACCTGAACAAGCACTAAGGCTGGGTTCCAGTGCAACTAATAATGTGGTTGAATATGAAGCTTTACTTGCAGGGTCAAGGAGCGCTTTTAACCTCAATGTGAGTAAGTTACTAGTATTTTGTGATTCGCAATTAGGTGTAAACCAACTTTCAAGTGAGTATGGTGCAAAGAGTGAGAAGATGGTTGCATTCTCCGAGGTAGCCAAAAACCTACTTGATAAATTTGACGAGGTCCATATTCAACAAATTAACTCGGGCCAAAATGCACATGCAAACTCACTAGTTTGCTTAGGCTCAGTGGTCAATACTGAGTATCGTCGTACAAAGGATGTGGATTGCTTGAGCAAGCCAAACATTGGCCGATCAGTGGAGGTAGGGTTGGAGACCGAGTTTGGGCCAAACTGGATGAACCCAATAGTGGCATACCTACGAGATGGGGCTTTGCCTGACGACAAAAGAGAAGCCCGCAAGATCAGAACCAAATTAGTGCGTTTTTGGCTCTCCCCAAAGGGTAAGCTTTATAGAAATTCATTCCTTGGTCCATACTTGTAATGTGTGCATCTAGCTCTAGTCCAAAAGTTCCTTCATGAGATCCATGCTGGGACATGTGAAGGACATACAGGAGGATGGTCCATAGCCCACGGAGAAAAATCACAAGGGTATTGGTGCCTTACATGCAAGAAGAAGCAAGGACCTTTGTCAAAAAATGTGAAAAGTGTCAGAGGTATTCACCCCTAATCCAAGCTCCAGCAAAAGACCTTCTTCCTACAAGCCCATGGCCATTCACGCAATGGGGGTTGGACATTGTGGGTCCTTTCCCCATGGCAATGAAGAAACAAAAATTCCTCCTTATTGGCACAGATTACTTCACCAAGTGGATAGAAGGGGAAGTCCTGGCCAAAATTACTGAGGACATGGTGGAAAAGTTCAAAGCTTTTTGGACAATGGGTCCCAATTTGGAAGAAAGTTCAGAGCTTTTTGTGCTCAGTATGGTATCAAAAACTACTATTCCACCCCAGCCTACCCACAGTGTAATGGGCAAGCAGAGACATCTAATAAGACCATTCTCAAGAGTCTTAAGAAGAGATTAGAAAAGAAGAAAGGAAAGTGGCCAGACTAGCTGCCAGCTGCATTCTGGGCATACAAAACCACTCCTCAGCGATCTACGGGAGAGACGTCGTACTCGTTGGCTATTGAACAGAAGTTATTATACCACTCGAAGTGGGACTGCCGACCAATCGAACAACATCGGTAGAATCAGGAGGCAATGATAAGGCCCTTGCCAAGCAGCTTGATCTTGCCGAGGAAAAGAGGGAGCATGCAATAATCACTCTGGAAGCATACCAAAAGCAGCTAGGAAGAAGTTACAACAAGAAGGTGCAACCAAGGGAATTTAAGGTGAGGGGACCTAGTACTAAGGAAGGTCCTAGCTAATACAAAGGTATCCTCAGACAAAAAGCTCCAACCAAACTGGGAAGGCCCATACAAGATAGTTGGCCTCACTAGAATTGGGGCTTAGCGTTTGGCCGACCTGGATGGAGATCCCGTACTGCGGCCATGGAACGTACAAAATTTTTTAAGAAAGTTTTACTAGTAAAGGTATCTTTTTTGGTGACTACGAATACAATCACATCTTTTTGAGGTGAATTCGAATATATTCACGTTTATTTCTTAGAATTTAGTTGGGATTACGAAGAAAATCACCAACATTAGATATTTAAGTTATTATCCTTCTTGTCATTACAAACATTTTTTTTTCTCTACTCATGGTTTTAAATTAATATGAATCAAAGTGGTGTACTTTTTTTATTCCTATTGAGGAGCACAGAGTAAGATATGTGTCTTAATCATATTGGATATGAAAAGTATTTGCAACGATTAATGCAAATAACCCAAGTATGTGGACACTTGGAAAAAATATTTGAGTATGAAAAACTTAGAACCGTTAAAATTTGCAAGCAAATAGCCAAGTATGAAAGTACTTGGTAAAAAATTCCTAAGTATGAAGAAACTTAGGCTAAAACGAATATTGCAGAGGATGTTTGAGTACGAAGAACTTGAACCTTTTGAATAAAAAGATACTCAACCTTACATGAACAATTACAATTAGAACTAAGTATGAAAAAACTTCGTAAACAAAAAGCACGAATAGGCTTAGCGTTCATAACACGAAGTACGAAAATACTTAAACTAGACCACATTTGAATACAAGGAATAAAGTGTTATGGGCCACATACAGCGAAGCAAGCCACGAGTTCATCAACACTTGCAAGTAATGAGTTCAAAGAGACACAAAAATTGACTAAGGTATTCAGGCCTCTTCACTGTGCTCTCCAACAACAGTGGCAAGATTGACATTGGGGTCATCACCTTCAATAGCAGAAGTATCATCAGTTCCTTAGTTGGTAAGATCGATAATGGCTTCTCTAGCTTGGGTTTGCTTGGGTTTGCTTGGGAAGGGGCTCAAATTGAGGGTGTGTGACGAGCTATACCTAGGCGTCAAGATGAGCATCGAGAGTTTGGGCTCCAAGTGGCTGAGCTGCCAAGGCATCCATAACTCTAGGGAGCTCCGTGTCCATCCACATGGGGGAGTCTGTAGGGAGCCCCATCTTGGTACAGTAACGAACCTAGCTATTCTTCTAGATGGCATCTTTGACTGTAGGCATTTGAGCCCTGTAGTTAGTAGTCACCTCCAGCACGGCTATGTCATATTCAGCCTCGGTCTTGGTTTCCGCTACAATAAGCTCCCCATGAAGTTGTTGTTCGATGTCATCAGCTTTCCTCTTTTGCTCGGCCAGCTCTACCTTAAGCCTCTCTACCTCCTCCCGAACATCCTTTAATGATTGGGCATGCTGAGCACACTCCTTTTCAACCTTTTCAGCCCTCTTCAAGTCATTCTCAACTTCTTTTGCACGGTCGAAACCGGCAGCAGATTTTTGCATGATCAACAAGGAAAGAATGGTTACCAAAAAGGAATAGCAACAAAAGAATTAGAACATTAAAGGGGGATATCATCTTACCCTTGCACTAGACTGGAACATAGACTTCATCAGGATATCGTAAAAGCTGTTCTTTTCTCTCTCCATATCCAGCGAGAGGAGAGCAGCACGTGCAACACCATAAGCCACATCCATAGAATTAACCTTGTCAATCATGGTTAGCGGCGTCCCATCTAGCCGTGCAAGTGTCAAGGCCCATGGCTGAGGCGAGATAGTTACTGGTTGGCTAGAACTGGAATTCGCCATTCTTCGCCTTTGAAAAGGCAGCTTAGCATCTTGAGGATTCTCAACCGACCTCTTACCCCTTTACTGATTGGAGGGAATAGAGGTTACCAATGACAAGGGGATGGTTGAAGTAGTCGTAGGAGGAGTGCGGGACGAGCCACCACGTGAAGGTGGGACAGCGAGATTTAGCTCATCCAAGAGGCTAATCAGTTGAATAGGCATGTTTCTTTCAAGGGAAGAAGAGTGGCCTGAGGAATCCGATAGCTACTCGTATTGCTTAGCTATAAAAGCGATGGACGTATGAAGTCGATTGCCTTCTCTTTCTTCCTTTTCCTCTTCCTCTTCCACTTCCTCTTCCTCTTCCACTTCCTCTACTACTATCTTTCTAGACGTGCTCAGCTCTTGGACAATGCAGGAAATGATTAGGACGGCAATCAGGATCTCTGGACGGTAAGTAAAAGTGATTTGTTGTTAAGGGTCTCCTCAAGATTGGGAACGAGTAGTCCCTCTTCTAGGTTGGTTCCCCCGATTCCTAGCATGGCCACGATTAACTAGGGCAGATGGTGCTATAAGATTGGTAGCAAGGGGCCATGGGTGCCTTGTACTGGGCTCACCCACTCTCCAGATTCCTCCTCAGTAAGTGGGTGTGTAACCAAGCAAGAGATGAGTAGCTCGACCCAGATCCAAGGGTGTAGGCTCGAACCTATCAAAATAAAGGGCGAAGGCTATCTTCTCACGGTGAAGCCTACTGTGGATCAAGCAGACGCCTTGATTTAGATTGCTTGCTGAAAAACAACACATAGGAAAAAGCGGTCAATAGGAATAAACAGGAAAGTATGTAAAAGAAATCAAAGAATCTACAGGGATTGAATACTGACGTGGTTGGCCCACGGCCGTGGGGTAGGCAAAACCGATAGTATTCCCCTCGGCATCCCTGGGTTCCCAGTTACCAGTGACTATAAGGTAGTCATCTCATTCACCCTTTGATGAATTGGGTAGATCTGTGATGAGCTTCTGCTCAGGATTTCTAGCCTTGAAGTAATATGAGCTGTCAGCTGTAGGGACTACGCTATGTAGATAATCTAACTCCCACCAGTCCAAGTGAAGATTGAGGAGCCTATTCAGGGCAATTGTGCCCATTATTACCATAATGAAGTTAGTCATAGTTGCATAGGGTTAAGTTTGCACCGGTTGCAGACCTCCCTAAAGAAGGGATATAATGGGAACCAAAGACCACCCTTAACTATGAAAATCAGAGGGATGTGGATCTTGTTAGGAGTCTGGCCTTTTGTCCCTAAATCAATCGGTCTGTTCAATCAAAATTGAACATCAATAGGGATCTCGTATTTCCAATGAAACTCCTCAACTTTCTCAGAAGTGCTTAAGAGAGCCCTATGTTTCCCAATTTTAGGGTTTCACAGTTGAAACTCAAGGGAAAAAGATGATGAACAAAAACTAGAAAAGAGTGAAAAGGACAAACGCACGATGGAAATGGAAGTCTAGAGAGAAGTTACTTACGTGAAAAGATGTGGACCTAAGCGGAATCTTCGACGAGAACGAAGGGAAAGTTTTCCGACGTGAGCGGAGGAAGAAACAATGAGTGAATGAGCTCTGAGAATGGCGGTAATGGCGGACAAAGCATTTTCTCTCTCTGGCCACTTTCATTTCTAATGAGGATAGTGAAAGAAGAGGATAAATAGAGGTTTTATGGGTTTGGGGGGAATGGAAGTAATCATTATCCCGCCCAAAACCCCAAAAAGTAGGACATGACATGTCTAAACATGCCAGCAAAAATGTCATTTGGGCTTATCTAGCCCCCAACGGGTCATCTTGCATTTAATGGAAAAGAAATTTTGCTCTCCACGTGAGTGGGAGGCGTGCAGAAGGCTATGACAAAGATCGTTGAAGCTTTGCACACTGCATATGAATGACAGCTGTGGGCAAAGCTAGGGAGCAATTGGAGTGGGTAAAACCTAATTGCCCTTAGGAAGGTGTAGACACCCCAATCTGGACCCTCGAAATTCCGCAACTTCCCTGAGGATGCAAAATACCTAAATAGAGTATGTATGGCTTGATCAAAGGCTTGGGGACCCCACCAATAACTATCCATAAGATTACCAAAATACCCCTTGGAAATCTGGAATGGCCCAAAATCTTAAAACACATGCACCTGGATTACTCTCATAGACACCTGGATTTGCTAAATCCAGGTGCCTGGATATTTAGCCTAGGTTGAGTGTAGTTTAAGTTGATAGTGGGCGGGAACGATATCTTGAGAGGATTTGTTGAAGAGTCAGTTGGAGAGGGGTGTGAGAGAGATGATTACCTCTACATCTTAGCCCCTAGGTGACCCTTCAACCTTTCTAAGGGTTCAAGTGGCCCACTTTGAACCCTTGTTTGCCTATTTAAGCTACCCCTGCCCTCCAATTTTAGGGGCTTAAAACTCTCACTATTTCCTAACTGTTACTCTACCAAAATACTTCCAGAAAGCCTACATCCCAGTCAATCTCCTTTGATCTCATCCATTTCTAGTCATCAAAACCCATTTTCTTCTCATCATAGCTACGTATACTTTCATTCCCACCCTTAAGCCATAACCAAGCACTTAAAATCAGATATTTACCTCCTAAAACAGCCAGTTTTAACCTATCCAAGTACTAAAAACCATCGAGCTATCTTCTCAAGTTCATAAATCAAGTCTTCATAGGTAGATTCTTCTACCAAAATGCTTATGTAGGCCCTAAGGGGAACTCAACCAAGTTCTTACTGGTCTTTTATACCAATAGAGGGCTTGAGAGAGGTTTAAAAAGAATCAAGAAAGAAATCAATTTTGTGCATCAGTACTCAATCCAGGCACCTGGGTCATCTCTTTCCAAGCGCTTGCATTGAGTCCAGGCGCCTGGATTCATGCCATGCAGGCACCTGGATCCCCTTCTCTCTCACCATATTTTTTGCTTTCTTGCAATTTAATTAGTTAATGGTACACCATTTGCATATATTGATTTTAGGATAATTATTTCTCATATTCTGATCCTCATTTTGATGACCATTTGGAGTATTTCATGGTCATAATCATACTTGATAGAATAGTTACATGAGAAAGAATACTTGCATGAGTTCATATGTCATTTATATAGTTTGATCATTGATTTCCTAATGAGCCCAGAGAAGTTCTTATGTCATTTAAGCATTTTCCATATTGTTAATGTCCAATACAAGCATCTACTTTGCATTTTAGCATAGGTTCATTTCCATTTCATGTGGTTACAAGTATAATCAGATTAAACAGCACTTTACATGCATGAATACAATATATTAAGTCTGAAATGTGTCTTATATATTGTATCTCATCATTGAATCATTCAAAATCAAAGTCATTTTTAGTTTCATATCATGCATTTGAGTTGAGTTTAAGGTTCATGCTTGTTACTGTGTTGCTAAACATCATTTAGAGAGTGTGTGAATCAGCTAAATACATTGCAGTTGGTGTTTACTGAGGGAAATGAGGTTTCAAAGTTTCTGCCTGGTAGGCCATCTAGGCGCCTGGATTGGCCTATAGCAAGCGCCTGCATTCAATCCAGGCGCCTAGATCTACCTAATCTAGGTGCCCAGATTGTTATCCAGGTGGAATCTGTTTGATGTTTGTTATTAATTTATGAAATACTTGGGAGCAGTTTGAGCATGATTTGATCAAGTTTCAATGTTCAATGTATATAAATCATTCACACATGATATTTTGTACAAGTGTCCACCTGCATCTCATTGATATTTTTGATACATTTTTTTAGTGCTTTCGCACGAATATGTATTCGAAGTCCATTCAAACAACATGTCTAAAATTCCTTAAGCATTTAGTAGAGACTGGTGGTCTCACCGAGTGCGAGGGGTGCTTTAAATTCCTTCCCCTCTTGTAACCTAGCTCCCAGACCTGAGAAATCTCAATAAAAGTAGACTAGTGAAATGTTTTCCATACCAAGGGCAAAAGAGTCATTATTCAAAAGGTTTCTCGGGTACAGTCCTCAAACCCGGGTGGCAACTCCATTCAATCAGTCAAAACCATTTTTCAAATCAACAACAATTTTCATGGACATTTCTCTGCGAGGTGTTCATAGAAGGGCAAAGCTCGTGCCCCAATTAATCACCACGGGAGGGTGAATAGCTCGGCACCACATAAGGAGTCCTTAAGCCCTATGCCGAGCTGGTTTGACCATGAGTAAGGCCAAGATGATAAGAGTGAACTAATAAATCAAGATGCACTAGCTCAGCTTAAGACACAAAAGGGATGCCCCTGATATGGCCGAGTTAGGTAGGCTATGTATATACTTTAAGCAACATTTTAGAAATACATAATTCAGCTCGGCGTGATGAGCTAAACTATGTACGGGTTATTCCGAGCTATGGAAGCATGGCACCACTACGGGTAAGGTGGTGAAACATTCTAGAATACTCTATGGCGGTACCCTTATGTGATAAGGAGTAATCCCGTGAATCACGGGACATAAGCATTCCTAATGTGATTGGAAATGTTTTGCGTTTAGGGAAGAATCCTATATGGAAAGAAAGACTATTGCAAGAAGCACTTAAAGATTGGCACCTAATAAGAAACTCCTATCCGGAAAAGAATTCCTAAAGAGAATAGGAAACAAAAGCAACGTGATGCCCTAATAAACATACTATCTCACCTATAAAGATAACATCAAACCCATGAAGAAAGGTATGTTGTAAATTGCTTTCATATGCATTGAGTGATTTGTGAGTTTAAGTATGTGATACTAACTTAGGCATCGGAGGGGCTTTGCCAACGAGAAGCAAAGGTGCACTAACCCTTGTCTGTCTTGCAGATTAGGGTTCCGGCGAGGACGCACGTGATAAAGACTCTACGTGGATTTTATCCCCGTACAATAGAAATACCTTTTACCATAGTTACATTATTAATATTTTCATGAATAGTTCCATAATCCAAAAATCATACCATTCCCCTTTATTTAATTGCACTTCTCAAAAATATATTCATTGGATTATAAACTGGTGTATCTTAAAATGGAAATGCGCAAAAGGTAGTTAAGTTAGGTACATTCGTCCGTAATCAAAAGATATGAATAAATAAAGTTACATTTTCATTTACCAAGATGTTATTTACATGAGATGACTAAGAAACCCTTCCTTTAGTTTTCAAAAGATTTCTCCTGCATGCATGTCAAGCTATGCACCCGTTTTGTAACCTGAAAAATGAAGGGGTGGAATTCACTTCACGCAGTACATGATTTCTCTAAATCTTTAAATGCATGTAGAGTGATATGAACCCAAGGAGGCCAAGAAGGCATAAGCACAAGACACACACAAAAAAACCGACATACATTATTCATTGGGAACAAAGGCACACTTACGCATTCACAAGTCATTTGTAACAATGCCCAATCAACTGATAGAGTTTTGTTTCCATTGTTTTATTCACTTCATATTTGTTTCATTCATCAAATAACATCCAAGTTTTTGGGAACCCTCAATCCTTTTCCGAGTCTTATGGTCCTTGTGGAACTGTTTCTGAGTCTTATGGGCCTCGTGGAACCCTTCCTAGCATCTCACCTTCTAGAAGACCTAGTACCCCCCATTCTTTGGTTCGGTCATTAAATTCCAAATTCTTTAACACAACTGTCGATTCTCATTTTCAAACGAAATCCTCCACCGATCAAAACCAACTCTTCACATTGCCACAAACATATTTATACATCAAAAACACGTACTTCCAACCTCATGAACATAACAATCAAAGGGAGAAATAGATATAATTCTCCATGGTACCGGTTCAAAGAAAACATAGGTATCAGTACCGCCAAGGCATTTTCAAAATAAATACAATTTCGGTTCAACCAAGTTTCACCCACACCAAATACGATGATCAACTACCACAACCATCATTATCATTCCACCACAAAACCATCTCTACATCAATTTATCAAAAGTTTAGCTCAACTAGTTTACACCGATTCAAAGAAAACATAGGTATCGGTACCACCAGGGCACTTTTAAAAAAAATGCAATTTCGGTTCAACCAAGTTTCACCCACGCCAAATACGACGATCAACTACCAAAACCATTATTATCATTCCACCACAAAACCATCTTCACCTCAATTTATCAAAACTTTAGCTCAACTAGTTTACCAAATTGCTTAGTCAAGAATGAAACCAATACGAAAGTCAAGAGACATGAGAAATAGGGAGATTGAACTCCTAACACCACATAAATATGTAGAGAGAGGAGAGAAATCCCTACCTCATAAGGTTTTGAGAAAAAAAACAAGTGGTTGAGCTAGAATCCATCAACAACGACCTCCATCCATGATCTCGTTACTAGATCTAAGCCTAGATCATCCCAAAACGAGTTAAAATAGCAAAGATCATCAAACATTCAAGAGGAAAGAAAAAAACCAGTCCAAAGAGAGAAATAAGCCCAAGAAACATGAAGTTTACCTCCTCAAGTGAGAAACTGGACACCCACAAGAGATTTGAGCGCTAGACGTGTAGATCTTGAAGATTGGTGGTGGATTGAGGTAGAGGTCCAAAGATTTAAATGGGTTTGAAGGGAGAGAAGAGAGACGAATGTAGGGTTTATTTTGTGAGTTTTGGGGTGAAAAATGAGTGAAGGGGTCTATTAATGGAGAGTTGAATCTAGTGGAATGGATGGGTGAGGAAATAGGTGCACAAAAACAGTCAGCATAAATTCCAATTGAAGGAAGAACAGGCACTTTAGCACTATTGTTGCGTTTTCTTTAGGATACAAAAACCACCAGTTTTGCAAAGTTGTTAGACTAGTCCATAAGAGTTGAACCAAGAAAATTGTCAGAAAGAACAAAAACATTTTTATGCGATGAGGTTGAACCAATCCTTCATAGAGATACCCAGCATAATTTTTTTCAAATCTATCAGCTCGTACTGGTTCAAAGGTTTTCGTAAAGCCAATTCAAGATGTGCTGAAGATGCTACTAATTACAAGGTACCGGTTCAAGGAAAAAGCTTGAAGTAGGTCAGACTTGGTAAATTTCCAAAATTCCCCCTTGTTCACTAAGTCGACCCCCAAGTGCGACCAACACAACACCGACACCCCTAAACCATTTCACAACAATAAAGCACAAGCTCCAACCATCCACCGAACTTCCGGTATACCAAGATACCCACACACATCCACATCAAAAAAAAAAAAAATGTGCCACTCATCTTTAATTAAACATTTTGCATTTTACACATCAAGAGAAAAGGAATTTTAAATTTACAAGTCTCTAAATCGTACCCCACACGATCTACCAGCCAATAGATTATTTTACATGGAATATTTGTTGCTTCCTATTTTCAGCTTTATCCTGTTTAGCGTAATCACCACACACACACAATACAAGAATATGAAAAATAGTAAAGAAATCAACACATAATTTACTTTGTTCTCAAAACCGGATACCTCCACAGGAGCGAGTCTTTGTTGTTTGATTATGAAGGTTCAAATAGCAACCCAAGAGAGGGGTGAATTGGGTTCACACTAAAAACTCGAAATTAAAACGTAAACCTGAATGCAAGACACACTCAAAAATAGAAGTTGTAGCAGAAAGCAATTTTATATAGAACAAGCTCAACCAGTTAGATTTGCTGCAAAGAAATAGTGGAATTCTAAAATCTGTATTCGAAGATAATTGACTAATATGAGGTATATCATACTATGAATCTGAAGTTGAGGGATATATCAAGTTACTCATGCAATTTCAATATGTAAAAACACACAATAAAGAGTGAGGGAGAGAAATCAAACACGAGGATTTTATAGTGGTTCGGTCCACAACTTCACGGCCTACTCCACTCTCCAAGTGTCCTACTCAGGAATTGCTGCACTATTTCAAATAGTAATTACAACCTTCTAGCTTCGCGGGTGCTAGAAAACCTTTACAACTGAGTGATTACACCAAAACCACTCCAACTAGCTATGAATCCGGCACTAGTTAAACCTAACCCAAGAGATTTTTCTCCCTAAAAATCACTCAGAAAAAGGGTTTCAGAAAATTCTGTGAACAAGGGGAATTCTCCCTTTTACAATAAGGCTCTCAAACAATCACTCAATCTGATGTAAAATAACCAAGATGAAGAACAAACTTTCGAAAGTGGATTAGAAAGCGGTAGCTCACTAAATTTTCAATCGTTGTCTCTGTATCTTCTTCTTTCTTCTTGTTCTGTATTTAAACTGATGAAGACCCAAATTGAACGTTGAAATTTCTCTTACCCATTGCAACTAATTAGCTCCTCAATCTTGCCTTGTTGATTCTTTCCATCTTCAATTTTGAATTATAACCATCAAACAAGTTCTTTCCTTGTGAAGCTCTCCTTAGCCGTTAGAAATTGGAGAAGACTTTCCTTAATCTTGCTCCTTCTTCAAATTTCTTATCTATTGAAGATAGAGTTTTGATGAAGATCCTTTCCCTTGATTCTTGATTCAATCCAAACCAATTTTTCTTTGATTCCAAACCCACAGTACTCTTCATTCCTTTTTCCATCGTCTTTTCCTCTCTCAAACGTAGAAAACTAGGTTAGGAAATTTTTTATCCTTTATCAATCACAACCTGTAGATATTAGATGTGAGAGAATTGCAAATAAGTCCCTACAATAAGAACTAATGGCAGAATTGGCCTAATAAAAGTTTATTACCCCAATTAAGCCCAATCGACTAATAAAAGTATGTTTGTTATCATCAAAAATCTAAACTTTGGGGCTAATAGATTAGTTATCCAAAGTTTTTACAATAGAGAGTATCCATACGACTACTCTATTCCAACCCTAAAAATATCATACCATACCGAAAGGCCACTCCGCATCTGGCCTAGCAGGTACCTCCACGAGAGCAAGAGCGAGTCTTTTGTTATTTGATTTGTCGCTCCACTCCACATCTAGCCTCTCCTCAGTACCTCTCCATATGAGTCACAAGTTCTAACATCCTACGTAACAATTTATGCTCCCGGTCCTTCCACGTAGATTTTAAATTCCTGTCACCACCCATATCTTGCGTAATGGTTAAAAATAAGTTATGCAGGTTAAATAAACGATTGAAAAACCTCATTTCAAGCAAAGTAGAGGTCAAGCATTAGGTTAGAAAATGAGGGGTGTCTAACTCCTTCCCTTATTGTACCCTCGGCTTCCGAATCTAGAATTTTTGTCCAGTTTCTTTGTCCTTAAAAAGTAAAACTAAGTGGCGACTCTAAAAAGTTTAAGTGCCGTTCAATGGGCACTCTCGCTATATATATCACATGCCGCAACAAGTGTCATGAGTTCGCACTTTCCACCAATTCATTGTGTGCGAGTCAGGACCGCAATGGCCAGTATCCACAAAAAGTAAACTTGCTATATAGCTAGTGACCAACGAGACAAAGATAGCAGTCTCTATGGTATTAATTTGTCGCCTTCTAAGTTAGGGAAAAAATATCCCATTCGAATTTGTTCCTCGAATCTACCGCGCTTAAACTATGCTATCCCCGGGACAAAGATAGCACTCTCTTATGATTTGGCAAAGTTATAAGTTCCTCAAGTTTGTGTGGCTTAAACTTTGCAACCAATGACGCCAAGATAGCACTGTCTATGAATCTCAGCATTATAAGGTCAAAAGAAGAAAATTACTCCAATCAATTTCATTCCTCTAATTTGTTTGGCTTTGAGCTCTGCAAACAAAGAGACCAAGCTAACAGTATCTATAATTTTGCAGCGTTATAATTATTGAAAGATGTACTATTCAGTTCCGGTCCTCATTTGTGTGAGCTTAAACTTTCCAACCAACAAGGCCAAGTAACACTCTCTTTGATTTTGCAGCGTAATAACTTCCAAAAAAATGTTGTATGGTACAAGATATAAGTCTGATAGTGGGGAGGATGTGGTAGAAGAGAATAAGGCGGATAATGGCTTAGGTTGATTGGTAGTTTAGTTTAGTTATCTTTTAAAGATTTTACTGTTTCGTCATCCGTGTTTTTTGTCTTAATTGATTTTTTCTATCATTTTTTTTTACTTTTTGGACATGTATTGCGTATTTGTATTCAAAAAGTAAAAAAGTCTATTAAAATGTATTAAAAAAAATTAACTAAAGACAATGAATTACACAACCCTATAGAAAACTATTATCCCAAAACTTATCTCAAAACTAAAACATATATAATGCACTAATGAGCCCAGTAGGGAGGGGGGTGAATAGGATGACAATTTAAAAAATTAAGTCTAATTAAGAGAATCACAATCACCCAAGCTTCATGCTAATTGCTACAATTTAATTTGCAAGATATAAAGCAATTAAACTAAAGAGACAAGACAAAAGATTTATGTGAAAACTACTTATGGTCTAAACACCCTAAGCAAAAAATCACAGCTTAATCCTATTTATGTATTTCCATAAATCTAAAGGTATACAAGAATTACCAAGACTAGGAATTACTCAACAAGCCCCTTGTGACACCTAGCTCCAAATACTTCTCTTTGATTCTATGGACTCCACAAGCAAACCGTTTTGATCTCCGAGTCAACTCGGCACCGGACCCATCCGGCTCACATAGTAACCAAGGCAACAATCCATGATGATAAAGATATTATTTTTATAAAGATTCTTGATAAAAAAAAAAATAATCAATCTAGAGCAAATATATGGTGAACAAAAGTATTACTCTAGATTGACGTGAAAGATTACCAAACACTCAGTTTAAATCATACTTAATGCATATAAACGTGTTTCTAGATGATTCAATTAAGATTTTGACAATAATCAAACTAGAGTATATACATAAATATTATAATGTAGCAATATAATGAATAAAAATGATCAAATTGAAATAGAAATCACCTTTAACTCATAGAACCCCAATGAACAAATGAAGGAGAAGTGTTTATATCTCTAAGTTGGACTAATGCGAGGAAGGCATGATCTAAAAGAGTGAAACATCTGATTTCATAATGCCAAGTTCAGAGCCCTAAAGAGGACCTCACATACACAAGAAAAATGTGTTGCACTTGCAAAATTGCTAACGAGAGCAATAGACTATGCAAGGCAAAATTGTGTGGCGCTCAATAAAAGAACATGCACCACTACAAGAGCTGATCAAGCGTTGTACTCAGAAATTATTTAGAATGAAGCGCTTGATAAACAGTGATCGCCACGAAAATTCATAAATAAATAAATAAATAAAAAACAAGAGTAGTCTACAATGTTCATCTATCTTGGATTATATTTAACTTTTGTGAAGTTTTTCCAGTGTTTTATCATTTGTTTTTTTTAATTCTTTCCGTCAATATAAATGCTTAATGCAACAAAATTTAACACAGCCAAAAACTGTTCTAATCAAAATCAATCTAAAACAAAAATTCTAATAAAAATCAAAATAATTCAACATAATTAGGCCAAATGAATTGCGTCTAGAAAGAAACACGTTAAACCTTAAGATGAATCATATAGGTTGTAGAAATCCGAGAACACAAAGAAACAGAATTTTAACTAAACAGTTAAGAAACAAAGGGGAGAGGATGGAGAGATGAGGGATTCAGTAGGTCTGATCGCACGAATCCGTAATTTCGAAGCACCTGATTATCAGCAAAATTCAAAGTCTTTTCCATCCCATTCCAGCATGCCTCATCTGTGTACCCCGGGTGATCCCCGCTACATGGCTGACACCCGGTAAAATGAGTGACAAACGGTCGTGCCCTACTTTTGAGGTCGCCGCCCTCGTTTGTTAGGGCCTCCCGCATTACGGCCGCATAGTGCTCGCTCACCTTTTCTGCATGTCGTCTCCGCAACTTCGTCACCCTTTTCTCCATCCTTGCGTAATTGTCACTAATCTTTTCAAACGAGTCTATGAGTCCCGCCCAGTACCCACTTAAGGTGTATTTATTCTCTATGTAAATCTTGTCCCCCCACTTGTCCTTCTCTTTCAATAGCAAATAAATTAGAGCTGACTGATCGTCGAGTACGCGGTACATCATGTCACTCAATGTAGATGTCACGATCTCAACCCACTTTTCGTAATTTAGAGTCTGTGGGCCCATTTGTGCCCATGTCTCTAAAAATTCCATCGACCATTGACAGTTTCGAATGAAAACCACCCCAGAGTTGACCGCAATCCAACTCTTCTTCTCATAGAGCAAGTTGGGCCACCCGTCCACCACGAGGTTATGGTCCTTATACTTCTCCAACGGCGGCTTAAAATCCATATCAGTAAATATTGCATCCGAGTCAATCCAAAAGATCCACTCGGCCTCCGGGTGGGCCACCATCATGGCTCGAATCGCTGGTAATTTTGCCCAATAGCCTGTCATTTTTGGGTGCAACAACGCGTTGTTGTAGAAGATATCGTACCCGTGGATCCGACAGTAATCCACCTTGTTCTTGAAAAGCCTCATGAGCAAATTATCTCCTATCGGATTCTTACACGGCTTTAGCTGCGATCCAGTCAACACAATAACTTTGTCCTCTGCTCCGCCAGTAAATGACGGATGATGCTTCAGCCACTCCCTTCTCTTCTCGTCCCAGTTCTTGATCGGATGCCCCATCGAATAACTCAGCCCAAAGTCATCGTAGAACGTTTGATCCACCGGGTCGTGGCTCTGGTTAATGCCATGATCACCCACGGTGGCACAATCCTGCCCAGTTGCACCGTCTCTTTCCAGCAATATCGTTGTCGGAGATACATCTAACAAGGTCGGAAAACCAGGGCAAGGTGAAAAAATCCAAAGTATTAACAGAGCCACCGCTGCTCCACCGATTAAGACATGTTTGGGTCGACCTTTAGTTTTCACCATTTCGCAACTCTTACAAATACTCAGAGAGAATTCTGGGACCCTATTTCTTAGTTCAAGGGACTAAGAAATTGATAGCTTAATTATAGGGATAGGAAGCAGTAAAGGATCGCGGAGGAAATAACAATTCCATGTGAATAAACAAAAGGCTTGGAGGATGTGTAATGTCTGGGAGTTGACCAAAATCCCGTAGATTTTGCCGATGGACACATGCATGAAGAACCTTTCGGAGTTCGCAGCTTTTAAGGTTTTTTAATCTCTTTGTTTGGTTATTTATATTCGCTTCTTTATTACTCCTGGAGGGATTTGTAAATGGTTTCCCTAGGGTCGTTGCCTAGGGGTTCATGGATCTGTTGGAGCGGGAGGACCGCGACTATCGATATCCGGTCAGTTTAATTTTGAGAATGAACTCAGAAAAATGGGAATCAGAAAAGGAGGAGAATCGAGGGGGAAAAGACAATTTCAAGTGGGACTATTATTTGAATATACAAAATATATTTAGCAAAGGAGTAGAATCCAGTAGATTTTGCCGATGGACGCATGAAAAACCTTTCGGAATTCGTCGCTTTTAAAGTTTTTTTATATCTATTTGTTTTGGTTATTTTTGCTTCTTTTTTAGCTGTAGATTTTGCAAATGGCTTCACATGATCGTCGGTAAACGGGAAAAATTACAATGGATCCAATTGCCACGAGGGTGGTTGCCTAATGGTTCTTGGCTTCCAGTTGATTTGGTTAGTAAAAGAGGCAAAGGATCCAAGCCCCGGGAATTTTGAACAGAGTGTTCAAAAATTACTAAATTCTTCTAACTCTATTAACTTATCATTTATACACTATTTTTTATATATTAGTTTGAATGAGACTACATAATACAAAAATACATTAGACATATGTACAATTACATGTTTTCAGAGAGTTCTATTTTTTAGACTAAGCAAAATTAAACCGACACATAAATATTTTAGTTTTATTGTAAAAAATTGTTTGGGAAATATGTTCACACAAATTTTTTTTTACCTACTCTTATTTTTGGTGACATAGAGTTAATTGTTGTTCTGAGAAAAGTCAGAGTACAATATCCATACGCAATAGATACTTTTTGCCTTTCTATTTTTTTAATTTTTGTCATTAATAATATGTACTTTGTTTGAGCTAATATATTAGTGAATTTCTTGGATTGATGGATATTTGCAATATAGGAACAAGTGCTGAAACCAATTCGAGATAAAATTATTGCATGTAAGATGTAAAAGAGATTAGGTTGTTTAATTGAGCATCTAAGAGAAGTTGTAGTGGGCTGAAAAGCAACAATCCAAAAGGGGCTCGGAAGAAGAGACCAGGAAGGCCAAGGCCCAAGAGGAGCAATTGGGCCCAACGTAGAACAAGACGCGATGGGCCGTCCAAGACTAACCAGTGTCTCAGCCGGAATAAGATATGATCCAGACGAGTCATCCGAGATGGTTCGGAAGGAGGTCCGAGATACCGGAGGCGTCATATGTGATGTCACCCGAGGCAGTTAACGCTTGTAACAAATTTGAGAAGGCACATGTGCATGCTACAGCTATCCCTACATCAGCGTGACAATGTCCGAGTGGTTACGCTGGAAGATGTGTGCATGCAATGATCACAAATCTGGCTCGTGATGCTCAATGACGTCATCCGAGCCAGATTACAAATTTACCCCTATACTTGGGGAGCCTATAAATACGATGTGAAGGAGCCCTAAAGAGGTAGACAACACTTTCTCTCTTTACTTACACATTTCCTCTTGTACTTCCTTCTCTGATCTCTCACTAGACTGTCGGAATGCCTTCCTTGGCCATACTCCAGCCAGGTTGGGTGCTAACAGCGTGTGTTATGTGTGCAGGTGTACCTAGCGGTCCGCTCGTCGCTCACTCAGGTCAAAGAAGAGTTCAGGAGGTTCATCAAGAAATTCAGGGCACCACAGAAGCTATGGAGCCTCTTATGCCATTTAATTGGGTTCATTGCATTGGAGTGGTTTGTGGGATGATTTTTGGAGGCTAATTGTTCAATTTTTTTTGGGTTACGTGATCAAATATTTACTCTAGGGTGTTCAAATATTTTTAGCTTGAGTGTTCAAAAAGACAAAACTTAAATAAAAGTACAAAAAAAAATTACACATATTCTGAACAAAAAAAAATTTGTTCAGGGTGTTCAATTTCAAGTGAACACTCTGAACCCAATGTGGAGCCGCCTATGCAAGCCCCTTAAATTTTGTTCTCCTACAAACTTTGTGTCAATAAATATTCCATTTTGTCAAAAAAAAAAAAGGATAAAAGATAGGCCAAAAAAATCATTCAATGTGTGGGATCGGCGACAACAATTAGCGGCTGTTCAAACTCTTGGCTATGTGTTATATTGGTATTTGGTTTGAAAGTACCTGCAAAAATATCATTCTCATTGCCTCATACTAGGCATTAACAAAGAAAAAGTTTGAGATTACTTGATGAATAACCATAAATTTAAGATTAATCGTGATATTATTCGTATGGGACCGCGTGCATTTCATGATTTGTGTGATCTTCTTCAATGATATGGTGGGCTGGGACCTACAAAATATGTGACTATTGAGGAACAAGTCACAAAGAGATTTTACTTCTTGTTACACGGTGCAACTAATAGTGAAGTTTCTTTTTCCTTTCGGCACTCTGGTGAAACAAGCCATCATTTTCATAGATTCTTAACAGCTATGACATCAATGGAAGAAAACTTTCTTAAGCAAGCTGAGGGTTCACAAGTTCCATTGGAAATATCAACTAGTAACGAGTTCTACCCATATTTTAAGGTAAACATTTTGCATTTACATTAAATTTTCAATGTACATTCCCTATAAACTTTTACCAAAGATTAAGTTTTTGATATTTATATTAGGATTGCGTTGGGGCACTTGATGGAACACATGTTGGTGTCAAAGTCTCTAGAAAGGATGCACCTATATATCATGGTAGAAACGGTTACCTAACACTAAATGTTCTGACTGCTTGTACATTTGACTTGAGGTTCACCTATGTCCTCCCTAGATGAGAGGGGACTGCATCCGATTTGAGAATAATTAAAAACGCACTCACAAGAGAGGATAAACTCAAAATTCGTAATTGTAAATCATTCTTAGATGATTTTCATTTTTTCCAAACCTTATATGATAGAATTGTAGTGATGCACTTCATTTTTTTTAATAGGTAAATATTGTCTTGTTGATGTTGGATACATGTTAAGAAGAAAGCATATTACTCCTTGTAGAGGTGTGCGTTATCACTTGAAAGAGTATTCCAACAGTCCCCCACAAAATGCTTGTTTAACCTTAGACATGGTTCTTTACGCAATGCACTCGGGAGAACTTTTGGTGTGGTAAAGAAGCGGTTTCCTGTTATAGGAAACACTCAACCTAATTACTCCATTGAGAGATAATCAAATATCATTCTAGCTTGTTGTATTATACATAACTTTTTTATGCGTGTGGATCCAAATGAAGAACTTATTGCTGAAGTAGACCAAGAACTTTTGAGGTGACCTATACCGATAAATGAGGAGCAAGCACCAATAGATAATAATGAAGATACAAAACGAGGAGAACTGATACAGAATATGATTGCAGCCACCATGTGGTCAGACTATGTATCCAATGGAGTAAGATAATTAAGCACTTGCATTTTATATTGCATGCCACAGATTTTTGGACGGATTGTATTTCCGTATTGCAAGTCTTAATTTTTGTATGGAGAACTTTGCTAATATATTTATTAAAATTAACCCTTTTTTCTTTGTGTGTACTTGTGGCATTATTCGTAGAGTTTCAATGGCAAAGAAAAACTAATCAATGAAGATGGTAACTGTTAGCCCAAATAAGGTGGGGGGTGAATTGTGTATCACAACAATATTAACAAATTAAAAACTAAATGCAAGACTTAGAAGAAAAAAATGATGTAGCAATAAGTTCTGCAATCTCAAAAGTGACAGGAAATTAAGAACTAACAAAAGTTATAAAATTGAACTCAAATAGATGTAAACACAAAAGCCTAAGGTAATTGTGACACGATCTATTGGAGCATTTATGTTCACATATAAAAGTAACTTAAATAGATTAATAATGCAATTTAAATATGCCAAACTAAAAAATAAAGAGTGTAGGGAGAGAGAATCAAACAAAAGCATTTTATAGATGTTCGGTCCGCAATTTCACGGCGTACTCCACTCCCCAAGTATCCTACTCGGGAATTGTTGCACTATCTCCAATAGTTATTACAACCTTCTAGCTTCGCAAGTGCTAGAAAACCTTTACAACGAGCGATTACTCTGAATCCTCTCCAACTAGCTATGAATCCGGCGCATGTTGAACCTAACCCAAATGATTTTTCTCCCTAAAAATCACTCACAAAAAGGGTAAAGAAAATTTCGGGAATAGGGGGTATTCCCCCTTTTCACAATAAGGCTATCGATCAATCACTCAATCTGATGTAAAATAATCAAGATGAAGAACAAACTTTCAAAAAACGGCTTAGCAAGAGGTAGAGCTCACTGATTTTTCAATAGTTGTATCTCTATGTTCCTCTTTCTTCTTGTTCTATACTTAAACTATTGAAGACCCAATTCAACGTTGAAATTTTCTTCTAGCCGTTGCAAGAAATCAGTACCAAGATCTTGCCTTGTTTAGACCTTTCCATCTTCAATTTTGCAGCCAACATCTTTTTTCCGTACAAGGGCTTTTTGAACCAATGAAAAAATTGGGGTTGGAGACTATTGGAGATAATGAATCATTTCCCCAATGGAAGGTCCTTTTCCATGGAGGAAGAAGAATCTTTCTTGCTTGTTATAGACCACAAATATCCTCTACTTTTATCTACAAATTATGCCCAGCCAATCTTCTCTTTCTTTCTCGAAGGCTTGAGTTCCTCCTTTTCATTTTCACGTCAAAACCTAGCCTGGGATTTAGGCAAATTATAATCTGCATCTATAGAATGACAGAATTATACAAAAGTCCATAAATTAGAACTTACTTACAAAATTTGCTCAATTGAATATCTTACTTTCAATGAAGCCTAATTTGATAAGCAAGCATAAAGTAAATTAGTGTTTGGTATCATCAAAATCTAGAACCTTAGGGCTAACAATCTCCCCCATTTTGATGATGACAAACACTCATATCAATGGTACTAAAAGAAAGAGTTTAGAGTAAAGGCAATGAAGATCACTCGCCCTTAATTGATGCATCTTTGCTTGAGCTCTCTTTTCTTTTCCTCCGTACTTTCTCCCCTTTTGTCATCGACAAAAAGATCTTGGAACAAAACTATTTTGAAAGAAAATATCTTGACCAAGAGCGGTGAATAAAAAAAGAAACCGGAAACCCGACACTTGCAA
This sequence comes from Vaccinium macrocarpon, assembly GCA_022606695.1. Lineage (NCBI taxonomy): Eukaryota > Viridiplantae > Streptophyta > Magnoliopsida > Ericales > Ericaceae > Vaccinium > Vaccinium macrocarpon. The sequence continues at coordinate 27,299,243 of CM040181.1, read as the reverse complement.
AACCTGGGAGTTTAGATACCGGCAAACATAACACGATGTTGAACATATGTCTATTCCATAAGATTAGACCTTGATAGCCCAAGAAAAATATGTCTATTCCATAAGTTGAGACCTATGTTATGCCAAAAATATGTGAAACTATTTCCAACAAAGTATCACAAAGGGAAAAATAATTTACTAGCTCCATGAGATTTGAGCCAGCTTAATCAGTAATTGCACAAAAAAAAATGTCTCATGATTCAACTCAACCAAGACATTTGTAAAATATATATATATATATATATATATAGATTGAGTGCAAATAATCATTACCTAAGGAAGAGAAAAATAATGAGAACAGGAGCCATCAATAACAAAGATTTGACATACCAATTTCTCTTCTTATGCTGCAAAATCTATCTTCACTAAGAGGTTTTGTAAAGATATCAGCTAGCTGATTATCGGTGCTCACAAAATCAATAACAATATCTCCTCTTTGAACATGATCTCTAATAAAGTGATGTCTTATATCAATATGCTTGGTTCTAGAATGCTGAAAAGAATTCTTAGTCAAATTGATAGCGCTTGTATTACCCCACCTAATACAAATGTGATCAAAATATAAACCAAAATTCTCTAGTTGTTGTTTCATCCATAAAATTTATGCACAGCAACTACCAACAACGACATATACAGCTTCAACGGTAGACAAGGCAACAAAGTGTTGCTTTTTACTAAACCAAGAAATGAGAGAATATCCAAGAAATGTACATGAACCACTAGTGCTCTTCCTATCTATTTGACACCCCACAAAATCCGCATCAGAATATTCAATTAAATCTATGAAAGTGCCTCTAGGATACCACAATCCTAAGTTTGGAGGGCCAATCAAGTATTTGAAAATTCTTTTAACAACCGTGTAGTTCGATTCTTTAGGAGAGGATTGAAATCGTGCACATAATCACACACTAAACATTATGTCTGGTCTACTAGTTGTTAAGTAAAGGAGAGATCCGATCGTACCTCTGTATTTCTTTTCATCAAAAGGCTTACCTTTTTCATTTTTGTCAAGTTGGTTGAAGTGCTCATAGAAGTACCCATTGCCTTTGCATCTTTCATTCCAAACCTCTTTAATAGGTCTTTGATATACTTGGACTGATTTTAAAAAATTCCAATCATTTGATTGCTTTATTTGTAGTCCAAGAAAGTAGGTGAGTTCTCCCATCATACTCATCTTAAATTCGCCATGCATACATTCTGCAAAGTCCTCACACAAAGTTTTGTTAGTAGCACCAAAAATGATATCATCAACATAAATTTGAACAAGAAGTAGATCACAATCTTTGGCTTTTATAAAAGAGTAGTGTCAATTTTTCTTTTTGTAAAACCATTTTCAATCAAAAAATTGCTCAAACAATCACACCATGCTCTAGGCGCTTGTTTCAAACCATAAAGTGCTTTAGAAAGCTTGAAAACATGATTTTGGAAACCGAGGGATTGTTCAACATAAACATCTTCGGAGATTTAAAAAAATCATTTAAAATGCATTTTTTGCATCCATTTGAAAGAGTTTGAAATTTTTCAAACATGCAAATGCAAGTAACATTCTAATAGCTTCAAATCTAATAACGGGGGCAAAAGTTTCATCAAAATCTATGCCCTCCTCTTGTTTGTAACCTTGGGCAACAAGACGTGCTTTATTTCTGACTACTACGCCGGTTTCATCCATTTTGTTTCTAAAAACCCATTTAGTTCCAATCATAGAATTATTTTTAGGTCTAGGTACCAAGGTCCATACCTCATTCCTTTCAAACTAGTTTAATTCTTCTTGCATAGCAAGATTCCAACTCTCATCTTTTTCAGCTTCAATAAAAGAATTAAGCTCTATTTGCGGTAAAAAATGCAAGATTATTACAAAATATTGCGAAAAGAGATCGAGTCATCATACCTTGAGACGGATCACCTATTATTTGACCTTTGAATTGATCATTAGCATACTTCCATTCTCTTGGAATGGTAGCCACATCTCTTTGTTGTGTTGTACTTGAGATCACACCATCATCACCAATTGAGCTGACTCTACGATCCTGCTCGGGTGCAATTGAGTTGGTAACTTGCACTTGTTCTACTGCAATTGAGCTGATTCTATCAATTTCAATGGCCTCAATAGATGCTAATTTTCTTGCAACTTCCACCTAAGTTTTTGTGCTTACTATCATGTCCTATGGTACCTCATCATCTATGTTGTCAATATGAGTAAAACCCTTGGAAGGAACATGATCAAACTCATCAAATGCAACATGGATAGATTCTTCTACAACTAATGTTCTCTTGTTAAAAACTCTATATGCTTTGCTAGAAGTAGAAAAACTAAGAAATATACCTTCATCAAATTTAGCATCAAACATACCCAAATCATCCTTACCATTATTATGAACGATACATTTGCAACTGAATGCACGAAAATGACTAATGTTAGGCTTCCTACCTTTCCAAAGTTCATATGGAGTCTTTTTTAGAATAGGCTTAATCATAACACGGTTCATAACATAGCATGCGGTATTAACGGCCTCAACCCAAAAGTATCTAGGTAAGTTTCTATCACATAACATAGTTCTCGCCATATCTTTCAATGTCCTATTTTTCCTTTCAACTACACCATTTTGTTGAGGGATTCTAGGAGTCGAAAAATTATGATCAATGCCATATTCATCACAAAACAACTCAAATTTACTATTGTCAATTTCTCTACAATGATCACTTCTAATTCTGCATATGAGAAAGCCTTTTTCATTATGAGCTTTTCTACACAACTAAGTAAAAGCAGGAAATGAATTATTTTTATGTGCAAGAAACATAACCCAAGAATATCTAGATTAATAATCAACAATAACAAGAGCATAGTATTTACCACCAAGACTAGTTGTTCTAGTAGGTCCAAACAAGTCCACTTGCAAAAGTTGTAATAGTCTAGACATAGAAACAATGTTCTTGGATGAGAAAGAAATTCTAATTTGTATTCCCAGTTGACATGCATCACAGATTCTATCTTTTTCAAACTTTATTTTAGGAAGACCAATAACCAAATCCTTGTTTGAAAGCTTTGAAATTAAATGCATGTTACCATGCGCAAGTCTCTTATGCCACAACCAACTATTCTCATATACTACAATCAAGCATCTATCATCATTGGAGGATAAGGAATGAGCATCTATAATGTACACATTGTCATGCCTAGCACCAACAAAAATTATTTTCTTTTCTTCCATGTCTTCTATAATGCAATGTGATTTTTCAAAAATAACTCTATGGCCCTTATCACATAGTTAACTAATAATAAGTAGATTATGTCTTAGCAAATTTTCAATGATAGGAAAGGGGTCCTTACTAATATCACCAATACCTATGATTATACCTTCGCTGTTGTCACCAAATGTCATGAAACCACTTTCTTTAGATGATAAGGTACTAAAAAGCTTAGCATTACTGATCATATGTCTTGAGCATCCATTATCCAAGAACCACCTTTCATTTTTCGTCTTTGTGCTCAAGCATACCTACAAAATAATTTACACTGTCTTTGGTACCCGTACTTGCTTGGGTCCTTGACTGTTAGTGACAAAATTCTTTGGAACACATATCTTTCTTGGTCCAATATAGGTCCTTTTAGTAGGACACGAATGCAAGATATGACCTTTCTCACCACAATAGTTACAAGTAGTAAAAAGACAAGATGAACTAGTCGGTTTCACAAAAAAAAATGTTGATAAAACTTTTTCTTTTTGGTAGGATCAAAACCTAAACCAACTTTGTCAAAAATACATCTTTGTTTCCCCAAAATAACATCCAAAGTGTCTCAACCTTAACAAACTTAGACAAAGTAGTTTTTAAGTTTTCAACTTCTTTTTTTAGTTTCTCATTTTCAATTTTCAAAATTGGAATTTTATTTGTTGAAAGACCTTCTAATTTTTCTTTTACTACTTCATTTTCTCCTTTCAAAAATTCATTTTCTCCTTTCAAAAATTCATTTTCAACAAGCAGTGAAGAGTTACTCGCATTGAGAAAACTGTTTTTAGAACCTAATTTCTTAAACTCAACATGCAATTCATGAAACACATCTAATAGTTCATCGTACGTAAACTAATCATCTGAATCATCAAAAGAGTTCACCTCGTTGTCTTCATGAGCCATTAAGCATAGGTTGGCTTGGTCGCGGTTCTCTTCAGGACTACTTTCATCGCCACCATTTCCCCATGCCGCAAGCATCACTCTTCTTTTGCCTTCTTGCCGGATTCTTTTGCTTGAGAACAATCAAACTTGATGTGGCCTGGTTTTTTTACACTCGTAACATATGATGGAATCTTTCTTGTTCTTCTCCTTCTTGGTAAAATCATTCTTGAATAACTTTTTTCCATTCTCCTTTTTCTTCCTCATGAATCTTTTGAACTTTTTTGGTAAATATAGCCATTTCCTAATCACTCCCACTTGACTCCAAGTCATCTCCATCAATCTTTGAACTTGAGGTGTAGCATTTTAGCGCTATACTCTTCTTTTTCGGTTCATGACCCTCTTCCAAGTTCATTGTTATTTCATGAGTCAAAGGGATCCTAAAAGATCATCCAAGCTATACTTGGCGAGATTTTCTCTTGCCTGAATGATTGTGGTCACCTTTGGCTCCCATTGCTTTTGTAGTGACCTGAGAATCTTCCTCACAAAATCAACATTAGAGCAAGGTTTTCTAAGAGATTTTAAACCATTAACAATATTCGCAAAATGAGTGAACATGCTTGAAATAGATTCACCACGCATCATCTTAAACAACTCATATTTATGAACTAGCATGTTAATCTTAGACTCCTTAACTTGATTTTGTTCCCTCATGTGTAACCTCTATCTTGTCCCATATATCTTTAGCAAATTCACAAGTAGGAATTCGATTAAATTCAGCAAAGTCAAGTGTACAATATAACATGTTCATAGCCTTGGCATTCAATTGAACACCTTTCAAATCATTTTCATTCCATTCCATTTCTTCCTTACCAACGACTACTTCATTCAGACTTTTAGTTGGCCTATATGGTCCACTAATAATCACTTTCCACACTTCATAATCAGTGGCTTGAATATAAATATGCATCCTAGCCTTCCAATAGTTATAGCCAGACCCACTAAACAAAGGAGGTCTATTGGTCGATTGGCCTTCGGGGAGGAAGGTGCCACAAGAGGTTGCCATGGATCTACTCTAAGATGACTAAGTCCCAAAAAAATAACTAGATTAGAGACTCTGATACCAATTGTTGGCCCGGATAGCAACACAAGAGGGGAGGTGAATTGTGTATCACAACTATATTAACAAATTAAAAACTAAATGCAAGACTTACAAGAAAATGATGTAGCAGTAAGTAGTGCAATCTCAAAAGTGATAGGAAATTAAGAACTAACAAAAGTTACAAATTAAACTCAAATAGATGTAAACATAAAAGCCTAATGTAACTGTGACACAATCTATTCGAGCATTTAGCTTCACATATAAAAGTGACTTAAATAGATTTGTAATGCAATTTAAATGTGCCAAACTAAAAAATAAAGAGTGTGGGGAAGAGAGAATCAAACACAAGGATTTTATAGTGGTTCGGTCAGCAATTTCACGGCTTACTCCACTCCCTAAGTATTCTGCTTGCGAATTGTTGCACTATCTCCAATAGTTGTTACAACCTTCTAGCTTTGCGGGTGCTAGAAAACCTTTACAATCAGTGATTACTCTGAATCCTCTCCAACTAGCTATGAATCCGACGCTAGTTGAACCTAACCCAAATGATTTCTCTCCCTAAAAATCACTCACAAAAAGGGTAAAGAAAATTTCGGGAATAGGGGGTATTCTCCCTTTTACAATAAGGCTCTCAATCAATCACTCAATCTAATGTAAAATCATCAAAATGAAGAACAACCTTTCAAAAACAGTTTAGCAAGAGGTAGTTCACATATTTTTCAATAGTTGTATCTCTATGTTCCTCTTTCTTCTTGTTCTGTCCTTAAACTATTGAAGACCCAATTCAACATTGAAATTTTCTTCTAGCCATTGCAAGAAATCAGCACCAAGATCTTGCCTTGTTTAGACCTTTCCATCTTCTATTTTGCAGCCAACATTTTCTTTCCTTACAAGGGCTTTTTGAACCGTTGAAAAAATTGGGGCTGGAGACTATTGGAGATAATGAATCATTTCCTCAATGGAAGGTCCTTTTCCATGGAGGAAGAAGAATCTTTCTTTCTTGATATAGACCATAAAAATCCTCTACTTTTATCTACAAATTATACCCAGCCAATCTTCTCTTTCTTTCTCAAAGGCTTTAGTTCCTCCTTTTTCATTTTCACATCAAAACCTAGCCTAAGATTTAGGCAGATTATAATCTGCATCTATAGAATGAGAGAATTACACAAAAGTTCATAAATTAGTACCTAATTACAGAATTTTCTCAATTGAATATGTTACTTTCAATGAAGCCTAATTTGATAAGCAAGCATAAAGTAAGTGTTTGGTATCATCAAAATCTAGAACCTTGTGGCTGCAGTAAGAAGCCTTAGAGGTTTATGTGGACACATCAAATGGATGATGCATTGATTGATGCACTATACAACCAACATGAAGAAGGAAATAGGGTCAATCAAACATTTACGACACTTGCTTATGATAACGTTATAACGGAATTACGTGAACCATTCAACATGGATCTTGAAAAGACCAAAATTAGGAATAAACTAAAAACTCTCAAGGAGCACTTTGGTGAGTGCTACAATTTATTTAAGAATAGGACAACTAGATTTTCTTGGAGCCTGGTAACAAGGACATTCAATGCTAAGCCTGAAGTTTGGAAAGAATTGATAGCGGTATGTGTTTTAATCAATTAAACTCTCTTTAACTATTCACGTATACAAAATGGCATAAAGATCAAGCTCTAAAAATCTTAGTTTTTTTAAAACCATGGTAAAAATATATTCTATAGTTTTAATCATAGTTGTACTGCAAAAATGAGGTGGAAAGATTTTTGACTCTCAGTATTCTAAAAGCTGAGATTGTATTTTAGTGAATAGATCTCGCTTGTATGTGAGACGTGTCCAAGAAATACCCATATGTCCAAATTAACATCAAGTGTCCAAAATGATTTCAAGGTGTCCCAAGATATCCATTAATTCATTAAGTATGTCAAAATCACCAACAAGTATCACACATGTCCAAAATTATGTCCAAGTAACCAATGTTCACCAAAATACCATATGTACCTCAAAACATTTTCATTTCCAAGTACTCAACACCACCCAAGTTTCCATTTTTGTTTCACCAAGATCACCCAAGTTAGTCACACAAGTTTAAAACCAAGTCCACATGCCGAGTTTCAACAGAACACAATAAATAGTCCAAAATCTCATTTTTCATTTCTTTTATTGAAGGAAAACATTATTTTCATTAGTACTAGGGATTTAATCCCTTTGCCGGATTCTGTAGGCCCCGAGTGCCTTTGCCGGGTATTTTCAGGCCCCGCCTACCTCTATCAGGTTCCATAGTCCCCGCACGCCTTTGCTGGGTATTTGTAGGCCTCGCTTGCCTCTGTCGGGTTTCATAGGCCATGTGCGCCTTTTGTGGGTATTTGTAGGCCCTGCCTGCCCTCTACCGTGTTCCATAGGTCGCACGTGCCTTTATCCAAAAAATAATTTTACCAAATGATAGCATTGGTGTAAACATTTCATTAACAAGTCACAAACATTTACCACAAATATTTCATTCCATTTCAAGAACAAGTCCAATTTTTTCAAGTTCCTTTCATTATTTCACATCTTTTGATAAAAAGGGTTACACACACACCCACACATGCTTTCCGAAAACCATCTAACTTTCATGTGACATAAGAGTGACATATTTGTTTATAAAACCATAATTCTTGAGTCAAAACATGGGCAAAAATGATGCCAAAGATCGATTATAAGAAGGATTGAACAATCGGGGACCAAATGGACATCAAAGGGTGGCCGAATGCCAACCAAATGATAGGGGCAGCAGCTGGAAAATATGGGGCAGCGGCATATGAACAGTAAACAATGCAATTTTTTACCTCTAAGGTGTGGAATTTCAACCCAATCTCAATTAAGATAGTTTAGGCTCAAAATAGAGATGCTAGGCAACAATTTCACTCCCAATTTCATCAATCAATAAACAATTTCATAGATCACAAAATAAAAGTGAGGAAAACCCACACAAAGAGGGCAAGCATGATTTTTCAAGAAATTGATGCCAAGAGCAAGATATATTCTACAAATCACAAATATATAACTAGAGGATATAGTAATTTGCTTCCTTATCTCAAGGTTTTTCTTGAAAATGGAGGATGAAGGGAACCTTAGGTGTTGAAACCTCAAAATCCCGAATTTGGAGCTCTCGGTGCAAATCCAAGGTAACCTGAGCTCCCCACGGTGCGTAGAACACGAAAATGGCCTTGGTTCTTGAAGTGGTTGAGTGAGGAGGGCAAGATTTGATCGTGGAGTGAGCAACAATGGAGGAGAGAGAGAGAGAGAGAGAGAGAGAGAGAGAGGCCGATCTGTTGGGAGGAGGGAGATGAGTGTGTTGTTTTAATTTTTTGCAAATCTTCCCCAACACACTACTAATATAATACTCTAATTACACATCACACCCAAATATCACTTGTGTATATAATATGTGACCACAATACTTATTTTCATAAACCAAACTTAAGTAAAGACATTTTTACTTTAATTTATTTATGTAAATAAGGAAGTACCCCCCATTTGGAAACAATGGCATTTCCAAAATTTTGAAATTCTAATTACATCAAAATCTCATCCCCCCACTTTTAGTTCAAAACCGAAAAACAACCCATTTTTCTCCGAAGAAAATGGGTGAAAGATGATTTTGCTTTACTCAAAAATAACTTCCGATTATACCGTTGTGATTAGAAAAATCCATAGAACAATTACCGCGACTTTTTATTGACCAAATCGAAACTTCTGCAAAAAGTGATTTTTCAAAAAGTAATTAAATTTTCTAGGTATTTACATTCTACCCTCCTTAGAAAAATTTTGTCCTCAAAATTTGAAATAACAATGCACTCCCATCCACTACATGCTCGTGCATGATATGCAATATATATATTCAACTCATAAAACTGAAATGCAATAATGTATACTAGTACTCACACAGTTCATATGGTAAATAATTTCATGTGTTTCTCTTTCATCTCATCTTCCCTTTTTCATGTCGACTCCTTGCTACCAAAGTTACTTCACAACAACCATATAGACTTTTCTCCGTAATACTTATTTGCTCACATCAAGGATACATATCGGCTTCTATCTTAACTTCAAATCATTCTAAGGCACGGAAATAACTAGGTTTGAACTGTCTCCAAGTATAAAACTATCCCAATTTTTTTCTAACCATAATTCTTCTAGGCTCACTATGCATACTAGTTGCTCACTCCACATCTCTTCTAGTACCTTCCGTTCAAAAACCCAAACAAATCCACAATTTTCCAAACATTCTACCCCACAACCATATCATAACCTCAAGCTCTTAAGTGTAGAAATTTTCCTTACGAAAGCCAAATTTTCAATCATACCCCTCAACCTTAACCAAGACAACATTGCGCACTTTGATGTGATTTCTATGCTTTACAGGTGATTTCTATTTTGATTTGATCATCTTTTATTCATTCTAGTGTTATATTCTAATATCTACGCATATGCACTAGTTTGATTATTCTCAAAATCTTCATTACATCATCAAAAAACAATCTTTTCTTATATTCATGTGTTTAGACGCATCAAGTATGATTTAAACTTAGTGTTTGATCATTTTCTTTGTCAATCTAGTGCAATACTTTGTTCTCCATGTATTTGTTCTATATTGATTTTCTTCATCAAAAACCTTCATTACAAATCAAGTCTTTTATCTTTTATGGGTTATTGATGCATTATATGATTTAAACCTTGTGTTTGATCATTTATTTTGTCAGTCTAGATTAATCTTCTAATACTCCATGGATTACATCTAGTTTGATTATTTTTCACAAAAATTTTCATTTATCATCTTGTCATTCATATCATGGTTGATTGCCTTGGTTCCTATGTAACCCGGTTGGACCGTTGCCGAGTTGACTCGGAGATCAAGACGGATGTGCTTGTAGAGTCCATGGAAACAAAGAGGGGTACAGGGTACTATATCAAGAATTGGAGTAGAAATTGAATACAAGGTTCTTGGGAATGACTTGGAAAGTGTGGAGCTACAATTCCTCAATCAGTTCCTCTCACCAGTGACCCTTGTTAAAGATGGTCTTCTCTCGTACCGGAGTTCTAGATCTTGCACACTCAGCACCCACGTTAGGATCGTGTTGTGCCGCAGAGTCCAGAACGACCCTCTGAAAGTCAAGTAAGTCTGTGAAGAAGATGAAGTATAAGTGTAGATGTAGGGTTTTAGTGAGAGAGTGTGTGAACCTTGATTTTCTGATGAAGGTTATCTTTTATAAGTGATCATTAGCTTGCTCTCCAAGTGTGATCATGCTCATCACGTGACATAACCGCTCGGCTGACATTACTGTGACAAGCTCGAGAGAATATACTGCAAGCACATGCCTCCAATAAGGTCATGATACGTGTCGTAAACCGTTCGGATGATGTCACTCGTCATGATCACAGTCTGTTATGCGCACATGCAACTTTAATATATCAGTTGAGTCAACCCCAGCTATAACCCTTTGGTTTCTACATGACAACTCCTCATCTAAATGAGCTGCCAACCTTTCGGCTATGGGCCGAGCTCCAATGTCACTCATGTCTTGGAGTCACTTTGCCAAGCTAACCTTTCGTGTCTCACTTGATTACCGAGACAATGGGCTTAAGCCCCATTCATCCTTGATGAACACGTCGGTCCTTTGCGGACCGCTCTCTGAGGAGTCCATCAATCATGGATAGCCTCACAGCATCCAAACTTAGAGGTATCATGTTTGTTTAGTACATATAACAATGAATCATCATTGGTGCTCAGTATATCCAGACCCCTACAATAGCCCATCAATCCCTTCAACTGGAACTTCCTCCAATGATGGGATTGATGGCTCGGTGCCGAGCAGGCCGTGATCCGAGCCCTAAGTTTTTCAAGATAAGCTTCATTATGATGCCCTGTCACCACCGTATTTCCACCCAGTGGGATTTTGCCACGTGTTGCCCTGAGGCTCAAAGCGCTGACTTGAAAGGACGTAAGAGGTCACGTCGTTCAAAATTCTCTTTTTATGAAAGGGCAGGATAATAATGCGCCTTTAGGGTTTCAAGGTCACCCTGTCCTTTCACTACCACGTGTCACACTCCGAGGGACGAGCATTGAAGCAACTCATTCCCACTTGCCTGTCATTTTAAACTTCCCCTGCTTCATTGACCTCCGTCTCGCCTATAATGATCGAGAGGAGAGAACAATTCTCCCATCGCTCTCTCTCTCTCTCTCTCTCTCTCTCTCTCTCTCTCTCTCTCTCTCTCTCTCTCTCTCTTTTCAATCCGTCCTGCTTTTCTCTCTAAGATCATCTGCGTTTCTCATGCTTTTGCAAAGATTGGAGCGCTTTTCTCCTTCAAACTTCTATAGATTTCCAGGTAAAACCTTTTTCTTTGCTTCTCATTTCCAGTTTCTATCACGTTTTTTTAAAGTTTTGGGAATCATTTTTCTGGGTTTTGAGTGTTCCCCATCTATATCTTCTGGTCAGAAGATGAACAGTTGTCGTTGACTCCCTTAGGTTGAAGATGGCATTAAGTAGTGGTAATAAACCCTAATCCTTAGTGCAGAGATCAATTCTTTTCGCATACCGGAGGGTTTTTTTTGTGAGACCAAACCCTGAGATCTCAATTGCTAGGTAGATGGGTAATGCTAGGCTTTGGTTTGCTAAGCATTTTGACCTCTGCATATAGCTAATGGTATTTACCCATGCACTATGATAGGTCTGGCGATCGACTCCAATAATCAAGATCTCCTCCGGATCAAATAGTTCAGATTCTGAAACTTTTTCTCCAAGAGCTGCTCAGGCCAGAATAAACAGAATTCTCAAAGACATATTGGCTCGAAAAAATCCTTGCCAAACCCTTGTCACTAATGATCAGAATTTTAAATAACCTGTAAACATGCCTCCCATCCAAGCCATCCCTTTTACCCCTGAGAGGCCTACTTCTGATAATCGCTCGGAATGGGAGCCCTCAGATGAAGTAGAAGAGGTTACATCTGGTCCTAGTTCCTACAATGAAGCTACATCCGACACTAATACATCAGCCACATTTGAGCAAGCAATTGTAGTAGAAATCCATGAGGGGAGCCAAAATGGCCTAAATCCCAGGGGAACGGTCCTAGAATCTGACACTTCAGGGGCTCCAGTTTTGCGCGCATCTGAGCAACGCTAGGGTGAAGGGCCGAACGATCAGGAGGCACTACAAGAAATTGCTTAGTTAGCGACTAATTTTTTGCGACCAACAAAATTTGGTTGCTTTTAACATGGTTTCTAGCAACTGTATGCTAACTTGGTCGCTATTAGTGGAAAGCTGTTACAAATAGCAACTAAGAGAGCTGGTCAGCAAAAGTGGGTCGTCTATTACTTGGCGCCAATTTTTGCCGCTGGCGGGAAAGGTTTTTGCGACCAACATAAATTCATTTTGCAACCAAAATGTCTCTAGTCGCATTAAAATGTTGAAACAAAAATTATTGCGACCAGCATATGATTATTTTGCGACCAAGAACAACATGGTTGCACTATATCTCTATATCAAATGTTTAAGTGACTAGGATGTTGGGTCGCAAAATATGTCAACTTTATATTATTGGTTTGCAACTATTTTTTTACTGAAAAATATTTAACTTTATCATAAAAATATTATATTTTAAAATTTTGAAAAATATGAATTCATGTTTTAATAGGTAATTCGTACCAAGACTGAAGTTAATCGTGTAAATTGTTAGACTTTTTTTTGGGTAAATCAATTGTTAGACACTTGATTGGATGAGAAATATCATTTTGCTACGTAATAAATTTGTGTCTTGATGAAGGTGTTTTCTAAATCCGATCAAGCCAAAAATATGAATGATGGTTTTAATCAACGTGCAAAACGAATGAGTGATCCTGATCGTCATGATTTGTGTCCCGGTCGTGTGGTTACTAGACGTTCAACTACTACACAAGACTTAGTTTACTATCAATTTGCGTCATGATTACGGGGCTTTCTAAACCCTTATGGAGCCAAAATTTAACATGTATAATTTAATCAACAAGCACAATGAAGTCATCGATCTCGATCTTCATAATTACATCACGGTCATGTGGCTACTCTATATTCAACTATTTCACATGATTTAGTTTACTATAAATTGTGTCCTAATGAAGGGGTGGGCTTTCTAAAATTGAGGGAGTCGAAAGTTTACATGAATTATTTAATCAATAAGCAAAATGAAATCAACGAGTTCGATCGTCATAATTGTGTCGTGGTTGTGTTACTACTATACATTTACCCATTGCATATGATTTAGTTTACTGTCTAACAAGTTGGACATATAAGTTTGAAAGGTCATTGTCGAGTATAATTTTATGATGGTCATTTCGTGTAATCCATCATTTTCACCAAATTGGAAAATCATCGAATATTGATAACCTCCTAATCAGAAAACATTGATGATTTTGGAGGCATTAAAGCCTTATAAAGCACCTCATGAGCCCTGCCTGGGGTCTTTTTTGCTATCAGAACTGTCTATCACGCACCTCTCGTTAATTAGACTTTTGATTGGACGAGAAATATCTTCCTATTTTAATATACATCCCAATGAAGGGGTTTTCTAAACTCATTTGAGCCAAAAATAAAAATAAAAAATAGGGCAATATCTTTTCGTTTATTGCATAAACGATTGAATTTTTGTATGTGTAGGTAAGTTTCTTTTAGGCACGTGATGAAATTGCAAATTGGTGCCACTGAAAGTGAACAAATCTATAAGTACTTTATTTTATCAGAACAGTCCAGTTCCACGAGGGGATCGAATATTATCTCTTCCCTTGTTAAACACCTTTTTCATTCCATAAGTTGTACTTAATGACAAGCGAATTCGACAAAACTCAAAATTCTTTTTTCATGTTTTTATTTTTATTAACTTTTACTATGCATTAATTTTTATTATTCATTCTTTTCTATCTTAAAAACAACATAGAAAAAACCTATTCAGATAACGTACTTAATCAAATATATATAGGGGTGGTTCTCGAGACAATTTCGACACATCGAATGCAAACCACCCATTTTGGAGCCCACAGAAATGTTTGGAGCCTTTCAATTTATTTAAAAAATATTTCTAAGAGTACTATAAAAATAAACGTATTCAGATATTGGTAAGGCTATGACCGGTATTTGACCCGAAATTTGATATGATAAAAACTGAATGACTAGATCAAGTCGATAAAGTCCTTAACATTGTCTGAATGAGTTGATTTTTTATGGGTACTCCTAAAAACAAGTTTTAAACAAATTGAATGGTTCCAATTATTAGCATGGCTCTTCAATTATTATTGAGTTAAATGTTGTGCCCCATATATCACCCCATATATAAAATATATCTATTACATCTGAAATTGACAAAAGTGCCCCGCCATGTTACTTGTTTGGTAGTACTAATTAACATTAAGAAATTGATAAGAGGGCAATCGTGTAATTTCCTCGTAATAGGGCAATTCCACAGGAAATTATTTCCCTCCACGACTTCCCGCGCCTTCCCGCTTTCCCTCTTTTCCTCCCTTTTACTTTTTCCTGTAAAAAATAAACACCAAATAAAAGAGAGAAACCTAGGTTTCTGAAACAAGTGTGAGAAACGAGAAGGAGCTTGTGTGCCGGATCGAGGAGCCCTCGTCGAGTTCTACGCTCCTTGCCTCTTTGGTATTCCAGTTCCAACAAAGCAAATGTGTTCAAGTATTATATTATTGATGTTGTGACAAGAAGCTTTGGAGGTGATTCCTTCTCTTTTCTTTATTCAAGTTATCATTTCTTTAATTTACTCTTGATAGTGAGAGAATAGCCCAAATTTATTTGTTCCTTGTTCCTTCGGTGCCTATCTGTTAATATTCCTTTGTTATTTTCTCTTGTTGGTGTTGGCAAGAGTAAGATTACGTGTTCAAACTTGGGGATTTGATGATATTTTGTGTTGCATGTTAAGAATTTCTTCTGAGATTTCTAAAATCATAAAAGGCCCCTTAGATCAATTTGTGGCCCTAGCCCCCTAGTCTTTGTTAGGGTTGTAAATGAATTGAGCCGGAGCTTGGTTTGGTAAAAGCTGATTCGAAGTTTGTATAGTAAACGAATTAACCTCAATTTTAGGTTCGATACATAAATGAGTTGAACATGAGCTTTGTTGTATTTGGCTCGGTTAGGCTCACGAACCTAGACTTAAAATATATAATTATATTTACACATGACATAGTTCAGGGGTATATGTAATAATTTGATCACCCAAATTATACAACATCAGTTCCTATGAGAACTTCGAATCTTTTCATGATCTTAGTGCTTTCTTCCTTGTTTTGTATTCCCCTAGTTCAAGCTTGAATTCGAGCCTGAATATGAGCTTAATTTCGAGCCTAAATTTGACCCTTAAATTCGGCTAGGTTCAACTCTTTTGAGTTTAATGAGCAGAACCTGAGCTTTGAAAAATTTTAATGGGCCAAACTCGAGCTCAATCATCTAGGCTCAATTCGAGAGCCAAACTCGAGCCCAATCAATACCTTACCAAACTGATCCTGAACCTAGTAGGGTTCGGCACTTCGGCCCGATTCGGCTCTTTTACAATCCTAGTCTTTGTCTAATATCCCTAGTGGGGATGGAGCGGGGATGGTAAAAAGTTCCCAAAATTGGGGACCGGGGATGGAATAGGGTCCCTAGATCTATACCATACATGTTGTCATCCCTAAAAGAACTTGTGTTTTACTATAGTAATTTTGGGTGATTTGGGATCTTTGAAAAAAAGAAAAAAAGTACGTTTATCTCTGAATCTTGTAGTTTCAAACTAACTCTGGTTATGAGTTCTAGGTTATTGTTGCAAATTTGTTGAATTTATCTCAAATGGAAGTAAAAATAGGAAATCTTGGAATAGTTGCGTGGTGATATTCATGTTACGATATGTTAACCTTTATAATCTTGCACATATCTGTTGTCAATACTAGCTTAGATAAATGACTTGAATGCTATAGTTAAGAATCTTGCCATGTTTATTCATCCGCCTATACCGTTGGGTGGCGTTCATAACTTTGTACGTAAGGTGTTTTTTTACTTCAGATCATGAAATGCTTTCTACTATGGATTAGAGTTGAATTTTTTTAACCCAAATGTTACCCTGGCTTTTTACGGACCCCTTGCTAATGGATAGTGAGATTTTCCTAGGAAGCTATAAAAAAAACAAGTTAAAAATGAATTTATAAGCAAGTTTTCACCAGAATATGTGAGGTGAGGCCTTTTGTTTTCCATTTTGGTGGATATCCCAAGTTATGTTTAGAAAGATGATATTGGGCTCGAATTTGCGTAACATGCTCGATTTCTGATTAATTTTTTCATTGATGGAAAAGCAGCAAATAATTAAAAATCAACAAAAAAGAAAAAAACTATGGAGGAAGTTGAAAATTAAGCATATCCTGTTTCCTCAAGACATGACTCTTAAGCTATGAACATGTGCTTCAACTGCCCCTAGTTAATTCGAACAAAAAAGGAGAATATTTTTTTTACTAGAGTAACAGAAAAGAAATGGATTTATGAGTACCCAATGAATGATTTTCGTTTTGTAGGTAATTGAGTATCAGATATCTAGCAAAAACGAATATTTAATTTAATTTGAGGCTCATATTCTAAGTACAAAAAGGACAAGATAACTCTCTCTTTTTTTAGCAATTTTCTCCAACTTTGTTACTGATTGTTTTATGCCATTTACTGCGAGTGCACGTTATGACCACAACAGCCTTTATTCAAGCAAAAAATGAGAACATCTTTTTACTGGGGTAACACAAAAGAAATGGATTTACTAAGTGCCTAGTGAATGATTTGTCATTTTGTAGGAGATTGATCATATTTTTTCCACCAATCATCGGATATCTAGCCATGACGTATATGAAATTTAATTAATGCTCATATTCGGGGAAAAAAATAAGGGTCAATGTGTGAGTAACTCATAGCAGGTTCCCCATTTTGTGTCACCATACATTCTTATAATGTTACAGATACATCAAGTTGGTCTAATTAATGTCCTTGTGGTGGTGTACGTGTGAGATATCGTTGAACAAATCACCACAAGAATTGGTTCATATTGTTAAATAGTTCAAGCTCCAGTGATCGGCATGTTTTTTTTCTTCTTTTAAGTAGGAAAAGGAAAGGATTATCTAAAGACATTGTAGAAAAATAGAGTTGAGTGTACATTCCCTACCACTCCCACTTATTTGAGATAGTTAATCTTAAGCTCGTTGTGAATTTTTTTTTCACATCTGCTTTCACTACATTAATCTTTGTAGCATCACAAGAATGGATAAGAGTTGGATACATCTTAAGAATAGATGGTGTGGGAGCTACATTAATGGGGTGAAGCAGTTCATACTATTTGCGAAAACTAATGCAAATGGAAAGGAGAAGATTCGATGTCCATGTCAAAGGTGCAATAACATGTATTTTCGGGAATTCAATGTTGTGGAAGATCATCTTTATATACATGGGATGACTCAAGGTTACTTTCAGTGGTTTCATCATGGTGAGTCCTTTGAATTCACTAGTGGCAGCAACAATGATCATTCTGCTGGTGTGGGACACGAAAAAACACCAAACCGAGACTTTGTGTATGACATATTGGAGGATGTATGGGCGGGGGAAATTGGGGATGCTAATGAAGATGACGAATTTGACTTCCATTCTTCTCATGTGTTTGATGATGGACCAGAAAAGTTTACTAGGTTAGTGCGTGATGCAGATTGTGAATTTTATCCAGGCTGCAAAATGTTTTCCAAGTTGTCTTTCCTTATCAACTTGCTTCATGTGAAGACCATGCATAAACTGAGTAACAAATCATGTAGTATGCTGCTGGATTTAATCAAGAAAGCACTTCCGACAGGTGAGACATTGCCGAAGTCATATTATGAGGCCCAAAACTTAATGCGAGACCTTGGGCTAAATTATACAACTATTCATGCATGCAAATATGATTGTGCATTATTCTGGAAAGAGTACGAAAATCGAGAAGAGTGCCCAATATGCGGAACTTCTAGATGGAAATCCATTTCAAAAACAGGCAAGAAGATTCCTCACAAGGTGATGCGATACCTACCCTTGAAGCCTAGGCTGCAACGGTTGTACATGAGGAGAAAAATAGCATTTGATATGAGGTGGCACAAGGAAACACGTGTGGAGGAAAAAGGTGTATCAAGGCATCCAGCCGATTCAATTGCATGGAAAGAATTTGATAAGGAGCATGAATGGTTTAGCCGAGATCCTCGGAATGTTCGACTTGGGCTAGCAAGCGATGGCTTCAACCCATTTGGGAATATGAGCACTACATACAGTATGTGGCCTGTCATCCTTACACCTTACAATTTGCCGCCATGGATGTGTATGAAGGAACCTTTCTTGATTTTGTCATCGCTTATTCCAGGACCAAGTTCACCAGGGAATGACATTGATGTGTATCTTCAACCATTGGTAGATGAGTTAAAAGATTTGTGGCATAATGGTGTGTCTACATACGATGCTTATTCAAAGCAGACCTTTAGATTGCATGCAGCGGTTCTTTGGACAATAAATGATTTTCCAGCTTATGGGATGCTATCTGGGTGGAGCACAAAAGGAAAATTAGCATGTCCAGTTTGCAATGCTGAGACATGTTCAATGACATTGAAGAATGGGCAAAAACAATGTTATCTTGGCCACCGTCGTTTCTTGAATTCAGATCATAAGTGGCGAAAAAGTAATAAATTCAATGGAAAGCATGAAACTAGGCTCAGACCAAAAGAGTTATCTGGAGATGATGTGTTGAGGCAACTTGATGCTATCCCTAATGAGCTTAGATTTGGAAAGCATCCAAACAAGAAGAAGAGAAAACGGTCCGAAAGCGAGCTGAATTGGACAAAGAAGAGCATCTTTTTTGAGTTACCTTACTGGAAAACTCTGAAATTGCGGCACAATTTAGATGTCATGCACATTGAAAAAAACATTCTTGAAAGTATTCTTGGAACTTTGATGAACATTGATGGAAAGACAAAAGATACGGCCAAAAGTCGTATGGATTTAGAGTTCTTAGGGATAAGGAAGGAGTTACACCTACAACGAGATGGTGATAGAATTGTTATCCCACCAGCATGCTACACCTTGGCCTTAAGTCATATTTTTTGCTATGTCCATTCTTTTTCATAGTTCTTCTATACTTAATGGTTTATGAAAAACGACTTCATTTTGGTTCTCTAGTAGAATATTAATAATGTAATTCCCAAAATTCAGGTCCAATATAAGGCTAGAGAAAAGAAGAAAAAAGGTCCTATAAAACATAGTTCGAGAGACTTCCAAGGATCTCGAGAAGAGAGCAATATTATCAAGGGAGCAACCTCAACTCCACTGACACAACCTTCAACTGATCATGCTGAAGGCATGCCCATGGTGGCTGCCCAACCTACTCAGCTTCCAAATATTGTTGCCAACAGTGAGGGTTAGAAATCTATAGCTCTTTAAATTTTTGGTTAACTTGTTGATAGTCTATCATTTGGAAAGATAAAATGTATATGTGCAAATTTCAGAAATGAATACACCTGGTGGTTTTCTTGGACAATCAAGGGTCTAGTTCTAATGATGTTTTGGTAATGGTTTGTTCAGCAAGGTCTTTGCTTGGTTAAATAACTGTTAATCCTATTTGTTAGTGACACATTTTCATTGCCGTATAGTACAGGTAGTTGTTGAATGTGAGTCTTGTGACACGATGATGTTTTTCTTTCTAGTTATAACTGTTAAAAGTTTGTATAAGATGTGTATTTGTGGGCTTTAAACTATGTGCTAGAATAAGAATTCTAAGAGTTTAATTAGTGTTTAGAAGTGTTGAAGGTGCATAAAATGAACTTTAGATGACAATTGTCAATCACATGTTGATATGCTTGCTATAGCAGGACTAAATGGCATGGCACCAAGAAAACGTCGCAAGGGTGGAGGTCCTGAATCCAATACGTCTCCTATTAGTGCTCCTCAATCCATTGCACCAAACTCTATTGTCCCTCGATCTAGTGAGCCTAAATCCATTATGCTACCTAGCTCTTTCTTTGGTCTTGTTATTTTCATACATGAAAGGATTCAATCTGTTTTTCTTGTTCTTATTTTTTTGACAGCTTCAACTACTTCAAAGAAGAGAGGTCTCTCACGAGGACTTGGACTCCAAAAGAGGCTGCGAAAAGAAGGAAAAATAGGTGATGTGTACTTTCCTGACGACATATGGAAGCCGTTAGGATTGGAGGCCAGTGCTTATACAAATGAAGTCGGTTTTGTATGTCGAATGTTTGCAAATTTAAGTATCCCATATTGGAAAGACATGACAGATGAGGACAAAGGGCCAATGTTTGTTCGTCTTGCTGTAAGTAATCATTCATACCGAGAGAGAGAGAGAGAGAGAGAAGGAGAATTGTTGCATTAAGCTATGTTATTCATTTTTTTATTTTGCACTTGCCACTTAAGTTTTTTTTGTATTTGTCACCTATTGTCAATCTTACGGAATTAAGTATCAACTCTAAAGTATGTCCAACCTTGAAAATGGCCGCTCATGTTGTAGTTTTGATTCTTAATTCATTTTTGAAATAGGAGGAGTTTGAGGTAGACTTTAGCCACGCACATGCCAAAGCTGTTACTGATCACATCTTGAATGAACGTTACTCTGACTACCGTGCACAACTATATCGTCGTATCAAGTCATTTCCGTCAATAGAAGAGGCTCGTAAGCACCCAGATGCTGAAATAGATCCCAACCATTGGAATCACATATGTGATTATATGAAGTCCGACAAATACATTGTAAGATACTCTTATCTGCTAAGGTTAATTAGAAAGAAACCTGCAAAGGTAAATATGTGTTCTGATTGTCGAATGTTCAATGCAGATGAAGAGTAATGCAAACAAAGAGAAACGCTCTAAGGTGAAAGTTCTTCATTGCTCCGGATCAAAGTCTTTTGTACGACGTCGAGAAGAATTGGTAAGATATTTTTATAGAAACTGTACACTAGATATTTGCAATATTTTCTTTTTGTAGAAGCTAATTGTACCTTTATTTTATTTTTTTTACTTGTATATGCTGCGTAGAAAGAAAGTGAGATGGGTAGGATCGAGTTTTATAAAGAGACTCATTGCAAGGAAGGGATTTGGGCTTCTGATGGTGCTGAAAAGAAATATGTATGTCTATTTCTCTTATAATGGACTAATACCGATATTTTTTCATGCTAAAGTGTAACTAACTACAATAGTGTCTTTTTCAGAAGGAAATGATGGAACTAAAGAACCAGCATGTGGCAGAAGGTGATGTACCTATGACAGAGGATCAGATATGTGACAAAGTCCTTGGTCGTGCAATAGGATATGTACCTGGTCTTGGCCACGGAGTGAGACCCAACACATCAACCAAGGTAACACATGCCACACGTGTACAACTACAAGAATCTGCAAAGAGGGTAGAGGAGGCTGAAAGGAGGGCAGATGAGGCTAATCAAAAGGTAGAAATGGCTAATAGAAAGGCAAAGGTGGCTATTAGAAGGGCAAAGAAGGCTGAAAGAAAGGCAAAAGAATTAAATGAGGAGCTCATCACTCAACGGTCTACCACCAATGCTTTGACTCAAAAAATAAATCGCCTAGAGTCATTTTGTGATAAACTTGCCTCGAGAATGGACATGAGGAGTTCACCTCATTAAATAGGTAAATATGTCCTCTTCACTTTGTATTTACTTAGTGATGCCTAAAGATAAGTTCACTCTCTTGATATCCAACCTTAAATAATTCAGCCATCTCAGCCTATTATTGTTTCCTCATCTTTTAGTCATGCAAAGCTAAAAACACCAATATATTTAATTTCATGTAGTAATGACCTAGTGAGCAGTAAGCATAGAATCATCATGGAAGTTGTTGAGGTTCTTTATTTTGAGAGAGAGAGAGACAGAGACACACACACACACACATAGAGACAGAGAGACAGAGACAGAGACAGAGACAATTGATTACAATTAATAAGGAATTGGGGCTGTAGTTCTCTGGTTGTTTCTTGGTAATTAAGACTTCAAGTTCTTAGTCTTGTATGTAAACTCTCTTCTCTTGATCTGAAAAACTTGTGAATCGCTATCCTCAAATACTAAAACACAAGGATCAGACCGTGCTTTGGGTCTGTGTATATGAAAGTTTAAGGCCAAAATCATGTTTGTGGTTTAGGAAATATGTTGCAACTTATGTTTAGATGCATAATCTCATTGTTATATGCTAAAAACTCATTATAAATGCTGGAAATAGTGTGTTCTTTGGTGCTGAAACTGGAATGAGTTACTAAAATAGCCTTTTTAAGATTGAAAATATTGCTGTAACTATTATTTAAAGGCCAAAAACATATTCTTTTTAATGCTCGAACCAATTCTGGTTTGCCAAATTGTTAACTGTGGTAACTAGAATATTAAGTTGATGTTTTTTTTTTGAACTGGATTAAGTTGATGTTGAAACAATGTATTTAAGTCTAGGAAATAAGTGCTAGATGCTAGAAATCTCTTGCATTTGTGAAAAATATGAATGTAAGTGCTCAAATATTTGAGTACAGTTACTAAATGTGTGACAATTGCAATGTTTGGTTAAAATTAGCGCACTGCAACCAAATTTATTCAATGTGGAAACTTAATACTACTAATATAATATGCTTACCTTTGCATCTTCTTAGCTTGAGGTGCTTAGTCTTGTTTTTTTAGTTCAAACTTTGGAATATTATATGTTCACCTTCGCAACTCATCAACTGGAAGTGGATTATGCAATATTATCTGAGTTCAATTTCTAAGTCTGGTTTGGTATTGCAGCGGTTGGCTTCTTTGCCGCTATGTTATGAATTTTGTGCTTCTATATGATTTCTTTGGATGGGTTTCTGTGTTGCTATTCCTGTTTCCAGTATGCAACTGCTACTTTTTTTTTGCTGATCCATAATGTAGCTAATGTCTTCTCTTGTTATATTGGAATCCAAAATTGAATTCTAGGGAGATGATGTTGATCATGCTTTTTTCTTGAGCTACTTGCTTTAGCATTGTGGATTTTGTTTTCTTGCTTGTCTTCTTGTTGATATCTCATCAACTTCTGTGGGGTAAAGTGTGGCATAAGATGCTTTATTAGGGTGCCAACCTCATTGGGATGCTTTCACATTTCCGCTTATTCCTTTTAATCTTTGCACTTGTACCTTGATTAATGAAATCTTCTTTCACTCTTTTTCAAAAAAAATAATACGTTATTCAGTCTAAAACTAATTTGAGAGTGATTCATCTTGAATTGTACCAGTGTCGGATACCGATACTCATTCAATACGTGAATGCATATAATACATCCTAAGTGTTTCCGTATTTGTAGATTGATATATTTGCAATTATTGAAGTGTTGCATGATTTAGGATTACCTAAATTATGTATCCAACCTATGATGGTGTTGAAATTATGGCATTATCACTCCATTTGGGTTCTTGGAGAAGTAGATCGCTAATTTTATTACCTAGTAACTCCCAATTTTGATTATCATGAAAGTTGACGGTGCTATTGATTGTTATCGTTTGTAATCATTTTTTGAATGCTGCATCAAGTTGTTGGATTCAATAGTAGTCTTTCTTGAAGCTGCTAATTAAGATTGGTGGTGTTGTTGATGTACTCAATCTGTTTGCTGGTACTCTAAATGTTTTCATGCTAATGTTGCTATGATACTGATGTTGTAGCAAATGTGAGTTCACCTAGCTGAGCTTATAGCTAGGCTTGTCTTTTAAATTGATGATGCAAAATGTACCATTTCTAGATTATGTCTTTATAATGGTTGATTGCTTGTTAACCTTATTTCCCTTTTGGTCCATGAAGGCATGTGATTGTCACTTGGAGGGGTGTTAATTTAGTTGGGATGTCTCCTTGCGTAGTGATGCTATTTTTTCTCGATTCCCTTTAATTTTTGTAATTTGTCTCTATAGATTAATAAAATCTTCTTTGCCGTTCAAAAAAAAAAAAAAAAAAAGCTCCCATTTACTTTAATAATCTTGTACGCTAACCACTTTTGTTCAACTTTGCAGATGATAGACGATGAAGTCACTTTTTGGCATAATGGAGTATGAAGTCACTTTCTACATTTGATGTTTAAAGCTAGATTGGACTTGGTTCGAGCTTCAAGTACGAAGTCCACTTTTTGCTATATCATGGACTTTACCTAATGTTAGTTTTTTGTTGTATGGTTGATTAATGTTTGCACCGCTTTTGAGAAACATATTATGCGTTTATCTCTTTTCTTTTTTGTGAAGGATTGTATTGTATTTTGTGACTCCTTAGTTGGTTCTTGGATTTTTGTGAAATACAAGCTAGTTACTTAAAAAATGAGTGTCTGGTAGTTGCAAAAAATATTGGCAGGAGAATTAATTTGGCGACAATTGCAACCAATCATGTAAAAAAATAGTGTTTTTTGTGACTAACTCTTTAGTTGTAAAAACAGGTGGATGTAAATTACAGGGACATTTTTTGTGACAAAAGATTACATTTCCAGTGACTAGCTCTTTAGTCTCCAAAACATGTTTCATCTGATATATAATGGACCTTTTTCGCGACCAGAGCTTGGATTAGGCGACCACAATTTATTTCTTTTTGCAACCAGTGGTTGGTCACAATAAAATATCCCTATTGTGACCAGATCCATCAGGTCGCCTAATATTGAACCTATTGCGACCACGTCATTTTCTGGTCGAGAAGTATCAAATACGACTAGCTTGCAGCGACTGGCATGGCGACCACATCTTTTGGTCGCAGTATCATTTTGCGACCACAATGTCAATTTTTTGCAACCTTGCTGTTGGTCACAAAATCTCTAATTTCTTGTAGTGAGGGCACCTCTTCATCAAAGAAAAAAGAGACCCCGTGCCCCTTACCTTCCCTGCTTTACCAAGGGGGCTAGCAGTTATAAAGGGATCCCTGAGGACATGAATGTAGCACTTCATCCGAAGGGAGAGGAGTTGAAATATGGTCCAGACCATATAAATGTGCCTTTAATGGCAATTACTAAGGGAGGCCTACGGTTTCCTATAAATGAATTCATCCAAGCAGTCCTTTTTGCTTATAGGTTAGCTTTGGACCAATTAACAGCCAATAGCTATCAGATAATAAACTGTGCTTATGAGTTGAAGATGAAGCATGGGTTGGCTTTCATCGTGGGAGATTTGTTTGGAATTTATTCGATGTCTCGGAACCAAAAACACGAGCGTTACTTCTTCGCGACCCTTCCAAATAAAGTTCAAATCGTCGAGTCTCTATAGAAAGCTTATGGCTCATGATGTTCTCATTTGCTTCCATTTAATCTCTATTTGCCTGATTCACCAGATCAACCCAAATTGATTTCAGAGATACTTTGTCTTGGTTTCCAAACTAGTGAACAAAATTTAGCACGTACATGAAAAAAGAAAGCAGTGGAAGAGTAGCACATCACCATTTTAGGCTGTAAAGAAGCAAGGAAGAAAGGAAGTCATACTGGAAAAGAAAGGTTAATTATTTTGGTAAAAATATATGTATGGCACTCTCTTTTCTTTTCTTTTAAATTGCCTACCCAAACAAGATTGGTGTGAAAGGATGACAAACCATTCTCTCTTTTAACTTGTCTATCCAAACAATATGGTAAGAAAATACATACCTTTCTTTTCTTTTCTCACTATGGTATGAAACAAGACCACTTTCTTTTCTTTTCTCACCCCTCTTCCCAAAGGAGCTGTAAGCAATAAACAATTACAATTACCTAACTAAACTTATTGAGTCCAACCGAACAGTCTAGTCCAATACCAAATCCATACTTGTACATAGGGGTGTAAACGAGCCGAGCTCTATAAACCAAGCCGAGCCCTTAATGAGTTGAGCTAAGGTAATATACTTAACAAGACTCCTTAAACCAACCGAGCTATAAACGAGTGGAGCCGAATTTTACCGAGCTTATTTACTAAACAAGTCTAAAACTCAAATTCGAGCTAGGCTTGGTTATTAAACTAGCCGATCTGAGCCACTACCTACTTGCAAGGAGCTTAGTTCGTTTGCAACCCTACTTGTATGATGGATGATCAATCATGCGGGAGAATCAAATCCTAGAGGATACACAAACGAAGAATTCCCCAAACTACTGTGAACAAACCCATAATTCCGAATCACTTGATTATCTGCAAAATTCAAAGCCCTCTCCATCCCATTCCAACAACTATCATGCCCGTAACTCGGGTCATGGTGTCCACTACACGGTTGACATCCCATAAAATATGTAATAAACGGCCGCCTCCACCCGCCATTACCGTCGCTAGTTTCCTTCAAATAAAACTCCCTCATTTTGCCATACCACCCAGTCACTGCCTCCCCTCGCCGCCGCCTCAGCCCACTCGTCTCCGCCTCTACCATCCTATACTTCTCCTCAATTCTCTCAAGCCCGTCCACTATTCCCACCCAATACCCAGGAAAACTGTACCCATTCTCTACATAAACCTTTTCCCCCCATTTCTCCTTTTCCTAAACATCAAATAAACCAAAGCTGATTGCTCGTCCCCCCGGAAATTCCATATCCGTTAGAGACCCTTTTATTATTTCCTCCACTTTTTCGTGATTTTCATTCGTGGGACCCAATTCCGCCCAAGTTTCAATAAATTCCATTGACCATTGACAATTTCGTATAAGGAGTACTCCCTCCGTCCCATATAATTTGATCACTACGAAATTACGTACAATTTTTAAGTTAAAAAAATAACGTGCTTACGAAAATAATTTTTTTAGTCAATATGAATTTTATTTGATAGATCTCATCGAGAACTTTTATACGGTATAAAAAAAATTCAAAAATTATTTTGGTAAATATATTATTTTTTAATTTAAAAATTACACGTAATTTCATAGTGATCAAACTTTATGAGGCGGAGGGAGTATTTCAATGTTCAAACCCAACCAGCTTTTCTTCTCGTAAATCATGTCTTTCCATCCATTAATGACAAAATTGTGATTTCGGTATTTCTCAAGGGGTAACGTGAACTCCATGTCCGTTATAATGGCGTCGGAGTCGAGCCACAAAATCCACTCTGCCTCCGGGTGGACCACCATCGCCGCCCTAACCGGCGGCAATTTCGCCCACACCGACGTCATTTTCTAGTGGAGGAACACGTTGTTGTAGAAGATGTCGTGGCGATGGATATGGCAATAGTCGACCTCGTTCTTGAAGAGTCGCAATAGGAGGTGGTCCCCGACAGGGTTCTCGCATGGCAGCTGCTGGGATCCCGCGTCACGACGACTACCCGATCGAGCACTACTGCACAGGGAACAATGCAAGATTTGAGTGTAGGCTGAGCAAATATTACTAAAGAATTTGAAACTACCAATACAAATTGCAAAAAATACTACCAAAAAATTATTAACAATTTGTAGTTCTAAAAACATCATAGTAGAAACTTAGCATATATTGAATTTTGACAAAGTTATAACAATATAATTGTTTATACAATTACATGATACTCCCTCCGTCTCAATTTTATAGTCCCTTTTGGGAGTTCGTGTCACTTTTCAAAGTGTTATATATTATAATTCACAATGTTTTAGGTGATTTTGAACACTTTGTTTATTAGATTAAATCAAGATCTATTAAACAAGATCCATATTGCATATAAAATATATTACCGATTGAAAAATATAATCATTTTTTTATCCGATTAGGATAGGACGAGGAACCATAAAATTGGGACGGAGGGAGTAGTGTATTGTTCATTCATACATGTTTCAGATGCCAAATACAGAACTTATTGGTTCAACTAAATGTGAAAAAGTCGCTAAAATTGTGTTCACGGGTCTTTCATAAATCGTACAAGATGCATTTATAAAGGAACTTGGATGGTTGTGGACCAGCTTTAGATAGTAACATAAAACCTTGGGCGGGCGAACCATGTAGTTTTAAAAAATTACCAAAAAACTCATATGACTATTAATATAATGTGAAACTTGGATAGAGCGGTCACTCGGACTTACCCACCCCTCATTTTGTCCTTGATCCTTCAGCGGCGATAGAGGAAGAAGGGTGTTGATTCAGCCACTTTTGTCTCTTGTCGTCCCAGTTTTTTAACGGAGACCCAATGGAGTACCTGACTGATGGGTCGTCGTACAATGTCAGTTCTGGTGGATCGGCGGCTCTGCGACTGGAAGTTGGTGAGGTTTTGGGTATTGTGAGGGGTGAGAGATTAGGCCAAGGATTGACAAAGCACCATAGAGCACAAAGTGTTAGTAGAAGAGAAGCACTCGCTGCTCCAATGAATGCAGACTTGTCTCTGAGAAGTTGAAATGGTTTGGTAAGGATTGTGGTGGTTTTGGGCATGAAATGATGGGCAGTGGGGAGAATGAGGGGACCCCTGTTATTAGAGGAGTGTCTCTATTTGGGTCTTTTGATTATGGAGAAAGTAAGGCCCGGTTTGGCTAAATTCAAAAAAATGGTTTTTTGGTTTTTTTTGTTATTCTCATTCAAAAAAAATTTATATTTGTTAGTTTTCAGTCAATTTTTTTTTAGTTTGTTGGCTTGTCTCCACGAGAGGAATCTAAAAAGTATAAAATTATTTGTCAAACTTAAAGTTTTGTGAATAAAGACGAAAAATTTAACCAAAAAACTGATTTTTTGGATTATTTTTCGTTTTTATTCACAAA
Organism: Vaccinium macrocarpon; assembly: GCA_022606695.1. NCBI lineage: Eukaryota > Viridiplantae > Streptophyta > Magnoliopsida > Ericales > Ericaceae > Vaccinium > Vaccinium macrocarpon. Next base: position 27,270,315 of record CM040181.1, on the reverse strand, counting down.
ACTTTAAGTTTGACTAATAATTTTATACTTTTTAGATCTCTATCGTCGGGGCAAGCCAAGAAACCACAAAAAATCGATCAAAAACTAACAATTGCAAAATAAATTAAATAAAGACAAAACGAAAAAAAATGAAAAACCAATTTTTTAGATTTATCCAAACCAAGCCTAAGGCTTTGTTCGGCTAAATTGAAAAAACTAGTTTTTTGATTTTGTCTTTATTCAAAAAAAATTTGCATTTGTTGGTTTTCGGTCAATTTTTTGAGGTTTCTTGGCTTGTCTCGACGAGAGGAATCTAAAAAGTATAAAATTATTAGCCAAATTTTAAATTTTGTGAATAAAGACGAAAAAAATCCAAAAAATCGGTTTTTTCAATCATTTTTCGTCTTTATTCACAAAACTTAAAATTTGGCTAATAATTTTATACTTTTTAGATTCCTCTCGTCGAGACAAGCCAAGAAACCTCAAAAAATTGACCGAAAACCAACAAATGCAAAAAAAATTTGAATAAAAACAAAATCAAAAAACTAGTTTTTTCAATTTAGCCAAACCAAGCCTTTTCATGAAAAGAACTACAGTACTACTTGATTATCACAAAACTAGTTTTTTAAAATATTTGTGTTACGTGTACTTTTGAGCGCTAAAAAACAATTCTTGGAGGGTGGACATCAAAATGTGAAATGCCAAAAGATGATTTGTTAGAGCATCTCATCAGCGGAGAGGCAAATCTCCCTGATGGCTAAGTTATTGAGTGAAATGAGAAAAAACTCTCCAAAATTAGACTCAACAAATTTTTTATAAATTTGCAAAAGTTATAACTTTGCTACAGTAACTCGGTAAATCCTTTGAGACATTGTTCACAGATTAAAACAATTCTCTCTCCTAACTTCCTGAATAGAGAGTCTGATTTTGTGAGTTTTTGAAAAAGTGATTTGCTAATTTATAAAAGGTGTTTTTGAGGTTAAATTTAACCTAATTTTTGTTGAGCCTGATGAGAATGCTCTTATGCTTTGTGGTTATTTTCACACCACACTCTTTTAACATCTGCACTGTTTTTGTCTCTATTTAGTAAATTAATTTATCATGTTACATTTTTCTTCATTCATTTTGTCAACCATTCCATAGTAGTAATATACGAGTAAGCTGACATGAAGGGAAGGTTTGCGAGGATGGAATTATTTGCATTGGGTCTATTGTCATTTGTCAAGGATAAAACATAGAACCAGCTACTGCGAAAATCAACTCAGAGCTACTTTGGCGTAAAAGTAAAAAACTAAATTATTAGATTATTTGTTTTGTCTTTATTTCAATTTATTTCCATTTGTTAGTTTTGCGTCAAGATTTTGTGATTTCTGGATTCCTCTCGTCGAGACGAATCCAAAGAGTATAAAATTGTGGTCAAAAGTAATAGTTTTTTGAATAAAACCAAAATAGGTAGATTATTGGCCAATAATTCACCTATTTTGGCTTTATTCAAAAAAATATTTGGTTTGACCATAAATTTATACTTGTTAGATTTGTCTCGTCGAGAGAAATTCAGAAACTACAAAATCTTGACGCAAAACTAACAAATGCAAAAAAATTTAAATAAAAACAAAACGAATAATTTAATAATCCAATTTTAACTTTTAAGCCAAAGTAACTCTCACTTTCCTATCACCTACATGGTATGTTCCTTTTAAATTTCAACAAGGACGAGGTTTGATGCCATTACAAGATTCTGATAGCAAGAAAGCGCGAAAGCAGTGGCACATCATTACTCATACTCCCTCCGTCCCAATTTGTTGTGTCTGTTTTCTTTTTGGAACTTCTCAAAAAGTTGTTTATGTTTCATAATTTATAATATTTTTTATGATTTCGAAATCTTTGTTTTAAAAAAATTAATTGAGATCTATCAAACAAAATCTATATTAACTATAAAAAACATTATAGATTGGAATATATAGACGATTTTTTGAGACATTCAAAAAAAATAGACACAACAAATTGGGACGGAGGGAGCATATGATTCGTTGGCTCCATCTTCTGTGAACCCCACAATTATATACCAGGACGGAGCTAGTTGGTGGGGCAGGGTGGCACATGCCACCTCGGTTCCAAAAAGAGGTTTTATTTTACACTAATGAAATAGGCACTTACCGATGTTCAAACAACTGATTTTTTGCATGTGTAATGCAAAAATAGTATTTTAAAAGATGAATGGTTTGAATCATTAAAAAAATATATTTCAATGACTTCATTTTAATGACCACGTGAGAATTGAACCAAACTTTTATTTTTGCTTTAACAAAATAGATAGTTCATGAAAAAGCATGAGCTTGCACTTAACATTCTCTTCATATTTTAAGTAAAAAATATATACTCACTCTATCCCAAAATAATAGTCTCCCTACGAAAAAAAGACTTGTAATTTTTGAATCAAAAAATAAAATATTTTCATATGTGATTTTCGAGTTTCTTCGCACCAAATTAAATATCTCGATTAGCTCTTTAATTTGGTGCGAAAATTCAAAAAACCATGAGCTGAGGTAGACTTTGGCTAAATTTGATTTTTTGGTTTATTGGATTATTTGGTTTTGTCCTTATTCAATTTTTTTTTGCATTTGTTAGTTTTCGGTCGATTTTTTGAGGTTTCTTGGCTTGTCTCGACGAGAGGAATCTAAAAAGTATAAAATTATTAGCCAAACTTAAAGTTTTGTGAATAAAAACAAAAATTGGTTTGAACTCCAAAATATCGAATTCTGATCAATTACGTTAAAAGAAAACTTACCAAATGGAATCTTTTCTCTCTCTCTCTCTCTCTCTCTCTCTCTCTCTCAAGAGGGGGAAAAATATCCTCAATTTGTCTCTCTCTCTCTCTCTAGCCAAACTAGGCCTGAGTGCTTTATTTTTATCTGATACTGCACCTCATTTCGTAGGAGAATATCATTTTTGCAACGGAAGGAGTACAACAACACCAATAGATTTCTGTTAAACAACACCGCCTTTAAATATAATTCCTAACTCCATTACTGATTCCAGTTCAAAAAAAAAAACTCCATTACTGATTATATATGTGAAGCCCTCACATACGTGAGAGGATATCATTTCCGTCTTTGACTATACTCCTATTTGAATAACACATTCCTCTGTTTCCAGCATAGAATTGCGGAGTGAAATAAGGAGTGGATTGACGTTTCCAAGTATAACACTATTCTAGTGGCTTGGATAACGCGTGTATTTTACTCCAATTCTTGAGTCAATAGTAAATGTCCACCTCGATTTTATCGTTGTTTTCTATGAAAATACTTTATCGAAAAATGATTCTCCAATTTACTCACTTATTCTAGAAAAATGAATTATTTACTTCTAAAAAAATGTTTGCTGAGTAACTAGTTTTTTACAAAACAACCATAAGAAAATAATGTAATTACCATAATCATATTAAAACAAATTTGCAAATAGATTATTTTTGCATACAAAAAGAGAATCGTAGTAGAGTCCACCAGCAAAGAGACTCGGGCCAACTCAGGTGTAATCCTTTGTTGTGTCTTGTTCGTATCCAAAAGTGATATGGTTTGACCCGACATTAGCAAAAAAAAGTCCCACAAATCAGCAGCTCAAGTATAACCCATTGTTGTGGTCTTGTTCGGGTCCACAAGTGATTTGCTTTTCGACTTGATGTTAACACAGACACACAAAAAAAAAGACCCCCACAAATCAGCCAGCCATCCCTGAACGAAATAATTTTATCTAAACTTGATTTTGAGAATAAACTCAAGAAAACATACCTAAATCATGTAACTATCGTTATTCGATCAGTGTTATAATTTACATTCTATGTTTTCAAACGGCTCCTACGACTCTTAAAAGCTGGGGGCATTATTGTCATATGCAGAAATTATAAAACCTTTGAAAAACATCGCTAGGACGGGGAAGAAAGGGATGGCCAAGCTTAGCAACGTGGGGGAATGGCCTAAATGCATGGGCATAAACATAAAGATAATTAGGAAGTGTTCTGTTAAAAGTATTTTTAGAATAAACTGATTTATTACAATTTTTTATGAGCTTGGTGCTTGCAATCTGTACAAGAAAATGGAGCTTGATCTTAAAATCATTTATTACTCTAATTGTAACTTTACATTTCGGGTAAATTACACTGACCTCCCCTGAGGTTTCTGACTTGTACACTGACCACCCCTACTTTATTTGAAATAGCACTGACCTCCCCTGAATTTTATATTTTAGTATCAAAAGCACCCTTCAACAATACAGATGGCGCCGAGGACCCCCTTGTGGGTCCCCAACGGTTGATCCGAGCCATCCATTCATTCCAGAATCCAGTTCTGAGTGGGTCTACGTGGGAATCACCTCAATCGGACGGTCGTAAGTGGTCAATCCAAAATCACCCCATTTCGTTCAAAAATTTTGGATCGAGCACTTAGGACTGTCCTATTGAGGTGATTCCCGCTTAGACCCACTCGGAATTCGATTTTGGAATGAACGAACAGCTCGGATCGACTGTTGGGGCACAATGGGGTCCCTGGCGTCGTCGGTACTATTGAAGGGTGCTTTTGATACTAAAATATAAAACTCAGAGGAGATTAGTGCTATTTCAAATAAAGTAGGGATGGTCAATGTACAAGTCAGAAACCATAGGGGAGGTCAATGTAATTTACCCTTACATTTCCAATAAAAGTAGACGCAAATAAAATACAGTAGTTGTTAATTTAACCCTAATTATTTTTACCAGACATAATGACAGTTATTTATCACTTGATAATTTCAAGAGTCTTTTATATGTGGTTGGCTTCTGTCCCCCAACACGTAGACATCCGGCTTAAAAAAAAAGAGTTCTCAAAAGAACTCCATCATCGAAAGTGAGGTGAGTTTTAGCTCTTAGCGTCAGCTTTTAACGATTCTTGCTAGATTTGAGGACAAATTATACATGTACCCCCTCTGCTAATCTAAATGCTGGTGATACCCCTCACCTCAACCCTCCGTTAACGGTCGTTCGTTCACCAAACAAAAAGATAGGCACAAGTGAACTCGCAATATAACAGAAGAGCAGCGCAATGTCGTTAGTGTCATCTAATTATGTAGATAGAGTCCTTTATTTTTTTTTTCCAGACGGCATACATTAGCAGGATTAGAGGAGTCAGTAGAGCTAAGGAGTTAGCCCACCACGCCCCTCGCAGGGGCTCCAAACCACACCTCCACTGAGAAAGGCAAATGAAGTTACCAGTTATCCTAGCCTCGTACTTCCTAAATAGAGTTCGGAGTTCACTTATTTTTCAGTCACTAATTTTCGTTATTACTAAAAAAAATTTGGAATAATTCATCAAAATATTGAACTTTTTATGTTCATCTGCAAGAGATTTATCAAACGAAAAAAAATATGAATGTAACTTGAAAATTTTCAAAAAAACATGAAACACAAAATTAACTTGAAAAAAGTTCATCCGGCTAGTATATGTATACTAAAGTGACATATTGACACATTATTCTTTCCCGATACATTATTCTACCTTATCCAATAAGTCAAGGCTCTCAGTGAACTTTCTATCACAAGTTTTTCACCTTTTACATGATTTCTACTGCATGAAGATAATGTCTGACGTAAAAAGATACTCCACTGCCAATACAAAACTAAAAGAAATTCGAATAACAATAAAAATGTTTCCAACATTAAAAAAGTATAGAAAACTAAAAGAAATTCGAATAACAATAAAAATGTTTCCAACATTAAAAAGTAAGGCCAAATGAGATAAATTAAAGCGTGTGCTGAAAATTTGAGAAAGCAAGAGACAGAATTTCAAAACTACCAACAGTCAAAAGAGCATTTTACTTTTCACGCTTAAAATTGATGAGCTCAACGGCAGACTTGGGCAGGCCCCTTCTCTCTATTTCTCCTTTGTGTAAGACGCAGAACCAAAGGGCAGAGGGCAAACGGAGGAAGTATTCAGTAAGTTGGGGCGCACGAAACCGTAATTGCGAAGCACCTGATTATCGGCGAAATTCAAAGCCTTCTCCATCCCATTCCAGCACGCCTCATCCGTGAACCCCGGGTGCTCCCCACTGCACGGCTGACACCCCGTAAAATGCACCACAAACGGCCGCTTTCCTCCTCCGCCATCGCCGCCCTGGCTAGCAAACGCCTCCCTCGTCACCGCCGCGTAGTGCTCGCTCACCTTCTCCGCATGTCGCCTCCGCAACTTCGTCACCCTTTTCTCCAACCTTGCGTAATTGTCACTAATCTTTTCCAATGAGTCAACGATTCCGCCCCAGTATCCACTCAAAGTGTACTGATTCTCTATGTAAATCTTATTGCCCCACTTCTCCTTCTCTTTCAATAGCAAATAAATCAGAGCCGACTGATCGTCGGATAACGTGTACATCTTGTCGCTCATCGTCGATGTGAGGATCTTGCCCCACTTTTCGTAATTCGGAGTCTGTGGGCCCATCTCTGCCCACACCTCCAAGAAATCCATTGACCATTGACAGTTTCGGATGAAGAACACCCCGGCGTTTAACCCGACCCAACTCTTCTTCTCGTAGATCAAGTTGGGCCACCCGTCCACCACGAGGTTATGGTCCTTGTACCTCTCCAGCGGCGGCGTGAAATCCATATCGGTAAATATCGCATCCGAGTCAATCCAGAAGATCCACTCGGCTTCCGGGTGGGCCACCATCGTGGCCCGAACCACGGGTATTTTTGCCCAGTAGTTCTTCATTTCCGGGTGAAACAAAGCGTTGTTGTAGAAGATATCGTAGCCGTGGATCCGACAGTAGTCCACCTTGTTCTTGAAGAGCCTAAGCAGCAGATTATCACCGATCGGATTCTTGCACGGCCACGGCTGCGACGCCGTCAACACGAAAACCCGGTTCTCCGCTCCGGCGGCGAACGACGGATGACGCTTCAGCCACTCCCTTCTCTTCTCGTCCCAGTTCTTGACCGGGTTCCCTATCGTGTAACTCAGGGTCGGGTCGTCGTAGAACGTCTGGCCCGCCGGGTCTTGGCCCAGGCTGACGCCGTGATCATCCACGGGGGGACAATCCGGCCCAGCTGCTGCTGCACCGTCGTTTTCCGGCAATACCGTCGTCTTAGCTACTACATGACTGACGTCTAACCTGGTCGGAAAACTGGGGAAAGGTGAAAAAGTCCAAAGCATCAACAGAGCCACCCCAGCTCCGCCTATAAAAATAGGTTTGCTCCGCCCTTTGATTTTGACCATTTTTCTGCAACTCCTTCGATTACTTAAGCTATACCCAGTTTCAGAAATGAATCAAAGAGGGTACCCAGTTTCTGAAAGGAATCAAAGATGAATCAAAGAGGGTACCAGTGTCTGGTGAAAATTTAACTCAAGAGAGTAAAGTTTAATTGATAGCTCAGCAGGAATAGGAAGCAGTGGTATGGGGGAAAAGGACGGAGGCTAGTGCTTTGATTGCGGTATCTGTTGAGACTTTTCATCAGATATGAGTGAGAAAATAAAGGATAATTTACAGCTGTGAAACAGAAAGGTCTTCCCCAGATAGATATGTGGAATCAAATGAGGAGTTGAGGGAATAAATAACAATAAAATTAAAAATCGGTTTTTTTTGTTTATTTTTCGTTTTTATTTATAAAATTTTAAATTTGGTTAATAATTTTACACATTTAGATTCCTCGCGTCGAGACAAGTCAAAAAATTAAAAAAAAAATTAACCGAAAAACTAACAAATGCAAAAAAAATTGAATAAAAATAAAACCAAAAAAACTAATTTTTTCAATTTACCCAAACCACCCTAATAATACATTATCAAAACACAATACTTACGTGGGGTGAGACTCATGGCTGGACCCACGTATGAGTTTCATTCCACATGAGTTTGAATTTTGTGTTCAAATATTGTATCCAAATGTTGCGTTTGATTTTGTGTTCATAGTATTTTTGGATGGGTTTATAAGGTCCACTTTGAAATGGTACACAAATAATTCAACTCGTTCATTACTTTTTTTTCAAAGCAATATTTTGTGTTAAACCCTATAAAAATCGAGTCAGCTAATATTTTGAGTTAACTCTAAACACTTGATCCCAATAATCTCCAACTTTCAGGGACATGGATTCTAAGTAAAAATTGAAAGATTGATTAAGAACTTGCAATCAACTAGTAATATTTGAAGAAAAATATAAAAATCAGCTTATTAGAGTGTTTGTTAAGGTTTAAAAAGCGTATTGAAATGCATGAAAGTGTATGATCAAAATGTGTGAAAGTGTATACAAGAATAAGTTTTTTTTTTTGTCTTTTTCTTGATTATTGTCAATCCAATAGGAAAACAATTAAATAACCTATTTAAAATTTATAAACAACTCGAATCATTTGCATAGGTCCCGACTATACACCATTTGGAAAATTTTAGGTGTAAATAAGATATAAGTGACATAATATCTCTTCGACGCATTTGGACTGGGCAAAAATACATCGGACGGTCTAAAAAAACATTGGATCGTCTAAGAATACACCACCTGTGCACTTGGATCTTTACGCTCAAAAAAATCAATTTCAAATGGGACAAGAAGGATGTGAATAAACAAAAGGGGTTGGAAGATGTACAGTGTAATTGACTTTACTAGAATCCCGTAGATTGTGTTGGATCTGGGTGCTGTGCATCCTGTGCAAGGCACCGTGCTGTGCAGTCTCATAGCGTGGCTGCGCTAGTATCTTTTGATAATCGGAGATATTCACTGTGTAAAACTCATCGAATACTACAAGTGTGCCAAAAATCAACTTGATCGGACATCTTTAAGTTGCTCATCGGAACACAAATAACTTGAAAATATGGTTTTGATCTAGTGTTTGTATTTATTTGTGTTCCATTTCTCTTCAAGATATTTGTGTCCTGATGACGCACTTAAAAATATCCGATCAGGTTGATTTTTTGGTACACTTATAGTACTCGATGAATTCTACGCAATGAACATATCCAATATTCAAAAAGAGACTGGTGAAGCTGCGCCATGACTGCACAGCATCCCGGGATTGTGCTAGTGGACACATGAAGAACTATTTTGGAATTCGTAAATTTTAGTGGTAGTAAGTTTTTTTTAAATCTATTTTGGCTAATTTCCGCTTGGTTTTGAGGTGGCAGGGAGTTTTGTAAGATTGTTTCACATGGGGATGTTTTCTAGCTGATGGGGAAACGGGATAAGACTGCACTGGATCCAATTTCCACGTGAGGGGACCACCAACCTAACATAGGTTTGAATATTGTACTGTACGTACCGTTTTTACGTAAACCCGGTACTCTCAACTCTATCCTCCTAGTTCCGTTGCAATTCAAATACGTGTACGTATCGGATGGCACCGGTTTTCTCCTAGATCCATTCTAGTTTTTTTTTTTTATCGAAGTTCCATTCTAGTTCAATAGGGCATTTCTAACAAAGGTTTCCTCACTTTTAACTTTCATTTTTAGATTCTATTTCAATGATCCAAACCACTAGAGGTGTTCAAAACTTGTTTTTAAAGTCTGTCATGAGGATTCATAACAAAAAAAACCTGAAAAACACTTTTTAAACACATCCTAATGGTCAAATCATCGAAATTCGATCCGAAAATGAAAGTCCATCACCGTAACAAAGTGAGCCCTCGTGTGAGAATTCTTGTCTGGTTCCACTACCAGTATGTACCGGATGGTATAGACATGGGAGGAATTATTATGGGGGTTTGTGCCACGTGCTACCAGGCCCGGCCCTAAGAAATTAGTGGCCCTAGACAAGAATGTAAAAAAGGGCCCTATATTTTTCTTAAAAGAAAAATTTAGAGGACCAATATTAACTTCAAATGATAAATACTAATTCGTTCTATATTTAGTCTTTTTTGTAATTTGTTGTTATGTCAATAAACAATAGTTTTTGGTTGTAATTATTCATTTTTATGGCAACAATAAAAAAAATATTGAAATCGACAAATCGATGCAAATATTTTACGAATACACCCAAAGTGTTTTATTTATTTTCCCTTGACGACAATACTGGCAAATTTTTCTTTAAAAAGTAAACAAACAATATGAATGTGGTGGAATAATATGTTCACGCAATTGATTTCTTCTAAGATGATAGTTTTGAACTTAGTATAATATTTATATCATTAATCGCACAATTGAAACACCTTTTTGAGGTAATTTGAACTAAAAATTTAATGAAACAACCTTTAAACAAGTATAAATCTTTCATAGCAAAGGTGTCTACCAACGTTTAATGTAAAAAGAAAACCTAAAAACTTTTATAATAGAAATGTCATGGAAAGGGGGAAAAAATTAAGAAAGAGAATGAACTTTCACATTGCACCCTGACTTCTTCTTCTTTACATTGCCATAGTACACAGCGAAAAAAACAAAAACAAAAGAAAGACTGTTAGGGAGATTCGAACCCTGCCACACTCTCTAGAGAGTGGAGGCTTTTCCACTGTGCTAGAAGTCTTTACTGTAATACTTGCACTACATTAATTATTTATTACTTACCAAGTTATATGTACCTAGTTGGGGTCCCAAAAATAGCCCATTTTTGGGGAGCCCCAAGCCCGGGCCTGCCCTGCCTGCCCACAGGGCCCGGCCTGCGTGCTACTCCTGAATTCCAACATCCCACACGTGTATTTTTTTGAGATGATTAATCTTTGAACATGTATACTTTCTAGGTATTAAATACTTCCTCATTCCAAAAAAGATTGTCTGATCCGCAAGTAAAAATAAAAATAAATGCATCTTTTTTAGATAATTTCTTACTTTTACGATACTATGAATATCAACAAGTTTGCTAAACTTTTTAAAACAAATTAGTTTGTTCAAATAAAAACGTACTTGCTCCTCCCATATTGTTTGTTAAGTGTGTGGGGGGAAATGGAATTAATGCATGTTTTCTTGGAAAGTATAATTGTATTTACAATGCTACCCCTTAATCTCTTCTTCAAAAACAACTTTTCATCATTTACTAGGGATAAATGTCGAAAACCTACACAATTTTTAGTTTTTAGTTTGACTTTTTAAAGACGACAAGAATTTTCAAGCATCCCAAAATAGAACATATGATCAGCAATATGAGATAGAGGGAGTATTATTTATATTTTTTTGGCATATCGAACAATTTTTGGTGGATTAATCATTTTAGATTTCACCTTAAGTTCAAAATGTGGTTCCTCCATTGGGTTCCGACCGTATAATGAAAGACTAGACGGTACCGAGTGAATATTGATAAGTACCGGTCATTATTGTCTTATTTTTAGATTCCACCTTCAAGTTCAACATATGACCAGCAATTGTAGTCTTATTTTATTTTTCTTTTTTTGGCAAGGTAATTATATAGTTAATCCTTTTACATCAAATATATTACTCCCTCCGTTCCATAATATTGGTCCCTTACAAAACTACGTGCAATTTTTAAACTAAAAAATAATGTAACTTATGAACATAATTTGTTTACCAATATGGATCTTGTTTGATAGATCTCATTGCGAACTTTTAAATGGTGCGGAAAAAATCCAAAAATCATTTTATAGATGCGTTATTTTTTAGTTTGAAAATTGCACGTAGTTTCGTAGGGAACCAATATTATGGATCGGAGGTGAGTATATTTTTTTATCTCTTATTATAGGAAATTCACTAATCACTATTATTATTATGGGTTTTGTTAATTTGTGCCCCTAAGGCACAGTTAATGTTCTTTAAATGTGCCTAATTAAACACACTTTTGTTAAAAATAGTAAAAGTAGTTTATGACTAGTATTTCAAACTTAGATTTCCAATGCAAACAAAGACAAATAAAGGAGTTTATGACTAGTATTTCAAACTTAGATTTTCAATGCAAACAAAGACAAATAAAGGAGTTAATGCCAACTACTTTTACTATTTTTAACAAAAATGCATTTAATTAGGTTCATTTAATGATCATGGTAATGTGCCTCGGGGTAGACATTAACAAAATCCAATTATTATTTCTAGAACGTCTTTGGTGGAATGTTTAAAGCACCCACAAGGCTGTGTTTAGATGACCGAAATCTTAAAAATGAATAGGAATCTGATTATTGGGAATCAAATTCCTGAAAATTTTCTTGGGTGGAAATTGGAATATGATTATTGTGAATCTAATTCCAAGGAATTTGAGGATGTAGGGTTACTGCTGTGCATGGGATGCACAGCAAGTGTTGTGCACCATCCGAGCCGTCTGTTGCTCAGATGGATGACCTAGATTTCACCTCAGCATCTTTTCATCCAAATTGTTCATTGTCGTGCATACAAGATGAAATCTAGGCCTTCCATTCCATGCACAACAATTATATTAGAAAGTGAATAAAATCAATGTTTTCTTTTCTTAATTAATGAGCCTGGAATTTGAGATCCCATGGGGTAAGGGAGGGAGATTCTCACTCAGCTTAGGAATGTGATTCCAAGTTGAATGTGTCATTAGGAATCACATTCCTATTCCTAACGGTTCTAAACACCGGAATCAGAAAAGCACGGAATCACATTCATGTTTTTGTCTGTTCCAAACATTGAAATTATGCAAAAGAATGCATTACATTCTCATTCCCCCTCAAGATTGTTGCCATGTAAACTACGTCTAAAAGTAAAACTGTATATTTAGTTTTCAATAACTCTAAGACTATGTTTGGATGATCGGAATCTTGAGTAGGAATAGAAATATGAATACCGGGAATCAAATTTCTGTGAATTTTCTTGGGTAGGAATAGGAATACGTTACTAAGAATCTAATTCCTAGAAATTTGATACCTAAAGGAATTACATTTCGGTGTTTGGATTAATTCAGTAATCTTACACGGGACACAATTATTTTGGAAATATATTAGAGTCAACATTTTCCTTTCTTAATGAATGAGTCAAGAATCTAAGATTCCCATAGGATAAGAGGGGGATTAGATTCCCACTTAGTCTGGGAATGTGATTCCTGGTTGAATATGTCATCAGGAATCACATTCCTATTCCTATTTCTGCCAAACGTCGGAATAAGAAAAGTCTAGCATCACATTCCCTTTTTTGTCTCTTCCAAACGTTGGCATCACATTCTCATTCTCTCTTGAGATTACTGCCATCCAAACTGGGCCTAAATTCAAAATGGCACAAAAGATTGCACCAATGCCAAGAACATCATTACCGATGGAGGATTCAAAACCTTGCCCAAAATGATACGAAAACGAAAGAAGTACAATTAACTAACATATTAGATACAATAGGAAATGAACAAACTCAAAAGATAATGAAAAATTAAAATTTCCAAAATGAATCAACAAATCCAGACAGAGCGAGTATCAGGAAAGTTTACTTTTGTAAATTATCAAGTGTAAAAGCAATCCAATAAAACCAAAAACAAAAAGTCCATAAGCACGGTATGTAAATAAAACTTCGCACAAATCTGTGTATGAGCATATGGATCCATATACTTTAATTTATAATTAGGGGGAGACTTAGGAGAAGTAAAATATATCACAAACTTGAGCGAGTTTTGTGTCATGTGCAAGCTTTGATGGGTTTTAGAGTTGTGTTTCCAGCAGCTCTAACTAAAATTTCCAGACCTAGTACTTTTGTTTCAATTGGAAAGAGTGTTGGACTATTTTTTACAAAGAAAATTCTGTAACCCATCTGTTGATAAAAAAAAAATTAAAAAAAAATTCCTTAACCATCTCTATAGTCTCCAACCAACAGAATCTTATGAGAAGTACTTTTCGATAATGTCACAGCCCAATAACAGAAAGAAAGAAAAAGAAAACAAAAAACTGTGTGTATGAAGAAAAAAAAATTGTGGCCTACACTAATGTATTTTTTGGTTTCATAATTCACATTAATGTATGAATTTTTTATATAGAATTGGTTAATAGAGCTATTAGAGTTAAATTTATTTTTGAATACTCTTTTAAAAAATTTTGTAGCCGCCACTGACTATGGATGGGTGAGTCAAACCAAATGGAGTTCAATTAAGCCCATTGGAGTAATAAGTTGGCATTTAAGGGGGTGTTCCACTAACAAAAAAATAGTTTTTTTTTTTTTCAAAAATCAAGATAGGTCATTCTCTCACAATACATGAGGGTTGAGTATGGTTTGGTTTTGTAGTAAACCAAGAACCAAACCACTACCTACGAAATGGAGCACCAAACCAACCCATATAATTCATAGAACCAATCCAAACCATAAAAATATGGTTCGGATTCGGTTTTGAACCATGGTTTGCTTGAAATTGACCTATCATTCCCATAAGCTACTTAACATACTCTAGAAAAATTGCTTAAAGTAATCTTTCAAAACTTATATTAAAATCACAAAAACTCATTAGTTCAACCTCTAAAGAAAAACAAAATAACTATAAGAATAGGTTATTAGATAGAATAACCCATGGAATAGAGTATTAGATTATGAAATTAGTTACCAAAGAAAAATATTATGAAATAAGTTGACTAAGCCCAAACCGTTAGGGTATAGAAATTATAGGAATAGGTTATTAGATATACAAGTTTAAGAATTATTTATAGAAGTAGAAGAATAGGTGGTGGAATGGAGCATTTAGATTAGAAAATTTATTGACTGTGGGAAAAAATTATTTAGTGTATCTAACTTCTATATGTATATAGTATACAGCTCAGATAAGTTTGGAACTAGAACTGTCAATGTAAATCAATAGATCAAACCATTTAACGCGGTTTCTAAATTTTAAAAATTGGGACCAAACCACATTACTAAAAAACCAAACCAAGCAGTAGACATCCCGATTTTTGCCAGGGAAACTTCTCAAGCATTCCCAATAATGAAATAGACCAACCGTGCATGCCCCAAGGCTAAAATCAAGGCTTGAACTCACAAAACCACCCAAAACCACCATAAATCCTCCTAGAACAACCCTAAGCCAAGCCAAGAGACCAAAATACCCTTCAAATTACCAACATAAGCCAAGCCAACCCACTGTGTTCAAAAACCTTTGAGTGCTCAAACCATGACGTCACCTTTTGAGTGCTCAAACTCTGTCCAGTCAACTTTTTGCATAGCATCTAATCATGAGATTCGACTGATATAGGGTTGTATAAGTTGATGTATTTCTACATGTACACATATAATAGCCGTAATATGGCCCCTATTGAGCCTAATTACCCTTTCAAACTCAAAACCCATTTTCCCTCCCATTTCTCTCTCTCTCTCTCTCTCTCTCTCTCTCTCTCTCTATATATATATATATATATATATATATATATATATATATATAAGCACCCTCTCACCCATTGTTTCAGGGGGACTGACTTATTATCACTCCCTCTCACTTTAGAAATCCATTTCCAGTCTTTCTCTTCTATTATCATCCTTCCATTGAAGCTCCATCCACTATAATCAACAAAACCCACTTAATCATCACCATTCAAGCTCCAATACACAGATATTCACTCAATCAACCACTCAATCAGACCTACATTCTCACTATTCTGTCCAAAACGTCACCTTTCAAGCTTATACCACAAGCCATTGTTCATCCATTTATCAAAATATCAAGTTCAAGATTTGATCAAAGTTAAAAAGGTAGAAAACCATGCAAATGGCTACGAGTTGGCCAACTTGAGGGAGACTATTGAGTTCATGGAAGTTCTATATACCTGCTATGAGCTCGCAAGATTTGTGACATGAAGAAAAACAAGTTTTGAAAATAGTGAGTCAAAAGGGATTAAGCGCTCAAACACCCCCTTTGAGCGCTCAAACTGTTTTGGCCAGGTTGTGATTTTTGTGATTTTTCATGTTGATATCATCATTCTATGGCTTCTTGTTGGTTCATATGGCTTTAAATCAATCTGTTCTTCTCTTGATCATCGATTGATGAACCCAAAAAGCCATGGAAATTATGTTTAATATCATCAAACAAGAAACTAGCATGTTTTGTGAAACAAATAGGGGTATTTCACTCTTTTAAACAAAGATTAGAAGCTCGGAGTTCAGTGGCTTGAAAGCCACAAAAACTTGAGAGACAGAAGAGGGTTTGAACGCTCAAACTCTATGCTTTCAATGCACTCAAACCTCTTATTGCTTTGTTTCATTTCCTTGTTTGTTTCAATTCCAAATCATGTTTTAAACTTATTATGGGGTGTGTGTGTTGATATTGTGTTATATCAGTCTGATCCTCACCTCTTTTCTCAATCTAACCATGCTTATGGTTGGTTCATGGTCCATCCTTCACTCATGCAAACATTTCAAGCCTATTTCATGATGTTTTTGGAATATCAATGTCTTTTGCATCATTGTATATTGTTTTGAGATTGTTTAAGATCCAAATGAAGGCAAAACGGCATGTGAACACTAAAATCCATCAAAGGGTTTAAGCGCTCAAAGCTCCCCCTTTGAACGCTTAAACTGTTTTTTGATTCATCAAATATTTTCATCATTTAAGCTTACTCACTATGCTTTGAGTGTTCTAGAATGTCTTACAATGTCATCTTTCCACTCCTTTTGTATTCACTGCCTTGTTTGGTTCATTAATAAGCTTCAAGTTCATGTTTGCATGATTATAATATTTTGGTAAGCCATCAAAGTTATGTTCTTTAAGTAAATAACATTGTGCAAACCATGCTTTCAGTAAACCAGAATCATCAGAAGCATGTTTAGGAGAAAAGAGTTTGAGTGCTCAAACCCGCCTTTTGAGCGCTTAAACCGCTAGTAGGGGATCAGATTGATTTAGTCTAAAAGCAGCTTGTCGTGTCTTTTCGGGTTATCTTATTGTCATCCAATACATACTAACATTGTTTCTTGTTGTTTGGATGTCTTTAGTAGTTCTTATTTGCGCATAATCACTCATGTAGTTCACGGAGCACATGCATACACCATAGTTCTTTGTAGTGTCCATTATCATTTAGTTGGTTCCCATTCCCCATTCCTCATTTATTTGCTCAAAGTTGAATTACAAATATTTTATATAATCTCACAAAATGTTTAGTAGAGACCGGTCTTCGAATTGGGCGAGGGAGATGCCGTAAAAACCTTCCCCTCTCGTAATCGAGCTCCGAACCTAAGATAGTATGGTGATGATGGATCGATATCCTAATCTTATCCTAAAAATGAGGCATGAGTCAATTGATTTCGGTTCCTCAGGGACAATCCGTTAAAACCCAGGTGACAATTCCGAATCAATAGAACCGTGGAGGGGCGTCCACACAATCCATTTAGTCTAAATTGGTTTGACTGAATTCGTGGTTTGACAATTATTTTTCTCACCCTTACAATACATCACATAAAAATCCGTGTAAAGTCAATTCATTCTAAAAACACCCACAGCGAAACACCTCGTAACTCTAATGCAATAATTTAAAGTATTAGAAAGTATAGAGCATTAATATCACCAAATTTGATTCTTAATGAGATAAAGAACACACAGGAAGATTTTTAATCTGGATAGGACTGGGATCCTGTCCAGTCCCTTGGAGCATTAATATCACCAAATTGATTCTTAATGAGATAAAGGACACACACGAAGATTTTAAATTTGGATAGGACTGGGACCTAATTTTCGGGGCTTACCCAGGTCTATTTTCATAATCGGAACCATTGACATTTTAAACCTCGTCGATAACTTTAGGCACACCAAAATTCTTTTTAATTAAATATCGTTTAATATGATTTCAAATCACATTTATCTTGAGAAAATTATGTTTAAAAAAAATTGCAACACTAGATAAAAACCCATTTTCAAGAGATAAATATATTTCAAAAAATCATTAAACGATCTTTAATAAACTTAAAGTTTGGCGTGCTTAACGTTTTTGACGAGGACTAAAAAATCAATGGTCTCGATCAAAACCAGAGAAGGGCCCGAAAAGCCGACCGAATTGGGGAGGATCCTTCTTCGTTTTGATAATATGGCGACGAAGAAAGTTTTTCACATTTTGTAAGAAGATGACAAGGAAGAGAAGGGGTGAAAAGGGAAAAGGTTTTGAACATGAAAACAAAACATGAAAAAGAATATGAAAACATATCTAACGGATAAAATTCATCCGGTACATTGTTTGCTCAATGTACCAAATGAATCTCATACGTTAAATGTGTTTTCATGTTTTGTTTTATATTTTTCTTTCACCTTTTGTACCAAGCCCCGATGAGAAAATGGGAGATGAAATGGAGGGAAGTTTGGGTTTCCCAATTCCCCAGATCCATTATCGAGCGTAAGCACTAGAAATAAAAATATTGCGATGTTAAAGGTGCTTGCTGCGTAGCTTCGTGGTATGCAACATGTTGTGTGGCAGATTTCGGCGCTGCACCGCAATTGTTTTAATGATCGGAGACGTCCATCGTGTAGAGGTCGTCAAGTACTACATGTTTTCCAAAAAATAACTCAATCGGATAATTTTAAGTGACTCACCGGAACACAAATAAAATGAAAAAAATGGATTCAATGGTTTTCATCCAGTGGTTCAATTTTTTAAACTTATGTGTGTTCCGATGAAATACTTAATAGTATCTGATAGAATTATTTTTTGTAAACTTATAGTACTCGACGATCTCTACACAATAAACATCTCCGATCATTATAAAAATGCCAGCGCAATATTGAAATTGGCTGCAGTGCATCCTGCGCAACACCACCTGTCTGAATCGCAAGAATTTAAAAATCTTGTACATTCATGAATTGAAATGAATAAAATGCAAGGACAGGTCCCCCGCCCCCCGCTTTGTCCTTTTTTCGTAGTACTGTACATTTTTCAGAAGTCGTCCCCACCTCTTTCAAAATCGTTACTTTTTATCATGGGTTTTGCTAGTAACCACCCACTGTTTACACGAGTCAGGAGCTGTCTTGAGTCTACTGACCAAGCAATGGAAAAACATTTTCCCAGTAAAGGCGAGCCCTTAAAAAAAATAAAAACGTTCAGTATTATGTAGAAAAATAAACATATTCCTATGAGTTACTATGTAAGTTTTCCCTTGCAAAGTATTTTTTTTAAAAAAATTCGCCCTCCTTAATAAAATTCCCGACTCCATCCGTACTTGCACGCCATCTGTAGCCCATCAGTGTACCCAACCCATCGGTTCCCTTAGAATTTTCGAACTTCATTTTTTTTGGTTGACCATAAGTGTGTAAATTTGAAAATAAAAACTACTCTCTTTATTTTTTGGTCGAAAAATTACACATCTTTTTGTAAAGGGTAGATAGTTAAGGTATTCTCTCCCATGTGCTAAAATGAAATTTTCATAAAATAACGTAGTTAATTTCTTATAAACGCACATGGGATAGAATAGGAAATCCCACAATTGAATAAAAACGAAACGAAAAAACAAAAAAACCATAATCTTCTTTTTGGCCAAAGGAGTTCTAAATTTCCCATTTTAGAAAACACTCAAACCGACCTGAACCGATCCGTGCACACCCCTAATGGAAGCTAAAATTCCTTTTTTTATTTTGGTTTTACTTTACCGAAGTAGTATGGGATCACAAGTAGTAGTATTAGAGTATTTGAAATGTGTGGGAATTTGTACTACTAGTTAAGCATTGTTAGAAAAAAAAAATACTCCTAAAAAGAAAGAGTAGCTAGGCTCTGTCCTTTCATATCTTAGTGGAAGGACAATCAAACTCTCTTTGGTAAGCGCGTAGACATCAAACTTGAGGGCCCAGATGGTGGTTCCTAGCTTTTTCCTTTTTTATTCTTTGCGTCCCAGAGTTTCAAATCAAGAATTTAGGAATAAAGAATCCTTTATTCCATCTGGTATGGTACCCATTAACACTTTGCCCCAGTGCCCCTTAAAGTTTAAAACCTGACGAGCCAATTTATCTAAGTATCAATACTTGACACTTTGCCCCTTATGTTAGCAATATGGCATGCTAAATGAAATATTATGACTAAAATACCCTTGTTGTCTCATTCCTTAAGCTCAAATCAAACATGGCCTTACATTTTTGACAAACCAAAACCCAACGTTTACAAAAAACCAAGCCATACAAAATCAAATCCTTTGTTCTGAAAATCCTCCATTCCTTTGTTTTGGTGCATTTCTGGCCATTGAATCACATAAAAAATTTAAAACAAAAAACAGAACACATATAACCCAACAAGCCAAAACACTTCGGCACAGAGGCACACTATTTATTCAGAACAGGGGATCTCAGACAAAGCCATACTAGAATCGATCGACCCATTTATAACTAACCCAATCTCTCTCTCTCTCTCTCCTCTCTCTCTCTCCTCTCTCTCTCACACACACACACACACAAAACAAAAAAGATCTCCGTATTGGTACTAGAATCAATCAACCCTGCCTTTATCCTTCAATTGGAGCATCGATTCACCACCTTCTTCTTGATCATCTCGTTTTGTTCCGTCCATTAGATCTTGTGCCATACTGGAGGATCATTTCGGGAACGTGATGAGTTAGATCTATGGGTCCACGACGGAGGAGGAGATAGTGGTGGCAGTGATGAGATTGAATTATGGGCTCGTCTTCGTTAGAAATAATAGATTTGATTTGAATGAAATCTTTAAGGAGGAACTCGTTGCAAGATACCTCGTAGTTGTTGTCTCTGTCTTCGTCGTCAAATTTTGACCGACTTTTGGGTTTGTTGGGTTTCCCCTTTTTAAATGAATTGTGATTCTAAAAAAAAATATTTATGGAATCCCCTTTATATGCACTCTTTATGTGTTTCTCTATGTGTGTCTCTCCCTTTTACATAAGTTTTTGGTTTGGAAAAAAGAAGATTGGTGGCCTTGGACAATGGTGTCCTACTGCTTTAGGGCAATATGGAAATTCAACAATTTTCTTGGTTGAAACTCGTTTGGTAAGATTCCTTCGAGGGTAGGCATTTACCTAAGGCAATGATTTTCTAAGGCCATGTTTGATAAAGCTGAAAACTGAAAACTGAAAATTAAGTACTGAAAACTGAATTTATTAAGCTAATAAGCTGTTTGATATGTGCTGAATCTTAAGCACTGAAATAAATAAGTTGTTCGGTCTGTATAATGAGTTGAACTATTAAATTCACTAATTTTCTTAATTTGCCTTTCATATATTCATACTGAAATGCATAAATGAAAAAAAAGACGTACATTTATGAAAATAATAAAAGTATGTAGAATATTGGCAAGATGGTGATATAGCGGTGTTGGTATTAAATTCACTAATTTTCTTACTTTGTCTTTCATTTCATATATTCATACTAAAATACAAAAATGAAATTAATAAATGAAAAAAAATACATTTGTCAAAATAATAAAAATATACAAAATGTTGGTAAGATGGTGGTATAACAGCGGCGATGGTGGTGGTTGTGATTGTGGGGTGGTGGTTGTAATTGTGGAGTGATGGACTCATGGTGGTGGGAGAGCGACGATGTGAGTAGTGGTGGTATCGTGGTGGTAATAGTGGTCTCAATGGTTGTGGTATTAATGGAGGGAGTGGCAGAGTGGTGGTGGTCGGATGGTGGTGTGAGTGGTAGTGGTGGTGGTGGTGGAGTGGTGGCAATAATGGTGATGGTGTGAGTGGTGGTGGTGGAGTGGTGGCAATAATGGTGATGGTGTGGTGGCGGCAGTGGGGGTGGTGTGAGTGGTGGTGGTGGGATGACGGCAATAGTGGTGGTGGTGGTGGCAATGTTTGTGGTATTGGAGGAGGGGTGGTGGTGGTGTAGTGTTGGAGCGATGGTTATGGTGTTGTCAAAAATGGTGGTGGTAGTAATGGTGGGAGTGGTGGTGGTGGGGTGGCGGCGACATTGGTGGTGGGAGTGACAAAGTGGTGATTATGGTGGTGTGAGTGGTGGTAGTGAGAGTGGTAGGGTGGTGGTGGTATAATGTCGGCAGTGGTGGCAGACTGGTGGTGTAAGTGTTGGTGGAGGAAAAAATAGTTAAATGAAACCAATCAGAAATTCAACAAAAATTAAGTAGCTTGAAGCTACTTAATTTTTGTCAACATTTTACCTTGATTTTAAGAGCCACTTAATTTTTTAAGTATTGTAAAATGTGGTTATCAAACCTACTTAATTACTTATTACT
The DNA here is from genome assembly GCA_022606695.1 of Vaccinium macrocarpon. Taxonomy (NCBI): domain Eukaryota; kingdom Viridiplantae; phylum Streptophyta; class Magnoliopsida; order Ericales; family Ericaceae; genus Vaccinium; species Vaccinium macrocarpon. Next base: position 27,248,358 of record CM040181.1, on the reverse strand, counting down.
TAATTCATTCAGTTTTAATTGTTGAATTTGGGCTATCAAACAAGGCCTAAGGTTATGTTTGATAAAACTGAAAACTGAAAGTTGAAAGCTAAAAATTAAGTACTGAAAACTGAATGCTGAATTTTTTTAAGGTAAAAAGCTGTTTGATAAAACATATTAAGCACTGAATTTTTTTAAAAAAAAGTTCTAATTGTCTCTTAATTTTACTAATGGTCATCATGTGTTTGTGGTAGTGGTGGAGTGGTGATTAAGAGGTGGTGAGGGTGGTGGCGAGGTGACAGTGGCAGTGGAGTAATGGTGGTGGTGGAATGATGGTGAGTTATGGTGACAATAAAGTAATAGTGGTGGTGGTGTGATGGTTATAGCGTGGTGGTGGTGGAAGAGGAGTGGTGGTGGTATATGAGTAACGGTGATAGTGGTGGCGACGGCGGTGCAATGGTGGTGATTGTGGTGGTAGCGGCATGGTGGTGGTGGCGATGATGCAATGGTGGTGGTGGTTGTGGTAGTGATGGTAGTGGTGATTGCGGCGGTGTGATGGTTGATTATAAGCACACATGAATTCAACCACGATTAAGTAGTTCAAAACTACTTAATTTTTATCAATTTTTTAGCCTAAATTTTAAGTGGCACTTAATCTGTTAAGTAATATAAAATGTGGTTATCAAACTTACTTAATGACTTATTACTTAATTAATTTAGTTTTAAGTGCTGAATCTGTGTTATCAAACAAGGCATAAGTCTCTAAATTATATCCTCTTTGTCCCCAAAAGTTTGACACTTTCATGCTTTTTGTTGCCCCATATAATTTGTCCACTTTGAAAAGTCAAAAGCAAAATATGACAAACTTCCCATTTTACCCTTTTCTTTTGAGCGGAAAATATGAAATTCAAATTTTGAAGCACAAGTCAAAGTACACTAGGAGGGTATGATTGGGCACTTGGGATTTCACAATAGAATAATATTTCATCCTTAAAAGTTAGAACTCCCAAAAGTATCTAACTTTGCGGGATAGAGGGAGTACGTGTTTTAAGGAGTTGAACGTTTTATTCTTATGAGTTGCCTATGTGATTATGAGCCAAGAGCAAGGATTCTGGAAAGTGAAATTACAAGTGCGAATCGACGTTCCTAATATGAAAGTTGACAGCGTCCAAGTCATTTGGGATTTACATTATTAGAGGGCGTTAAGTGTTGAATTTTAAAGTTTATGGAGGTCAAGTGCTAACATGCTATAGTATAAGGGGGTTCATTGTAATTTATCCAATCTCACACATAAACTACCAATCCAAATCCAAGCTCGAAATCTAGAGTGTTCTTTTGAGTTTCCAAAAACCGGTCTAGAGACTTTTTTGTCAAAACTCTATTCGGTTTTCTCAATACCTCCCCAGTACATGTGTCAAAAAAGTGTTAAATACTAATGAAGCACTCTTTTCCTCATTTACAATCTTCCAGTAAATTCATAGTCTCCGATGCCTTATGCACACATGGGATACCGGCATTGCTTGGGATCTAATTTTGGGTCTCACACTAATAATCCAAACCGTTCATTTATCTTAAAATAATTTTTTGAGTGGTTCTGTAAAAAATTAGCTCAATCCAATGTGTGTAAGTGGTTGATTCAAAAATTTTGAATAAAATTGGGGATTTTTGGATCAATCACTTAAGCACATCGGATTGAGTTAAATTTTTAAGGGGCCACTCGAAAAAAATTTCTAAGATAAATGAACGGTTTGGATTATTCTTATGAGATTCAAAATCACCGTCAATAATTGGTATCCTATTTGTGCCGGAATCGCTGGTTCTAGTTGGAAAAAAGTCCCACAGAAAAAGTATCAGAGGGTGGGGCCCATGTACCACTGGTTTTCGAGAAAGGTATCCAAAGTATCGAAAAGGTTTGGGTAAATTACACTGATCTCCCCTGAGGTTTCTGACTTGTACATTGACCTCCCCTACTTTATTTGAAATAGCACTGACCTCCCTTGAGGTTTATATTTTCGTATCAAAAGCACCCTTCTACCCTTCCGTCGGGTACCAACGGCGCCGGGGACCCCCTTGTGGGTCCCCAATGGTCGATCCGAGCCGTCCATTCATTCTAGAATCGAATTCCGAGTAGGTCTACGCGAGAATCACCTCAATCAGACAGTCCTAAGTGCTCGATCCAAAATCACCCCATTTAGTTCAAAAATTTTTGGATCGAGCACTTAGGACCGTCCGATTGAGATGATTCCCGCATAGACCCACTCGGAATTCAATTCTAGAATGAATGAACGGCTCGGATCGACCATTGGAAACCCACAAGGGGGTCCCTGGCGCCGTCGGTACCCGTCGGAAGGGTAGAAGGGTGCTTTTGATACGAAAATATAAACCTCAAGGGAGGTCAGTGCTATTTCAGATAAAGTAAGGGAGGTCAGTGTACAAGTCAGAAAACTCAGGGGTGGTCAGTGTAATTTACCCAAAAGGTTTTTAAAACCGGGTTCTCAAAATCCCAACCAAGGTTAATGAAATTCCATGAATTGATTGAAGAAGTAGTAGGGGTGGCGATAGGACATGTCGGAATCAGATTTATGACATCCATCCCTGCCCAGTTTTTATCAGGGCTGAGAAGAGAAAGAGGAATCAGGAAAGTGACAAGGTTGGGAAACTTCCAGTTCTGTTGCAATTTGCACAAACTTTATTTTGCTGAGAGGATTTTGACAAGAAAGCACAATACTGAAAATGACACAGGAATCGGAAGAAGGTTTGAATGAACTAAGATGGGGAAACAAACATCATTCCTACTTTGTTTCCTAAATACCCGGGGCGAGAATGAGAGGGAGGAAATTAGCATCCAAGTGAAGAACAAATAAATTGGCATGTAACTTATGCAGAGATCCAATGGTTAGGATTTTAATAATACGTCCACCTCACTCGATATATATATATATATATATATATATATATATATATATATATATATATAGTTCCGCTTCTTATTCAGATTTGTGATTTCCAGACTTTTTATCCAAAATTTTTTTTGACGATCCGATCCGTCCAATGTGTTCGAAAGGTGTTTTCAAGAATCCACATGGAAAATCTTCAAAAAAAAAATACTGGGAAGGGTTTGATCCAAACACTTTTTGCAAAAATATATAAATACAGTTTTTGCGAAAACTGCTTGGATCAAGCCTTTTCCGGTATTTTTTTTTGAAGATTTTTTGCGCGGACCCTTGAAAACACATTCTGAACACATTGGACAGATCGGATTTTCCAAAAAAAAATTGCAACACAAAAAAACCCATTTTCTTCTTATTTCCAAGAGGTGTGGATAAGAAGATTTCTGTATGTATATATGTATATATATATATATATACACATTCCAGATTTTGGCCGAACCAAATATTTCAGTTTCTCAATACATAAACTGAAACCATACCTTTTGGCATTCGGTTTGGTTTGGTTCGGAGTTATTTAGTTTAACTGGTGTTTTTTTGGTTTTATGAATTTGGATTGAAAATGTTAATTGGGCTTGAATTTAGATATATATATATATATATATATATATATATATATATATATATTCTATTATTGGCCAAAATATTCAAAAACTAGGATTAAAACTCCATCTTAAACATATATAATAATTAAAATAACAATTCTAGTACAACAATAGTTAAACCTAACAATAATTGTAGCCAAATATGGTAATATGGATAAGGAGTTCTTTTTTTTTACCCTACTATACATGTATATAATCAGAGTATATATTAATATATTAATACAACGGTTTGTTCAATGGTTTTTAGAGCATCATCATCAACTTCTCTATTTTAACTTTAAAGTTAAAGTAGAGAGCAAACTCCTCCAAAACCTCAAAAATCAGCCTTACCAAACAAACTCACCAATTTGAAGATTTTTTAACTTTGCTACAGTAACTTAACAAATTTGGTGACCTACTGTTCACTCACCAAAAGAGGAGGGATGGAAGAGTAAAAGTTTGAATAGCGAGTCTGATTTTGTAAATTTTTTGAAAAGTGACTTGCTAAATTATAAAAGGTGTTTTTGAAGTTAAATTTGGTTTTTTTTTTTTGTGTGCCAAACAAGGATACCCTTACTTCAATAAACTGAAACAGAACCGGTTCAAATTTTATTAAAAATTAAAAACCGAACCATACTAATACTTAAAAAAGCCAAACCAAACCAAAATTTTGGTCCAATTTTATTTGTTTGGCCGGTTTTAATTTCACATAGGGGTGTTCACAGTCTGGATTGGTCCGGTTCTCTTGTAAATCAGGAACCGAACCATTTTAAACAGTTTTAAAATATTGAGAGTCAAAACCTAACCACTATATGTGCAGAACCTGACCAGAACTAAACAGCCAGACTGTTCTGGTTTTGGTTCTATCTGATTAGCATCCAAAAGTTTTTTTCACAGAATATGAAAATATAAAATAATTATACGAATTTTATTAAATTCCAAAACAACTTGGGAAAGTAGTGGAGTAAGAAAATAATGAAATTGGGTCTGGATTTTGAATACTTAACACTCTAAGAATCTTTAATTGTTCAAGTTCCCCTTTACATAGATTAGCTTCATAAGAAAAAAAATTTACTTACCAAATCAAAACACTATAGTTATATATATATATATATGTATATGTATATATATATATATATGTATATGTATATATATATATATGTATATATATATATATATGTATGTATATATATATATGTATGTATGTATGTATGCAACCCCGATCTGGTTAGGATGCATGGATTTTAAGAAAAATCCAAGCTTTTGATGTAGGCCATTGGATTGCATCCAATGGCTAATAAAAGATGGGGGAGCTCGTGGGTTTAAAAGGCGGGTAAAAAAACCCAGGTTACTTCTATCCGAGTAAAAACATAATGCGGATCAAACACACCCCCCTTTTCATTCCAGATCTCAAAACTTTTCATCGTTCATTTTGAAACAAGAGAGAGAAGGAGAACAAGTGATTTGGCGAAGAAGAAGAAGATCGAACCAGACATCCATGTAAAAGCTCTCTCTCTCTCTCTCTCTCTCTCTCTCTCTCTCTCTCTCTCCTCCTTTTTTTTAAATCTATGACGATCGCGTATAGAAACTAGGGTTTATTTTCGTACGGAACAGTTGGGATTGATTTGTTTTCACATGTTGATGTTGCTGCTAGGGTTAGTAATCGATCTACTCATTGAATCGTTTTCAATCCTTCTTTCATCCATGACGATTTGTATAGAAACTAGGGTTTATTTTTGTCATACGGAACGATTGGGATCGATTTGGTTTCACATGTTGATGTTGCTGCTAAGGTTAATAATCGATCTACTCATTGAATCGTTTGCATTCTCTGTTTCGGTATAGAAATAGGCATAATAATCTCTTAATAAGGTTAATAATCTCCTCATCGTCTTCATTGTTCAACTCGTCATCATCATTCATTCTAACACTTTGCGAAGAACTAAGGAAAAAAAGTCAACAATTAACATTAAACAACAAGTAATATAGAAGTTTTGAACAATTAAATGAACATAATTAGATGCATACACGTATGTTCCAAGAAGTTTTGGACAATTTCTCTTGCCTTGGGACTGCCCTACTAACCCACAACTGTTGCAACGCCTAGCCTTCTTGGCAGCCTTCTTGATTGCCTTCTCTTTTCCACCCTTTAGCCATTTACCACAACCCTTATACCTAATTGGAAAGGGTTTTTTTAGACTCTATTGGCTCAGTTGGCTCTCAATACCATTAGGCAAGGGATTAGGCACTTCGATACTCCTTTCGACATCTTCCCTTCTACGCTTCTTGGCTGCAAACCTCCTTCTAGCAGATAACAATAATTCTTTGAATTCTTCTGTATCAGATTCATTCAATGCAGCTTCATCAATAACATTAGACGCAACTTGGAACAGACTATTGTGCCTAAGTAACAAAGAAGTGTCACATATTTCATTCACCGTCCCACCCAAGTTATCCATAACTCTGGTAGCCTTTGCCGATTTAGTCCACCTTTGCAAGATGTAATCATCAAGTAAATCCATAACTTGTTTTTTTTGTGAAGTATGCCAACATATGCTGACATGGAATTCTATCACTTTCAAACATCTTACAATTGCATTTAACAAAGTTTGATGACTTTTCTACCGAAAGCTCACATGCCTTTGAATCACTCTCTGTTACCCTCTGAACATTGTACAAAGAACAGTTGTCATCTTTGAATATACTCTTCACCACATACTTGTCACTTTCAACTAGTTGCTCTTGAAACTTGTAAAAAATAGTGGTTGTGTTTGGTTAGATAGTTTAGTTTAAATTTGATTACGTCAACAGGTGTAATAAGTGGAGAGAGAAAGAGAGAGAAATGAGGGAAGTTGTGATGTCATCAAAACTAAAACTAAATAGGGAAATGATCAAGGCAACTATGTGTGTGTACAACTCACTTATTGTCAACAACATCACCCGCCCAGTTACTATTTGTGGCTTTTCATTGACATCCTTGTGATCCAAATCAAGTTCATTACGCTGCATTCTTGTAAGTCCCCTATTAAACCGTGTGACAAAGTCCAACATTGAATTTTGACGAGACACGTAATTATTGAAGAAGGCATGCACCCCTTCAGCTCTTTGACTACTAGTCATGTGAGTAGAAAAAATACATCTCGAATATGCCGGAATCCATTTCTCGCGAATTTTGTACATTGTATGCAACCATTCATTGGTGTCCAATTTTGCTTTCGCTAGAACCTCTGTCCATCTTACTTCAAACTCCTCCGGGCTCTCGGATTTCCATATACACTTACTCAATTCATCATAATGTTCTTTGTAGGAAATTGCACTTATTTTTTCAAAAAATTTAGTCAATATATGCCAAATCCAATACCTATGAAATGTATCTGGTAGAACCCTAGCAATTGCCTTTGCTATGGCCGAATCTTGATCCGTTATGATCATTTTGGCAGGCTACTAGACATCACGTTTAACCATTGCTTGAAAAACCAGTCAAATGCATCATTCTTTTCACCACTTAAGAATCCACACCCTAAAGAGTTGTCTACCCGTGATGATTAACCTTGAGAATAGGTGCAAAGATCAAATCGTACTAGTTTGTGTTGTAAGTTGAGTCAAAAACCACCACATCCCCAAAATATTTATATGACTTTCTATAGGTTGCATCCGCCCCCAAAAACAATGCATCATCACACCCTCATCTTGCTCAAACCCAAAAGTAAAACCGGGATTCTTTTTTTGCTCATTCTTAAAAAACTCAAACAACAAAGCAGCATCATGTCCCTCTAACTCTTTCCTCCTATCCCTTTTAGCATTATAGAGATCTCGTTGTGTACATCCAACATTTTGCAGACCTCCAGCTTCCATCTCTAAGAGACTCATTTGTTGCCATGTTGGCACATTAGCTTTTCCTAGTTGTTTTGTTAATTTTTTTTTGGCAAGTGTGATTGAACGGTGAAAGTGCAACAAATGCACCCTCCTTGGGATCATAAGAGCGTGGTTATGACCCTCAACAAATATTCTAACAACCACCCCCCCACCACACACACACACACACACACACATCTAACTACTCTTTCACAACTACCAATCTTGCACTACAACCCTCCCTACTTAGCTCCCGTCACCGTACAAAAGTTTTAGTTTTGTTCACTTAGTTCTTCTCAACCCTTATTTATAACAGACAAATTCTTTTCTAATTTTTTCACCATCCTTGTTCTTCTTACTAGAATTCAATCACGTTCCAAATCCACCTTCTCTACCATAATTATTGTAAAACTCCTAAACCTCATCTAAGTTGTGAAAATGTTGCCCAATTGTCGGTACCAACTATTTTTAACCTGAGGAGTGTAAACTTGCTGCAACGAATTACCAGATGAGAGTATTTCTATGTCTTCTACACACTGCATTCTAAAAACCCAAATTGAAAATTAACTATAAGAACTAGGGTTAACAAATGCCAAGCCATCAAACATGATATCCAACTTATGCCATGTACTAGATTGGTTTTATGAAACAAAGCCCTAATTTCATTATAAAAAAAACCCCTAATTTTTCATCCAAAAATCAAAATGACTGCTAACACTAGATTCATCCAAATCGAAACAAAGATAGAGAGAGGTACTTGCTGGTTCGATTTTGCTCAAAGACAAAACTTTCTTCATCTTCGTGCTAGCGGACTACGAGCGACTACAAGAAGGATCTTCTCAAACCTGTAGCCGACTTTTTTTTATTTGACTGTCAATTTGTTCTTTGATGTCGATTTCTTCGTCGACTTCCACTCTCTGGTTTGATCTTCTTCTTCTTCACCAAATCGCCTCTTCTTCTTCTCTCTCTTGTTTCAAAATGAACGATGAAAAGTTTTGAGACCTGGAATGAAAAGGGGGTGGGTTTGACTTGCGTTATGTTTTTACCTGAATAGAAGTAACCCGATTTGTTTTACCCACCTTTTAAAACCCCGGAGCTCCCCATCTTTTATGAGCTGTAGGATGCGATCCAACGGCCTATAGTGAAAGTTTGGATTTTTCTTAAAATCCAGGCGTCCTGACCAGATCGGGGTTGTATGTATGTATGTATGTATGTATGTATGTATGTATGTATAAAATGATCCAGTTCGGTTCTAATCACAGTTCTTGAATTGATAACCAGTAACCGAACCAAAATCAACAGTTCTTATTTTTTTCAAAACCATACCAAATCAATGTATCGTAGAACCAAACCAAATAGGATGGTTCGGTCCAGACCGGATTGGTTAATTATGCTATTAGGTCGATTTTTTTGAACATCCTTATATCACCCCTATCTCTATCCTTCCCAAATTATTCACTACCCCGACACTCCTTGAGAAGTAATTATTCCATAGTTCTGGGGTACCACCATGTGGTACCCAACACACTTTCCACCACATATTGTACTGGGCTTCACAAAAATGTGTAGTGGATAAGTGTGTTGAGCACCATGTAACGGTGTCCCAGAACCATGGAATAATTGATCCTCCATGAGCTTCCATCACCATTCTAGGTTTGTTGTTTTCATGCGTCGGCAATTAGAGCTACACCAGATTACTTATCTAGTTCTTTGATCACCATTTCAATGTTACTAGAAGCCGGGTCGCACGCAATGTGTATCCAAGTACAAAAGTATCCAGCATATCGTTTGATCATGTGTGCATTTGCATACTCTTTTTTTCCGGTAATAAGCTACAATTTAGATACTCCGTATTTAAGCAATATATAGTGACAGATTGCACATAATCAAATAATACATTACCAAGCTAATGCCGCTGTCACCTTCGATTTTTCCACAATCGAATACCTGAAACTCTTCTATGAAATTTTTTCTAGTCTGTGGGCAACTTGATCAGTTGTCATATTTTGGAGTAGCAATTGTTCTTCGTGTCTATTCCTTTCTCTTTGAATTGAAGGAATACAGTTTTAGATAAGAAAGCATGAAAAAAATATGTAATCAGAGAAGATAAATTTGATGTGAGATCATGTAAAAGCAAATTGATAAGAAAGCATGGAAAAAATATGTAATCAGAGAAGGTAAAAATTATTAGGTTAATTTTATGATCTCCTACCATTTCACCCAACAATGTGAACTTGTATTTCAGAATTAATACAATTCAAAATTAACACACTTCAGTTAGAAATTACTAATTACTGGGAATTGAGATATCATGACGGAAAAAGTAGTCACATTAACTTTTTCTTTTACTCTTTTTTGGTCGATCAGGGAAAAAGAAAAAAAAGTGCTACAGAGTAAAAAAGCATGGAGTAGGCCAATTGGAAAGCGCATAACCTTTGGATTCAATTCAATCTTTGAATTGAAGGATACAATGTTAGTTACGAAATTGTTGATAAAAAACCTTTGATTAGTCACTAGACTCGCTATCAGAAAGGCTTTAGGGGGGGAAATTCGTAGGAAAAGTCTGACATTAGTGTGCAATAAGGGAGAAATTTTGTAGTTGAAGGAGAGAGGGAGAAAGGACGATGATGGGCAGTGAATGTGGGGTGGCAGTTACGATTTTTCATGTTTCGAGAAACTGTAAAAAAGGAAGTTTATAAGGGTAAGAGTGTCAAAACACTTTTGTGCCAAGGCTTCAAAATTGGGTTACACCAAACTTGTGCTCCCCCTTTCTATAAGGGTAAGAGGCCGGGCACACGCAAGGCGTGTGCAAGTCGCACTTTGACAAAAAGAACTACATAAGAGACACATGATTGAAAAAATTGTCAAGTTGGACTTGCACACGTATTTGTGTGTCCCGGCCTCTAGTTCTCGTATAAATATCGTGCATGTAATTGAGTCATATTGTAAATAAAGCACAACATGTGAAACTATGCTCCAAATATAACGCTTTTTTTATTTTTTAAAAGGAAGCATTTAAACAATTCAAACTCCTACTTTTAAATTAACTTCCATTTCATCACTCACGCTTAGTATTCAATTTTGATTCTGCAAAATCATGGAATTATACTATCTTCGACTCAATTTATTTGTCTAATTTCAAATTTATAAAGTTTTACACTATTTTATGTCGCAAGTAAATTTGTTATCTTAATAAGTTGACAAATGTAGAAGATTTTTCCAGAGGTTCCAAGTAACATAAGTAGAAAAATAAATTGGAACCAAGAAAGTTACTAATTTCAACCTTAGAAAAAACACCGTCACGAAACGTACCGGATTATTCATTGTGAAATTAGTAGATTCTTATCTACTTGTCGTGCCTCCACACTGATACCAACATTGAATTTATTGATTTCCATAAACAGCATGTGAACACACAATTCCTTTTCTTTAGCCTCCATTTTCAACCAATTTGGATTTGGATTTTGTGATTGAGAGAAAACTGACAACTTGTTGAGAGAAAACTGATGAATCAGTTTTGACATGGAGTCTGTTCAAACAAAGAAGTGTTAACGTGGAGCGGTTTTTTTTTTCTCGGCTTAAGCAGTTACCTTTTTTTTTCCCTTTTAATCCTTTACCCCTGTGATCAATCAAGTTAATAGGCGAGTTAATTTAAAACGTTTGTGAAAACTTATTTTTCGAGGGATAATAATGGAAAACACTTTTTGTGACAGGGCTTCAAAATTGGGTTACACCAAACTTGTGCTCCCCCTATATATATTAGAACTAGCACATGCCCGTGCCTAAAGGCACTCTCACAAACTTTTGTATTCAATATGGCTTCAAGTGTCCATAGCAAGGTCTATGGACGATTGAAATGATAATTTATGATGGGGCAAGAGGATGCACAAAGAGAAAGTAGGAAAAACGCCATCAAAAGGAGGATGCTTCTTATGGTTTTAACTTTTATAGTGTAACAGACAATATTCAATGGATAGACAGAAAAGGGAAAAATGGCATAACCAACCATAAAAAATGTCATGAGTTAATCATTAAAAGCTAACTATGGGCAAGGTAAGGTGACCAACTACTCATATTACACCATTTTTAGTAAGAATCACCCAACAACTAACTAAAGAAAAGAAACAAATGAGCAAACTGAACACTGCCGAGAAGGCTACTGAAATAAATTCAATGCTCCAACAGTTGACACTGGCAAAATAATACCTGGAGACGGTGGTTTTGGCTTATTTGTTGGAGCAGCAAAGGTCATTTATGATTTGTGCCTATAATACATCAATGTCAGTTGAAGGTGCTCTAACCAAAAACGACAACAAAGTAAGGGCTCCCTGAACTTTTTTTGAGTAACTGAAAGTGGCAAAAATAGAAAAACATTATTCAAATCATAATGGGAATAAGAACATAATCAAATTGGTTTAAGAAGTCATCATCTTTTTCAGCCTAAGAGCATAATCTTACATGTTCAGGTTCTTATAATGGGACACTTGGCGACTGATGAGTAGTTTACTTGCAATTAGGCCTATAAAGAGTGGAGGTTGACTTGGTCATGGGGCCGATGGCGTCGCAGAAGATACTTCTGGGCTACTTTTGTGCAGAATCATGGACGAATGGCACCACATTATTCTCTCTGACGGCTATTAGGAGGCTTTGCTCTATAAATATGACTCTCAGCCAATTTTACAGGAGGTCCATGACCTAGCAAACACTCTAGCATTCTTAGACTTCATTATCTTTCAATTTCCATAGCTCTCTAACTTTGTTTCTTGTTTAGATTATATCTAGATTCAAGAATTTATGCAGAAATACTAGATCTGGCACAACAGATCTTAATTGAAGAGGAAAGATAATCTTTCAAAAACCTAACTGGAAAATTAAAAGACAATATCAATGCCAAAATCATGATGATAAATCCTATGTTGGCTGTTAGAAATCTAAAAATTTAGCACTGTAATCCAAATGATTGCTATTCGTATCTCATTCTATTCACAAAGCCCTTATGAAGGCAGTCGCCATTGGAATAAGGAAACCGGAATTGAAAACAGTTAAGTAACTAACCTCCAGGGCAACAAATGGGTTGCAGGTCCAGCTGCAACCACTTCCTTACCATTCAGCCTTGCCCATGTTATTCACAAAGCCCTTATGAAGGCACGACTCAAACAATTCAGTATTCAATGTGGCTTCAGGATGAAGACTTATGAATAAAGAAAAAAATTGGCGGCCAAAATATATGCACAAATAAAAGTGAGGCTGATAGCTACAATTAATCTAAAGAAAGGAACCAAAAAATTTAAATTATTCTTTCCATATTCAATCAAATAGCACAGTTGCACGGGCAATTAAAATTATCATGTCTGTTTGATGACCTTAACAAACTTGATTAGTATTCTCATCAAATTATTTCTTCAGAACACGTAGAGTGCAAACAAATTTCGAAGCCTAAAGGCACAACTCAAACACTTCAGTGGTGCACCAAAAAGCCATGTGCTTGACAATTTTAGTAGTATTTTGTCTGGTTTTGGGTTTGGTTCTGTGTTTCGGTTGTATTCATGTTTCAAAAGATGGCTCAGGTTTTACTGCTATATGGTTGCTGTTTCAAAGAGTCGGCTTGGAAATTTGTTCATGTCATCAATGTTTGCTACTTCTAAGCTATTGTTATGATTGGATTCCTAAAGGATACTGCTGATACAACATTTCAAAGAGGGTACTTCCGTTCATACTTCCTACTTTCATGATTCAAGGAAGGTGCTAATGCTGCTAAACTTCATCACATGGACTTCATCTTTATAAGATTTCACCATTGCATTTATTCTAGTTCTTCTATTGGGATGGGATTCAAGTGCCAATATTCCAAATTGGATGTCAGCTTCATCTCTACTGCATTTTGTGTTCAAAGCCTCTGAACTTCTGTTTCTAATCTCAATATGGGTGATTTGCTATTTAGGACTGATCAGAAGACGTAGATTTTGTATCGCTGTTTAGGACTGTTGGGGAATTGATTAATACAAAACTATAACATAAACTCCAAAAAAGAAAAAAAGGAAAGAGAATTTAATGTTTTATGCCGATGTGGAAGTCTGCCAATTCAAACACTTTTGTATGTATCCTTATCTATAGAAAACAGTAGCAATCAACAGCCATCCAAAAATAAGATACCACTCAAAACCATGGAAAATGCACCACTTAGAACCTAATTTACGATGGTTACAGTCCCTCGTGCATTTTATTGAACACATATAATGCAAGTACTTAATGACTAACGAAACAGAAAAATAAGTGCCAAAAAAAGAAAAAACAAATCTTTCTTATAGCTTTTCCTAGCCACAGCCCTAGGGTCCTTGAACCTTTTCCATTTCCATCATCAATGTTAACATCATTTTGTAAAGGCAGTTGTAGGCTTTCCAGAATGCATTAACTTACCACCCACTAGTTGTGTCTCTGCCTACAATGCTTGTGGCATTAATCAAATTTCACAAATTAAGAAACTAAAGTAAACTACTGAAACAATACAGGAGCATCAAGTAGAATGTGTTTGGTTTTGTGTTTCAAAAATTGATTTTTTGGGCCAGAGTTCTCAAAAACCCAAAATGGACAATCCCGAGTCGATGTTTCTCCTCTAATTGAAATCAGTTCCATCATCGAAATCTTGAAAGACTCACTTAATTTGCAACACTTTAATTTAATTTAATTCAGTTCCACTTGAAATAGGTTTTTCGAGATAAAAAATGAGTTCTTTGTTGCCTCAAGACTTTTCCTTCAAATCACCACTATAATTTCAATGACATTCATTGTGACCATAGAGATCAACATTTACGGAAAACTCTAAATGATAAAAACAATCGGATAAATACCCCCACAAAAATTCAGTTTTCCTCATATAAGAGCACAATTTGCATAGAATGCTCTTTGGGTGGTTCGTGCACATTTGGTTCGGACATTTCATCAAACATGTGCACACCCCCGGCGAGAGAGAGAGAGAGAGAGAGCCAATCATAATTCCAATCAACAACAAATCAATTCCTTTGAGTTCTCGGCACCAATTTCATGTAAATTCTCAGCGTTCAAATAGCAGCATTTCGACCACAAAAAGAAACAAATGAATGACAAAAGATTTGTAAAGGAATATTGTGAAAGAGAGAGAGAGAGAGAGAGAGAGAGAGAGAGAGAGAGAGAGAGAGAGAGAGAGAGAGAGGCAAACCTTGCCCTCGCAGCCAATTGCCGGCAGCAGCGGCAGATTGAGATATCGGTTCCACAAACTCAATGTTGATGGGTAGCAACGGTGGGAGGGAAAGATAACAATGGGAGAGCAAGAGAGAGCTGTTTGCACAGAAGTTCATGGCTTTATGAGAGAGAGAGAGAGAGAGAGAGAGAGAGAGAGAGAGAGAGAGAGAGAGAGAGAGAGAGAGAGAGAGAGAGATGGAGAGGGAGAATGTGGTTGTGAGAGGGAGAGGGAAAAGTACGTGGGTGGGTTTATTGTAGGTTGGGCAGTTGAAGAGGGTGAAATCCTATGGTGGATTTGTGTTTGTTTTCCCACGTGATAGATCTTAGCCTTTAAAAGCCGTTCCCTTGCAATATGAGCCATTCCCTTGCAATCTGAGCCCTTGATTTAGATCCAACAGTTCAAAATATAGAGATTTTAAAAACTAAGCCCCCTTATTCTATAGATAGACTAGAGGCCGGGGCACACGTGATACATGTGCAAGTTGAACTTTGACTAAAAGTATGCACAATAAATTCTCACTTTGTTTAAGAAGTATTACGTAACAAAATAAAATTCGACCTTTTTCTAGGTGAATTCTTTTGGTCGGTTGACTCGCATCAGTATTCTTATTTTTTGTTTAAGAAGGGTGTAACAAAATTTAAGATTCAGTCATTTTTTTCTTTAAGATGGCCCGATATTTTGAATTTTTTTGATCAATAGACTCGGCACCAGTAATTCTCACTTTGTTGTTTTAGAAGTGTGCAATAAAATTAAATTCTGTGGTTTTTTTCTCCCAACTTATGTTTAGATACCTAAAACAAATTGAACGAAGGGAGCCACCATCATTTTGTACAGATTTTTTTTTTTTTTTTTGACAAATTTTGACTTGCATACACAGTCAAAAATAAGTCCATAACTACAACATTCCAAGCAAAAATTGAAGGCAAACACAAATTTGCCAGATGGTTTTTATGTATAATTTTTTGTCAAAGTTCAACTTAATGCGTGTGCTCTACAGTTCTAGCTCTAGCCTCTAGTCGGTTAGAAATGTAGAAATCTAAAGTAGGTAGTTTTCTCATTACTGATTACTTTACTTTCACATGGTGCAATCAAGTATCCAATTGAAATAAAAAAAACAAAGAAACAAAGTCGGTTAAAAAAGTACTCCGTAAAAAAGAAACAAACAAAGATACAAGGGAAAATTACTTGCGGTAGCACTCTGCTTATCTGTCTTCTTGCTTTGATTAGTCGTTGTCGGGCTGCATTAATTAACATACGAAGGAAGATTGAGGGGTTGTTCCACTAAGGTAGTTGTAAAGACCCGTAAATGCAATTCTATATATTTTTTAAATAACATTTCGTTGAATTATTGGTATGGACAAGTGTGTGTTTTGTACCGGGGGTTTGGTGGAGGATGGAGATACGTGTCATGACGTGGTAACATGGCTTGAGGGTGTTTAGGATGTGTTAAAAATGATTGGGGGTCAAATTGGTGGTAGTAGAATGTAATTTCATAATTTTTCCAGGGATACCGGTAGCCCATTTTTCTCGCTACCGGTATCTCCCGAATAGAAGCATTTTTTTTCAAGGATACCGGTATCCCATTTTTATCGCTACCGGTATCTGGTGTATTTTCTGAAATTTTTTGTGCGCGATCAACACACTATAAAAAGGGGTCCTTTGGTTCTTTTTCATTCTAAACCCGATTTCTAACCTTAAAATCACCTCTCTACCTTTTCTCTACCTTCTCTCTCCATCTCGACCTCAAACCTTGTGATCTTAACCTCAATCCACCTCAAAACTTCAAGATCTACACATTGGATTTGTGATTCTCCTTAAGATTTCGGGATTTGAAGACTTTCCCACCTAGGGTTTCATCTTTCCACCATTTTCAAGCAAAATCTTGAGGTATGGGACAAATTTCTACTCTCTCTAGTTGTATATTTTTTTATTTGTTACACATGCTCTTGTCTTGCTTACCAATTTCTTGTAAATCATGCTTTTCCTCCATGAAAGTGGGTTTTGTTCAAGTTTGAGCTTTGATCTATGTTTGGGCTATTGAATCCCTCAATTGGATGTTAAAATTCACTTTGAAACCTTTAAACTAAGATTTTGACACGTGATTTTAGGGGACACTTCGTTACGCTTATTGAACATGTACTATTTTTTAGTTGGTTAACATTTTTGGCGAAAATTGTGGCGTTTTGAAAGAAATGCGATACATGTAAAGGCTTTGAGAATGATGACTATAAATACTAGGGCCATCTTTCGGTGTGTCCCTGGCCATGGGTGTTCAAAGCCCACGAAATCCGGTAGGGGTGTGCGGAGCCCACAAAATCCGGCAGAGGGATTTATTCCCTATTAAAGACAAATGGATAATTTTATGAAATGTTGGAAATGAGTTGTTTTATTACTACCTTGGTGTTTTGGCGAAACTTGAACATTTTGATACATTTTTGGACACTTTGATACATTTTTGGACACGTTGGAATACTTTTGGATATCTAGCGATATTCTTGGATACTCGAAAACCTTGAGGTCATGTAACACATGTTTTACCTTTCTGAATTATACATTTTTCATCTCGCTCAAGTCATTTCCATATTTCGGTGTTCTTATCATCCTTATACACCTAATGTTAGTAGAATGGTTTTCCTACTGAGCTAGTGAGCTCAACTTACCATTTTCAAGTACCCGGCACGGCAAATGAGATGGATGCTTGAAGTATGGATACATATCATGAGGATTAATTGATCATGAAGTTATTTTCTCATCTTCATACTTAGCATATTCAAGGAGATGGTTTTGTAACTTTAAATTCCTCAATCTTTTGACTATTTCAACTTATGTAATAACTTTAAAACTTTCAATGTTCATGAATGTGGGTACGGGTACCGTTGGCTAAATGACTTTTGAATGATCCTGTGTGGATATTAATTGTATTTTGGTTATTGAAATTGAGGGCGTGACAGTGATTTTTTGAAAAAATTGTTTTTCACAGTTTTTTATGTGATGTATTGTGAGAGAATGACCTGTCTCAATTTTTGAAAAAAAATAGTTAATGGAACACCCTTGAGTAATAGATTATAGAAAATCGATAATAGAGGAAGGAAGATGAAGTAATTAGATTACAGAAAATCGGTACTGGACAAAAAATGAGGAAATGGTGGCATACCTGATTGTGGGACAGAGAAGAGAGGAGATCACAGGTTCATAGTGCCACTCCTCACAATCGCCCCACCCACCCTCTCCCCCAATTGCCCCCCTTCCATTTTCGGCACAAATTCCTTCTTTTTTTTTCATTCCAATTTTATTAATTTCATTTACTATTTTAACTTTATTTATTTAATTAATCATTTAATTTGGTTTATTCAAATTACAATTTCCAGTAAATTATTTTTTAAAATTTGACTTTATATTTAGAAACTTTATATTATTTTATTTAGTTAATTAATTTTTCTTAAAAATTAATAATAATTTTTTTTTAAAAAAAACCTTCTAAATTAAAGTGAATAATATTACAATCACACTTAAAAGTAAATAAATATTACAATCACATTTTAAAGTCAATAAATATTACAATCACGTTGACAATGTTCAACCCTAATCAATATTGCCTCCAAATTGTGGTCCCAGCACGAAGCCCAGTATGTTGAACCACAATTGAACACGTACATTATAAGTAAAAGCCCATTCCTTAGCTTCATCTGATGCATTCTGCCACCACCACATTGGGATGGTGATACAGTGTGATGAGGGTGCAAAAAAAGTTGCACAAAGTGATTGTTAATATAGGCAATAGCTATTCTTTGGCGTCGTCGAACTGGAATTGGAGGGGATCTCAGAGGATGTTGTAGGAGCTGCTCTCCTCACTAGGAACAACATTCTCAAAAAACCAACCATCTGAATAGTAGTAGTCATCCATAATGTTCTTCGACGAATTACAAAAAAAAAGAAAAATATATATAGTGGGAGATGTTCTGTGAATGTAGTGGGAGAGTTAGGAAAAGAAAGTGTGAAGTAATAGAAGAATGAAGAAGTATAAATAGATAAGAACGTAAGAAAAAAATCTGAATGAGTGGTTGTAAATGATGATAAAAAGATAAAAAGAAAATCCGAATGCGTGATTATAAATGAAGATAAGAAGTTAAAAAGATAAAAGAAAATCTGAATGAATGGTTGTAAATGATGATACAAAGAAAATCTAAATAAGTGGTTGTAATTGAAGATAAGAAGATAAGAAATAATTTGAATATAAGAATTAAATAAATAAGATTAAATAGTTAAAAAAGGGGGTAAATAAAAATATTAGACAAATAAAAGAGAAAAATAAAAAGAAAATTAAATAATTAAATAATTGAATTAATATATGTATATATATAAAGAAAGAGAATTAAAAGATATTAGAGAAACAAGATATTAAATAATTAAATAATTAAAAAAGAGAAACAAGATGCTAGAGCATATTAAAAAGGTAAAAGAGAAAAAAATATTAATAAAAGAGATAAATAAATAATGAATTAAATCAAAGAACTGAATTAAATAAATAATTAATTTAAATTATATAAAGAAATTAATTAATATAAATAAATTAAATAAAGGAAATAAATTAATATAAATAAAGTAAATTAAGTAATATAAATGAATTAATATAAATAATATATTCTAGGGTAATTAAAGGAGGGGAGGAGGGGTAAAACATTAATTTTATCGTGTCAGGGGGTGGGGCCCCGGGCGATGCGCCTGTCAGGTAAAGGCGCAAAGCAATTTCCCATATATATCAATGTGGGTACGATAGTTGAGGTCAAAGGAATTTACGTTTTTACCTTATTTTTCCTTGACAGGCAGTTAATGAATTTGCACGGAGAAAGAAGAAACGAAAAGAAAATTTTCTAGGGGTAATAGTGTCAATCACTTTTGTTACAGGGCTTCAAAAAAGGGAGACACCAAACTGGTGCTCCCCCTTTATATATTAGATTAGAATAGATAGAATAGATATAGTATTTGGAATCTCAGCAATTAGAGTTAGGTTAGGGTTAGCCTAGCCTAGGCTTTTGGAGAGAGGAAATGAGGGAAGAGAAATGAGAAGTGGTGAACAATCCAGTGCTAGACTGATTTGAAATTTTAAGCCCATTTACTAGAAGTGCACACCAGCCCAGAGTTTGCCAAGCCTGTTCAATTTAGTTCTTTTTCACACTCCGTCCAATCCATTTTTTTAGAGTTCAAGATAAATATTTAGGCCCATAGTGGTAGACTGATTTGAAAATTTTAAGCCCATTTACTAACTGGGTTGGGTTTAAAAAAATACCTTGAGGCCTAGCCTTGGCCCGAACCGATTACAAATTGTAGTATTTTTATTATAATAAGGGATGTGTGCGCGTGTGTGTGTTATTACCTATAATTATTGGAGTTTTAACTTTTTAAGCATTTTTATTATTTTTGGGGAGACAATTTAATTATTAGAACTACATAGTTTTATGAGTATGTTTTTAATAGTTTTTTAAGAACTTACAATTTTATTTTAACAACGCTTTAAAAATTAAATGGACTTTTTGAACGAACTTGGGAAACTAAAATTTAATTGATTGGGCTTGGGCATACTAAAATATAAAAATAATCAAGACACTCCTTTTAAATAAGAAGAAAGAAAAGGGAAGGACCCAAACCAAGTCTAGAACTGATGAAGTCAAATCTTTCTATCCCACTCATGCACTTCTCAATGAAGCCACTAACAACTCATGAACTCAAATCTTTGATTCGTAGTACAAGCGAGCGAAATGGGAGTAGCTAGATCCGTTGAAAGGGGGTGGGCTGGTTTGAGCATGCACAAATTTCGTTATTATCAAGAATAAGTTTGACCCAAACCTTGTCCACCTCGGTGTATGTGCACACTCTAAGGGGATGTTCAGGAAGAAACCGATTCGGGTCCCCATTTTGACCAAATTTTAGGCCTTAATTGCTAGCACTTATTAATTAGCTTTTTAGATTATTAGTTTTTTTTAATTATCTGCCAATTTTTTTTTAAAATAAGCTATAAAAACTATTTGTCATAGCTTTTTTATTAATTCTAAAAGAAATTTAACTTGTTTGCTTGAAGACGCCATCAAGTAGCTTTTTATAAACCAAATATTTGGATTACCCTTAAAACTTGAGTAAGAAAAACTTATTCAATTTATGATTCTTTTGTCCATTCATGTTATAACAACTTAAAATAATCAACCAAAAAAATTCAAATTGGAGATTAAAATAATCTAATCTTTTTTTAGTCAAATAAGTGATTATTCATAATTGTTAGCTGACACTCATAATTATCTTTTCTTAATAAATATCTAAATTACAAATGCTAGCAAACGAAGCCATAGAACCTCAATTTTAGAAGTCTACATACATAGGTAGAAAGGCCAAATAAAAGTTTAAGAAAAGTAGGGCCGAATAAATAGAGCCCATTATTCATTTCCCCCAAACCTTCACCAATTTTATACTCCTACTAGGATCAAAGAAGCACTGGGCGAGCGGGCAGAAAATAAAAAAACGGGTCGGCTTGATTGCGGGTAAAATTTCTCTAAATCACTTTTAACGCAACTCAACCCGCTATATAAGTATATGTAAAATAATAACCAATAAAATACTATCCTACCAATGTTAAAGTGCACCCGACCACACTTGACTAACCCCATCTATGTATTTGTTATGAATTATTAGCTCCTAGTTGTATGGTATACTTGTTTTTGTATGAACTATTTATGTGATTTATGTTGGCTATTACTAACTTTATGCTAGTCGTTTCATTATTTGGTTAAATAGTAGTTTTTTTTTTTTTTTTTTTTTCCACCCTGTCTAACCTGCTGAGTTGAAATTGCTAAAAAATCAAACAATCCTTTGTTTTAAACATCATAATGGGTTGACGGCGAGTTAAACATTTGTCAACCTTTCCAAGTACGGGTTGGTTGAAAAATACACCGTAAACCTGCCCAACCCGACTCATGTGCATCCCTACTTCGCTCCCGATGATTTTCCATGTAGGATTTGTGCTGCATTAGTTGAAGTAGAAAAAAGATGGCCTCCATTTACTAAAAGTAATTATCGAGTTGAATAATTTGTGTTTGGCATCTTTTATTCTTATCTTTTCCTCCTCTAGAAAATCTCAAAGCTAGATATTTCTTAATTGGATATGAACCTTCCGGCAGTTTCAAAAAAGAAAAAAAGATATGAACCTTCTGCAATGGACGAGAACAACCCTCGTAAAAGTCTACGGAGCTTTTATGTTAGAATTGAAATTTTCCACAAACGGTAGATTTAGTTCTACATTAAGCTGTTTTTTAATCTGGAGAATCCATTGGCTAGCTGGAAATTGTTTGAACAGAAATATGTTATTTTATACGGGTTGTATTCCGCCCAGGCTAAATGTACATCTTCTCTGGAATTTCCCTTCTTAATGTTATTTCGATGGTGATCTTGTCAAAAAAAAAAAAAAAAATCGTGAGAATCCCCAAAACTTTTTAAGCCACGTAGGTTATTCTTATTGATAGGAGTATTTCCTAACAATTTGAAGTTTCAAGGAAATCAATGAAACTAAATTTATAAATTTAAAGAGTTTACAATACAAGAGGGATATACACTTTAGTACTCCCTCCTTCGCGTACATAATTTTAGTCCATCTGTTTTTTTTTTTTGGATGACCCAGAATAAATGTCTGTTTTGATTAGTCAAAGAGTAAAAATTGATGAATTTACTTTGTCTTTGCTATTTTGGAGTGAAGTAATAGCTCTCAATTTTCAGGGTAATTTGAAAATTGAGGGTAATTTTGAAAGCTCGTACTTTTTAGGACTGGGGGAGCCTGTCGCCTAAAACGACGTCGTTTTGGGGGGTTTTGAGGGGGTCCTAAATGTGTTGCTAAAGTCCCTTGTGGCATTCAATTGATTTTGATTTTTTTGGACCCATTTCGCATCTCACACCGCTCATTACGCTTGAAATTAGGGATGGGCATCATGTCGTATTCGTGTCGCGTCATCTCGTATTTGGGTCAAAATTCTCTCAACCCTAACCCGACATGTTTAGCTTTTCGTATTATTGTGTCATGTCATATCTGTGTTTCGTGTCAGAAATAGCCGACCCTAACCCACTAATTTCGTGTCGGGTTATTGTATCCTTTCATAAATTCTCATGTTATATCGTGTTGTGTTCATGTTGTGCCATCTCTTAATCATGTCATAATTCTTTCAACCCTAACCTGACATATTTAGTTTTTCGTGTTTTCATATCATGTTGTTTCATATTCGTGTTCTGTGTTAGAAATAGTCAACTCTAACTCGCAAATTTCGTGTTGGGTTCTCGTGTTGTGTAAAAAATTTCCACCCCTACTTGAAATGCCCCTTTTATGGTTCCTGAATTTTTTTAGCTCAATTCGATATTGGTAAGGTCTGTTTCAGAATTCGTAGGCTGAAGTCCTGTTTGGCATAGCGAACACTCAATTGATTTATTTGGCGGCCATTTTGGGTCCTATAAAGATTATTCAAATCACACATTATTCATGAAACGTTCTTTTACAAGTTCTTGCAAAAAATTAGCTCAATCCAATATTGGCAGGTGCTTTTTCAGAAATTCATAGGGGTGCCTACGAATTCTGAAAAAGCCCCTACCGACATCGTATTGAGTTAATTTTTGGCAGGAACCCCTAAAAAAACATTTTAAGAATAATGAGCCTTTGAATCCAGACTCGAAATAGGCCCAAAAAAATCAATAAATCGATTTGAGTTCCAAACAAGACTTTAGAAACACACATAGGATCCCTTTAAAACCCCCCAAAACTACGTCAGTTTGGGGATGGCAGGGTTTGCAGTGCAATTATGGAGAAGGTGTGGTAGGCCCCCTCCCAAATCCGCTTTCTGAGGTATATTGATTATATATCTCCGTTAATAGTTGGATTCCCTAAAAGAAACTAAAATTATGGTATGGAGGGAGTAGTTAATTCTTTTTTATACCTTTTTTTTTATAATTGGATGTCTGGGCAACCTTACACATGCACACACCTCGACTAATTCCGGAGCCCTGGAGAAAAAGACCGAGCATAACTCTAGTGGCCCGAAGAGCTTGTTGGCAAGGAAAATAAAATTTGAGACATTAGGTGGGAGCAAACCCCTAGACTTTGGTTTTAGATTTTTGGGGTACTTAAATATTGGTCCTCCAATATAGCATGGGTTGTGTTTTCATCCTGGTCACTTTTGAGGGTTATGTTTTCTCAGTAAATATGGACAGGGGCCCAAGCTTAGCAGTTTGATTTGGCCCCAAAAAACATTGAGCTGGCGCTGACCTCTCCACCTTAATCTTCTAAGATCGATGTTTAAGAATGACTGATGTGAATTTGTTGGGTCCGATGGAGGATTTGAAAGGGGTGGTGGTGGCTGCCGTTGATAGTGGGGTTTCGATGAGGTGTTTTGCGGTGATGGTGATAGTTATAGTTTCGATGAGATGTTTCGCGGCAATGGCTCATCAATGAAGATGAGAGAGGGGAGAGGGAGGTCATTAGGAAATGGCCACACACACGGAGGAGCCAATTTTTCTCGGCCGTTGGTTGTTCCAGTTTTAGGACCGGAGAGAAGCCGAACATTAGTAGTAGGAAAAATCGAACGTGCCCCTTGCATAAAATCAAAGACACCCTCCAGTTCAGACGCCATAGACAATGCCCAGGACACTCTTTCTGCAACACCGATATGCAGGGCTCACATAATTGTGCGACACCAAGGGGCGTTTGGATATTGTTCTCATTGCATTCGATAATTTTCTCGACCTAAATTTTCATGCCCAGGTACTTGTGAAAAAAACCGGTCTCTCCCCTTTCATTCTCTGTAGAGAAAAAACACAACACTATTAACAAGGTTAAATCCAAAGTTTAAGTCCATACCGGACGTGTATGGACATATTCAAAACAACTCACTTTCTAAGTGATCCTTGCTGTGCTCCAGCTTCCAATACACATTTTCAAGAAGTTTTCCGGTTTCCTTAGGCAATCCAGACACAACATGCTCAGATAAGCGAAAACAGAGAGATTAATTCTAAGCATGCTTGTGCCATCAAACCTGGGCTTTCTTACGAACCTATGTAGGTGTTCAAGTACAAGAAGAAAACCCTAGGCCAGCAAAGGAAATCCATTTACAGCAGAGGAAAAGAAAAGTCTGAAATGAAGAAACAGCAGCTCTATAAATGAATTATTTTTTCTAATGAAGGAATCGACTATTTATGAAGTATAACCTGATAGATTAACTAAGGCAGACTATCAGACGCAAATGCGTAGAGGTGGCTCCTGGGAGAAATCCACATGCCAACGGAAGTTATTGGATTGCCATACGGGAGGCCATACTGAACTTCAATGGCAACAGTGCGCTCCACTGCCATCTACAAAGTGTTGAAACTTACAGCATCAAGCAGAATCCAGTTAAAAGTAATATGATAATCATAGACTGAACTATTGAAATATTAACTTCAGACATAAATTCAACTGGGCTCAAATGTAAGAGATACTCGTTACAACAACTCAAAAGTACAAATGAGACTGTTGAGTACTTGGATAGCTATTTAACCTATTGATAACAACAAACTATGCCAGGCCAATAAATATCGATTTCTAGAACCCAATATTAGGTTTGACAAAATTTCTGTCCTTGTTCTCTTCCAAAAATCTAGGATTGAGATAGTACCAATCATTTCTCAACATTGGCACGTCGTTTAAGGGTCTGTTGCTTCTAGCTTTTCCCGGTCAGTTTTAATATGTACAACACAAATGGGAAACTGAACAAGAATACAAAGATCACACTCCAGGCCGAGGGATTGGACACGTGGGATGAAAACCATCTAAAACCCAGCTGGGGATCATCCAAACACGTCCCTAAGGGAAAACGCAAACATAAGAAGAAGAATGACCAAAACTCCCAAAGGTGCTTAGGCAATAGCAAATACAAAATTGCTGCAGGAACTCACGCAAAAACAGAAGTTAGGAAGCTTCTATTCTTTTTGTTATCGCCAACTTTGTTCCACATCCATAGGTAGGTTCTCACTATAAGCAACAACCAAAATATCCTATTGAAATTTGGGTGCATAAGAATTAAGCTAAGTGTGCAGGAAAAAGTGATGTCGTGTCGGTAACATACGATAGGCCCCAACCACTCCCATTTTCTGTTCATAATCACATATACCACCCCTTTTCCTACTTTTCTTTTTTGATTCCCAACACCCCTCACCCCCCAAAAGTATACATGCACATATATATACACATGCAATATGGTATAGTCTGCTTAGATGTCCAGCCACTAGGCTAGAAGGGGACCACCATGTTATTATTCCACTTTGAACAAAAGGAAAGTGGTACCTTTAGTGCTTAAGACAATGAAAACACCATGATTGAGTCAAGATCAGTCAAGTACCAGCATCGCCATTTATCTATGATGCTTATATAAAAGGTTAAGGCACCCACTAAAAAACATGAAGCATCAACCGTGCATGAACAATGATATCCATAAAAGAGGGGAAATTAGCCTTCAATCATGCATCAACTAAGCCCCAAAAGATTGAACTCATTAAGTTGCTTTTACATGTAAAGAGAGACAAAGGAGAAAAGATAAAGGCATAAAGCAAAAGAGAGAACTTGCAGAGAATAAAATGGTATATGTAGTAATTTAATCACTAGAATATTTTTAAACAAAACATCCAAACACACAATAATGCCAAATGTTTTGACTCTTTGAAGTGAATAATGTCAACTCTGGACAGAGTAGCCTATTGAATTGCTTGATATGCACTATTCGGGTGTTTCCAAGAGCTCTAGTTGGATTCGAGTCTCATAATTTGTGTTTATACCTACTTACGAATTAGAGTAGTTGCCTTGAAAACATGACATGATGTAAGAATCTCTGACACTAGTAAAAAGGAAAAACGATAAAACTGAATTCAGAATATTCGAAACTCTACAAATGGTTTTTATCAATACTGAACGTTCTACGCTAGACATCTCTTAACCACTGTCAAACATATGTAGAAATACAGTATGAGAAAATATAAGACATGTAAAAAATGTGAATTAAAGTTTGAACTCTTTTTGACATTATCTGGACGTAAACTAGTGCCAGTAAGGTTACATCCAATCAAGCATGGCCTGAATTCTTTAAAATACAAGACATCTCTCTAATTAGATGCCAAACTTTTGACAGTTGCAAAACCCAAAAAAAAAAAAAAAAAAAACAAGTAAAAAAAGGTAGTTTAGGACAAATAGATAAGCCAAATTTGACTATAAATAAAGCAAAACTGCACAAAGTAGATTTACAAACTAGTAGCACGAAAACAAAATGGACCTCTTATCACGACCTTTCATGCCGGGAAATCAAAAGGCAGAGGCGACACCGTGGAGGAATCCAGTAAATCCAGGTGCACGAACCCAAAACTACGAAGCACCTGATTATCTGCAAAATTCAAAGCCCTCTGCATCCCATCCCAGCAACTCTCGCCGGAGTACATCTGATTATGTTTCCCACTACAAGGCTGGCACCCAGTAAAATGCGTAATAAATGGTCGGCGCCAGCTCCACCGCCCATACCCCGCCTCCTCCAGATACGGCTCCCTCTTCTCCGCATATGCTTCGCTCACCTTCTCTGCATGCCGCCGCCTTAACTTGGGAACCTCCTTCTCAATCCCCACATACTTCTCTGTTATATTATCTAGTGTCCCTACAATTTCTAACCAATACCCTTCAAAGTAATACTGCCCCTCTACATATATCTTGTCCCCCCATTTCTCCTTCTCTTTGAGGAGGAGGTAAACCAGGCCCGACTGATCATCAGATTCTGGGAAGAGCTTATCCGGGAGAGTTGATTTTTGGATTTGACCCCATTTTTTATAGTTCGGGGTTTGTGGGCCCATGCTTGCCCAAACCTCCATGAAATCCAATGACCACTGACAATTCCGGATCAAGAAGACGCCAGCGTTGACGGCAACCCAACTCTTCTCCTCATAGATCATATTGTTCCAGCCATGGACTACTAGATTGTGGTTTTTGTACCTGTTTATTTAATTTCCCAGGAAAATGGTTAGTTTTAATACTCGAAAACAGACAAGATATTACAAAATGATGCTTAAAACCAGCCCGAAAGATGTTAATAGAACTTTGAAAGGAGAAATACACGAGCTACGAAATAGAAAAAGTTGCCAATCAAGCACACTGCGTGGTTATGCTTTAAAACATAGCCCCCAAGTACTTAATTGTTGGCCTTCTTTAAGTAACTGTGTTCATATTCGAATAAAAAATAATGTACTTTTGTGAATTTGTTTGCAATTATTTCACAATCATCAGAAAGTTTTGATTGAGATCTTCTAGACCTTTTAGACCGTATAAAAACTACTGAAAATTCCCTTCACGAAAGTACTGCTAGGACACCACTACTCAAAATGAACAAAAACATGGAGACGGGAAGAATAAAAAGTGTATGAAAACATATGAAAGGGCATCAAATGTCTATTAGATTTTAGGGCTGTTTGTTTGAGCGAAAATGAGCAATTCTATTTCCAAGGTGGCTAAATATCAGCATTTAGTTAAAATATAAACATGTCCAACTTAAATCCACCTCGGATATATAATCCAACAACATGCAGATATACAGTAAATCGTATCACTGTAAGAGTAGGTGAGATTGTCTACTGTTGGAATTACATGTTTCTTGCACAATTAACCTTATTCAAAAACCCTGAAATTACTTTGGCATAACTGCAGCTACTCACTGACCAGTAGCCGGTTATTTGCAATTACTAATTATTTTCAATCTTCCAATTTTTACTCCTACAGTGCCATGCCCATCCTTTTCCGTGCCGATTCTTTTCCATGCCCGTGCCCCCAAAACAACCGCCAAGCTTGGCCCGCCTATAGATCAACGGCTTGGGTGCTGTACCTGAGCCACATTACAAGATTCCTAGACCCACGCCTGACGCCTATAGGGATCGTGCCTAACCAAGTTATCATGCCGTGCCAGTGTTAACCCGGCCTGCCCTATTGGCACCTCCAACCGAACACATTCTAAACAGCTTAGCAAAGGAATATTATACTACTGATTAGCTGCAAAATACAGAAGGTCCCAAACATCACACACGAGATCCAACAACACTAAATCTACGTATAAACTTTCATACTACCTTTCCAACGGAAGCTTGAACTCCATATCCGTAAACGCCGCATCCGAATCCACCCACCAGATCCACTCCGCCTCGGGGTGAGCCACCATCGCCGCCCTGACCGCCGGTATCTTCGCCCAATACGTATGCATCTTCGGATGCAACAACACATTATTGT
The DNA here is from genome assembly GCA_022606695.1 of Vaccinium macrocarpon. Lineage (NCBI taxonomy): Eukaryota > Viridiplantae > Streptophyta > Magnoliopsida > Ericales > Ericaceae > Vaccinium > Vaccinium macrocarpon. Next base: position 27,219,468 of record CM040181.1, on the reverse strand, counting down.
AAAACACATCGTACCCGTGTATCCGACAGTAATCCACCTTGTTCTTGAAAAACCTAAGCAACAAGTGATCCCCAATCGGGTTCCTACACGGCGTCGCCTGTGACCCCGTCACCATCAAAACCCTCTCTCCTCCCCCGTTAAACGACGGGTGGTGCTTCAACCACTCACGCCGTTTACCGTCCCAGTCCCGAATCGGTTGGTCGATAGAGTAGGTGAGTTCCGGGTCGTCGTAGAAGGTCGGGTCGGGTGGGTCGTGGCGCAGGTTAACTTCTTCCCGCGCCGCACACTCTGTTTTGGTTTTTTTGCTCTGTTCGGCGGTTAAAGGAGATGAAAAGCTAGGGTTTGGGGCGAGAAAGGACCAGAGGGAGTAGACCATTAGGAGAGTAACCAAGGTGGCGCCGGCGAAGAGGAGGAGGTCCCCCGACGTCGTTTTGGTTCTGGTTGGTGGTTGTTTCGCCATGGGGAGAGGCGGTGGTTGGAAAGGAGAATGGGAGAGCTCAGACGACATAAGGGTATTAATTTTTGAAGGAGGTTTTAGAGGAGGAGGAGGAGGAGGAGGTGGTGGTTGTCGGTACGTGGGTTAACGTAGAGGAGGGGGGAATTTGACGCCATTGGTGGACTGACGAGGAGAGACCCCATTTATTTTCTTTCTTGTTATATGGGTAAATTCTTCCAGCAGTGAAATTGCTGGAATTGGGTTTGTAATTTAGTAGATAGAAGAGAGATTTCGTAATTCAGTGATTTCGTGTGAGCGACAGGGGAGAGATTGATTAATGTTGAGGACGGAGTGGACAGAGGAGCGTGGGCAAGCCTAATAAAATGCGCTTGTGTCGTAAGGTGGAGAAAAGAGTTTACTCCCTCCGTCCCAATTTCTTGGTCCCTTTTGAGAAAGCGAATTTTTAAGGATGTAAAAACTTTGTAATAACTTTTCTATTTTGTCCCTAAATTCAGTTAATATTACTGTGACCAAATTTGTGAGGCTAATTTATTATATGAAAGTCAAAATATATTAATATGGAATCTTGTTTGATAGATATCAATTAGTTTTATTATACAAAATTTTCAAAATCATAAAAACGGTTATAAAATAAAATATAATAGACTAGCAAATTAAGATGGGAAAAGTACTTTTTAAGGGTAAAATTGGAAAGTGACCCAATTTTGATAGATATTTTTAGAAGTGGGACAAATATTTTGGGACATCCCAAAATGAAAAGAAGGACCAAAAAATTGGGACGGAGAGAGTATTAATAGCGCGTGGCGGGCTGTGGTGGTGTCACCGAGCGAGTGATTTATGTCTGTGTATGTGTTTGAGGAAAGCTTTTTTAAGGACACAAGTCTCGTTCCGACTGATGATGACAGATGACAAACGAACGAACAAAATCCGGTTTGGGTTCGAGCTCGTCTTTTGTTTGTTGGAAGCTTGTTTGATACTGTATCAATTTCTTACATACTGTAAATAAGTTAAAATTGAATCTTTTTTTAAGCTCGTTAAGTTTTGGCTCGAACAAACTGGTCGGTTGGTCGGCTTGTTCGAGTAATAATTTAATGATGTTTAAAAAATTCAAGCTAGTCAAGATTGGTTAGTAATCGACTCAATTAAAACTTGTTTGTAATTAATTGGTTTTATGAACAAATCAAAGTCAAACAGCTTACGTCAATTTTTAAATTAATGTATTATGAGAAAATAACCTCTCCTGTAAACCACAATAAGTCACTTCTGAGTTTAATTTAGGAATTGAAACAAGACACGCCCGTTCCTTTCACTTTAGTCCTAGTTTTACCGAGCGGTCATGGATTCACGAGTGGAGTGATACCAGCCCCACTAGTTTTTGTGAGATTTGGTGAGAAATGGGAAGAGCTAATTAAAAAATTTACGTTTTTGTATTTTTTTTTCTTCATTTCTCACTAAAATGACTAAATCGAATCAGTGATTTGAGAAGAAACCATAACACTTTTCTTTTTCTTTTCACATGTCCTTTGGCTAAAAAGAAAAAACTGGTTTTTTGATTTTCTTATCTTTATTAAAAAAAAATTGCATTTGTTAGTTTTCGGTCAATTTTTGTGATTTTTTGGCTTGTCTCGATGAGAGAAATCTAAAAAATATAAAATTATTGCCCAAACTTAAAGTTTTGTGAATAAAGACGAAAAATGGATTATTTTGGTTTATTTTCGGCTTTATTCAAAAAACTATTACTTTTGATCATAATTTTATACTCTTTGCATTCGTCTCGATGAGATAAACCCAAAAATCACAAAAAATTTATGCAAAATTAACAAATACAAAAAAAAAAAAATTGAATAAAGACAAAACAGAAAAACTAAAAAATTATAGTCTTTTAAATTTAGCCAACCGCTGTAAATGCGGGGTGTCTTATTAAAGTTGGGGAGAGAAGAATCCACGGGAGAAATGTGAGCCGTTTGGTGAAATGCACCGACACTTGTGTGCTTTGGTTTTCTTGGCTGCTTTTGGATTTTGGTTGGGAAAATGTTTGTGCCCCATTGTTTGTTTTCGTTGTCGGTCTTTTTACCGGCCCACCGCTGTAAACTAGGGCCTAGTTTGGCTAAACCAAAAAATTTGGTTTTTTGGATTAATTCAGTGCAAAAAACTGGGGTCGTTTGGATGAAAGGAAAAAACCACTGATTCATCCAAACCAGTTTTTTGGTTTTTTGGATTAATCCAGTTGGAGTCCAGTTTGCATGAGTGGATTAATTCAAAAAACTAAAACACCAAAAAACCAAGTTTAAAAGAGATTAATCCAAAAAACCAAGTTTTTTGGTTTAGCCAAACTAGGCCTAGTAGTGGACAAGATAAGTAGTATTCTGGTACAAGTATTTGTCTATCTATGTATAGTTTCCAAAATTTCCTCGTCCAAACACAACTCTAGATATTACTGTGTTCAGAGTCGTTCGATGAATGTGAAGCCGTCCACATCAAATATAGCTCTAACGCGAATGTTTTCGGAGTCTTGTTCCTAGATGAATGGCTGTTTCTTGTATTACTATCATGAATTAATAGCTAGTATACATACATATGTTTTTATATACTTTCAACTATTATTGTGTACTAAATTGTGGGTCAAGTTTAATCATACTAGCGATGGAAGCACGTGCCCAATATCAGCCACAATCAGGGCCGGCCCAAGGATTGGGGGTGCCCAAGGCCCACCCTAAAAATTGTGCCCCAAGAATACAACGTTTAAAATAATTTTTCCAACAACATTTAAAATAATTTTTCCAACGGAGTACGTTCATCGAAGTAATTGTTCGTGGCCATTGTCCGTCTGATAATGGGGAAGTAACATTTGTACATTGACAATTAACAATTGGAGAAGGCCAAAATACCCTTTTTTATCGGCGGAGAATAATCTTATTATCAAACATAATGGGCTGATTGTAGAATATAAATATACAACTCACATTGAAAAATTAAATTTTTTGTTTTAGGAGTACATAATTTTCTATTCAATTTGGATCCCAGTTAGTTGATCACAATGAGCAAATTTTTAAAATATAAATTTTACAAAGTATGGATATATGAAACAGAAGTTAGTATCATTTTAACATTTAAAATGAAAATGGGGGAGAGAGAGAATCATTAATGTAAAACAGACAGTCTGTTCATCAAAAAAAGAAAAAAGAAAAAAGGAAGAACCAGGCAGTGCAAGAGACGGAGGGATACAAAAGTTGGGTTATGCTGGAATCTAGAGGCGCATGGAGACTTGTTTACTTACCATTAGAGGTGTATACAAACTAAACCGTTCGCAAACTCAACTCAGTAGTAACTCAACTCAGTTTGAGAGATAAATGAACAAGCTTGAGTTAGGATTTTTGGCTGAACAAACAAACAAGCAGAGCCCGAGCTATTTGATACTCGGCTCGAGTGAGCTTACAACCCAATAAACACGTATATATACATATAATTTTATACATGTATTTACATACTTGACCGCCGTGTGGTAGACTGGGTGCTTGAACATGGATTGTGTGGTGGATAGGTTTATTTATGGAAGAGATTGGTTGCTTCTCAGCCTCAATAGGCGATGTGGGACGTTTGGAAGTGAAGAGAAAATGCAAAAGAGGAAGTTGGAACCCACTGTTGCCTTGTTCTTGTTGTCCCACATCGGCTATTTTGCAACATTTCTTCTAAAGGGTCCCTTATAAGTAGAGCACCATTCCCTAATCCTCTCAGCATTTTCCTGGGAAGTCTACCCCGGAGAGTGATTGGACCGGCCCAAACATTACTAATTGATTTGGGTCATTTAATTTTCGTGTTGGGCCATTTAATTTTTCTATCGGGCTATGAAAGACTCCTACTCAGGCACATCACTAAAATTTATAAGTGTGCCCCAAATTTGGGCATTATTTGGGGTGCCCTGGGCCCAAGCCTTGGGCCTGGGCCGGCCCTGGCCACAATATTAGTTAGTCAATTGTCAATAGTTTTGGATATAGATAGCATCACACATGGTTCTGCCATCGGATTAGAATTATAATTAGAGATAATCTTTTTTACGGATTTTCCGTAAAAAGGGGTTTGCGCAGAGCAAATCCCCGCCGTTCATCCCGAGATCTAATGGCTCGGAGCTTGTGCATAGGTTTTTTTTTTTGTTTTTTGTTTTTTTACATCTGCAATGCATTTAAGGAGAAGAGAGAGTGCACGGCTCCGAGCCATTGGAGCTCGGGATAAACGACAGGAATTTGCTCGGCACAAACACCTTTTTTTAGAGAAGCTCCGTAAAAAAGATTCTCTCTTATAATTATGCGATTATATTTATCAACTTACATTCCCTTTGATAGGGAAATTGTGCAATAACCTTTATAATATGATTGATATCCCACAACCATAACAAGTTACGACTTTTAAAGGTTAATGTTATGTCATTGAGTGGTGAGTCATAAAATGTTATGTCATTATAACGTAAAATGTTAGGTCTTCCAAAGGTTAATCTTATGTTATTAAGTGGTTAATACATGCGACGCCGTTGAGTAGTTTTTGTTACGCGTAATTTCTTTCTCCGCATTGTAACGACCCGGATTTTTCGTAAATAAAAATTTCGCTTAATATTTTAATTATTTATTTTAATTTTCGGTTTATCGGAATATTTTTCTATTAAAATATTATTTTATTCTTTTAAATTGAATAATTAGAATTCTAGCCATATATACGCGCGTACGAGACCGAGTAACGCATCCGTAGCACCCAGGAACCGAGCTTAATACCCAAAACTAGTTAGAATAAGCCTTACTATTTTAGGAGTAACCTTTGCATACCCACACAATACATGCATTTGAGCACAAACTACACAAACTAGACTTAGTTATCTTGACCTTGCACCCCAAGTTTCCTAGAAACATGCATCCATGTTTTAAGGAGGGAATATTCCCCCTACTTATAGCTTGTTAAGGCTACTCCATAGCTATTAAATGGTTTCACATGCACATTAGGTGTATCTAGTCTTAAAAACACCCCGTAACAAAGATAACCGTGCGAAAACCTACACAGCGAGAGGCATTATTTTCCCCCACCATTGTTTCCTACGTAAGTTTCCATACATTCCCCCACGCTTACTTAGTTCACAAGTAATTTGTACAAAGATTCCTAGCTAGGACCTAATCTAGCCTAGAGTTCCACCTAAGGTACCTTCCATGTGCCACCTTAGCTCAACATTTACTCCCATACATGCACCAATTGGAATTTTCGGTAGAGAGAGGGAGAGAGGGCCGAAAGTTTTGAGGGGGGAGGTGAGGTCACTCATTTTGCTATAAATAGCAACCCCTTTGATCATTTGGACACCTTATACCCCACACTTGCCTATTTATCTCTCTACTTTCCCAACAAACCAACTATTCTTACCACCTTTTAGCCACCATATTTTAGTTCTAATTAGCTACTTACTAAGTTGATTAGTAAGTTAGCTAGGTAGTTTAAGGGTTGCCTTCTCCAAAGGATTGCTAATCGGCTTCCGGTTTACACCCGGAAATCAAGGTAGTTTACTAAACTACTCTTCTAATTAGTTGTTTCTAGTTTAATTAGGTTGTTCTAATTTAATTTTTAAGCATGATTTTAGAGTTTGAGTAAGTTAGTTTATGCATGTGTTAAGTTGCTAAGTATGTTTCTTAGTAATTTAGAAAGAGTATTTTTATTTAGAAAGTTTAACAAGCATGTTTATGAGGTTCTAATTAGAATAGTTCTTCATGAAATTAGAAGTGGATTAGTAAGATTAGAAGTAATTAGAAGGTGATTAGAGGTAATTAGAAGATGATTAGAAGTGATTAGAAGGTAATTAGAAGATGATTAGTAGTTGATTAGAAGTGATTAGAGGTTAATTAGAAGATATGTATTTTTCTAGAAAAGATTCTATGATTATTATGTTAAGATTTCTTGGAAGTATTAATTAATTAATGTTGATTAAATCATGGTTATTGTTCAAATGATATATTTTTATAAGTAGAAAGAGTTATCTTGTGTAGTAAAGGATTTATTTTTACTAATATGAAAGATCTATTATTTTATGTAATTTTTTGTAAATTAGTGTAATGATTTTTACTAAATAAATGAAAAGAGAGATTTTAGAAAAATGTTTTTGAAGAAATATTTTACTAAATAATTAGTGAGTATCTTATGGATTTTTGTGGAGAAAAAGAAGAGAAAGGTTTATTTTGGAAAGATGGTTGTGATTTTACTACGTATGAAAATATTATTTTTACACAAGATTATTAGAGAGTGAGTTTTTCTAGAAATATAAAGTGTACATATTTTTGGAGAGATGAATATTTTTCTAGAAAACTCAAAAATTAGTGAGTTGATATATTTTATTGAGCAAGAAATTCTAGAAAAAGAAATTTGGAGTATTTATTGTTGAGAAAGAGATTGTTGATTAATTTATTTCTTAGAGATAAAAAAAAATGGTTTTATAAGAGAAAAGGAAGAAATGAGATTTTTGATGAGAAATAAAGATTTAGAGAAATTGGGAAATATTATTTTTGGAAGAGTTAGTGCATTTGAGTGCATAATTTTTATGTGAATAAATTTTTGGAGAAATATTAATTTCATGATTTTATGTGAGAAGATTTTCTAGTGGGAAATATCATTTTTAGAAAGTTGATGTATAAAAAGGGTATGATTTTATGTGGAAAAATGTTATTGGGAAAATATGAAAATTTTTGAAAGAAAGATTATGAAATATTGCATGGGCATTTTTATTTTTTTAGCATGTGGCATTGAGCACATACGCGATACGTCATGACACGAGAAATGAGAAAATTTGAATAAATGTTGATGAGAAAATAGAGATGAGAATGAAAATATGTTTTGAAATGAGAAATGAAATTTTTTTTTGAGAAATGAAATGAAATGAAATGTGATAAGATGAATAGATGCCACCTCAAGTTCCGCGGGGAGAACTTGGAGGATTGGAATTAATACGGTAATGCAATCTTAACGCCGCCCATCATGTGAGTGTGCGCCATGATGAGGTTGGGGTTAAGTAATAATATCTGTGTAGTGCAAAATGAGGCACCGCCCCATTTTAAATTGGAGTGAACTTGGTGGTAAGAATTAAGCCAGCACAACACATGCTGAACGGCCTGAAACATACCGTGGGGATCAAGAAGACGAGGAGCCCGAGACTATGTCGTGGTGAGTCAGGGGGGATGACGGACCGTTAAAGAGACCGGTTAGGTTTGATGCACGCACACGGGGTCTCGAAAGGAGGGTTGGTGCCGCCAAGGTGAAAGGAAGTAAGCGGACCAATAACACCCAGTGGTGTGAGATATTGACATGATTGAAATTTGAAGAAGAATGTTGAAAGAGGCACTATACGAGTAAAACGATTTGAGACATTTGATGAGTTATCGTAATGAGTTATTGTTTTGAAAGCGACACGTGACCTTTGTTTTGAGATGCTAAGAGAGAAATATTGTTTTACTGCGCGTATTTTACTCACGATCGCATGGACACACATGATGCATGATATGATTCTTGTACATAAGTTATATATATTTGTTCATGAATATATTGTTCTAGAATTGCTACTTAGAAGCTTAAGCGTAGTAAACTATTGAGCGCGGCTCAGCGATTATTTACACTTGTGTATAACCACGGCATAATCTGCGATGTTCTTTCTACGGCTACGGCGTATTATGCTAGACTATAGAGATGGGCGGGGGGAGAGAACTATGGTTAAAAAGGCCCTCGAGCGGAAGCGAGGATACAGCCCAGGAATAGGCAGAAGTCGCGATGGAGTAGAGAAACCTAGTCAACCCCTGTAGAGAATAATTGTATTTGGCGGGAGGAATTATGTAATTTCTTATGGGTTACTGTTGTAAAACCCCAGTTATTGTATATGTATTTCTTTATTAACAAACCCAAATTTTGGGGGCGTTACACGCATTCTTATGGTTAATGTTATGATCTTGAATAGTTAATATTATTGGGGGACACAGTATCCTTCAGACTGTTGGAGAATTTTGTGAATGAAAACCGTAACTTTCGGAGGGTCTCGGGGGCAACCAAGACCACCCCGCGGATTCAACACACATTTGGGTAACTCCCTCATGATTATGGAGATAATGGCGAATTGATTTTTCAATTCAATTTGGATTCATGGCTCTGCGGTTACAAGATCAAGAATTCATTGGCAGAATTCATTTTTGTTATTGAATGGTGAGGCTCCCCCATTAATCCCGTATTCATGTTTCAGCTCCCTTTTCCAGCTATAAAAGGGCAGCTCTGTATTGGTTTGATTACCAGCAATTGTGCAACACATTTCAGTATAGACACAACTCGTTCTTGTGAGAGAGAGGCAGACGAGTGTAATAGTTCGCCAAGGCTTCCAGCGGTGGTGTTCCGGTGGTTGTGATTTAGCCGTTGTATCCTGGGACGAAGACGCCGATTCATTCTACAACACCCACGGTAGGCGGCGAATCTTTGTTAAGGAGACTGTGGTATCACAGGACTTGGCTCGTGTTTCCTAAACACTGTTTGTATCTTTTTCCCGTTTCTGTAATTTCCATTTCAGTTTTTTTTTTATTGTACGTATTTGTGTTCATATGAATGGAAATTGTTCTCTGGAATTTTGCGATTGCCGTTGTATTTTTCCAACACAGACAAGGTGGGTATTGTAGGTGTTCCCCATTTGATGCCAAAGAATTATTCTGCGTAGACTACGGTCAAGTTAGAGATTTTTAATTAGTAAACGAGATTTTAGCCCAAAAATATGGTAGTACTCAGTAACTTAAACTCAAATAACCAAATCTTTTGTAGAGAAAAAAAAAAGTTTGTATACACATTCTAATGGTATAAAAAATTTCTAAATTCCATTTCGGTCCTTCTAAGCACAGGAAAAAGACAAAACAAAACACACACCATGTGATACGCTTTCATCCATTTTTATAAAATTTTCACACATTTTAACACTTTTTAAATCTTAACAGAAGCCTACTAAACTTCTTTTAGCATTTTCCATTCCATTTATTCTTACACTGTAACAAAAAACAGTTAAAGACCGTTAAATTCCATTTACCTTCCTTGTGTTTAGTAGCCGAATTATCAGGTCGTGACATGAAGTGATTGGATACGGAGATATAGCAGTTGGGCCCCTAAAAGATAATACATAAGAGAAAGCACCTGTTCCAAATTTTTGTCCATTTATGTTTATTTGTGTGTTTTTTTTTTTTGCATATCTTTTACTAAAATTTTAGAAACTTTGTTTAATAGATTTAATCGGAAACTATCAAATGAGATCAATATTGAATATCTATTATAACATTATACATTTAAAAATATAAGCAATTTTCGTTGTGAATATTAAAGTGGACAAGAAATTTAGGAAGGATGGAATATGAATTTGACTTATACTTTTTTTTTTTAGCTTATTATGTTATTCGAGGCAAATCATATTTTCAAAAAACATCAGTTAAAAAAATCTCAAAAAACCTCTTGGAAGAAGGAGGCCTTATTGGACCCTGCTATGGGTACAGAAAAAATGTATAGAAAATGCACAAAGCTCTCTTAGGGATCCACTTTTGGGTCCCATACGAGTGATCCAAACCGTTCATTGTTTTTAAAACATTTTTCTGAGGGGGCTTACAGAAATCAGTTCAATCGGACAGTTAAAAGTGCTTGAACCAAAGCCCCACCATTCCAATTGGAATGTTGGAAAGGTGAACCAAATCCATTGTAATGGTGGACCCAAGATGTCTTGTTTTACCAGAGAGACAGAGAGACCCCTAAGTGACGGTTCAAGTCGTGAACGGGTTGGCCCATGTGACGGTCTGACACTGGTGGCCCGGTTACGAATGGATTTCTCTACGTAGTACGGTAGTAGCATGTGCAATGACTAAAGGCTTAAGACTGGAGTTCACCCAAAAGAAAAATAAAAATGACAAATTGCCACTGCTCTAGAAATATTGAATAAGATGTTCAAAAATTTTCCTTAACCCTATTATTTCTACAAACTGGCCATATATATACAAAAAAAAAATTATATTAGTGTGAATAATGGGATCAATTAATACGATCATACATGAGAGGTCACAATTACATGTTCTAGACAAATTCTATATTTTAAACCCAAATTTAAATGGGCAAAAAGACACAGTAGTTTTTATTGTAGAAAATTGTATGAAGAATGGGTTCACACCTGATAAAAAAAAGAGAGGTTCACATGGATTTATTTTTTGGACGTATGATATATAGAGTTGATTGTTGTTCAAATACACGTCAGAGCACAATATTGATATAAATAAATACTTTTTTGTCCCTTTATTTATTTTTTTTAAACAATTCTCATTAGGAGAGTATACTTTGTTTGAGGTAATATGTTAGGTGTTCAATTGTGAATTTCCTAGATTGCCAGATTATGTAGGACTAAGCATTCAAATAAATCCGAGGTTAAATTATTACATGTAATATAAAATGTAAAAGAGTTTGAGGTTGTTCAATTATTACATTGGATAGTTTTTTGGTTGATTTTTTTTGGGACTAGTTCAAGTTTTTTTGGGGTTAGGTGTTCAATTATTTATGCATAGGTCTTCAAATTATTTTATTTTAGGGGCTCAGAAAGAACTAAACTAAAATAAAATTTTAAAAATATTGCAGTATACAGTATTCTAAATAAACAAAAAAAAATAAAAACTGAAGTGTTCAAATGAACACACATATCATGGCATTGCGTGGAGCCGCCTATGACTATGAGAGACTGTCCCTACTGTTATTTTTGTTCGTACCTAGAATTATTAAATACCTACAAACGAGTCAGCCTAAAAAAGAAGCTCTCGTAGCTCAGTTGGTTAGAGCACCCGTTTAGTAAGCGGGAGGTCTTGAGTTCGACTCTCAACGAGAGCAATCACCAATTAGTCCAACAGCAACCCCTTTTTGCCCATTCTTTCCAAGGATGTCTCTTAAACCACCTTGGAGGAATAAATAGAAACCCCTATTGCCTTTCTCTAGTTTTTTTTCCTTTTCCCGACCAACTTTCAAGCTCTTAAATAGTTGTGCGGGAAAACTTAAACCAAAATCAATCCTAATTTTAGGCAATAAAAAAAGTTGTTTTGTGAAAAAAAAAAAAAAAAGTGGCAATGGTGCTGCACCCACATTTTGCTATTTTTTAGGAAAATTTATATTAAAAAAAAAAATTAATTGGAGGGTGGGTTGGACCCTCCTCAGGTGCTCTATAACTGATCCAAACCTTTTACTCCATTTTTTTAACAATCTCTACAAAAAATTAACTTAATCAGATATTAGTAAAGCTTAGTATATTATTCGAATTGTGGTCATTTCACGTCATTTAGTTTTATTTTGTGTTGGTTATTATTTTGTGTGACATCTCCTTCAAATTAATAAATGAAAACCCTTATCCACACTCAATTGGGCTTATTTTTTTTAAAAACCTTCAAAAAAATGTTTTGGAAAAATGAATTGCTTGGTTTGAGGTCTTGAGTTTGAGTTGATTGGAGCAGCATTGATACGTTTAGATAATCTATCGGCATCCTTATCTGACACACAAAAAAAAACACTAAATTTAACCTTAAAAACACCTTTTATAATTTAGCAAGTCACTTTTCAAAAAATTCACAAAATCAGACTATCTATTAAACTTTTACTCTTCCCTCCCTCCTCTTCTTTTGGTAAGTGAACAGTAGGTCACCAAATTTTTGTTAAGTTACTGTAGCAAAGTTACAAAATCTTCAAATTCGTGAGTTCATTTGGTGAAGCTAATTTTTGAGGTTTTGAAGGAGTTTGCTCTCTACTTTAACTTTAAAGTTAAATTGTTAAGCCACATATTAACATCCTTGGGTTAACCATTGTATTATCAAAAGTAAGCCTCATCATTTGGCCCATTGGCCCGGGGCCCGCCCGAAGCCCGCAAGGCTTGTCGAGCTTTACCCGAGCCCACCAAGTGGGCGGGCTAGCCTAGTCCGACTTTTCCATGGGCCGGGCTTGGGCCTAAAAATTTTAACTCAAACCCGCCCTCCCATTGGCCCACCGGCCCGAGATACTAGCCCGCACGTAGCCCGGTATACTTGTAATGCATTATTACACAGTTATTGTACATAAGATATAATATATAATGTACCAAAAAAAAGATATAATATAAATATACCAAGAAAAAGATATAATATAAATGTACCAAAATAAAAAATAATAATACACAGTTGCACATGTGTGTAGCTATGTGTATATATCTCACAGTAAAGTTCTAATAAAAAACTAAACATATACATTAAAATTTTGAGAAAGTCTGAACATATGCATTAATTGATCATTTATTTGCTGCATGAGTAACTAACAACTGCTCATAGTGTATTATTGTTATAGCATATGGTATGCTAGACAAGGTTTAGTTGTAATTAAAAACGGGCCCAAAAGGTTCAAATTTTAAAAAAAAAAAAAAAAAAAGAGCACTTGTCCGCTTTAAATAGCCTAGCCCGCCCGCCTCGGGACGACCGGCCGCCGCCCACCTAACTAAGATAAGTTGTGGTATTTCCCGCTTTAACTTTGAGAGATAGCCGCCCGCCCTGCCCGATAAAAAAAAAAAAGATACCGGCCCGCGGGCTTATTTGGCTGAAAATTCACGGGCTGGGCCGGGCCGACCCGATGATGACCCTTAATCAAAAGAAGTTAACAAAAACAAAAAACGAAAATAAGAAAAAGAAATTTGGAGACCACAGAGAGCAGTCTACATTCTTAGAAGTACATAGTCACAACTACCAAAACAATGAACCAAATATACTAGTTAGGCTCCTGGCAAGTGAGCGGATGAATTGGACCCAGGATTATTCGAGGCACGTGTAAGTTGGCGCATTTAAGTTTGACCCAAACACCTTATTTATCAAAAACTGAACCATGTAACAGTTGCAAACAGATGGGTTCCGTTCAACTATTATTACTAGAGCTATTCTGGGGCAAGTATACTGATACTTGTATCTGCCAAGTGCCCAACCAGTAATGATTTTACTCTTACATTAGACAAAAGAAGAAAAGCAGGAAGAAGAAAAGAGTACACAATCACAGGCTAGGGTTCAATTTTTGTGAGCAATAGGAGCCGGAAGACGGTCATCAGTCGTGCGCACCCCGGATCTGATAAGTATTGAGTCTTGATCAGAACAGAATCAGAAACTTGCGATGGGACAAATGCAAATAAGATCAATTCAAGCAAAAATCAATGAAAATGTGGTAAACCACATAACCTTACTACCGGAAAATGATCACGAATACCGATACAGTACTCCCAACTTGCATATCATCCGGGAACATGAAACATTTATCATTTTGATAATGGTGAAATTAAAAGAAAAGGGAATCCTCATATTAAACTATATGGCATGTATGATTCTGATGCTTTATTGATTGAGAACCTTAGACTGTAAATTTGCCGCTCCTCACCCACTGGATTAATATATACACACATAACTTATCACCTACTAATACCGCACCAACAACAAAGTAAACTCTAACCCACTAGTTCATCGGATTCTCCAACAAACCCGTTCAACACCCCTCCATGTCGCGCCACTTGAGGTAAACTAACCCTGCACAGTAATGAGTGTAAGCCCCCGCAACCACCAACACGTGAAAAATATTGTGACTTTGACCAGCGATGTCAAACTTCCCGGGCATCCATCGCTCTGGAATCCTCATGGCGTAAATCAAAGCCCCAATTCCGTAAAATAACCCCATCAAAATTTCGTAGCCAGTAGTATAAAGTGCCTCAGGGCGGTTCCGGAACAAGATAAGCTTGTGCAGGATTGGGATAGCTCCAGACACACCCATCCCGAAAAATAGGGACGCACGAATGTTACGGTATTCTGGTTTCTGGAAAACTGGGAGGAGAGAAGCCAACATCGTGGCGATTCCCAAAAGGGTGATGAATCCGAGGTAGAGGTTGCAGAAGAAGGGGTAGCACATGAAGGAGTAATAGACGGGAGGGTAGAAGGAGGTTGAGATGAGAGCTGAGATTCCGGCATAGTCGAGCCTAAGCATGATGTATGATAACCTCTGGGAATGGCACGCAAGTAGGTGGCATGTGCTGCTGGCGAGCAAGCAAAACATGGCCCCACCCAAGAAGGCGAAGAATGGCCAACGCGTGATTGGACGGAACATCAGGGGTGCTATTGCGTTCGCCACATCTTCTTTTGCAGTCCGCTGCATTTTAAGCAAATAAAAGTATTAGGATTTAGGAACATTAATAGGGGGGGAAAATATACATTTGTCATCATTAAGGCATTACAATTTACAAATCATCAATTTTCATCAACACCCATGTCCGGGGATCAGTTTAGCAAATAATTGGAGAAGGAAGTAATTGTGGTATCAGATGGTATTTAAGCATAAATTCTCTCCTCAAAAACGTTTCATCTACAAGAACTGAGAAGTTCGTCTTGAAACCACATCGCAGCAAAGAGGCTTGTACTACCTGATAATGGCATTTGGCATTTGGCAGCAAGTAGTGATGAGAACTGCTGTAATCTAAAACATTTTGTACCGATTATCAAAACTTAACCATGTTTAATATTTAGACTTAGATTTTAGAATTTACTCTAAAGGATACAACATTGGATAGAAGTCTACACCCATTTCTTAGTATGTCTAGTGAGCTATGAAGCACCAACATGGGGACACGCCGGGGACACGGCACAATACGTATGGGACATGCCATGTGGCATGTCCAATAAATTTAATTATTTTTTTAGGGGGACACGGGAGGGACAAGTTTGGGGACACGACAAGGGTTAAATATGAATTTTTTATTTTTTATTTTTAAGGGATAAATGTGTATTACTTCAAATATTTTGGGTTAAAAATATGACATGATGTATATATGATGCTTGTTTATATATATTGAAGTTTCATGTTTATACATATAACTATATTTCCATTGGTATAAAATAAATATTGATCCTTGTTTTAGAAATCCGTGGTTGTATCGTACCTATGTCCGTGCTACATAGCTAGTGACTGGTGAGTAATGACACAACTTTGTGGCATCTCCAACACTACTAGGCACTTTAACTAGCCAAAAGTAGAACACAAGGTACACTTCAACTTTGCCTAGGCACTTTTTCGCCTGTGGGTTTCAACACCACTCTCTACTTTCGTTCTTCACTCTCTACTTTTAGGGCAAAAATGGAGGGAAATGAACGAAGGTAAAGGAGGGAAAAGTAGACTAAAAAGGCAAATGCCTTGCTACTAGTAGCAAGCCAAAAGAGACAAAGCTAGAGTAGATAGCCAAGTAGCAAGTCTATTGGAACATGAGTTTTTGGTTTGTCTAGGCATAGTAGCCAACAAGGTGCGAGTAGCAAGCCTCTTGGAGATGCTCTAAGCCCGGTATGCCTTCACATGCCCATGAAGGCCTTCACTCAAACAATGATAGCCCAAACATAGAAAGATTTGCCACTCATAGATAAGGTGTCTTCAACTGTAATCATATGTTGGTTAAAGAGATATGGAGAAGTTGTCAAAATATCAGATTCCCCCAGAATATAACTCAAAGTGCCACAGATTAACCAAAAGAAGTTACAAATAACTGTGTATCAAAAAAAAAAAAGATGTTACAAAGAACTTTAGTCAGTTTGGACAAATTTCTAAGCCTCCAATATTAAGATCCACGTATCAGGCACAAAGTATAGGTGTTGAATCAGTATTGTACATATTCCGAATTATCCAAAAGAAAAAAGAATCACTATTGTATAAGAAATCTCAGCATGAGCCTCTGAAAAGTTGAGTCCTCACTCATAACCTATGTAGCAGGGACATGGATACAGAAATGGACACAGACACAGATATAGCAATTTTGAAAAAAGGGGACACGGCAATATATATATTAATATATATTATTTTTTAAAAACTTAGATATTTAAAGATTGATAATTACAGTTTGACCCCAATTTTTTTAAAAAAATTTACAATTTAACCCCTGAAAAAATTTAAAAAAAATTGGGGATCACGCCATGTGTATTTGGCTGTGTCCCCGTGTCCCATACGGCAATACGGCTCATAGCTAGGTAAAGTAAATCAAGGCTCAAGACGACAATTCCCAAATTGCAAGGAACGACGGATGTTGAATGTGGACGCCATTAAAAAAGGTTCCCTCCCCCCACATAACATGATTAAAAAGCTTGGTTGTTCACGTGGTTTCTTGGATGATAGAGACAAGAACGAAAAAAATAGAGCTCAAAGATAAAGCTGAAGAGGGGGAAGTTCAACTAAATTGCAACAGAATTGTAAACCAGTTTTAAATTTTGCAAAGGTAAAAAGTAGTGACAAATATCCCAATAGCATGTGCTGATAGCTTGACAATACAACACAAAAGCTATGATGATATGCATCCATCTATTTAAGCCAACTTGGCTACAATTAACCACATGTATTGACAAGGAATGTAGAGGATAATGCCCACAGTAAGATTCAGAAGGGAAAAATGGTCCAAGATCTTAAGCCAGTTTATGAAGTAGATATTTATATTTGCAGCATTTGAACATAAATAGTTGATTGGAGAAGATTTCTTAGCAACCACAAAACTAAAGGAGGATCGTACCAGAAAACCAACGTCTGTGTGGTTCACATGAAATAATCTCTCAGACAAACATTTTGTAAGGTCTACAATATGCCAAGTCGACGGTGATGGCAGCAAACCCATCGAAGGCAACGACTTTGTGAGCTCCTCACGAAGCCTGTGCAAGTCAGGCATATTGGGTAGAGATGGCAGGCAGGCCAAAAGTTCTGCACGCAGTTTGTGGAGATCAGCTCTTTTCAGCACATCAGGGATATGTTGCAGAGCGTGGAGATCCACAACCTTTGGAACCTTCTTCGCAGTGTATATTGTCAAGGCAACAAAAAGGAAGAAGCCTATCAAATGCCTGTAAGAAAATAAAGTTAAAACTTCGAGGGATGTTAATATAGTCTTGAGTTTAAAGTTACCACAGTACCACCACTGATGTCAAACGACTCGAAACTTACAGAGTTCGCACATTCTGAATTACCCATATACTAAGCATAGCAATTTCCTTATTCGGATGAACCATGCTTGAGCAATGAAAGAGTATTGTTGCTCTGAACTGAGAGAGAATAAAAATCATTGGAATAACCTATTTACAGTCACTTACGCATAGAGTAGTGAAACAGAACCAACAGTAGCAAGACAACAAACCTCAATCTGAGTTCCACAAGAAAGGTAACATCTCAGGCAATCACAAAAAACCCAAAGGCCCAGCCTCAACAAATAAAACATCAGGGTATATGACTAGCAGAACATGTTTGTGTGTGTGTGCTTACAACACCCAAGCAACTTTTGTAAATGAACATAATTAATTGAAAAGATCTGAAAACAAAAGAATCACCTTTTCCAGGAGACAGCTCAATGGGTTTTCAAACATTTCCAATGATAATTAAATCAGTTAGTTTTTTAAACCATATGGGAAGACCCAAAAATTTTCACGAGACTACAATGCTTAAACATTTACCGCCTATTCCAGGCACCCAACGAACATGATCGGTGAATAACATACCAATGATAGTTTCTAAATCCAACCCATCCCCCTCATTCTCACTCAAACCCCATCCCCCAACAATGGGGCAGGAAATATCGAGCATATGGAGTACTAACTATTATGGTCACTGCATGCGCCATAAACAAAGCTCTGCAGTTGAATAACCCATAAAAGGAACTTATGAATTTTTAGTCACAACTAATAAATCGTCTTCACAGAAGATGAAAAAAAATAAGTTTCCAAGTTGCATTACTATTCTCCAACATCATAGCCTAAATCTAAAATAGTGCAACCTACTCAGGAAAATCACCAACTCCTCTAATTGCTCAAAATTCTATTATCAGCACAAAGAGTCATTTTAGAGGACCTTTTTTTAATTGCTCTTTGTGGTTAAGGTAGGCTTGTAAAGCTCACAACATAGGAAGTGAGCATTTACAAAATGGAAAAGTAACAATGTGCAGTGTTTTGTGGCATGTTTCTTGCTATTACTCCCATCATGTGGCTTAAACTTCCATGCTTCTGCAAACTGTAAAATGAAACTAACATTACACGGTATCATTTTTCTTGAGTTCAGTAGGTGGTACACAAAGTTGATAGGAAATTCATTGGAACCAAAACCCAAGGCATAAGGCGTAAACCCCCTATCATAATTGAAAAATGCTGCTGATAAAACTTTGGTACCATATAATAAATCATTATCATTATAGAATGTTGCTATCATTTATCATTCTTCACTTCAGACCTGGCCAAGGATTTATCTACTGATTCAACAACTTGCCGGGTTCCTTGGTAGCATTTTCATTATTGAAAGGATACCATGTGAAGTAAAAGGTGGTTCTCACAGGCTCAGTTAAGTAACTTATCTCAACCTAAATTCTTTTTGCTTCGCTCCTTCCCTCAAGAGGGTAACTAAATACGTTTCTTGAAATGCCAAGATCGAAGAATTGTTCCAAGCTTCTAATTGTATCCAAGACGAGCGATGACAACCCATGGACATGCAACTACTAATGCAGAGAGATTTTGAACATTGAGCACAAGAGGAAAGCTTTAGTCAAACGAAGCATCCCCTAGCTGAATTAACGGAGGAAGTCTTGACCAAAGAAAGGCATCCCCATAGTGTTCTTATATTGGTGATAGTTTATCTCCTTAGCTAGTAGTTTTTCTCAAGTTTTCCTTTCTCTTTTTTATGCTATATTGGATTGTATCTCCTCCAAAATGTATCTTTTCCAGATTCTCTTCTATGCCAAGTTCCATTACATTACATGTTAAGAAACTCTACCTCCAAACCTACGTAGTAGTGAAGCTTCAAACCTTTTTATGGGATGACAGGAGAGAGGATTAATATGCACTAGGCAAATAAGCAATAAACTAAACGATATTAATTTGATGCCAAAAAGGTGTACTGCTATGACATGATGAAGAAAAGCTTAAGGTCAATTACTCAGGTACAGGTGAAAAAGGTGCCCATTCAGGGCATGCCTTATATGTGGCATATCACCGAGACAGGCCAATTTGCATGAATCCTGGCACTACAGAAAATACCCTTTAAGTCGGCAAGTCAACCTCAAGGTTTGCTCTTTTTAGCCACTTACCCCGTAAAGAACTGTACCTCAAACTCTTGTTTTATATATCCCTTGATTTATTCACGTTACCAACACAACTATTAATGGGGCCAACCGTCATTGAGAAAAAAGACCACCACCTTTTAAGAAATAGGCATGCCAGTAACATCTCAAATATGAAATTCTTTTGTCCTTAGTTGACTAACTTGACTCCCTACTAAGTGGGCTAGCAACACAAATCCATGTCATAGCTGTGATAATTACAGCCACCAGTTTTCTAGTCGTGATAAAAGCAGCCATCTGTTTTCGTCCTCGCCAAACTACACCCGACTTCACCTTCCCTTCATAAAACGTCTTTTAACTTTTTGCACCCTTTTCGTTCAATGTCCCATTACACTTCAATAAATGGGTCACTAAGCCCATGGAGGTTTACCTAACTCACTAATTAGAGGACGGAAGAAACTAATAACTTATCTGATTGGCTGTATTAGACGTGAGATTCAATTCCATATACCATGAAACAGCATTTCCATCAGTTGAACACAAGGATTGGTGGAGGGACTAAAGTAAAGAATGTGGAAACTTTATATCCATCTCAAAACCAATTGGCAGTGAGTGGAGAGGTCCCTTAGCCATTGTATCTTTCTCGATGATTAATGAAATTTTTTAGTCGTGCAAAAAAAAAAAAAGAGTGGAGAGGTCCCAGCATAAATTAAGTGATCGACCATTTCACTCCTAAGCAATGTGGGACAATATTCCTTAACATCCCCCTCACGTGCAGCCGCATTTAAGGTCTATCACATGTGGCCAATTTTTAGGTCTTATCATCGTGTAGTGTAGCCTTTTTTGCTGGTCTGTCATCGTGGGGCGTGAATTGCGATTTTTTTTTTAAATGTGGAGTGGATTGGGCCCTGCTCTAATACCATGTGGAAATTTTATATCCATCTCAAAACAAATTGGCAATGAGTGGAGAGGTCACAACATAAATTAAGTGATCACTCATTCCACTCCTAAGCTATGTGGGACAATATTCCTTAACAAAGAATCTGTCTAATTGCTGGTTCAGACACGAGATTAGATTACATGTACCATGAAACAGCTTCTCAAGAGGTTGAATGCAACAACAACTGGTAGAGGGACCAAAGTTATACTATCCATTTGACAACTAATACCACAAAAACATTGCAATATGCAATAGCTTATGGCATGTTATTGATAATCCCCTTTAGTCTGGTGGGATCAATAGAAGCATATATCCCCCACCATAAAATTCATACCAATTAAACGGGGCCTAAAAGAGTAAACCTAAAAGACGAAAAAACCTATAGTTTTTAGTGAACACCAAAGAATTCTATGGCATTTGAGCATATTATGACAAAAAAAGACCATAACAATCTGAAAAAATTAAGGGGTGTGGCGAAAATCTTACGTCCAGACATTGAGAGTCTCATTATGAATTGTGAAAGTGCTGAGGAAAATCTGTTTTAATGGCCATTCGGATCGATAATGCCCAATAACGTATTCATTGTCCTTCAAAAACGCAGGCAATGAGTTATACTCCACCAGCTGGTACCTCACCCTCTTCCACAATCTCTTCCCCTTCCCCTCTTTGGAAGCACAATCGAGTTGATCGTCACTCGATTCCGAACAAACCCTAGAATCTTCACCAGCTTTTGAATTCTTACCCATCTTCTGCTAAAATCAATTGAGGGAAAATCAGATATATCAAGGTGAATTCACATGTAAAGACCTCAATTGGCTGGCCATGGTAGACAAAATGATCACCGAAAATGGGTAGTTAGAAGATTCTTATCAAATAACTCCATCCACGTACACGACGATCAAAGAATAAACTCCATATTTACACACAGACACGTATAAATATATATATACCTGAAATGGAAGAAGGCGGCCGGCGAAGAAGACCCAGAAGGAGAATGTTTATATATTTACCAATTAACAACAGCTAAAGAATATACTCAGGTGGAAAAATATACTTATAAGAAAAGGATCGATTTCTAATGGTAGGCATGCAAACAAATGGCAAGGAGAGAGAGAGAGAGAGAGAGAGAGTTCGTTTTGAGGTTGAATTCCGGATGGGCAGGGTTAACTAGGACAACGACTTCTGGGAAAAATGGAAAGCAATGGCGGAAGATATTATGCTGTATTCCCGGAGGACAGCATCCGCCGTTGGATTATGTTTTGAATGGTCTGAATTCTTGCTCATGTTATATTTGGATGCGGAGGCTGCGGTTCCCGAAGGACAGCAGGGAATGCAGTGCCCCAGAACGGTGTAGTTCCATCCCTCAATTTCACACCCCAGCTCCAATCCTGAACTATCTGTTCGACAATTGACGCATCCCCCTATGAGTCTCTATATCTCTATTTTAGAGGGTAAAATATGACCTATTAAAGGGAGATTTTATAATTTATCACATCTTTTTCTTAACTTTTATACTTTTTGGAGGTGGTCGTCGTTCTTTTTAGAGATTTGGAGACAAAACGAAGGTGCGGCTCTCTATATTTGGAGACTCAAAGGTAAACTTGGAGACCAAATCTTTAAAAAAGACTGATGAGTACTTTTTAGAAATTTGGAGACAAAATGAAGGTGTGGGTCACTATATTGAGACTCGAAGGTGCATTTGGAGACCAAATCGTTAAAAAAGATGATGGATCCCTAAAAAATTCTCTTATAAAGTGCAAAAAGTTGAGGAAAAAAAGAGATGAATAATAAATTACAAATCTTCCATCAATATATGTCACATCTCGTTTCTAAAATAGAGATGCATTGAAGATGCTCTAAGCCATTTAATGAGCTAGAAAATGTTTTTGGTTGTCTCTGTTTGGTCATATATATCACATGGAACCCGACTACGAGTACAAAAAAAAGTACAAAAAATGTACCGACATTTTGTGGGGCCCATGGTTGGGTCCCACACAAATGATTCAAACTGTTCATAAATTTTAAAATATCTTTTTGAGTGTCCTTGTAAAACATCAGCTTAGTTGAATCTGCGTAAATGGTTGATCCAATGCTATCATGTTTTCAGTTCAAAAAAATGTTATCACGTTTCATTCAAAATTCAGAGGTCCAAGGTCTAAATTCAGGGACCTATATTTTGAACTGAAAACATAAGAATATTCGATCAACCACTTACACATATTCAATTGAGCTGATATTTTACGGGGCGGTTTAGAAATTTATTTTTAAATTAATGAATAATTTGGAAAGTTCATGTGGGACCCAAAAGTGGGTCCCACAAGAGTCGGTACGTTTTCTATACGACTTAGGTCTCTACCCGTAGATTTATCGTATCACATGAGCTTCTAAACTCAACTATTCAATTTGTGCTCTTTCGGTTTTCAGTAATCACTTCTGTTTTTCACATGAGTTTCTGAAAAAGGAATGAAGAAATGTCCGAAAATTACTTGCAAATAGATAAATTAAAACAATGGAGGAAATGTGTTCTCCTTACTTTTTTAATTGGTTTCAATGAGAAGAATTCAAAAAGTACGAAGATTTTTTTTTTTCAGCTGAAAGGTCAAAAACATAGGGTCATATAAAACAAAAGATGGCAAAAGATTGATCCCTAAAGATTTGGAAGATATTTAACAAATTAAGAAATTATAAGTCGTGGGTGTTTTGGCTAAATAATTGAGCCGGATTAATTTTGTCTTCATTTCATTTTTTTAAAAACATTTGGTCAATTGCGTCAAAGGATTATTCATTCATCTCGATACAAGGAATCAGAAAAGTATAAAGTTATGTTCGAAATCTAATTTTTTTAAGGAGTATGTCGACGTCGCCACCGGAAAAATAAGTAGTTTTGAAAAGAGTCGCCACCCGGGTTTTTATTTTTGAAAAATGGATTTAATACCCAAGAAAACGTTTTGAAAATAATTTAGAAAATAATGTGACTCTCGCGATTGAAAAGAATTTGAAAACTAGAGATCTTTTAGATTCGAGAGCCAGGTTACGAGCAGGGAAGGTTTTTAAGGCACCCCGCTCACCCGATTAAAAATCGGTCTTTACTAAATATTTGTGGAATTTTTAGAAAATATTTTAATGCAAAACTTTAATCAAATAAACAATTTATCATGTAGAACAAGTAATTTAATATTGAAAAAGATCATGCACAATATGATAAACGAAATAACAGTAAATAAGAAAAATCAAATTTCCAAACTGTTTTTAATGGAAAATGATTTTAAAAAAATTAAATTCAAAATAGAGTGTCGTATGGTACTCCATGTGTACCGTGCGGTGTAGATAGAATGTCGTGCGGTACTGTCTATTCGACCAATGGTCAAATTTTTAAAAGAATGTCGTGCAGCACTCCAAGTATACCGTGCGATATAGGAGGAGTGCCGTGTAGCACTATTTATTCTGCAAACAGTTGGAGAACTTGATTTTTCAACAGGAAAGGAAATGGGAGCATATGAGCATATTTAGTGCCTAGAACTTGATAAAAACAAATTATTTTGGAATTGAAAATTTATGTTTTTGAATAGAAAATGTTTGTCCCTATTGGATTGCTCCATACAGCGCGATATTTCTATCATAAGGGACAATCAGGAGGTCTTTGGATCAACTGATCTTTATTTAAATGTAGGCCTACCAAATGCGGAGATGATATGGAAGACCACTCCGCACTTGGTATCCTTCCCCTCAGTGTATCAAAGTTAAGAACTCTAGCGAAATAGAATTTTACCTTAGGTTGAAACCTCACAGAACGAATAACCTTCTGGAGCCTTTGATTGTGGCTTGAACCTTCGTCATACTGCAAACTTTGCTTTGATATGGCAACAAGGATGCTTGGTTTTTTGTTAACGTTTATCCGGGCGTTCATTGAGTAACCGAGCAATCAGGGTTTGCTCCCACCATATTGTTCGCATCAAAAGATGGATAGACCTTGTGAAGGCATTGTTGAATGTGGTTAGCTTGGACCTCACTATAAAGCATTTTTGACTTGAGCAATTAAGTCTGAAGGGTCTCTTAAAACCTAGTGCCCTAAGGCCATTTGACTTGGGGATGACCGACCTAACGCTCGCTAAAGGGGTCAACTAGAAAGCCCGAGAGGTCCGGGCATTGCACGACCACGTAAAAAAAAGGATTTGTGTGAGAACTATTTTCAAGATTTGTGAATTTATTTATGAGGTTTATTATCACAAGCATGTCACGTGAGAATTTTCTATCTGACCGTAGGTGAGAGGATTGATTTTTGTGCTAAGTTTGGATATGAAGTTCACTTGCTTAACTCTCTCTATGAATGAAATATCTTGTCATTGACTTGCGTGCTAGACTTTGTGGTACTACGTGTGGTTATAGGTTGGGTATGAGTCACACTTAAAGTATTTGATTCCTTTGTGTTTTGTGGGTGTTCACTGCTGAAAACCCTCACGAGACTTCACTCGTCTTACCGGGGCCGCCTGGAGGTTTAAAAGACGTATCTTTTTCATTTCAGTTTGTTTCCATTGGTGCATTTGTTTAGTTTGCTCAGGGCGAGCGAAGTTCAAGTTGGGGGGTGTGATAAGCCCCAAATGTTATATATATCCGGGCTTATCTCGCTCATTGTGATCATACACACGTGCATTTTGTGCATTTATACGATTGATTTTGCGCAAGTTGTATTTTTGATGAGTTTCAGAAAATCGGAGCTAATTGGTGTGTTCAAAGCTCCAAATAATCTCTGGTTGTATCTGGAAGTACCCAAGATCCCGCATTGCCATGGAGGACAATCGCCGAAGCTAAGAAGTCGATTCAAAAAGTTTTGAAAGGTTCAAGGAAGGCCCGAAACAAAAGAACAAGACATTTAGAGTTATGAGCCTCGAGAAAATCTGACCAACCAATAGAAAAATGCTCATTTCTCTCAAGATACAAAGGCTATTGTTAGCGATTATCACCACACGTACACAATAATCAATACGAAAACAGTAAAGGAAATCAACACAGGAATTTACGTGGTTCCCCAAAATCGGGTACGTCCACGGGAGCACACAGAATAGTTGTTTATTGAATAGCACACCCTAGGGTTTTACAATAGAGAGTATTTATATGTGGCTACTACTCCTATTCCAACCCTAACTCGCATTATAGCCTGAATACCTATATTGCCCTTAAAACACCGTTCACTGGCTGTTTTAAGCCTCTCGATATCGATACAGGGAAAACCCTGTATCGATACCCGTACATTCTATTCACTCCTTGTTGCCCCGGTATCGATACAGGGAAACTCCTGTATCGATACTGTCACCCCCAAAATGCTTCCCACCTTGCTTATCAATTACGGGAACTTCTCGGTACCTCTCATACACACCATATGAGCCACAAGTTCTAACAGCTATGAAGATGAGTTTAATTAGATTTGAAAGTAGACTCATAGAGCTTTCCAATGGTTCAAGAATCACCTCATTCTGAGTTCGGACGAAGCTGGGGCGTGCCCGCAAAGTTAGGTAAAAAATCTACCCGAACAGATGAATCTGGATCGATCCAGAACCCTTCGGGCACCATTTTTCAAGCTCTTTTTGCACTTTCCTTTTATGGAAACTTTGGGTTGTTGTGTCTGCTTTATTAGATATTATGTAGCGAGAGAAAGGGAAGACTATATTGGGCTCTCTCATCTCTCCTTCACACACACTTACTCCTCCTTCCTTAGTCTAGTTTTTGCTCCTCCATTGGAGGATTTTTAAGCTCTCTCTCTAGTTTTTCTCAAGTAAGTCTTCATTTTCCTTTAATTTCTTGTTATTTAATGTTGTAGCTACTTGTTGGATCACTATATAAATCAAGTTTGTTTTCGTTTTTATCGCTTAAATTATATTCTCCATTTTTCTAGTCATTTCCTTCTTAAACCTTAGCTTTTACTTGTTGTTTGTGATTTTCTTAAGGTTTAAAGTTGTAGGTAGACTTGTAATCTTCATTAAAAATCAGTTTTCAAGTTTATTAAGCATGTTTTTGGTTTTCTACAAATTCCTAGGCTTTATTTCTAAAATAATGAGTGAGTAGTTTAATAGGCTTAGTCATGGGGTGATTAGCACCCCGTGACTTAGGTTGATTCACTCTCCTCGCCATATTGCAAACTTTGCCTGTTAATCAAAGAGTTAGGATTATTTTTATGTATCAAAATTTGGATTAGTTAATCTCGTTGATCACGCGTGGCCAAGGGCGTGATGACTTGACACGTGTGATGCTTCGGGCTACGTCAATTAAAATATTTGTATAAATGGCACAAGAATCCTATTTTTTGAGAAACACCATTTCTAGTCAAATGAGTTTTAAGTACCAAATCTTCCATTCGGTGTAGTCTAACGACGCCCCGAGCCGGTTATTTTAGAGGAGAATGAATAGCCTAAGGCATGTTTGTTGCGAACCCCTTGACTTAGCCTTGTTTTAATTAGTCTTTTTAAACTTTCGAGTCATTCATGAAGTTAAGTGAATTCCACCAAACAAACTTACAAAACCAAGTTTGCCACTTCAAGACCGAAAACCTACACTTGCAAGACAACTCTCACGCCGGGTGCGTTTGGTCCCTGTGGATTCGACCTGGTCTTACCGATTATTATGCTACCGCCGACCAAGTCCTACGCTTGGGGCGACACCATCTACGATACAATCCAAGGTCGCAAGCATGCCCAGTGAAGGTTTGTGAGCTATAGGAGTAGGCTTTCACTTGCTCAAGAAATCTTCATGAGGCAGAGCCTCAATCGTCAAACAAAGGAGCTGTTGGGCAACCTGCAAAAGTCGATTTGATGTATGATGGTGTTGTGCAGCACTGAAACAATACTGTGCTGTACTGAAACTGTGCTACGGGGTGCTCTTCCACCGCCATTGCAAGAAAGAAATGTCGTGCGCGACTGAGGGAGTACCGTGAGTGAGAGTTGAGTGTCATGTGGCACTGTTGATCGTGTTGACTTGAAGAATTTTATCCTGAGAGGTCTTCCAAACGTTTCTTTTCATCATTGGGGATTAAAATGTGCATGAGAGTTCAATTTTGGGGTGTCTAAAGAGTAATAGCTTATTTTTGTGCATTATTTAGAACATGTTAAATTTCGCTCATAATTTTTTACTTTTTTCGATTCCTCTTGTCGAGATGAACCAGTAATGGACAAAAATTGGTCACGAAACGAACAAGTAAGATTTTTTTTTTGAATAAGGACAAAAAATAATCCAACTCAATTATTTAGTCAAAACACTCAGTAGTGCCTTGTTAAAGAAACGGACACGGTTACCATACATAACCCTAAAATGTAGTTGCACAACATACACTTTCATGTTTTGGGCCAACAAAATTCTTAAACCACCATTTTGGTGTTAGGAACCACAAAAACGCCTCTTTTTCTTCTTCTTATTTTTACAGAAAAGTAAGTTATTATACGGAGTACTTGACTAATCCACAAACATAGATTGCTGTTATCTTTGGCCAAACGGAGACTTATGGAGTTGCAGCTGGGGTGTGGAATTGCAAAATGAAACTACATCGTTCGGGGCACTGCAGTCCCTGTTGTCCCTCGAGGACAGGAGAACCCCGAATCCAACAACATATTCTTATTTCTAAGGCTGAGTTTTTTGTTTGATTTTAACAAATGAGTTCAGCAGGTGCTAAAATTATTGTCTCTTTTAGCTAAAAAGATCATGATTTTAGCAATTGAGTTGCTAATTTTTTTTTGGAAAACTAAGCCTAAGTAAGCCAAGGGTCATCTCCACAGAGCTTACCGGCCAAGTTTAGAGTCAATTCTCCTTGACAATGATTTGTCTTTGTAGTCATCTCACCTCACGTAAACGTGTGGAAAAGGTTGTGGGAGGGTTGGAGAAATTAATCTGGTTCATTGTGACACTCTTCATTTTTAAAAATAAAAGCTCATATTTGACTCTAGATTACTATCATCGCTCGTGTGATTTATCATGTTACACGCAAAATAAGACTTATCACCATCTTATTTCATGATTCTAAGTCATTCATTTAGCAGGCCTGGTAAATTTAAGGTCCATGTTAAAAATTAAGGTGATCAGAAATTGATAAAGCTTACTCGGATCATATTTGTATGAAGATATATAAATCCATGGTCAGGGTCTCTTACGTACTATTTATTTTTATTTTCACAAATATGATTTATTCAAATAAAAACCAATTTCGAATGAACCCAATTCTATGCACATGAGATAAATGCGTCGATATTTAAAGAGTAAATTGTTTAAATTGTCATGTAGTCCCGTGATCGCTCGTGTTTTGAGTTGTATTTGTTTAATGGTTTATCTATTATTTTGGTCCTTACAAAATATGATTGGTTTCAATTTCATCATTATAAAATTTGTAGTTTCGATTTTACCCTTACACTTTTAAATAGGGGTGCTCATGGTCCGGGTCGGTCCGGATTGGCATGAATCCAATCCTAATTTGTGAGTCACAGTTTTTTGAAAATACAATCCATGTCCGATCCAAAAGTCTCATGGTTTGGTTCCAATCCGAACTACGAGTCATAGATCGGTTCCGGATTAATCCGCGGATTTTCAACTTATTTGGAAAAAACAACAAACAAAGGCAGTAAGGCACTAGCAAGTAGCAAATGTACTAAATAGAAACTTCAAAGTTGGAAATTCCAATAAAAAACAACAAAGGCAGTTAGGCAGATGGTTACTCCATATAGGAGTAACTGAACGAACAAAAGCACAAA
Organism: Vaccinium macrocarpon; assembly: GCA_022606695.1. Lineage (NCBI taxonomy): Eukaryota > Viridiplantae > Streptophyta > Magnoliopsida > Ericales > Ericaceae > Vaccinium > Vaccinium macrocarpon. The sequence continues at coordinate 27,190,246 of CM040181.1, read as the reverse complement.
CTTATATTATCACATAGGATAGCAGATAGTTACTTTTAGTTCACTCACAAAGACAATATCAAATAGTTACTTCCAGTTCACTCACAAACGGAAAGTATATATAGTAGCACTTATAATACTTTATCCCCCTAGATTTTATAGAGATAACAATATTCTCTTCATAACTCCTACAACAGTACAACCAAACCATAAGTCTGCTAAATTAACAATATTTATATAACTATAATTATAAAAGTGATAAACTTATATATAATAAAAATCTCACGGTCCGGATTGGTTAATCCATGGTTTCACAATCAAAATCCGTGTCCGATCCAAAAGTCACGGTTTTTTATTTTTTGAATCTGTGTCTAGACCATTAATCCACGGTTAAAATCCAAAAGGTACGGAATGGTTTGGTCCGGACCAAGTTCACGGTTCACTGGTTTTTTTGAGCAGCCCTACTTTTAAACGAAGTTCAATGTTACCCTTTCGTTAACTCTTGGACGGAAAATGCACATGTGGATTATGAAAAATGCATACGTGGCATCGTTTTATACACAAAAATGCTACACACACAATAAAACACTATACATTTACACAAAAAAGAGGGAAAAAAAACGTGAAACATTGATTTGTGGTCCAAAAAAATAAAAAAAATAACGTGAAACACTACACACATCATTTTTTTCTTTTACTTTTTGAGACATTAGAAAAGAATAGTTTATGATTTAACAAGCTTATAGTAGGTTGAATTACAAAGAAAAATTAAAAAATGTGGTTTGAAACACGGTTAAAATTATGTGAAAACTTCCCAAATGGAATTCAAAAAGTAAAGCCAAGAATTATCGGAAGGGTAATATTGAACTTTGTTTCAAAGTGTAAGGGTAAAATCAAAACTAAAATTTTTACAATGATGAAATTGAAACCACACGTATGTTGTATGGACAAAAATAATAGATAAACCTTGTTTAATTTGCAGTATCATATGACTTAGAGCATCTCCAACCCATTACATTTATAATAACTATAATTGTGTGATCCAATTCTCCAATTTCCATTTTGAACTCAGGATCCTAAAAATTTTGAAGAGAAATTGAAAGATTGGATCAAACATTGATAGTTATTTGATTTTGGAGAAAGAGAGAAAAATTCCATTATAGTTATTTGATTGATCTAAAGTTTTGAGAGTACACTCCTAAAAGTAATTTTAAAATGTTTTACTTGATGTTTGCCCCACCAAACACCGGAAATTGAGTGAAACATTTTCTGCAAAAAAACATTTTACATTTAAACAAACAGAGTCTTACTCTTGAAATGCTCGAACATTTGAAAGCTCTTTCCTAAAAACACCATGGCTATACCGCCAAAACAACCAAAGGCGAGGGACAACAACCAGAAGGCCAATATAAGAAGGCTCTTTCCTACCTCGGCGACTCGTTTGTTTTCGAATTGTTGGAACTTGTGGCTCATATGATGTGTATGAGAGACACTGAGAAGTTCTCGTAAAAAGGCCAGTTCCGAGCGAAGCGGAGTGTATTTAGGCTATAATGCGAATTATGGTTGGAATAGAAGAGGCGACTATATATACTTTCTATTGTAAAACCCTATGTAACTGAGAAGTTCTCGTAAAAAGGCCAGTGGCGAGCGAAGCGGAGGGTATTCAGGCTATAATGTGAATTAGGGTTGAAATAGAAGAGGCGACTATATATACTTTCTATTGTAAAATCCTATGTACTCAGATCATCAATAAAACAACTTCTCTCTCCGCTCCCGTGGACGTACCCGATTTTGGGGAACCACGTATATTTCTGTGTCAATTTTTTTACTAATTATACTCGTATATCGTGTGCGTGTATGATACGATCCTAACAAATGTTTCGACTTTTGACCTATGAGGTAATTTTTTCTAGCTTCTGTTTTTTTTTTTTTTTTCTCTGCTGGATTTCTCTGATGTTTGAAGATGATGAAATTTTCCGAATTGATGCTGAGAGGAAATTTTCCAATCGATGGTGAAATTTATCTTTCTCGCCTCAATTGAGTTTGAACATTATGAGAATTTTTGTGTGATTGGTGTTGAAGTGCTTTTGAATTTCCCTAATTCTAGTTAATTAAACAGAACTGCAGCTGAATCTGCCCTAATTCCTTCACTTTTTCCTTATTACTTCTGTATTTGCCTCAAATGCTGGTAAGTAATAAATCAAATGTGAATAATCAAGGATGGAGCCAGAGAGAGGCCGGTAGGGGCGGTCGTCTCTGCAAGAAAAAAAAATATCCTCTAGTATTATATAGAAAAAAAAAATTCCTATGAATTATATAGACTCGCCCCTGCAAAATATATTAATAAAAAATTCGCCTCTGCGTAGTAAAATTTCTGACTATATCCCTATGAATAATAGCCAGCACAAATTATGGTGAAATAATGAAACAACATCTGCATAGCTATCCATTCTCCACCCATATCTTCAATTATTGGAGACTAAATAAGCTATGTTTATGTTTATGTCTTTATGTGAATTCAACAAGGAGAAACTTCTTACTCACCATGATTGGTACGCTGGGGCTCCGTACTTCTAACTTCTAAGGCTTGGTTTGGCTAAAATGAAAAACTAGTTTTTTGATTTTTTGGTTTTGTCCTTATTCAAAAAAAATTTGCATTTGTTGGTTTTCGGTCGATTTTTTGAGATTTATTGGCTTGTCTCGACGAGAGGAATCTAAAAAGTATAAAATTATTAGCCAAATTTTAAGTTTTATGAATAAAGACGAAAAATAATCCAAAAAACCGGTTTTTTCAATCATTTTTCGTCTTTATTCACAAAACTTAAAATTTGGCTAATAATTTTATACTTTTTAGATTCCTCTCGTCGAGACAAGCCAAGAAACCTCAAAAAATCGACCGAAAACCAACGAATACAATTTTTTTTTGAATAAGGACAAAACCAAAAAACCAAAAAACTAGTTTTTTCAATTTAGCCAAACAAAGCCTAAGTATGATATGAGAAAGCAACTCATGATTACCATGTTAATGATTGGTATGTACACATTTATGCTTTATCCATATGAGGCCACGTCATGATCCTTCCTTGTTTCTGTCTTCTAACTCTTAATTAGCCATGGCTTGCGATCGAATTCAGTTCCCCATCCACATTGAAAATAAGGTCAAGAAAATTTAATGAAACTAGACCCTTGTTGATACATATGTAGTGTAGTGTAGTCCTTCGCACATCCTCGAGGTAATTACCAGGCATATTTTTTAGGTGGCTCCAAAAAAATCAAGCCCTTCATGAGACTCAAACTCAAACTCAAAATATGCTACGTGGGCGTTTATCATGACCAGATTTATCACTCAGCTAACCCCTTATTATCTTCTTTTTCTTTGCGATAGTGGGATGAATTTCAATAGTTTACAAAGGTATTTTATAGTGTTCTAAAAGTCAGCCTAGTCGGCGACTAGGTCGGAGGCTCTCCGAGTCGACTAGGGCCTAGTCGATTAAATTAGTCGCCGGCCGACTTAGTCGGGCTCAAGTCGGCGACTAATCGGACAAGTCGGCTAATCGGCAAAAGTCGCGAGTCGGAATAAGTCGTAAAATAAATTTAAAAATAGAACAAGTCGGCGATTAATCGGCAAAATCGGGAAAAAAATAGAATTTGCTAACTCTGCAGTGTAATTTTTTTTTAATGCTTTTAACTTTTTACCCAAAATTCCCAAATTTTTCACTCACCTCTTCAAAGTTCAAACCCGATTGTTACTGCTGGAGAACGACGACAGTGACCAGTGACAGAGCTTCTTCTTCCTCCTGATTGGTTAGCTCTCTCTCTTCTCTTCTCTCTCGGTTAGCTCTCTCTCTAATCTTCTTCCCGATTGATGCTGCTGTTGCGTGTATGCAACTATGCGTATAGTTTCTCTCTCTCTCTCTCTCTCTCTCTCTCTCTCTCTCTCCCCATTTAATTACTGTAGAGTTTCCACATTAAAAACTGGGTCCAGAGTTTCCACGATTCAAGAGCTTAGTTTGCCAAAAGATTTTAGAAACACATTTGCTAAAATATATTACGATTTTAGCAAATGAGTTGAGTTGCTAAAATCATGAAACTTTTAAATCACAAAATTAAGTGGTTTCGTTTATCATTTGTTGATTTTTTTCGCACCAAGTTAAAGTACTCTAGGAATACTTTAATTTGGTACGAAAAAAATCGAAAAACGATAAACAGAACCACTTAATTTTGTGCTTTGAATTTTTCATGATTTTCGCAACTTAACTCATTTGTTAAAATCATAATTGATTTTAACAAATGAGTTGTTAAAACCTTTTAGAAAACTAAGCCTGGGTCGGTGGCAATGGTTATGTGGCAGTGGGACCAGAGTTTCCACAATACCAGAGTTTGCTCCACCTACTGTAGATTTTCACATTAAAAATTGGGTAGGTGGCAGTGGTTCTGCATTAAAAAAACAGTTTGTATGTAGTATGTTTGCTCAATGTCAAAAATTGGGTCGGTGATAGTGGGTCCTGGAAGTTCCAGGCTTGTCAAGCTGGAAGCTTCACCCCACCTCTTCAGTGGAGACCTGGATTCGAGTCCCGCGAGGGGCGTGGTTGGACTACTAACACTACTAACTCTACTAACTCCCTTCTCCGCTAATGTATATCGACTGGCAAAAAAAAAAAAAAAGAAAAAAAGAAGAAGATAGTGGGTCCTGATCTTCCACATTAAAATAACAGTTTCTACTTAGATTTTCTACACCAAAATCTAGCCGACTAGTCCCCGACTAGTCTCCTAATCGTTAGTCAGCGACTATTCAACTTGGAAGCAACTAGCGACTTTTAGAATTAGATCAAATCCATCACCCCTCCCTAGAGGGTTTCGTGGTGTTCTGTTACAGGGATAGATTCTACAAAGGGGGTTTAGAGGCCTGGGTTATTGTACCATGTGCACAGCTATATGCTGCTTATGGGAAGCATCAATGGAATATGAGAAATAGCTGTGGAATTTGATGAACTATGTTGACTACTACTAATAACTTTGACTTCAGTATTTTGTGCTAAGGTTGACCCATTCGGGAATTTCTGAATGTTACGTTCTGACTAAAGTTTCTAGGTCTGTAGGGTTTCTGTGTCATATAGATATTTTAAACTAAAAGTAAAATTTGTGAAACATAAATGAATTTTCTTTCTCTGTCCCTAAATTTTGGACCCTCTTTGAAAATCCAATATTTTAAGGAAACATTATCGTTACTCTTCAAAACATTTGAGTTTCCAAAACTACCCTCTCTTTTGACTGCAATGATTACCTTTTATGCTCTTATGCATTTCTCTCCATTTTTTTGTATGAATTTGAAAATGGCTTAGAGCATCCTCATCAGACTCAACAAAAATTAAGTCAAATTTAACCAAAAAAAATACTTTTTATAAATTAACAAGTCACTTTTTAAAAAACTCACAAAATCGGACTCTCTATTTAGGAAGTCAGGAGAGAGAATTGTTTTAATCCGTGAACAATGCCTCAAAGGATTTTATCGAGTTACTGTAGCAAAGTTATAACTTTTGCAGATTTACAAAAAAATTGTTGAGTCTGCTTTTGGGATTTTTTTTTCTTTTTTACTTAACAACTTAGCCATCAAGAGAATTTGTCTCCCCTGATGAGGATGCTCTTAAATGGCAAAGGAAATGAAGAAATTTTTTCTCCTTGACTTGTCATAGTGGACAACTATTATGGGATAGAAAGGGACAAAAAAAAGAAGAAGAAACATGGACTAAAATTTTGGGATGGAGAGAGTACATAATTGAATGTAAGATAAAAATATCTTGGTGTGGTAGTGCGACATAGACCTTAATCAATGAAGCATAGATACAACTGCAGGATACAAATACGGTGATACAACAAAATTCAAAAAAGTAGGATATGGATACATCGAGCTCTAGGGATACGTTTATGTAAATTATACATTTTTATAATTATTCGTCTTCTACAATGTATAATAGTAAAGCCAAAAGTTAGCATATGTCAATTGCCAAAAGTTGTTCCAAACAAAAAGAAAGCTAAAAAGGACTAACAAGAAGAATTTAATACGTGCCAAAAGTCTAAAACAAGAAGCATTCTATACATGCCACCAGTGGTTAGTGTATATAATACCATAAACAGATAATAGAAATAGACAGAATATATTTATAAATGTATATTACTGCCCATGTGTATACACATCAGCGGTTGAAAATGTATCTATGTATATACAATATACAATAACGATTGCTGTGTGTATTTAACGGTATGTGTGAGTGTGTTATAGAATTTGTGAGAGAGAGAGAGAGAGAGAGAGAGAGCTTGCAAAGACTTGGGGTGCTTTGGCTAAATTTGGTTTTTTGATTTATTGGATTATTTGATTTTGTCCTTATTCAATTTTTTTTTGCATTTGTTAGTTTTCGGTTGATTTTTTGAGGTTTCTTGGCTTGTCTCGGCGAGAGAAATCTAAAAAGTATAAAATTATTAGCCAAACTTAAAGTTTTGTGAATAAAGACAAAAATAAACCAAAAAACCAAAAAACCAATAATCCAATTTGGTTTATTTTTGTCTTTATTCACAAAATTTTAAGTTTGGCTAATAATTTTATACTTTTTAGATTCCTCTCGTCGAGACAAGCCAAGAAACCTCAAAAAATCAACCGAAAACTAACAAATGCAAAAAAAAATTGAATAAGGACAAAATCAAATAATCCAATAAACCAAAAAACCAAATTTAGCCAAACTCTCCTTTGGAGAGGATGAATTCATGGACTTCGATGGGTATGGACTTCCACTAGCTTTGACTAAAGAGGATGAATTGATCTCAGGGTTACGTCTCTCTTCTTATGATGATGCGTATCTAGCCAGTATGTTTTTGAGTATATATGGACTATTTACAGTTTTTAGCCCTTATGATCTTTACTTAGTTCTTTGAAGAAAAATCATTTTAACTCCAGCAGTGTCCCAAAAGTATCCCGCCTTTTCCCCAGTATCCCTCGTGTATCCAAAACGTATTCGAAATTAAAAGTACTTAATCTAACTACGGGATACTTATTTGCCGTTCATTACGTATTGGGTGTCTATCAGTATTCGATACTCGTACGTGTCTAGTTTTTTAGTATTTGTGCTTCATGGAGCGTAACACAGATGAAGTGTTAATCGAGCTCAATTCTTGTCTGTCTCTTTCAAAGTTCGTTCAAGATCGACTCGCCATTAAACAAAATAAGCTTGAAAATTTTTGAAAACTTGTAATTTTGTGAGTTTCCTCAAAATCGACGCAATAAGCTTCTACTCCAAATAAGAAAACCAAGAATCTAGCCCTACTTAGTCTACTCAATAAAGATCGGTTGAGTTCAGGTAACTAATGAACAATCCTAGCCTAAACATATTTACGCTTCGTAAATTTGCGAGTGAAGCTTAAACAACCAATTTGCTAAATTTGGTTCTTTTAGAGCCCTAATCAGAACCTTCTTAAAATCCCACTTTTACAAATTTGAAGGGGCTCACTTCCGGGGGAATGACGACCTCATATTTTTATGGAATAATAAAAAGACTATCCTTCAGTTACTAATATCACAACAATGGGAGAAGAAAACAACTACAGCCTTTTATTCCCTCTAGCATTTAAGTGCTTCTATCACAACAAATAGAAGAAATGGAAAATTGCATTATTTCGCTTTGGGGGTTGATATTAGCACTCCACTTTTCTCTATTAGCACTCCCTTTTTTATGCGTTTATTAGGTAAAATTACCCTTGCACCTTATGAATATGGACAAAAAAAGAGTGCCAATGGAGAAAAGTAGAGTGCCTTTTTTTGCACCTTTGTTGATTTTGAGAAAAAAAAGACGATTCACTGCTTGCTTGGAGTCCAGGGCAAACACTTCTGTGTACCATATATTTTGTTGCATTTGATCATAAAATCTCTTCGAAAAGAAGGTGGCATCTTTTCACCATGTCCTGTGCATATAAACCCGAAATTACTCAGTTTCCACTACAATGGTGACCCTTACAACAGGTTTCTGTCATTTTCCAGGAAATATGATTTCTGTCAAACATATGTTTTTCCTTTTCTGTTTTCTTTCATTAATTCTTTGACAGATCCAACATTAAAAGTTAAAGCACAAGACATCGATAGAGACTTACTTTACTCACTCTCTCATGGAATAGGACAATATTCGGATCACTGAAATTACGACCACTTGCGCACAGCACAGCAGCTGCTGCAATAGCTGATGGTCTATGATCCTGGAAATCAATCACTGGCCAAGATAAACAAGATGCAATGGTAAGAAAAATTTTAAGGGGGAAAAAGAAAAAATCAAGGAAATAATGTACAAACCTCGACATGTTCTGAGAAGAATGTCCGAGACCCCAGAGGAAAGGCGACAGAGGTGGCCAGCTTGTGCATTGGGGCACTGAAGCTTTTGAATGAAATAATCCACAAAATCAAAAGGGGTGACGATGCGCAACCGCCATCTTAGACTAGCCATGACCAAGAGCTCCATTCTCTGAACTGTTTTAGGCTTGTACATACATTCCGGTTCCAATACTTGTAAGTCTGGCAAAAGAGGGACCCTCGTTTCCTCCATTTTCGCGGCAAGTGACAAGCAGGCTACAGATAGCAGCTGCCATGGCCATTGTTTCCCCTCCTGTGCTGAAACCTTATTTGTTAATCAATTCAAGGGGTAGTGACCTAGCACAAGTTTAAACTGCTGAAAATGGCTAAACTAAGGGAAGATGGTACTCTTCCACACATTGGATACATAATCTTTATTAGACTGATGTGGCAGTGATATTCTTGTCATAGTAAGTAGGGGTGCTCAAGGTCCAAATCGGTCTGGATTGGCAGGAATCCAATCCTAATCTGCGAGTCACGGTTTTTTGAAAATACAATCCGTGTCTGATCCAAAAGTCTCACGGTTCGGTTCCAATCCGAACCGCGAGTCACGGATCAGTTCCGGATTAATCCGCGAATTTTCAACTTATTCGGAAAAAACAACAAATAAAAGTAGTATGCCACTAGCAAGTAGCAAATGCAAATGCACTAAATAGAAAGTTCAAAGTTGGAAACATTTTCAGATTAAGACAATAGCAAGACTAGCAACAAAGGCAAGACAATAGCAAGACATTTTCAGAAAGTTCAAACTAGCAAACCGTAAGTTGAGATAACAATATCGCACCATAACTGATAACTCCTATAAACCGTAAGTCTACTAAATTAACAATATCTATATAATTATAAAAGTGAAAAAATTAAATATACATATATATAATTATATGTATATTTATATATATATATATATATATAATAAAAATCTCACGATCCAAATCAGTTAATCCACTGTTTCAAAATCAAAATCCGTGTCCGATCCAAAAGTCATGGTTTTTTATTTTTTGAATCCGTGTCTGGACCATTAATCCACGGTTAAAATCCAACAAGTACAGATCGGTTCGGTCCGGACCAGATTCACGGTTCACCGGTTTTTTTTTAGCAGCCCTAATAGTAAGGCAGTCCAATGGACTATTTTGGAAGTGATGGGCCTACAACTCACCCTTCATCATTCATTTTTTATTTCCATATGTGTATGTTGTTCGCATAGCAATTACTTAAACATAATCTTTTAAGATGAACTTTGTATGCGCTAGGTAAACGAGGCTGAGTTTGGAACTACCGGCAGAGTACTTGAACATAGGAAGCGGTCCATGTAGTTTACGGAAAGGTATGCTGTCTCGTGTCTCAAATTATGGTACGCATGCACCTGAAAACGGAGGCACATTATGAGACATGTAAAAACTTTATCCTATTGTTTGCCCCCATGTCAAAGACACTTTCAGCCGCACGATTATTCATCCTGTTGGGAGTGCATTGTGACAAGGGGATTTATTTGCAACAGAGAATCCATACCACTTGTATCTAGCTTGAGAGTGAGTATAAAAATACCTTCAGCATCCAGTTGACGGCATTGCATCTTGCGGTGACCATCTCATCGGAGTTTAGCAACTCTTTGAGAAACTCATGTCCAGTGATTTGGTCATTCTCGGAATCGAACATGCGTACAATGGAGCTCTCTTCGTCGACTGGGAAATGGAAAGCTGTCTGCGGAATGCAGTGACAATTTATCCGTCTGTCCGAGGAGACCACCTCGCTAGCAGACTCGCTGCAGTAAAAGTTAGGAGTACGATCGGGGGATACCGACATTGTGAATAATGGAGCTAATCAGTGTACATTTACCATCTTATATAGATTCTCAGAGGAACGGTTCATGGGTTTTGTTATTCATGTGAATACTGAGTTCTGGGTCCCTACAGAAGTTTTTTGCGGTAGAATGGCTAGACAAGGGGGGGATAATGAAGGCTCCGCATGAAGCTTCCGCCGGAGAACGTCCAATTTCGATGGGGACAATTGGGTTTTTGCCAACTGTTATGTTTTGTTTTTTACTTCCACCGGAGAAAGTGTTGCCTCATTGATCCCCTCATGCAAATCTGGAAGGTGCAATGCCATGCTATTTCACATTTCTTTTTAATTTTTTTTTAGCATTATTGCTTCGGAATTCGGATGCTCCTTCAGTCTTTCAAAACCAAAGATATACTTAGTGTTACGTGTGTTAGTGTTAGCTGTGTTACCCATTGAAGTGGGTCGAATTCGGCTTCATTTGGGCTTGCCAGGCAGCCCAGAGCTCACAAAAGGCCTGGTGGGCCAAATATGCGTGGACCGGACAAATGTGTCCAAGTTGGAAATACCATCTGTTCTTTGTGGCTCCAAGTTGGAAATTCCATCCGGATGGGCCAAATGTGTGTGGACGGGACGAACGGTCCACCTGTTCTTTGTGGCTCCACACATTGGAAATTTCATCTGGACTCAGCAGTTTGTGTCCGGCCAGAAGGGACCCAACCCATGAGTTGACTCGGGAGACGGTTGGTGGGATCATGGGTGATATGTTATGGGCACGTGGGTTCAGCCACGTGCCAGCCAAACTTCATCCATGACGCCACTTACCGTAACAATTATGGGTGACGTGTCGTCACAAGCGTGGCTTGGAAGACAAGTACAAAAATACCTATAAATGCTTGAGGATAAACCCTAATGGAGGTATGCCATTTCATATTTGAATTTCGTTTGTACTCTCTTCTCCTCCTTGTGCTAACTTAAGCTTTGGAGTGTCCTCCGGCGTCTTTAGCCGGAGTGGCACTAATTGGTTGCTTCATTTTTCAGACAGATCGAACCATTCAAGCAAATTGTGAACCACCACCCCACACCCATGTTTAGGGGCGACTCAAGGCATTTGAGTCATTCGTGACATGCCAAAGAGGGCTTGTGCTTAACCAATTTTTCTGGAGTTTGTTTGTACTATGGATAACTAAAAACCAGTGGATGGAGATGAAGGGTTTCATGGGTCAGGTTGATGATTGCCAGCTCTAAAGAAAACGGGAGGGGGCCCTGTAGTGAGTCCTATTCGACTGTCCATCTCAACACCAACGACTCAGATTTAATCCAAACTTCAAATGATCCGAGTTATTCATTTTTTGGATTAAAATCCAAGTGTTCATTACTGAGATGGATGACTGAATGCCCTCACTATAGGGACCCTGATGCAGAACAAGTAGCGGGCCAATTTTATGATCAATTGGACTGGTCATAGCTTAAGAGGCCCAAACAACTTCTAATTGAAAATTGTTAATTTCGGCAATTTATCGACGAGTCCAGAATAGGCCCAAACTTGGTGGGCTGAAACAGAATCGCGCAACGATCAATACTCACCACCCTAATCGTGGCTGATGGCGGATTTCGGCCAAATTCATTCGTTTAGGCCTTCAATTTAGTAATTTTGCTATTTTAGGTCATAATTACATTACGAATTACTCTTAGTGTGTAATTCCGTTTTCGTTGTTTGCAATTGGAAATTTCTTATTTTTCTTTCTAGTTTTCAATTTTGGAAGTTTCCCCAATTATCAGGATACTTTATTTTTTTGGTAAGTTTTTGCAAGGGTTTGCTAGTCTTCCCTACTAAAAAGGCTTGTAACTTCTATTATTATTCAACTTTCAATCAATTATAAATCAAAGTTATTCTCTTCTCTTGTGGATTCAAGAACACTCGTGGATTCGAGACTTATCATCGTTTGGAATAGTACGCTAACGATTCTCTCGTGAATTCCACTGCATCAGTCCCCGTACCCAAAACCAATTGAAGCATGATAAAAATAAAAATAAAAACAAAAACCACAACACAGAAGCAAGAAATTCTTCTGCGTAACCATACAATAGAACATCAATCAGAGAATATTCATACTAGTATATCTTTTCTGCAACCTGAGTAATTCGTAGAAATTGAAATGTTTACGAGGGAATAATGTGGCTGTTTTACATCCATAAATCAGAAAACTAGAAAAACGACAATTCTTAATTTTATACCCATCTTAACTCAACGGCCGGGGGCTGCTCCAGCGAAAATGGAGAGAGGGCTAAAAAATTGGGCTCTGGATAGAGAAAAATGAATTTGACATGTAATTTGAATTAGGAAATTATCATCTGGAGCATAAGAAAGAGGGAGGGAGGGACACTTGGTGAGATACTAACATATGCTTGAGGGCTCTCTTATACCTTTCAAACTTATTTTTGTCGAGAAAATTGTGTAGCCATGAACCGAGTATACGGCACGCAGGATCGTGTGAGAATAGTCACGATCTTCAATGCTAACTTGCTTCTAACATTAAAAAAAAAAAACATGCAAATGTTTTCTCTTTTACTGGCAATAGTCGGAAGAGAGGTTTGCTTCTGAATTTGAAGATGTAAAAATGTCACATAATCATGAAAAAAGTTTGCTTATGAATTTGAAGATGTCAAAATGTCACATAACCATGAAAAAAAATCGGTATATCGAAATTTGGTGTGGAGATGCTCTTAGCTCCCCTTTGGAAAAAGTAGACAACTTTACAATCGTCCCACAGAAAACCAAAATAACTTTTCTTTTACTTTAGGGCAGCTAAACGAACCAAACTACTCTAATTTGAGCCCTTGTTCGTAAGTTAAAAAACTTGGACTATCTTGTTACATAAACAAAACCAAGCACGAACATCTTTTAAAGCTCAATAAGGTTTCAAATCAAGGTCGAAGAAGTTACTACTCAGCTCGTTTGGCTTATGGTGAATAAAAAATTTCAAATTACTCGAGATTGGCTTGTGCTTGGCTTGTTTCATAACAAACTAAGCTCCAACATGATTATGAAGCTGGTTATGTTTTAAAGCCAACCTTGATCGACCACCCACTCACAAGGGCGGAGCCAGGATTTTAGATTAGCAGATAAAAAATTAGATCTACATGCAAGTTATTATTTTTTCTATTTGGTCATTGAAAGAAATAACTAATTTGAGAGGTTAACTATATACATGCTATGTTTGGCTGGATAGTTTAGTATAGTTTTGATGATGTCATCAAGTGTAATAAGTGAAGAGAGATAGAGAGAGAAGTGAGGGAAATGATGATGTCATCAAAACTAAAACTAAACTAGAAAACAAATAGGCCATAGTGATACACGTATTTTTACTTTATAATTAGTCCCAATGACTTACTGTATTATATTTTGACAGTAATGTACGATAACCTCATTTATAATACTATCAATCAACTCTCGAAAAAAAGAAAAGCTAGAGAATTCTATGCATTTTAAACAAGTTGGGGCAATTTATGAAATTTTTGTGAGGTCAAAGTTGCAAAATTTAATACCAAAGTCCAAACTATCAAAAATCATTGTGAGAAATTTCTGGCTCCTCCATTGCCTACTTAGCTCATTCAAAGTCGTGGGCCCCAGTTCAAGTAAAATTGAAGGTACAACCATTTTTGTTTGACCATAAGAGCATCTCCAGCAAATGAAAATAAGGTGGGGATATGGAAGAAATAGCACAATTAACTATTTTTTGTGCTTAATTTTGCTTCAATAGTGAAGTTAGTGTGGTGCGTGTCATAAAAAAATGGTGTAAGAAATAGCCCAGACCATAACTGTGTTTTGTCATTTAACTTCACATGGGAAGAGAGAGAGGCCGGTTGAAAGACAAGAAAAAAGGTGGGGTGGTGTTTGCCACTTTGCCCCCACTAGGGGAAAGAGAGAGATAGAGAGGGAGAAGAAAGGAGAGAGAGAAAAGTGACGCCAATTTGCGTACTTTTTTAATTACATTTTAACATCACAACTACAATACTTTTATCTTAATTAACACATTTTGTTATAACAATACAAAAATATGACTCACTCTTTACATTTTTATGTTATATAGCATCACAATTTTGTCATAACCACCGGAGATGCCCTAAGTCTGCTACCAATTTCTCTTACCCTTGCCACTTTATTTCTTACACTAACAATACTATTGGGAAATTGGGACACAAAAACAAAAAAGTTAGTAGCTACTTACATTAGTTCTTACCAAAATTATGACACTAACCCCATCCTTGGAGATGCCCTTATCTACAATTACTACTATTTGGGGGTGTTTCACTAACAATTTTTTTTTATTTTTAAATTAAGACAAATCATACATTAAAATATACTGTTGGAGAATAAAAAAATCTTGAAAAATTAATTTATTCTTAAAAAACAACTCATTAGTCTTCTCGTTGCAAAATTCCCAGAGTTTTCCGCTTGGCGCCAAATACAAGAGAGCAAATACGGCAGCAAAGTTTTAGAAGGAGGAATAAACTGTCAGCCATCAACCATGGAACTTTTTTCAATTTTTTTTTATCGACGCCGGGAAATCAATTTTCGGTAAGAGGCATGTAAAACATGTGAAAATTCAAATAAGAGGACCATTAGTTATTAATGTTATCAGGTAGTGGTTCAGACTCCAGTTAGGTGAATTTTCACTCAACCAAAAAAAGGGTTTGTGTAGACACTGTCACAGCTGGATTATACTGGCCTTGTTTGGTTAGTAGGTTTAGTTTAGTTTTAATGATATAAGTAGGTGTAATTAGTGGAGAGAGATAGAGAGAAATGATGATGTAAACAAAACTAAAACAGAGCCAAAACTAGTCTAAAACTCCCAAACGAACCCAGCCACTAGAATCGCACTGTCACACCCTTTACTCTTGGAAATCGTAACTTGGG
Source organism: Vaccinium macrocarpon (assembly GCA_022606695.1). Taxonomy (NCBI): domain Eukaryota; kingdom Viridiplantae; phylum Streptophyta; class Magnoliopsida; order Ericales; family Ericaceae; genus Vaccinium; species Vaccinium macrocarpon. The sequence goes on along the minus strand of CM040181.1, from coordinate 27,175,181 downwards.
GTTGGCCATTTCTCCGATTCGTTCGAATCCGATCCGATCCCCAATCCAAATGAATCGGCAATATAGAGATTTGTTTGGAGATTGGATAAAATATGAAATTTTTTTTTAATGTTTGGAGATCGGGTAGGGATGGAGATAGGAATGTTCCTGTCCCGAATCAACTCCGAATCCGTTCTCCGATACATCCCCACCCTCCTCCGTCCCGTCCCAGAATATAGGAGTCTATTCATAAGTTATGAAACTTTTGGGTCCCACTAAATTTTCTCCTTACACATGGATACCGTGCCAACGATAAACGTACCGTGCATGTGCCGACCCAACCCATTCGACACCTCTACTTGTAACTTGATGTAACTAGGATTCTAGATTTTTAGTAATCTTTTTCTTTTACATGATTGGATCCCCGAATCTCCGAGGGGATCCAGTGCTCCATTTGGAGTGGAGATGGAGGATGCAAATAAAGCCCTGTTGGGAATTGGGTTGGGGATGAATATGGAGAAAGGGTTTGGGGATTGGGGCTGGAGATAGTACTCTCCGACCCCGATCCGTCCCCATACCTATCCCTAATCATACTACACTCCCTTGACTTATTATTTTGTGTAAAACTTTATTAGTCTATTTGCTCAATTAATACCAATTTTGTGTTGCCAAACAAAACATATCATATGACCAGTTAATCAAATCAAAGTTAAACTAACTAGTTAATACTAAATGTCCTAAACCACTACAAAATAGATCAATCCAAGAGATAATTTGGCCAAAATTAATTAGTTGGGTTCATTTTTGCCTTTTTAAAATATTTATTAGTTTCATATTGAAATTTATTAGCATTCATGTCAGAAATATAAAAGTAAAAGAATTGTGACAAAAAACTGAAAAAACGTTCATTGACGACAAAATAACTCAAAACAGACAGTCTTTTTTTTAAAAAAATGTCTATTGATTTATTTATTTTCAAGTTCAGTACATACTTTTGAAATTTTTTTAATCTTATCGTTGAGGTGGCTATGAAAAATCAAATATATTTTGATCATAAGGTGAAAATATCAATTAATAATGAAAATGAATTGTAATCTCAAAAAATCAAATTCATTTTTTCCAAACTCTTTCCGGCCCATAACAATCTCTTATATTTTGATTTCTCAAGAAGGAAAGAGATCCAATGCCCAACAAAACTATTTAGGCATCTTCGGTTTTTATGTGAGTTTAGTGAGCAAAAAGTTGGAGAAATGATGAATTGTGTAAAAAAAAAAGCTCCAGCAATGTTAGATGTAGCTCGTGACTCATTTGAATTATGGGCTTAGAATTTTTAACTTATGGTCAGAATTGACTTTTCATATCCATCTCAACAAGTCTCAAAAATAAAAAAGTATGGACAGAACTTGAAATAAATCCAAAAAAACTAAAAATGAAATGTGTATGTGTGTTTTGAATTTTTGCTTTAATAATTTTTTTATTTTATTTTATCTTTTGCTCATAACTCTTTTACTTTTGATATTCTCTCGTCAATGCAAATAAGAAAAATAACAAATTTCGGGGCAAAGCTAGTCAGAATTCAAAAAAAATAAAAAAATCCCAATAATTAATTTAGGCTAAACTATCTCGTATATTAGTTGATTTGGCCATGGTTTTGCGCATTTGGTATTTTTTTTTTATTAGTTTTACATTTCTTTAGTTTTGTAATAAAGCAAAACGACTAAATTGTTGCACATAATACTAAAGTAGGGGACTGCAGCGTGATTTCACCCGTTTTTTTAAATCTGAAACCAAATAAGTTTTTCGCAAGAAAATAGAAAGGATTAGCTAGGTTTAAACGAAACAAACACTCATCACAAGAAAATAGAAAAGGATTAGCTAGGCACAATCCGCACAAAACCATGGTAGCATAATTCTTTCCAACGGGGAAAGAATTGCTCTACAGGATAAGACCCAATACGAGTTTGGTACAAACTCACTGTGGCCAAAATCACCTTTGACCAAATTGTTTAATGGCCAAAATCACGTTTGACCAAATTCTTTGATGGCCAAAATCACGTTTTATCAAAGAATTTGGCGGCCAAAATCACGTTTGACCAAATTCTTTGATGTCAAATTACTCTCTCCGTCCAAATTTATTTGTCCCTTTTGAGAAAATGAATTTTTAAGAGGTGTGAAAATTTTATATTGACTTTTTTATTTTGCACCTAACTCCAGTCAATATTACTGTGACCAAATTTCTGAGACTAATTTATTATATAAAAGTCAAAACATATTTAATATAGATCTTGTTTGATAAATATCCATTAGTTTTATTATACAAAATTTTCAAAATCATAAAAATTGTTATAAAATAAAAGATAATAGACTAGCCAATTAAGATAGGAAAAATACTTTTTAAGAGGTAAAACTGAAAAGTGACCCTGTTTTGATAGATGTTTTTAGAAGTGAGACAAATATTTTGGGATATCCCAAAATAAAAAGAATGACCAAGAAATTGAGACGGAGGGAGTATTACTTACTTAAGTTGACGAGGAATCTGTCTTTAATCTTTATAAAAGGATTGGACCGTCCACTTAGGCCTTTTTGGACCTCATCAAGAACATGTCATACCGAAAATCATATTAATCAGAACTTACTTCTCAACATAAATGCGTCCCAAAAATATCAATCCATAACTGAAGCTTAGGAGTTTGCTTTTGAAATTTTATAGTTGCTATCAACTTTTTGGGGTCAGCCCACAAGAAGCTTTGCTATGGCTTAAGACTTCCGTTAATAGATGGTAAAATTGGTCTTCCAAAATTAGTCGTGCTCCGCATTTCCTGGTTCTGAGTTACCAAAAGAAAATATTCTCGACAGGTTCCGAAGAATGAACCCATTAACATAAACCCTCCAAGAAAAGAAAAGAAATCCACGAAATTATTTGTCTTTTAACATATCAAGAGAATATATAACAAAAAAGATTTGTGAGAAAACTATACGATAACAAAAGACATCAGATTGTAGTTGTTAATTTTTTTTTCAATTTTGTTAGATAACTCCGTAGGAGACTCCTTATCGGTTGGATGGGCTTTCGGCCATCGGCAAAGTTCGATATCCTGAAAACTACTAGGAAAGTGAAATCAATGGTTCAGATTTACTTGAATGATTATGTGAACCATTGATTTCATTTTCGAGTACTTGGCATGTAGAGACCCGTAGATTTTAATTAATTTAATTATTATTTTTAAAAAAAAGAGTAGAGGAATTGTGAGGATTTGAAATTAGATTAAAGTGGGTCAATTTGATGGTAGTTTATGCTTGGGGGCGTTGTTAAAACGCATTTGAACTTAGGGGGGTGTAGTGCATCTATTGGGGTGTATATACACCCATATGGCTGATTTTTTTGGAAAAAAAAACACACACCTCACTCTCTCTCTCTCTCTTTCTCTCTCTCACCCTCTACAGCCGTCCCTCTCCCTCTCTCACCTCCATGGCTTCTCCCACTTTTCTCTTCACTAATCAAGCCAAATCCCAAACTCCAAACTTAGCCCCTTCACAAAAACTTCTCTAAATCACGTGCTCTACGCGTTGATATACTTATTTCCCACCGGTGTTTGAAGAATTTTCGTTGGATTTTGAAGCTAGAGTGTGGGTTTTGCTCATTGGGGGTTTTTCAAGCTTCTAAACCTTGAGGTAGGGAGATTTCTATCATTACTAAGTATTTTGAAGTGTGTGATGTGTAGATTATACTCATTTTTGTTCAATACCTTTTATTTTTCTTGAAAAACCCATTTTCTAACTCCATGGATTTCATTGAATGTTAATTAATGTTTGTTGTGATTGTTGGATGTAAACTAGTTCTTGCAATACCCTCTTGTAGCTTGTGGTGTTGATTTTTTATCACAAACATGTTTGGTTTGGTTTGGTTTGGAACCCAATGAAATCCCCTTGTTGCTGTCAAAAATTTGTTCGTGAGGTTTTTGGATCGATCCACTTTGGGGTTGGATCGATCTAGAACTATCTGATGAAGTTGCGGATCATAGTGGATCGATCCACTCTCGTTCTAGATCGATCTACTCACAGTGGATCAATCCACTCATCACCCGGATCGATCCACAACCTTCCGTTTTACTCCGGACCAAGGTGGATCGATCCACTCTTGTTCTGGATCGATCCACTCTCGTTCTGGATCAATCCACTCTCACAGTGGATCAATCCACTCCCCCTTTCACTTCACCAAAACTTGTTTTCGTCGATTTCGGTCGCTTGTTCGTGTTATTACTTGGCGTAATCACCTCCTATACCTCAAAACTCGTTGAATAACTCGTCCCTAGCCTATCCTAGTATAATTGGTGACTCAGTTTAATTTTCGCACGACACCTACGTGGTCATACACTTGTTATATATGAATTGAAGTTTTTTTGACGAAATGTGTGAACTTGGGTGACGATCCGAGGTATGAGTGATATGATGACACTTGTGCGAAACCAATGAATGTGAATTGAAATGAAAACTTGAAACTCTTGATATGGAGCTGAAAGGTAGTCCGGAATGATACTCGGGCCGCTCTTTGGGTGTGTTGTGAGGAATTATGCCTTGGCAAGGGGAAGATTATACGGGGTCAAAAGACAGCCCGGAATGATACTTGGGCCGTCCTATGGACGTGTTGCGAGGAATTTCTAAAGATCCAATTTAAATACAATGGTTGACGCAACACAACGGGCGAATTTGACACTTATGAGAGAGGACGCATATCGGGAATACATCAGGTACACTTGGGTGATAACAAGGGATTTATAAACTTATATGTGATTTGTTGGACTCTTGTAAAATCTTGGTTATCTTGTTTAGCTTTCATCCTCATGTCTCATCTCACATCTGCATTTCATTGTGTTTAGTTTTGGTAGACGTTTCTCTACTGGGCTAGTGTAGCTCAACCTATCATTTTTCAAGTACATGCTCAAGGAACATATGTTGGATGCTTTGGAATGTGGATGCATAGCATGAAACTTTTTGATCATGAAGTTATTTTATCTTCCCATCTTTAGTATATTATTGGGAGACGATTATGTAACTTTAGTTTTCTCATTCATTAGACAATATTCAATGTATGAAATAACTTTAAATCTTTTTGGTACTTCTGTATTTGGGTTTGGGTACCCTTTAGAGATAGAAATGAGGAATTTTTATTTGAATTTGTACTATTGACTTGACTTTTCAACGACGACTTTGATCTATCGTACGTGGATTATATATGAATTTTGGTTACTAAAAATGAGGGCGTGACATGGCATTTTCCTTTGGCCCATCTTTCTTTCGTCCAAAGTTGAACTTGAAGCATACATAGTTAGTCTGGTCAGTTAAGGGTTTGCTCCTCACACAGTTTAGCTAGGATTCAGTTTTTGGAGTAAAGTAATAAGAAAGTAATATTTTGTAAGTCGCTTAGTTCCTTAATGAATGATCTGTCTTTAACCGATCAGAGAATAAAATAATTAAAGTATACATAAGTTGGCCCAGACTTTGACTGTCCAAAAAGAAGGTAGTAAAGAACAACAAAAAGTTGAACTTGAAACCTGTTGGATAAATTCCAAGGTTTTTGTTATCCAACATTCTAACTACTACCAATTAATTCCATGTGTCAACAAGAAAAGAGTATGTGATTCCTCATTTTCTAATCTCCATTTGTATGAACGACAGATGAACCCTAGATTCACCACATTGTTGAAGTAGTATTATTAATTAGCCCACTAATCTTTTATTTGAGCCTAGAAAATTCTGCAAAAATTGTTGGGTCACCAATCCACTACTAATTTGTTTCTCGAAAATTCGTGTTTATATATGAACGCAGGAACGAGTAACACGTGTACAATTTATTACTAATAACGAGATAAACCTCACTAGCATGCATGTGAATAGTGGATACACAAGAGTTGCATAATAAAGCACTTGTTAACCGCAGCATTTTGTGTAATAATTCAGTCAATGATTAAAAATATTCAGATTATTTTTTTTCAATACAAAGGATAAGGGCTAATGATCAAAGAAATTAAGGTTGTGTTTGGTTTGGTTTGGTTTTGGATTTTGGTTTTTGTAATGATTAGAGGGAGAAATAGGGGTAATAATTAAAAAATAGGTATTAATGATTAGAGAGAGATAGAGAAAAAAATAAGAATAATATTTAAAAATAGAGGTAATAATTACATAATGATTTAAAGAACCGGTTCTAAGAACCCAAACCAAACAAGGCCTAAGATTGGACCCAATGAATTTTCCATGATGTCTGGTGTTATCACTCAAGTGATGGTATAAAATAGGATTCTTATGTTGTCACTTTGTCAGTTCATTGGAGGAACAATAAATAAACAAAAAGACAAAAAAAGAATATACTCCATTGTACTTTGTAGTACACTTTCACACATTTTTATTCACTTTTTACATTTTTCAATATACTCCATATTTTAATCCTCAACGATAGTCTAATAGGCTAATTTTAAAGTTTTCCTCTAAAATATAGAAACTAGAGTAGTTTTACTTGCATATTGAGGTTGTTCGAAAATCGATAAAGGCTTTAATTGGTAGGAATTTTTTGTTTGAAGAACAGAAATGATAAGCGTACGATAACCAATTCCAACAAGCCTCCAACACACTCACATAGTCACATAGAGTGTGGGCCCACACACACTCTCAAGTGTGTATAGGCTTCACACATCTTGTGAATGTGTTGAAAACTTTTGTTGTACATGTATCAATGTTGTTTTAAGAATAATCATTGGTAAAATTGTGCCTTTATTACTCTTAAAATAAATATTGGTTATTTAATGGCATATCGGTATCCGAGCAATTTAATTTTTTCAATGCATGACACACTTATCGAGATGTGCAAAATAAAATAGTACTTGAATTGTCAAATGTGACCGTAATAAATTCATTTAAGCCATATTATATTTGAATAAAGATCTTAGCATGGGAGGTTTTTAATCTGCAGGACTAATGTTCTTTCTTTTAATCTTGGCCTGATATTTTATGATATTTTGATTCCTGAAATCTACCGTATCAATTTTTGTGGGGCTACTTCACACGAAAGTTTACTCTAATTTTAATCACATACGCCACCCATGAATTGGTAATCCTTTAAAATTAGTTAAAGTATCAGAAATTAACCCGAGCACACAAAACTATAAGAAAAACGATAGGACAAGATTGTTCCACCAACTTTCGCTTTTAAATTTTGAAATTGTTGTACACTAGAAGAATGACATGTACAGTAAAGCTAAAAAAATTCTTTTTGAAACAGGTTCGAGTTTTATTGTGGTACCATCTGTATGTTGACCGCAGATTGATGACCTACTAGCTATCGGTTGAATTCATCTGAGGCGAGTTCTCTAATGAATTTTATTAAAAATTTAATAAAATTAAGTCCTTGATTTTATTTATTGGTTAAGAGAATTGATAAAATCTGTAAATTTTGCATTTAAGGGCTTGATTTTATCAACTCTCTTCACCAATGAATAAAATCATGGGCTTAATTTTATCAAATTTTGATAAAATCCATTAAAGAACTCATCCTAATATTAGGCTCCACATCTGCCACACCCCTCTCTCCTTTTTTTTTTTTTTTGTGTGTATTGCGATAAGTCTTGAGGCATGTACACCAATTAATCCCTTCACCGGTTCAATCAAAGGCAGTCACCTAAAGGAGTGTTTGAAGCACATTATGCTCCTCCACTAATCTTTTTACCGAAAACAGTCATCCATTCCGGAAAAAAAAAAAATTCAAAAGAGAAACTCTTACGATCAAAACCTGGTTTTCTGGTTTATTCATTTCGTCCTTATTAAAAAAATTGCATTTGTTAGTTTTTCATTAATTTTTTGTGATTTATTGATTTATCTCGACGAGAGGAATCTAAAAAGTATGAAATTATGGTAAAAATTAATTTTTTTGAATAAATCCAAAATTAATATAATAATCCACGTATTTTTAGTTGTATTAAAAAAAATTTAGTTTCGACCATAATTTTATTTTTTTTAGATTTTTTTCGTCAAGAGGAACCAATTAACCAAAAAAACTTGACGCAAAACTAACCAATATAATTTTTTAAAAATAAAAACAAAATGAATAAACCAAAAAATTAATTTAAGTTTTTTTTTTTGCAAATGAGGCCTATGTCCCAAAAAGTGGAGTGGTAAAGGTTCGAGAATATACTATGAGGGAGTGTTCCACTAATAAAAAATTATTTTTTTCAAATACCGAAACAAGTCATTCTCTCACAATACATTATATAAAAAACTGTAAAAAATTAATTTTTTCAAAAAATCAACTCAGTGGAACACCCCCTGAGTTTACCACCCCTTTCTCTCTCTCACCTGCAAACGCAAAGTCACAAACCACCACCTGCCTTTTCTCAGGCTGATCCAACTCTTCACGGCTCCACTGTAACCTCCATTTTTATAACCCCCATTTATTCCTTCTGCACTACGCCCAGCCTCATATATAATCATCATTAAGCACCACATCTCTCCCACCAGTTTTCTCCCCCTCCTCCTCCATTCATTGCAAACCAACCTCCCAGGCCCCCATCCAAGTATAAATACACACACACTCACGATACATACATATATATATATATAGAGAGAGAGAGAGAAGAGAGAGAGAGAGAATAGTACTTATAGCTGTTTCTCGATCTTTGGTGACTGATACCCAGGTCACATCTCTGGATTCCCGCCGTACCTCCCTGACCCATAAAACTCGTCAGAAATCGTCACTCCTCCCCAATCACACGGACCCAATCGCTTGAATTTACGAGAAACGTTCTCTCTCCGTTACCTAATCCCATTTCTTCCAAAAAAAATTTTTTAAAGAAAAACAGAGGCGTCGATTTTGAATCCCTACTGCTTACTTGACTGTATCGATCGATCGATGGGGAATTGTCAGGCGGCGGAGGCGGCGACGGTGGTGATACAGCATAACAACAACAAGGTCGAGAGGATTTACTGGTCGGTGAGTGCTCACGAGGTTATGAGTTCCAACCCTGGACATTACGTGGCACTCGTTGTACCTGTTGCTTCTACGGCGGCGACGGGAGGGAATGGGACGACGGTGAAGCAGCTGAAGCTTCTACGCCCTGATGATACGTTGGTCATTGGACAGGTTTACCGGCTTATTAGCTTTGAAGGTAATGCACAAGTGCGGTTATGGTTATGCAAAAACTCTGTTGGCTTTTTTCTTCTTATCTGCAGTTGTCTTTTTCTTTTTCTTCATCTTCTTCTTCTTTTTTCTTCCGATGTGTCCGAGCCAATTTATTCATACCTTAGACTATTCGTCTCCCTGGTCCGGGACCGGGAGACTATCCACGTCGAGACTAGGGAATTTTACAGAAAAAGATTCTCGTGATTGGGCTCCAAGAGGTTGCCCAAGGAGTTAGTTAATTTTTGTTGTTTAGGATGTGTTTGAATGACGATAACGTGGAGTGAAGTTAAAATTTTGAAAGCTCAATATGTGAAATCTAGGAGTATCTGAAATGATTCTCCATTGAAGTATCGGTAATTTCATTCGGCGATCTAATGGTCCAGACTTCATCTCAGCTTGGGTATGGCACGATCGAGATGAAGTTTAGACTATTGGATTTCGGAGTTGACGGACGGTGAGGATCGTGCACAACACCAATACCGCTATGGATTAGCAATATTTTAACAGAACCTGAAATATAAGATTAGCACAAGAGATGGACGGTTTGTTCGCTAGCAATACGTTTAAGGCCGGGTTTGGGTGAATTGGAAAAATTGGTTTTTTGGTTTTTTTAGTTGTCCTTATTCAAAAAAAAATTGCATTTGTTAATTTTCGGTCGATTTTTTGTGGTTTCTTGGCTTGTCTTGATAAGAAGAATCTAAAAAGTATAAAATTATTAGCCAAACTTAAAATTTTGTGAATAAAGACGAAAAATAATCCAAAAAACCAATCACAAAAAATCAACCAAAAACCAACAAATGTAAAAAAAACATATGAATAAGGACAAAATCAAAAAACCAAAAAACTAGTTTCTTTCAATTCACCCAAACCAATTCTAAGTTTTTCTTATTTAATTTATTGACTGGGATCAGTAGCGGATGCAGGATTGCGAATTTCATCCACTCTTCAGTAATTTTACAAAAAAAATTCAAAAGAATACTAAAAATAGAAAGAAGATTAAGAGGAATGGGGAGCCAAACACCTTGAGATATATCAAAACAAAAAAGAAGCGCGTGGCGAAAATATTCCACCATAGTTCGCACAGTCAAACCAACTCTCATACAGCTTAATGTCTATCATCTAAATGGTGCCTTAGGTTGTGATAAATTTGTTTTTATGCACTATGCTGCAGATGTATTGAAGGAGTTCGCCGCAAAGAAGTGCGTGAAGCTTGGGAAGCTATTGGAAAAGGGAGGCATTGCTCTGGATAAAAAGAAACTTCCCGCCGGGTCGACTCAAAACCCGAATCCGAACTACACCCCCCTTAAGGTATCCGCTCTTTAGATACCGAACCGTCCATTTACGTGATCGTGTGACAATTGATACTTGATAGACGTAAAGTTTTTTTGATAACCGAATATCCAGGCTGACTTTGCGCGTGATCAATATAAATTTGGCACGATTAATTATCTCGACTAATTATAGAAGCGGATTCCCATTCAGCGAGTGGAACAGGGTATCTTCCTTTCGAAAAAAAGCCTCTTTTATGATCCAAAAAGTTGAAGATTTCAAATAAAAGCAACCAAGAAAGATATATGCATGATCTGTGAATTTGAAGATAATCCATCTTCGGTCGGAATCGAATCTCAGTTTTGTTTATGATTTAAAGCTACATATCTCAATGATTGATTCGCTGTTGCACGGACACTCTCGCTCAATTCACTAATCATTGTCCTGTTGCGAAGATTTTATAAACAAGAAGTGAATAAAACCTTGTTTAGATATAGATGTGTCCGGAGCGGTCATCCAATAAGCACGTGAATTCTATGAGTGAACTGTGAGACTGACGTGCATTGGACATCTTTAAATACATAGTATCGGTTTTGTGTCTAGATATCGGACAACTTTAAATACATAGTATCGGTTTTGTGTCTAGATATCTGCATCTATACTATTCCGACTAGTCATCAATCATAGTATGATTTTTCAACCATACAGAATTAATGTTGGTGAGGGGTTAGAGAAAATATACAATTTCGAAATCATCTTTTGAGTAGCTCAAATATCTCCTCGCGCAATGGAAGCTGGTTGTTATTGTTACTCCCTCCGTCCCGCAAAGTTTGACACTTTCGGAAATGCGTGCCATTTTTAAATTGTTTATATCTTTTAATTCATTACGTTTTATGTGATTTTCAAAACTTTGTTCAAAAGATCTAATTGAAATCTATCAAACGAGATCCATATTGCTTATATAAAACATTATAGATTAAAAGAAATAATCAATTTTTTCATAGGGTTGGAATAGTGAAAGTGACAAACTTTGTTGGACGGAGGGAGTATTTTTTTTTTGAACTACTAAAAAGGTGGGAGAAGGCAGCCAGCTTAGCAATCTCCTTGAGTGTGACTATAGAGGCTTTGTTGTGAAATGTCCAATTGGACCCACAGCTATTGTCCGGAAGTACAAGTCATCACCATAGCACTACTTAGGTTCTAGATGAAAAAAGTCCCTCCACTCTAGTCTTGCGGTAGGCAGGACTCGAACCTTCTGAAATCGTGTACTTTCTGAAATTGTGTACGGGAAAAAAGAGCACTCAACTCATTCAACCTTGCCCATTGCCATCTAGACTATCACCTTTGGTGGTGGCTAGCTGGTTAGTGAGTAAAGGATTTTTCACGGATCTTGTGTCGATGTGTTCATTATCTTCTCCACTAATAATTCATTTTCTTGTTCAGATGGAGGGTCAGGTTTACCAATCACTGAGAAGTGGCAGCAGTGGCAGAGGTGGTGGTGGTGGTGGTGGTGGTGGTATTGGGAGGCTCCATCAAGTTGGTGGTGGGCAATGGAAACCAGCCTTGCAGAGCATTTCTGAAGTTGGAACTTGAACGCACTCTCCCTCTCTCTTTCTTTACCCTCCTCCCCTTTTAAGAATAAAAACAAAAAGCAAAAATGCATCCATCCCGCCCCTTTCTCTCCTTTTCATACGTTATTTTTAGTACTTCCTTTTCAGACCTTGGGATTGTGTCTTTGTGCTAGCTAGTTGTAGTCATGTAATTAACCTCTACTGTATGAGATAGTTTGCTCAAAGTTGGATAGGGATTGGAGTAGTTGCTATGGTGATTGAAACTTTTCAACCCGTTTTGTTTATCATGTTGTGGTTCTCTTATGTTAGCAAAAACAATCACAAACACAATAAAGTAAGAACGATAAGAAATCAACAGCAAGACAAGATTTACATGGTTTTTCAAAATCAACTACTTCCACAGGAACGAGAGTGGGTTTGTTATATTTGATTAAGTAATCTAGGATTTTTACACTAAAGAGTATTTATAATGCCTACTCTATTTTTTTTTATCGGCATAAAGGCTACTCTATTCGCTCTGCTTTGCATCTGACATTTACTAGAACTCTTCGGTATTTTTCATATGAGTCGCAAGTTCCAAAATCTTACAATTGTTTGATGCTAGTGAGTTTTTTCTTATGTATATTTCCGGTGTTCGGGCTACTTTACGAGCATCTACATAATAATTAGAGTGTTAATCAACCATTCATATCTATATTCATCTTGGATTTATATATATATAATATAGCTCTGGTCAAGGGCAGAGCTACCCTTTGTGTAGGGTGGGTTTTAGCCCAAGGTAAAGTAAAAAAAGACTAAAAATTTACATGTAAAAATTTTCTCCAATAAAAAATTAATATGGGTAAGCCCATATAAAAAAAAGGGAAAATGACCAATACATGGTAGTTGATGCAAATTATGCCAAAAACATGGGCATGGTTTCACAAATGCCCTAAGCATGACAAGGAAAAAAAAATTACCCATACATGGGATTTTATAGATGAAATGCCCACAATACCCTCTCCATTTTCCTCTCTCATTCCCCTTCCTAGATTTCCCCCCTTCCTCTTCGTTCCAGTCTTCTGGAGAGGGAGATAGAAGAGCGACGCCACCACTACCGCGCCCGACGTCCGACGAACACCACCATCACCGGCGGCAAGCCCAACGGCGTTCGCTGAAAAAGGTGGAGAGTGTAGACCCATCATCCAACAGTCATCTTCAGATCTATGGAAATCTTCCTTCGTTAGTGTAGCCGTTAATGACGCTCTCCTACCAGAAATTCTGCTATGGGTACCACTCAAACCTCTAACCAGAGCTAAATGTGTGTCCAAACATTGGCGCTCTTTAATTTCCTCACCCTTCTTCTCTCTCCGCCTAAACCCCCATCTGGTATATTATTGCAGCGATCACAAGCTCATATATGGCTTGATACCCAAACCCTCTTGCAGCGATCACAACCTCATATATGGCTTGATACCCAAAACCTATTTGGAAAATGTTGTGTGGATCAATAGCTTTGGAGATTTAATAAGTTCTTTGTTTCTGTTAGTAATATTTTGGAGTTGAATATTTGATTTTGAAGTATTGTTGAGCTTTTTGGTCCTTGTTTTGAATGTTTAATTTTTAATGATGGCAAAGAATGGATCAATCTGTGAATAATTTCATGTAGTGTCTATTCTTTCTTACTTTCTTGCATGCAAGGTGTTTGTAATATTGTCTAAGTGAAGGCAACAACCTAGAGATGAGAGAGAAGGTAATATTGTCGAGTAGCTTAATTTGTTTATAAGTGCTAATGGTGAATATGTCTGGTGCTTGTTTATTTCATACACAATGCATGTCAAACTTATACAAAGAGCACGTTTTTTTGTTGCTCGGAGCAAGTTTTTCAGTGTTAGTGACAATATATTGTTTTGCATGTTATAAAAATAGTGGTCACTCCACTGACAATGGAATGTGGAGTGGATGGACTTGTATGCATGGTTCATGCCATCTAAGAACCCAAGGAAATGAGAAATAAAATTTATAGGAAGAATAGTCAGGTGCTTGTGGTTTCATACACAATGCATGTCAGTGTTATATAAAGAGCATGTTTTGCTCTTGCTCGGAGCAAGTTTTTCAGTGTCAGTGTCAGTGACAGTACATTATTTTTCATGTTATAAAAAGAGTGCAAAAGTCACCCCACTGACAATGGAACGTCGAACAGATGGACTTGTATGCATGGTTCATGCCATCTAAGAACCCAAGGAAATGATAAATAAAATTTCTGGGAAGAATAGTCAAGTGCTTGTGGTTTCATACACAATGCACGCCAGTGTTATATAAAGAGCATGTTTTGTTATTGCTCGGAGCAAGTTTTTTAGTGTCAGTGACAGTACATTGTTTTTCATGTTATAAAAAGAGTGCAAAGGTCACCCCACAAGCACCTGACTATTCTTCATGTTTTTCATGTTTGGGAAAACAAAGAACAAGTCATGCTATTACAAGGTGCAACAATTTTTCATATACGGAGCAAGCGGTTTTGATTTCAATGAATTTTTTGGCTCTCCGGCATTGTCCATAGAAACATAATTAAACTCTATGATACAAAAATTGTTCAAATGATAATTTGAAAACAATTATGGTGCTAGTTTAGAATGTGGAGTGCAAAGGTCACCCCACTGACAATGGAACGTCGAACGGATGGACCTATATGCATGGTTCATGCCATCTAAAAACCTAAGGAAATAAGAAATAAAATTTCTGAAAAGAACAGTCTGGTGCTTGTGGTTTCATATAGAATGCACGACAAGGTTATACAAAGAGTAAGTTTTGTTGTTGCTCGGAGCAAGTTTTGTTGTTGCTCGGAGCAAGTTCCCAGGGATTTTTTTACCTGGGGGTATTTCTGTCAGTCGAAATATTGGTACCATGTATGTGAAATTATTTTTTTCCTTCTCATGTTATTGGTCATTTCCAAAAACCTTACCATGAAATTGGTATTATTTGTTTTAAAACCCATTTTCTGGTCATTTTCCCTAAAAACAATTATATGAATTAGTCAGGGACATATTAAATTTCTGGCTCTGCCATTGGCTCTCGTGTTCTTGCCACGTTGATTGATCATCAGGAATAAGAATGGCAATTGGCAAGCCAGAGACCAGGAGGCATTCCATTCAGTTTTTTTTTTGGCCCCTTTAATTTTTTGAAGAGAAAACATTATTTTCATTGCGGACAGAAACAAATGTTTTTCCCGAATCAATCATAGCGGTCCGTGTGATTGTGTAGTTTGATTGATTTGGAGAAAAAATTTGTTTCCACCACCGGCGGAAGTAACTTGCTCTCTTTTTTGAAATGAGAGTGACTCCAACTATGAAATCAAATTAAGGTCCGGTTTCAATAAGTTTGACTTTTTGATTTTTTTGATTTTTTTTAGTTTTAATCTAAGCGAGAAGAATGATCTGTCTCGAAAAATGTAAAAAGTCAAAAAGCTCAAAATTCACTTAATAAAACGGGATATAACGGATAAGTCTTTGCGACTATCATCTACCCGTTGTTGTCCCATACCAATTAAACGCACCAGATGAGTGGATTTTGCTGGTTTCCACAGGCCGGAACATGCAAATAACAAATTTAACCCCAAAAGTAGCTCAATGCCAATAGAGATAAGCTATAAACTAATACATTCTAACGCCAGCACAGATAGTCTGTCTTCAACTGGACCGGTGAATTAAAATCATTAAAATGCACGTAAGCTGATTTAGACACATTAATTGTCGGTAAACGACTTATCATTTGCGTCATTTTTTTTGTGACCGCACTTTATGCAGTCTCAAAAAATACATAATTACGACAGCAACAAGCACAACTAAAAAAATAAAATAAAACAATTACGTCTATAGTTATTCGCGGTTGCAAATTACTCGTAAACAATTGCGTCTATTGCCGAATCCACGTAAAATTTATGAGTGGTCCCATTTCGAAACCAATCTGTTGGACCTGCCCAGGTTTTTATTATACATATTGCCTTCCACGTAAAACTTTAGTGTACCTTCGGCCCAGTTTTCAAAAGATTTTCGCACACATGTGCTAAAATCATGATATTTCAAATAAAAAAAAGAGATGGTTCCACATATCGTTTTTCGAAAAATTTCCCACCAATTATAGTACTCCTCATGTACTTTAATTTGGTGCGAAAAAAATCAAAAAACGATACACGGAACAACTTCAATTTTTAATTTAAAATATCATGATTTTAGCACCTGAGTGCTAAAATCTTTTGAAAAACTGTGGCGTTTACTACTCCGTTAGGTCATTATTCTCCCGCGACAAAGGACGTTGGCCCAATTAATCTGAATTCAATTCATGCGAAAGACTCGAACAATCCGACGCTCAGGATTCACTCTTCATAAATTTTGCGGTCCTGGGCCATTGTGCTCCTTGACATCCCTTCAATTCAACTAACCGACGTTTTCTCTCTTCCAATTTTCATTCATTAGTTATTTCGGCATAGTTACACCTAACCTTTTGCACTATTTGATTTTTTTTTTCTTCAATTTTTTTTATTTGTTAGTTTTAGAATTTTTAGATTTTCGTGATTCATATGGAATAAAATAATTGGAAAAGTACCAAAATTATTACCAAAATTCAAATAAAGACGAAACTCAAAAAATGTAAAATGTCATACAAATAAGTTAAGTGGAACAAGGCTCAGTTCAGGCTCAAAAAAAAAGAAGATAAACGAGATGAACATTTAATTGTTCAAATGGAAGTGTTGGGTCCGGCTACATTTTTCGGCTTTTCCTATTTTGTAGGGGGGCATCTTTGTCTTGACCTACCTAGATGGATCGAGTTTTGGGCTGACGGACCGATCGTTTGGGTGAAAAAAACTCAAAATTAAAGAAAAAGTGTCAAACCAGCGTCAAAAGCGGGCCCAAAACTCGATCCGATCTAGAGAGGTACAAGACAAAGACCGATGCAAAGATGCCCCCACATCAAATTTGTAGAACACTTTGGCGACATCTATATATGTCTTTTGTGTTCATCAAAAACTCTTCTTCGCCTAATTTTGTCTTTTGCTCTCTAACACCAAAAATCAACAATTCATTTTCCCTTAACTCATTTTGGGTTAACAATGCCAAACAACCACAAGAAGTAAAAATCAATTAAATGAAACAATGAAGTACCCAAACACCCTCTGAGTATGTTTATGAGTGAGTCATTTCTAAAGGATTTTAATCGATCTGATCTTGTGTAGGTTAAAGGTTTTGACATCATAAGTTGAACGAGTCGAGTAATAGCTTATTTGAGTTTAGTTTGAAAGTTTCTCGGTCGTCTAAACATGATTTGGACGGTCCAGATCGATTTGACGGGAGTTAAAATATTATTAAAAAAAAAAAACCCTTTTAAACCCCTCAAATTTGGAATGCCACATTTGGATGCATGCACGAGATTGGGTCGGCAAGTCCTACTATTCTCAAGAGACGATAGAGTCCCCAAGTTCGATATACTTACGTAGAGTAACAAACGACTAACAAACAAACTTTTAACAAGTAAATACGAGCTCGATCGAACTCGGATAGTTTGAGTCATTCTATATTAATTTGAAGAAAAGTGAAGTATCAAGAATATAGCCTTGATTCATATCTCAAAACTGAAACCAGCATACTTTTACACTATCAACGATGAACGATCCATGCTATGCACGGCATGATAGCACGGTCTAATTAATTTGATAATTTCTTATTTAATCTTATACTCCTCAACATATAATTTGGGTCTCTTTCAAAAGTCTGTTTTTCTCAGATCCAAAAACCATATTGTTGTGCTCTCAATGAGATTTTTTGAATGGTGTTACAAAAAAAAACTTCCAGAAGTACATTTTTTCGGGTTTAAAATGACACATAAGCCTAAAAGGTGCTAAAGTTATGGGATTAAGTGAGTAATATGCTATTCGAATAAGGCATTTTGGAAATGATATTTTGATTAAATTTTTTGTTGACAATACAAATTCTCGTCTCTATTTTTAGACTACTACACTACTTGTGAACGATTTATGATATATAGCACAGACATGATCATTCGAATAATTATCACGAAATAACACCGTATAGGAAGATCACCCAAGTAGTAATCTAGAAAGTAAAAGCGGATTTAGAGGCGACCGTGGACGGGGATATCTAGCACATCTTGTGCTACTTGGGACAAAATTGGATACTTAGGGTGAGTTTTCGAATGGATTTTATCTAGATTTTATCAAAATTTGATAAAATCAAAATCAAGCCTTGATTTTATCAGAATTTGAGAAATTGTCTTTCCACCACTTCAATATATCAAATCTATCACTATCATCTTCAAGAGCCTCCATAAGATACTTTTCCAACTTCTATTTGCTTGCCATGTTGTTTTCATTTTTTATGTGCATCTTAAAACAAGATTTCAAAGATCGTTGGTTACTAAATTCATCATCTTCATCTAAAACCACATTTGACGATGCTCTCGTAACCTCCTCTCCACAATGCACAGTCACACTTACATTATTCTTCACATACCATTGAAACAAATCGGTAATCCCATGTGTTATCTTATTTGTCATCTCAATTACCAAGTTTTTATCAAAGCCCAAAGTATTTACAAAGCAATATTAAAAAAAAAAAAATCCACTTTTGCATCGAGGGTCAAGAACAACCGCATACAACATCATTGGGTTGATCTTTTCAAAATTTCTCCAATACTTATCATGTAACACCCCCAAGATTTGGGCACGTTAAATATTATTATTATTACAACTATCATTAAGTTTAATCCTTAAACTTCAATCCAAATTACACTATCCAAAATCATTATATAAACAGTAACCGGGTTGGTTCTAGGGCGACGTCTATCCCTGTGTCGGGTCATCCCCCACGCTAGCAGCATTCCCTACTCCATAGGACCGATCTCCACAATATTGTCCCTATCCATCTAGATAGTCTAACATAATACGTCCGAGTCGCACAGACAACATCATGGTATTATGTCAGGGTCACACGAGTGCAACACCGTGAGCAAAGCCCAGAAGTTCACTACACTAAACTTCAAAGTAGCAATTCTAGAACAATATGTGTAAAAAACAGTACATATAACTTATGAGCGGTAAAACCATGCAATGCAACATGCGTGTCAATGCGGATCAGAGTAAACATGCGCAGAAAATAATATCTTGTTTCAGTATCTCGAAGTTTTGTCACATGTCATTTCTCGCAACAATCTTAATCGATTTTCTCGATTTTAACTCATTTATCGATATTTTTCCAAAAATCTGTTTTTCTCAAATCAGTGCCTCTTTCAGCATTCTTCTTCAAATTTCATATATCTCACACCACTCGAAAGTTATTGGTCCGTTTACGCCTCCTTTCAGCTGACGGTACCAACCTTTCCGCTCGAGATCCCGGCCGTTGTGCATCACCGATCATAACAGCCTGTTTGCACGGTCCATCCACCCTGCGACTCACACAACACAGTCCCGACCGTCTCATATTACTGAACTTAACCAGTCTGTTTATGAGGTCCGTTCACCTTGTGATGTGTATGCTTAGCCCAAACATCCAAGTTCTCTCCACGAACTGGAAGTGGTGCTCTCACTGCACTACCGCATCACGACCATTCCTCCAAGTTCTCTCCGCGAACTTAAGGTGGTGACAACTCATCTCATCACATTTCATTTTCAAATTTCATTTCATTTCATTTCCTGAAAATCTCATCTCTTGTTTCAAAATTCATTTTCATTCTCATCTCTATTTTTCCGTCAATCGCGATTCAAAATTTCAAGTCTGGTGTCATAATCGTATTGCGTACGTGCTCAACGCCACATGCTCAAATCATGCCCATGCAATATTTTGTAATTTCTTCTAAAATTCATCTCTCTCCAAATAGACATTTCTCACATAAAATCATATAATTAATTTCACCCATTCTCTAAAATATAATATTTCCTTGAGAAAATTCCTCACATAAAATCACACATTTATTTCACCAACCTTCTTCAAAATAATATTTCTAAATTTCTCAATCTCTTTTCACATTTGAGCAATTTTTTGATAAAAAAATAGTTTTACAGAGGGCAAAATTGACACTACTCTTTTTATAAAAACAAAAAATCATGATATAATTCTTGTTCAAATATTCGTTGATGATATTACTTTTGGTGTTACTAACAAAACCTTGTGCGAGGATTTCGCAAAATGTATACAAGGGAAATTCCAAATGAGTATGATGGGAGATCTTAGCTACTTTCTTGGACTACAAATAAAGCAATCGAAGGATGACATTCTTATAAATCAGCCTAAGTACATCAAAGACCTATTGAAGAGGTTTGGAATGAAAGATGGAAAACCAATGGGTAATTCTATGAGCACTTCGACCAAACTCGACAAAGATGAAAAGGGTAAGCCTTTTGATGAAAAGAAATATTGAGGTATGATTGGATCTCTTCTTTACTTGACAGCTAGTCGACTGGACATTATGTTTAGTGTATGCTTATGTGCACGTTTTCAATCCTCTCCTAAAGAATCACACTACATGACTGTTAAGAGAATTTTCAAATACTTAATTGGTACTCCAAACTTAGGATTGTGGTATCCTAGAGGCTCTTCATTTGATTTAATTGCATATTCCAATGTTGATTTTGCGGGGAGTCAAGCAGATAGAAAAAACACTAGTGGTACATGTCAATTTCTTGAACATTCTCTTGTTTCTTGGTTTAGTAAAAAACAACAGTTAGTCGCCTTATCTACTGCTGAAGTTGAATATGTTGTTGTTGGTAGTTGTTGTGCACAAATTTTAGGGATAAAACAACATCTCTAAGGATTTTGGTTTATATTTTGATCACATTCCTATTAGGTGTGATAATACAAGCGCTATAAATTTGACTAAGAATCCTATTCATCACTCTAGAACCAAGCATATTGATATTAGACATCATTTTATTAGAGATCATTTTCAAAGAGGAGATATTGTCATTGATTTTGTGAGCACTGATAATCAACTAGCTAATATTTTTACGAAACCTCTTAGTGAAGAAAGATTATGTAGCATAAGAAGAGAAATTGGTATGTCCAATTTGTGTTGATAACTCTTGATTTCATTACTAATGCTCCATTCAGTTTGTTATTATTTCGGGCAATGTTAAGCTGCATTTAATCTGTAATTTTGGTTATGATGTCTAGATTGAGATTAATGCATGAGACCTATATTTTTTTTAACTACTGATTGAACAAGCCCAATTCTCATGAAGCCAACATTTTTTCTAGTGACATGTCTTTTGGTTTCTAAAGGATAATATTTTTGACAATACAATGCATACTTTTTGGGATATATGTTTTTGTGAACTCAATGTGCCATATTATGTTGCACATCATTTGATGTCATTTTGATTTTCACATCGGTTTCTATTCATGATTCTTGGATGAGATGTTTTTCTCTAAGAACAAGTATCCTTTAAAGCCTTTTCATTGATGACAAAGGGGGAGAAGGTATCAGAAAAGAGAAAAGAAAGTCAAATAAATGAAATGTTGCATCAATTAAGGGGGAGCAAATTAAACGGAGAACAAGCTCAAGCATATGCTGCATCGGCAAAGGGGGAGCCATTTTTTTTCCCTCTCAACTCTTCTTTTAAATATAATTGATATTATTGTTTGTTATTATAAAAAAGGGAGAGATTGCTAGCCCAAAAGGTTTCAGATTTTGATGATAACAAACATACCTTAGTTTTAATTAAATTGAATAATATATTTTTATTAGGCTAATTTAGTTATTAATTGATTTTGAAAGGATATAAGAGTAATTCACTCAAAGTCCAAGGATGTATGAGCAATTTTCTTAAGAGGCCAAGATACATTTGGGGTTTTGGACTAAAAGCACGGCTAATGAATTCCTTTGAAGACACAATTGATCAATTTCTAGGCTCATGGAATCAAGCTTTGAAAAAATAAAGAAAAGAAGATTTGCTGGGTAAAATTGAAGATGTAATTGCAAGGTACATCTCTTCAATCCTCTATCTCCAATAGTCAAGTATGGAAAGAAGCAAGATTGAGGATCAATATTGACTCTAATTTCAAACTGCTAGAAATCTCAAGGAAGAAGAGTATACAATGTTGATTGTAAAATGAGCTAAATTGGAAACAAATCAGGAACAAGATGGAAAACTTTCAAATTAAGTTGCTGAAAGAAGATCCCCAACGACTGAAATTCTTCCAACATTCAACTTGGGTGAGCAAGGATAAAAAGAGAAGAAAAAAAGAAGACAAACCAACGACCACTTTTGAAAGAAATACCAGTGAGCTCTCTTTTGAAAATCTACCACCCAATCTTAGTCCTTCATCTTGAATATATTATACTAGTTTGAGGGTTATCTTTAAGCTTGATTGTAAAAGGGAGAATACCCCCATGTTCTCGAAATTTCCTTTGCCCCTTTTTGTGAGTGATTTTTTTTTTTGTTTGGGTAGAAAAATCATTTGGGTTAGGTTTTACTAGCACTGGAGTCTTAGCATTTTTGGAGTGGATTCGGAGTAATCAATTGGTTGTAAAGGTTTTCTAGCACCCGCAAAGCTAGAGTTTTGTAACAACTATTTGAGATAGTGCAACAATTACCAAGTATGGCACTTGGGAAGTGGAGTAGGGCGTGGAGTTGCAAACCGAACCATTATAAAATTCTCGTGTTTAATTTCTCTCTCCCTTATTCTTTTACTTTGTGTTTTGCATATTGAAATTGCACGAGTAACTTAGTTTATGCTTGAGAATTATATTGGCATTAGAATAATTTGCATATTATTTAAATTATCTTTGAATATAGAAATAGTCTCTTGCTATTTCGTTCTTTGCATTTTTGCTCCATGTCTCATACTTTTTTTTTTAATTCCGCATTATGTTGTGAAACCCAATTCCTTCATCACCCCCCTTGGATTGCTGTTTGGACCTTTAGCTCTAATGTGTGTGTGTGTGAGAGAGAAGAGATGGGACTTACTGGTGCCAGCTTTGTGTTTTACAAACATTTTTTTTTCTTTTTTTACACTCTAAAGCACTCCCTAACAATGTCAAATGTACCTTCTTTTTTACCTTCTCTATCTAACAAAGTAACAACCCTTTAACATACATTTTTTTTGTCCCACTTTAACCCGTTGTATTATATAACAATCATTTGTTAAAAAAACTCAAATGCGGATGCTTTTAGGCTGTTTCGCGGTATAAATAATAATACACTGTGAGTCCCTAATGTATTTTGAATTTACAAGGTTAGCAGTTAGAGCTTCCTCTATAAATAGGGTCACGAGTTCCTAGTTTCATTCATTCAAAATCTCAGAAATACTATTGTAAAAGCGTGAAAGTGAGGCAGTAATAGTACTAATATTTTGGTTAGTCATGAGGATCAACCCCACACTTGATAGTTCAAGAACCAACTATACTTTTACATCCTCACTTCATCCGGGTTTGTTGGTCCGTTTTGGAGATTCTAACTCTTTTTCCATTAGTTTTTGTGTTTGTTATTTTCACATCATCAAAAGTAATTTTCCCCTACCTTTGACTTTTGAAAATCAACAAATATTTTTGAACATGAAAAAGTATGTTTGTGACCCACAAATCCTGACGGAGAAAGTATTATATATGTGCGCTTTATCTTTTCAATTTATAACACTTTGATGTATCTTATATAAGAGAAAACATTCATTACACTGTCGTTGTAAACAAAAATTTCCTTTCAAATCGATTGCATTAAGCCACATGTCAATGTTTTATTACTTGAAATCACTGTTAGGACACATAATGCAAAACTTTTGTTTGCACCGGCGGTATAAGTGTAATGAATGTTCTAAAAATGCTGAAATTATTTTCGCGGTGGAAGATAGGCAGGCCCATCATGCAGTTAAGGTGGGCTAGACCCATCCTTCCAAGGCCCAGTTAAAATCCTCATCCGTTTAGGCGAAATATCAGAAATACCCTCTCCGTGTCGCCTTATTTTCAACTCTCCCTCTTCTGCAACTCTCTCTGGTTCGAATTCGCAAAGGCAATGGGAAGGCGGATTTCTCTTCTGCTGCTTTTCTTCACGGCTTGTTCAATTTCTCTTTCTTCCTCCTCCGCCCTTTCTTCCGATGAGCTATCTCTAGGTACGTGTATATTCGTTCGAACTATTTTCCCGTGAAATCTAGGGCTTCTTTTGTGTCGTTCATTTGGTCAGTAATAAAGAAAATTTGCGATAACGAACGAATCCTGGCATTTTATATCTCAAGGGCTTCGCCTACGGGAACTTGAGATAGTGACTTAACTTCGTGTCTTATAACTGTTTCAAATTTGCCTCGTAATCTTTCGTCAGTTTTTGTTTTTCTTTTGCTCTGGCTTCCGTAAGGAGTTATGGCGAACTTTGTTTTGTTTTTAAGTATGGCAATTGACAAAAGTAATTATTTTTTCTTTGGGGCCGTTTGATAAGGGAGAAAATTATGCTGGAAAGTGAACTGAAGGAGGAGGTGAAGTGAAAGTAAAGAAAGTGGAAAGAAAATTGATTTTCTTCTATGTGCTTGAATAAAATAAAAATGTTTGTAAGAATCTTGCAAGAAAATATTAATAGTTATGAACTTAACTTTAACGCACAAAGTGGTAGGAAAGAAAAACTATTGGCTTGGCATAATGGGAAGGGTTGGTAATTTTTCTTGTGTTTTTAGCAAGAAAGTGCAAAACCATGTAACCATGCTTAAATGGGTTGTTCAAGAAAATTCACTTTCTAGCATTTTCTACAATTTTAATGGTAATCAAACAACAGAAGGAAAAGTGTCATTTTTTTTTCTCCTGCTTGTTTTTTCTATCATTTCACTCTTACCAAACGGGCTTTTAAAAAGGTTTATGTTTCCTTAGAACTGGGTGGAGCTGCTTGCAAATATTTGCATAGGTGGTGAAAACTCTAGGGTCTAGGGTTTTTGTTCTGCTTATGCTCTTTAAAATCTTGTACATTGGGAGTGGAGAGTAGCAGCTAAGTGAAAGAAGATAATGGGTTTATGTATGTGTCATATGGACTTCTGGTATATTACATGGACTTGAGTATGAGTATAGGGTGGGCTGCAATATCCAAGCGGTGGGCTGCAATATCCAAGCGTCAGACTTAGACCTTCCTAAACTTATATCTTGGGATGAGGGGGTCTTCAATAAATAGAACTGTGATCCTGTGATATTTTGTTACCTATGCTTGGGAAGGCATTGCAAGTAGTTGTTCTGTTACACATTTCATAGGATTAAGTGATAATCATGTTCTTTTTTGTCTGAATTTGGTTCTTTGCATATATTTAACTTCCCAGATTCTTACTTGATGGGTTCTGAAAAAAGATATAGTCATGGATCAAGTACATAATGCAACCCACCCCCTTTTGGGACCTAATGCATAAGCGTATTCTTTACTTACCCAAGTAAAATTTCCAAAATGACGCTCGAACCGAAGCTCTAAAACAAGTGACCCCGTATACTTGACAGTTGACTCAAATGACAGTCATAAAGAGTCACACCAAGTTATTTAGAATCTTATTTCAAAATATTCTGACTCGTAAATGGAATTGGATCAGGAGAAATGGAAAGGAAAATAAAGTAGAGAAATTTTCATTTGGTTTGCTGTCCTTTTTTTAAAGTAGTGTTGGGTTAAACAATTTGCTTTAGAACTAAAACATCCCAGGCGCTTTCTCTCTGTTATCTTTTCTTGTTTTCCATGGTTACAAAACAACCAAGTCCACCAACAAGACACAGTATTGGAGAATCAAGCAAGTCCAACCCCAAAATGATCTTTTTAATAGCAGATAAATCCGTCTTCAAGTTTATGTATATTTTGTTGTGATAAGACCCCACTAAAGGTTCTAAAACTCGCTAGGCGCTCCTAGGGTGGCCGGGCACCTTCTAGCTTCCGGGGCTGGGTAATCGGCGCCTAGTCGGACAATTAGTTGGGATAGTCAGTCTAGTCGGTCTAGTTGGTGAAGGTCCATCTAGCGCCTAGGCGGTGAGTACTCGGCCTTCTAGACCTTCTTTTAGAACACTGACCCCATTGTGTATGTCCTTGAAAGTTGAAAGTAGTATGCTTCATGGAAATTTTCTTTCTGTGTCCTTTGAACATTGCAGAACGACTGACTTAATATTGGGGTGATATCAAACTAATTTTGCAAACCATAAAGAAGAGATGGGAAGGTAAGAGTGAGACTTAGTATGACGGGGGAAATTTATCTGATATTTGGATCAAAACGTGGTTTTAATTTTATCTTGTGAACTACATTTTGCCAACTGTTCTAATGGATGGGCTGTTGTTTAGTCATTATATTGGTTGGCACATGTTATGCAATTTGCTTTAGTGAAAAATAAGCAGATGCGCAAGCAAAGTAATGGCCTAGGATCCAGGTCTGTGATCTGGCTTTCTTGGAGCTTAATGATGAACATGCTTTGTGCATAAATTTTGTATGGGGTCTACTCTCAAGTCAAATCGCTTGAGAACACCTGGGCTGAAGATGAGCAAGGACAGAGTTTCAAGGCCCAGCACAGGGTTTTAACCTGCGGTAGCTCGAAACGTAACGATGTCAGTGATATGGCAATATACCAGCTGATATTGGCCCGTATCGGCCGATACGTGAGTAGATAATGGTATTGGAGGTCTGAAATCCCGTGACATAACGGCCTTTATTTAACCTTGGCCTGGCATGGAGAAACCAACTATTTTGATGGTGCTTCCATGAACGTCATTCATGCTTGTCTTGGGTGACATTTTTGTGAAAACCTAGGACAAAATTCCCTTAAGAAACCATAATACAATGTATCGATACGCCTGAAGTCTATATTAATTTGATATTTTTAGGCCTTCTTTGAAAAATGACATGTATGGTCTGCCAAAAAAAGGTCTTACAGGGAATTCATATGTGCAGTGACACCACTGAGCAGAGATTAGTATGCTCTGTGTGCATGGTCAGTCTGCATGATAATCAAGGCGGAGCAAAACCGTGATTTGTGTTTTTGGTGCAAGTAGGAAACCATGGTTGGCCAATTAGAAACAATACTGCTATTAAATCGAATTTGATCTCTACTTGGTCAAAGATAAATAGGGTGTTTTACATGTTATGCATAATTACAGCTTTTGGCCCCTCATTAAGTTGTGCAGATGTATTATCCCAGTTTCATCTCTGTTCAAGGTTTTCTTTGTTCAGTAGTGTTTCACCGGCCTTGCCTTTTCGGTTTTGCAGTTGTTGCTCCATTTACCTCATTGCAAATATCTCCAAGCTTGCGAATTGAAAAATCTCCTGGTGTTAAGCCCGGGACTGTTGTGCTATGCGCACGAGTTCAAATCCATGGTTTGTCAAGACTCAGAAATCTGACAAAATTCGCACATTCGGTGAAAGTAAATGTTTCCCTTGTAGATTCAAGTGTCCGTCCACCGAATGTTGAGGTTTGTTTCCACAGGTGAGTTACTTGAGTTGCATTAAAGGACTGGAATGGGAGAAATGGGACTTTGATTTTCCATAATTTCAAGATTTAAATATTGTGGAGAATTTGTTTCCAGAAAAACATTAGAAATTTCAGTAGGAAGAATTCCACCACTGATGATGAGGGTTGTTATGGATTTCATACTCAATTCACTAGCTTCATGTGGCTTCATTTCTATTGTTTGTCTTCACAGGTAGATTTCTATGACTTTTAGTGTGATACCATTCCCAGGTGATATTGTTAGTATTGCAAGTATTTTAATTGCCCAAGGTGGGAAATTGTATTTTTCTCACTTATAGCTAGAAGCACATTGAAAAAACGTTCTGTAATCCTTTCCATGTAAATTGCCTTAAATTGCTCATTTACCTAAACATGTAAATAAGAAGGTTATTTGTGCTAAGTGTAGGGATAGCGGAAATTATTCTGTTTCTCAATTTGTGTGATGAGATGTGTTGTTATTATTGCCAAAAACAAAATGTCATACCAAGAACATGTTTTAAAAATGATAACCTCTCTCACATGAAATCTGCCTGGTAGGAACAAGCCTAAGAAGCCTAAGAAGCTAGTAATGTTTGGACATATGATTGTATTGTCTACTTTGCAGGAATCTCTCTATCGGGATAGGGATGTGTCCTCAAGGCCAGTGGGAGAAACTTTTCAAGGGTTCGTGGGTTCGGTCCATGTCTCCTTTCGACCACAAGCTCTTAGATGTACGGATGGCTGGCTCTTCCTCACGAATCATTCAGGTATCCATTGAAGAAGGTGAGGTCCTTTGGTACTGATTACACACATTGTGTTTTTTGGCATTTGTAACTCAGTTGTCTGATTTCGTTCTAATTTTTTTGCAGAGTTTTTCCTGTATCGCATCATATTTTTGGTCTCAGGGATTATTATCATGACATTGGCCTCTTCTCTGAGCAAGTCTTTAGTTTTCTACTACAGCAGTGCAATGGCAGTTGGGATCATCCTTGTGATATTGATGGTCCTTTTCCAGGTTCTCAGTTTTTGCACAAATTGCTGGTGTCTGAAAGCCACACCATCTATCAGTGTTCATGGGATTATTAATCACCTCTTGAAGACTTAAAAAAACTACTGGCCTACTGGCTTCTCCTGGACATCTGACAAATAGCATTGTCTTACCTTGTGATTGGTAGAATTATCACATTTGCCCTCTATTAGGGGCCTTAAGGGTGGTAGTCAAAGATGCTTATGAACGAATCTGCTAATAACTAATATGTGGAATTATCCCCTTCCGTATAATGCCAGATCTGAAGAATCATACCGAAAACTAAGAGATTGGGCAAAGTAAACCAGGTTGTTTTTTTGCTCAGTCAGTGAACCAGGATCTAGAATTAGGTTGGCAATTTAGATTGGTTCTCAGTTGAAAAGTCAATGACTCACCTACCTTGCAGGGAACCCTCTGATCTGTAGAATATCATTTGGCGTCACTTATTTCTGATTTTGACACCAACTTAATTGTATTTTTAACATGCTTTTATTTTGGCTTTGAGTGTGACAATTTCTTAGCTAAGCTTGTCATAATTATGACTAATACTCGAAGCAAGGACTCCTAAAACTTATGGATGTGGTGTGTCCTTGTCAGACGATTCATGAAACTGGGAGAGATGCTTGTGAGAGCTCCTCAAGTCTGTAATTCGAAGGAGGTTCTGAGAATTTAAAACTTTGGGACCACTTTCTTTGCTTCGAAGTTTCGAAGTTCCAAAGGTAGCTGAAATCACTGTGGAACTGATGTCCTTGTTGCGCTTAATTCATCACCTGGAAGAAGGCAAACTAGGTTTCTATAAATCCCTTTGTCACCTGCTAGTGAGCCGAAAGTCTAGGGGTGCCTGTCGTTCTGCTTTCCCTATTTGACAAACCTATCTCATGGTGTTCAGATGATCCTCTGCAACCTACTTGACTAACAGACGCTTTAATACCAAAGAATGGGAAATATTAGGCCGGGAAAAAGCAGAAGAAAAGGATTTCACTGGCAGAGAAATAATGCAATATAGTGAGAGCATAGGGGAGAAAGTCTTGAAAAAGATTCTTTCTAGACATGAGCCTCGCGCAAGAGGGAAACTCCATTCTGTCCTTGCTCTCTTTTGTCATGCATCATGGTTGTACTCTAAGAGCAAGGACACTCTTAACTCTTAGGAGGTGGGGTCTGTGGAGGACACTCCTTGACACAAGTCTGACAATTGTCCAAATGTCTCCTCTTTTTTAGAAACAGGACACACTTCCGAGACTTAGGGAACATACATTTCGATCGCTACCTGGACAAATATGTAACACATTACAACTAAATAAGAAGACTATGCATTTAAAACTGCTGATTCCATCTACTTTAGATCTTTCATTTTGGCTAGTCTGAGTTTAAAAAACTTCAATTTGTTTATCATTTTTTTATACATGCATTTAGGGCTGTAATCGAGCCGAGCCGAGTAGAGTTTTAAGCTACTCGGCTCGGCTCACTAGAAATATGGTCAGCTTGAGCTCGGTCTCGAAACGAGCTACTGAAGATGGGCTTGAGCTCAGCTTGCAATTTATTTTCCTTGCTCGAGCTTGGCTCGCGTACCTCGAAACTCATGCGGGAATCAATTGGAGAAAGGGAAAGATGTGCTGTACATATATAGGATTCTCTCCATCAGACTTTTGCAAATTTTTTGATGTGGGATTCACTGAAGCCAATGTTGGGAACCCCTTCTTTGCATTTATTAGCGAGTTTTCACTTGCCCCACATCGAAAAACTGTATTCACAAACCATTCTTTTGCTACAAATATTACCTATCCATTTGTCCTCTTACTCCAAATGTATATGTCCCAAAACGTTGCCACTTGGCTGCTGTATTCATGCTTTAGACATAGTGGTCTATAAATATATGTAATCCACTAATATATATGTTCTGCTTGTGAGCTCATCCTAGCCGAGCTAGTGTTAGCTTGGGCTTGGCTTGTATAGTAAACGAGCTCAAAATTTTGGCTTGAGCTCGCTTGTTCGTTAACTGAGTTGAGTTTGAGCGAGCTCAACTCGAGGCTCATTTTCAGCCCTACAAGTATTAAATCTTTTTGTTCCCGCTTTTCTTTTCTAGTATGGTTTAGAACAAGAAATTGATTCATACTACTATTTGTTGTGTATGGTGATAAAATGCCAAATCATATTGATGTATTCATCTGTAATGTTATCATGTGCAGATGTACTGATATCTCCCTACCATGCCACGTCCTGATTTATTGGACAAATTGTCAAGTCATCGTTCTGTGTCATGTTGTGTTTCTGTCTGCATACGTGCTTCTTATGCTTTTAGTTATTAGTCGCACTTTTATTGGTTCAAGTCTACCAGTCTTCTTTTTATGTTTCTTGACTTGCTGTTGCTATGCATTATTGACAGGGTATGAAGCTTCTCCCAACTGGTCGGAAGAATTCAGTTGCAATTTTTGTGTACTCATCTGTTGTGGGTATCATCTTATATCAGTTTGCTTCTTTATTGCTACTCTATGTTTCACACTGAGATGTCTTACTATTGTTCTGTTCATGCTGGCTTCGGACCTTAAGATTATTCTTCGTGTTGTTTTGTTCAGGTTGGCTTGGGGTCTTTTTTCCTCCGCTATTTGCCAGGGTTACTCCGTTCAGTTCTTGTGGATTTAGGAATTAGCGACGACATGTATTACCCTGTATGTAAGTTCTCTAGTAAAGATTTGGATTGTTTTGTCCATGTGTTGCTAACAACTGAATATTGACTTTACATTTCTTTATCTGCAATTTGAATGTAGCATTTTATAATTGTGTCAAGAGGGAAATTTTTTGGGTGTAGATGTGAATGTCTAGGGAATGAAATATTGAAGTTGTTGGACCACTGATTCTCTACCTTTTCTTTCTTTACGCGGGAAGAATCACCTATCAACCTTGCAAGTCTCTTATTTTGTTTTTTTTTTTTTTATTTGTAAAAATTTCATTGACCTCCCTTGAGGTTTCTAACAAATGCATGAACCTCCCATGAGGTTTTGACAATAGCACTGACATCCCTTACTATACAAATTATTGTCTAGATTCCCCCATTCCATTAACTAGACACTAACGATGTTAGATTTTGGTACTAAATGACTTAACATGCCCTTGGATATTTCATTGGCCGAAGGTATCATTTAAGTATTTTTTTTGATAGTTATTGCTTTTTCTTTTTTCCTATTAAATAATGGTGACATCAAATTCACATTAATTATGCACACTTTTGTCAAACTTAACAACTGTTTATACGTTTCATATATTATGAATTTATGATTGTTATTGTCTATTTTTTCTTTTCAACGTATGTTTTACCAAAATGGAAGGCACGTGTAGATACCTAATCCACAATACTAAAAAATTAAACATTTTCACAATAATTCTTCTAAAAAATGAAGTCAAAATAATTTACCCTTTTCTTTGAAATTTTTATCTTTTTTCTCTTCTAGTGTATTAGTGATGAGATTTCATTCTGTTTCATCACTAAGGTAACCCAAAAAAAATGAAAAAGTAAACAAATATTAAAGGATTTTTAATGCTGACTAGTAATAAGTCAGGACAAGTTAGTTGTAATGTAGATTAGGCACTGACGCTTGCCTTTTATTGTTCAAAATACACGCAAGAGAGGAAAACAATAGACCCTAATTATCAGAATATAAAATGCATAACTAATTATACAAGTTCGTGCAAAATCTAATTTTGTTTTTGAACATTAAATCACAAATCAAAATTACAGAAACATTTAGTAAAAAAGGATTGAATGGTAAGTTACATTGACTTCTTTCATAAATGAAATCAAGGCAATTTTTTTTTTCCTAATTTGGGATATGATAACTTAGGAAGATATAAGTTCATTTCGCTTGAAAAAAAATAAGGAGACGGAAATGAACAAGATACATGAATAAAAAATATTTGCTTTACAGCAAATAATAAGTTCTAACAATAACATGTACAAGTAATTTTCCAAATTTGGTGAACATAATTAGTTAATTTTAAAGAATTCAATAATAAAGAAACTATGGTCAAGGATATCAAGTTAGTTTATTAGTTATTGTTAACTAATATTCAATTACCCTTAAAGATATATTGTTCATTTAGTAGCAGAATTTAACGGGGTTAGTGTCTAGTTAACAGAAGGGGGGAATCTAGACAATAATTTGTACAGTATGGGAGGTCAAAACCTCGGGGAGGTTCCTGGATTGTTAGAAACCTCAGGGGAAGTCACTGAAATTTACCCTTTTTTGTTTAGACCTCGGGCGTTTTGATATAGAACCAAGTAGAGGTGGGTCAACTATTACCGCAAAAGCTATTGTCCTGAATCAGAAGCATTAAGTCTTCATTGCCTGACAAGACCACCCAAAAGACAGTCAGTTTGTCTAGTTTGAATCTGGGGCGGACCTAGGACCACAGGCCCCCACTCGATTTTATAGAAAAACATTAATATTCTTAAATCTTTCGATTATACCCAGTATATTTATGATAGAGTTCAAATAAAATTACTTTAAATTACCTTTATACGGATATTTGTCAGATTTATTTCTTAGATTGCTAAATTTTGACACCATCTTTTTGAGCAAACACACCTCATTTAAGTTATAAGATGAAGTTTCATATATTGTCACCAATATGTATCACATGTAAAAAAAATGTATTATTTTAAGGAATTTTGAATGTACGGGTTAAGTTTTCTAATTTGGGCCCGCACTAATGCGAATTTCTGGGTCCACTACTGGTTTGAAGTAAACTCTACATGATGCGAGACTAGGGCATGTTTGATGTCTACTAAAATCTCAAGGTGATATTTGGAATCCACTTTGGTTCAATAATATACATCAAGACAATTGTGTTGCTCACACCCAGTCCCTTGGCTCGAAGAAAGAAGGGTAGTATGTTAGCCTAACAGCTGCCAACCTATTTGAAAATATAGAATGAACAAGTACTCAAATGCGAATAGGAATGTAAACATTGTGTACCGTAATTGAGTAATTGATTGAGACACAAGGCTTAGTCTTCTTTGTTTTGTGTTGATCAACTGCTTGAGCCTTTATTAGGCAAATACGTTGTGAGTACATTTTGTTGTCACCTGAGCTATAAAAGAATTCATTTGAGGTAACCTTGTCTGTGAAGCATTTGCAAAATTGTGCGCAGAGTTGCTAATTTCAGAAACCATATATAATCCACAAAACCTAAACAAATGCTCGACTGTCCAGGATAACTGTTGATTATAGTATGCATGTTTATCAAGTCTCACATATTCACCATGGTGCTGCTTGGGCACGGCGGCACGCAAACCTACCCATAAAACTCGCGACATGAGATAGCGGGAATCGAAGACTGTCAAGACCTCTGGGTTTATAGGTGATTCTAGTTACAACCTTAAACCGTTGGACCACTCTTGCGGGTTAGGGGGGAAAAGCCTTTGTTACCAGCTTTCTTGAACTAGGTAACGAAAATTTTTATACGTGTAGGCAAAGAAGTTGTTATAGTGCATATTAGACACTTTATTTTGCTGCAATGTGGGTGTGATTGATATGTTCTCCAGTGGTTTTATTTCATCTCTAAATATTTTCTGCAGTGGCTATTTGGATATGGTTGTTCTCAGCAAAAAGAACTGTTTTGTACCTTAACTTTGGCATATCAACCTTGTCGTGATGTGGCAATATTTATGTGGAGAAACAATTTTAAGCCCTCGATTTGTTTGATATTCCAGATGAATGTTCTATCATAACCAACCTTTAATGATTGTGTAAGGAAAGAGTGAAAGACTAGCCTAAAACTCTTCTTTAGGCTAGACATGCAATATTCATAGATTATTTTATGCGAGTAGATAAAGATCTCCTGTATTACCCATGAAGTACGGGTACTTCCATAACCTGGGCATACTCGTACCTGTAACTTAATCTTAGTGGGTACTTGCATGGGACTTCTAAATCCGTACGACCACATGGAACATGGACTGTTAACTTTTCTCCTTGATTTTTGCCGTACCTCAGAAGTACCTGACTATTATATCAAGCTGCACCCAACACAAAATTGAAACTAAGTTGATAAGACTTCCTTTCTCTATGTTTGACATGATTGTACTATACTAACATTTTTGGTCTATAGGTTTTTTTTTGTATAATGCATTAAATTCTAATTTGCACCTTAAGTTTGGCATTAAACTTTTATTTGATGTTGGATTCCAATTTCCCAAGTCATTAAGTTGTTTCCTTTATTTGAAGTGTAATACATTGCAACTTATATTTTTTAGGTTTCACCGTAGCCATGTCGTACTCATACCCTTACATGTGCTTGTTAGTTTATTACCCTCCTCTCCTTCAAATACTTTGTTTCCTCTTTCCAGATTCATAATTTTCCCCTCTTTAATAAAATATCCAACTCCCAGCTGGATAAAAAATAAAAAAATAAAACTGCATACTACCTGATTCTGAACTGCTTCATACATATCTGTACGGGGAACAGTTCTGCACTAATCAAGTAATTGGTATTCTAAGAATTGTAGACACCAACTGATGTAGTTCTTCTACTGCAGCTGGCAACATTTTTGCTCCTTTTTCTTGTTCTAGCTGGAGCTTGGTTGGGCTTCTGGGTTGTTCGCAAACTTGTCTTGACAGAAGAGGGGTTGGTTGATATAGGTGTTTCTCATTTTGTTGCCTGGTCCATCCGGATAATTGCTGCTGTTACGATTCTTCAGGTTCTCCCTCTTACAAAATTTTCAGCTTTTCCTTAATAATCTTTAGAGGTTGGTTTGATTTTGTTCCATCTCTCATACTAACTTCATATTTGTGTTACGTTTCTAGAGTTCAGTGGACCCTTTACTAGCAGCAGAAGCATTGCTCTGTGGAATATTGGTTTCATCATTACTCAGGAGAATTACCAGATCAAGATTCATTCGTCACTTGAACAAGTACGTTTCCACGAAAATCAACAGCATAATTGTCGCATCATTTCCATTTTTTTCTTTTTAATTGGTTTATGTCAGCATTTTGTAAACAGATCTCTCTGATCCCTTTGTTTCATCTTTAATTTATCACATCATCCAATGTGTTCTCATTTCTCTGTGGGGTGCAAGATAGTAGCCGTAGGCTTCATTAGACTGGAAGGTAGAACTAGACTTATGGTACTTGATCCCTACACCATGTGTCTTGAATCTTGATCTGATCTGTGACATTGCTCCACCTGATTCTTCATGGTGAATGTGGGATCATGGAGGGTAGAAATAATGTTGTGGGTTCTGGTTGTTTTTCTTGAACTAGGACAACCATACTTGTGCATCCATTTCAATTCTGAACCCCACCTCTGTAGCATGAGGATTATGGGCAGGAATTACGTTGAAGAAACACTTCTTATAAAAAATAATAAATGAAAAGTGTATACAAGAAAATCACGTATGTTAAGTGGTTTAGGCTCCTCAATTATTGATGAATACCTATTTCACTGTTTCCTCAATCATTGCTCAAGTTCAGAGTGGCGAACACTGATAGCATGTTTCTTAATAATTTTTCTTGTTTTTGATGATATAATGAATATGCTGCGGATTCGTGCAACACACAATCGCACGAAGAATAAATCAAGCAAGAAACAAAGAAATGACACACAGATTTTTACTTGGTTTCCCCATTGTGCAATTATATATGTCCCACCAAGTTTCACTGTGCATTGAATTAAGAAAGTGTGAAGTCATTGGTTACTGTGTGCCGCTTGAATTTATTCTGGCTTTACAACACCAATTAGCATAATTCCATTCTCTTGGTTTCGGGGCGCTAACCAAGATTGAGTCAGACATCACAAACCCAATAGAATACCTATTTCACTCAAACTAAAATAAGCGCTTCCGTTATCCTCTGTTATTTTCAGTGATTTTTGCAACATTCTACCATGTCCCATACACTTGCTGTTTTTTCAGTTAAATAAATCCATTATTTTCTTTTGTTTCTTTAACCTTGAGTGTGAGATGCTATACAAGTTTTGGAATACCATGGGCAGGAAATTACGCAGAACAGACAAGAGTAACAGCAGATATCAGATTCCAGATTCAACAACATTAGAAGATTATTACGATGAAAATGTTCACACTATTCAGAAGCCTGATGACTCTGAATTCCTGAAGCCTCAATCCAGACCCTTTAGGATGGCTGTTCACAAAAGTCCTGTCCAAGGTTGGCTACTCTTCCGAGTTCAGTTATTCTCTCTCCTCTTGGATATACATTTACACTTTGCTGTAAATCCCTCAGGCTTGACCAAGACACCTCAATTGAGTCAGCCCTCAGATTCAGGGGTTTATTATTCTAGCTTTCATTCAACTCCTGAACGCCGGAAATTCTCAAAGGATGAATGGGATAAGTTCACTAAGGACTCCACCAAGAAAGCACTGGAGGAACTTGTTTCCTCTCCTGATTTTAGCAAATGGGCTGTTGCTAATGCAGAAAGAATAACTCTCTCTCCTAATGAAGACACTGCTGTTCGGCGTCAAAGCTGGCTACATTGGTTTTAGCATTTAACTGGCTTCTAACACCAATTCTGTTGTGTGAAGAATGAAGATGAACCGTGCAAAAAAAATGGTATAATTGAGTTTGAAATATTGCTCAACCCACCTGGACGCGGGTTGCTTTGTTGTAAAACAGTTTGCTCACGGCAAGTGACTCAAGGCATTGCTTTGTATAATTCATCTCTAGGGTTTGTAGGGAAAGGTTAGCCTGTTGACTTTAGGTTGATTTTTTAATGTAATTTAAAACTAGGTTTTTGTTTTTTTTTTTATTTTTTTAATCAGTGTAAAATTAGGTTGACAAGCCTTATTGACATAGAAGTTAGGATTGTTTGCCTTCTGCTCATGGCATGTCTTCTTCAAGAGTACTTGTTTTGGAGAATGCTTGCTTCCCACTCATAGCAGCCAAATCTTGGATGAATCGTACAAGTTACTCTCTTTTCATTACACATTCGCTTGTGCTTGGTGCCGGTTTTCACTAGCTTGTATCACGGGATGTGAAATTCACTCTCCTTGACAGCTAGTTATTCCAAATTTGGTAATGAGTTATTCTCTTTTCATTACACATTCGCTTGTGCTTGGTGCCGGTTTTCACCATCTTGTATCACGGAATGTGAAATTCACTCTCCTTCACAGCTAGTTATGCCAAATTTGGTAACGGTTGGCATATAATTATCAATTTGATAACGTTTTCACTGATGAGATTCGAACCATGCTCTGCATATAGCAGTCTTTTTTCTCATTATGTAGACGAGCCCTTGATTTTTTGCTAGTAAGATAGGGTCACCATTGCAATGACTAGACCATGAACAAGACTGTTAGATGAAAACATACTAATCAAGCTCGAATTGTGTTTGACTCATTGAAAACTCATAGATGGATATGTTGCATGAACCAACCAATCTTAAATACACGTTTTAAGCTCAATGAGTTTGCATGGAAATCTCGAACATGCTACTACTACCGGCTATATATATAAGTCTTGTTCCAGTGTTTTTGAACAATAAAAAATCAAGATTAACCAAAGTTTTTATTTAATTTCAAAATTAAACTTGAACAATCAACAACTCGACTCGTTTAGAAATTAGAGGACAATTGGGTGCGTCTGACCTTAATTTCACTCATACTTGGTCCGTATAACACATTATTGACATTTAACAAAAAAGGAATATAAACACCCACAAACTATGGAAATATCTTAAACGTGAAGATTTGTCGATCATGACTACATGCAGAAAAAAAAAAAATCAAACATCAAAACAGAAGGTAGATAATGGTTGTGTTTGGTTTTGGTTTTGGGTTTTGATTTTTGTAATGATTAGAGGGAGAAATAGGGGTAATAATTAAAAAATAGGTATTAATGATTAGAGAGAGATAGAGAGAAAAATAAGAATAATATTTAAAAATAGGGATAATAATTGAATAATGATATTGGAAACTGGTTCTTGAGAACCTTTCCAAACAAGGCCAATATTTTCAAATTCAAATAGTTGGTTAGATTGATCAACATGAGCAAATTTTATTTTTTTTATCGGCAATAAAATTTTAGTATTACAACTCGATAAAGGGTACATCAAGGGTAAAAAAAGGCCGAGACCAAAATTTTATTAAAACATGAGCAATTACAGACACCCCATCCTTTCCAAAGGGATGCCCATGATAATTATACTTATACCATAAGCTTTCACAAATACTCACTATTCCTATTATGTAATTAACAGGTGATGTTGGATTAAGGCCTCTTTTGGCTAATAATCCAGATTATGAATTATTGGATTATTCATGTTGGATTAAGGTCTCTTTTGACTAATAATCCAGATTATGGATTATTAGATTATTCATTTTGTCTTTATTAATTTTTTTTTTGCATTTGTTAGTTTTACATCAAGATTTTGTGGTTTCTGGACTCCTCTCGACAAGACGAATTTAACAAGTACAAAATTATAGTCAAAACTCAATTTTTTTTAATGAAGCCAAAATACTTGGATTATTGGCCAATAATCCAAGTATTTCGGCTTTATTCAAAAAAATATTTGGTTTTACCATAATTTTGCACTTGCTAGATTCGTCTTGTCGAGAGAAATCCAGAAACCACAAAATCTTGACGCAAAACTAACAAATGCAAAAAAAAAAAATTAAATAAGGACAAAACGAATAATCTAATAATCCATAATCAGATTATCAGCCAAAAGTGGACTTAACTAACAACAATATCATCGTAGAGGAACAGTCTCTGTGATTTGTATGAATACGCAATACAAGTGTTGTGCGCCTATAAATCAGCCCATCAACATCAAGCGTTTTTCGACATGAACTGCTCACTTTATCTATCTCACCGAACATGTATTCCATTTAAAAAATTAAATTAACATTATTACTAACCGTCTTAAAGTGTTTGTCTTTTACAAAACAAGAACACAAAACACTTTAGGAAAAAAAAAGGATAAAATTATGTTTTTCATAAATATACTACTAATTAATAGATAGATGCAGTATCTGTTAATTCTATTAATTTGAGATAAAATTCTTGGATTTTTTCAACAAGAATGCATTTAGGGCTACTTTGGCTTAAAAACCAAAATTGAATTATTGGATTATTTGTTATGTCTTTGTTCTTTTTTTTTTTTTGCATTTGTTAGTATTGTGTCAAGATTTTGGGGTTTCTGAATTCCTGTCTATGAGACGAATCTAACAAGTATAAATTTATGATCAAACCAAATATTTTTTGAATAAAGCCAAAATAGGTGAATTATTGGCCAATAATTCACTTATTTTGGCTTTATTCAAAAAACTATTACTTTTGATCACAATTTTATACTCTTTGGATTCGTCTCGACGAAAAAAATCCAGAAACTACAAAATCTTGACGCAAAACTAACAAATGTAAAAAAAAATTAAATAAAAATAAAATGAATAATTTAATAATTCAGTTTTCACTTTTAAGCCACCGTAGCCCTTATTTGAATCGGAAAAAGGAAGGAGTATTTGATTGGTAAACGTTTCCCCCCCTCTCTCTCGGTAGACGTTTCCCTCTCTCTCTCTCTCTCTCTCTCTCTCTCTCTCTCTCTTTCAGCAACCCATTATCTTCTCTCTCCCTCAACGCACCCAGCATCCCCCAACTCTTCTCCTTCGACTCATCTCTCCGAACCGTAGTTCCCGTATATTTTTGCGCGAATCAGTGAAGTTAGTCGAAACAAGGTATTTTGATTTCTTCTGCAAGTGAAGATCTACATGCTTTTAGTAGTCGAATGTAGTAGTTGATTTTGTTTTCCTTCTTGCGTTCAGAAGATTTTGATGGGCGAAATGCCTATCTGTGTCTTTTAGGGTTTTCCCGCGTGAAGGATTAAGGGTTATCTGTACACATTCTTTTTACACTGTTTGATTTTGTTGATTTGTGTGGTTTCCATTTGAATGAGGTAATTTCCAATTGATCATTGCGAAATTAGGGCTTTGCTATTTTAGAGTAGAGGCAAGGCTATAGTTTTATGCTTTGTTCAGTTTGCTGCGAAGTGTGCTCGTACTGCGGTAGAAGCTTTTCAAGGTGAAATACACCTTGATTATCTTGGCCGTGTTCAGTTGGGAGTTTTGGGCCGGTTTTGGCCCTGTTTTAGTTTTGCTTATATCATCATTTCTCTTTATCTCTCTCCACTTATTACACTTGCTTACATCATTAAAACTAAACTAAACCTACTAACCGAACAAGGCCCTTGTAGCTTTTGAGTTCCCGTCTTATTGTCAACTTACATATTTTGCCCGTAGAGGCTTAATGGATCCAGATTGTTATGGCACCGAATCATTGTCATGGTATTCAGTCATTGACAGAATAATGACATGATACATAGACTAACGGGAAATGCACATTTGAATTAATTTATGCTACGTATCTTGAGATTGATCCTTAGCGCGAAATAAAATTTCATTGAGCTTTTGGAGTCCACCCACAAAAAATTGTGTTACCAGTTT
The DNA here is from genome assembly GCA_022606695.1 of Vaccinium macrocarpon. Classification (NCBI taxonomy): domain Eukaryota; kingdom Viridiplantae; phylum Streptophyta; class Magnoliopsida; order Ericales; family Ericaceae; genus Vaccinium; species Vaccinium macrocarpon. The sequence goes on along the minus strand of CM040181.1, from coordinate 27,134,319 downwards.
GCATATAAGTAGAAAAATAGACACTTTTATGTGAATTACCATATACTTATACAAAAGATAAGTAGAGTGGCATTAATATACTATTGTCTAATGTTTAAATTACACAATTTGTGTGTTTATCTTCCCAATCCAGTATTACAAATTTGACGATAAGATTGCCCTGTTTTGCGGATTTTTGGTAATTTTCCATAAGCTTGACTTGCTTTGAAATTTCAATAGCAAAGTTTCCGGTTACATCTACATACTGTCTATCCTTAAGAACCACAAACAAATGGCCAAGATGGTCATCCGTTTGTGAGGCCTTAAGGATGTTGATATGATTTACGGTCCCGTAATGTAAAGCTGTTGGGGCTATATTGAGTATATATTATGTGACTAATGCTATAGCTGAAAAAATTTCAACTTATTTTGTTTGTGCACGTCTATAATTAGCATATGTTCAGCGGTATATTTTGCTGGTAAAACGACTTACAAAATTAGCAAGACTGTAACCATTCATCTTTTGCATTAAATTAGGGCTACCAAGACTTTGTAAAGACTATGATGCAACTCATTTTCCCCTCATTGTGTTTCTTTATTGATTCCTCGATAATTACCTAGGTTTTTGGCTAAAAACTTATTCAGCACATTTGTAACAATTGCTATACTAGGAGAGGATAACAAAATTTGTATTGGGTGCAACCCCTACACTAGTACTTCATATTGTGTGAAATCCAATTGAAGTATTGAACCCATAGTAGTAAGTACTATTGTATGTTTATTTTATTGGAGTTTTTTTTATTGGGGAGTGATTTCCACACCCCCAAATTGTTATCCACACCCCTTTTTTGTCTTCTAGTGAAATTTTCATGTGTAAAAATCCACTAACAGACAAAAAGGGGGGGTGTGGATAACAATTTGGGATGTGTGAATATCAATTACCTTTTTATTAGTATTTTGGTAATAATTTACTAGTAGTTTATTTATTGATGTTTCTTCTTTGTTTCCAAACCCTAGGTCTCTGCTATGGATGGAGCTCTGATAGACGATGGATTTCCGGCGGAGAGGCTATTCAACCAGGGATACTCGTACACGTACGATGACGTAATCTTCCTTCCTCACTACATCGACTTCCCAACAGATTCAGTCCAGCTCTCCACCAAACTCAGCCGCAACCTCAACCTTTCAATCCCCTGCGTTGCCTCCCCAATGGACACTGTCACCGAGTCCTCTATGGCCGTCGCCATGGCTGCCCTCGGTGGCATCGGCATCGTTCACTCTAACAACTCTCCATCTGATCAAGCCGCCATCATCCGCTCTGCCAAGTCTCACCATATCCCCTTCGTCTCCGATTTGTTATTCAAATCTCCTTCTGATTCTATTCATTCCATTGGAGAATTTGGTTCTTCACCATCATGCATTCTGGTTACCGAGTCTGGCACCAGGAAATCTAAGTTGCTAGGTGTGGTCACAAAATCTGATTGGGAAGCATTGAATGACAAAGAGGCTAGGGTTTCTGACTACATGGTCCCAGCACCCATCTCAGCTCCATCTGACTATAATTTTGAGCAAGTTGCTTCATTTTTATCTGCAAAAAATCTTGAATTTGTACCTTTGGTGAATGAGAGCGACGGTGAAGTAGTGGATGTGGTGAGTGCAGCTGATGTGGACAGAATTAAGGGGTTTCCAAAGTTGGGTATGCCATCGATGGGGTCAGATGGCAAGTTCATGGTGGGAGCAGCAATTGGAACAAGGGAATCAGATAAGGAGAGATTGGAGCAGTTGGTGAAGGCAGGGACCAATGTCATCGTGTTGGATAGTTCTCAAGGAAATTCAAGCTATCAAATCGACATGATTAAGTATGTCAAGAAGACATATCCGGAGTTGGATGTGATTGGTGGGAATGTTGTGACAATGTATCAAGCTAGCAACTTGATTCAGGCTGGAGTTGATGGGTTGAGAGTTGGTATGGGGTCTGGCTCCATTTGCACCACGCAGGAGGTCTGTGCTGTCGGGCGAGGACAGGTAATGGTTAATGAGTATGTCAAGGTGTTTGTTTTATTGCAATCACTTTATCTATGTCTGTTCCAATGGAATGACAATCGAAAATCAACAGAATTGATACATAAGGTTTCCCTTTGTGAAATTCATGTTAGTTGTTCGTTGTTGGAAATTATCCTCTATAGCCTAGGCCCTAGGATATAGACAGTGATAGCCTCTCGTTGAATGAAATTTTTCCTAGTGGACACTGACTCATGCAACAATTTCCAAAATGAGGCAACAGTGATTACATCTAGTATAACATTAAATTGATTTGGGTTAGCTATGCCATGGAGTTTTATGATGACGGAAAGTTCTCTTATTCTATGGGATGTTCTATTTTTTTTCACTCTCTTTATTTTCTTGAAATTGCGGAAGGCAACTGCAGTTTATAAGGTTTCATCTATTGCGGAAAGAAGCGGTGTGCCTGTCATTGCTGATGGTGGCATTTCAAACTCCGGACATATTGTTAAGGCTTTGGTCCTTGGCGCTTCAACTGTAATGATGGGAAGCTTCTTAGCTGGAAGTAATGAAGCTCCTGGGGCTTATGAGAATCAGGTGATGCATGCCATGTCACATTCCTTTTATATTATTTATGTAAATTGTGAGTCTGGAATATAAGTTCTTGATTGTTTATGTGTTATGCACAATCTTTATTTAGCATTTACCTTGTTGACTTGTAGTGTATGCTGTGGACATTCAGTATCTTTGGTATATCTACGTCGATTCATTTCAATTCTTTTCTCTATTTTAATTACAGCAAGGAGATATATTTACGTTCTTTTTATATTGATGTACACCTAGAAGAGATAGACTTGCAAGCTGTGTGATGTAGCTGCCTTTCTTTCTTCCTATCTTTTTGGTATAAGGCCTTAATTTTCTCAAATGACTAATGAGAGAACAAGGGAAGGGGGTATGAATGATTTTTCAAGATATAGTTCACAGTTTCTGAAAATTTTGGATAGGAAATCAATTTTTATCTCATTACATTTCTGAAAGTTTTGGATAGGAAATCAATTTGTATCTCATTACATTGTTTCCTCAGCCTTCTTATAATTATCTTTTATGCGGGATGGTTTGGATGAAGGAAGATAAATATGGCATCGAGATATTCCATCAGTCATGGTAGAAAAATACACTCAAATAATAATTGATGACATGTTGGTCAACTAGAGTACAATTTTATGTTTCTTGTTTGTATGGCTAGTTTCCATCTGGCATAAGGTGTTTATTGTGCACTTGGGGGATGCAAAAGCAGCCCATGTCTGCCTTTTCCTCTAAAGTCGTTCCTTATCATCTCTTCCCACACGTTTATGTAACAGGGTGGCCACCGCATCAAAAAATATCGAGGCATGGGCTCTCTAGAAGCAATGATGAAAGGGAGCGATGCCCGATACTTGGGTGATACAGCTAAGTTGAAGATTGCTCAGGGGGTGGTTGGAGCTGTTGCAGACAAAGGCTCTGTCTTGAAGTTTCTGCCATATAACATGCAAGCAGTTAAGCAGGGCTTCCAAGATCTCGGCGCCTCTTCCTTGCAATCTGCTCATGAACTATTACGGCAATCAGTACTAAGGCTCGAGGTATGATAAAACAACCAGCTTTTATCTGCTATACCTTCTATGGTTCTGAGCTCTAACCTGTTCAACAATTCTCGCTAATCTATAGGCTGAAACTATAACTTAGCTATAAACTTGAAGCACAGCTTATTCGATCCACAATCCATCTAATTTCAATTCCTGCTTATTGAGGGTAAAATAGCTTAGACACCAGCTTTTTTTGCCATATAGGTACAAGGTGACATGCTTCGCACTAAAAAGTCATTCCTGTTGTTTTCAAGTTAAAAAGAATTTGTTGAGTAACGTAAAACTGAGTATTAGTCAAGTGTACAAAATCATAGTAATCATTTACCTAGTTGCCTAGAAGTATGATTTGTTGAAATGAGGCATTAATTTTTTTACTCATTTGGCAGATTGTTAAAGTTTCCTACCATGAGTCCATGTCCACTGACAGATGAGACTTTCTGTGAAGTTTAGTTATACAAGGGGGAAGAAGTAGTTCACTTATATTAATTCTGTCCAATGATATGATTTGTTACTTCTGCTTGTACAGGTTCGTAGTGGTGCAGCACAAGTTGAAGGAGGAGTTCATGGGCTGGTTTCGTATGAAAAGAAATCATTTTGACATTTGGAGTCCTTACATTTGGAATTTGGGACGTCACAATGATTCTTATTTCAGCATGGGTAGCTTTCACGTTGCTATGGAGAGGACCTGGTAGTTTTTGTGACCATCCTTTGCGCCGAAGGCACTTGCACTTCCTCTGGGGGAAATATGTACTGCATCGCTTTTTGGTTTTCTATAATGTGACCAGCTGCACTCTTTGTTACATTTTTGTGTTTCTTTTCAATTTATTGCTCGAGTGGTACTATTAAGGAGGGTTAACAAGAGATTGGACATTCTATTGAGGTTGAATGTTTGATGCTGTGTGAAATTGTGTATATCTATGTTGACACATTTACTAAGGCTAAGTTTTTCATTTGATAAAATCAAGTGGGTGATTTTATCAAATGAAGTGAAGAGGTGTTAAAATCAAGTGGGCCCAGTGCTAAAGGCAATGGTGATTTTAGCACTGGGCCCATTTGATTTTAGCACCTCTTGACTTCATTTGATAAAATCAAGAATTGATAAAATCACCCACTTGATTTTATCAAATGGAAAACTTAGCCTAAGACGTTGAATTGCCTACTTCGGGATGGAGAATTGAAATACCACAAGGATTGGATATGAACATTGAATTAGATTATATATACAAGGATGGCACATATCTGGTGTTTGGTATACATTTTTACAGGTTGGATTAAACATGCAACGAAGACGTAATGTAAAACTAGGTTGACAAGCCTTATTGACATAGAAGTTGTTAGGATTGTTTGCTTTCCACTCATGGCATGTCTCCTTGAAGAGTACTTCCTACGGAGAATGCTTGCTTCCCACTCATAGCAGCCAAATCTTGGATGAATCGGTATTGTTATTCTCTTTTCATTAGATATTCGCTTTTGCATGGTGCAGGTTTTTCATAGCTTGTATCGCTGACTGCGAAATTCACTCTCCTTCACAACTAGTTATTTCAAATTTAGCAACGGTTGACATTTAATTATCAATTTGATAGCATTTTCATCGGTGAGATTTGAACCATGCGCTCCCACTATAATAGTAGTCTTTTGCCCCATTATGTGGAGAAGCCCTATATTTTTTGCTAGTAAGATAAGATTACCATTGCAATGACTAGACCGAAAACAAGACTGTTAGATGAAAACATACTAACCGTGCTTGACTTGGTGTTTGGCTCATTGAAAACTCAGACGGGTATGTCACATAAACAAACCAATCTTAAATACATGTTTTAAGCTCAATAAGTCTACATAGAAATCTCAAACGTGCTACTACTACCCGTTATATAAGCTTGTACTTTTATAAACATAAACTTGCTTGATTTAGTCTTGTTCCAATGTTATTGACCGATAAAAAATAAAGATTAACCATAGTTCCATTTAATTTCAAAATTAAACTTGAACAATCAACAACTCAACTCATTTGGAAATTAGGGGACAATTGGCTGCGTCTGACCTTAATCACTCATACCTGAGTCCATATAACACATTGCCAACATATAAGAAAAAAGAAATATAAAAGTACCCATAAACTATGCAAATATCTTAAACATGAAGATTTGCCAATCATGACTACATGAGACTACTGCAGAAAAAAATCAAACATCAGAACAGAAGGTAGATAATATTTCCAACTTCAAATAGTTGGTTAGACTGATCAATATGGGCAATTACAGACATCCCCATCCCATCCAAAGGGATGCCCATGATAATTATTGAAATTGAACAGTTCATACTTCTCTGATGGGACAACACCATCTGGTATATAGAAAGAAACAAAGAAAGGTGGGAAGGATTAAAATCAGTTTCCCTCAGTTTTCGGGAGCCCCTTCCACTTGAAGTTGTCTGCATAGGCCTTAATCTGCACCCAGAATAAAACAATTCAGGAACCTTTGTTACTGGAGCCCATCCGTCAATGTTGGAAGTGAACAAATGAGAAGGGGAAGAAGAGAAAAAGCAGACACAATGGGTGCAGTCGTAAATAGCACATTCATTGTTCACAACCCATTCCCACTGATGGGGGATACCAGGAAACAAACGGCATGTGTTTTGCTCATTTCCTTTTAACTTTCCAGTTTTGGATAACAGAAGTAAGAAGTTCAAAAGAACCACGATTTTCGTATCGTCTACAATTATGACCCTCACAACATAACCTCGCCAACAAGGGGAAATAGAAAAGCATGAATTTGTTTAGATTGTTTCTGTTATCCCCTTTCCAGTTTTCGTTCAAGTTTCCCTTCTATTATATCATCTTCATTAACATGTGAAAACAGTTTTCATAAATCTGAAAAGAACGCTTCAATGTTTCCCTAAATGAAAATTTTTTTTTCTAGAAAACTATCAAGAACTAGTTCACAAAATAAGTTTCACGAACAAGTTTTCTGAGCTTTCTAGAAAGCATAAAACAAAAGTGATACTAGACAAAGAACATGGGTCCCGAATGAGTCCCCGTTTTACTACAAAAGGACACTATATTGCTAAAGAATGAATGGAGTATGCAACATGTTTTGTTTCAAGTTAACTTTGAGGCTCATCATATCAGAATCTAGGTGCAGAAAATTGAAATAAAGGAACAGTTTTTCTTTCCAAGAATAAGACATCAAAAGGGAAAAATTCAAACCTTCAACAGTGGGGTGTGGGGCTTCTTTACCTGCAAAGAGGTTGCATAAACAAATGTTAGAAAGCAAAAATAAAAGGAAAAGTACATTGATCATAGGAATTCCAAGCGTTCATATAAATTTGGGAACATTATTATTACGGTAGAGCACTATTGTGCAACCAGTAAATCATAACCTAGAAACCCTCTTCTACTTTTTGGTCTAAACCTAGGGATCCAACTATGATAATTAATGTCAAAAGGTGATGGTTCATACAAAACCTCAAAACTTAAAACGAGTAAAAGACAATGGCAATAAAAAGTGGATGCATTTTGTATCCTTTAAAGTGGAGGCATTTACATTCTTGATTGTAAATTCATAACCCTATTCATTGCTATCGGTAAGGTTGTGCCAGTAAAGAAAAGAAGAAAAGGGGAAAAAGTGTGATAAGTTCGACACCAGCTGGCTAGAATAATACTACGAAAGAGAGCTATAACTTGGTTAACTCATTGCGGGATTAGCCTTCTCAACATGGTGTTTGACATGCAAATCAAGACTATGCAGTTAACACAGAAGTTAAAAGGAATGCAAGTTCAGTGATGAAAACCTCACAACCACGTGCACTCCCGAAGATGCAGAAAAGAAAGTAGTGATTCATAATACCACAAAAAAAAAAAACCTCCCTACCGTGTATTCCCAACCATGTTTCTGGGCAAATTCTATGGCAGCTTCTTTGCTGTCAAAACCCAATCCAGCATCACCAACATTGGCATATGGATCCCCTGTGGATGTCCAACCCATCAATGGATTTTCCCACCTGCAAAAACAAGCCCGCGACAAAAATATTATCATTTGACCTTGGTGAATTCAGGGATTAAAGGTAATTTCTACACTCGTGACAAACATGTAAATCCATAAGAATCTTCGGAGTCATTGTAGTCCTAAAAAGTTGACTCCCATACATAAACCTCAACACAATAAAGAAAAAGGAAATAATATGCTCCTACAAGCATCCTTTTACATATTGAATCCCACCAAAGCCTTTTTTTAGGGAGTACCCAAATAAGACTGCTTCAACCGTCACTGAAATACAAACTAGAGTGAAACATGCAACGTATACATTCAAGCCTGTGCAAAAAAAAAAAAAAAAAAGACTCCTAAACTGAATGTACACAGAACCGCTATCTTTGGGGAAGCACTCGTTTTGGCATGGTGTGGCGTGGGATATGCATGGGACTTGGCATTTCAAAGCTGGTGATGTCGTTTCCATGCATCTATCACCAAGCTATTTGGGCTATTATAGCAGACGTCTATTCTTTTCATGCCTTGGGCAGTTTATGGATAGCATTAAGTGATGTGATCAGCTATTTTTGGCTGAAGTCGAGTAAAGGAAGTCAATCAAGGACATAAAGCCTGACAATTTTATTTAAGAGCTTGAATTTTGAGGTCCTAATTGGTTTATCCATGTTCTTCGTCCTACAAATTTCATACGAAAAAAGTTCTAGGTGGACTTCTGAGTTCAGGTTTATACGAGATGATGTATAAATTAATGTCTACTGAGTGTATCAATGTACCCATATTCAAAGTAGGATCCATGTCTGTGTATCCTTCTTTTCTAGGGTTGATTACCCCAACCCTCGGATATAAACCCCCACCCGATACCAGAGGAGTACAAGCAAAATCTTAATTCTCCAAGCTAAAGCTTTCAGGAGTTCACTGATGAAATTCACAATTTCAGGGAAAATACTTGTTAGGATACTAGCAATCCATGTTGAACATCTTCATAACTAATGAAGTCATGAAGAAACTAATAGCTACAGATGATAATCTCTGAACTTGAAAAGACAAAATTAAGACTATAAAACATAAGAAATCATACTTCTGTGTTGACACAAAATTGATCTTCCACCTTCCAACTTTTCCGGAACCTTGTTGAGTAGCCGTCCGAGCAGGTGAAAAGATTACAACCTGTTATGATGTCGAAAAGTGTTATTAAGGAGTTTTATTGACCACAATCACGCAAAAAGGTAGCATTATTTTTTACAACACCCCATTAAAATATCAGTTCCAGATTGTGTTTATATAACATGACTTCTTAGAACAAGTCCAAACTCCGAAGTGTACCCACCTTCTCGGTGTCCAAGTTAGCTAGAGCCATCCTCGATGATCGCCTTCCCCGAGTATGCTTACTCTACAGTTGTGGGTATCTGGAGGCCCAAAGGCCATCAGAGGATCCTCAGCCCCTTAGTAATTGAGGCGGCCACCATGACTGCCACCCATTGAACTTCCTTCTCAAAGCTCGCTCATTGCCTAAAGGGGTGAGCTCACTAAGGATAACTCTAAAAGGTATCATCCATCTCCGAAGCTCCACGAACTCAAAATAACTTATGGCGATTCCTAACAATACCCTAGGTTGGGAGAACCGCTATGTACCTGCTAGGACCTAAGGAGGCATATGGCTTGAAGGATAGAGTAAAGGGAATGTCAAGGCTCATCTCCATCTTGAACAGCAATAGAGAAAGGGGCTCGCCTACATCACTTGCCATCTGGCACAACCATATGGATCATCCATTGGACAAGCTGACATTTGGGAGCCTGCGTCATACGTACCACATGCCCCATGAATTGATACATTCCTCCATATATCACCTAAACACATTTGAGAGTTTTAGGATACAGAACACCAGTTGTGAATCATAACACTTAAAGGGAAACCCCTTTGGCCATACTCTGTTGCACGTTAATTAGGGGGAGACTACCATCTGGCTTCCCCCTCCTCCAAGGCTCTTACGTAAATAGGAGTTCACGCCTCATTCAAGACAAGCATTCACTATGCAGTCAATACTCACCTAACACACTTGCTCTTTGGTTAATGCTCTCCACTGTCATCCCCCCTTCTCTCTCTCTAATGATGCCCTAAGCTCTCTCCTCCTCCACCTCTGGTGCTCCCGAGCCTTTGAAGCACCCACCATATTCCCTAAGAGACACCTCAAGAACTCTTCCCTATCCTCATACTCACAACAGTCTACAAGTTCAAGTATTTTATGAAATTATAAAGTTGAAAATAGACATCAAGAAATTGCTCGCAACTACTAGTACTAGAACATCAAGAATGACAAGGATACGTTGGTTACATACATATCACCAAAATTTGTACCAGCATGATACAAAGCATAAGCCTGCCCAAGTTACTACAATATTAGATGGTATCGATAGTATTTTGTTTGTTTATTTGTTTGTTTTCTCTCTTTTGGTGGTCCCATGCGCACTGAGGTTTGCTCATTCAAAAAAGGGGGAAAATAAAATACTTGAACTGTGATCACTATGAAGAAAACATATACAGGGAAGACTCCATCTGGACAGCAGGTGGGAAGCAAAGACTTAATTTATGCGCAAAACCAACTACCAACATAACCATTATCAATAATAACACAAACAGCATATAGAGAATTTTCACATGTCCTTCACAGCTTGAAGAAGCTACAACAATCCATCATATTATGGTAACAAAATAAAAAATGAATCTAAGGGTGCATAATATATGCATGGTGATTGCAACAAAAGTAAAAATTTTGACCAAGCATTCATTTAACATCTAGGAAAAAATAGACATTGATCGAGAGGTAGGTTATGGACTAGAACTGGAAAACTTTCTAAACAATGCTTCAAAATCAGTTGCTGAATGTTACTATTCTCCCTTAATATCACAATCCTATTTCCAAAGTACATTTGCAATAACCAACATCAGGTGATGGGTCAATTGAGTTAAAGTTAAAAGAAAGGAACTAGGAGAAACTGATCATAGAATAACAACCCCTATACTGCCAAGATACACTCCCATCTCCATACGTACATACAGATATGCTTACATAAAATCCAATTCTCTCTTGAGGAAAAAAATGGATACACCGGTTATTTGTAAACTCGCTCTAACAACCATAGTATCTAATTTTTTCTACTCTCTCAAGCGTGAACAAGCGCATGAAATGGCTCAATTCAACCATAGTATCTAATTTTTTCTACTCTCTCTAGCGTGAACAAGCGAATGAAATGGCTCAATTCGACCAAAAAAATACACCATCACAGGTGCGAAAACTCTAAAAGGGAACATTTGCTTTTCCCTAGAAAACTTAATTCACAATGGACGATTCAGTTATCTATCTTGTTCGATCCCTACAAGAATCATAGTATCTAGTAAGAATAAGACAACAGCGTAGCGTACCCTCCTTCGAAGGTGTTCTTCGGGAATACCGGAGACTTTGCCGATCTCGCCGGGTTTGATCTCAACCAATGAGTCCGCAGAGAAATGCCTTGAGAAAGGGACCGAAGTGGATCCATAGATACGGCGAGCAGGATTCACGAGACGTTGCAGAGGGCTCGCCATTTACCTTCCCCGGAAGGTTTTAGGGCAATTTGGAGGAGGAGAGGAGAAGAAATTGTATGCAATGGCTCTTCTGGGTAAAGCAGGGAGATAAACAAAAAAAAGGACCCTGCTACGGGTACAGAATATTTCGTACAGAAAATGTACAAATCGCTCTCCGGGATCCACTTTTGAGTCTCATAAGAGTAATTCGAACCGTTTATTATTCTTAGAACATTTTTTCAAAGGGCTCCACAAAATTTCAGATCAATCGGACGGTTAGAAGTGCTTGAACCAAAATCACGCCATTTCACTCGGAAAATGTTTTAAGAATAATGAACGGTTTAGATCACTCGTGTAGGACCCAAAAGTGGTCCTCGGGAGCGATTTGTACATTTTATGTACAAAATGTTCTGTACCCGTAGAATTACCGCAAAAAATACTCCTACTTTGAGAGGTATGAAATAAAAATACCTCCACTTCCCTCGAATATCCCTTATCCCCTCCAATATCCAATATCATTTTATCACCAATTTTTTTACTAGTATTTCGTTTTTTTTGATTTTTTTTTTTATGAAATTTTTATTTTTATTTTTTTACTCTTCAAGTGCATCTAACGTACATATATCTAAAAAAAGTGAAAAATTAAATTTATAATAATCTACTTACCCCTCCAATTATTCAATTTTTAGTTACTTTTCCCTCCTATTGCCAATTGACTTTACTTCTTCCTCTAACTATCCAAATGTTATCTATCTCATCCAATCAACCATTTTCCATCCAATTCATGGATGGAAACTATAACCCCATCATTTTTGAATGACATTTATGTCTGTTCACCTATCAACATATGTATATATCTCTCATCTTCTTCCCTTCCCTCTCTCTCTTTTGTTTCTCGATGAGTTGCATAGGGTAAAATGGCATCTTGGTTCATCTTTATCAGGTTCAAGGTATGGGATGCATAATTACACATTTTCTTCATGATTTTATTCATGAAGTTGTTGGAATTCATATTGATCATAATGATTTGGGTAAGAAAGATTTTTTTTTGAATCTTATTTAATTAAACTACTTTTTACAAATAAAATCTTTTTTTCGTTGTCGAGAGAGAGAGAGAGAGAGAGAGAGAGAGAGAGAGACAAAAGATGAATAATCTGAGGATCATTGAATCAGATTTAAGGTATGGGTTCTATAATTGCACAAAGAAAGTCAACATAAATTCCAATTGAAGGCGAAGCACGTATTTTCTTTTAGTGATAAGATCGTGAGAATCCAAAAAGTGTCTGTTGCGCATAGTTGTTAGACTGGTCCATAAAAGTTGAATGAAGAATAAGTATAGAAATAGCATAATGATGCTATGAGGTTGAACCAATCCTTCATGAAGCGGCCTTATTGTAGATCAATGTGAACATCACAAATTGTCCTGTAACAAAACCAATCATTGCTGCTACTCGTCTCTGGTTGTCTTTTATGAAGAAGCTGGCTACAACGAAGAAATAGTTGTAGCCCGTGTTTACATCTAAAATCAACCACTCCAATGATTAATTGACACGTAATCAAGAGTGCCAAACGTTGGCAATTACTCGTCGATACAGACACACTGGATTAAAAGAACATATTTGAGTAAATACGATGTCGTATCGTGTTCAAATATAAAAACGGTTATTAGCAGTTACGAACCATCATTATTGGAAAGAATTGACCTCAAAGCTATGGGATCAACTGTTAAGTATATAAGTTCTACGTGTGAACTTGGGAGACAAGGCAAATTGGCAGTTATAACACGTGGAATACTTATAGAAAGGCAGTTATTCATCTTAATGCTTAATCATTTGAGTTCGTTTGAACAACTGTACAGATTCAAAATCAAAGCTTTTAGAGGAAGATTTCAGAAGAATTCAAATTCAGACGTGGAGGAAGGAGCAACTGCCAACTCCAGGAGTGGAAGTTAGAGTTCGAAGCAAGCTGATGTTCAAATTCATTGAGCGGGAAGTTCGAATCACAAGCAGCATCTATAAATAGAAGAATTCAAAGAGTAAAAACCCCCGGACAAATCTTCAACAAAAAGCTATCAAAAAACTGATGCTTGGTTTGTTCATTGGCAAAGTAGTTTAGGATTTCGAACTCAGTTCGAAGTAGATTAGGATTTAGACTAGGATTAAACTCGATTGTTCTTATAACAATCACCCCTATCCCGATTGTTCTCGCAACAATCACCTGTTCGAAAGTTCTTATTTGAAGTTGGAGACAATTTCGAAGTAAGTTTATCTTTGATTTATTAATCGAAGTGTCTTGTTTTCTTTGTTGTTCTTGATTTCCTAAGTTTGTTGGTTTACATTTCTTCACTTGTTGAAAAAATCCTCTTAATTGAGGTAATTGAACCAATAAAACACAATCACCGATTAGATTTGGTTTTTCCAAAGTTAACTCGAGGGAGGAGATTTATACTCTCTCCCGCACGCCCGCACACAATTATTTTCCATTTGCAAAAAGTAAAAAGAACCAAACACATTTTTGGCACTTTAGGTGGGACATCCGAAAGTGTTGAATGGCTCCAAAACTTAGGAAGCAAGCGGATGATTCTCGATTGGCAAACGCAGGAAGATGAGAACAATGTTAATTCTAGAGAGAATGAACAAGTCGGAAGGCCTTCAAATAGGACCGAGAGACTCGTCTTTGGTCAAGACTTAAATATGGGGGTTGGCGGACTTCTAATGAATACTAGGAATAATAGAACTGCATACATGTTGATGACCCAAAAAATCCGAGGAAATTGGAGGAGGGGTGTCATCTAGTCGGTTCTTTGAAATGATTGCTACATTTAAAGAACTGGCTCAAACCCAGAAGCTTGTATTACAAAAATTAGAAGAGCAATCAGGATTTAAGCATGAGCCCTTGCCTTCATTTGAGAAGGATAAAGGAGAGGCTAGCACAAGTAGACCTAAATCAAGGCTTGGAAAAGAGCCTATAATTTTAGATGACATACGTAATCTTGGTATGAACCCCAAAAGCTTGTGATTACCAAATTCCTAAAACCTAAAGAGAGTGTTCAAACAAAACACTAAAGTCCCGTTCGAACCAAATTTTGATGGTTTAAATGAGAAGGGTTTCAGAAACATGGATTATGGGTTCGATGAGTATGTTTATAGTCCTGGAAATCATTTTAATGAGAAGGATAGAACTAGTGCAAAAAGGCCCAACCCAGAAATTGGAATTCCTAAGTATGCAGGAATACCAGAGATGGGTAGAGTGCATTCGAACCACTTGTATGAACCTTTTTCACAGCAAGAAGGAGGTTTCAAGCAGTATAGGTCCTTTGAGGATCCTTTTCAGAGGTTTCCAGAAGATCACATGCCTAGAAATGTTACTTGGGAACCACCTGTTAATCCAAGGGTACCTTTAGGAGAACGTCCAGCCCTTCGAGATGAAATATTAGGTCTCATGCAAGAAGTATATGGACCTCTAAACAGAGGAATACAAACCCAAATTTATAGAAAACCCTATCCAGAATGGATAGATCGGCAAGTTCAAGTCCCTAGGGGGTTTAAAATTCCAGATTTTACTTTATTCCATGGGGATGGAAAACAATCAACAACTGAGCACATTGCCAGATTTACGGCCCAATGTAAAGAATTGGGCAATAATGGGTTTATCAAGTTAAAATTGTTTTCTAGTTCTTTGACAGGAACAACCTTCGAATGGTACTCTAACTTAACGCCAGAATCAGTTCCAAATTGGCAAAGAATGGAAGAATTATTCCATGCGCAATTTTATCAAACTGAACCTTGAAAAAACAGGGTTTCCTTAAAATCTGTTAAAACCCTAATAGTATGAATGCAAATCACTAATTAAATCAACTAGCAAAGATTCACGCAAGCAATCAAAACCCACAACACAGAGATATACGTGGAAAACCCTAACTGGGTAAAAAACCACGGGAAGGAATCAAAATCACTATAACCATTGTGCAGTTACAGATATACCTATCCAAACGATGTAAATCCTCACAACATTCTAAGTATCACCTGCCGAGTCACACGTACACCGCACCCAGTGATCTTGATCGCCAACGCCTCGAATCCTCGAGCCTTCCAAATGTTCTTTCAGAAATCCACCGGAAAATTGAACTTGATCAAAGATGTAGAAACCTCTTGAAGCTTTGATTAACAATCCATGAACAAAGAGCTTCAAGATCCACAATCACCCTCTTGGTGTTATATTATTGAAGAACCAACAAAGAAACTGTTTTCTCCCTTTTTTTTAAGCCGATACTTGTTACCCTAGATCTCAACCGGATGGCATCTATTTATAAAGATGTCAATCCGATCAATCGCATTGAAGCCGATTGATCGGAATATTGTAGATCTGATACCCGATTAAGAACTCGATTAAGAACCCGATTGATCCCTCTTTTAATCGCTATGCTCTGAACTTTTTTTCATACCACGGTCCACGGCTGTGCTTAAAATCAGAGGTACTCGATGGAGAAGCCGATTGATCGCAAGATTGATCTTCCTGTTCCGAATGCCGTCGACTGACTAAAAACACTAACACTCAAATTACATAATAAAGAGATTCCTTCCACTCTAATCTTATACAGACTTCTACCTAGAAATAGAAAATTACAACTCGATAATAAATATGTGTTTTGTCATATGGAATTGCCAAAAACAAGACGACTCCGGAATTTGGTCCTTACAAACCTGAAGTTACCATGGCTGATTTAGCAAGACTAAAGCAAAAGCCTGATGAAAAGGCTGCACAATTTATTGCTAGATTTAAAAGGGCTAGAAACAAGTGTAAACTTCAGCTTCCAGAAGTTGAATTTGTGAGAATAGCACAAGATGGGCTAAGTAGAGAACTTAGGAAGAAGTTCGATTCTACAGAGTTCAGAGATTTGGTTGATCTGACTTACAAAGCTTCTAGATATGAATCTTTGTTAGAAGAAGATGTCGATAGGAATAATTCATCTTATTCAACCTATTATAAGGAGCCCACTTATGAAATTGATCTTTCTTTGAAATCGCCGAAAGCATGCCCCTTTGTGTGTGTGAATGTTTAGTTGAAAGGATTCTTCTATAACACGAGGAACTAACAAGAAAGCATTTAGTAAAGTATATTCATTTGATGTTTCTAAAGCGGATGAAATTTTTGATTACCCAAGAAAAAAAGTTTATCAAACTTCCTGAGAATGTTAAACTTCCAACTTTGGAAGAAACAAAAGGAAAGAACTATTGTAAATGGCATGCTTCTTGGACTCATTCAACTAAGAATTGTAATGTTTTCCGTGACAGGGTTCAAGAACAAATCAAGAAAGGAAGGATCATGTTCCCAGAAAAGACTATGGGAATAGATACAGATCCATTTCCTCGAATTGAAGAGGTAACTGCTAATACCAATGTGCCAACAGCTTTGGCCAAAACAGTGCAGGAGGTATGGTAGAACAGGCGAGTTCACGTGGAGATGAACTCTATGCAAAGTGAAAGAGGAAAGCCAAAGTTTGGCCAACTTCGAAGTGAGGCTAGAAAGACATATGGGCAGAAGTATGAAACAGGATGTTCTTATCAAAAAGGCTTTAAGCAATCTCATCTTCCCATGCTTGAAGCATCCTTCTTGGAATGCATATGCATGGAGTGCAGGGCTAATTACTTGATCTTCAAAGATTTAGATCGACAGGGGGTTGATTTCTTTCCAAAGAGGATGGAAAGAAAGGCTTTGGATCGTAATAATGAAAGAAAACCTTGGATAAGCCCAAAACAAGGAAAGAATGAGAAGCCTTGGCGCCAAGAGAAATGTATCTTCTAGTCCGGTTCAATCACTTTCAAGAGAGAATATCCTCCTTTGAAGAAGGTTAACATCGGAAAGGCCTTAATAGGCCAAGAAAAACTAAAAGAAGAAGGGGAACAATTCACCTTAGTAAAAGGAGTTCCCGATTGGTTTTTCAAGAAGGTTAAACCGTAACTCTTCCAGAATATAAAACCCTCCTAAATTGGGAAACAAGATGGTTAAACCTCCAAATACACACCTCTTGGTCAATGGGTTGTGATTAGGGATCCAAAGACCAAGTCACCTCAAATGATTCCTATGCTTACCGAACTCTAAGAGGAAATTGCAAAGGAGGTATACTAGCTTCCAAATGGAAGAATATGCTTCCAAAGAAAATCATAATGGGGGTGACAAGTTTAACCCGAGGTTTAACAGACTTCGAAGAGAAGATTCTGAAGAATCTCTTCAAAGAGGGTTTACTCAATCAGAAAGAGAAGCACTGGAAAGTCTGGCTACAAGGATGGACAAAGGAAGTACTCAAAAATGTCCAAAGATCACCAAATTCCTTGGCAAGCTATCAGTCTGGCTTATTAGAAGCCATGGTAGTGGAACAGGAAGAAGGAGGAGGAATGGATTCATCCCCTATTGAAACATTGTCCCTCATGGAAACTTCTGCAGTGGAGTTTCCGAAAAAAAATGGACACAATAGAGGATGGATCGAGGAGTTACCAAAGCAGGTGAAAAGAGGACCATTCAGGTTTGGGACTTTGCCGAAGTTGAAATTAACATGGTTTCTCCGGTCATTTGATTTTGGACCTTTGGGACAGATTGTTCACCGATTCAAGGACGCTTCAACCAACAGATTATTCCTATGGAAACCATTGATGTGTCAAGTGAAGAGGAGTATAGTCTTACATACGATAATGGTTGGAATGATGGTTGGGGAGCTTTAGTATCTAAAATTCAAAAGGAAGAAGAAGAAGAAGAGCTTATGATCATGGTTAATGCTATGGAGGAGCCGTAAGTAACATCTAGAAAAGAGCGGTATTTGTTCCAGAGACAGAGATTGATTCGAAGTACCCTTTAGTTGTTGATTTGAATTGTGCTGATCTTTCTTATCCTTTCAAATCACCTTCGAATGATATGAGGCACCATTTGAAACCTTTATATATATCTGCTTTGTTTGATGGGATTTTGTTAAAAGCAGTATTGGTTGACAATGGTGCAAAGAAGTTGAATATCTTGCCTTCTAGGACCTTAAAGAAGTTGGGGAAGGAAAAGGTTTGATTGATCCCAACAAGTACATCCATTGCTGGGTTTACTGGTGAAAGTAAAAACCCCAAAGGAATTGTTTCTATCCGCCTGAAAGTTGGCCAAGTGGAAAATGATACAGCCTTCTTTGTGGTGGATACTTTTACAAGTAAGTATAATGCTTTACTTGGTAGAGACCGGATTCATGTTAATGGTCAGATTCCATCTTCGATGCATCAAGCTTTGATGATTGTGAAGTATGAAAAAGGGAAAGAGGTGGGAATCGGAAGAAGTGAAAGCAGATCCACATCCCTTCAAGATTTCAAAGAAATTGTGCGTAGGCTGAAATGTATAAGCCCCGAAATCATTCCTTTAAGTGAGATAGCACAATCCGCCACCCCTCCATCCAGTAAATTGGAAATGGGAGAACTGGCAGAGTTAAAATCTAAGCTTAAACAAGCAGTTGATTATGAATCAAACAATCCACCAGATGAGGCTGCTTGGATGTGAATCCAAGGCAGAGGTCGAAGAGGCCAGTTCATTGGCCTTAGTCAAATTTATGGCTCTAGAAATAGAGCAGAAATTACAAGAAACAAATGATTGGGAAGAATTATTGGGTGAAAAATCCATTTGGGGGTTGAAGCCAATTAAGTTCAAGAAGTTTTTTATAGGTCATGTCGACTCTCAAGATCCTTTAGAAGAAGTGGAATTGGGAGAAGGAATTGTTCCAAATAATCGCACAAATCAACAAGGAGCTTGATGCTGCTTCGAAGTCCAAGTTGATCTCAGTGCTTAAGGAGAACAAAGAGTGCTTTGCTTGGAGTTACAAGGAATTAACAGGTTTGAGTAGGAATTTAGTTGAGCATAGATTGCCTATCAAAACTAATTGCAAACCTTTCAAACAGCTTCCAAGGAAAATGTCTCCTAAAACCATATCATTGGTTAAAAAGGAAATTCAAAATCTTCTAAATGCTGGTTTTATTAGAACAGCAAGATACGTAGAATGGCTATCAAATATTGTTCCTGTTATTAAGAAGAATGGGAAAATTAGGGTTTGCATTGATTTTTAAACTTGAATACCAAGAACCCCTAAAGATGAATACCCAATGCCTATAGTAGATATGCTTTGTGGATAGTTCCTCAGCAGTCATAAAAATTTTGTCTATTATGGATGGACATTCAGGTATAATCAAATTTGTATATATGAAGAAGATGTTCATAAAATCAGATTCAGAGCCCCAGGCAACCTTGGGACCTTCGAATGGGTCAAAATGCCTTTTGGGCTAAAAAATGTTGGGGCTACTTATCAAAGAGCTATGAACACTATCTTCCATGAGATAATTGGGGGTTTTTTAGAATGCTACATAGATGACATTATTGTCAAATCAAGATCTATTGATGAACATGTAGAACACTTGAAAACTGCCTTTTCGAAAATGAAACATTATCAACTAAAGTTGAATCCTGCTAAATGTGCTTTTGGAGTGACAACAGGTAACTTTTTAGGATATCTAGTTCACAATAAAGGTATTCAAGTTGATAACAATAAAGCTAAAGCTATTATTGAAGCAAGACCTCCTTTGAATAAGAAGGAGCTTCAAAGATTTCTTGGACAATTGAATTTTCTTCGAAGGTTTATATCTAACACTGCAGGGAAAACTAAAGTCTTTTCTTCCTTGTTGAAATTGAAGGATGGAGAGGACTTCGAATGGACTAAGGAGCATGATGATGCTTTCAAGACCATCAAGGAGTACTTGATCAATCCACCAGTTCTTGTTCCACCCAAAAAGGGAGAGCCTATTAAATTGTATTTGGCAGCAAACCATGACTCAATTGGAGTTCTATTGGCTCAAGATAATGAAGAAGGAAAGGAGCAAGCTATTTATTATCTAAGTAGGTTTCTTAATGATTGTGAAAGTAGGTATTCTGCAGTAGAAAAGTTATGTTTAACTTTGTTTTTTTGCTTCGAAGAAACTCAGGTACTATATGATGCCTAGAGTAACTTATGTAATTTCCTAGACAGATGCTATGAAGTATATGTTGTCTCAACCTGTACTTAGTGGCAGAATTGGGAAATGGATTGTATCTTTAATAGAATTTAATCTAGAATATGTTCCTCAAAAATCAGTTAAAGGACAAGCTTTGGCTAATTTCTTACGATCATCCAAATGAAATTGAGACTCCTGAGGTAGCAGATATTGATATCGTAACAATTAGACCATGGAAGATGTGGTTCGATGGTTCGAAAACATTTCAAATGGCTGGAATTGGAGTTGTCTTGGAGTCCCCTCAAGGTTTGAAGACCAAATTTGGGTTTCAAATAAATGAAGGGGAATGCACCAACAATCAAGCAGAGTATGAAGCCTTAGTTATGGGGCTAGAAATGTTGCTTACTTTAAAGATTGACATAGTTGAAGTGTTTGGGGAGACTCTCAATTGGTGATAAAACCAGTGAAAGGAGATTTTGGTTGCCATAGTGTTGGTTTAAAACCTTATCATCAATATGTGAAGTTGTTAGTGAAGCGGTTTCATATGATTACTTTCACCTATGTGCCAAGATTCTTTAATGAAGAAGCTGCATGCAAGTGGCAAAAGAGCATCGTGGATTTAAATTTATCACCGATGACAAAGAAAGAGTTTTGTCGATTAACTCTAAGGAAATCCTTAACAATGCTCAAAGATAGATATACTGATTTCGAAGAATGTGAAATCACCACTCCTCCTAGTTCGAACGATTGGAGACAATCATTGATTGATTATCTAACAAAGCCTGATGCTAAAATAGATAGAGCAACAAGGTTAAGATCTGTTAATTACATTATGTACAATGGAGAGTCATTCAAGAGAGGAGCGTGATGGTTTATTGCTTAAATGTCTAAGCAAGGTTGATGCCTTGATGCCTTTAAAGTCATGGCAGAAGTCCATGAAGGTATTTGTGGAGCTCATAAGCAGGAGTCAAGATGAGATGGTTAATTGAAGGTATGAATATTATTGGCCTACCATCCTTAAAGATTGTATTGATTATGCAAAAGGATGCCAAGTTTGTCAAAAAGACGGGACCTCTCAAGCGATTATTGCTATCAATTACAAGATGTAGTTAAGCCTTGGCCATTTAGAGGATGGGCCATGGATATGATTGGCATGATCTACCCCGCTTCTAGAAGTGGTGATAAGTTCATTTTCGCTTTTAACCCATTACTTTACTAAATGGGTGGAGGCTCAAGCTTTTTTGAGAATGTATCTCAAGAACAAGTAATTGGATTCATTAAGAAGATTGTATACAGATTTGGATCTCCGTAAAACCATAACAAAGTGGATAATGGTTCCATCTTCAAGGTGGCGAAAAGCTTTTGCAGCCTTCTCATGGGGTTTCTTTGATCAACTCTACTCCTTATTATGCTCACCAAATGGTCAAGGCGTAATCAACCAATAAGATTATCAAAAGAGGTATTCAAAGAATGGTTGATAGAAACGGAAGAATGACCAAGTTTACTCTTAAATGTGCTATGGGCATATCGAACCACTAGAAGAACCAGTACAGGTACTACTCCTTTTGCTCTAACTTATAGGCATGATGCTGTTTTACCAATGGAAATTGTAGTGAGATCACAGAGGGTTGCTTCTCAAAATAACCTAAATGTTGGGGCATACCATCAAGCAAATGCATATGGAGCTAGAAGGGGTGGATGAGGAAAGAATTAAGGCTCTAAATCAAACATCGCTACAAAAGTCAAGAGTAGCTAGAAGCTACAACAAGAAAGTGGTCATTCAAGCTTTGATATAGGTGATTTAGTATGGAAAGTGGTTTTACCTATCAAAGAAAGAAAGCAAGGACTTGGAAAATGGGCCCCAAATTGGGAAGGGCCTTTTCAAATTCATAGAGTTCTTAAAAGAGGGGCATATCATTTGAAAGATTTAAATGGCTATGTTCATAGAAGAAAGATCAATGGAAGATATCTGAAGGCCTATTTCCCAACCATTTGGGAATCCTTTAGTAGAAGATGAAATAAAATCAGTTTGTCTTCTGTTTTGCTTGTGCTGTTCAAAGATCATTTGTAAGGAACAAGCAGATAAAATGGTTCAAGCTTGAATACTAAATAATCGATCAAGATTCCAAAGCGGTCATAAAGTAATGAATTGAGAGGGAAATAAACATTTCATTCATTACTTAAAAGCTGTGCAATTGTATCTTTTAGGTCGCTCCATACATGAGCACCTCTGTTACAAATAAAGTCATAAAATTCCTTTTGATCAAAGGTTTGCAGTAGGTTGGGACTTAAGGTCTTTGATGATTGCAATCAAGTTGAAGAAGTTTTGTTCATAGAGGATCGTGATATATTAGAAGAGGTCCGATCAATTTTCTTCTAACTTGAAGTAAAAGCTTCTTCTAGTCGCACCTTCTTCCTCTCTTAGATAATGAAGCTTTTTAACATCTTGATCATAAGAAGAAACCACTCTTCGAGCTTCATCATCTCAGATTAGATAAGGTGGCCGCCAAGCTCTTCCTCGTGAGATGCCCTCTTAAACCTCACAAAGTTGTTGAGCCTTCACTTGAAACTCAGAACCTTATTCAAAAGTCGCTTTGTGAAGCTCTTGAGAAGCGTGTCTCAAGCATCTGCAAAGGCGAACTTGTGGCCAGATATCCAAATGTGCCTTTAAATCCCCCTCAGCCAGGTTCTCAAAGCCCAACTTTGAAAGCTGCTGGAAGATCTCCCTCAATTCTTGAATCTCATCCGAGAGAAAGTTGGTTTTACCAACTCAAGGGATAAAACTGTATTGAACTTTGAGTTGGTCGATGGGAGATTCAGAGAAGAAGTTGGAGCCTTGGGATTGGTGATTCTTTGGCGTAAATCACTCAATTTTGATTTGAACTGCCAATGGAAGAAGTATCACCGGCAGAAATGCTAGTAGAAGCACCAAAATCCTGTTGAAGGAAATGGATAAGTATGATTAGGCTTAAGTCTTCGGGTAAGGTATGATTAATGCAGCATAAACACAATGAATCAAATTACCTCAACTGGATGATACGTGTCCCCGTGGAGTTTGTTCAAGAGGGCATGTTGGTTTCTAGAAGTCGATCAGAGCGCTTTTGCTCAACTACGACCTCAAATTTTGCTCAAGAGTGTCCCTTGCAATAGAGCTTGTCTCTGTGGGTATTTCGATGGGCTCGCTTTGAATACCTTCCGAGGCCAAAGCTCTTGCTACAATCCTGATGGCAGGAAGGGACATATCTTGCACTAAAGCGTGTGCCATTTCAGCGGATGTTCTAACAACATCAAGAGTAGTTTTCCTTGTGATAATTGAAGAAGGTTTGGAAGCTTCAGTGGCTTCGGCAGTAGAAGGACCAGTTGATTTTTGAGCTTCGACAGTAATGTCTTCGAATGACTTTGAAAAAGCCTTTGAAGCTTTAACGAGGTTTGGTTGTGGCATTTTCTCAAAAAAAAAATATTATTCAAGATAAGAACACATGAATTGGAGGATAGAAGAGGAATAATGAAGGTGATGTTATAAAGTTTACCTTTTAGTGGTTGACTTATCGTGACATCTCCTCTCTTTTTCTTCCTCCGTTTCCTCACCAAACCATATTTTCTTCTTTGAAACTTCATGAGTTTCGGCAAATTTTGCTCTTTTGAGTAACTTCTTGCTCGAGGTGTTTCTCTTTCTTTTGTCCGCTCAAAGAACAAAAAGGGAGTAAGAAACCTAGCAAGAAGAAATTGAAAGTGTCAAGATAAGCATTTTGACGGTTAAAAGATCTACCCGGCTTCAAATTGGAGGAACAGAGATGGAGTAGATTCTTTTCCTAATCTTCTTCTTCTTCGGGATAGACTCAGAAATTGGATCATGAGGTAAGAAGTAGAAAGACTTCGAAGTTAAGGTAGTTATACAAATCATCAAAAGATTACCCGATGGAGAAGGAGGAATGTTAGCGATGACTTTGTTGTTTGCGATCTAGTCACCATATATGGCATGTACCGAGGGGTTTGACATCTAAAGCAATAGGTAATCGGGGCGTAGGTCAGATTTCTCGTGTTTCTTCTTCCTCTTGATTTGATTGAGATGTGCTTATTGGGTCTACCCCCAAACCCATCATCCGACATCGAATCGTAAAGAGTTACATTTTCAATCTCTATACCAATTTCTCCGCAAAAGCTTTAAGTGTGTGTGGTCTTGAGATATAACTCAGAAGCATTATGCCACCACCTAGAGAATTTTGGATGAGGAGGCTCATAAACTATTGCAAAACAATATGGTTGAAACCTCCTTCTTGATTCCATAAATTCGCATTAAGACGCGGCAATATGGTTTTATCAATCTTGTTTCTCGCAGAAAGCGGTAATGTTGAGTTCACCAGGTGCGGCATGGGATAGCTTGTACCATGCCAAATTGTCCGCAAACCGAAAGTAAGGCAAGATCTCAAAGATGGGCTTGTCTACAACCACCCACATAGGCACCTATAATAATTTCCCCGGTAGAAGAATACTTGCCCATGCTTCATGATAAGCGTAAGTGCCGTTGTGTCATCACCAGATAACCACTTTGGCCCAACATCCCAGTTGTGAAAAGGCAAGAATTCATCTGTTTCCTTGTCTTCTTTCAGTTGATAAAAGTATTGAAGATAACCTACTAAGGTAAGGGGAATCGAATCTAATATGATGAATCTATCCCCATATACAGTAAGAGGGTATCTCTTTGCAACCTTGTGGTCTGGAAAGTAAGCTAACAACCATAATTGTAGGAACCAGAGGGGACCTCCTAAATTTTGATAAAGTGGCTTGGCATGATTATCAGACCCTATTTTGTAAACATAACCTAAGAAATAAGAAGCCAAGTCAATGGTTTCCCCTTGTGAAAAATAGGCGAGGCCGAGGTGCGAACTCAAGTACCATCTTCTTACCTCCATGACAGTAAGACCATTTTGCATAAAGTATACCAAATATATGCAAACAACTTTTGTTAGAAACCTCATCCGAAAGTATTTCCTTTCATTATCTAGAAATTTCTTTTGAAGAAGCATTTTTTTCCAAAGATACTGATTTCACTCGTAAGTGGAACTTACATTGTGTGAGGTGATATCGAAGTAAGTACCGTATGGAGGAAGTCCGAGGAGGAAAGATATATCTAGAACTGTGGGAGCCATCATACCACAATTGAACCTGAAACAATTGTATGATGGATCCCAAAAGGCTAAAGCAGCATGTATGAGTGAAGGGTTTTGCAAGATACCATTTCGAAGCAAAGATATCACATGTGACAACCCAGTAGTTTCTAACTTTCTACCTTTAGCTTTGACCATTCGAATGGACCATTCTTCCCATTCTTTATCATAGTTCGCCCAAATAGATGAAATTCTTCTGGGCCCAGTTGGAGAAATCCAAGGGCCTGTCTTTCACAAGGTCACTCCCGTCGAGAAAAGGATAACATGCTGTGAATGCCAAAGGGAGATCAAGAAATGCTGGTCCAAGAATTTGGAGTCTGCTAGCACCTGGGTGTTCAACATAAGTACGATTTTGTAGCTGACCAGAACCCGATCTAGATTTCAGAATTTCTTTGGTAACCAAACTCCTAAGCACGAAGGAAGGGGTACCTGTTGACAATTCACTTTCAGAAGCCATGGATGCAGGGGTGAGATAGAAAGAGAGGGAGAGCAAAAGTGTTTGAAAGTTTGAACGCAAAATGAGAATGGTTCAAGCCCTAATTTATACGTTATGAGAAAGCGGTGCAGCATTTCGGGCCAAGTATCCGTTTTAAAGTTATTGGGCCTATGATTATTTTTCGGCCCACGTCTAGTTTCAACCTTTGATTGATAATTATTTTTAGATTTAGATCATTATTCATGCTTCAACCACTCTTTGGTTTATTCTCATGGAATATACTTTATTCTTAAAAGTTCGAGTTGGTTAAAAGCATAATTAAGTGCTTCGAAAAGCATTTAGGAGTGCATAACAAGCCATTGAAAGAACTAATATTCCATTGAAACTTCAGATAAAAAGAAAGTACATGCTATAAAATCCTATTACACAAAGGGGACTAAGCATCTACTGGTAGTGAAGCAACTGTTGGAGTAGGAATAACTTGGAAATAATGAGGAAAGCTCCAAGTCACTAAGGCATGGAATCGTGCCCAAGTGAAGCTAAAAAATTCCTTTTCCATCATTCTAACTCTATTTTCTTCATCAAATTTAAGCTTCTTCTCAATTAATGGCCTGATTTTCAAAACCAGAGTCTTGGCTTTGACTTCGAACTTGGCCAGCTTGAGAGCATTTCTCTTCATGTGATTCTTAAACCGCCCAAGCCTCTTAGAAACGTCGGTGGGCATTTCAAGGAACGCCCTTAAGGTTTTCCACCTTCTTATGAAGTTTGGAGATCTCGATCATGAAGCACTTCAGTAGTCATGAAGGTCTTGATTAAACCCAAACGAAGCGGTGTTATTCTTCATCCACATTCAAGCAGAGGAAGTTAATTTAAAAAGAGTGAAAGAAAGGGCTAGTTTGAATGCTACATTGAGAGTTTCGCAAGCCCATAAAAGTTCCTAAAAGGTATGTCCTCCTCAAGAATACCTACATCCAAAAGGCAAAAGCAGCCAATAGCTCTTTGGCCTTGAGGGAATCGAGAATGGGGATAAAGAGAATAAGAAAAGTTAGCATGATAAGGAGTAGGGTCAAACTTGATACTCTTTAGCTCTTCGAACCAATCCGTATTCTCAGGAAGGTCTCGAAGGGGAAGATTGGCAGGATCAATGAAGTCCCCTTCAAAATGGGGCCTTCGAACCTCATGCAACCAGTATATAAACTGAGTAATCGCCTTCTCGCTTTAAGTTCTCCATACCCAAAGAAAGCCCCGACTTTTCGCCTTCATGGACTTTAAAGAAGCCGTGAGTTAAACAAGTGGCTATAAGACTGCCAAACAAAGATTATATTGGGATCTCGCCCGATGAAAGGAGCTAAATATTCACTCATAGCCAATGAGCGATAGTGGCTCCAACCTTTATAGCCGCCAGATCATCCATTCTTACCACCACTATTCAGATGGTAAACCCCATAGAAAGGGTTTATGAGTAGGGGGCTTATGGAGGGTTCCATGGGTCAATGGGCTCGTAAGTTTCTACGCGGAGCCATCAGATAAGATCGATCCCTTCGAATCTCACCAACAATTACGCCACAATGTTTCTAGTGTCGTAAGAGAAGTTGAATCATTTAGAACCAAATTTTCAAGGCATTTTGAGTGCTAGAAATATCGCACATGGTTAAAATAAGATGGAGATTAGTTTACAAAGGGAATTGGTGATTGATTTTTGCCAGTGATTAAGTCCTTTTATAAACAGAAGTAGTTAGTTTAAACGATTCAAATTCTAGCAAAAATGGAGAACATGGGTTTTAATCGCCCACTATCCACTAATCTCTCATGAGAGCGTAAGAGATTTATTGTTAATCGTGATCGTGGAATGTGATTAGAATCGCCAATAACTTCTGCTTCGGAAGCTTACGGGAATTCGAAGCGGCAAAAGCGCACATTAACACTTATTCAAATCCTTTGAACAAAGATGTTAATGTGGGGGGTATGTTTACATCTAAAATCAACCAATCCAATGATTAATTGACACGTAATCAAGAGTGCCAAACGCTGGCAATTACTCGCCGCATACGCTGCATTAACACCGATTAAAAGAACATATTTGAGTAAATACGATGTCGTCGATCGTGTTCAAATATAAAACGGTTATTAGCGATTACTTAACCATCATTATTGGAAAGAATTGACCTCAAAGCTATGGGATCAATCTAAGTATATATAAGTTCTACGTGTGAACTTGGGAGACAAGGCAAATTGGCGGTTATAACACGTGGAATACTTATAGAAAGGCAGTTATTCATCTTAACGCTTAATCATTTGAGTTCGTTTGAACAACTGTACAGATTCAAAATCAAAGCTTTTAGAGGAAGATTTCGTAAGAATTCAAATTGACGTGGAGGAAGGAGCAACCGCCAACCCGGGAGTGGAAGTTAGAGTTCAAGCAAGTCGATGTTCAAATTCATTGAGCGGGGAAGTTCAATCACAAGCAGCATCTATAAATAGAAGAATTCAAAGAGTAAAAACCCCCGGACAAATCTTCAACAAACAGCTATCAAAAAACTGATGCTTGGTTTGTTCATTGGCAAAGTAGTTTAGGATTTCGAACTCAGTTCGAAGTAGATTAGGATTTAGACTAGGATTAAACTCGATTGTTCTTATAACAATCACCCCTATCCCGATTGTTCTCGCAACAATCACCTGTTCGAAGTTCTGTATTTGAAGTTGGAGACAATTTCGAAGTAAGTTTATCTTTGATTTATTAATCGAAGTGTCTTGTTTCTTTGTTGTTCTTCGATTTCCTAAGTTTGTTGGTTTACATTTCTTCACTTGTTGAAAAAATCCTCTTAATTGAGGTAATTGAACCAATAAAACACAATCGCCTGATTAGATTTGGTTTTTCCAAAGTTAATCTGAGGGAGGAGATTTAAACTCTCTCTGGCACGCTCGCACACAATTATTTTCCATTTGCAAAGAAGTAAAAAAACCAAACAGCCCGGTGGCTGTGGTCATAAATCCATAAAAAAAAAGTCTGCATACAATCATTGAATTTAGTATTTTGTTCACTAGCAAGAGTAAAAATTCTCAGATAGATAAAGGCATCTATTTGCACAAACCTACAATGTCAAGGAGATTCCAAATGCAAATGAAAGCATTTTTACTGTTCCTAGTGAACAAAATACTCAATTCAGTGATTGGAGTTGGACTCTTTGTAGATTTATGACCACATGCGCTGTAGGTCTGAACTGTTGTTTATTAATTGTACCCAGCTTTTTGATAATAGACAATCGGAGACGGGTTTTGTTACAGGACAGTTCATGATGTTCACATCAGTCTATAATAGGCTGCTTTATGAAGGATTGGTTCAACCTCATCGCATAAAAATGTTCTTATTCTTTTTGGCATTTTTCTTGGTTCAGCTCTTATGGAACAGTCTAACAACTTTGCGCAACTGGCGGTTTTTGTATACTAAAGAAAACGCCAGGATAGTGGTAAGGTGCCTCTTCTGCCTTCAATTGGAATTTATGTTGACTTTTTTTGTGCAACTATTGCCTTAACCATCTCATCCATACATTGCACCGGATTCAATGATCCTCTCATTAGTCAACAACTATCTTAAAGACAAGGTGAACAAGGTATCAACGTCTAATCCCACAATAAACATATGATAAGCCCAAACAAGAAAATCCAAGAATACCTATACTAATCATGGCATAAACCATGCCTAAATACCCGAAGACCAGTTTAGACACCCCAATTTTAATCTGCGGAGGATATTAAAGATTCCCCGATGATGAAAACAAGATCGAAATGAGAAAACATTGAATGCACAAACCTTCGAAGCCAAGTAAAAGCAAAGGCGCTTGAGCACTGCAGTCCATCACTACCATACTGTAGTATGATACCATTGTGCCATAGCCATGCATTGTCGTGTGGCAGTATACAACCCATACACTGCAGTGTGCCACCACCATGCCATGAACATGCATTGCCATGTAGCAGTTTACAACCACCACACCGTAGTGAGCTACCACCGCACGGTATTTTGAGGGCGGTGTCAAACTTTGCTGCGATTTAACTGCCCACCTTTTTCGCGGGAACCACAGTTACAGAGCCGAAAGCCTGCGGCTATAGTTGCCATAGGCTATTAGGATGCTTTGCGTGACTGTCACGACCGACGTCGATCGATTTCGGCTGTAGAAACCGACGAGAAGTTGAGATACAATCCATCGAAAAAATTTCAAGAAAAATAACTCCACAAGATCTCCAAAAATGGCTTGAAACTACCCTCTCACTTTCTTTCCAAACCCACCATTACAAAAACTTCGACAAAAAACTCTTTACCTAAAAAGCTCACTCAAAAAAAATCCAGTCAATAACTTTATCTAAAGCTTACTCAATCAGTTTCCCAACTAACTTCCTATTCCAACTTCGTATCAAGGTTTAAACCGTTGTTTTCCAATCACTCAAGGAATAAAGGAAGGGCGTTCGTGCGCACAAACATTTTCTCGGAGAATTTTCTTCCAAAGGTAAAAGTTGTTGTGGTCTTGTTAACCTGAGGGTAGCCCATTTTGAATGCCAAGCCAATCCTCATATTGCCTTTGGCATTCATTTGGCTAATATTTATTTGCATAAAAAAATGTTCTTTTCACTGCCACACCATGTTCAAACAATGTTGTACGATAGTATCTGTTATGAAAATTTTTCAAAATTTTAAAGTTTCTTAGTTAGAATGTAATTTGTTGTTTTGAAAATATATTAGATACCTTTTTCTAGCAATAATCACTGTAGTGGGAAAGATCCGTGTAAGGGCCACGGGCCCAGTGTGATGAGAGATGACGTCATCGGACGTGTGTGAGCATGTGCACGTGTGTGAGCATGCTTATCTTGGAGAGCAAGATATATGGAAGGCTATAAATACAAGGGTTAGACCCTAAAGGTAAACACTCTCACACTGACATATTCACCCATATTACTCGATATATGCTCTCTCTCTCTGGAGACTGACTTGACCGTCGGAGTGCCCGCCGGCAAGAGGCCGGTGGGGCTCTAACGGGTCGCTACTTGTGCAGGTCTTCAGAGGAGGAAGCCGGGCTCACCCGAGGAGATCCAATCGCTAATTACACCCCCCACGATTGGTGTGGCTGCTGGGATACGGGTCTGTGGTGTTTTCGTGGTGGTTCTCGGGTGGTCGGAATATTTTCGGATCAGTATCTTGGTGGTTCTACTGGCGGCGTTGAAGAACAATGGACAGTTTGATTGGGTTGCAATTGAAGTCGTTCAAGGACAGAATCCGACTAGCAAGGGTTGTAGATCTCATGAAGACGAATCTATTGATGGTGACACGGCCAAGTTTGGTGGCCGGAACAGTGCAGACGGAAGACTTGAAGACCGGCGGAAGGCGGCGCAAGGTAGACGAAAGCTCTGTTGAAAATCGATCTCAGTTACAGCGATCGAGTACGACTTTTGAGCATAGGGTTTTGTTCCCCTCGGAGAGACGATCGCGGGGATGTGAAGAACGACGCCGGAGGATGCTGGACGAAGGCTCACGCGCCGTTTGAAGGAGGCGCGTGGGTGGCGGAAGAACACCGAGTGGTTTTTGTGGTGGTGCTCTGACCAAACTACATCAAAAATGAGGTTAAATCATAAGGTTTTGTTCGCCTCGATGAGACGATTACAGAAGTACCAAGATCGAGACCGGACGATGCCGGATAACGCCGGAAACATGATTTGAACAAGGCGGCGGGCGGCGGAAGAATGGCGGAAGCATTGTTGGGAATCGATTTCACGTAGAGCGATCGGGTTCAGCTTTTGAACATAGGGTTTTGTTCCCCTCATCAAGACGATCACAATGGTGCTTGGAACGACGCCGGAGGACATCGGACGGCACCGGAAAATTGATTTGAAACCGGCGGAGAAGCACCGAACGGGATTTTGGGTTTTGTACGTGTAAAAGTTGATCGAAAGCAACATTAAACCACTGGGCTTTGTTCGTCTCCTCATGAAGACTACGGATCTGTAAGGCCCGACGCCGGAAACGCTGGAGGTGGATCTCACGCGCCGGTAGAACGTGGTGCGTGAGGAGGTTCTCGGTGCGGCTGGTGGTCATGCGCCACACGCCCCAGATGGTGGGGAAGAAGGTCGAAGTGGTCAATTCGCGAGTCCAAACTGGTCAAACCGAAGGTCAAACAATCCATACGCGTGGTCAAATGGGCCACTCCGCGTGTCAGAAGGGCCAGACGTGTGTCAAAGGGTCACGCGTGAGGTCAGAGGGGTCAGACGATGGTTCATATGGGTCATACGCGTGTCAAAAGGACCAAGTGACAGTCCAAATGGGTCCAGCGGTTTCTATAAGGCTCAAATAAGGTTTGTAATGGTCCAAAAGACCATTTAAATTATTTTTTGAGGTTCACAAATAACTTTTGACCGGCTGGGACCACGTTTAGAAGGTTCGAGACCTGTACCTGACCAATTTCTGCGTTCCAGGTTCAACCGCGGGCTCCGTTTAAGATGATTCAACACGAAAATTGTTGGGTCTAAAGGCCATTTAGTAAGCATTTTGAGGTTCAGAATGTTTTTGGACCGGTTGGGGCTATTTTTGGAGGATTCGAGACATGATATTGACTAATTCCTGCGTTCTGGATCCAATCATGGCCTCCGTTTGAGGTGATTCGACACCGAAGTTATCGGTACGCATTATTTTACCGCTTTAAAATACTATTTGAAGTATCGAATCATGATTTATGAGTTCATAGGGCTATTTTTAGCAATTATCTTGGTGTTAAGATGTCGAGCATGCATGCAAATACCATGGCCATGTTGATGGCGTAGTGAGGGGCTTGTGTTGAGCTTCGGTATTATTTGATGTGCATGATTAATTTATGGTGACTCACCCGGTTATTTACCAAAAAATTAAAAGATGCTTAGTGTTAACCGTTTTAAAAACTAAGTGTTAATTGTTTTGGTGGTTTTTAAAGGAAAACCAAGAAGGGGACGGTTTGAAAGATAAGTATGAGTCCCGTAATCATTTTTATGGTGAATCTCGCGGCCTTATGCGGCGATTGTTGTGTTCATTGTTTTGATAGTTTTAAAGTAAAACTAAGTATTCACCTTGTATTGGCCGAATGTTTTGTTTGGATGCCGAGTGTTCTATTTAAAAGTCGAGTATTAATTTGATGGTTTTTGAAACCAAGTATTTACGGCTTGTGTGAATTTTTAGTCGTGTAGTTTGAGATTGAACGTAGACGACTAGTTTGGCCGAGCCGATGTTTGTGGCTGTGCCCGTTTGTTGCAAAAAATTGCTTGTTTGCTTTGTTTCACTTGCAGGTTCTATGAGAAAACATGACTGTAAAGAGGAGAGATCCTTTGATCAGACCTCGTTGCAACAAAGAGGACGCAGGATGGCCAAGAATCCTGAGGACCTTCGCGTCCCGTTTTATTTCAGGATGGCCAAGAATCCTGAGGATGCAAGATGGCCAAGAATCCTGAGGACCTTTGCGTCCCGTTTTATTTCAGGATGGCCAAGAATCCTGAGGACGCAGGATGGCCAAGAATCCTGAGGACCTTCGCGGCCCGTTTTATTTCAGGATTGAGGACCGCTCCGGTTTGATTTGAGGACAGTCCAGTTTGATAAAAGAATTTGAAGCCATTGAAGGTCTCTTTGACGAAGGGATTTGAGGACCTTGACGGTCCGGTTTGATATCAGAATATTGAGGACCTCACAGTCCAGTTTTTTGAAAAGGATCTGTTCCTACAGTTAGAAGATCAACTCCTCGCGTCCATAAAGGACGGACGAGAAGTTGAGGGGCTATTGTAGTGGGAAAGATCCGTGTAAGGGCCACGGGCCCAGTGTGATGAGAGATGACGTCATCGGACGTGTGTGAGCATGTGCACGTGTGTGAGCATGCTTATCTTGGAGAGCAAGATATATGGAAGGCTATAA
The DNA here is from genome assembly GCA_022606695.1 of Vaccinium macrocarpon. Lineage (NCBI taxonomy): Eukaryota > Viridiplantae > Streptophyta > Magnoliopsida > Ericales > Ericaceae > Vaccinium > Vaccinium macrocarpon. Next base: position 27,100,645 of record CM040181.1, on the reverse strand, counting down.
ATACAAGGGTTAGACCCTAAAGGTAAACACTCTCACACTGACATATTCACCCATATTACTCGATATATGCTCTCTCTCTGTGGAGACTGACTTGACCGTCGGAGTGCCCGCCGGCAAGAGGCCGGTGGGGCTCTAACGGGTCGCTACTTGTGCAGGTCTTCGGAGGAGGAAGCCGGGCTCACCCGAGGAGATCCAATCGCTGATTACACCCCCCACAATCACTCCTTTATAGTTTTAGAAAATTTTGTTCTTCTAAAACTACAAATTTTCCCTCATGAGGAACCACCGTATGATGGCGACAGTAAAAAAAAAGAAAAGAAAAGAACAACCTTCCAGTGTTAGATTCCTCCTTATCAATTCATGAGTTCGGGGACATAAAGCCTCCACTGTATATATTTTCATCTGAAACTACTTGTTTTTTTTTTTTCAAAAAGGTTTGATTCCAGAGTCACTAACATTATTTTCCTCATTGGCGTATAGTAGCTACTACTACCATACAACAATGTTATTTGCAAAACAAAAATCGTTTTCGCTGAGCCCCCTAAATGACCAGAAATAATGCATGCATGGAATGTAACTTTCAGAGTATTTAAAACCCAAAACCATGATGCCATGGCCATTTGAAAACATTTTTGAACTGCTGGGGACAGTTCAAATTAATTTATTAATTTGATATTTTTACACTTTTCAACAATCCAAATGCTTGTCAAAACGAAAATGCTTCGCGCTATCAAAGGAAGGAATGGTGGACTAACAGGGCCTCACCTAGCCATCCTGACTGGAGCTTTTGTGGTTGTTTGTGTAAAGTTGTCAAATAAATAAATAAATAAATTTGAGAGAGAGAGAGAGAGAGAGAGAGAGAGAGAGAGAGAGAGAGAGAGAAACTTGAAAAATGCTTGTGGTTTTTGAAAATATTTTGTTGCTTAATTTTCTGCATTGCACGTGCATCAATGTTGGATGTTGGATTGTTGTGGCCAAATAGCCCAGCTATTTGTGTAATAAATTGTGATGGATAAACCAATTAAATTGAAAAACCTCATTGTGTTATGGTACACCGCATATACACGATATCATACACATCACTTCATACATTGCATGTGATTTAACTATGAAATATTATTTATAATATTTATTTATTTTCCTAAAAATTGCATATTACATATACATGGGCATTTATCTTATTTGTTGAGAGAATGATGGGATTGTGTTTTACCGAGTCAACTTGATGGAGGTTTGATTTGGATAACTCAACAAGTGACTGTTGAAAATAGGATAAGTAATGTTCCTAGAAAAACTCATTTATGGTTTTGACATGGTTAACTAGGAGGCAATTGTGGATAGATTTGAGTCCTTGTACTGTGGGAAGTGGTTGCATGTATTAGTATATTTATATCCTCATCTGGCTCAGAAAATTATCCATCGATCAAAAGCTTTTCCAAGCTAAAGCCCATCTGCCTTCAGTTATAAAGTTTGTAGTCAAAACCTCCCTTGTTCTTTCCAGAATTCCTTGTTTCTTTTTCCTTACAGATTGTGTTGAGTTGCTTGGAGATGGAAAAGGGTTGAGACAAAGTGGAAGTTATAGAAAGCTTTTCATTGGTATCAGAGCTTTATGGGCTGGCTTCACTTTCTCAATTTAATCCCATTTCCTTTTCTTTTTCCTTTTTTTTTTCCACCGCGCACCATAGCTTCCAAAAGCCACTCTTGCAATTTTAGCCATTATTTATTTATTCATTGAGGCTACTTAGGAATCAAAGAGTGCTGTTGCGTGGAGTTTGATACTCGACCTCCAGAAGTAAATCTGCTACCCAAAAGGTGTTTGTGAAAAGTCCTCCACAAAGTTCGCAACAGCAGCAACTCTCAATTTCCAATTTCGGCTTAAAAAATAAGCTATCAGCAACGAGTGGTCTTAGATTTGCACAATTGGGTGAGTTCTTTCCATGTTTTGAGTAAGAGTTAATTATGGCCTCTAAAGCAATTAGTCATGAACTTAGCAAAACAGAAAAACTTAATGGGACTAATTTTCTCACTTGGAAGAGGAGAATTAAGCATATTCTTTATCAAGACAAAGTACAATACACACTTGATACCACTTTAGAATCACCAGGAGAAAATGCAACAGCCATAGTTGGAAGAAATTATGAAAAAAATTCGGAAGATGATAAGAATGCTAGAGAAATCATGCTAACCTACATGGAGCCTGATGTGGAAATTATGTTTGAAGATCATCTTACTGCTAAGGCTATGTTTCATGCTATTTCTGTGTCATATGGAACTGCTTCTGCATCGTATGTTCAATTACTATTTGATAAATATACTAATGTTAGGATGAAGGAATCTGACTCTATAATTGAACATGTTAACAAAATGATTGTGCTTGCTAAAGAGCTTGCTACTCATGGTAATCCTATTCCGGATAAGTTACAGGTGTCAACTATGCTTCATAGTCTCCCACCTACTTGGGACTCTGCAATAATGACCTTAAATCTTTCAAACACAAACCTCACTATGAATAACCTTCCCATGACCTTAAGAATAAAAAAGCACAAAGAAGGAAAAAGAAAAAAAAATAGTGAATCGCTTTTCACTACGGGGCCTATTTCACAAGGTCCTAAACCAGCACTAGAACCTTCATCATCACATGGGCCTTCTTCTTTTAATAAGTCTCGACAAAAATTTTTGAGGCCTAACAAGAAGGAATTTAAGAAACATGGCAAGCTATTTAATAAGTTCAACAACCGCCAAAACAATAAGGTTTTTAAAGGTAATTGTTTCACTTGTGGCAAACCTGGACAGCGTTCTTTCAACTGTCCCGAGAAAAGAAACAATAATGGTGGGAGAACTCGTGACCTGATTTGTGTAGTATCTGAGTCATTGCTTGCTGATAATGATGGTAATGCTTGGTGGATTGGCTCGAGATCTTCTAGACATGTGGCAAAGTCTAAAGAGCACTTTGTGGATATGAAAGAGGTGCAAGCCGGCAACCATCGTGTTTACATGGGCAATAACACTTTCTGTGATGTTTTGGGAGTTGGCTCTATTAGACTCCATTTGCCTGGACAAACCAACCTTCTTCTTACCGATGTGCTCTATGCCCCCAACATGCGTAGGAATCTTTTGTCTGTACCACGTTTTAATGAGAAAGGTTATGAAGTGTGTTTCAAATCTGGAAAGGTGTTTGTGGGTAAAAATGGGAGAATCTTGTTTTGGGGGGTTAAATGTGATGGCCTTTATCATTTGAATGTAAATGATTCAGCTTTAATTAATAATATTGCATCGTCTTCTTCTTCTTATATTGAGGCCTCTTGTGATGTTGATGATGACATGGATATCTTTTATTTGTGGCACATGAGGCTAGGTCACATTAACAAAGTTAAACTAAAGAAAATGAGTGATATGGGTTTGATACCACAACTGAATGTTAATTTTGACATCTGTGAACCTTGTCTCACTGGAAAAATGACTAGAAAGCCTTTTGGTAGAAGGGATAGATCTGACCATCCATTGGATATTGTTCATTCTGATATATATGTGGTCCACTAAATGTCAAAACACATAAAGGGATGGAGTATTTCATTACATTTACAGATGACCATTCTAGATATGGCTATGTGTGCTTGATTCATAAAAAATCAGAAGCTTTGGATAAGTTTAGAGAGTATAAAGCTGAAGTTGAAACTCAATTAGGAAGAAAAATCAAAGCTTTACGAACTGATAGGGGAGGTGAGTATATGTCATACTTTTTTGATGATTTTTGCACCAGTCATGGGATAATACACTATAAGACTATGGCTAGTACACCACAACAAAATGGAGTCGCCGAAAGGCGTAATCGAACTTTACTTGACATGGTTAGATCAATGCTAAGTCATTCAAATTTAGGTTCTCATTTTTGGGCGTAATCGAACTTTACTTGACATGGTTAGATCAATGCTAAGTCATTCAAATTTAGGTGCTCATTTTTGGGGAGAAGCCTTGAGTACAGCTGTCTACATATTGAATCGAGTATTGTCTAAGCCTATCAATATGACGCCATATGAAATTTGGACTGGTAAGAAACCTAGTTTGACTCATTTGAAAATTTGTGGCTCATCCGCCCATATTTTAGTACCCAGTCAACAAAGGGGAAAACTTGATGCCAAAACTATTAAAGGCACATTCATTGTATATCCCGGAACATCAACTAGTTATAGATTTGTTGTTTATCATACTAATGGGAGTCATAGAAAGTAGAGATGATGCATTTTTAGAAGATTCAATAGATCCTAGAAATCCCAAGAAACTGGTTGATTTATTTGAAATAACCAGAGAACAGGAACGTGAACATGTTAATACTGAAAATCCATTACAGCCTAGTCCTAACCCACATGATACCTTAACAATTATTAGAAGAGAAAGACAGCCTCCATCTCATTTGAAAGATTATTTTATATTTGTTAATGAGGAAGAATTAGATGACTTGCTGACTTATCGTGAAGCCATATCCTCTTCAAATTCCAATAAGTGGAAAGAAGCTATGGAAGAAGAATTAGAATCAATAAATAAGAATGAGGTTTGGGAATTTGTAGGCTTGCCGAAGGATACAAAACCTATAGGTTGCAAATGGGTCTTCAAGAAAAAGTTGAAGCTAGATGGAACAATAGATAAATACAAGGAAAGATTAGTAGCTAAAGGCTTTACACAAAAAGAAGACATAGATTATGAAGAAACTTATTCACCTGGAGCTAAGTTTACTTCTATAAGAATCTTGATGTCTATTGTTGCCCATTTAGACTTGGAATTACACCAAATGGATGTAAAAACAGCTTTCTTGAATGGTGAATTGAAAGAGGAAATCTATATGAGGCAACTAGAAGGATATGAAATCCTAGATGAAGAGGATAAAGTCTATAGATTAAAAAGATCGCTTTATGGACTGAAACAATCTTCTAGACAATGGTATTATATGTTTCATCATGCTATAACAATGTTTGGGTTTGTTCCTAACAGTTTTGACCATTTTGTTTACATGAAAAATAGTGGGAGTTGTTTTATGATTTTATCTCTCTATGTTGATGATAGTCTCTTGGCTTCTAATGATTTGGGTATGTTGAATGATACAAAGGTTTGGTTGAAATCCCAATTTGAAATGAAAGATATGGGTGATGCTTCTTTTGTGTTAGGAATCAAAATAATAAGAGATAGAAATGTAAAGAAGCTTCGTCTCTCACAAGAAGCCTACATGGATAAAATATTGAAAAGATTCAAAATGGAATTGTCTAAGCCAGTAGACATGCCTATCCATAAAGGGATAAAGTTATCCAAGACCATGGCACCAACAAATGAGGATGATGAGAAAGAAATGGCAAATAAACCTTACGCCCAAGCTGTAGGAAGTCTAATGTATGCAATGTTGTGTACAAGACCACGTATTAGTTATGTCGTAAGTCTTGTTAGCCAATTTCAAAGTAATCCGGGTATTCCTCATTGGCTAGCGGTTAAAAGAATACTCTGATATATACAAGGGACAAAAGGCTTGAAACTAACATATCAAGCTGAAAGCTTAGAGGTTGTTGGCTATTGTGATGCAGATTTTGCAGGTGATCAAGATGATCGAAAATCAACCACCGGTTATGTTTTTACCTTAGGAGGTGGAGCTACGTCGTGGGCTAGTAAAAAACAAAGCTTTGTAGCCCGTTACACTATGGAAGCTGAATTTATTGCATGTAGCATTACTGCTACTGAAGCTGTTTGGGTGAAAAGGTTTTTAAAAGATTTGAGACTTGATCAAATAAGTGCTAGCAAGATCCAATTGATGTGTGACAATCAAGCAGCGATTGCAACCATTAAAAATGGTGAGGTTGGACCAAGAGGCAAGCATATAGAGTTTCAATACCATTCTATTTTGGACATGATGTGAAAGGGTGAGTTGTTCGTTGATTACATCTCTACGAAAGAGATGATTACTAATTCCTTGACAAAGCCCATTAGCTTCGAAGATTTCAGAAAACATGTTTATGCTATGATGGATAAACCAATTAAATTGGAAAACCTCACAGTGTTATGGTGCACCGCATATACACGATATCATACACATCACTTCATACATTGCATGTGATTTAACTATGAAATATTAGTTATAGTATTTATTTATTTTCCTAAAAATTGCATATTACATATACATGGGCATTTATCTTATTTGTTGATAGAATGATTGGATTAAGTTTTACCAAGTCAACTTGATGGAGGTTTGATTTGGATAACTCAACAAGTGACTGTTGAAAATAGGATAAGTAATGTTCCTAAAAAAACTCACTTGTGGTTTTGACTTGGTTAATTGGGAGGCAGGTCGATTGACCAAAAAAAAACTGGGAGGCAGTTGTGGATATATCTGAGTCCTTGTATTGTGGGAAGTGATTGCATGTATCAGTATATTTATATCCTCATTTGGCTCAAAAAATTATCCATCGATCAAAAAGCTTTTCCAAGCTAAAGCCCATCTGCCTTCAGTTATAAAGTCTGTAATCGAAACCTCCCTTGTTCTTTCCAAAATTCCTTGTTGTTTCTTTTTCCTTACAGATTGTGTTAAGTTGCTTGGAGATGGAAAAGGGTTGAGACAAAGTGGAAGTTTTAGAAAGCCTTTCAGGATAAACCCCGTCGTTGCGTTTTGGTTACCCTTTCCGGCTTGCCAGTGTTAGGACATCCCAAAATGCTCAACAACCTTGGACCGTGATGAGTCAGCCTGTTGTTCGACCTTTGCGATGCAGTACACTTGCCATTTGGAGGCAAATATTGGCTCTAGTCTGAGGAACCCTTTGAACTAAAACCGGCCTTTGCATATAGTGAGTCATAGAACCTTTGAACCTAGGACAGGGCCCACAGGGTAGGATTATTTGTTATAGTCTATTCTCGCATTTTATATCTTGTTGTCATGTTGGATTTACTTACACTAGTTCAACCCTAGGTTACCCTCCCCAGTCTTGAGAAGGTTGCCCTAATAAATGCCCATTATGTTAGACAATTAAGATTTCCAAGCCTAAAATAATAACTATTATTATTATTATTATTATTATTATTATTATTATTATTATTATTATTATTATTATTATTATTATTACCTTTTTTGCTTATAAAAATATCTATATACACATTAACAAATATTGGTCTTGTGAAAAAAAAAGAGAATGTTTTTAAAGCATAAATCTAGAAATTTCCATAAGTATGTGTCTCAAAGCCTTTTTTCAAAATCCTAACAGTCTTTTCATTTCCAAAACCAACTGCTAAAAATGAGTAACCGCACTGGAAATAAGAAATTCAAGTCTACCTTCTCAGTCCATCATGGTGCCCCCGCGTGGATATTGGAAAAGGTGGAACAGAAAGGAGCTTAGGATGCAGCACATGAGAACAAGCAACTTCAGGATTTGCTCCATCGGCTGGCCATGTCAGATCAACCAAGCCTAACTCTCCAGTGGCACGACCCCAAGGGCTCTGCATCCAACCAAGGTTGGGAATTTCATCTTCCCGAAGATAATGAGTCCAAAGTCATTCCCGATCGCATTACTGTGATGATAGAGCTAGAAGAAGAAAAGGAAGGTGAATCATCTCCTCCAGCCAAATATTTCACACCCGAAGGCCAGCCGATTTACTTCTTTCAAGATCCGATAACTGGTCACAAGTATTGGGATGAATGTGAATGTGAAGCATTATACCAGGATTGTCTTCTCCAAAATGATGGAATGTCACCCCAAGAACTCAAAGAACTCTATACCAAGGTGTTAGAAAAATAATTGATTTTGATGACAAAATTAATTTCTTAAAATCTTTGATAAATTTAATTGATGAAATTTTCTACTTGGCAAAATTAGTTCTTCGGAACAAATATTTGTTAGCCCTCGTGTAAAACTTTTACAGTATTGTCTTTTAAAACACATATGTCCATCTTTATCTCTTGGAACATATATACAATAGATGTACCACTTGTATCAAATCATTATTGTTTGATTGAAACTTTCCAATCAAACTGTGTTTTCACGTGGGTCTCATAAATTAATTTTCAATTGACAAATGTGCCTTCATGCAAGAACCACTGTCATTATCTAAAAGTAGAATAAGTGCCATGCCATTCTTGTTTAATTATGCACGTATTTGACTTCGGGGCTAAGGCATGTGGACGTGGACGTTGGTACAGTTCAATTAGAGTTGATTTGCAGGCTCTAAAAACCTAGAAGACCTTTCTTCTGCCATTGTTGACTTTGTTCAGTATTTACGACAGACAAACAAATCAAATATTGCCAGAAGATTTACGGCTCAACGGGATGATTTAGCATTGAAGGAAGATCTCCATTTTAGTTTAGGAGAAGCACTTTGTGCTCAAATATTATTTACTGCTCAACGGGAAAATTGCCACGTTCATATTTTTCTTCCTATAAAAGGAACTCGTGAAGATGAAGAAAAATTATGAAGAACCAAGCAATCTCAGAGCAATTTCAATCAGAGCAATATTCACTTGCGCACTTCATTTTCATATTACTACTTTGAGAGCTTTGTGAGCAAATTTGTATATCTACTCTTTGAGAGAGATTTATTTTTCCACACTACAAATTCTTGTCAGTGTTGTATTGAGAGTTAGAAAAATTCTTAGTGAGCTACTACAGAACTGGGTTTTGTTCTATGAGTAATTTTAGAGTTTGAGAGATAAACTCTAGCGGTTTGGCTAACTCCTCGGGAAAGTTAGCATTGCGGTTGTAAGGTTTAATCGGCACCAGAAGCTGGTTGTTGGATTAGTAAAACAGGGACTCTTTAGGCCAGTGGACAAAGCTCAGACCAAACCACTATATATCTCTGTGTGATATCTCTCTCCCTTAACTCCTTTATATTTTGATTGTGCAAATTATTTATTTATTTGCTTTGTCTAGTAATTTTTTTATTTGGGCTTTATTGTTAGCAACCCTATTCACCCCCCTCTAGGTTGCCTTTTTGGGTAACACAAGGAGAATCCGCAGCTTGAACCAAACAAAGAAACAAGCCCTGGTGAGTCAAGCAAGCCAGCCCCAAGGTGCCATGTGGATGACTACTCTTTCATTGGACCATGCTGTTAAACCAGATGTCATGCAACAACTGAATCAAGCTTTATGATGTCTTTTTGAAGCAGTAGCTTTTTGAATTCCCGTTGAGTCGTGTTTCGTTGAGTCAAGTTTTAGGATTTCCCTTTTGTTGAGTCATGTTTTGTTGAGTCAAGCTTTTAGGATTTTTTTCGCTGAGTCAGCTTGTACTTTTTCTTTTAAACTCGAGTCCGTAATATATGTTATTTTCATAATAAAAAAATCCAAAATAAGGTTAAAATTTGTAGTCTTAAACTATGCGCGGCCTAATTCCCACATTTGGATACGTAGGCAACCCTTTTGGGTTCGACCCTATTTTTTTGAAAACTCCACTAATAAAAGGCTTGGAAATCCATTACATCCAGCAAAATGCCAAAATTGGGGCAACCTTCTCTTGGTTGATAGATATTGATGATGACACACTAAACTGCACCGCATCCTTTTTAAATGAAAATTCCTTTTCTAAAGTGGCATGACTTGGCACTAAATCAATTTATTTTTACTGTCAATAGTGAGTCATTGGCAAAAGCAAGAAGAACGTCGTGCCTAGTTGGACTCGACCCAAACAATGATTAATTAGGGCTGAGTCAGGAACCATAGAGTCAGAATCAACAGGTTCAATCGTAATGTCAAAATAGGCAAAGACACTAGAAAAGATTGAGATTCAGATTCTTAGGGAAAGAATGGAAGAACAACGGCTACACAACAACGAGCAAATGGCCCAGATAATGCTCATGATTCAGGAATTGACCACCCAATCTACACCACCACATGGATCGAAGGATCAACTAGCTCCCCTGAGGATGGAGGCAATGATGGCCAAAGTTGCTAAGTTGGAAGAATCAATCCAAAAGCAAGAAAAGATAGCAACCATAGGAATCGATATGGAAAAATTATGCCTCTTCCCAGACGCTAAACTCCCAGAGCATTTCAAGCTGATAGATTGGGAGAAATTTGATTGTGGTGGTGATCCAAAGGCTCACTTGCAAACATATGTAGGGACCTTGTCTATGTATGATATAGAAAAGAATGTAATGGGGCAGATGTTCCAACAAACTCTCACCAGACCAGCATTGAAGTGGTTTTTGAATTTGGATATTTCAAAGAAAAGAACTTGGGAGGATATCGGGGCAGCTTTTATAGTTCAATATAGCTACAGTATCTAGCTTGAAATGATTGTTCAAGAGCTTGAATCAATGAAAATGGGTGTAAATGAATCTTTCGCTGATTTTGATAAAAGGTGGAAGGGAAAAGCTTCCCAAATGATAGACAGGCCTTCAAAAAAGGAGCAAATGAGAATTATCACGAGGAATTTGGCCCCTTACTTTATAAAACACTTGGAGGTTTTTCAAACTACCGCTAACTTCAAAACCTTTTATGAAGCTGGTCTTGTTGTTGAAGATGTGCTCCGTATTGGCATATTCGAAAAGAAAGAACCCGTTCCTAAACCAAAACGAGCCTATTCTGGCATTAACACCACCTTGTTCGGATCCAACCATTACAACCAAAAACCAAGCCAACTCCTCAAATTCCAAACCTACCAAAATCGAGCTAGTAAACCAAATAGTTGCTCAACCAGCCCGAAAGAGAAGAGAATTTCACCAATTCTCTTTTCCCCTTGTCACAGTCTACAAAAAGCTCCTTGATAGAAATGCTATCAAACCACTCGAACCCTGAGAACCACCCAAAGAACTCCCTTCTGGCTATAAGCTAAATGCCTACTACGCCTCACCAAATGCCTGGCCACCACACAAATAACTGTCTCCGCCTTAAACATCGAGTCCAAGACCTCATCGACAATGGAACCATCGTAATCCTGCCTCAAAAGCCCAATATTGTCTCTAACCCTATGCCCAAGCACAAACCAAATAACCAAGTCAACCAAATTTCCATCAGGTCCACTTTAAACAGTTAAAGCTCCACTAAATTTGACCCGAGTCTTTTCATCATACTAGTCACTGAACCAAAACCCGTTATCTTTGTGCCAGAAAACCTCAATGTATGCATGCTTGAAAATCTCGAGAAAAAGTGCAAGCAGAAATGGGGTGATATTGTAGAAGAAGGAGAATGGGCTATGACTGATGAAAAGTGTGAAGAATTTCACCAAGAATTGGTAGACCCACTCGATGGTTCTTCCCTTTATGACTTATTTGAGAAAATTGATCAAGAGCTGGAATGGGACCCAAGCAAGTTTATTGTCTCTGATTCTTATGGTAAACCCGCAATTACCATACCAAATGAGTCTCAGGTTTGCCGAGTTGACCGAGTAGTATGCATCGTCGGCATAGTGCAGACCCTTGGATATGTGGATTCGGACAAGCAAGAAGACTAGCAAGAAAGGTAGGAAGAAATTTCTGCTAAACCTCTCAACGGCATTTCACTCTTATCACTATTCGAAGAAGCCGAAACATGGGAAGAGGATACATGGAGGCCAATGATTGGTGAAGTCTATCGATGGATTCCTAAGGTTGACTCGTTGAATACTTTAACATTGCCTTTGCTCTTCAACAATGTTGAAGAGGAGCAAAGTAATGATTGTTCCATTGAAACGATTTTTGGAGCTCATGATTGGTTCCCAAAGGCTTACATCATCGGAGAATCTCTAATGCGGCCGTCAATACCGTTCCCACTTCAGCCAAGCATATCAGTCGTAATAGCTAATCCAATGGCAACATTATGGGACAATGGAGAAATAGTTGATGTTCGGGTTGACAATGAAGAAGTATGGACAATTAGAAAGGTCATGCCAGACGAATCTCTCTGGTAAGACCACGAGTTGGAAGAACTTGGCAAAAAGATGGAAGCCATTGACCTTGGGAAGCGAAAAGCCAAGGACAACTTGGCTGAATTTTGGATCAGGGACCCAGATGTGGGAACAAAATTGGAGGCCATTAAGGTTGGAAATCGAAAAGTTGAAATGGGATTTGAAGACTTCTGGGGAGAAAATCAACAATTGTGGGAGGAAACTTTTAATCGAGTAACAAGTAGTGGTCGAATTTATCAACTAGATCACTTGCAGAACAGAAACACTTCTATTGAGGAAAAAGAATTTACTTGGGATGATCTTGCCTATCCAATCTTAAGCAACCCTGAAATCATCAATCAGCCGGTGCAAAAAGTTCCCACGGTTGCAAACGACCCTGTCCAGCGGCAACTAGAAAGAACCCCGTTTTAGTGTCGATTTGGGGTTTGCTGTCCTTATCCAAGGAACACCATCAGAAGTTGATCAAGACCTTATCAAATATGAAGGTCCTGCCCGACACTCCACCTAAAACATTGGTAGCATAATTGGCACCAAACCATGGCAAGCGCATTGTAACCATCACAAATAAAGATTTACCACCTAAAGGGGCTGGTCATAACAAGCCTTTACATATCATTATGAAATGTATGGGGAAATGGGTCCTTGTTGTTTTGCTGGACAATGGATCTGCCTTAAACGTTTGTCCCTTGCGCACCGCCTACTGTTTGGGACTCAAAATGAGTGATTTTCAGCTGTCAAGTCTGGGGGTTCACGAGTACGACAACACGCTTAGAGATGTAGTGGGATAGTACAATTGGAGATAGTTGTGGAAGATTTCAAGACTAATGTTGAGTTCCATGTGCTTGATATCCCGTCTACATTCAATCTGTTGTTCGGCAGGCCATGGTTCCACCGCCCAGATATCATGGTTGTCCCGTCCTCTTTGCATCAGAAAGTCCAACTCGGCTTGGCCATGGGGATGCTGACCATTCATGGAGAGTTTGAAATCCACCCTCATGCACCTAATAATGCCCATGTGCTCAAAATTGAACACGGAGAAGAAGATGTCGCTCTCGGTGGCTTCTCTTTCGATACTATGGGGAGGGTCCTTACAATGAACATGGATGAGGATTTTTCAGTTAGCTCAACTGTTGTGGAAATGATGAGAAAGATGGCTTATATGCCCAACATGGGCCTGAAGCTCAATAACCAAAGAATAGATGAATTCCCTAAAATTGCGATGAATAACCACAATTTTGGCCTTGGCTATGAACCAGCTAAGGAAGAACTTGGCATTGGATGGAAGGAATGGGCCCACGTTCAATCAAAGAAAGGACCAATTCGCTTTGTGAAAGCCAAGGAGGCACTCTATCAGGGGGAACCTGAGCAGTTTTGGGACATGAAAACAAAGACAAAGCTTCTGAGATTTGATATCTTTGCCAACGACACTTGGGAAAGTGATGATGAGACGGAAAAACTAGAGGAAACGGTTAAAGCACTCAAGCTTGATTGGATCAAGGTCCTTGACTCAACAAATCTTACATTGTTGTTTGGGGGAGAGAGCACGATAGATATGGTAGAGGATTGACCTGTTGTGATGATGATTGATCTAGAACCTGTTGAAGATGCGACTCCTTTTATAGTCGATGTTGATGAGTGTTTTGAAAATTCTCTTTTTATAACTGAAAAACCTTTTGCTAACATCGACTATGAGTCGGAGTCACCTGAAATATTCACACTTCATGTTAATCACCCTGTTAAGCCCTTAGCCGATCATACATTTGATGACAAAGCAAGTCAAGACCAGTGGGCCAACCCACCAAAGATAGAGATCGGTGCCAACGGAATTCCTTGAGCGGTGCCACTTCCTAAACAACTTAAGATAGTTGTCATTCCCCCATCTGACCCAAATTTTGAAGGATTCATCTCGGAAAGGATGGAGCGCCATGAGCTCAACTATTACTCGGCAATCCCGTCATGGGCTGAGGAAGGTTTGGATTATGTCCATATCGACTTCACCGATGGCTAGTTGCCATGTAATAGTGAGGATATTGACATGGACTTTGACCCAGATGCAGATGAATTTGATCTAGCTTGGGATGAGCCACTAGATGGAATTTCTTTGATATTGCTCTTCGAAACGAGGAGGTTTCCTCATATGAGATCCATGTAATGCATCTCATCATTGACTGCTTCTTCAATAAGTGGACTTTTGAGGGGATACGCTGGATTGGTGAAGAGTTTGAAGACTATGTTCAGATGCTCTTTGATGACATGCTTGAATGGCTAAATAGGGTTGACCTATAGGCTCATTCGGGTGATGACAGTGGAAGTGTGATAACAAAGGGATGGAGTTGATGATGCTGAGTCAGGATGCGCTTGAGGACGTTGTTGTGCTTATTGTGGATGCCAATGGGACTTATAAAAATTGCACTTTTTACCAAATGTTGTTTACCCTGGCACTGAAACTAAGTGTGAGTCTAGTATTGAGTTTGAGTTTGAAAATGAGTCAGAGTTTGTGACTACTGGCCCTCCCCTTCATAGCTTTTATTTTGAATTTGAGTCTACTGCTATGTATCATGCCCTTGGGACCCCCTTTGCTAAAATGAATGAAATCAACTTTGCTTATCTTGCCATGTCCAAATAAATTGGTGTTGACCCCGACAATGAAAGGATCGAGCTTGAGGAAGAAATTCTTAAAGAACTCTGATCCCTAATTGAAAGGGAAAGTGAAAAGCATGCTCAACCTATAAAAGAAAAAGTAATTTCGATAAATTGAAAAGATGAAAATGATCCCAGAATGGTTCAAATTGGTTTGGGGTTGTCTTCAGAAAAATTTAAAGCTCACTCAGACCTTTTGAAAGAATATCAAGATGTTTTTGCATGATCTCACGCAAACATGCCCAGAATTGATCCTGAAATCGTGGAGCATCGAATCCCATTATATCCTGACGTAAAACATGTTAAGCAGAAACTACGAACAATGAGACCCAATTGGGTATTGGAAATCAAAATAGAAGTTCAAAGGCAAATAGACGTTGGTTTCTTAATTGTAACAGAATACCCTCAGTGGGTTGCAAACATTGTTTTCGTCCATAAAAAGAATGGCAAAATAAGAATCTGTGTAGACTTCAGGGATCTAAAAAAGGCTAGTTCTAAAGACGATTTTCCTCTGCCGTATATAGATGTACTTGTAGATAATACTGCAGAGCATGCATTGCTTTCTTTTATGGATGGCTTTTCAGGTTACAAATCAGATCCTCATGGCTCCGGAAGATTGTGAGAAGACCACTTTCATCACAGAGTGGGGAACTTATTGCTACCGGGTTATGCCGTTTGGCTTAAAGAACGTCGAGTCAACCTATCAGAGAGCAACCACGACACTACTGCACGACATGATCCATAAAGAGGTCAAGGTATACGTGGATAATATGATTGTCAAATCCAAAGAGAGGAAAGGACATTTGTCTACTCTCCGAAAGTTTTTCGAGAGGATTCGCAAATACAAGCTACGCCTCAATCCTGAAAAATGCACATGCGGGGTTACAACAGGAAAAAAAATGGGCTTCATGACTACTACGCGAGGAATTGAGGTGGATCCCTCGAAGATCAAAGCAATTCTCGAAATGGACTTGCCTCGAACAGAAAAAGAAGTAAGGAGTTTCCTTGGGAAGATTCAATTCATCAGCAGATTCATCGCCAAGTTGACCTCAACTTGCGAGCCAGTGTTTTGTCTACTCAAGAAAGAAGTGTCGTTTAAATGGGATGATAAAATGCCAGAAAGCTTTTAAGGCCATCAAGAGGTGTCTCCAAAATCCTCCAGTTTAATGCTACCTGTGCCAGGACAACCCCTAATTCTGTATTTGTGTGTCACTTCATATGCCATAGGTTGCTTTTTAGCACAAGAAGGAAAATGTGGAGTAGAAAAGGTTGTTTACTACAATAGCAAGAAAATGATGGGGTGCGAGGAGCGGTATACTTCTCTAGAAAAGACATGCTGAGCCTTGGTTTGGGGTTCCAAGAAGCTGAGGCACTATATGCTGGCTTATTTTGTAATGCTAATTTTTGAATGGATCCTCTCAAATATATGTTTGAAAAACTAGCGCTTACGGGTAAACTAGCTTACTGGTTGCTTTTGCTTGCAGAATTCGATATCAAGTATGTCACTCTAAAGTCGGTAAAAGGAAGGGAGGTTGCTAAGTTTCTAGCAGACCATCCAGTCGACGGACCAGAAGACGTGGAATTTGAGTTTCTTGACGAAAATTTCATGACTACGACCAATTATGTCTGGACATTATATTTTGATGGAGCAGCTAATCAAAAGGGATTTGGAATTGGAGTATTGCTAATTTCATCTGAAGGATCACACATCCCTTTGGCATTCAAGCTCAATTTTGATGTCAGAAATAACTAGTTTGAATATGAAGCGTGTATCATAGGGATGGAAGCTACTCTAGAAATTGGAGTCAAGAAACTTGAAGTGGTTGGGGATTCCAATTTAGTGATATCACAAGCTAGCGGCGATTAGAAAGTAAAGGAAGACAAGCTGAAACCATATCATGAGGATTTGGATGACTTGATCCCACAGTTCCAAGTGGTCACTTTCACACATGTGCCTAGGTTGAAGAATCATTTTGCTGATGCCCTAGCGACATTGGCATCCATGGTCGAGATTCCAAACGGAGCTAACCTTAGACCGATTGTGATTGAGCAAAGAAACAAGTCGGTTTATGAATACTTCATGGCCATTGAGGAGCCAGATGATGGCTTGCCATGGTATCATGACATTTGGAATTTCATTGAAAAAGGTGAATATCAGGCAAAAGCAGATAAGAAGGATCGAGTTGCTCTTCGAAGGTTGGCGTCTCTAAATATTATTTGCAGTGGGAAGCTGTATAGAAGATCCCATTACAGAATGCTTAAGTTGTGCGTGAACGGCGAGGAAGCAACAAGGAGCATGGAAGAATTTCATAAGGGAGTGTGCGGCCCCCACATGAATGGAATGATGCTCGCTAAGAAAATCTTCCGGCAAGTGTCAGATTCACGCCAATCTCATGCATATACCACCGTCGGAGCTACACACTATGGCGTCACCTTGGCCTCTCTTTGTCTAGGGCATTGATGTCATCGGCAAAATCACACCGGCCGCTTCAAATGGGCACAAATTTATTTTAGTTGCAATTGACTACTTCACCAAATAGGTCGAAGCTGCTTCATATGCAACCTTGATGGTTGTCCAGGTGGCACATTTCATTAAGCAAATATCATCTATAGGTACGGGGTCCCACAAGCATTCGTGTCAGATAACGGGGTTCATTTCAAAGGAAGAGCAACTAAAGTCCTCGAAGAATTCAGAGTTCAAGTTCACAAGTCAACTGTTTATCGGCCACAGACTAACGGGGCTATGGAAGTATCAAACAAAACCATAAAGTCAATATTGTGGAAAACCACTGAATCTGCGAGGAATTGGCATGAGCAATTGCCACTGGCACTATGAGGATATCAAACATCCATCCGCACTTCGACAGGGGTAACTCCCCATTCTTTGGTCTATGGTATGGAAGCTGTTCTTCCAATTGAGCTAGAAGTGTCGTCTTTAAAAGTTATGGTAGAATCGGGAATTAGTGAAGCAGATTAGCAAAACGCGAGATTCGAGGAACTCATGTTGTTGGATGAAAGGCGGTTTAAAGCATTGTATCACGTTCAAGGGTACTAGCATAGAATCACTCGAGCTTTTAACAAAAAGGTGAAATCCAGAGAATTGTAGGTAGGGGACATGGTTTTGAAAGAGATTCGTGCACCAGTTTTCGATCTGCGTGGCAAATTTTGGCCGAAGTGGGCTAGACCGTACATCATTAAGAAAATCCTTTATGGGGGTGCAACATAACTTATCGGTCTCGACGGCAACAAATTCTCCAGTTTGGTCAACTTGGATCAACTCAAAAGACATTACCCCTAAGAGAAGCTTGCTGGACTGAAAACCGCAAGTGCGGGTAGTTCCAGCAAAAAATTAGAGCAAAAGCCTGCTAAATTGAAAACCTGCAAAGGTGGCTTAGGCAAAAGAAAAGGCATATAAAAATAAAGCTCGCTAGACCAAAAACCCGAAAAGGGTAGTACTAGGGAAAAATTAGAGCGCAAAAATGAGAGTGTAAATACCCGAGTGAACCCTAACCAAAATTGCAGTCTTGAACTACATCATGACCTGATTCCTTTAAAAGGGATACATAGGCAGCCTCACCTCGAGGTTCAGTCACTATCTTTAAAGTTGATCCTAAATGGAATCGATAAGAATCGAAGTGGAAAATTTTCAACATTTTATCTTTATTCAAAACAAACTTCTTCGATTACAAGGATGAGCATGCAAACTTTCAAAGAAAAACAAAACAACAAACATAGCTTTAAACACGCTGTATGTCCACAACTTATTTCGAGCATAGCAAGATCGAGTTTAGAGTCAAGTCTGTCTTCCATTTGCTCTTGCTTCAATATCTTCAATTAGCCGCTTTGCATAAAGGGAAGGCAGGACAACACTGGATATGGATCTCTGGGAATGGTCACGTGCTCTCGCCAGGTGTTTTGATAAGCTCGAAGTGTAGCAAAGTTGAAATTTGGCATGTCAAAATTTTCAGGGCCTGCTGAAGGTAGCACTTGATGAACGCCAAGTTGACGGAGAATACATTTGGTGTGATACCCCAGGTTTAGAGTTAGATGGTGTTTAGTCCCACATTGGTTGTTTAGATGAGTTATCTTGGATATATAACAAACCATGTGGGCTACTACTAGTACCTTGGGCTTAAGCATTTTGGGCCATGTGGTGTGGCTTGTGGATTAAATCAAGGTACTGGGCTAGTGGTCTACATGGGGCGTTACAAATGGTATCAGAGCCGCGCCCTAGTCCAAGTGGTGGGTAGGATGTGCTCTGCCACCACGGACATCAGGGGAGGTTGCTGGGACTATGCAACGAGGACGTTGCATTCATAAGGGGGGAAGATTATGATACTCCAGGTTTGGAGTTAGATAGTGTTTAGTCCCACATTGGTTGTTTAGATGAGTTATCTTGGATATATAACAAACCATGTGGGCTACTACTAGTATCTTGGGCTTAAGCATTTTGGGCCATGTGGTGTGGCTAGTGGATCAAATCAGGGTACTGGGCCAGTGGTCTACATGGGGCGTTACATTTGGGAATGTAGAAAGTCCAGTGAGAACGACTAACTAAAACCATCCGCCGAGGCCGCATGTTGCTAATGGCCATAGTCGGAAGGTCAAGCCAACCAGACTCCAAGAAATAGCCAGGAAATAACCTCCTCTGTAAGTCGAGAAAGAACCCTAGCCCAACCTTGCATGTCATCAAAAACCTTCAAAAAGTCCCTTGTGACAAACCCTTAAGTTTCATGAATTCGATTTCTCGGCACCGGTTCTAGCAGATTAGCCTTGTCACACAACCACTACTGCATGAGAGAGAAAACTAGTGACAAAACCATAGAAAAACCTAAAACTGAGTGTTGAGGTAAAATGAGAATGGAGAAAAACTAGAAAAATGAGAGCTAAGTGAGAAACCCACCTGTAGGAGCAAAGGACTGCCCTCAAAAGTGTTGGCCCGACCCGAATGCACTCTGTCTAAACCCATTAAAGTCTCCGCAAGAACCATCGGGGCAACATCTTTTGCACCTCAATTTGCATGGCCACGCCCACCAACGAGGAATCTGCTAGGCCGTTAGACTGGACTAGCAAGAACGTAGCAAGCAAATAGAGGCACAAAGCAAAGCTCTCAATAATGGAATTTTTCATAAGTCGTCGAATGTTCAGCACGCCTCCCTAAATCATGTACTTGGCAACATTATTGCAAATCCTCAGCTTGGTTGACAGAACTTGAGCAAAACTCACTCCGAAAAGCGAAGTGACGGGTATCTCCAAATCAAAATCACCAATATACACGTGGAACTCTTCTACTGTGGGTCATAGCTCTTGTAGACCAAACCGTAAAACATGCACCTCCAGGACCCAAAATTGAGCAGCAGCATGCAATAGCTCAGGACGAATAATAACATCACAGATATAACGCAGCAAAAGTAGCTGGCAATCTCAAAAGTTCAACCAATTCATGCCATCGAGATCGTCGAGCCATGGGCTAATCAAAGAAGAAATGCTCACAGCCATTGAATGGAAGAATGAGAAATTTTTGGTGTTGATGAAAAAAGAATGGCAAGGCCATGCATTTATAATAGCCTCTGGCAAAAATCAAAACAAAGTTTCAAATTTAGGAAAAACGGCTGCCTCGGGTATCATACGGTGTGAAGGGCATGAGAATCTTTCAGAAGACTCTTCGGACATCCCCAAAGAAAACCATCTTTGTTGTTTTTACAAGGCCAAATGACGTCTAAGCTCATGACGAAGCTTGAAAGGGCAAAGCAACTAATTGCCAACTTTGTCACCATCAGGCAATTCCGTGCTGCATTGCACACACTGCCGCACGGCAATTTAATACTGCAGCACTGCAGTAGGGTAATGCCTCACGGCAGTCCCACTACAGTGGTTGCTAGCCGTTTCTGCTCCAGTGCTCCAGAACCAGTCCCAAGCTCGTCCAAGCCAATCTACCTCTCTACACAGGTCATATCATGTATTTGAAGCTCTGTAAAGGCATTGTTTCTTCAGTCGCCCCAAGAAATCAAAAGTCGGGTACTCCGTGGCCCGAAAATGGCCAAAATCAAGCCGTCAGCATGCCAAACTTTGCGATTTTCCTGACTTGGATGGATCACACAAGTTAGATTACGTATTTGTGACTTCACAGAGGCAAAATATGATCCATCGCTCGGGAAATTGATGAATCGGGTACCCGAGGGCCGAAAATGGCTAAAACCAAGGCATCAACAAGTCGAATTCTGCTCTGATGGTATTTTCTTGACTTGGATAGCTCACACAAGTTATATTACATATTTATGACTTCATGGAGGCAAAATATTGCCCGTCGCTCGGGAAATTGACAAGTTGGGGTGCTCCGTGGCCTGAAAACGACTAAGATCAAAGCCTCGGCATGCCAAGTTTTACTCTAATAGTACTTTCCTATCTTGAATGGATCATACAGACCACGTTATGTATTTATGACTTTAAGGGGGTAAAATATCGCCCGTTGCTCAGGAAATCAACAAGTCGGGTGCTCTGTGGCCCAAAAATGGCTAAAAATCAAGGCATCGACATGCTAAATTTTGTTCTAGAGCTATCTACAGGATTCAGACAATTCACACAAGACATATTGTGTATTTATGACTTTACAGAGGTAAACTATTGTACGGGGATAAAATCCTCGTAGGGTCTTGATCACGTGCGTCCTCGCCAGAACCCTAATCTGCAAGACAGACAAAGGTTAGAGCACCTTTGCCTCTCGTCGGCAAAGGTCCTCCGATGCCTAAGTTAGTATCCCATACTTAAACTCATGAATCACCCAATGCATATGAAAACAATTCACAACGTACCTTTTCCATGGGTCTAATGCTTTATTTATAGGTGAAGATGGCTTAGGCATCTCGTGCCATAGTTTCCTTTTTGCTTTAGGAATCCTCCTTCTAATAGGACTTCCTTAATAGAAGCAAGGTTCCATATCTTTGCTAGATCTCGTCTAGGAGTTGTCCTTCTTCCCATTTAGGATTCTTTCATATATGGGCATACTCCTAATCACGTTAGGACTTCCCGTATCAATCCCCTATCCTGCGTGATTGCTCCTTATCACATAAGGAACCGCCATAGAATATTCTGGAATGTCTCACCGCCTTATTTGTAGTGGTGTCGTGCTTCCTCATAGCTCAGCGTAACTTGTACATAGCTCAACTCATCCCGCCGAGCTAAGTTATGTATTCTAGAATGTCGTTAAGCCTTATGTGTAGCCTAACTTGGGCCGTACCCCACCGTTGTTTTCTCATATTGGATGGTTTCCCCAAGACATATTAATTATTTTTGGATTATTGGAATGATGCAGACCGGGTTGCGTCAACATGGATGGACAGGTTGGGTCCACGTAGGCCTAAAAAGGCCTAAGAATCGACAAGTGGGTTGTCGATATCGATACTGCGTTTTTGCTGTATCGATACCGAGGCGCAAGTTGGCGAATAGAATCAACCCGTATCGATACGGGATTCTCCCTGTATCAATACCGAGTGTCCTAAAATCGTTCGGTTAGCTTACTACATTATTTGCTGTTATTTTCGATTCAGTCCTTTTTTTGGTAATTTTACGTTTTTCATTGATTTGACTTCCTTTTTTCGGAGCAAATCAATTAGGGTTTTTAGTTTCCTATATAATAAGTTGTAAGCCTAAGCGGCTAGGGTTGATTGTTATAGAATTACGCAAAAACGAAGTTTTACTCATACTTTGATCGCTAAGCGAGGGAGCACCTTTGGGTCGATCTTTATTGTTCGTGTTCCTCTTGCACGCATTGATTCGTTTCTATAGCTCAGGCCGCATCGCTTGGTACGTGAGCCGCAAGTTCCAATCCCGAGATGGCCGCCGAGGACGGCCGGAGGTCGGGTGGACGGCAACCGTGACGGGCTAATCTTGGACGTAAGTCCATGAAGGGATGAAGTCGCCGAGAAGCTCGGATTGAGGACGGATTTCATCGGATGGGGTTAACACCGAGGCACCATGGCGCTTCGAGGCCCTAGAAGTTGGGAATCTGACTCGCCATCGTCCTGTCTGACCTAATCCTCAAGAGGAGGAGGGTTTTTCGGATGATGAAGGTTCCAACCCTTTTGCTGGTCATTACCACCAACAGGGAAGGGGTAGGGAGGTCGTGGCTAGAACCCATGACTCTCATTCGTGGGAAAAAAAATCAAGATTGACCTGCCTGAATTTCAGGGCAATCTATCACCGGAGGAATTTCTGGACTAGCTGAATGCTATAGACAAAATCATGGATTTCAAAGGGGTTCCTGTGGATAGGAGGGTTCCTCTTGTGGCAACCAGATTCAGGGGTAGAGCTTCTGCGTGGTGGCAGCAACTGAAAATTGGTAGGAGCTAGAACGGGAAGTCCAAGATTACTGATTGGGAAAAGTTAAAGAAGAAGATGCGGGTGGAGTTCCTTCCCCATAACTATACTTGTATCATGTATCAGAGATTGCAGAATCTTCGCCAGAACACGCGTTCTGTCGACGATTACACCGAAGAGTTCTATCAACTTGTCGCCAGAAACAATTTAACAGAGTCTATGGAGCAGCAGATTGCAAGGTATGTTGGAGGTTTAAGTCAACAAATTCAAGATGAGTTAATGATGTATGATTTGTGTTCTGTTTCGGATGCCCATCAGAGAGCTTTAGTGTTAGAAAAATGGTTCAATAGGAGACCATCGAGTAATTGGAATAGTGTTGTTCGAACAATTGCGGGGGCTGCACCACCTGTACGGGCAGTTATTCCTCAACCCGCAATACCATTAACTAACAGAATGGCGACTACTGGTTTTAAATGCTTTAAGTGTGGCGAGCCAGGTCATCGTATGTCGAATTGCAGGAAAGGCGATCGTCCAGGAAAGGCCTTGTTCTTAGACCAGGAGGGGATTGTTCAGGAGGCAACTGAAGGTTATGACCAGGAGGCTATATACGATGACAATAATGGGGAGATGGAGGAGATAGAATGTACAGGTTACACAGGGTCGCCACTGCTGGTGGTTTGAAGGGTGTGTTATGCACCCCGAGAATTTGAAGGGGAGTCGTGGTTGCGCAACAACATATTCCAGTCCACTTGCACAATTGGTGGCAAAGTTTGCCGCTATGTGATTGATTTGGGCAGTTGTGAGAATGTGGTGTCAGAAGAGGCAGTGCAAAAATTGAACTTGAAGACAGAGGCGCATCCCAATCCTTACAAATTGAGTTGGCTGAAGAAAGGTAATGAGGTAAAAGTTTCTAAGTTTATGTTTAGTTTCTTTTCAATGGCCTCTAAATATAAGGACGATTGCATGGTGTGATGTTGTGGCTATGGATGCTTGTCATCCGCTTTTGGGCGCCCGTGGCGTGATATGATCTTAAGGTCGCGAATGACGGAGGGTCTAACACTTACAGTTTAATTTATGGTGGTATAAAGATCAAATTGTTACCATCGAAGGAGTCAGCCGCTGCGGGTCCTAATCTATTAGCAAGAGCGCAGATGGAAGAGGAGATCGCTGAGTCTGGGATTGCTTATGTTCTGGTTGGGAAGGATATTGGGCAGGATCAATCCGAGGCTGCAGTTCCAGCTATTATTCAGCCCCTTCTATCGGAATTTGGGGATGTCTTTCCAAAGGAGTTACCGGAGGGCTTGCCACCGCTACGTGACATTCAGCATCAAATTGATTTGGTGCCCGGTGCTAACTTGCCGAACCGAGCCCACTACCGGATGAGTCCGAAGGAACATGAGGAGTTGCGTAGATAGGTGGAGGAGTTGCTATCCAAGGGTTTCATTCAAGAGAGCCTCAGTCCTTGTGCAGTTCCAACTTTATTAACTCCAAAGAAGGATGGATCATGGAGGATATGCGTAGACAGCCGGGCTATTAATAAAATCACTGTGAGATACCGATTTCCCATTCCTCGCTTAGATGATTTGTTGGATCAATTATCAGGGGCCAAGGTGTTCAGCAAGCTGGACTTGAGGAGTGGTTATCATCAGATTCGGATCAGACTAGGGGATGAGTGGAAGACTGCCTTTAAGACTCGTGAGGGTTTGTATGAATGGCTGGTTATGCCATTTGGTTTGTCAAATCGCCTAGTACTTTCATCGCGCAGTGATGAACCAAGCTACCGCGACCGTTTATTGGTAAGTCTGTTGTAGTATATTTCGATGATATTTTGATTTATAGTGCCACGCCGGATTTACATATGCAGCATCTAAGAGAAGTTTTGGAGGTCCTACGAAGGGAGAAGCTATTTGGGGGTCTGGCAAAGTGTGCCTTCATGACTGACTCAGTCCTATTTTTGGGGTACATTGTTTCGAAGGATGGACTTGTTGTGGATGAGTCAAAGGTGGAGGTGATTAAACAATGGCCCGAACCACGGACCTTGTTTGATATTCAGAGCTTTCATGGATTGGCGTCGTTCTATCGCCGATTCATACCACACTTCAACACTATTATGGTCTGATCCGCGAGAGTGTATGAAAGGCGGAAGTTTTACATGGACAGACGAGGCAACAATGGCTTTTAGAGAGATCAAGTTGAAGCTAACTAGTGCTCCAATGCTAATCCTTCCAGATTTTTCGCAGCCATTTAAGTTACATTGTGATGCCTCGAAGGTGGGAATTGGGGCTGTTCTTAGTCAGAATTCGAAGCCGGTTGCTTATTTCAGTGAGAAGCTCAATAGGGGAAAGGTGAATTACAACACGTATGATGTGGAGTTCTGTGCAGTTGTGCGGGCTTTGCACCATTGGTACCACTACCTCGTTCACAGTGACTTTGTGCTGTATTCTGATCATGAGGCACTGAAACATTTGAATAGTCAGGACAAGCTATCCCATCGGCATGCTAAGTGAAACGCTTATGTCCAACGGATTCACCTTTGTGATTAAGCACAAGGCGTGGACGCGTTGAATCGAAGTTGCTAATGCCCCTTAGCCGTCGTTCTTCCTTGCTAACTCTCATGCGCACCGAGGTACTTGGTTTCGATTCTTTTCGTGAACTGTTGGCTATGGATCCTTTTTTCTCGCATGTGTTGGATGTTATTTCAAGGGGTGAACCAAGTGCGTTTCACCTTCATGATGGCTTTCTATTCAAGGGTAATGCATTATGTATTCCAGAGTCGAGTCTACGACTCAAAATTATTACTGACTTGCATAATGAGGGGCATGTGGGTCGTGATAAGACCCTTGCTTTGGTGGTTGCATCATATTTTTGGCTTACTTTGAGGCGGGATGTTTACCGGTTTGTGGGAGCTTGTCATATCTGTTGTGTTTCTAAGGGTGGGGCCACTAACGCCGGGCTCTATATGCCTCTGCCTATTCCTACACAACCATGGGCGGATGTGAGTATGGATTTTGTCCTTGGTCTTCCTGCACCAAATGTGAGGCAAGGATTCTATTTGTGGTGGTGGGGACAGGTTCTCAAGATGGCTCACTTTATTCCTTGCACTTAAGACCATCAATCTTTGTTAAGGTAGCACAGTTGTATTTTGATAGTGTTTATAGTTTACATGGGCTGCCTGTATCTATTGTTTCAGACAGGGACACACGTTTCTTGAGCCACTTTTGGCGTTGTTTGTGGAGGTTGGCAAATACACAACTCGATTTTAGTACTTTATATCATCCACAGACTGATGGCCAAACTGAGGTGGTCAATTGTTCTTTGGGCAACATGCTGCGCAGTTTGGTGGGTGAACAACTCAGATCTTGGGATCTGAAACTGGCCCAGGTTAAGTTCGCATACAATCATTCAGTGAATCGGAGTATAGGTCATTCTCCATTTCAGATTGTCTATGGGTGCAATCCGCGGTCCCCTATCGATCTCGCTCCGGTTATTTCTTCGATTGGATTGTTCACACAAGTTATGTCATCCGTTTATGAGTTGTTGCAATCGCTGTTTCATGCATTTTTCCAGTAGATCAAGAATTCAATACCTTTAAGCCTAAAAATGGCCTAAAAACAAGGCACCGGGCGTCAAAACTATCTATAAGGCCATTCTTTTAATTTGGGCTGTTCGCAAAAGCTATATCATCAGTTTATGACTTGGTGCAATTGCTGTTTTGTGCATTTTCCAACAGATCAAGGTTCGGATGCTCTATGACCCAGAAATGACCCAAGATGGCATCATTGGTGTGTCAAAACTCATTCCGCTGCAATTTCTTTGGGTTATTCCACTTGCGTGAGTCTTATCATGTATTTATGACTTGGTGTAACTGTTGTTTCAGGCGTTTGTTGAAAGCTTGGTGATTGGGTACTTTGAAGCCCGGAAGCAACGTAAAACGGAGGCATCGACTCTCCAAAACTAGTTTTTATGATGTTTTTGCGATTTGACTCACTCACATGAATTATATCATGCATTTATGACTCGGTGCAATTGATATTTTGAATATTCTTCAACCAGTTCAAGGTTTGGGCCGGAAAACCACTTAAAACGGGGCCATTGGCATGCAATATCTCATTTTATGTCATTCTCCTCAACGTTGGTCATTTGTACGAGCCACACTATCCACTTTGGACTTCATGGAAAGTTTGTTTCAGTCATCCATCCAAAGTTTGACGGTCGAGCACTTTGGAATCCAAGAAATGGTTGAAAGTCGGGCATTGGCATGTCAAAACTCACGCCACTGCCATTTCTATGAAACACTTCATTTCACATATATCATATTATCCATTTTTGGCTTAATGGAAAGATTGCTCGGGGTATTTCTCGAAGATTTGGAAATTGGGCATCACGGCATGTGAAAACGGCCTACCGTGAAGGACATCGGCGAGCCAAGTTTTGATATGTTGCTATGCCTTCACTTCTAGTCTTGTTGCATTAGTCATGTTTTCCAGTGCTGTCACCCTGTCATCAAAATTCGAAGTCCTTTGTTCAAAATCAAAAGTCCACATTCATATGGTGTCAAGTCATGTCATGTGCAAGCCATCGGACTATCAACTAAGTGACAGTAAATGGGACTCGGGGGAGGTGTTGTGCACTCCTCGGCCGTTGGATCGAGTTTTGGATGGCTGAGATGCGTTCAACAATTTTTTTTTAATTTTGATTTTTTTTACCAATAAAAAATCAAAACACATCTGAATCGTCCAAAACTCAATTCAACGGCCGAGGGGTGCACAACACCTCCCCGCTTCCCAGTAAACGGTGTAAATGAACAAACAAACAAAAGCAGGTTTTTATAAAAAAAAAACCAACAAGCATCCACATAATAAGCAAAACACAATCCACCAAGTATGCAAAACAAGCCTAAGTGTCTGAAATGCACCGCTACCTTGGCACGCAGGCCATATCCATAAAAAGGGGAAAAAAACAGGGGCAAACACGCGCCCCGAACAAAAGAGACACGCAGGTCTCGGGTCTAGTCACTACTGATGGTAAAACATAAAAGAGAGTCAAATGCGCCTCTTTTTAGTCGCAGGACCCGCAGAAGGAGGCCGCCTTGTAGGCGCAGCACCATCATCATCCCTGCTAATCTCCTCCTTCATCTGGAGACGCCATCTTGCGTCACCTGGGTCGCTCGAGTCTGCAGCACCTCCCTCCTCTGGATCCTCCGGAACTGGTCGAGGCTGCCTCTCCCGTAATACCATTTGCGTACCTGTGACAGGAGGCGGAGCGCAAGAGGAGCCTCCCCCAACATTCTTCATCAAGGGCCTCTGGGAAGCACCGGCTGGGCTCGAACTAGGTTGCACCACCACCTGCATAAGAAAGCATATTCTATCATTAACTGTATAAATCATTTTCTTTAAGCACGTGCAAGAATGCAGCTTAGGATGCTACCAAAGCAGATGATAATAATGAAAAACAAGAAGAGCCAACAAGTCGATCAACAAGGGACATATGACTGGGATTCAGCAAATATTGGAAATACCTGAGCCATCTTACGACGACGAGATGTCCCACCGCGACTCGTCCCTGCACCTCGACTGGATGATCCTTCCTGAGCTGTCTCCTCAACACGGTTGGAAACGGTACCTCGCTCCACTCGTGGGCGAACTTTTGGAACTACTCCCATCACCGACTGTCGAACCATAGCCGACAAGTCAAGAATCAGCCGGTATGCATCTGTGGCCCATGACAAGGGAACCTGTTAAGAAAAGGCAACAATGTTCAAATATAGCTTGCAAGTAAATTTTCAGATTAGAAAAAGGGAAGATAAGTTATACCTCCGTCACCTCCAGTGACACGTCAGAAGAAACAGAAGGTACTAACACGAATCCCCGTCTACCAGTGGAAGTAGTAACGTCAATAGATCTCTTCAAAGGGGGAAGAACAGCATTCGCAGCTCTTAAGCGCTCCTCCATATTTAGCCGAGCCGCCAAGTACCTATCCCTGTAACCAGCATAGTCTAAAGAAGGGTCGAAGAATGCCACCAAGTCTTCACCCACTGTATGTTGCTCAATCTCCACCAAAGTATACTCCTGAGTCCTCTGAATGAGAATGGGAATGGATCTTGGCCTCCTGAAGACATCCAAACGGAGGGACTGGCGAGACACTCTCTCCCCTAAATACCACTACCAACCATAGGGGGACTCCAACAACACACGCCTCCGTGTCACCTCCCAGCTCTGCATGAGATAGCCCTCACGCACTCGATCCCACACATCCCAATGAACCTGCAAGATTCATAATCATCAAGACGGAGAAGCTAAGCTGCAAAAATATCAAGGACAAGAGTTGCTAAAAGTCTCACCAAATCACCGCTCATTCTATCCAAGAAAAGTCTAAAGTCTCTAAGTTCCCCTTTGTACTTGCTGCTTTTGCGAAACTCCTGGGCCCACTTAGCCGCCCTGGGGATCACCTGTGAGTTCTCATGAGTATTTTCCGGGGCATACATTCCAAGGACCTCATAAGCCCACACCTGTGTTATCAAGATACAACACCAGTCAGTAATAGAAAAGGTTTAAAAGCAAAGGCGCCAGGATTTGAAATACAGAAATCTGAAAGTTCTTACCTCAAGCACTCGCCAGAAGCCACCAAGGCTTGAACCGACACCTCGGGAAACGGCACCCATGAAACAGTACAGTGTGCAGAGAGCGGAACCACCCCAGTCAAAGTAGTGAGCCGTCGTCAAATCCGCCAAAGCTGGTAGCCAACCCAAATGGACCTCACTGCGTCTATTTGGAAACAGAGATGCGCCAAATAAGTAAATAAGCCCTCGCCATCTGTGCAGCTTCTGTGGTGGACGCTGGCTCATGATCCCAATACACTTCAAATTGTGTGTACCTCACCATCTCACCAACCTCAACAGGCACCCGCCCCAGGTAGAACTCCAAGGCAGCCGTGTCCCTATACAAGCCAGAATCAAACGGGATCGGATCTCCACCGACCCTCAAGCCAGTAATAGTTGCAAAGTCTAGGGGCGTAATGGTCATTTCTCCGAACGGAAGGTGGAAAGAATTGGTGGTGTCCCACCAACGCTCCATCAAAGCTCTTAGAATAGCATGGTCCGTCTTTATCCCAGTCGTCAGAATTTCAATGAAAGGACCAAAACCTGCAGCATTGACCAGGTCTCTCACTCTCTGTGGCAAGGCGTGGTAGAGTCGAAGAGAACGCGCTGAACCTCCATAACCTGAGACCGTATCATCAGCCTGTGTAAAATAATGAGCGCACAAGTTCAGTACAATAAATAATAAGAGAATCCAGAATTAAAAATGAAAGCACGAAGTATTGGAAAAACAGACGTTTAAGGGCATACCGATAATGGATCGTCAGCGGCTAAGTGTTGTGATTTGTCGCGCAAAACCATCTCCGTGTCGTAAGAAAACTGTCGTGGCTTGTAACTCTCACACCCAGACGGTATGAAAAAGTGAGCTCTCGGCACATAAGTCTCCGGGGTAAAAGGAGCCCGATGACTCATAGCCCTCTCCACCTCAACCACAATAGTCACTCTGGGCCCATCAGAAGCAGCCTCAGCCTCCTGCTGTCTCACCTCCTCCTCCCTATCCATATCCCTCACATGCTCAGGCACATTCTCTCTCGCTAGGAACGCAACAAAACGAGGAGAGTCACGGAAAATCGCGGCAGTATCCTCAGACCTAGCACCCTCCAGAATATTCCTAAATATATCTAAAGGAACCGAACGAGCCTGCGCCTCACCGCCTCCACCCGGAGTAACAACGGCTTTACCTCGAGCCTGTCCCTGAAGAGAAGCCTTATCATCCTCCTCCTCATCACTACCCTCAACTATCCAAGTCAAGCCCATATCTACCCCAGAAACTACACGCTCACCACCCAGAGTCTGTATCAGCAACGCTGCCTCCAAAACGTCACTGGGAATTGAACCAACCCCTCCATTACTACTATCTCCTTCAACACCCCGTCTCTCTACCCTAAAACTCAAACCACCAACTTCCATCTCCACTTCGGAGGCTGGAGTCTCAGTGCCAACTACGTTATGACCCACCGGGTCCAAAGGTCCCACTACAGTTTCACCAGCCACAACAGCATTATTCAGGCCACATGTTTGCATAAAGTTCTTATTTACTTTAGCGAGAATTTCAACTAAGGGAAGAGGATTTGCATCTGTACCTGACAAATCAGTGGTGCTAGAACCCACTGCTGGGTTTTCTTCGGCCACCGCCGCATGGCCCTCGTCCACTGCCGCACGGTGCCCTTCCATTGCCGCACCGCCGTCTTCACTCATCACAACCGAATCTGGTATTGCATGGCTACTGTATGTTGATGACGTCGCCGGAGGAACTCCATCCACAGCCTCTGATTGCGCCACCGAAGCAGTCTCAACCGAACTTGGAATCGTTGATTCACCACTCGCTGCCACACCGCTTGACCCGTTTCACTTATCAGGTTAGTCTCGGCCGAAATCGGCGGTACAGCAGACCCAGCTCTGACGATACAACACCACCACGGGGTGAATTACACCGTCTTCCTCAACGGGATCAGCCATGGCAGGAAAAATTTGGAGTTCCCAACTTGAGAAATAGATTTTCGGAAAGAAATTGGTGAAGCACAGAGGAAGTTAAACAATTTGAGAGTGGAGTCTTAATAACCGAACAAGAAGGGAAATAACCGCTGCAAGTTTGAATTGAGGGAAAATCAAGAGGCTCGACAGTTTTGTCCGAGCCCTAGAATTTCGCTAGTACTATCAGCAACTGCCGTGCGGTAGTTTTCTGAGTTTGTGATTTATCCTCTGACACTATTGAACCTTTTAAAAGGTTGGCCTATCTGATCTTTATGCATTTATTTATGTTTCTTTTAAGTAAAGAATCCTCAAATGTAATTTTACGGTGTTATTCCTCGTAAGAGTTTATTTTCAAACTCAAAAAAACATTTTGATTAATTTTCTAAAAATCATCAATGATATTTCATTTTTATAAAACCCTCAATGGATTCTATTTTCCAAAAAAAAAAAAAAAATCACTTTCTAAAGACCTCAATGGCATTAATTTCCTAAAAATAATTTTTATGTTTCAGAAACACCTCTATGGTGATGATTTTCAAAAAAATCATTTTTGTGATAATAATTTTCTAAAATTCATTTTCATGTTTCAAAAAAACCTCTATAGTAATGATTTTCTAAAAAATCATTCTTATGATAATGATTTTCCGAAAATCATTTTCATGTTTCAAAAATCCTCTATGGTGATGATTTTCGGGAAAAAAAACATTTTTATGATAATTAATTTCCAAATTCCTCTGTTTGATGATTTTCTAAAAAAAATCATCTTTATGAGAATGATTTTCCAAAAAATCATTTTTATGTTTCAAAAATCCTCTCCGGTGGTGATTTTCTAAAAAAAAAATCATCTTTATAATAATGATTTTCCAAAAAATCATTTTCATGTTTCAAAAATCATCTATGGTGATGATTTTCTAAAAAATCATTTTTATGATAATGATTTTCCAAAAATCATTTTTCAAAAGCCCTCAATGATATTTTTCAAAATCCTCAAAAGTATTAAAATTTGTGATTTCATGAGAACGTGCATCATTCGTTTTTCTCTCGTCAAAAATTGGCCTAAGCCACCGCAAGCCAAAATCAATGTTTTTCAAAAGCATGCGCATGTATCCCTAAACTACGCTGGTCTGATTCTTACAAAGAGGTACGTAGACAACTCGAAAGAGTACGACCACATGCATTCAAATTTTGTTTACTCGCTTCTATTTAAAGATATCCTGGACTCTCGAATTGGGTTGTCTATGTCTTTGACGCGACTTGAATCACGCCATGGTGATCAAACCTCATCAAAGAGGGGCAACTGTAGACACCTCAATTTTAATCCGCGGAAGATATTAAAGATTCCACGATAATGAAAATAACATCGAAATGAGAAAACATTGAACGCATGAACCTTCAGAGCCAAGGAAAAGCAAAGGTGACGAGAGGCTTGAGCACGAAAGTCCATCACTACCATAACGTAGTATGATACCACCGTGCCATAGCCATGCACCGCCGTGCGGCAGTATTGTTTGGTTCTTTTACTTCTTTGCAATAGAAAATAATTGTATGCGAGCGTGCCAGAGAGAGTTCCAATCTCCTCCCTCAAATTAACTTTGAAAAAACCAAATCTAATCAGGCGATTGTGTTTTATTGGTTTAATTACCTTAATTAAGAGAATTTTTCTTAATAAGTGAAGAAATATAAATCAATATACTTAGGAAATTAAAGAACAAGATACTTCGATTGATAAATCAAAGGTAAACTTACTTCGAAATTGTCTCCAACTTCAAATACAAGAGCTTCAAACAGTTGATTGTTACAAGAACAATCGAGATTGATCCTAACTACTTCCTAATCTACTTCGAACTAAGTTCGAAATCCTAAACTACTTTGCCAATGAACAAACCAAGCATTAGTTTTTTGATAGCTGTTTGTTGAAGATTTGTCAGGGGCTTTCATTCTTCAATTTCTTCTATTTATAGACGCTGCTTGCAGTTGAACTTCCCGCCCAATGAGTTTGAATTTGGCTTGCTTTGAACTCCAACTTTTACTCCTTAAGTGGGTGGTTTCTTCCTCCTTCCATGTCTAAATATGAATTCTTCTAATTCTTCCTCCAGAAGCTTTTGATTTTGAATCTGCACAGTTATTTAACAAATGATCACGAATTAAGGAGGTAACTGCCTTTCAAAACGTACTCCACGTGTCTTAACTCCCATTTTGCTCTGTTTCACAAGTTTACACGTGGAGTTTATATGTTTAGCAGCTGATATCATGGCTTCAAAGTCAATCTTTATATCAGTAATGGCTCGTAACTGCCAGTAACCGTTTTTCCAATTTAATACGACATCGTATCTTAGTTTTGTCAATCCAGTGTATCTTTATTGGTAAATACTTGCCAACGTTTGGCATTTCAGATTACTTGTCAATTAATTATTGGATTTGTTAATTTTATATGTAAACAAGTATACAACCCACACACCATAGTGTGCCACCACCGTTCCATGAACATGCACTGTCGTGCAATAGTGTACCACCACCACACTGCAGTGAGCTACCACCGCACGATATTTTGAGGGCGGTGTCAAACTTTGCGGCGATTTAACCGCCCGCGAGAACAACAATTGCAGAGCCGAAAACCTGCGGTTATAGCCGCCATAGGCTGTCAGGAAGCTTTGTGTGACTGCCATGATCGACGTCGGTCGGTTTTGGCTATAAAAACTGATGAGAAGTTGAGATGCAATCCATTGAAAAAATTTCAAGAAAAATACCTCCACAAGATCTCCAAAAATGGCCTGAAACTACCCGCTCTCTTTCTTTCCAAGGTTTAAACCATTGTTTTCTGATAACTCAAGGCGTAGAGGAAGGGCGTTTGTGCGTACAAACATTTTCTTAGAGAATTTTCTTCCAAAGGTAAAAGTTGTTGTGGTCTTGTTAACCTAAGGGTAGCCCGTTTTGAATGCCAGGCCAATCCTCATATTGCCTTTGGCAAATATTTATTTGCATAAAAAAATAATTCTTTTCACTGCCGCACCATGTTCAAACACTGTCGTATGACAGTATTTGTTATGAAAATTTTTCAAAATTTTAAAATTTCTTAGTTAGAATGTAATATGGTGTTTTGAAAATATATTAGATACCTTTATCTAGCAATAATCACTCCTTATCAATTCACGAGTTCAGGGGCACAAAGCCTCCACTGGATATATTTTCGTTGGAAATAACTTTTTTTTTTTTCCAAAAAGGTTTAATTCCAGAATTACTAACATTATTTTGCTCATTGGGGTATAATAGCTACTACTACCATACGACAATGTTATTTGCAAAACAAAAATCGTTTTTGCTAAGCCCCCTGAATAACCGGAAATAATGCATGCATGGAATGTAAATTTCAAAGTATTTAAAACCCAAAACCATGATGCCATGGCCATTTGAAAAAGTATTACTAGAGTATGGCATTACCATACTGCCGTACGGCAGTAATTTTAAAATCAAAATTTTATTCTCTTTTATTTTTTTTATAGTTACAATAACATTGTTTCCCTTAAATAATTTTAAAATTGTATGTTCCCTTTGTAACTTTTTCATGAAATTATTTATGAAAATCAGATTGAGCAACAAAACATTTTTCTAAAAAATCCCACAAGCATCGAGTAGAGACCATTTTTTAAAAATTGGGCGGGTGAGGTGCCTTAAAAACCTTCTCCACTCGTAAATTGGCTCCTGAAACCCAGAATTCTTTGTTTTCCACGGACCAAATCATTTTCCAAAATCAGCAGCATGAGAGTCATTCTTTTTTTTAAAATTATTTTAAACAGGTTTCCCAGGTACCAAAGCCTTTTTCAAAATAAAAACCCATGCGGCCACTCTCAAAACTTTTTTAAAAAATTTCCGGTGGCACCATCCACAACCGGTTTTCCCTAAAAAGTCAAAACGATATGACTTATGATACCGAATCAAGGTAGAATGAGAATATACACATCTGGATGACCGAAGAATCAAAAAAGGTGCTAGTACAATATGGGGTCTCCCCCTTCAGCGTGATAAAAAAAGGTTGTATTAAAGTTTCGATCGGTTAATAACATGGTAATTGCCCCTGCCAGTATCGGAAGTGATAATAAAAGTAGGAATGTTGTCACTAGAATGGACCACACAAATAAGGGTAATCTATGCATAGTCATTGCAGGTCCACGCATGTTTAAGTTAGTAGTTATACAATTGATAGAACCTAAAATGGATGAAACACCAAATAGATGAAAACTAAAAATTGCTAAATCAACTGCTCCTTTAAAATGGCTGGTAATACCACTTAAGGGCAGATAGACGGTCTACCCAGTGCCGCTACCACCTTTCGACTAGTCCAAAAGAGTTGAACAAATAATAAGCCTAGAAATAGTATAATGATGCTATGAGGTTGAACCAATCCTTCACGAAGCGGCCTATTGTAGATCGATGTGAACATCACAAATTGTCCCATAACAAAACATAATCATTGATGCTACCCGTCTCTAGATGTCTTTTATGAAGAATTGTTTGTCTTTTATGAAGAAGTTGGCTACAACGAAGAAATAGCCTTAGCCAAGACCTGCGGTGGCCGTAGTCATAAATCCACAAAATAGTTCACCTCCAATCACTAAATCGAGTATTTTGTTCACTAGCCAAAGTAAAAAATTCTTTAATTTTCATAAGAAATCCTCTTTGTTTCTTTTTTTATTTTCATCAAGCATTATTAGTAGTGCTACTTTTCATTTCTCTCTCTTCGCTTCCCCTTGCTAGCTCCTCTTCCAGCCATAACCTCAGTTTCACCATATCGAGGCTCGGAGCTGCTAATTCTTGTTGGTCAAGCAAGATTCGAAGAGCTTGCTTGTTTTCGAGATCATTGTTGATATCAACATCCCTAGGTATGAGATTGGTTTGTTTCGAGATTCTTGATGATGATATCTACATCGAAACCCTAGGAACATATGAGATTTTTTGAATACTAAATTTCCTTGAATTCTAAAACCATAACAACTCCAATTGCAACTTCATTACTCTTTGCTGATTCGGAAAATGAATCAAGGCCTAAAGATTACGACAATCAGTTGCCAAAAGTAATTGCCAGAGATTCTTATAGCCAAAGATAGTCGAGATGATCAGTATTCACTAATTTTTGGGAGGGGAAGAAGATGGCTTTCAAAGGGGGTTGGGTCATGCTTGCCATTCATGAATTTGATGGAAAGTGGCTAATTGGATGATATGGATAACATTTGGATAGCTAGAGAGGGAGGTAATGCCAATTGATAGTTAGAGGGAGAAGTAACTAGAAATTGAATAGTTGGAGGGGCAAGTAGGTTATTAACCCTACGTACAAAAATATTCGTAAAAAAACAAGTCAGAGATAACTAATTTCTTCTATTTGAGTTAAAAGCCCTTTGAAAATAGGAGAATCCTACAAAATCTCACCATTTGTTTGAATATGAAGGGTGGGAATGATGAGAAAGGTGTTTAAAACACAATGCTTAATTCGTTTCTCACAGAATCTTACCAAGAGTAGTGAGATTTGATGAGAAATCTCACTCTTTTCTATTCTCATCATATCTTTCCCATCCAAAGGGACTGTACGTTTTTAATCATTTTAGGGTTTTTTTTCTCACTTTTTAAATGTGTCTACTCAAATAGCAATGAGATAACACTATGTCTTCTTTTGTTTGTTATTATTTAATTTGAACTTTTGTTCGCATTTTGTAATATTCACTCGTTAAGAGAATGTAGTTTTTAAGAATTTTAAATAATTTAAAACAAAATCATTAGCATCAATTATATCGTATTAATACTTGTTTTACTTCAGACGCAATTTTATTTTTCTATCAATCAAGATGCAATGGTGACGTTTCAAAACAGTTGTTAAATTATATGTTGTTATCAGTGATATGATTAAATGTATCACCATGGAAGAAGTATAATTCTTATATCTAGGAGTTTTTCAGAATTTCTAAGTAGTGAAAAGGAAGAAAAACTAAAAAAGAAATATTTCTCTTGTTGATAGAGGAGAGAGAGGAGAAAAGGGATACAAGAGAATGAAACCCATTTATCCTTATTTAATCTTTTTTTCTATAATTTCCAAATAGACCTACGTTGGTCAATAGTATTCTTTTCTATTTTTTCTTGGTAATGCATAGAGTCGTGGCCAGTTAGTATAACGTTCTCTACTCTTTTTTCCTCTTTAAACATTTCTCCTCAATTTATCTTATTTTCTATAATTTTGAAAGGGGAAGTTAATTAGAAGACCTGTACAAAAAAAAATTATGATTTCATCCCAATGGATTTGAAAAGTTATGATCCCATCTTGAAATTTGAAAAATACCTAGAATGCCCTTTTGTAATTATTTTGTCCTTTAAAATTTCGTACACTATATGAATGGTTTTGGAAAAATTATGATCCCAGAAGTGCACCCACAATTCTTGGGAAACATTAATTGGCATTTAGGATTACATTTCCCCTTTTATGATAGTAGACGGTTATGGGTTGTTTCCCATCCCAAACTCCTCCCAAGCACTCCCACACGTATATAGGGGAAACCGGTCCCTAAACAGTCCAAATTTCGTTCCAAAATCACCATCTTCCCAAACCAAATCCCTAATCTTTCGAAGAGCCAAAACCCCACAACCCGTAATCCCTAATTTTTCGGTTGTTCGATTTACATTACCCCAATCGTCCAATTCGAAATCCCTAACTTTCCTAACAAATCAGTATAACCCTAACTAGTATGATAAGCCCCAAAAATTGTATATATGTGGTCTTATCTCGCTATTTGTGATCACACACACGTGCATTTTGTGCCTTTATACGATTGATTTTGCACGAGTTGTGTTTTTGATAAGTTTCATAAAATCGGAGCTAAAAGGCGTGTCCAAAGCTCCAAATAATCCCCGGTTGTACCCGGAGGTATCCAAGACCTCACAATGCCGTGGAGGACAATCGCCGAAGCTTAAAAGTTGATTCAAAGAGCTTTGGAAGGTTCAAGGAAGGCCCAAAACAAAGGAACAAGAAGTGTAGAGTTATGAGGCTCAAGGAAATCCGACCAACCGATAGAAAAAGGCTCATATCTCTCATTCTACAAAGGCCATGAAGATGAGGTCAATTGGGTTGGAAAGTAGACTCATAGAGCTTTCCAACGGTTCAAGAATCGTCTCATTCCGAGTTCGGACGAAGCCGGGGCGTGCCCGCGAAGT
Source organism: Vaccinium macrocarpon (assembly GCA_022606695.1). Classification (NCBI taxonomy): domain Eukaryota; kingdom Viridiplantae; phylum Streptophyta; class Magnoliopsida; order Ericales; family Ericaceae; genus Vaccinium; species Vaccinium macrocarpon. The sequence continues at coordinate 27,062,088 of CM040181.1, read as the reverse complement.
TGGGGCAAAAATCTGTCTAAACAAACGCTGATGGATAGATCCATCACTTTCCATAGATCGATCCAAGCTTCAAAATTTCCCAACAGAAGCCCTTGGATTGATCCAAGGTGAGTGATGGATCAATCCAATGAAGAAAAATGGCCAAAAATTAGACCTTGGATCGATCCAAGGTGTTGATGGATCGATCCAAACACCTTCGGGACAACATTTTGAGCAACTTTTTGACTTTCCTTTTATGAAATTTTTTCCATTAATAGTATGTTTTGGATATTATGAGAGAGAAAGAGGATTTTGTGTATAAGTATCACTCTCCCCTCTCTTCTCTCCGACCTCACCTCACCTCACCTCACCTCACCAAACCTCACCACAGCCCTCATTAGTTTAGTTTCACTTTAAGTCATTTCCCTCCATTGTTGTCTTCAAGCTTTTAGTGTAATTTTCTTCAAGAACCTTGGTAAGTTTTTATGGTATTGTATTTTCTTCTTCATTAATAGTTCTTGTAATTGTTGGCTCTACATATAAATCTAGTTTATTTGCATTTCTACTGGTTAAATCTTGTTCTTGTTTTTCCATCTTCTTCCTTAAGAAACACTAGTTTAAATTTGTTGTTTGTTAACTTCTCAAGGCTTAAAAGTATAGGGAAGCTTAGGTTCAATATCAATATCAAGTTTAATCATGAATTTTATTTCCTTCAAATTTCTAATTAGGATTAGCTTAAGCATAATTAGTGAGTAGTTAAATGGGCTCGGTCATGGGGTGATTAACACTCCATGACTTAGGTTTAATTCTTCTTCATGCCAAAATTGCAAACACTTCTTGTTTAATAAAGTCACGGGTTCATCTTTATGTATCAAAATTCGGGTCTGTAAACCCCTTTGATCGCACGTTGCCCGGGGCATGACCACTTGGTACGTGCAATGCTTAGGGATAGGGCGACTCAAATGTTTGTATAAACGGCACAAGAATCCTACACTTTATCGAATACCATTTCTAGTTCAAAGAGTTAGGATCGATTTTATGTACCAAAGTCTAGGTTTGTTAATCTTTTTGATCTCTCGTAGTTAAGGGTTGATTCTCCTTTTCACGTGTGATGCTTGGAGCGATGTCAACCTAGATGTTTGCCAAATGGTTATAAGAATCTTAATCTCAACAAGAGAGGAACGAATTAGCCTAAGTTATGGTTGTTAAAATCCCTTAGACTTTGCCTTAGTTTAATTTGTTGTTTTTAATCTTCCGAGTCATTCTAGAAGTAGGAAGAGAACCACCAAACAAAACCACCTCGTAAGTTGGCCGTCTTAACGTCAAAACTCTCATCGCAAGTTAAACTCTCACGCCGGGTGCGTTCGGTCCCTGTGGATTCGACCCGGTCTTACCGGTTATTATGCTACCTCTGACCTAGCCCTACGCTTGGGGCAACACTTTCTACGACACAATCCAAAGGTCGCAAGCATTTCTGGCTATACGTTGCCGGGGATCAAGCATTTTTGGCGCCGTTGCCGGGGATCAAGCATTTCTGGCTATACGTTGCCGGGGGTCAAGCATAGTACCCACATCGTCCCATCCCACCAACCCACCACCTGTTTTTTTTTCCGGAGACACCACCATTCCCGTTACTCAGGCGCCGAACGACGACAGATAGGACTCGAAACTAGGTGGTTGCGGGATGGATGATGGCAACCGATTTGCTTGGACGAGTAAAGCCCCACCCAGAATAATTCTTTCCCGTTTCGACCAATGGCTTGTATGTACTTCTCCCTACTCAACAGTCATCAAATATTTTTATCTCTTCATTGAATGAGTACACTGTTCGAGATGGTCAGAATTACTGATAAGGGCTTGTTAGTATACCATTGGTTTTTGTACGTTAATTTGGAGGAACACTATTTGGTGGGTATTGGGAGTTAAATTTGGGGGGTTTTGGGAATTCATAATGGTTTGATAGTGTACCAAATTTGTAGACAAACAATTTTGGGGGTTTTGGGAATCCATTGGAAGACTATTTGTGGGTGATGTTGCAAGTATTGATTTGTGGATTAATTGATTATGGTTTTTGAATTTACAGAGGTTATATGCTAACTGGTGAGATAGTATGTTGGTAAGATGTGAGAAAAATGAAACACTATTTTACCATTTTTATATTCATCCAAATTTCAATTATGCTGTGTCAATGTACCATGTGATAAATTTCATTTTTATATCCATTCGAATTTCAATTGGCAATCGTAAATCACTTTTTTTTTGGGTGGTTGTAGTGGAACCATTGAACCAAGTTTCAATTAATTTATGTTTGTGGAGTCTATGGGTATTGAATGTATCGAGATTATCTGTGAGATGATATGTTTCTGTTGTGTAAAAAATGGAACATTGGTTTACAATTGCTTCTTATGTAGTGAAGAATTCATGACATCGACACACAATACAGTAGAAGTAAACTAGACATTAAGTGTTGCAATTACTCTTATGGGCTAAGCCATGTTAGTTGATTATGGTCCAAATGCAAGCTGTCCCATTCCAAATGTACAATGTGGACTCTGTGGGGCACAGTTGGGTTAAGACTTGTTTACCGTGCCATATTCTTTATGATTTACTAATATACATAGGTTATTTGTTAATATTTGAAATGGGATGTTATAAGTTTATCATATACATGGCAATGTGTAAAGTTATGGTTTTCTGGAGCTTTGTTTGTAAAATAGTTTATTATAATCTCATGTTTGTCCTTTTTTGTCTTTTTGTAAAACTGGAATATCAGAATAGGGATTTTTTTATTGTGCAAATTTATGACTTATTGATTCCAACAAGTTAATTACAGTTTAGTTGTGATAGTCGAATTCATTAGCAAGTGTAGGAACATGTTTGTTAAATCTTGTCTCCATTTGCTGTTGTGTTACATTTAAACTTTTCAATCAATCTGTTATTGATTTGATTATGGTTTTTGAATGTCCCAGTTTTATATGTTAGTTTATTTTAAAATGGTTTGCGTTTGATTAGGTTACAGAAGATGGAACACTGTTTTAACATTTCTATGGCTATTGAAGTTTAGTTATGGTGTACCATTGAACCATGAAGTTTGAATGTTTTGTTGATGATAGAAGATCATATTTTCTGTGCCAAAGATGACACTGGTGTATTAACGTGTAATGATGATTTCTTCAATTTTCATCCATTAAAATGGGCTTAATGAACCGCAATTGTATACTGAAAGAAAAAAACAAAACATTGATGATATATAATACCTTTTTCAATATCGACGAAAGTACTTGATGAATCCCTTGAGAAATAGTTGAATCCCAACTTTCCGAATCCCATGGCTGGCGTGAGGAATTGAATTATTGGAACAAGAATGATCAAATTGGTCTTGATCTATAAGTAGCCGAACTAGTATTGAGTAGTATTAGAAAATTTGAAATTCAAATGGAGCTTAAAAAATGGAAATCAATCGGCTAGATTGAAACTTGGAAAATCTTGTTCCAATAAAGGAAATGAAGGAAACCGATATCATTTTGATTTTGAATCCCTTGAGTTTAGCAATCGGAATATGGTTTAAAACATTCCAGTCAAGGGACTGTTATGGGATGACAATCCTTTCCGGATTTGTAGTCCTATCAATTAATATTGAATATATTGTTTAACATATATTATATATTAATACCTAATAAGGGCAAAATCGTCCTAAAATCATATTACAAGATGAAATCATAACAATTCGAAATACATGGAGTGGAAAAATAACACTCATTTTTATATGGGATGGCAAAATAATTTTTCCATTTTGAAACGACCAATTTATGCGCATCCCTACAACTCCTTTCACATCCTTTTTTATGCTTAGACCATTATAGGTGACGTGAGATGAAGCCAAGAGTTACCGACAATAATAAGAATCAAATATGAGACTTGGGAGAGAATAAACTTCTAATCCAAATCCAAAATAACTAGGCCAGGTTACAAGTTGATAGTTATTTTACTAATACGAATGTTACATTCTTGTTCTCCAATAGATTTTAGGTAGATTTTATGAAAATCTTATAAAATGAACATTTTATGGAGGGGTGATATAATGAAGTTGTTTTCCCAATTGATAAAATGTAGAAGTTTTCCTACAATTTTAGGAGGATTTTATGAGAATCTCATAAAATCACTTTTATATTTTATGTGTTGAGATTGAAATGTCATAAAATGTGAGATTTTATGTACCTAAAATCTATTGGAAAACAAGGTCTCAGTTTAAAATTACTAATGTTACATGCAAAATGCATGTGAGATATACCTGTTTTATTTGGATGAGTAATTTAAAATAAATTTTGTTTTGTTTGTTTTTCCACTATACCGTGAATGTCAGTAAGAGCATCTACAATGACAAACAAAATTAAATAACCAAAAGTTGTTACATCATGTTTTGGTTATTCATGTAAGAGATTGTTAAGGTTAACAATGTAAAGGTCCATAGCGGCATAATTAAATTGAATAAACAAATATTGCCACGTCACTCATTCAAACTCAAAAAAATAAATTTTGAAACAGTTTTTTAGAATTATTTACTATTGTAAAAAAAAAATTGAAAAAAAGAAACATTTTTTTGTGTAAAAACATATTTTGACGAAAAAAATTAAAAATTGAAGAAAAAAAAGTTTTGTATAAATACAATATTTGAAAAAACAGTCCTAGTTTGTAGGGTCCTATTAATAGTAAATATATTAAAAATTCCGATTATCTTTACGAATTCCCCATGAATTTAATACATTACTTTAGTATATTTTAAGTTTTCGGTTATTAAATAAAAAAGGCATCGATAATATTCCTTTCCTATCGTCATGATGACTCTTGTGTGCTAAAAAAGGCCAATTTTTCTTTCTTCTTTGGAAATTGTTTTCTTTTACCCTAATTTTTTCAGATGCGTGAATTTTGCACAATCTCCCTCTCTCTACAGTAATCTTGGGGACTCTCTGCAAATGGGCGCCCCTAAACTGAAGTGGACATCGGAAGAAGAAGCCGCGCTTAAAGCTGGAGTAGCCAAGCATGGAGCTGGCAAATGGAGCGCAATCCTTAAAGACCCAGAATTCCGCAGTGTCTTGCATTCTCGATCAAACGTCGATCTCAAGGTATAATCTGCAAAACAAATATCAAAATTTATTTTTCTTTATCAATCCCAACCTGGTTAAAAAAACCCATATAAAGTTTTGTACTTGTTGTATCAATTCTAAGGGGGTTGACAAACACGCATCAGATTTCTTACTTTTTGTATCAATTCCTAGGTGGTTTGACAACCGATATCAGATTTTGTATCAATTCTGACAGGGGTTAAAACCCATATCAGATTTTGGGCTTTCTGTATTCTGTTAGTGGGTTGAAAAACCCATACCAGATTTTGCTTTTGTCAGTATGATTTGTGTTTTGGAAAGGGTAATTGAAGGATGTGGGTTCTTTTATTTTTGCAAGGATAAGTGGAGAAATGTGAATGTGGCAGCGAATGGATGGGGTTCTCGGACTAGAACTAGGGTTTCAGTGAAAAGCCATAAGCAGATAGTGAAGCATGATGATAAGGCTCTTAGCACTATTGTCGAGAGTGATGCGGAAGTTGTTGATGCTAAGCCTCTTGAAGTTTTCAGTGGAACACAAGAGAATGGTTGTGCCAAGAAACCAATTTCAAGGTAATGTTGTTTTCTTATCTTTGAGCTTGAATATGCATTACCCTTTGTTTTTCTTGTTTTTTTGAGGTGCATAATTACATATAAAAATTTTGGTTATCAAACCTTTCAGACATTTTTCCTATTGAAAACATGGTTAATCCAGTTAGTTTGTCTGGGGATAAAAAAAATTTATTGTTCTTTCAAACTTCAATCAAATTTTGATCTTCGAAACTTATTTCTCTAAAGAGAAAATATTTATAGGTATTATCAACATTTTTGTTTAAGTAATACATGCATTCAAAGAGAGGAAACTATGATAATCGGAAGGTGCAATAGCAAAACAACTTCTAGTATCCAGACAAGGCATTCTTTATGAGTCTATGTAACTGATCTGGTATTGCATTTTTTTTTTTCAAACAATGCACAATAAGAATTGTTTTTTTCTCATAGCTGACACAAAAGCAAAAGGCCTTATGGTATACAAATACAAATATTAAGAAAATGGGGCCCTGTCCAAATTGGATGCCCAAGGCAATGGATCTTATCGGCCTTAAGCTTGGTTTGCCCCTGATTGGGTTGCTCTTTATGAAATCGTGAAGTTACTAATTTAGTTCCTTCAACTACCAGTTGTCCGCTGATACTATTGTATCCCGAGTACTTGGACAGACGTAGGTAGCTCCAGCATTATAATTTGTACATTTAGCTTTGCGCTAGATGCTGGGCAATAATTTACCCGTTAGTCTACTATAATTTGGTGTCAGCGTTATGGTCTATCTGGTTTTTGTAAATGTTTAAACTAAGAATGATGCTAGAGAAAACTCTTACATAGGATGCTATGAACCTCTGTCCTTTTGTCGATTTTCTTTTAGGTTAGGACTCCTGTCTATTTAATACACATGACATATTGTACATCTGTCACTTGATAGTCCAGTGCTGAAGCATTGCTAGGACTTTGAAAAGTTTACCACCTCAGGGTAAAATGCCTTCACCATTTCTCTGAAGGGGTGGACTTTGTCTTGTTCCAGAATCCACATTGATGAACCTGTATAGGATGCCTTCATATCTGGTTTCATTCAGTAACTTTTCTCTCCTAAAGATTTGGCTTTTCATGAATGAAGCTGTATTGGATGCCTTCCTATCTGTTTTCATTTAGTAACTTCTTTATCCTAAAGATTTGGCTTTTCATGAATGAAGTTTGGATGCTCTCATATTGGAGGCCATTACAAAACTGAAGGAACCTCGTGGGTCTAGCCGGGCTACAATTGCCTTGTACATACAGGTACTTTGGCTTTACTGTCACCACATTATAACTCAGAACTCTGTCATATACGTAGAAAGAAATATTGGGCTTCTTCCATGATTGTGATGCTTATATGTCGGAAATGCTGTACCCTTTTTTTTTTTTTTTTTTTTTTTTTTGTATCCCCTTGTTTCTTGCTTCACTTATTTTATAATCTTTTGGTTTCTTATAAAAAACAAAGTAGCGTCACAAGATTTCCACCTTTTTATCTTTTAATAATATATATATATATATATATATATTATTTTGAAATGTAAATTACTTCCAATCACATACCAAATTTGATTTGTTGTTTTGGGAAGATAGTGTCCTATTCTGTTATTGCTGCTAAACAAATAGTATAAGGTTCCATAGTGATGTCTATTTTTAGGTTCCATTCCAGCCACCTGAGTGTTCTCATCACTTGGGATATAAGTCAACAAGTCTACATCTCAACTTCACAGACCATAATAACCATAATATGTCGATTGGCAAGCAGTATCTTCACAAAATCCAAGGTCGTTCCCATTTTCTAAGTAGACCCATTCTCATCCACGCCCATGGTCCTTTTAGCTCTTTTCTTGACCTTTTGGCAGCCTTCAAGTGGATTAGTTATTGTAGCCTTTTTTTTAGTAATTCCATAACCCAAATGACCTTACCTTTCTTGCATTGCCATTTTTCTTTCTCATCACACTAATTTTGGCCAAAGGCAAAATCAGGACATATTTTGCAGCCCCCCCTGTCCCTTTCACTGTAAGATACTCCCCCCATCCCCAAATTTTGGTCCACTACAAAACTACATGCAATTTTTAAGCTTAAAAATAAGGTACTTACCATTTACCAAAAGAATTTTATGTGCAATATGGATCTTGTTTGATAGTTCTAGATGAAATCTATTGAAAGGTGCCAAAATATCAAAAAATTATTTTCATCGTAAGTTTGAAAATTACACGTAGTTTTGTAGTGGACCAAAATTTTGGGACAGAGGGAGTATGACATAGTACCTCATATTACTGTCCCTTGGAAGTATGGATATACCAGAAAAAGTCCTACAAGTACTTCCATTATACCCCAGTTTTCTATTGCCAATGTTCTCATAGAGTTTACTAGTTTTTATTTTAACCCTTTGAAACCTCGACGATTCTTATCACAACATTATGCAAATTGATCATGGCGTCCAATATGTGCACTTTTCTTTCAACATGTAAAGATTTGTGGAAAAGACATCTCCAACCAAGGTGTCAACATGGCATGCCAAGTGGATGGATTGACATTTGAAATAATGCCAACCAAAATGTCATTACTTGGGTGGCATCTGACGTCTCCCCTCTCGTGTCAAATATGACTTCTGAAAAGTAAGATGCTAAATCTTGTTTATTACTTTATTTCTTGGGACCCACATATTGTCCGATACTTTATAATCTAAGAAACTAAGCATAGATTTAATTAAACTTTCCAAATTGCAAATAAGAGCGCATATAAGCCTTCTAAAAACCTTGAGAGAGTGCATATTTTAGAATGTCAGTTTTTAACGTTCCAAATTGCAAATAAGCCTTCTAAAAAACCTTGACATCCCTAACTCTGACATATTGGATTGAGATGCTGTAGTTGATGGGTTTGGGGATCTCCACTTCATCCTCTTACAAATTCTTTTGGCATTGTCATCATTGACTTTGTAGGAGCGCTACTTGGCACCAGAAAATTTGGAAAGGCTGTTGGCGGTCACCTTAAAGCTTTTGACAGAAAATGGAAAGTTACTAAAGGTAATTTAGTTCCTTTGTATTTGGTCCTGGTGGAGTAGCTGTAAACTGTGTGATTGGTATTAGCTTGTTCATATGATGCAGTGGAGGTATTGACTAGAAGCATTCATATGCCTTATTCCTGAAAAACCATCTAGAATTTCTTGTGCATTGTGTTTTTGTGGTCCCTTTTTCCATGGACTAGAATCAGTCGTTGCTTCGAGGTCTGTGAAGTATGACAGATATTTCAATGTGGTAAATACTAAATGCTTGTGGTTAACTCTAGGAGGCTTGTCATTTGGTATTTTGGGACAGGGGTTCATGACATTTGGGACAATTTATATAAGCATCTAAATGTTGCAGAAATGGCACGACTTAGTAGCCCAACTGCTGCTGCGTCTCAGTTACATTTAACATCTTTACTGAGTTGTTCTCTGTCATCTTTTGGTAGTTGTTTCTCATTTATCTTGCATCTTGACTTGGTAAGTGTTCATAAATTAAAACAGCCAGTTCCCCTTTTTTCTCGATTTTTTGCTTGTGAACTAAGTCCATCCACTCTCTTTCTTCCTTTCCCATTCTCTCCCCCTTCCCTTCTTTTGTTACTAAGTTGTGCAGGCTTGTCATTTCTGTTGAATATCATAGGCTGCTTTATCAGGGACGTGAGGAATTCTAACCCTAGATCTTCACTAAATATCGCTGTTTCCCTTTACAGCCTTCTGTTATATCGAATTTGGACACTTAAGGTGGAATGCCGACTCTATTTATGCTTTTGTGTTTCTGTATTTATTGAAATCATTGGCATCGCATAGAATATTGGAATTATTCTGAACTTTTTCTTTACCTTCTAATTAAACTTAATGGCAATTCAAAGTTGAGCATGCACACTCCTAGTAAGTTCTATCACTGCTGCTTCAGCTTTTGATAGTCTCATTGTTGTTCCTTACTCATTGCGGTTTCGTCTTGGATTATTGCTTGGGCTTGGGTCAAAATTGTGATCTTTGAATTTTCAGATAAAGCATCAGTACAGGATTGCGCCACCCTCAACAGTATCCCATGCAAAGAAGGATTCTTCTCCGTTATTCTTAGAAGGAAATCACAAAAGTTCTCCAAAAGTGGAGAAGGCTGGAATCCAAATTCTTAGCAAATCCCAGATTGATGCAGAGCTAGAAAAGATGAAGGGCATGACTGCACAAGAAGCCGCCGCTGCCGCCGCGAAAGCAGTTGCTGAGGCAGAAGCTGCCATTGCAGAGGCTGAAGAGGCGGCAAGGGAGGCAGAGAAAGCAGAAGCTGATGCAGAAGCAGCACAACTCTTTGCTGAAGCTGCGATGAAGGCATTGGAATCTTGCAGAACAGTTTGTATCTGGTAAATTCCTCCTCCAACTACAGATTATATGAAATGTTATTTTTACAGGCGCCATTTGTTTGTCTTGATTATATCATAGGGTTGGACTGTAAATCAAAGGGATCACGTCTCTTGTTTGTCTGAAAATTTTGCGGCTGGAACTATATCCTCTGGGTTCATATTCTACTAGTTTACTGGGGAAATGTGGTTTATTATTCACCTCACTATCAATTCAATGAAATTATCTATCATACAGGATTACCACTGATTCCTAGAGGCACTTTTGAGTACTTTTTAAGCACTTGATTGATTTTTGAACTTTGTAGTTACTGTTCAAATTAGCACTGGAAAGTAGATGAGGGAAGTTGATGGAAACTATGAATGAGGGCAATTACATTTGCACCGGAAATTTATAACCCACTCTTGAAATTTTAAAAAGATGCATCTTTTAAATCTTCAAGAAAGCCAATCAATATTTGTATTAATCACATGAAAAGTGAAGTAACACTAGAATGGCTTTTTGCTTTTGTCTGAGGCCTTTTCGTTCGTTGAAAAGGTGCGGTGGCTTTGTTTGTAACTGAGTTGTGAAAGAAAGATTAAATCAAGATCATTTTGGCTGCTCTTGACATGGAGTTTTTGAACTTTCCAAGAAATTGAAACCAATGGTGAAACTACCTTAATCATATCTATTGACAAAAACATAGAACGAATGCAGAGGCTAGGCAGTTGATCTTCCTTGCACGTCTCTTTTTGTTTCATCCTTCATGTTTTGTGTAAATTGTGTCTCAAGAAAAGAGCTGGGTGAAAGCAGAGGAGAAGAGAGAAAGTGGAGGGCATTTATGTGGGAGATAGTTTTACTAGTGGGGAGTTTTGGAGTTAAGGGATTTAGCCGCCAGCAGATGGTAGCTTTAGGAACTGTAGAAAAACCATCCTGACCATGGGTTTTGGAAAACTTAAATCTGGGCCCTTGCATCTCGCAGACATATTTGTATGTGGGTTTTGGAAAACTTAAATCTGGGCCCTTGCATCTCACAGACATATTTGTATGGTATATAACCATTCAAATGAATCGAATCCAACTAATGAAAAAGTGACTGAGAAATATTTTGAAAACCCAGCTGGTTTATTACATTGATAGATGTATCACTTCACTGCTAGCCCGGCCAAACAAACAGAGCCTATAGATTTCATATGTTTGCTTCACCAGCATCCTTGCGCTCTCGGTACTCGGGTCAATCTGTTGTTTGGGACATCGGTTTACCTCCTTGATTTGATCATTTGGGTTAAGGGGGCTATGAATCCTTATGAAACTGCGTATTACAACTTTACAAGGGTTTTAGGTTGTCATATACGAGATGCAATTTCACTTGGCCATCATTGCCTACTTCTCAGATTTATTATGATGTACTCGTGGGTCCACCTGTATAAAATATTTTCCTTCCATTTGACTGACGTAATTCAGCCATAACTGGTACCAGAAGATAAAAACATCTTGCCAAATTGTTCATTCTATTGGTTCGTTGTGGTATGCTGAAAACAAGAGCCACACAAATTATGAAATTGTTTTGCTTCTTCTCTCCTCCTTCCTTTCCTCCCTCCATTCCAAGTACTTGCTGATTCCTCATTGTCTTTTACTTTTATTCTTTAAGACTGTCTTTAACAAGATTTCCTTCTACAGATATATCGTGAGTGGGGATATTCGTCCACAAGGCCAAATTGTGAGGTTGTACAAATCTTGGTTACCGCGTAAAAATTGATGTTTACCTTAAATTGAGGCTTGCAAAGTTCATCTCCGATAGCAGATATTCTGATAGCAAGTTTTATTGGCTGTCATGTTGCTGTATTCCTGCTTTGAAAATATCCAAACTGTGTGCAGAAGCATATATTTCTTTTTAGAGTAGAGATGGATAGGCATGTAAATCTGAGATGAAGACTATAACTGAAGATATGTAAAGAGAAATTTCCAGATGCTTTGTGCAGTATTGCTTTTTATGATTCACTTGCCATGTTTTAGGCTTTTGCTTTGGTTTAAATTTTCACTAGTTTCTAAAACCTGGTTGTTGTAAGAACGGCTTCAATGGCCTTACCCCGAGAACCTGCTACAGTTCCATGAATGCCATAGACAGAGCCGTCTTTCTTTGGCTGTTGATTCTAGATTGACGTACTTGTTTGAGGGCCATGCACTGTTGGAATGAGAAATTGACTGTTGTATGCGGAAGCAAACAAAGACGATGCAAATTAAGGAGATTCCTTTTTTCCAGAAATCCTTGCTGAAAACCCAAGAAGTTGAGCTTTTCTGGTGAAACCTACTTTGCCTGATTTGTCTTTGCTCAGAGAAAAAAAAACCTGGCCATGTCAACTGTCCTTCACTATTTGCAGCTTAAATATCCGAAAGTATGCAGCAATACTTGCAAACCTATACCACGATGAGACAATGACTAGTTGGGGCTGATTTACCTAAGCTTAGTGAAGTAAACAAGGAACGGGGTCATTGAAGTGTCTAATTGGCACTTCAAAGTGAGAATTGTATTGGAGTAATGGACAATATTACTCGTTAGCCTTCTAATACCCCTGAAAATGTGCAATAAAGTACCTCAATATCTTAAGAAATACTATCATGTACTTAATAGGCCTGATTTACTTAGCTTAGGCCATCTCCTATAGTGGAGTTTAAATTGATGTTGCTATATGACACAAAAGTATAAAAGTGGGTATAGAAACCCCAATTCGAACCTAAGAAAATCCGTGGCATTCCTAATGACGAAAATGGACCAACAAAACACTTTGGAGCTTGAATAAATGCTTGAAACCCCACCAAAACTCATCAAAATCCATCTCACACCCTCACAAACAAAAAACCAAGAGAGTCCAAAGGGCTTCTTTGGGCACCCAAACCAGCCCCTTTAGGCTCCCAAAGCATCCTTCAGACGCCCAAAGCTCCTCCTTTGGGCGCCCAAACCAAGCTCCAAATTGCCTGTTTCAAAGCAGGCTCCACGAATGTGGTATGCAAAGCTTAGTGTGGTTCTTATGGAAAATGGTCGTCAAAAGCTTAGTTGATTCATCTTTGTTTGTGAAACGTGCTTTAACTGGAATGACAATTGTTTTGGTACGTGAAGATGATATAATTATCACAAGAGATGATATGAGAGAAATAGCCAAAATGAAGTCCTTTTTGTACGGGAAGTTCTCTATTAAAGACTTGGGCACCTTGAGATATTTTTTTTTGGGATAGAGATTGCTGACTCTAAGAAGGGCTTGTTCCTAACCAAAGGAAGTATGTCTTGGATTTGTTGAAAGAGGATAGGCAATTGGGAGTCAAACCTGTTGAAAACCCTACTAACAGTTATGGGAAACTCAGGAATGAGGTTGAAATCTTTACTGATATCACTTATGCAGTAAGTCTTGTAAGTCAATTCATCCAAGCTACTTCCCACATTAACCCATACTCCCATGCTTAATTGCAATTACATAAATTTCCCCACTTCAAATTTCAAAAATTCACGTGAAATTACTGGCTTTTACATTGTTATTGGTGGCCAAAATTGAACAAATCTGGCCATTCATAAATGCTTTTGGCCAATCCTCTGAGAACATTCGCACCTTGACATACCTATGTTCCTACGTCAAGGGTAAAAATAGTTTATGTAAGAGCAAAAACCAAGAACCCATATCAAATCACTTTCAATAATAGCTACCACATCAACACACCCAAACTCACAAATAGCCACCACATAACAAAAATAAATTAAACAAAGAAGAACATTAACCTATGAGTAGAATCGCAAACTCACTTACCGATTCCAAACACCAACACAATCCCATATAAGATCTACCGCCCGCTCTGATACTAATTGTAACGCCCCGAAACTCAAACACCTCTGAACAATGGTATCAATAATCGACTCTATTATGCCACCAATTCAACCTACATGAAGAAAATTACCCGAATAATCAGTCCCACTTCCCTTCTATATTTACATAAGTTTCCGTGTGCACATAATTTCATTTTTAAAGAATTACTCTAAGGTCCATTATAGCTTTTTGTAACATGTCTAGTCTACCTCTTAGTTCTATAACTCCTCTAATCCACCTTTTTGCAATTTCTAAGGTGTAAGGTCCACTCTCCATTTTTAATAGACAAAGATATCCTCACATTAAATTTAATACATAATATACTTTCATAGGGTACCCTAGGGTTTAGGTTTAGGGTGCACTTTCATATTATAGGGTTTTTAGTGGTTTAGGCATTTCCATAGGGTACCCTAGGGTTTAGAGTGCACTTTCCTATTATAGGGTTTTTAGTGGTTTAGACACTTTCATAGGATACCCTAGCAAAAAAATACCGTCAAAATCTAGAGGGACAATAGCCCTGGTTGCATGATAAAGACAATAGCCCTGGACAATAGCCCTGCTTCAAGGTGGTGGGGCCACATGTCGCATTTACCAAACCATCAAAATCCGGTAAGTCCAAATCATAGGTACCCTAGCATGCACATGTCACCATCAACCCTCAGGGTTTTGCCTTTAACCGAGGGATTGCCGCGTGAAATCTGAATGACTGATGCGCACATGTCGCCATCACCCCTCAGGGTTTTTCTTTTAACCAAGGGTTTTTTTGTCTTTTGCTCGCGCATGTGGACTGCTTCTCTTAGGAAATTATTATGTGGACTAGAAGTGTTAGGAAATAGCTATAGTGGACCCTATAACAATTCTCCCTTTTATTTTTGTAGTCTCCAACACTGCCGTGTGTAATTTCATCTCTAAATCATTTTAAAATAAAAAACACTTCAAGCCCTCTTTGTGGTAGAGACCACCCAAGCCACTGCCGTGCATCCAGTTGAATCCCCCGAATTACTCTCTCCCTTCTTTTTCTTCTATAATAACCCGAAATTTCATAAATAAAAATTTTGATTTATTAATTGGAGTATTTGCATTTTAATATTTAAAAATGAAATAATTTATTATGTATTTTAATTAATTCAAATAAAAATTCATTTATTTTGTTTTATTAATTTTCCGCGCGGTAAATCAACGCGTGCACACCGGGTACTACACTGTATTGCGTCCGGAAAGTCCTACTAATTCCCTAACTCCTATTTTGTCTCCTTATAGCTAGCACCACCTCATTGATTGCCTAATTTGGACCTATTTCTATTTTTGGAAAACCTAATTTTGACTTTTCTTCCAACTTTGACTTTACTATTACTACATGCTAATTTGGATTTTAGTGAAATTATGAAAGGAAGAGAGAGGGGCCGGTCGGAAGTAGTGTAGGGGAGAAAAATTACTTCATTCGCCGTATAATTTTACGGGCATGTATCCGTACGCTCGTTCGCGAACATTACGGCACTGTTTTTCTTCTAAATTCCTAAGCATTATACTTTTAAATATTAGGAAGAATAACTAGGGATTTCCAAACACACATGTTTATTTTCTTCAATTTAGTAGCTCTTTATTTAATTTTGTAGTACACTGGTTTGGTATTTTTCGCGCACAAAATCAACTTTACTGGTTATTTTTCGTCCTAACGGAGAGGAAATTATCCTCCAATTAATGGGAGACACTTTTTATCCTATTATTACTAGCCACATAAGGCTATATATAAATAGGGTTACTTTTACTATAATGTGCATATATGTATACGTGTATATTTATAACACCCCGTGACTAATTTCGTGTGTATAACTAGTACTCAAAACTACCCAACTATGCCCCAACCTAACAAACCTAAACATTATATGTTGTTTTCTACGAACCTACGGACCCATTTCTTTGGATGAAAGACCTTAAAACCTAAGGGGACAAAACCTAACCCTAGCTAGATATTTATTCCTCCATTTAATGGGGGAAATTGCCAAGCAATTTCCTAGAGAGGGGGCCGGCCATAATGGGGAGGGAGGAGCTCTCATAGTTTGCCTATAAATAGCACTCCACACTTTTGTCATTCTCACACCAAAATCCTGTCCCACCACCTTTGTAGTAAATTAGCCTTCTAAGGACAAAAACCATGAGTTCTTCAAGTTCTTATTGAAACTCAGCCTTCCACCGGCCACCACACTCCATCACTCTCGACCACCCCTAGATCTTAGAAAGGTAGAAAGGTTACCTAGAAAGCGTTCGAGCAGTCGTTACTCCGCCAGAATTCAATTAGCTTATCGGCTTCCGACTCATCATCGGAATTAAGGTAGATACTTTATCTTAACCCTAGATTAGTATTTTCTAGTTCATTTCAAATAGGTCATTATTATGCTTAAATGTGCTTAAATACGACTAGACGAGAATATGCTGGATGATTAGCGATTTTATGAAAAGTTACTCTTTGAAAATACACGTAGTCATTACTATGCACGATTTGAAATTGACTTATCAAAATATGCAGTTATAATACCCAATAAACTTTTGGAAAATAAAACACAGCAATTATAATGCCCGAATGAAAATCAAAATTTCAAATTTACGCAGTTATAATGCTCGACTAATTTTTGGAAAGTAACCGACTAAACTTTTCTTAAAGCGACTTCAAAAAATGTTTTGACTGTAATTGGATTGTGAAATAACCCAAGGCTAACACCCTTGAGGGTCTGTCAAAAAAGATGAGCTTCGTGCTATCTAAGAAAGGAATGGTGACAGTAACTTGATTCGTCCAACTATCCAGTCTGGGACTCTCCTGGTTATCTCATTTGTCTAAAGAAAGTCACCGAATGAGATTTTATTTCTAAAGTAACATGGTGTAGACACCCCGATTTTGAACCCGAGATGTGCCCGAGCACACCCAATGATGAAACGAACCAATCATGGCTACCCGGAACTTGTGAAAATGACTTGAATTTGATCAAAATCAACCAAATAATCTGAACCAGCCCAAGCATTGTTGAACCAAGATTAAGCCAAGCAGTATGCCACCAAGCACCTTGAGCGCTCAAGCCTTAGACCTTGAAAGGCTCAATCAATGAGAGGAGCACCTTGGCGCCAAGCGGGCTTGAAGGCCAACTCAAACCGGTCGAGGGAATCTGCGCAGAGTATCTAATCATGAGATTTCATGCAGAGTGGAGCGTCTAACCACTTCTATACGTATTGTGCACGTATAATACACCCTACATTGCTATAATATACTCCTAAACTACACCTAGAATACCAAACCCACTCTCTCTCTCTCTCTCCTGTCTTTCCCTCCACTCACCCTATATAAGCAAGCCCACTACCTCCTGTTGAGGGGTTCACCATTCTCATACTCCAGTGCACTATACTCCCAGTAATCGTCCTCCCTCTCTCTCTCTCTCTCTCTCTCTCTCTCTCTCTACAAAACCACTTTTCCCATCAAAACCATCTACCAAAAACCACCTGTTAAACCCAAAATTCGACTGATATTCATCAATTAACTTCATAATCTCCATCATCCATCCACAATACTAGCCAGAAACACCAAAAATTGTTGATTCTCAAACCCATCATCAAGTTCAAGCTTTCAGTCGAGTGAAAAAGGTAGTTTAACAAGTGGTTTTCACTGTTTTGGCTCATCTGAGGGTGACTAGTGAGTTCAATTAAGTTCTCTATACTTGAATTGAACTCACAAAGGTCAGAAAGTTGCTAAAAAAAACATTATCAAAATCTGCGGTGGTGAATTGGGCTTGGAGCCAAGCCTATAGCCTTGAGCGCTCAAACTCAATTCTGGGCAGTTTTCTGTTTTGTCAAGTTTCGAGCTTTTTGTTGGCCTTGATTGTCTTTTAATAGTTATCTGAGCTCTTTTGGTTCTCAAAAAGTTCATGTTTTTACTTCAAAACCATTTGCATGAGCTAAAATTAGCTATTTTATGACAATCAAATTCCAAAGTCTTTGAAAATCTAGTGTACGGGCATAAAACAGTGTCTTTGGTATCTCATGCACCTTCATAATACGCACTTATGGTCCTGAGAATCATCCAGAATCCTTTTTATTAATAAAAGCCAGAAAATCACTTAATGGCTTAAGCGCTCAAAGCCATCCACTTGAGCGCTCAAGCTGTTCTTGAGCAGATAGTTGGTTCTTGGATATTTTGATGATGGATCATAGTTTATTCAAGTTTGGGTGTGTGTGTGGTTTTATTTTTGTGATTACAGTCTGGATTCCTCCTTTTCAAAGGATTTTCTTTGTTAAAATATTATGATTTTCTTCTTTTATCATTATTTATGAGATCAATCAGTCCGTTTCCATCTGATCTTTCATGAAAAGCACTTTATAAATGTTTGATCTTATAAATAATGACCAAAGAAGTGATGGAAAAGCTAAAAAATCACAGCAGTCAGTAATGGGTTTGAGCGCTCAATCTATAGTCTTTGAGCGCTCAAGCTGATTCTGAGAGGTTGAGCGCTCAAGGTGTCACCATTGAGCGCTCACCCCCAATATTGGAATTCAGATTGTAAGCCATTTGTTAAGCCCTCACGCCAGTGATTCCTTAAATTATTTGTTCAGTTTTTGTTATTGTTCGTCCCTGTAAATATTTGTCGTAATAATTCTTCATTGTTATCATCCCCATGTAAATCACGTGCACAAGCATCCACATTAAATTTGCATATCCGTAATTTCTTATCGTTTATGTGATTCCCATCCCCCACTCCCATTTCTTGCTTAGAATTGAATTTCAAAACATTTTCAAAATCCCATAAAATATTGAGTAGAGACCGGTTCACGGACCGGGCGAGAGGGGTGCCGTAAAACCCTTCCCCTTTCGTAACCAAACCCCCGAATCCGAGAAATTTCTGGTTTCGCAATGATCAGTAAAATCTTTTCAATGGGCAAACGAGTCATATTTTATCGGTTTCTCGGATTCGGACCTCAAATCTGAGTGGCGACTCTAACAAATCACAATCTTTTTCATGCGTGACGCAGCACAATCTCCGTGGGCCGTCCACACATGGTTATTGTGAACTAATTTTTAACGAAAGATTTATCGTGAAATGATTTGAAATGGAGAATTTTCACGAAAATTATGGCATGTGCACGTTTCACGAGACGATACGACACAAACACGTTTTCGAGAAAATGAATGATTGATTTCACGTGGATAAATAAAGAGAAGATAAGAAAGAAATGATGATGTGATCAGCGATTAACACAATAATGCTGTAGGAGTCCCACCCAAATTCCCCGGGGTGAACTGGTGGTCAAAGCTCAACGGAACTGTACGGTAGTGCTGTTTGGAGTCCCGCCTCAAATTCCGCGGGGAGAATTTGGTTGTCAAAGCTCGAGTAGTACAACGCGTAGTGAACAAACCCCATAAACAATTTGGTGGGATTTAGTGATTTGGGTAGCCGGGACTATGTCGTGTGTGCATCAGGGTGAACAAACCCAATAAACTGTGGGAATTCAGTAATATGGTAGTCGGGACTTCGAACAAAAAGGTTGGTGACCGTTAGAACAGGATTGTAGAAAGGGTCAAAACTTTCGAGAGATGTGAGATGTTGACAAGGATGAAATTTGAAGAAGAATGCCGTTATGAGAATTGAAACGAAATATTGATACTACACACTGATTCTAAAAATAAAACGAGACACTGATTTTTATTAAGTTGCACTTTGATTTTATTTGGCACTAATATTTAGACATGCATGATTTTACTATAATATTCTGCCACCTATTATATTGTTCTAGAATTGCTAGTTTAAGGTTGGGGTAGGTTATCTATTGAGCGTCCACGCTCATGGTGTTGCACTTGTGTGACCCTGCCATAATACCACGATGTTACTTTGCAACTCCGACGTATTATGCTAGATTTATCACCATGGACAGGAGGACTTCTACAGAGAACACAGAGGAGTTGCCGAGATGGAGGTCAACCATGCAGAGGAATTTGCGGAGCCATAGAGGTTACTCGGTTTGCCTTTTTGTGATCTGTGAATGATAGATTATATGTATCAAACTTTATATTATTATTCTGTTTAAGAACTTCGGTTGTATTAATAATTAACGTTTCCCAAAATGTGGGGCGTTACATCTACTGCTCTTTGATTCACACCAACCACGAAACAAACCTTTTTCAATTCTTTCTTTCTAAATTGTTATCTCTAACTCTTTATATCAAAAGGTCCCACTTGAGTCAAAAATCCATTACCCATGGACATTTCTACACAATTGAAGAGCACGTGAGTACCTAAGACACGAAACCATCCTAACAAAGTGACATGTGGCATCTAGCTACCCACTTTAGAGACACATGCACACATGCTAGGTACATATTGACTGTTGTTAGAATAATCACCACACGCACACAACATAATACGAAAATAGTAAAGGAATCAACACAGGAATTTACGTGGATCGGGTACCTCCGCAAGAGCGAGAGCGAGTCTGTATTATTATGATCAAAATGAGCCATGGTTTTTACAATAGAGAGTATACATAGCCCTACTCTATTCCAACCCTAATTATTCCATACTGTACTGCGAGGGGGCTACGCCCCCCACACCCCCTCAATTATTCGGCCCTACAAGTCACCAACGACAATAGTTGGACCCGGGATGGGCCATATGCCCGAGTGGAACGGACTTCCACTCGGGCGTCTAGCCTTCATTAGAACTCCTTGGTATCTCTCCATATGAGCCACAAGTTCCAACAACTGTAGATACCCCAATCGAGTTTGGCCTCAAAGAGGGCTTCACTACACAAGATAGCCAATGGCATTTGCTTAGATAGAATCAAGGTGCCCATTGCAACACACCTTACAAATTTTATGAGTTGCCACTTGGTTTTGGGAACCCTAGAAACTAGACAAAGATTCTAGATAAGAGAAACAAGGGTATGGTGAGGGGAAGGTGTTTGGCACACTTCTATGCCTAGCCACAAAGGCTAGCCTGAACTCGATTAACATAAAGTTGTTTACGTATTTTAAAAGACTTCACAAATAAACCATTTAATTAAGCCTTTAATAGATATGGCTAATCTGAGCAGAAAAGAAAGCACACAAGATAGGGGATTTGAGTGCCACGCAATAAAATCGAAAATACAACAAAAGCATAAACAATGTGCCAGCATTTCAAGTTGACGGCCGACAGATCACAGTCTAATATACCAATCGACAAATTAGTGCATCAGCTAATGTTCTTCTAAATGCTAGAAAAGTAGAGTTTTGAATACGCAAATTAAATACTAAAAAAAAATAGAAACTTGGAATTGAAACCTAAGGCCTTGTAGCCTTTGTAACACTCAGAGGTTGATTTGCTGATTGATTACTTTGTGGATTAAACTCACAAAAACCCCAAAATGTAATGCTTAGATTTGGGGGTTTTTGCACTCGAGTATTTTTACTCTCCGGGAGGTTGGGACTTTCGAAGCTCGGGTTTGTGGGAATATTTCTGCAGGGTAATTGAAAGTGGGGATGAAAAATTGTGTGTCGATTTGATGGAACAAAGGTACCTATTTATAGGGCTTGCAAAGAGATGTCCCAATTTGATCAAAACTCAAATTGGGAGAGTTTGTGTACGTGCAAATCTCTGTCCATAAGAGTCATGTGCTTGTTTGCAAAGATTGAGTCCTTATCGGGCTCTGGTTGTAAAGCTACTTGAAGAAGTTGATTTTTCAGCCAATTGGTGGATGTACCGGTCGGTTAATGCATTTGGCTAGGGTGTTTTTTGTTTTTGATAGGAAAATGGTTTTCTCGAGTAGATAGAATAATGTATTAGCTGGTTAATGAATATACAAACTAATATTTTTGCTGGCTTTCGGATTGCTTGGGTATAAATCTTCACATAGTTCTCGGATTTACTTGAGCTCACCCAAAGCATTCGGGCGTCATTTTCATTTTAAGTAGACCGCTTGCAATGGTGCTTAAAATATAAAATGAGCCGACAACCGTTCTGTCACGCCCTCAAAATTCAATGGATAATACAACGAGAAATTCCACGTGGACGGTCAACAAGTCCACGGGCCACGTCAAATTCCAGGTTATCTGATAGTCAAAGTCAACATCAACAGGTACAAAAGTCATGGTTACCCATTTCCCACACCAAAATACACAAGTCTTAAAGTTATTACAAACCCGAGTCAAAAGATTTAATATGTATGAGTTACAAAATCATCTCTTCAAAATGATAAACTCAAGATGATGAGGTAACTCCTTTTTAAGTTTTCAAAAGATGCATGCAATCATTTCATGCACACCCAAGTCATGCTCCGGGCTGGGTACCTGAAAAATGATAGGTTGAGCTCACTAGCCCAGTAGAGAAACGTCTACCAAAACTAAACACAATGAAACATGGATGCAAGATGAGACATGAGGATGAAAGCTAAACAAGATGACCAAGATTTAACAAGAGTCCAATGAGGCACATACAAGCCCATAAACCCGTTGTTATCGCCCAAGTGTACTCGTAGTATACCCGATATGTGTTCTGTCTCATAAGTGTCTAATTCGTCTGTTATGTCGCGTCAACCATTTTATTTAAGTTAGATCTTAAGAAATTCCTTGCGACACGTCCATAGGATGGCCCAAGTATCATTCCAGGCTATCTTTCGACCCCGTATAATATTTCCCTTGGCCAAGGCATAATTCCTCGCGACATGCTCGTAGAACGGCCCGAGTATCATTCCGGGCTACCTTTCGGCCCCGTATCAAGAGTTTCAAGTTCTCATTTCAATTCACGTTCATTGGTTTCGTACAAGTGTCATCATACCACTCATACCTCGAATCGTCACCCAAGTTCACGCATTTTGTCAAAATTCTTCAATTCACGTAGGTGTAGTGCAAAAATCAAACCGATTCACCAATTATACTAGGATAGGCTAGGGACGAGTTATTCAACGAGTTTTGAGGTATAAGAGATGACTACGCCAAGTAATAACACGACCAAGCGACCGAAATCGATGAAAATAAGTTTTGGTGAAGTGAAAGGGGGAGTGGATTGATCCATTGTGAGAGTGGATCGATCCACTTTGATCCGGGGCAAAACAGAAGGTTGTGGATCGATCCGGGTGATGAGTGGATCAATCCAGAACGAGAGTGGATCGATCCACTATGATCCGCAACTCCATCAGAAGGTTCTGGATCGATCCAACTCCAAAGTGGATCGATCCAAAAACCTCACAAACAAATTTGTGATAGCAACAAGGGGATTTCAATGGGTTCCAAACCAAACCAAACATGTTTATGATAAAAAATCAACACCACAAGCTACATGAAGGTATTGCAAGAACTAGTTTACATCAAACAACAACAACAAGCATTAATCAACATCCAATGAAATCCATGGAGCTTGAAAATGGATTTTTCAAGAAAATAAGAGGGATTGAACAAAGATAAGTAAGATCAACACATCACACATCTCAAAACACTTAGTAATGGTAGAAATCTCCCTACCTCAAGGTTTAGAAGCTTGTGAATGAAGGATGAGCAAAACCCTTGCTTTCTCTCCAATACTCCAAACGAATCTCCTCCTTCCGGAGTGAAATGAATCAAACCCGGGCTTCCAAACACGCGTATGAGTCTAGTATTGGTGAAGGTTTTGAAGGAATTTGAGGTTTTTAGGTGAAATTTATGGAGAAGATGAAGAAAATGAAAAAAGGAGTTGAGAGGGAGAAAGAGGGGCTGTGGAGGAAGAGAGAGGTGTGTGTGTTATGAACAAAAAAAATCAGCCATATAGTTGTTTATATACCCCATTTGATGCACAACACCCCCCTAAGTTTCAAATGCATTTTAAAAATGCCCCCAAACATAAACTACCATCAAATTGGCCCACTTTACTCTAATTTCAATTCCTCACAATTCCTCAACTCTTTTATTTATTTATCACTATTATTATTTTTTAATTATTATTATTTAAATAATAACTAAATTAATTAAAATCTACGGGTCTCTACACGTTCTAGGAAAGGTATTTTGGCACCTGATGGTTACATTCTTTGGGTAATCACTGAAAACATGACCCAACGTGTGCTTGTTGCCGATTAATCGCTAGAAAAAGGATCAATTCCTTCATTCCCTCAAGGGAGTCTTATGCAATCCTCAACAATTCAATTACAAAATACAACTGTTTTTACAAATCTGTAGACACCCTAATTTAGCTTTGCAAAAACTTAAGACCCTGCCTTGGAGAAATCCTGATGATGGGACTGTTCTTTGACATTGACACACCATGCAGTTACCTTTTCTTCTTCTAGTACTTATCTACCTTTCATATTTCTTATTCCACATGTAGGACAAAATCACATAAAGACAGCTTTATATAAAAATATGTCCCAAACTACTATGAAATGTAAAATTATGGACTACTACACATATAATAGACCTATATTTTATAAATTAAGTTAGGGTATTACAACGATACACGCACGAGCACAACACAAGTACGCGTGTACCAGCCAATTTTTCGTTTGTAGAAATTGTTATAGAAATGGTATGACTTTTTATCTAAGATATTATGGATTCAAACCAATTCAAGGAGGTGCATTCTCAAAAGAAGTATATATTGTAGCATTCCGCACAATTTTTCATTTAGTTTGGTCAATGCTTTTTCATCTTTGTTGTTTCCCTGCAAATCATATTTCATCTCCTAAATCCACGATAATCCACAGTAATATCTTGACTCTGATTCAGATTGAAAGAAAACATGAGGAAGAAAAACACAATTAACTTTTTTTATCATCCCTTTGGCATTTACCAAATTTTTTTGTTAGAAACTTGGTGAGTATATCTGTGAATTGGGACAAAGGTGAAGGGTGAAGAAGAAGAAGAAGAAGAAGCTTAAACTAACTTTTATGAAAGAGATGATAATTAAAGGCTACTCCATAACAACAATGGCATAAACAAACAGTTTGGGACATATTTTGATGCTGATAATATAAAATAAAAAAAGAAGAAAGAAAGACAAGGCGGTAGCAGTAGTAGTAAAAACTCAGAGTTAAATACTAGCAATGGCATAAACAAACAGTTCAGAATCAGTTTAACTCTAAATCATCTTCATTCACAACAGCAACAGCAGGATGAATAAGACCATTGGACAAGAGAGGAGGCCCCTGACTTCCAAATAAGACAGCGATAGAAATAAGAATAGCAGTAGTAATGGAAAACAAAGTGATGCGTATTTTACGGAGTGTTTTTAAAGCATCTCTTATTCTTTTGTCCCACATTGGTTAAGCACAAAAATTTTGAGTTCCTTATATGTATGAACACTTAGAAGGCTATTGAATGTGGCTAGACTAAGGAGAGATCTCCCATAATTGGGTGGTGTGCTCGAACCTCGCGTTGGGGGTTGCAAACGACAAATCAAATAAGCATTTTAAGAGTAAGCATAATGGGGGTTTTAATTAATTATTTGTTTCTATGTCATTGCCGATTCAAACCATGCTTTAAATGCACAACACCTGGAAATCTCGAAAGTGTCGTGCATTTACAGCACCATGTCATTGCCCTGGAAATCTCGAAAGTGTCGAGCATTTAAAGCAAGGTTTGAATCAACAATGACAAGGAGAGAAATAATTAATTACAACTGCCATTATTCTTATTCCTAAAATGCTTGTTAGACTTGTCATTCCCACCTCACGTGCGCGAGGTTTGCAGCGCATACCCGGTTAACTGATTTCTGGATTGGGTTCCTCAGCAAATAGGGGTAGGCTAGTCAGGGCTGGTGGCTGCCCTATTCCTTGAAACTCTGCCAAATAGTTATTACCCTAACCAACATCCCTGGGAGGACGAGGTTATGGTGGAGGACAATAGTGATAACTTCAAGGAAGAGAATGGCTACCCAATCACTACGAATATGGCATGTAGGGGAGGACCCATGGTGCAAGGAGATTCTAGGCGACAAGAACCAGGCTTCAAGAGTGACATATTAGCATTCCAAGGTTGAGGGCATCTAGAAGGGTTTTTGGATTCGGTTTTCGTGGTGGAAAAGGTCACAGTTGAATGCCAATTCATGGAAAATATTATTCCAGATCCAGTTGTGCATTGGAATAAGTTCCTATTTATGATGAAGGACTTATGGGGGAAATTGAAGTTGGTTCATGTTTGGAGCTCATATGCTTTGAGAATGCGAGTATTTCCTTTTTTTGGCTAAGATGGAAAAGGAAATTATGCAAGTGATGATTCAACCCGCTCAGAAAGTGGTTCGATTGGAAGCTGATGTTTTTTACCATCTCAATGATGGGGAGGAAATTGTTCATCCAGTTCTTGAAGACTTTTCCAATTTCATATTAGAGAAAATCAATTTGAAGTTCAAGGTTGACGCGGACACGCAACGATGAATCAAATTGTTCCAAGCTATGCAAAACTCGAGGACAAGTTTTCTCAATCCAGAAAGAATGATGCAAATGGAGATTTTATGAGACATTATTATGTTTAATAAATAGTATATTTTGTTTTACTTATTTTGGTAGGGAGTCTTGAATAAGTGTTCTAGAATATTTTGTTTCCTAGTTTAGTTTATTTAGCTTCCTTTTTTTTATTTTTTGCTTGGTCAATAAGTAATTTAGTTTCTAAAGTTTATGGGGGCGGATCCGGGAACACAACTTTAGACACAAATTTAGACACTCCATCTCAGCCCTTGAAATCAAGGGTTGAGATTAAAACATTCTCCCTCCTCCCTCTCCATCCTTCCACAGTTACATGGTCTCCCCTATTCCCCCTCTTGCGTTAAGAATGAAAGAGCTGCAAACAGATTCTCTCTTCCCTCCCTATCTCAGGTGACCGAAAACGGCGACCCTTCTTCGGTGGACCCATCTGCAGTGACGGCAACCTTCTCTAGTGGACCCATCTGCAGTGACGGCAACCTTCTCCGGCTGACCCATCTTTTGACCTCCCCTAATTTACCCATATGCAATAAGGCCATGGGGAACTCGATTTTGCACCCACTCCGACCATACAGATTTGTATCTTTTAAAAGTTCTGATCAATTGTAGTATTGTACCAATCCAAGAGACTCGATTTTTATTTTCTCCATCTGGGTCTCAAAATCTTCTCTCTCCTTCGTTGATTTCGCATATGTATTCGTGCTCGGATCTTGTGCATCTGTTCTTGTGATTCATGGTGGTATAAGGAACTAAAATAAAGAAAGGCACTTGAATGATGGAATTTACAAACTGGAATCCACATGTCCGTCCAATTATCATACACAAATAAGCTACCCATCTTTCAATAGAATTTGCAGTTCGATGCCACATTATTAACCAACTACAACTTTCAAAACTAGAGAGAGAGAGAGAGAGAGAGAGAGAGAGAGAGAGATGGGATCTCCGAAGATGGATTTGCCGGAGAGGACCTCACCGGAGACCTTGCGAGGGATGGATTCTCTGTTCAATGTTAACGCAAAAGGGGGAAACCGTGTAAGGATGGAGAGGGAGGAGAGAGAATGTTTTAATCTCAGCCTTTGATTTCAAAGGCTGAGGTGGAGTGTCTAAATTTGTGTCCTCAGATCTGCCCCCAAAGTTCATTATTTCCTTTTTCTTTATTTCCTAGTATGTAGGTTTTCTTCACTATAAATTAAATTTCTAAGCTATGAAGCACCGGCACTCCTAGGAGGCGTCGTATTGTCGTATGGGACACAAGGACACGCCTAAATATGTACATGGCGTGTCTCCCAAATTTTTTGAATTTTTTGTCAGGGACACGACAGGGGAAAATTGTAATTTTTTTAAAAAAATTGGGGTCAATCTATAATTTTTCTAATTTTCAGGGGTTGATTTGTAATTTTTTTTAAAAAAATTGGGGTCAAACAGTAATTATCAATCTTTAAATTTTTTAATTTTTTAATTTTTTATGATATTTATATATGTATATATATATTGCCGTGTCTGTGTCCCTTTTTTCAAAATTGTCATATCCATGTTCGTGCTACATAGGTTGTAAGCCTTAGAGCAATGGGTTTGAATAAAGACGAAAATAGAGTTTTTCTTTATATTATGAGTTGTGAGATTCTTCTTGTGTTTGTCTTGCTTTTTCAATACGCTTACCTGCATCAAAACTTAGTGAAAAACATTTGTAGCTTATAGTAGGAGAAGATTAATGCTCAAAGGATAAATTGTGAAGTATTACAATGGTTTATTTTTCGATAGCTATACGTTTAAATGAATGTAATGGTAAACATTTTGTAATGGCTTACTATAAAAATTCTATGTTGATCAACTTTTGAATGCAAAATATATATGGGGCCCATTTTAAAAAGTTTGCGACCCTCAAAACTTTTGAGCCAGCACAGATCAGGAAGAGTAAATTGCTAAATTTAAGGCTAGTGGTAGTTAAATTTGACAAGATTAAGCAGATTCCGTATTACAATAAAATTGGTAACAAAATCTATGACAAGAGAAAAGGTTCCACGCCCTTGATTTCAACATAACAAATAAATCATTTCTTATAAGCGTTATGTAAAAGTCCCACATTCTTTTCCAAAACATCTCACCACATTTTTCCTATATCGTTCCATACAATACAATCGGGTGCGTATCCGTGTCCCAAGATAAAACATGAATAAAAATATAAAGTTACCACACTTGTCTAAGTCAAAAGTTAAATAAATTATAAGTTCATCTATCCCAAATTAAATTTTACTAAATGCCCAAATGACTCCTTTCATTTATGCTTTCAAAAAGAATGCAACACATTCCATGCACTCCACTTCATGCTCCTTAGCATATATCTGAAACAAAAGGAGCGAGCATTCATTTTTCCCAGTACAGGTTTCTTCAAATTTTATATGTGCATGAAATGGTAAATTATGAGGAAGAAGTACAATGTACTAAAAGGCACTTGAAAAAGATTTCAAGATTTATAACTTTATTCGTAACTCCAGAATTGACGACTCTTTGGCCACACACAAACTCACACTCTATTAACTTCAAACCCTTAACCACCGAGTTCTCCTCTCATAGCATGACGTACCATAACACATCAACCATTTTCAAATCTCAAAATATTTACTCGAACTTTAACCCATTGGGCCCGATACTACTCACTAAGCCACCTCAAACACATTACAAGTTCTCATTATAAATATAAAAATACTTAGAAGGTTCTCTATAAGATTTCTGTAACATTCAAGATATTGAGTACCCCGTACATTTTTCAAAAACATTATGGGTATGCAAAACCCCATACATTTCTCAACAAACTTTATGGGTATATGTGATCCCGTACATTGTTACCAATATGTCAAACGTGTCCGACGTAATCCCCATGTGTCCACATATCCTATGAATGCCAAGTGTTCCACGAGTGTCCAAGTGTCCCTCAAGTGTCTATATGTTCCCCAGTTATCCATGTGTCCCACACATTTATCCCACAAGTGTCCTTTAAGTGTTCATATATTCCACAAGTGTCCATGTGATCCCTAATTATCCATGTGTCCCACATATGTATCCCACAAGTGTCCCTTAAGTGTTCATATATTCCACAAGTGTCCATGTGTTCCCTAATTATCCATGTGTCCCACACATGTATCCCACAAGTGTCCAAATGTCCCTTAAGTGTTCAAATATGCTACATGCGCTCATGTTAAACAATCTATGATCAAGCATAATAATCATCATGCTCAAAAAATTGTCAACGTAACAAAGGTTGAAGTAAACATGAAGATCTAAACTAGTTTTTTTTGGAGTGGCAACAATATATATTGCATCTACACGGTCAAGCAATTTCATCGGATCAACAAAACGGTCAATAATGAATGAGGTTTTAATCGAACATGACGTTGGAGGAAAATCCAAGATGCTCGAAGGTCGAAAAAGGCTCAAAGCAAAATCAACATTTCAGAGAACATTGCGGTATCAATACCCCAAAATATTTCAAGCCAAGTGGAAATCAAGCACAAATCAACTTTATAAACACTTGGAGAGTTTAGAAAAACATCCCTAGCTCAACGATTAAGCTCCAATCAACAATGAAGAACCAAGCTCAAACATTAGCTCTCCAACTTGAACTTCACCCAAAAATGAACTCCCAAGGCTAAAACACGCAAAGCCCAAGCAAAAAATAGCGTTGAGGGTGTAGGATCTATGGTGGGTTTGTGTTGATTTTGGGTTATGGGTTGAGGATTTTATGAGAGAAGGAGAAGAAATCAAGAGGGCGATGTGTGTGTGAGAGAGAGAGAGAAGGCCAGCTGGTATGGGGAGGGGCAAAGTGAATTTTCTCTCTCTTAACTTGTTCTATATAGTGCAAAATGCACACACACAACTCCAATTATCAAAGTGTTACAAATAATACCCAACCAAGTAACTTTTGCACATTAACCCCACATGAAACCTTAAAATGCAATTCCACAATAATCCCCAAGTTTATTTTCAAAAAGTCTTTTAAATTTACCGGTCTTCACAAAAGGCCAATTAAATTTCCCATGGCGATTCAACAATGCCCGACCAAAATGGATCCTGATCCCCTACGAAGCCCTGTGACAATTCATCAATCATATCTGGAATCATTACTTTATCATCATCACCGTTCGGATTTTTGGTTGTCTCTTCATCCATTTAGGAATAAAAAATGTCGTTAATATACTCCATCATCACTTGCTCTTTGTCCTCATCTTGTCGTTTACCAATGTTGTTACATGCTTCCTCATGGAATTCCTCGATAAATTTCTTTTCCTCCTCAGTAATTTCTCTGATAACCAAAGGCTCAAGAGGTTGAAAAATCACTAGTGAATTAATAAAAACAATTTTACCTTACAGTTATTTTTGCAATGAGTGTGTATAGTTACATTCTCAACTTTCTCACCACATTTCATCCTTCGGGTTTTATTGCCTTGGGAACACGAGCAAAAATGATGAAGGTCTCAACCTCAACAAACGATTAAAATTTCCTCTCCCTAAATTGTTATAGTAAAAGAACTACAGTAACATTGTCAATCAATCAATGGCAACTCCATAAATTTTTATCGGTGGTGTCATAGTTGTAACAATCTGATACAACATTTACATTAAAAGACAACATCGAAGTACTAGTTAAAGAATGTGAACACCATAAAGAATAGCACGACAATTGTGAACTATGTTTACCAATAATATAAATTACGTCTCTGAAGTTTTTGTTTTTATGTATAAAGCATATCTTTTTGGGTAAAGACAAAACAAAAATGTGTGTAGTCCTGTCAAGGTGCTAGTAAATGCATGCAATGAATTTCTCCTTGACACCAATTTCTTTTATGAAATGCAAAAGTACTACTGGTATTTTAGATACAAAATAAGTACATAAAGTCATGCAATGTGGGTAAAAATAGATGTTTTTCTTTTCTTTTCTTTTTTATCGGCAAAAGATTTTATTAAAATAGTAAGGAGTTTAATAAATAGATGTTCAAGGGGTTTATTTAGGAGTTTCCTTCGAACAATAGTTAAACTTGCATCTAATTTGGCACTCCAACTGTCCAACTATGCACTTTTTTACCCTTCACCCATTGGGTTCAAAGCCATTTTCAGTGGGTTCATAAAGCCATTTTCCCACAATCAAAGGGAAGAAAACTTAAAAGGGGTAGTCAGAATTTTTTGTCCCATGGGGTTGCCTGACCCCATTATTTTCATAATAGCGTCCCTAATGTTGTATATAATTCGCGGGAAAAAAAAATGTATGTAACAAATCCGACCAGGCTAATGTTGAAGTGGCAATTTTTTAGGTAATGAGCCACTTAGATTGCAATATGGTTTGATTTGAAATGCGCCACTTCACAAATATATATATATATATATATATATATATATATATATATATATATATATATATATATATATAGGTGGATTTTCTAGTCCACACTCCCAGATTTAAGGAAAAAATGGGTTTTTTTTGTGTTGCAAATTTTTTTTGGAAAATCCAATCCGTCCAATGTGTTCAGAAGGTGTTTTCTAGGGTCTACGCGAGAAATCTTCAAAAAAAATACCGGGAAGGGCTTGATCCAAGCAGTTTCGCAAAAACTGTATTTATATATTTTTGCGAAAACTGCTTGGATCAAGCCCTTCCCGGGGTTTTTGTTTTTGAAGATTTTCCGTGAGGACTCTTGAAAACACCTTCTGAACACATTGGACGGATTGGATCGTCAAAAAAAATTTTGTATAAAAAGTCCGGATTAGAAGTTTACCTATATATATATATATATATATATATATATATATATATATATATATATATATATATATATATATATATATATATATATATATATGTTTGCAAGGAAAGACTTCATAAACAAGTTTTGAATTGCCGCAAAGGATGACGCCTAGTTGGGATTTGCACCCGGTTGTGATGTTTTATCCTTGATCGTTTTAATCTTTGTAATGCTCGTTCATTCTTTGATAACTATCTAAAAAAATAAAAATAAAAAAACAAAGCATCCATAGTTCTAGGTTTTGAAACAGTCATTGTCTTATGGAAGATAGAAAATATTACTCAAGTTAAACTACCAAATGATAAAAAAAAAAAAAGTTACAATAGTTTCAGTTATCAGATATGAAAGTAGGAAAAATGTAGTAGGAAAAATGTAGCGATCAATACCTAGAAATACGACTTTAGTTACCTCATCCTTTAATTGCAAATATATAATCCACAAATTCATCCGTTATCTTGAAGTTTAATGGTGCCATAGAAATTTCCGAGAGTAATATACGTGAATTTATCTAGGATGAAAGGAAAAAGAAAAAACGAATATATTTTCATCCAACATTTAATAGGAAGAATCAAACAACATATCTTTGGTTGACTACTTGTTAACCAATTGTTATTTTCTTTTGGGTCTATGGCAGTATATGATTATCATGGGGAGAGTAGCGACATGTTGCGATGCTTTCCCGCGTTGTAATGCTTTTGGCCATGGATCTCTTTAGTCTTTGTAATCCATTTTCAAAGATTAATAAATATCTCTTTTTGTTCAATTTTTATTTTTTATTTTTTTAAATTTCATTTCCTTTCTTTCTCTTGTATTAGCTAGGGCTCTTTTGTTCTCACAAATGCACATATAGAGAAGGGCTGAAGAAACAAAGACATAGAATCAAGTACAAACATTATATATGGGGTTTTGTCACTCATGTATGCTGAATAATAAAAAATAAAAATAAAAAACAAGCTAAGAACAACTGGATCTAGGGTTTTAAATTTTTTTTTTTTGAACAACGAATAAATGAATTTGTTAATCAGATGAAGAGGTTACAGCAATTAAAAGAACAAGAGTACGACCGATTCAAATTAATGTAAAAGTAAAGAATCTCAACATTTGGGTTGGTTGACGAAGCAGATAGACGAAACCACGTACCCCAACCATCACAAAGAGGTCTTGTTAATAACCTTGGGGAAGTTTGAATGATAACTGATGTCGAACAAATGAAGGTGCAGGAACAAGTGGTGAAACAACAAAAGCAGAATCAACACAAAGAGATGATCAATGTCATGTTCCTATGTTTAAATGTTGAAAAAATTCAGAATCTGAGCTTAGCCGATCTGAATGGAATGGGTTTCTTGGTGGACCAAAACAAAAGGGATGTTGAGAGGAGCATTGAGTTTCTTAACCGTGAATGAAATGAGGAGAGGAAGAGTGGATTGGATGAGAATGAACTCTCAACTTTCAAAGATATGCTTTGCCTTTACAGTGGTCGAGCCCTAGTTTCATTTAGCCTTATAATATGGTTCTCGTTTATCGTCGTCTACTTTCAGTTTTAGTGTCACGTATATATATAGTTAATGTGGTAGCCAACCAACTTTTCTCTTCTCTTTCCTTTGTCAAGTTATTCTCCCCCTATTATGGTGATTGCTCGATTGTCATTTGTTTGATCGCCCAAATAACAATCGAGCAATTACCATCGTAGGGGGAGAATAATTTGACAAAAGAAAGAAAAGAGAAAAGTTGGTGGGCTACTACATTAACAATGTGACCCTAAAACTGAAAGTAAATGACAATAAAAGAGAACCATTTTATAAGGTTAAATGAAACTAGGGCTCGACCATTGTGAAAGTAAAGCATATCTTCGAAAGTTGAGAGTTTATTCTCATCCAATCCACTCTTCCTCTCCTCACTTCATTCATGGTTAAGAAACTCAATGCTCTTCTCAGCATCCCTTATGTTTTGGACCACCAAGCAACCCATTTCATTTAGATTGGCTAAGCTCAAATTCTGAATTTTTTCAACATTCAAGCGCAGGAACATGATATCGGTCATCTCTTTGAGTTAATTCTGCTTCTGTAGTTTCATCATTTGTTCATGCACCTTCTTTTGCTTGACATGACCTATGATTCAAATTTCGCAAGGCTATTTTAATATTCCTGCCTTGGTTTTGGCCCTTGTACCTTCTCGGCAAAGAAGCATCCTCGATGAATCTCATCACTTCAGGAAAAGCTTGCAACATCTTTCCACACTGATTGTGGTAAAAATATTGCAATGGAAAACATTTATATTAATAGGAAAAGGAAAAGAAAAATACATGAGCCCCACATGCGGGCCCCATGTGAGTGGGGTTGTGGTTGTTTGTGACACAAAGTTTGTGTATGTATCATTATTCTTTTTTTCCTAGCTAGTAGTATGTAGAATCTTATGATTCTCGATTTCGGCCCTAGGATTCAAGATGTGATCCAACAATCCAAAGTATTACCCCGATCTTGAAAATCTGGCTAATAATAGGGACTCTGATCTTTTTCATAAAAGAATAATTACAAATGATAAAGTGCCATGCATGCAGTTATCAACTTTCTTGAATTTCTCACTTACGAAATTCTATAATGGGATTTACCAATAATATATATGACATATTTCATACCAAGAGATGAGACTTAATAAAAAAAAAAAAAAAAAAAAGAGCTTAGAGATTTGCCTGACCTACCTTATCATTTCTTTCAAGATCAGGGTGCTAGCGCTTTTCAATTTTCCAACCCCAAATTGTTCAGCCAATGGCAAATGTTGCACACCGTAAGTCAATTTCACATCATGCGTGATGCAACAATCAAAAATCATAACAGCAGCCCAAATTATACAAGATTTTGAAAATTTTGAACAATAAAGTTACATACCTCATCTCTTTTCAATATCTAACCATATTGTCTTCTGGAAGTTTAAAGGCTATAGGTGCGCGCTGCTACAAAAAGGCATAAAGATCGCGCTTCAAAAATGAGAAAGATCTCATTTTTTGTAAAATCGTGATAAAAAAATAAGAGTTAGATTTTTAATCATGGTTAAGTACATAGACCGAGATGAAATGTCGTTTTAATCTCGGTCATCTAAAAACAGTGATTAAAAATTAAAGTAAAACCAAGATTAATCTCAATATCTAAAACTGTGATTGTAAGCAAGAAGATACATCTCGTTTTTAACAAAAACTGAGATGAAAAATTTTCTTTACAAAACTGAGATGAAAAGAAGTACCTTTGGCATAGAAATGATCACGCCCAAATCCTTTCACTCATGTGCCCAATTTTTCACTGACTTCCCACCTATCAATTTTTTCAATTTTTCACAACTAGTTTTCCCTCCCATTCTCCTCCATTGGTCTCTCCTAAGATCCTCACGCTTATCTCTTCCAAATATTTATTTCTTTCTCCCAAATATCATTAATCACTACAACAAAATGGAGCTTTTGGGGCACTCTTTGCAGTTTTCAAAAAGTGCCTCCATATAGGAGTTAATTGGGCAGACGCCTTCTAATTGCCGCATGTAATTGAGCCTATTGGGGCATTTGATTGAATACCTTTGTTATCGAGTTGGACATTTGTTTCTTCAACTTGAAAAGGCCTTTTAAAGTGCCTCCAAAAGTTGGCAGAGTTAGTCCTGAGCACAAGCCCACCAGGCCATTGCTTAGGACTCTAATTTTTTTGCCTAAATAATAGGGCCCCCAAATTTTTAAATCATAATAAATGTTATATAGGTATACCATTTAACAAATAGTGTTTCAATCCTTTAGTGGTAAGGCTTCTTTGCTATAGATGTTAGATCACGTCCCGATGGAGAGGCTTTCTAAATCCGATCGAGCTAAAAATATATATGAAATATTTAAATAATCAAGAACTACAAAATCAACGATCATGATAATCATGATTATGTCGTTGTCAAGTGGCTACCATACATAAACTATTGGACAAGACTTAGTTTATTATCAATCACGTCCCGATGTAGGGGCTTTCTAAATCCGATCGAGCTAAAAATATAAATGAAATATTTAAATCATCAAAACTACAAAATCAACGATCACGATCATCATGATTATGTTGCTATCAAGTGGCTACCGTACATTAACTATTGCACAAGACTTAGTTTACTATCAATCACGTCCCGATGGGGGGCTTTGTAAACTCAATTGCGCCAAAAATTTACTTGAACGATTTAATCAATAAGCACAATAAAATCAATGATCTTGATCGTCGTGATTGTGTTGCGGTCGTGTACCTATGTACATTCACCTAATGCACAAGACGTAGTTTACTATCAAATCAGTCAAACATGTATATTCTAAAAGTCATGGCCAAGTTTATTTTTATAATGAGCGATTTGAACCATTAGAATTTCACATGTTACTTATTCCATCATTTTCATTAAAATTGGAACTCATCGGATATTGAAAACCTTATGACCAAAAAGACATTAATACGCTGGAGGCACTAAAGTCTTATATTGCACTCCCGTGCCCCACTCGAGGGCTCTTCTTCTTTTTTTTTTGCTATCAAAACCGTCTATCTTTCGCACAATATGGATAAGAATTTTTGTAGTGAAATGAAGTTAATCGCTGATCGTTAGACATTTAATCGAACGAAAAAATATCATTTTATTATTAAATCTAGAATGATAAAAACTAAAAGATTGGATTAATTAGTTGCAAGCATTCAATTGAGCTATTGTTTTAGGATCTCAATGGAATAATTATTTCAAGATTACTGAACAGCTTAAATCATTTGTGTGAGACTATGAAATAGACCCCACAACTATTGGTTGGTATCAAGAGTATGGGAAAAAGTTGCCACAGGGACACCTTCCATAAAATTGGTGGGCTATTCATACCGCGTTGCTGCTGTTCAAATTTATTGAAATTTTTCTAGTACAAGTTTGACACCGCCAAAACCGAATTGCTTCCCGCGACAGGTTCCCCCAAACTTAAAAAACCCTAACTTTCTCTCTCACGCCCAAAACTCATTCTGCTATGCTCTCACACCAAAACTCAGTCTGCTCTAGAAAGTATGCTCTCACACCAAATCATAGTCCTCCTCTAACCGTCAAAACTAGTCCGATTCTTGAGCTACTCGATTGTCTTCCACGGCACACCCCAGGTAACCTCCATCGATTTTATTGTATGGGCTTTTGAATCTTAGATCTGCTTTGTAATGCGAATGCATAGATGTACGTTGCATGTATATATCTATCTTCCTTTGATTTGTATATTAAAGCATACGAGTTTCCAAACGTTCGCTGTTTAGGAACAAGCCAGTGGAACTAGAATTGGAATTTCTCCTTCTTTGTTTGGTGGTCAAAAAGGAAATCAATGGGAACTGGGACTCTCGTTTCTACTGTTCTTTTTTTTTTTTTTTGGCTCAGTTCATTTCTACTGTTAACATAAGGCACTCCTACTAAAAATTTGCATTGATAAAATAAAAAATAAAAATCGTATTCTTACAATTAGGTTTTTTTAATCACTTCACTTGTAGTTAATCTTATACTTACAATTTGTTTGTTTTAATCACTTCTCTTGTAGTTATGTTGCTAAAATTGTACTCCGTATTTACTTTTTGAAAGCTAGTGGATAATGGAGATTCAGATTTGGAGCATTTTGGCGTTCGTGTTTAGACGTGGTTTACGGTATGCTTAAGTGGGCCAAAGTTTTCATTTTCTTTGTATGTTCAAGTTCTTCTATTTTGACTGTGACTTCTCATAAGTTTGTTAAAGGGTTTCAATCACATTTCTTTTGTGGGTATTTCAAACGAAAAAAGCACCAGTGAGTCCCTTTTATTTTGCATGTCGCCAATTTGGTTATATTTGGGGAACGTGTTGGAGATGGTTTCAAGCTAGGACAACTAACTGATATTTAACGGGTGAGTCCCTTATATTTTGCATGTGCCAATTGTTCCTGTAGATTTTATTTTGGAAAACTGATTGTTTGTTTATTGAATTCAATGTGTTTGTAAAAATGCCTCCTACATATGGAATTGAATTAACTGATTGTTTACTTGATTTGTGATGGGACTTTGGACAGTGGCTTGAACTGAATTGAATGATCTCAATATTGTGATTATTCTTTACCGAGAACCCTTTTTATTTTAGTTTGTACAAGCTTCTTGGGGATCAAATGAACGTAATACAACTATTTCTCCACCTGATTCCTTTTCTGCCTACATAGTAGCATTTCGTTTAAAGTTTCAAGGGAATTTCATTCACAGTTTGGAACAATAAAAGATTACCACAGATTTAGATATATGACTTCAGTTTGTGTGTAGGATGGATCAGATTCGAAAGTCTCCGGGGTGTGTATGTGGGTTGCATATGGTTGGTGAATTAGTTGTTATTTTCCTCAATTACGGTATGATCCAAACACTATACATGCGATGCCACAAATGGGGGTTTTGTGTTCTTTGTCCTGTTCATGGGGGTTAAGTGTTCATGGTGTTGTTCATGTGGGTTCAAAATTGTGTTATTTCTTTGATTTTTCAGTGTTTGTCCTTTGGGCCTTTTATATAAAACTCCTTGGTGAAAGGTCTGAAACCCAAGGTGAGCTACCTATATTGTGTGTGGCAATGCTGTACCTAGCAGATAAAAAGTCAAAATTTGCTACACTTTTGACTCGTTTTGTTGGTGCATTTGCAGTTAAAGTTGTTATGGTAGGCTTCGTTACCGTGTGACAAAGCAGTTTGATCCAGAGACAAAGCAGAGGTTTCTTCTCTTCTCTTCCAAGTGTGATTTTTGTGTTTCGTTTGTGTGGGTTCTTGCTCTAGTCGGGCTCTTGTTTCATTTCAATTCTTTTTTTTTTCGGTTTGATGCTAGATGATATGAACTTGGCCTAAATTTAGTGTTCGAATTCCCTCGTGCACTATGCTTTGATTGGTGTTAGTTGGGGGATTTTCTTGATAAGGTTTCTGCACACGCATAGTCACATTTGCATTGACTTGATCTTATGAACGAATGAGAATTGTTAAGAGATAACTCCATCGGTCTAAATATACACCCATTTGTGTCCATGTGCCTTTTTTTAATTGGGGTTTGGCCAAGACTTCTAAGATAGCTGCTCAATCCAAATATACACCCACAGTATGTGATTGGTAATTCTAAGATAGCTGCTCATTGATTTTGATTTTTAGTATGCTATGTGTGTGTTTATTTTGATCTATTGCCGAAGCAAAATGAAAGGGCAACCAGCTAATCGCTGTGGCAAGCAATTACGTACATGAAGATGTAGGGTTCAGACGTAGCTAGAACAACTATTGGCTGCTGGAATGGCTGCCATGCTTAACGAAGCCTAGGTACACCAGTAATAAACATCTCCTTGGTTTATTTTGTTGGTTAGAAAACTTATTCCTACGGCTCTTGAGTGAAATTTATTCCAATAGAATCTGTGATCTCCATTCAGTACAATTTTCGGTTGCTATTTCTGTTTTTTTTCTCTATGCTGGTTGTATATATTGGTAGCTATTTTGACATTGTTACCTTATAGCTGAGAGGCATTTCAATATAAATTGTTGTCTTATTGGTTGGTCTTGTATGTATGCTTGTAGGTGATGATTAATGCTGAAAGGGTTGGTGAAGCTTTTCAACTATTTCGAATCTATATGGAATGAGGGAGTGCAATATATGATAACTCTAAAGTTTAGGAAGATCACTGGTCAAAGACTTCCTTGAGTTCCGTCTAATTCCGAGATATCTTTTTTGTAAGAGATATTTTTAAGCCATAAGTGATGTTTTCTTTTGGAACTTCCCTAATAGCTTTCGTGTATTTGTGTTATGTTGATAACTTATGAGACTCATTATGAGTACCAATTAACTGGTAAATCTTTTATTCGTGATGAATAAAGAGCTAGTGGTTTTGCATATTGAAGTCTTGCTTCTTGTTTCTGTAGTTTAAGCTTATTGGTGGAAATAAATTATTGAGATAAATGGGAATAATAATGCAAATGGCTACAAATTTTTTTTTTATAAAATTGAGCTACTGAAGAGATCTCGGTCTTTTTGAAAATCGAGATTGTATAATGAGAAATTTTTATTACGCTTTTTGTTAAAGGTGTGATCTTTGTCAACTAATAATCGCGGTTTTACTAAAAACTGAGATGATTTCTCTCTAAACAATCACGGTTTTTAGGTAAAACTGAGATGTTTAGTTGTCAAAAATCACAGTCTTCTTTGTTTTAATCACAGTTTTTCATGAGTTTTCATCACAGTCCAAAACCGTGATTGAAAGATGGAGACTTTTTTATCACACTAGGATAGATCACGGTTTTTCAACCAGGATTGAAAGTCAAAGATCACACCAAATGACTGTGATCTTTGTGCCTTTTTGTAGTAGTTCAGACCAAAATATGTTCCTCGATCCTTCTGCTACTCTCTGCTGCAAATAAAAAACTAATTAGAAACATTGATATCGAACTAGGCTTATTTGAATTTATTCATAAAAATTAAAGCTCCTATATAAAAATACTAGTTGCATCCAAAAAAATTTACCCCATTTTGCTAAGGGGTTTTTGGCTTTGGGAACATTTTTAGTTGGTATTGTGAGAGAATAATCTGTCTCGAAAATCACAACAAACTAAAAAAACTAAAAAGCCCGTTAGATGAACGGGTATCTCTTTTTTTCATGCATATTTTCAATAATTGTGCAAATATCTTACTAAATTACAACATATCAATCTTGTAAAAAACTGAAAAATGAATTTATCTCTCATTGTGCAAATATCTTACTAAATTACAACATATCAATCTTGTAAAAACTAAAAAATGAATTTATCTCTCATTTCATGCCTTGATTTTTTCACCATAGTGTTGATTGATTAACATTGGTAGTTTATATATTGTCAGTCTAGCGTTTAATCTTTTTCTTCTTCTTTTTTTGTTATACAATATACATTAACGGGGTTAGTGAAGAAGTATGGGTTAACCTCCAACGGGGGTTCAATGTTTTTCTATTGAACTCAAACTCCAAACCTCTCGCTTGACAAGCAAGGGCTACAACCAGATGGGCTATAAGCCACATCTGTAAGGCAAACCCTATTCAAACCTTCACCAAAAGTCTAACCTTTCAACTGTAAATTAATCCCACAATCGAAGCACTTAAATGAAAGTCAGAGAGTCAGACGCTTCTGTAAATATCAGGCATTTTAAACTTTGGTGGCTAGTAAATGAGTTGAATATACTCCTGCGAAGTTAATTAGTACTATGAAACAATTTTTCATGGTTAGTCAAAAGAGTGCCTCACTATGTTAAATTTTTGGGTTCAACATGCATATCAATGAAATGCACATACCTCGATGAAAAGATTTTCGACACAATTTTGCGGAATCTTGAATCTCATCTAAAACTCCCTAAGTGCTCGTAATCTCGTATCAGGCTTTGAATCCTGTTGAAAATGCAGAAAATTAGGACGTGATTAAAAATGATGAAAAGCAATCAATAAGTTTCTAAGCGAATATGCTTTTGAGTGAGTAGACTCATCAACCAACCACCATCACAAAGTGCCCATAAAAAAGTGAAAAAGAGAACCGTTGATTTAATGTCTCAAGGGAAAATTAGGTGACGAAGTTTTGGAAAAGGCTTCCGACATAATGCTTTTCAAGCCGTTCTATGAAGATCTTACGTGCATCGTATAGGACCCACGTGCATCAAACGATTCTAAATTTATGTGTTCATATTTGTGTCTCAACATCCGTATCTGTAGCACTAGCACTGCTCTAATTTTTTTTTTTATCTATCCCTCATAATAGCTAATCAATAAATAAAAATAAATATATAAAACTTCGCGCGCGAATTTGAAACCAAGAGGGTCCTAATAACTACGGTTGCACACAGAGAGAGCAAATGAAAAGGCGAAAAGGAGGAGTGTTGCAAAATTATGTGTTTTCAAGGGAAAATCTGGGTGATAGTTTCGGAAAATGCTTCCGATGTGGATGCTTTTAATGTATTACAATGTGTAAAAGTGTAACTTGACCGTGTAGAATCCACGTGCATTAGATGGTTCTAAATACAGCTGAATTTGAATTTGTGCT
Source organism: Vaccinium macrocarpon (assembly GCA_022606695.1). Classification (NCBI taxonomy): domain Eukaryota; kingdom Viridiplantae; phylum Streptophyta; class Magnoliopsida; order Ericales; family Ericaceae; genus Vaccinium; species Vaccinium macrocarpon. The sequence continues at coordinate 27,020,012 of CM040181.1, read as the reverse complement.
AAACATCTAAATCTATAGCACATCAATTTCAGTTATTCAAAATAATTACACAATTGCGCGCGGGAATTTTAAACTAAGAGGGTCCTAGTTAATTACACCTGCACACACACACACACAGAGATTATCACTAGATATTGCTCTATAGTTAGGCAGAGGGCCAACTCATCGATTTTCTTGTTTGGATTGGGCACATAAGGAATTAGTTCCTTCCCATTCAAGTATTCAGAAACATTCTGTGAAGAAGAGGACGCCATTATAATTGAGAGAGGGAGAGAGAGGCAGGCAATGAAAGAAGGCAAATCCATACGTATTTATTGCGTCGAGAAGGGACAGATATTCCTTTTAACATTCGTGAAGGTATAAATGCGAATGACAAGTCTAATAAGCATTTTAGGAATAAGCATAACGGGGGTTTTAATTAATTTTCTTTCCATATAATTGCCGATTCAAACCATGTTTTAAATGCATGACGCTTTTTAGATTTCGACAATAAATGAATGTAGGTAACACCGTCAAATGGTCCGTGTTGTGCGGGCTTGATAACTTACTTTCGTGCCTAACATGATTTGTATTGTGCTAATTTTGTTCAGCTTATTAATCGCACCGTGTCATGTTGTATCGTGCATAGAAGTTTTCTAACCCAGCCCATTGGCGTGGTGGAAGCCGTGTCATATCATCCGTACCTAAACGGGACTTGTAAACTACAATTAAAAATACCAACCTAGGACCCTGTAGTGTAGTGCAGGGGTGCACTACAGGTCGTAGTGCAACATCCAAACCATCAATCCGGCAACCGTCAATCCGTCAAATTTTTTTTGATTGAAACGGTGAGACTTTGGTTCGAGCACTAAAAACCGTCCGATTGAGCTAAAATTTTGAAGGGCCCCTCGAAAAAATATTTTAAGATTAATTAACGGTTCGGATCACTTGTGTGGGATCCAAAAGTGGGTCCCTGACCATGATCGGTACATTTTCAGGACACTTCCCTCTGTACATGTAGTCGGGTCCTCCTGCAATCAATGGTCTAGAATTTAAATAAAAAAATTCCAAGAAAGAGAAGATTCTTCCGCGTAAGAATTTTACCTAAAATCTGGACTGTTCAAAAAAATACCCAATATGTTTTGGTTTAACGTAGAAATAAAGAATTGTCAAATATCAATTCCTAATATATTATAACAAAAATATTAATTGTTTCATTTGGATCATTGTGATTAATTTGCACTTCTTCTATTCTTTTTTGGTTAAACTTTTTAATCTTGAATCATATACCTATAAAAAAGTAAAAGAATTAATCATTGATTCAAAAGGATCCGAGTAACTCAATTAATTTCTATCCAGAAAGGGACGCTAGGATCCCATCGAGATGTCATTCCGATTTCCGCCCCTTGTCCCCGAAGATGGGTAATAAATTCACATACAATATGTTGCTGGATGGTATAAATTCAAATTTTCAATGCACATTTCACACTTCCAAATACAAATACGTTAGCGGATCCACTATACCGAACTCCCCGTCATGTCTATCCGAGAGCAATCAATGGCTCAGATTCCATCTCACTCCAAACAAATGTAAGCCATCCATTTCCATCTGCAAATCTGGGCCATCAATTGCTCGGATGAAAGGGACAAGGAATTAGGATAGGATTTTCGAGACAGCAAATCCACCCTATACAAATACAAGTTTATAAAATTTCTCCAAAAATTTTATGACTATCGAGATACTTTTTACACATCAATTAGTCCATATAAATAGTACACGATTGCAAAAATTTCAAAAGCACTCCTAAACTATCATCCAAATGTTCATAAACACCAAAACTTCATTACATTTCCGTTAGCCACCTGAAGTTGCCTAGCTAATGAAACGGTAAAATTTGTGATAATTGAGATTGCCCTGAATTTTCCTTGCATCTTCACCACCTTCTCTTTACTTTCCCTGGCCAAGGTGAGTTATCTTTTCTCCATTCCAATGGCAACAAGGTTACCAGCAAATTTATAAAGATGTTGAATCAAATACCTCGTGCACATACAACCGCATTTTTGTTTACTCAATAAACTGTGATGAAACGGTGTTCACTTTCTTTCCACCAAACTGAAAGGGGAAAACTATACCATCGCCTTTCCTGCCCTCCTTCCAAGATTTCAGAATTTCATCCGCAGAGGGTAGGTTGGAGTCAAGAGAGTCAATTTCTTCCTCTTCAATATCTGGGTTTCCACATTCAGCGTGATTCAAGAATTCGTCATCACTATCGTCAGCTGATTCATCAGATGTCTCGTCAGGAGCCAAATCCTCAAGGCTGATAAGTTTGATAGCCTTTCCAATGCTATGTCTATCATTTGTTTTGCCATTAATCTCCACAGTACTTCCAGAAATATTCTGCACATTTCTACTTCCACCACAATCTAATTTCCCATTATCACTGGCCGAAGGTGATTGGTCAACAGATGAATTCTCAAAAGCTACTGGGCTTGAAATCTCACCAAACTTATCGGATCTACAGAGAAAAAACAATGACTTGGACAAATTTGATACGGTGGCTTCCATAGGCAAAACATTGTTACTGAGAGTTTCCAACAACTCCTCTAAACTCTCCCTACTGATCCTGTCTCCATTTCGCTCAAAGTGATCTGTCCACTCCTTTTCACTCACTTGAAATGGAGCATGAGCCATGGCCTTGATTATGCCGATAGTTCTTTCATAATCATGTTGAAGAACTGCTTGACATATCAATTCAGTGAACACAGATTGATAAGGAATTTCACCAGCTTCCAACATAGTGTCAAATGCATGCTCCAACAGATGCCCCTGCATCAAGAACAAAATGGTTTAACAGAAGAAACCTCCGATTCCTTTGAATAACTATGCCACATAAAAAGGTCAAAAAAGGTCGCCATAAACTAAGCCAGAGGTAATTATGCACAGAATCGACATCAAGAAGATAGAATGGTTTGGCATTTTATTCAGTTTTCCTTTGTTGAACAGCTTATTGTAAAGTCATGCTAGAAGTGAATGAGGAAACCCACCAATTTATGAAACCAAAAATGGAAATTCTCATGATGAACTCTCTGTTGCTCTAAAGAACCAACAGAAGCTCAAAAAACCTCTTAAAATTGTCACTCTCTAGCTCAAACAAAAAAGATAACATGGTACGAAGGAAAGAAAACCCAAGCAAATTCCACACTACCTACTATGGAAATACAGCACTAAAGTAGCCTTATGGCTTGTACATCAAAGCAATGAGCAAAAATTATGCACAAAGAGAATATGACTTCAGTTGCAAAAAAGAGAACAGAATTTTGGTGACAACATTGGAGCCTCCATATGAAGCGTATGAAATATGATGAACAGCTACAGATAACACACCCTTATCACTTTGTTGTTCGAGTATAATCAACCGAATAATCCTTCCCAATATCTGGAATTACCAGAGTTCCAATGTGTTGACTGCAAATAATGAATGGATTGGTCACACTGCAGATTCATCTATTGTTTAGATGCCATTCCAACCACCTCAGTGTAGCGGCCATATCTGATTTAGCTCAACTCACCAAATCTCAATCTCAACTACATGACATCAGCTATATGGATTATGGACTCTAAGGTCTATCTTCAATTAAATCCAAGGCCGGTACACTCATTCTCAAATCTGATGTCCTTCTAGCATTTTTCTTGACCATGGCTGCCTCAAAGTGGATGCATCATTTAGCCTCATTTTGCAGTAATTTGATGACACAAAAAATCTTAGACAACATCCCCGTATTGTTTCCAAGTTCTATAGAGGTACGGACCTGTTTCTCTGCTTTCCCACATTCTTCATTTTGATATATGACATTAACTTCTGCGAAATTTCCTTGCCAGTATGGATAAAGATCCTAGAACCACTTTGGTTTACCTCAGTTATTATTGATATTTTTTTCAGAGTTTACCAGATTTTGTAATAACCCTTAAAAACCTCAACAATTCTTGCAACAACATCGTGCAAATTGATTTTGGAGATCAATGTGTGTACTTCTCTCTTTCAGCATGCCAGGATTTATGAGAAAGACAACCAGTAAATAGTACTCCCCTGTAAGATATTTTTGGTCCCTTTTGGCTCTGTTCACTTGTCAAGATTCAAGAAACTAGTGCAGGAAATTTATTCCTGAGAAAATTGTAGTGAAGTGAAGGAAGGGAAAATGAGAAATATTTTCCTTTATGCGTTCACTTGATAAAAGAAATTTAAGAGAAAGTTGGGAAGTAGTAGTATAATTAGGTAGAAATTAATGGAGATGCAAGATTCCTGCAAAATCTTGTGGCTACGTTTGGATGGGTTTTGAAAAGAAAAAAAAAATTGAGAAGAATTTTTGAGATAATGTTTGGTTGAGTTTTTGAAAATAATAATAATGAGATAATGATTAGAGAGAGATAGAGAGATAAATAAAATAATGAGGTAATGAGTAGAGAAAGATTCTTTTTTAAAAAAAGAATCTTTTTGAAAAAAAATTTTGAAAATGGGAAAAAAATGAAAGAGAACAAGGCCTGTGTTTTTTGAGGGAAATGTATTCAAGGAAAGCTAATCCTAGTAGGAAAGTTAGAGACGTGGGTCACGCAACTTCCCGACTAACTAAACACATTACAAATACAGGAAAGTTAAACATTCAAGTACTCTCTCTTTTTGGCATGCAACTGAATGGGGCTTTAGGCAAGGGCAGACACATTTGGGATGTCCCAAAATGGACAAGATGACCAAAATATGGGACAGAAGGAAGCATAAACTAAAAATGGAAGAAAACACAAGTAGAAAAAACCGACTTAATAGAGAGGTAGTAGCACATAGTTCACCTTCCCAGCTCTGGCAGCTTTAATAAGCAGGGACACATGTTTACTTTGATCAAGGAGGTACCCAGATAGTGCCATCTCCTTATAGACACACTCAAAGTACTCCCATTGATGAGCACTAGCAGAAGCCTCAAGCATCATGCTGTAAGTGTATGCATCTGCGCTAAGGGAAGATGCAGAATCAGATTTAACACTCTTAGTCGCTTCAAATAACTCCTTGGCTTTAGAAAACATATCATTCCTGCCGTATACTTTAAGCATGGCATTTACAATGCCAATGTCAACCGTGCAGTGCTCCTTGATATGTTGGAAAATAGAGATACAACCGTCAAAGTGTCCACCCTTGAAAGAAGACATTATCATGCCAGTGAAGGTAACCTCTAGTGGCTTAGTATGAGGAGATTTTTTCAGCTTCTCAACCTGCAGTTATGTACTTTTGATAGTGAATGGATTTTCCTCATGTAAATAATAGATTTAACAGACTTACAGAAATATACAAATGACACTAATTGATGACCTTGTTGATTATGATACAATATTATTCTGTAAAGAATAAATCTATAACAGTTGCTCTGTTACTGTTCCTACAAAAGTCATATGATGATTACTCAATATGAAGTTATCTCAGATGCGTGCAGTCCTGGAGCAAACCCTAAGGCTGTGTTTGGATGGTAGTAATCTCGAGGGGGAATGGGAATGAGATGCCTTCTACCCATGATTCCAACGTTTGGAACAGACAGGAACTGGAATGTGATGCCAGGCATTTTTTATTCCAGCGTTTGGCAGAGACATGAATAGGAAAGTGATTCCTGATGACATATCCAACCAAGAATCAGACTCCTAGACTGAGAGGGGATCTGATCCCTCCCTTACCCCATGGGAATCTTAGATTCCTAGGCTCATTCATTAAGAAAAGAAAATGTTGGCTTTAAAAAATTTCCAAAATAATTGTTTCCTGCATAAGATTATTGAATTAATCCAAACACCAAAATGCCATTCCTCCAGGTATCAAATTCGGAGGAATTTAATCCCCAGTAATCATATTCCTATTCCTACCCAAGGAAATTCTCGGGAATTTGATTTCCAGTAATCATATTTCTATTCCTACTCAAGATTCTAGTCATCCAAACACAGCCTAAGTGCCTACATCCTGAAGCAGTATCAGCTACGAAAGGGAGTGCGTTAGTCTGAAATATAATGCAAACCAGGTATGCAAACAAATTAGATCAATTTCAACAGCTACTAACTACACAAAGACACAGAGTTGAGCTCTGTAAACACCTCAAACTTCATGGACTCGCAACACAAGTAGAAGCATAACCTATTAGGAGGACCAAAACCCCGATGACCAACAACTGCCACTGTTGCATGAGATCAAGTGATCAACCAAGCTTAAACCACTCAAAATCACTTTCGTATAACTGAGAGTAAATCCATCAGTTTATCAAGCCGTAATCAACAAAGCTTACTCTTAATTCCATATAATCCACAGAGCCACACTCCAAGTCCATATCATTTACAGGTGTATTTACCAAATAAAGCTGACACATATTTTTCTGTATTGAATATACATTTCTAAGAATGTAATGACCCAAGATAAAGAAGCTAGCGCAGTACCCACAAAAGAAAAAAAAAAAAAAAACTGACCTCCAGCAAAGCTTCTTGCCACCTCCCATTGTTGCAAAGGCAGCAAGCTAGCTCATAATACACGCATGCTGCCCCAAACACTCCCCTCTGTTCCATGTCCCTGACTACTTGAATAGCTTCATCAACTTTACCTTCCTCCCAAAAGGCTTTGACAAGAACTAGAAAGTTGGAGACAAAGGATGTTTAAGCCACCAACCACCAAATCCCCTTGACAGTAAAGGGAGGCGAACATACCTTTATAAGTAAGGGCTTTTGGAGCTTCCCCGCTTCTTCTCATTTTTCCAAAGTACTCATGCACAAGGTCAAACTTTCCAGACCTTAACATTACCTTTCAACAAGCAATTCCTGTAAGACTTGAATAAAAATATAGCCCTTACATAAATAAATTGTTTTAGCGAATACAACTCTGTTCCACTTAAACGCCACTTCATACTCAATGAGTATAGCATGGTTTAGAAAAATTCCAAAACTAGTATGTGCATGATGAAATGGCATGATACGTACTTAGTTTTCTCCGCGTTCACAGCCTTAATGTATTAGAAATCAAAATCTAAGCATAAAACTAGTTAACCTTATCCAGTTGTTGCCTCCCTCTTCGAACAGAGTAAAACTAAATAATGATGGTAGTGCTTTACCCCATGATGGTAAAGAAAGCAGTGGAGGGGTTTCAGGGATTGCTTTGGATGATACCTTTAAGACTTTAAACCAAGCTATGGGAACCACAACTAGCCTTGTTGCAGAGCTTAAAGCAGTACGAATGGGTCTTATACTAGCATGGGATTCTAGTTCTACTAAGTTAGATTTAGAAAATGATTCCAGCATTACTCATCTATTGCTTAATGATTTACCTTATACTGCACCACGGATTTCTCCTCTCATTTTTTACTGCAGGCCCTTCTAGACCGTAAATGAGAAATTGAATGACTCATATTCTCAGGGAAGCTAACTTCTTAGCTGATGGCGAGGCAAAAAAATAAATTAATTAAAGCATTGAACTCTAATGGAACACAACAAATGCTACCATGTTGCCTGATTTTGTGCATCAATGCTTTCTTTTTTGTCTGTGGGATGGCTACCCCATGTTTATATATGGTCACCATTTATATAAATAAAACTGCTCCTTGAGACTACCTACAACAAGTCTCTTACTCCACACTTGTAAAAAATCTTATGTGAGACTAATAACCATCCATATAACATAGTATTTCATAGCACATAGTGTGCCATTTGACTTGAAGATCCAGTTACCTCCATTGCAAGTCCATAAGTTGCTCCATTAGGCCTCAGACCATTTTTCCTCAACTGTTCAAACACCCAAGATACACCCTTCCACTGATAGGATGGCACACAAGCATTCAGTACCTAACCACCAAAGATATAATGTCAGCCCGAAGATTAATGGGTATGAGGACAATTTAGTTAGACAAACTGATGAGCTCTTACAGCGTTAAACACAACCACATCAGGTTGAAGAATAGCTTCCCAGCTCATGTGGCGCATATTTTTCAATCTTTTAGCAGGTTTTTCCTTCATGCACTCAATAATTTTCATCAGCTCTTTCAGAAAACCAGCTTGACCGAGTGTAACAGCAATGCAGTGATATGCAGGCATATCTGGATATATTTGGCAATCTCCCTAAATAACTTGGAGTTAAATTCCAACCAGCAATACAACTTACAATATTAAATAAAGGAGGACTTCAGAAAATCAAACATATTTAAGCACATATTGTCTATGAGCATTAAGTAGTAAAGTTTTTATCATTACACGCATCACATCGAAGATTTGAAGAGCTTCATGAGGTCTTCTTGCTTTCCAAAGAACTGACAAGAGTTTCGTGTACACAAACCTACAAAGAATGAATTAATCAATGCTGAAAATAGTTCTGCTCACAGAGTATGACCGAAAATTATTAAGGCTGTGTTCGGTTCATAGTTTTGAGAGAGTTTAGTTTAGTTTTGATGATGTAAGCAGGTGTAATAAGTGGAGAGAGATAGAGAGAAAAATGAGAAAAATGATGATGTCAGCAAAACCAAGAATGGCCCAAAACTGGGCCAAAACTGCCAACCGAACAAGGCCTAAATTCCACAACTAACATAAAAACTAATGCTGCCTCCATCTCATTTTGTTTGTCCATTACCAAAACTCATGCTTTATTTGGAGAAGAGAAAAAAAAAATTGTGCATCATTTCTCAGACTTTTTTTCATCAATCAAAAGAGCTCACTTTGTTCTTTGATTGGGAGGAAAACTAGAAAAATTATCCACTAAAGTACATTAAATTTTTATCTGAGTAAAGCAAGACTTCCGAAAATGCAAAAATAATAAGGGACAGAGGCCGCATACCTTACGATGTTTATTCAAAGAGCAAAACTCCCAAAACCACATCATTTATTTAAACATTCCCAATACAACAACATAAACAAGTGAAAAAATAGGGAGCTTGGCCTTAGATCCATGTCGATGTAATTTGACCTCAATCTCAATCTGTAACGCACTTCATTTTGAAACCTTAAATTTTGAATAATGTATTGCATTTTCCTGTAATGCAGAAACTCCTATTGCACCTTGAACGTTGAAAATGTATGATTTACGTATTGCATTTGATTTTCATGTAATGCAGAAACTGGTTCTTTTTTCTTTTTCTTTTTTTGTGCGCGCGCACTTGCTGGATGCTATTTTCCTTTCGGTATGTAATCCATGGATAAAACCTGGAATTGATCCGTAACTCACGGATTGGATTGGAACCGGACCATAGGACTTTTGGTCCGGACACTGATTGCATTTCTAAAAACTGTGACTTGCAGTTCAGTCCTCAGATACCTAGGAATCCGATTTGATTAGGACCATGACATGATAGAGGTGAATGTGTGGTGGTTCTCTTACTGACAGGAATGCGGTGATGGCTATGGTGGGGAGAGAGAGAGAGAGAGAGAGAGAGAGAGAGAGAAGGGAAGGAAGAGAGCCCTCTTATGAATATAAGGATAGCTTTGTCCATAGAGGACCTCAGCCATCAAAGCTTGAGTATAATGAATTAGTCATAGAACGACGGAACAAAAAAGGGGTACTAATTCCTACATGTCCCTATTAGTGGACTTGTGACCACATTTCTACGAAAATAGTACAGGACCATGGACTTAATTTGAAGGGTCACACACTCACAACTACTGCTTATAGGAGCAACCAAACCTCAAATCGTTCACAGTATGATCATAGAAAGAACTGGAAAATCAATAAAATGCAAATGCAAGGAATTTGAAAAACAAGAACCAAGAAGCACTAGTAATGCATAGAGTCTGCCTGTATGTTTCGAGTGTTTTGGTAATGATGCTCTATAAATTTGTTGTCATTGATGCCAAAACAGAATCTAAACAAAAGTGAAGCTTGGGAAAAGCATTTATTCAAAGTAGACTCTCATAAGCAAAATTAATAGGGCTTCAGTTTTCCATCTCGATGAGTGCATAAATTTTCAAAAAGTCCTCCGACTAAATACTGAACGATCACATCACCAATTTTCCAAGCATAAATCACATGAACACAAACAAATTTACCTGCTCTTGTAATGTCTGTGCTCCTTGGAGCTGTACACCCACTCCACAACAGACATTGCGTTCCTCCATTGTCCTTTTACCCCAAGCCCTTCAACAATCTTAAGCAATTGACCCTCTGTGAACAGTAGCTCTGACTTCTTCATCATCCTTGCTAACTTCCAGTCCTTCACACTCAGTACCGTACCACACAACCTAAACAATCCACAATCATACAACTCATACCCATATACACACAATACAACAAGAGCCCATGATACACAATTTAATAAATGTGTTAATAACTAACAAAAATACATTGTAACTAGAACACAGAATTTTGGTAACTAGCAAAACAGAAGGTAATTTTCTGTGAATACTTCTTAATTACTCAAAACAACACATTACTATTAATCTAATGCCATAAAAACTGATAAGCATCTCCACCCCTTACTCAGATTTTTACTCAAATTTGAGTAAAAACTTGATTTGGTATGGAGCACTCCAATGGGAAAAAGAAAATCTAGGCATAAATTTGAGTAAAAGCTTCATTAATGGCATTGTTGTAAATTTGAGGGGGAGAAAATGACCTTCAAAATTTGATGTTGGATTTGGTTCTCGTCAAATTTGGTGATGAATTTGAGTAATATCAAATTTGGTGAAGGAGTGGAGTGAGATTTTTGGTGGATTTTACTCAAATTTGAGTTCGATGTAGGATTTGGGTAAGGAGTGGAGATGCTCAAGGTAAAAAAGTAACTCACAACTCAAACTATAAAAACTACATACCATAAAAACAGATAAGTCATAACAATTACAATAGTAAAAAGTGAGCCAAAAGTATGTAACAAATCAAACTATAAAAACTGTGTAACACAGAAACTTCGTAACAATCTAATGAATATAAATTCACTTTAATTCCTCACACTTTTATTCATAAGAGCATCTCCGGCTCTTACCCCATTTTTTTTTTAACTTGGAACCAAAATCGTAATAAAAACCTACTGAAATTTGCTCCACCTCGACTCACTCAAATGTTTGAAGGTCATTTCCTCCCTCTAATATTTACTACTATGCTATTGACGAAGCTTGCTGAGAATTGAAATTACTCGTCGAAGTGCTTCATGCTGAGAAAAAAAATTAATTCGGCATTATGATAGTATCAATAGCTATCTCTACGCAAATATAGACATAGGGACATATCCAAATAACGTAATACGCAAAACAGAAGGAAGACGAACTTATCCACAAGAAACCGGATTGACTCGGCTTCCCCCCGCTTCGGAGGTGCCCAATTCCGCCGCCGCCCATTCTCCTCCAACCACCCCCCTTCAATCTCAACATCGTCCTCCAAAAGCCACCTGAACTTATCCCGGTCCCGTTCCAAAATCCCACTCAGCTCTCTCAAATGCTCCTTCTTCAACTTCTCCCCACCATACTCAACCTCCCTCATCTCATCTCCCGCCTCCACCCCGTCCCACGGCTTCCCCACCATCAAAACGCCGTCGTCTTGGGTTTTCTTCTTCGCGTCGATGGCTCTGGTGAAGTTTCTGTACTCGGTTTTTAGGGCTTGGAAATGGGATTCTTCGTCATCGATGACGGGTTGGGGTTGGGTGCGGTTGGATTTGCGGAGGGTTTTTTGGAGGTGTTTTTTGCGGAGGATGTGGGTGATTTTGGGGGTGGGGGTGACGTTGTATTGGAGGAGTTTTTTGGTGAGTTGTTGGTCGGTGGGTGGTTTGGGTGGAGGACGGTGGAGAGGAGGTGGTTTGGTCGAAGCTGCTTCCATTGTCGTGGTGGAAGTGCGGTGTGAGTGAGTGAGTGAGGGAGAATACTAGTACTATTTGGATATGGAAATTGGATTTAGGAGGAGGAGGTGAGTTTACAGAGCGCAGTTCTCGGGTAAAATGCCACGCAGCAGGGCTGTTTAACCGTTTTGAGTTTTATTTATTTCAGGGTGGGTCTATTGTAGCCCATTTTGAACTTTATACAATTCGTTTTCTAAATAAAACTCTGTTAATGTAACAAATTTTTATTTTTGCTTCACATAACTTCAGAAAATTTCCCAAATTACCCTTATTATTTTTTTTCTCTCAATTCACTCAAAACCCACCCACTCTCAAAACCCACGCTCAAACCTCAAAACCCTTCTCCGTCCTCATCCCTCCGTCCAACCAATCGACCTCCCTCAAACCGATCGACCTCCAATCTACTCCCTGGTTCTCGATTAACATGGTTAACCGGTACTCTCTCTCTCTCTCTCTCTCTTCCATTTGAAGCATTTTTCTCCTTACCTGAAAAAATTGGAACTGCTCAGTAATAGATTCAAGCAAAGTTCCCATTTCAAGATTCTACGTCTAATGCATTGCAACGGCTGATAAATAAAGACTTCCATTGAGCTCCATAAGAGACAAATTGGCTTTATTCCAAACCTAAATGAGCTATTAGATATTTCTCCTTTCTAGATTCTAGATTCACCCATTTTCTTATGATATAACTGCAGATATGAAGTGGGAAATGAATTTCCAAGTTTTTTTTTTGTTAATTTATACTATCCATTAGCTTGTACGTATATCATTTAGCATGTAACAATGATGCATAATGATTGTGCGATGGGGGATTCCAGAGTTGATCTTGAACAAAACTGCATTCTCAGCAGTGGGCGAAAAACATTTTAGAATAGCTATTTGAAAATTCCTATTTGTGATGTGCTTATACTCTTTGAATTTGCTGTCTTTTTCTTAATTCACAGTTGTAAGTTTAGCATGAGTCCAGCCATCAAAGTAATGCATGTTTTGATAAATAAAGCTTCCCACACATTCTCACTGAGAATGAAAGATCGTTGGGTTTCTTCTTAATATTGATGAGGCCGGTGTGGCTGTGATGGTTGTTTCAGCACTCATTTTGTACCCAATGATTTGATTCGAATTGTTCATTTTTTTGGGCTTCTTGTGTTAGTACTTGCAAAGAAAATTTACGATAATCAAACAGTGATAAAGGGGGTTTGTGCTAGAATTTCTTGCCTTTCAGTCAGTGATAAAGGGGGTGTGCTATGCCAATGCCCATTCTTATTATTAATACTAGTGTGTTAAGAGTGTATTGAGATTGCATCCGGTTTTTAATTTCCGATATATAGACCCATTCGCAGATATTTATTTTATTTGTTATTTGTTAATTATTTTTAATTACTCAGTAGTGTTCAACCTTACGGCACATCTCGACTAATAAGCTTATCGATTATTTCTTGGTTTGGAAACATTATCATACACAAGAATACAATTTTCTTGTCCACTCACTAGTCCTCATTTTCTTCATTCAAATTTTAGGTACAAAAACAAATAAGGAACCTGCTGAATGGTGCATAAAACTGTTTATTCTTTTCTGCAGTATCCTTGTGCATCATATTCTAATTTGGCTCTTTGCCTAAAGACAATATACTAGTAGTTGCAAACACCAAGTCATAGAAATCAGGCCTCTTGCTAATTAGCTTCTAGTGACAAAATTATTCCATTATGTTCAAATCGGTCAAATGAAAAAAATTTCCTTGGCATTAGTGGGCCTAATGAGGACCTTTTCTAGTAGTAATAAATTTTGTACGGGTGGCTTTGAATGCAGACAATGATCCCTTTATTGAAAGGTTAATTTGCACGGCAATATCAGATTGTACTACAAAATAGTACCGATAAGGAAATGGATTCTCTTTGGTTCATAATATTTTGGACCGGGAAAGATATTTATGATTGAGATTGTGCATTTGTACATTTGTTGCGATCAAAGATTTGGATGTACTTTCCCGTAAGAGTTTAAGGATTAATCCAAAATATTGAATGTACCAATAGACGGTACGGATGTGGATTGTCTTTTCTGGTTTAAATGCTAGTAACTTAGATGGACATTTACTTCATTCATGATTTTAGTAACTTAGATGAGCATTTTGTGTACCAAGTATGATTTTACTTCACACATTACATGAATTGGGTTTGGAAAGACTATTTATAACTTTTTAGAGTTGGAATATTGTTTGTACCATTTTGGACTTGCAGTTTACTTAATTAGGGGCAACATGAAATATTCTTTGCTTTAGAGTTGGAATTTTATTTTGTTATTTGTTATTTTACTTTACTTTACTTGACTGAAGTTTTGTATGTCTAACAAACAAATATGGCCCGCGAACGGCAAATAGCTTCTATTTGGCGGCGTAAGGCCTCGGAGGCTAGTCACGCTACGGGCCAAAAGGCCAAGCGTGCTCGTGGTCAGCCTGCCCTCCCCTGACAGCTGCCTGAAGAGGGTCAATTCGAGGAGGTTGGGGAGCAGGCCGAGGAGGGCCAATTCGAGGAGGAGGAGGAGGTTGAGGTTAAGGAGCTTTTCGAAGAGGGTCAGCCCGAAGAGGAGGTTCATCTAGCAGCGGTGTCTAGAGGGGTCAGTATACACAATGGAGAAGATGTGCCTCGGGGGGGCCCACTGGACCGGGGTTTGTTAAAGAGTTTTCATACACATGTGGCAGCGGCAATTTGGAATAGGGAGGAGCGCAGCACATTGAGATTACACTCTCACTCTCGCCATTTGAGTAAATGGATAGTCAAGAGCCGCAGGGTGCAACAAAAAATTAACAACTCTAGATTGGGCCCCTTGTGCAGCGACCTCACATACCCGTACTGCAATGATGTTCTAGTTTCTGCTTTCGTTGAGAGGTGGCATCCAGAGACGAACACATTTCACTTTAAATTTGGAGAAATGGGGATGACACTTGACGATACGGAAGCAACTACTTGACTTTCCGTTATAGGTAAAGCTGTGCACATAGAGGAAGAGTGTAGGGATCCCGTGACTCTACTTAAAGACTGCCTTGGCGTTTATGAGACGGATGCGCGTAAAGCGCTTAATGGAGGAAAGAGTGTTGCTTTGACTTGGTTGAAGGAGAATTTCACGATAGTGAGTAAGACAGACAGTGTGCAGAGGGTTGACTATTGTGCACGTGCTTACTTGTTATTTGTGCTTGGGTGCACCTTTTTCATTGACAAGTCAGGGGGGAAGGTTGACGTGTCTTTCCTATCTCTTTTGTCAAACTTGGATAAAGTTGGTACATACGGGTGGGGTACTGGATGTCTAGCGTTCTTGTACAGGCAGCTTGGTACAACGAGTAGGAAGGGTGTGAGGCAGTTGTGTGGCTACACGACACTGTTGGAGGTATTTTAATTAATTATTGTCCTTTGAATACGCTTCATTTCCATGTTAGTAATTAACAATAGAGTGGATATTATTATTTTTTTATTATTATGCATAACTTTGGTTGATTATTGTCCTTTGACAAGGTATTTGCTGAGGGACTATCACCATATAACATGCGCGAGGCTTTGCGGCACATATCGAGTATCTTATGGCCTACGATCAGGGGAGAGCCTAGGACACCATGTACGATAGAGGGTGCCACCTATGGTAGACGCACAGATGCTACTTGAGCAATATGTTTTATTTCTTTGACCATGTGGTTGACAATATGTGTATGGATAGACTTATGGATATTTTTTGACTTTCGTTATCTATGGTTAGACTTATCTATATTTTGTGGTTCGTTATGTAGACATCAATATGGTTAGACTATGAAAATTTTATGACTTTGGTTATGTATGTATATTTTGTGGTTGGATGGGCACATTCGATAATTTTAGGCCTCTAATTTTGGCACATTGGTTATGTATGACTTTGGTTATGTATGTATAATTTCAGCTCTCTGGTTTTCGCACATTCGGATATTAACTCCAGAAATTATACACATAATTCGGATATAAATTGCTAAATTATGTCCAAAATTGCGGATATTAACTACCATCACCAATTTCTGCTCTCTGGATCTGGTTTGAGGTTCAAATATTAACTCCCAAAATTATACACATAATTCGGATACAAACTGCTGAATTATGTCCAAAATTACGGATATTAAATACCATCACCAATTTCTGCTCTGGATGTGGATTGAGGTTCGGATATTAACTACCGAAATTTTGCCCAAAGTTCGAATATAAACTATCAGTTGTATGAGTACAGTTCAGGTATTAACTCCCGTTTGAAACTTCCAACTTCTGTGCAAAATTGGTCACTTGTTTGAATTAGACCTGTATGAATTAAGTACTAAAATTACTCAACAAAATACATCAACAAAGTCCATGAATTAAGTACTCAGCAAAGTCCATAGATTACTCAGTAAAATCCATAAACAAAGTCCATGAATTAAGTACTAAAATTACAATTTCCATCAACATAATACATCCATCAATTAGTGGTGCTACTCAACAATGTCAAAACTCTCTACAGTTGCTACGTCGGAGCCAATTATCCTTCCAAACTATTCGATTCGACTACGAAATGGTGTTTCCCATCCAATTGCATACGTTTCCCGGTATCTTTGCCAATTCAACGCTATCAGCGGCATGGGGAAACCCAGCCTCATGTATAGCTGGCCAATACAAGACAGAAAAACCTCGATCAACTAATAAACAACATGTTTTCCAAACAATAATTACATTTAATCAACAAAATAGCCAACATGTGTGGAAGCATCACCCTAAAAAAAGACCAAAGCATAACAACATTAGTGTTGACATTAGTTCTTGAACTTCTAATTTAAACTCCCGAAATTTGGTATATTTTTGGTACATAACTACTGAATTGTAGCAACAATGTCGGACATAAATTGTAAAAAAAACTACAACCATTTTGGTAATTAAAAACCGAAATGATAACTTCATTTCATATTAGTTTTTACACTTTGGATTTAAAATCCCGAAATTAGGTCTAATATTCAGTTCATAACTACCGGAAATTGCAAATTATTTCGGACATAAATTTATCAAAAAATTGTAACACTTTCGGGAATTAACCACCGAAATGTAGTGAGATTTTCAGGACTGTGTGTACCGTTTCGAACGAACAGCAACTGAGAAATCTAAAAACCAATGGGTTACCTCTTGGGTCATTTTTTGCTCAAAAATCTTCATCTCTGAGATACTAGGCTCGCTCTCCACCTCCATGTTTTCCTCTAACTCCTTCGTTGTCTGGATTTGTGCATCCATTGGTGAATTTGGACTTCTAAATTGCTCCAATACTCTTTGGAGCTCTTCTCCCAAATCTAGTGAGGGAGAAGATCCCTCCATTGATTCAACATGGTTCTCCATTAAGAGAGAGGGGAGATGAGGGCCAGGGGAGGACAATGGGGTTAATGGCTAGAGGAGGAGGAGGGATTTTTTCACTGTGGGAATGAGAAAACGATGGAAGAAGTGAAGGAAGAAGAAGATAGGAAAGTGCACTAGGTTGTATGTAGCAATTGGGAGAAAGTGGGGTGGGTTGGTATGAAGTAATTTGAGGGGTTAAATGGTCTTTTCACAAGAAAGGTTTTGGTATTTATTTTGGATGGGCTGTATTAAGGCAAAATGGGCTGCGAATAGAAGCTCCTTTTATTTTATTAATGTATTATTTTTTTAACCATATTATTTTGGAACGGAGAGAGTAAGGGACACTTATTTTGGAACGGATGGAGTAATTAACATGTACGTTTTTCAATTTTTTTCTAAAAATACGTAAAATCATGATTCATAACTACGCTTTCTTGAAATTGTGTATGGCAAACACGCTTTCTTTGTTGCTTAAGACAAATTAACAAAAAAAATTAGGAGAGTAAGTTAATTCTAATCTGCCAAAAACCGTGTTACCGAAACATGCATAAGTTACATCGGGAAAACTATAAAGAGAACACATTTTCCAGCCAAGCCTTCATAGATAAAGTGTCTTTATCAAAAATGCTTTCTAAACACTTGTTTCGTAACCACGTTTATAAAGGCTTACCCAACGATGCAGCTCCTCTCTCTCTCTACCTCTCAGCAGTTCACACTGCCACTCCAAAATGGATGCACGACGACTAGCCTCCTGTCGATTGCCCTTGCTGTTGGGAAACTCACCTGAGTATCCTCACCACTACCCACTTGCTTGATTACTTTGGGATGGTTTAGTTGATTGGCTTTGATATAGGACATGATTGTGATTTTATGAGACTTGTTCTGCTACAAATAATTAGTGGAGTAGTAATCATTGTGGGTGCAGCTGCTGTGAAGAATAAGTCTTAGGGCCTGTTTGGAAGAGTAGATAGAAGAGGGATGACGTGGATTGGGCTAAATAGTCCTGATTCCCTCCATAACTATCATTTGGCATCCCAAAATCTCCCCTGATGTCTCATCTTTCTTCTCCGTTTAGTCCGGCTTTCCCCTGATTATGTAGGGAGTGCTTCTATTTAGTCAGGGGAGTTATCACACCCCATTTTACCTCCCTACCCACTACGCAATTTCTTTCGGATCAAAACATAAAGTATCTTTAATTTGATATAACAAAATTTGAAAATGTTATACTTTAGAATTTTACATTTTTGGTTTGTTGAGTTATTTTACAATATCCTTCGAATAAAAAAAAGTACTTTTGCATATAATTTTTTATTTTAAGTTACACCAAATTAAACTATTAATAGAGATCTTTAATTCGATACAAAAAATTGATAAATTTATATTTTAGAATTTTAAATTGTTGGCTTGTTGGCACATTGAGTTAATTTTAATATTTAATATTCTTAATTTATATATTATAAAAGAATATCAAAATGGAATACTCCATTATAACATAATTTTTGACAAATATAAAAAAAAAAAATTGGTATTTATATAAATATAAATGCATAATCTAATATATCCATTACCAAGGGCAAGAAAGTCTTTTGCAATGATTTTACATCATCTACCCTCCTTATCCTCCATTTTTTATCCATCATCCAAACCATGGACTATTTAATCCCCTTTTTTAACTGTTACATCAATGTGGATCCACCCCTTTATTATTTTATCCTCCAAAACTAATAATTCAAAACAAGCAGTTATAAGTGTTTTTCCAAATCTAGAAAGATCAGAAACCGTGTTTTAAAAAATTCGTCGTTAGAAAGCATATTTTAAAAATGCATTTTTATTAAATTTTTTTTCATGCCATCTTTTACATATGGAAAACGTGTGTACAAACCACGTTTTCTAAAAGCGTGTCTAGTAAAAACGCTTTCAAGTCGAATTGATTAACTTCATTTTTTTGGTTAATCCGTCTTAACCCATGATGAAAGCGTGAAACGAAAACATGTTTTGTAATACCCGAGATTTGGGGATAGAGATTGTTTAGTCCCATATTGGAAGCATACATGTGAAGACCCGTCTCATAAAAAAAATCGATTTAAAATTAGAAACATTGGGGAATTGTTTTTAAATGTTAGAACGTGGGTCAATATGGAAAATGGTTTGGTGTCAGGCTAGCTTGTAACACACTATTGAATTGAGGGGTGTGGGAAGTAATTAGTGGATTGACACTATAAAAAGATAGATAAATTCATTTTTCCCCCTCCTCCCCATACCAGTCAACCCCCTCCTTTCTCTCTCTCTAGAAATTTCTTCACCTCTCCTCACCCAATCATCACCCATACTCAAACCCTTGTAGATCCACCTTCCATATTACGTGTTTCACCCCTTTTAAAAGTCGGTTTTATGGGTAAATGCTTTGGAGTGGCTGATTTTTTGTAGAAGTAAAAAAAGAAGAGCTAGGGTTTTGAGCTCAAGACTTGGAAAAGGTCAAGAAGTGCATAAGGTAGGGGTTTCTTACTTGATTGCTAGTGTTTATGTGTGGGGGTAGTAAGGAAATTTCCCAAGTACAGTATGCCTCTTTGTTAATCTTATTGAGAACCCCATTTGATCTTGAGTTATGATTCCAAATCCATTGATCTGTGAAATTGATTGATGAATCCATGATTAATTTGATGTATCTACCTTCTTTCATGATTATTGGTTGATTTGTGCCATAAAAATCGGGGGTTGAGATTAAATTGAGTTTGGGTTGAAATTCCATCCTTAGGAAAAATCTGGAAAATCTGTCCACTTTTGTAGTTTTTTTAGAGGGCTAGGTATTGATATCCAAGTTTCTTGGTATTGATACCTAGAAGGTCTATTCGTTTTTCTTTTTGAGAAAGTTGGGTATTGATACCCCAGTTTTTAGGTATTGATACCCAGGGGTTCTGTCCCATTTTTCTGAAATTTGCTAAGACTTGGGTATTGATACCCAGGTTTCCTAATATTGATACCCAAAGGCTTCAAACTTTAAAACATCCTCCCTTGGCCTCCAATAGCGCTTTCGATCTAAAATTCTTTGACCATGATCTCTTTGATTTTAAATTTGCTTGATTATCACTTGGCACGTTACTACTTAATGTTGATGAACATTCTTTGGACATGATGAGAGTTATAAGAGCATGTCTCTACTTGGCACATGTTAACTTAGTAGAAATCAACTATGCATGTGATTTTGAATGAAAACAGATGATGTTGAATAAGGACGCCTGAAAGACACTTTAGGGACACAGAATGTACTTGTTATGAAACCATAGGATACATGGATTCATAGGGGTATATAGGGACACATGGATGCTTGCGGGTAGGAGAAATATTTGTTGAATACTTGTACGATAATTGGGTGCTTGTGAGACACGTCGATGCATAGGAAATACTTAGACCTATGTGTGAATTGTGGAACTTGTGGAGTCTTTGGACTTATGGAGTATACTATATTATGAATAGTAGTTAAATAAATGTTATTGATTGGCTTAAGTCGACAAATACATTTCATGAAACTCGAAAAAAATAATAATTAATTATACTAAACTAAATGAATGAAAATGAAATGGCAATTAACGGAGAGATTGAAAATAAAGGACGTAAACGATTGTTTGGTGAAAGTGAACCTTGCGGTAAGTTAATGATGGTTTTGTGTGAGGGTTGTTGGACCTGGTTGAATGTATTTCAAGGAAATACGTGGGGAATGGTCGAGTAGTATGGTAATGATGAACGAATGAGAAAAGTGAACTTAATTTGTGAAAATGGTTGAACCCCACTGTTTTGAATTCGAGGAAAAATGTACGAAGATTTAATAAGTGGTAAGGCTATGATTTATCTTGCGGTTAGAAAGAAGTTCAATGGCGAGTTACTTAAGACTTGTATCACAGGGATGGACGTGATTGATGTATGACAAGTTATTACTTGTTATAAGGATAAAATGATACACTTGGATCTTAGTTATGTACATCAACTTTACATTATGCCTCATGTTCGTCACATCTCGTTTATATTAAGGGGATCCCTATTGGGTGAAGTGAATGCACACCCCTTTGCTATTTTTAGGTACAACTAAGAGGCATGGGTCGGGAAACGAGTGGTCCATGACATTACTGGAGCATGCATCAAAGCATTTTGCATCATCAGTCAACCCCATCATTTGGAAATCAAAGTTGTATTTCATCTTTAATTTCATCTGACTAAGAGGAAGAATATAATAACCTTAGAACTTTTAACATGTCTTTTTTGGGAAAAGGGGACCACCGGACCAATGTTGCTCTTAGTTTTATGTAATGTAATGGACATTGTAACTTGATTTTGGGTGATTGTAAAGTGGATTTCTTTAATACTCTAAGGAGGAAATGATCATTTATTTTTGTTAAAAATTGAGGGCATGACACCACATGAGTGATCTTGGGCATATAACAAACCATGTAAAAAACTACTATTACCTTGGGTTTCAGCATTTTAGGCCATATGGTGTGGCTTATGGATCAAATTAAGGTACTGGGCCAGTAGTCTACATGGGGTGTTACATGTTTTCTAGAAAGTGTATTTTGCGAACACGTTTTCACATACTTTGAGAATAAAGTTCAGAAATGCCCATTTTATTTAATTAAGTTTTTTTTAAATGGAAATCGATTAATTGGCCCGGAGCAAGTCCTATCCATATTGATTTTTATGGGCTCGTCTCGAATCCGTAACAAGAATTAGAACAATTCATTTGGTAGCGATTGTTGAGTTTTTTAAGCCAAAAAACAAATTCAATGAACACCGATTAATAACTTAAACAAAACAAATTTATTTTGAAAAAAAATTATTCAATGTGCTTAGTACATTTGTTTCGAGATAGACTTGTACTACCAATAGATAAAATTAGATTTTACCCTAGATTTTATCAAAATCATTCCTCAAATGATTAAATCTAGCAAGTGATTTTATCCCTTTTATCCAAATCATTCCTCAAATGACAAAATGCATTGAGTGGAGATTTTATCAAACCAAATTTTATCATTTGGAAAAATAATACGATTTTATCACACCTCCATAAAACTCTAAAATGAAAAATATCTCATTTTATCAATCAATCTATCTATCAATACCCTATAGCAATGTAGTTAGCCCCATTAAAAGCCTCCAAACCCCTAATCCTAAATTCTCATAATTTTGATTTTTTAAAATTTCTAAATTTTCAGAGAGAGAAAAGTGGGGTCTTCCAAAAAAAAAAAAAAAAACCCCACATCCCCACTCTATTCCTATTTTTCCTTTTTCCATTGAACACCAGTCACTCACACCAAGGGGGGGAAAGGAAAAAATTTCCAATGTTTGTATCACTTCAACACGTCTAAAATAGAAATTTCTTCACACTTCACCACAGTTCCAACTTCCATGCCACACTTCCAAAACCTCAAGCCACTATTTAACACTTCACCATGTTTTGTTCCTCCACTATTTTCCCTCCCTTATAATTTCAAAACTCTTCTCATGCATACAACTTTAACTTCCCACCATTTTTATTTGTAGAAATCAAAGAGTCCCATTGCTATAAAGGCAGTTGGGGAAAACATAAGTGTTTACAAATGTTGACCAGATGGTAAACGTAAGTCAACCTCTCCTTTTTTCTCTCCATCCCCCCACCCCACCAATTCAACCCTATATTTATGTTTTGCTAATGGTGTTTCCATTATTTTGTTCTCTAAATTTCAATAAATGCGTGAGAGGTTGTGTTCCAATCCTGCTTAAGACCATGGGGATTTGTAGATGAAACTATTTAATTTGACTTCTACCAAATTATAGCTGTATACTTTCAATGTCAAAGTTTCCTAAATAGTGTAATTGCAAATCACTGTATAGAGACAAGTTTAAGAATGCAACTATAAGGAGACATTTTGCTTACAAATACAGTAAATTAAGGTTTAATTGGATCAACAGTTCAGTACTATTATTAGCACCAGAAAACTATAATTTTGTGTATTATTACAGACTACCATTATCGTATGCTTGATATATTATGCATGTATGATTAAGGTCCACCTGTTACCCATTGTGCCATGTACAGACATTGTGCATGCAAGTTAATCTCGCTCACCTGTGCATAACACATGTTCAATGCAAGTTGGCAAAATAAGCTATTGATCAGTATTAACCAAAATTGATTTTTTTTCACGCTTGCAAAACTCGACAAATTCTACACAATGAATGGTTCTGATCATTCTTGGGGCCTGGGATTGGCCCACAAATATGCAAAACTGAACAGCAATGGATAATCAAATAAGGAACAAGACGTGCTCCCAAAATGCAACTATTTTGTTTAACTAGTCATCAAGCATATTAGTATTTCCTAACAACTAGGGCTGTAAATAAACTGAGCCATTCATGAACTAATCAAGGCTTGACTCTGTAAAGGTTTGTTTGAGTTCGATTTGAATACTAAACAAACTAAACCTGAACCTCAATTTTAGAGTTCAATTTGAATACTGAACGAACAAAACCTGAACCTTAATTTTAGACTCGTTTAATGAACGAGCTAAACCTAAACTTGACAAGATTCTACTCAATTAGACTCGTGAACTTGGAATAGTATATCTCATTTCATATACAACCTTGAATATATAAACGTTCACATTTATATAATGAAAATTTTATAACTTGTACATGTACAAACTTATGAAAATATTATAAACTTAAATTTCATAATATGTTTTTGTAATTTTATAAATGTATGGTGTGTGGGGTGTTGTCTAGAACTACAGAAGACGTACAAACTAGCTCGTCCAAAACCACCACATGCCCATGCACGTGGTAAATGACACGAAATAATACGCGAACAACCACCAAGCCCATAATCCAATGATAACTCAAGTCTACCTGCTCGTCAGATAATGCAGATGGAGAGGCTCAATGTGGGATAAGCCCTAGCAATAGACTTTCCTTACAAAGATAAGGAAAAGAGGGAATATTCGAAGATATTCCCAGAATCAATTGAGATGGCGAAGACAAGCACAATCTTACATGGAGATGGAAAGCCAGTCAACATACCAAACAAGGAGAGAACTCCCATGTAGGGTAAAACTCTGAACAAGCAATATGCGACCATCTTGGCAAGG
The DNA here is from genome assembly GCA_022606695.1 of Vaccinium macrocarpon. NCBI lineage: Eukaryota > Viridiplantae > Streptophyta > Magnoliopsida > Ericales > Ericaceae > Vaccinium > Vaccinium macrocarpon. The sequence goes on along the minus strand of CM040181.1, from coordinate 26,995,743 downwards.
ATATCGAATAAGGTATCCAGAATCATGCAGGCCATATTGCCCAATAAGGAAGTATACTAAGATTGGAATGATTCCAAACAAAGAAGAATTCTACAAGGCATGTAAGTGCAAGGAAATTGCCTATAAAAGGGGTCGAACCCTAAACACTAGAGTTATGCAAAAAAAAAAAAACAAACCCATTCTCATACTTACACACTCGTTCTGCTTATCCTCCAGTTCGTCAATGCTAACTTAAGCATTAGAGGGCCCTTGCCGCCTAGAGGCAAGGGTGCTCTGACAGTTTGCTCATGCTGCAGGATCGATGTCACTGCATTCAAAGAGGATTTGATCTCATAAGGGCAGGGAAATAGCTTTGTGAGTTTTTCCCCTCTTACTATTGGCGTCATCTGTGGGGAAAGAAAAAGCCCCACTAGGGATCATCCATGGACGATCGCGATCTTCACACACCAAAAAAGAGTGGAGCTGGGAGGGATCCTCTTTCAGACCCGCCTGGCACCCCTAAAAAGCCTCCCCCCGCAAGGGTGGCAAGCTAGGTGGAACGTTCTCAGCCTGGCAAATCCCGAGAAAGAGATTCAGAGGTTCCATCACGGAGGGATCAATGGAGGAATTCCCCGCCATGCCACACCTCAAAAAGGACAAATTCCAGGGTGAGGCAAGACAAGGAATTTGCAAAAAGCTTTGTGCGGAGGGAACAAGAAGTTTCAGACTTGGCATGACAGATCACTTAGGAAGAGGCTGTGATCAAAAACCTGAAAGACCGCTTGCAACAAGTGGAGAAAAATCTGAAATCTACATTCTGAGATAGAAGTAAGGACAGGGGACAATCGGGGAAGGAACCCTCACCGAGAAAGGCAGACTCCACGGCCAGGAAGGGCTCCTAGCGGAAGAGAAGAGCCGCGAGCAAATCCCTGGATAGTAAGGGAAGATGGAGGCATAGGAGGGACCGATACGAAAGGTCCGATTCAAATAAGCATTACGACGGGTACGAAATGGCCCGAGAAGCAACTAGAAAGGCCCTCAACCATGTGGCTGCTTCCCCACTTGCCAAGTGGATCCACCCGCCAGGATCAAGCACAATTCATTCGTGTTGTATGAGACCACAGATGATCCAATAACTCACATCCAGCACTACTAGCAAGCGATGTTTATGCATGCAAAGGACAACGCCTTGACGTGAAAATGTTTCCGTCAAGCTTAGGTAAGGTGGCGCTAAGCTGGTATTATCACAAGTTGGCACCAAACTCAATCAACAATTGGAAGCAACTCTCGGAGAAGTTCACGGCCCGGTTCCTGATGAGTCGTGTGGCACAAAAAACTTTTGATATTTTGACTGCCATGGGGTAGAAGGAAGGAAAGACTTTGAGAGAGTATTCTAAAAGGTACTGGGAAACCTTTAATGAGATTAAAGACTGTTGCGAGTAGTACATTATAGCAACTTTTAAGAGGAGCTTGCATGTTGGCTCAGATCTAAGGAAATCTCTAATGATAAACCCAGTCAGAATGGTGGCAAAACTCATGCAACGTATCGAACAACATGCGCTAGTCAAGGACGACCGTATGTGAGAAAGCAAGAAAGAGAACGCAGGACAACCTACTACGCCAGAGAAGAAAACGGTGGAGCAAAAAAGTTACAAGAAGAAGTACACAACCAGCAGGAAGGACGGTTCGTCCAACCGAAGAGATAAGGCAACTGTCGAGACCCATTCTTTCCATAGCGTTTACACAATTTTTAATATGCCAATTTAAAAGATGTTGTACAAACTCATGGACAAACCATGGTTCCACGACCCGTCGAAAATGACAAAAAACCTAGAAAGGCGAAGAGCAACGAACAAGAAATGCAGCTACCACCGAGATTGGGGACATATGACAGAGGACGCTTAGAGTACAAGAAGTTCCTTGACGAGAAGGCCATTGAGGGCCTCCTCGATGAGTACGTTGTAGAAAGAAGGAAGGACCAGGCAACTCCAGCCGAAGAAGTGGACTACTTAGCAAACATGTATTGCTCATCATTCTCCATACTTTCATTTATGCATTCTTACAATTGGCATAAGAAACCTCTACTGGGCAAAGTGAAGGCTCACCCCCTGCTATTTTCAAGGACTACTTGGGAGCATGGGATGGGGTGTTTGACTGCATGACATAGTGAGAACATGGCATGAAGATTTATTCTAAGCACTATAATACCTTGTCTTTTGGAAGAATGTAATATGTTAAAACATGTTTTCTTATGGGACATGGATACCAAATTTAGACTTGTCATGTATTACGAATATGGAACGTTGTGAGGTGACCTTTGTACAAATATGTGAAGTTTATTATGATGTTCTATTGAGAAATGTTTAATTAGTTTTGTTGTAAATTGAGAGTTTGACATCTCAAAAGTACACAAAACAAAACAAAGAAAGAAAATAATAGAAGAAGTATAGTTGCTAAGGTCCCAACTATACAAAACTTGAAATCCTAAATCAAACACCCAAAAAATAGAAAGTCAAAGTACCAAGAAAGGAGACCCAAAATTTACTTGGGATGTGTAAGTCAATGGTCCAAACTCACTCCCAAGTTAATCTGGGCCACTGATTTTCAAGTTCTGGGTAAATTCTGAGTGTATTTTCGAGGTATGTAGTGGTATGCCCAAAACAATCCACACTAGTAGAGGAAGCGCTTGAAAAGAAAACAATTTTCGATAAGCTAGCCATCAAACTAACCAACATACTCAAAAGTGAGGAAGTAGTATTAACTACTACATTCAATTTTCTCCGCAAAGATTGATCCCATGAAATTTCGCCTTTGTAAGTGCATCAATCTGCTCGATCATATCCTTGGTTAGATAATCCAAGTGATCTCCAGTTTGTCCTTTTCTAAAGAAGGATTCATATGGAAGTCTACTCCAGCTTGGCACATCATTAGAATTATTCACCTCATGTTTCTTCAAAGTCTCGATACTACAATTCGTCACAATCCCCTCGACTTGTTATTTGATATCTTCTCCCTCAAAAGGACACCCTAAAAACTCGGCCAACCTCTTCACGTTAGTGCCAAGATCACTCTTAAATTCCTCATACGTGATAAAGAAGAATTTCTCAAGCCTTTCCAAGCTCGCTTTTTGGTACCCTAACACATGGTCAAAATAAGGCCCAAAACCAATCCCATCACAAAACTTGGAGACAATATCCTCCAATGAGGGTGTCCTTGGGATTTCTTGTAACATAAACAACCCAAAAATCTGATGAATTAAAGGTTTCACCCAGGATCAGGTATGGTATATCGCTACCCAAAATCCTAGTGCATGACAAGGTGCTAGTAGGAACTCCCAGCGGGAATACATCCTGGGTCTTGAGCACCGAATCGAAGTTATTCGGATTTGTGTCATCTTTTTCTTCCAAAACTATACCCACCACTGTGAGTATGGTGGTGGTAGGGTGAGGGGTGAGTCACAAAGGAGGGAGGGTGGAAGAGGACAGTGGTGGTGGGGTGAGTTGCAGAGGGTATATAAATGTGTTTGGCTAAAAATTTGGATAAGGGCTACAAAGAGCAATATCAAATCAAGTTTTTACTAAAATTTGGGTAATGGGTGGAGATGCTCTTACTACTAGATTTCATTATTTGCACATGATTTCAATGTTAGCTTTATGCACTGCATTTGACAAGAGAATTTTCACTATATCTTTAGCATCTGCTCATTTTGTCTTACACAATACACAAATGATTGATCCTTTTGCTTTTATCAATGTTGATGTATCTACTGCTTAAGTGTTCCGAACATTTATCATCACTTGGTAATGGAAACTAGCAAATCAAAAAGCACTACTTATTCTTCTTGCTCTACAACCTCATTTGATGAGCTCCCTAGAAAGACGTCGCAGGGAAATCTTCAACACTACAGTGCGATGGGTTCTAGTACATGCTTCCCCACCTTGTTTTTACCATGGAAGCTCAACCACGCTTCAAGGCGAGTGATGACAATGTTCTCCCAGCGTCGTCGATGAAGACATGAACCACCTAGCTCAAGGCTCTAATTCCCTGCATCATGAGCCCATATGCTTATTTGGTTAATGATAGTGATCGTGGTTACCAAGATCCTTTTATACAAAGTCACCCCAACGAGTTCATCCCTTCTCTAGAAATACATATATTTGCAGAAAACTCCAGTTATGGTATCTCATGTATGTCATTCATGTGCCTTGAGGAATGCAAACTTTGCTTATAAAGTCCTTGATGAAAACTTGAACTCTGCTCATGACTTTGTAGTTTTGTTAGTATATTTGATCATATCTTTAGCAGATGGTAAAAGAGTAATTCCACTTTACTCATTCAACATTAACTAGGCAACTACTACCTAGTGAGGGGAGAAGAAGACCCTTTTAAACACACACACACACAAATTCAAACTTCCCGATTGTGGGAAGCGAACATGACGTGGGCCCGAAAACCTCACCCATCCTTCGATGGGCCCAACAACATGAAATGATTTACCCCTTTGCTCATGACAATGTAGTTTTGTTAGTATTTCTCATGGAAAAGTTTTGAACACTAATGTCGTTTGATGAATATGTTGCTTTTTGTTAGTGTTTTCAATGGGAAAAAATTCGTCTTGCCGCACCATTTGTTGTCAAAAAAATTTGAGGGTGTTTGGTGTCTTACTCAAATAAAACATTGCCTATTTCCAAAATAATTGCACTTTGAATGAAAAGTCTCTGGATTTTTTTGAAATTTTAAAAAATGTCCAAAATTCAAAATGATGGATTAGATAATAGGACAATTATTGCCCTTCTATAGTTGGTAAATTTGTAAATATAGAGGATCGAAACACAAAATTCACACTTGTTAAGGAGTTTCTTCCTATTTGTGACCTTGGCTTTGTAATGTGTTTGTTAGGGATTTGATTTTGATGATGATGTTTTTCTAAAATGATTTCAAATTATGTTTGGGAAATTTAATATTTAATGAAATTGTTGAAGCTTTTATAATTTACAAGGTGCAGGTATGTTGGATCAAATCTTGTATTGGGCCATAATCATAACTCTCTTTTTTTTAAGCCCAACAGTTGGTGGATCCATTTGAAGTTGAGGCCTTTCACGCATTGGCCCATTAGCAGTACACTACAATAATGTAGTACCTTGGCATGGTACACAGCCGGCCTTCCTAGTGTCATACACAGTCGGCCTTCCTAGAGTCATACACAGCCGGCCTTCCAAGCGTGGCACTCAGCAGGCCTTCACAGTGTGTCACTTAGCCAGGCTTCCAAATTCAACTACAAAAAATAGGGCACTCTATTCTTTCATCTCTCTCTCTCTCTCTCTCTCTCTCTCTCTCTAAATTTAATCATGGGACTGTGAAATTTTTGTGGATGTTCTTCAATCAAATTATGTCAAATATTCTCACACTTGCATTTTTATTTTCTGTTTAACAATTTGAAACATGCATGTTTAATTTGAATTAGGAGTAATCTTTTTGGTCCTAAGTTCAAAAAGGGAAATTTGCAATTATGGCAAATGTTTGTTGCGCTTCAGACATCATATCTAATCATAAAATTTGTGTACACATATTTGCTTTATATTTTGTTTGATTTCATTACAAGATATTTTGTACACATTTTGTTGACTTTGTGCCTAGATGAAGTTGCTCCTATTTAATTTATGATCTTTGAGCCAAAAGGGAAAATGGAGTAATTAATATGTTGAACGTTCGAGCTGCTTTTGCAAGATTCACTTGGATTTATTCTTGGCTATTTAAAAGAAGAGTCTTCATCAGATATGACAACAAGCCTTCAAGAGAATCAATCGTTCATATACTCAAAGAATACAAGTCTGAGATATAGACTTTAAATTATCTTCTTCAGACTTTAGAAAGAGAGTTTTTCACTGTATATTTTATACTCTCTATGTGTAAGCCTACAATTGTAAATTCACCCTTACTTAAAGGGATTGAATCACACCACACATAAACCCACCTTGTGAGAGAGGGAACCCAATCCACTGTGTTATCAGTTAGGATTTTGTTCCTCCATTTACTGGGTAGAGTTTGGTTGTAGTTTGTAAACTAGTCTGCGTGCACCAGTATTGGAAGTTTATGAACTGGTCTGCGTGTACCAGTGAGTTGTGTCTAATCTGCGTGTACCAGAGGAGTTGTTGTAAAGGAGTGTTGGCTCCTATGAAATCCAACCCAGGTGTAAGTACTAAGAACATAGTGGATACCGGTGAGTGTTCGGGTGAACATCATTAAAGAGTGGACTAAGCAGTTAGCTGAACCACTATAAAAATCCTCAGTCTCATCCCTTGATTATTTCAGTACTTCATTATTTCAATTATCCGTTTAATTTGCTAATCCTTCTACTTGCAAAAGAAAAATTGAGTATTACAGGATTCAAACCTATTCACCCCCCTGTAGGTTGGAATATCAGTGTTCAAGTCACAAGAAAGTATTACAAAAAACTGGAACAAGTGGACTATGATGGGTCCAATCTTTCATGTAATCCTTTCTCTAAACTCATGACTATTTCCCTGATTCCAAAGATTTTGCATGGCCATAACCAAGTATGTATTCCCCTACGCTCTTTCAAACACACTTGCCCTACACACAGCTGTCGGAATCCGTCAAGTGCCCTAGCATTGGCAAAATCATTTACATCACTCTGAATTTGAAGGACATTTTTGTCTCCATATGGCACTTTTTTAACTCCATCAGAAAAGTTGAAGAAGGTCCACTACCCCTAACACAAACTTTCGACGAATTTTGCAATGGAGTTCATCCCTTCGGTTTGTTCCACAATCTTGTTCTTGAATACTAGAAAGATAGCATAAAGAGGCCTAAAAAAATACTCTTTATGAAGTATGAGGAGCTGAAGAGGGATCTGAAGGGGAAGTGAAGAAGCTAGATTTGTTTCTCGGAAGGCCTTTTGGAAAAGAGGAAGAGGTTGATAAGGTATAGTGGAGATGCAACTTTGAGAGGTTGAAAACCTTGAAAGTTAATAAGAATGGGCTGGATCCATGGGCTGGATTCCCCACAAGTGCATATTTCAAGCTTGGTGTGTGTTGGGGATTGGAAGAATAGTTTAACAGAGGAGATGACAGAGCGACATGATCAAATCACAAACCAGAATATGGAAGGATCAAGGTTGGATCTTTGAATGTTTGACTAAAACAGAGTTCGGGTTTATATTGTGATCAAATCACTAGCTAAAAGATGGAAGGATGTATTGGATCTTTGAATGTTTTATGCTTCATATGCTGAATGAGTCAAGTAGTAGCTTCTTTTTTTCTTTTTCTTTTTTATCTTAGGTTGTATTCAAGAACTTTTAACAAACGAACACGAACTCAAGTAGCTTGAGTTTGTTTAGCAACCCCACCCTTGGGCTTTCATAGTATGAATCTGTTTTGAGGTGGTTGGTCTAGGAGAAATTTCATGCATAAATACGAGGGGAAAAGATGGCATGAGGACACCATGGGGATAATAATTCCTTGCTCATGCACAAAAAGGTTGGCATTGAAATAGATCCCAACTTTTCGTTAAAAAGCGGTTGCCATTTCTATGGGCAATCTAGCTACCTCTTTTTACATCCAAAAGCCTTGTAAAATGTGTGTGTTAGTAGGTTGGGAAGTGGAGGGGTTGGATAGGGGTAGAACCAAGAATAAAACTCAATAGGGCCTAATGATTATGTGGGCTAGCTGTATCACCAAGTGTGTGATGGAGAAGGCTCTTGAAGCACCACAACACAATTGATAATGACTCAAGAAACTATTATTTCTCTTTCAACTTGCGATGATTAAAAAATCAAGGTACTCGAGATCAACTCGTGTTTGGCCAAACTAAATTTCATTTGAGCATATTTTTGAACTCATTTAATAAAAACTTGAACAATTTAACTCTGCGGCTTGTTATCAGTCCGAAGTGGAGCTAGTCTTGTTATAACATGAGATCGTGCCTTTATGAATTTCTGGGCCGGCTTGAGATAATTCGAGACCCAAAATTGTGACTTTATCGCTACCTCCATCCAAGCTGCGAAATGTGTTCTCTTGATGAGATCGCTTCTATAGCCTTATAACATGAGATCATAAGTATAAAGTCCAGGTCCGGCTTGAGATATATTTTTCGAGACCTAAAAACACAATGTTAAGCTGTGAATTGTTTTGCTACAATCCATAAAGGTGACAAGCCAAATGTAAACTAAAATTTTGGTACAATCAAAGTAACAGATTCTTTAATTAACTGCACCAAGCATGACTAGCATTCTTTTAGCGGCACATGAAATATTCATTCACTAAGTATAAAAACAATAAAACAATACAATATGTAGGAAAATGCATTGAGAGAGATTCATTCAAAGACACTTCTAGAACTGGTATATACTCAACAAAATACAAACCAAAACAAAGAAAAAGAGGAGAAATAGGGCACATGAAGGGTTTCCTCAAAATTGTCCAAGAAAGAGAAATGAATGGTCCAGATTCATCTTGATTTCTCTTTCTTGACCTTGTTAACCTGAACCATTGATTTCTCTTTCTTGGACAATTTCAGAAAAACTCCTCGTGTTTTCTAACATTTTTCAAAAGAAAAACAATGGAATAAGTGTTGAAAAGTAAGTTAATTTCATTTTGTAATCTTGATGTTCTTGCTTGAGAGCTGCAAAAAGATGGGGAAGAGCTTATATACTCTTCTCACACTTCACCGACTGACTTAACAGAAAATCCCTCAACTCTATTACAAACCAACACTCACAAAGCACTGTGTTAACTAACTAAGTAACAGAATTACAAATCATAACAGAAATGCAACTGATTTATAAAGACTAGAGCCACTTAATGGTTGTGCATAATATCCCCTGCAAACTCATGGGTGTATCTACAACTATGAGTTTGTTCTTTAAAAACAAAAATCGATCAACTGGCAGAGATTTGGTGAAAATATTAGCAAGTTGAAAGGCAGAACCAACATGCTGAATCAGAATCTACTTGTGTTTGTGAAAGACATTTCAAGAATGAACTGATAATCTATCTCAACATGTTTAGTCCTTGCATGGAACACAGGATTTGAGGCTAGAGAAATAGCATATTGGTTATCACACCAAAGTAGATTAGGTAAAGCAAGAGGAACATGTAATTCAGTAAGACGTTGTTGTACCCAAGTCATGTTAGTAGTCGTTAGAGCTAAAGTTCTCTATTCGGCCTCTGTAGATGATCTTGCTATCGTTGGCTATTTATTTGCACACCAAGATATTAGGTTGGGACCTAAAAACAAGCAGTAGCCTGTGATGGATCCTCTGTCTATACAATCCCTTGCCCAATCTGCATCTGAGAATGAAGTGAGGGTTAAAGGACCTAGAGAAAACTTTAAGCCCTAATGGACAATCCCTTTTATGTATCTAAGGATTCTTTTCACAACTATAAAATGACTCTTCTTAGGCTCATGCATGTGTTGACATGATAGATTCACAGCAAAGGAAATATTAGGTCTTGTAAGTGTCAAATATTGTAAAGACCTTACTATGGTTCTGAACCAGTGATGATCAACAAAAAGAGGATTTGGATCAAGCACAATAGGTTTAACAGATGATGGAGTCAAGCTTGGTTTGCAATCCTGCATTCCTGCATTGGTTAAAAGATTAGTTGCATACTTTCTTTGTGATGACAACAGACCAAAATCACAATGTTGAACCTCAATACCGAAAAAGAAATTGAGATCACCCAGATCTTTCATGACAAATTTGGAACTTAATGTCTTGATTAGATCAGAAATAAAAGATGAACTGTACCAGTAATTACTATATAATCGACATAGACTAAGACAAGAGTAATAGTTGTATCTATTTTGAGAATAAATAAAGATGAATCTGCTTTATTGTTAAGAAAACCTTGCTGAATAAAAAATGCAGAAAACTTAGAGAATCATGCTCTTGGAGCTTGATGAAGACCATAAAAAGCTTTTTTCAACTTACATGCCTATTCTGGATGAGCTAAATCCTTGTAGCCCAGTGGTTGTCTCATATAAACCTCTTCATCAATGATCCCATGCAGAAATGAATTAGACACATCAAGTTGTCTTATAAAGCAAAATGATAATGAAATGCCAAACTAAGAACAATTCTAAAAGTAAGCTATTTTATGACAGGGCTAAACGTTTTTATGAAGTCTAGCCCTTCTACCTGTTTATTGCCATTGGTAGCAAGCTTGGCTTTGTATCTTGCCACACTACCATCTAAATTCCTCTTGATTTTATATATCCATCAACATCCTATTATATTAGAATGAGTTAGAGGAGAGACAATAGACCAAGTACCCTACTAAACCAAAGCTTTGTACTCTTCTGCCATGGCATGTTGTCAGACAGAATGCTCAATGGCTTCATTAAAATGACTAGGTTCTCTTATTGGTAACAGATGATTAGATACAACAGCAAAAAAATCCTAGAGTTGATGGGGTTTTAAAATACCATTCTTAGACCTAGTATTCATGGGATGAAAGTTGGAAGAAGAATAAACAACAAAAACAAATGGAATATCAAGAGATGGTATGTTAGAGGAAGGAACAAATAAGACAGTAGAAGTTTGAATAGGAGAGGATAAAGATGGAGAGGAAGTAGAGTAATAGTGGATGAACTGGTATGAGATGAAGAGATAGGAAAAATAACAGGAGAAGGAACATAAATTACTATATCATCAAATGAGGTAAGAGGAACACTAAACTTTTGAATTTTAGAAGAAGAAGAAGAACGCAAAAAAGATGGATACGGAAATTCTGTTTCTACAAACTTGACATGTCTAGACATAACACTTTACAGGATCAAAACATTTGTAAACTTGTGTAGTGTCACAATAGCCTAAAAGCACATAATGACTGGACTTAGGATGTAATTTGTTAGGACTATAGGGTTTTAACAAAGGAAAATAGCTGCAACCAAAAGGTTTTAAGGCTATGTAATCTGGTGAGGTTTGGAACAACAAGTGATAAAGGAATTGAAAATTCAGAGAAGAACGAGGCAATCTATTTGCCAAATACACAACTGTCAAGAGCTTCTAACCAAAATTTTGGTTGTAGACCTAACTAAAAAAGTAATGCAATAGTAGTTTCAATAAGGCAACTATGCTTTCTTTCAACTACACTATTTTGTTCAGGGGTATAAGGACAAGTGGTGTAATGAACAACTCTAGTGGATAAAAACAAATGAAGAAAGTGATTAATGAACCCCCCCAACACACACACACATTATCACTTCTTACACACTGAATTGTTGTATGAAATTGAGTAAGAACAAAAGCTTTGAAGTTAGCAATGTATTTAAGCTCAAATTCGAAATGAAGTGGAAACAGCCAGGAATACCTTGTAAAGTCATCAACAATTAACAAGTAATAACGAAATCCTTTATTAGAAAGTACTGAGGAAGGACCCCACACATCCATATGGACCAATTGAAAAGGAGCAATATTGTTTGTGACAGAACTAGAAAAAGAAAGCTTATGGCTCTTAGCCATATTACAATAAACACAACTAACCATAGGACTACTACTTAGAGGAATATGTTGTTGTTTTATTAAGGCAGAAAATAGAGAAGCACTTGGATGTCCAACTATTTGATGCCACAGCATAGCTGAAGCAGAAGTGCACACAAAAGCTAAAGAAGAAGGGATCTCAGATTGCTATTTAGAGGAGGTCAGTATTGGATAAAGGCCCTTGTGACATGGGCCCTAATACAAGACTTTGTGAGTAAATTTGTATTGAATAACAACACTAGAAGAATTTAAAGTAAGAACACAATTATTATCCTTTGCAAATTGGTAAATAGAAAGCAAATTATGAATGATGCTAGGATTATGAAGAATATGAGACAACTAAAAATATGAGTGGGGTGTTGATAACAGACCTTTGCCAGTATGAGTAACCTAAAGAGAAGAGCCATTTCCAACTAACACACCCTCAAAAACTACAGTAGGTTATGTTTGATCAATGTTAATGTTTTGCAACTGATTGGTGATATGTTTTGTAGCCCCACTATCAAAGTAACAATGTTGAGATGGATGAAGGACATAATATGTATAAGCAGAAAAGCCCCCATAAGAAGGTGGTATGTGAGTAGAAGATTGTATGGAAATAAGCATGACAGATTGTCCTAAAGAACCAAGAATCATGTATGGCATAGTGTAAGCTTCAGTAAAATGAGCATGTGCAGGGATTTGACCAAGAGGTATGTGAGTAGCAGTAGAAGGCTTGACATGTGATCTAGTTAAAGGTTGAAACGTGGGAATTTCAAAAGGATAAAACCGAGGGATTCTTGAAGTATAAAACTGTGTATACATCTATGGATTCCATTGATAAAAAGTTGCCCTCCATGACATATCAATAAAACCAAATGAAAGAGTTTGAGTTTTGAAGTAACAAAACTAAGTAGTGTGATTATTTCTACCATAAATGGCACAAGGATCCCTAAAGTATCTAGGAGCTCTGCCACCTCTACCTCTGGCAAAACCTTTGCTAAAATTCTTAAAGGTTTGTGGTTAAGGCATATATTGAGTTAAAGGTCCTACAGGCTGCATATATTGATTTGGAGTTCATACAGATTGTTGCTGGTGATTCATTTGAGAGGAATTACACCAAGAAACATGTGTATTTGACATCATGGAACATTCATCTGTGACTGATTCAACTATAGTTGAGGCATGCTAGAGCTTGAAGAAAGGGTAGTACCATGTGTAGCCATTAATACTAATGTACTACCTGTTTCATATTCTTACAAACATTGAATATCTTCACCATTCAGGATAGTTATCACTTCATCAAAGGTAATTGTATATGGTAAGCCTTTTAATGTGTGGAAAATTAGGTCATCATCATCTAGAAAAGCACCAATAGCTAACAATTTTTGTGCATTCTCTTTTATAGTGTCTATATAAATCTTCGTGGTAGAGGTTTTCGTCAAATTATACAGTCGGCATTAAGCTCTTGAAAATGATTTCGAGACAAAGAATTATATCGATGAGACAACAAATCCTAGATCTAATGAGCATGTTTTAACCCTAGATAGAACATATGGAAAGGTAGATTGGGAAAGAGATGTTGTCAATCATGAGAGCAATTGAGTGTCAATTAGGGTCCACAACATATGTAGGGTTTGTGGACACCACACCTTCATTGTTTCTAAGTTTTGAAATCGAACATTCAACTGAACCATCTAGATAGCCATAAAAACCATTTAGATAGCCATAAAAACCATTGGCGTTCAACATTCTCTACTTGTATCCTCCATAGCAGGTAATTAGATCCATCTAGTTTGATATTAACAAACGAGTGAAAATTTGACACTAAGAAAGCGAGCGATGGTGGAAGACTGTTGAAGTCACCTGCTACGTAACCTAGGTTTCAGTTCTTTAGTTTTGAACGAACAATTGCAAAAAAAATTCTCCACGATCTTTAAGACTCTTGTTGTTGAATACTTTGATACCATGTTGAAGTGTATTCAATAGAGAAATCAATGAAATTTCAGTAGATATAGAGATGATTGAAAAGAGAGAAAACTAAAGTTTCATTTAGTAATCTTGATGTTCTTGCTTGAGAGCTACAAAGAGATGGGGAAGAGCTTATACACTATTCTCACACTTTACCGGCTGACTTAACAGAAAATCCCTCAACTCTCTTACAAACCAACAATGACTAAGCACTGTGTTAACTAAGTAGCAGAATTAAAACAAATCATAAGGGAAATGCAACTGATTTACAAAGACTAGAGCCACTTAGTGGGTGTGCTTAACAAGAAGTACAATTGTTACAAGTCTCAACAGTATGAAACTTGAAATCCTAAACCACAAACACCCAAAAAAAAAAACCCACACTCCATAAGATAGCCCATGAAAAGAAGACAAATTTGGATAAGCCATGCATCTAATGGGTAACTGGCTGGCCACAAAAGGCAAACAAATAAGGAGTGGGAGCAGCTAGCATTGAATCAACACACTCTAAATAGTGAGAAAGCAATATCTCTACTGCATTATATTTTCTCCCCAAGGATTGACCCCATGAAATTTCACCCTCGTAATCACATCTATCCGCACAATCATATCCTTGGTTAGATAATTCGTGTGATCTCCAACCTGTCCTTTTCTGAAGTAGGATTTTTTTAATACCACATAGCAACTTGGTGCATTGGTTGAATTATTGACCTCATGTTTCTTCAAAGTCAATACTACAATGTCCACACACCCTCCTCCACTTGCTCTTCTATGTCTTCACCCTTAAAAGGACACCCCCAAAACTCAGCCAATCTCTTAACATGAGTCTTGGGGTCTCATCAACTCCTCATAGGAAATGAAGAATTTCTTGGGCCTTTCCAATCTCTCTTTATGGTACCCTATCACATGGTTGAAGTAAGGCCCAAAAACCACAATCCCTTCACAAAATTTCAAGACAATATTCTCTAATGGTTGGGGCTCTCTTCTACGCAACTTCATTGAATTTTCAAATTGCCACAAAGAAATGAGGGTGTCCTTGGGATTTCTCGCAACGTAAATGACTCGACAATCCAACAAATTCAACACGGGCAGCGCCACAGTTGGTTGAGGGTATGCAAGTGAACCCCTGACAAAAAAATTTGTAGGGAAAAAAAATAGATATTTAGGTTTACCCACTACATTGAACATCCTAACCAATTGATTTTGAACACCCTACTCGATTAACTTTGATCACACCCGTTCATTTTATTCAAATTGATTTATTTGGAGGTTTTGCAAAAAATTAAACTCAATAAGATATCGACAAATGCTTGATCTAAAAATCTATTTTGTTGGGTCAAAATTAGAGATCTAGTAATCGAATTTTTAGATCAAGCACTTATCGACAACTAAGTGAGTTGAATTTTTTCATCGCCTCCTAACAAATCAATTTGAATAGAATGAACGGTTGTAATTATAAAATTAGGACCTAAAAAAGGTCTCATTTAAAATGGGTAAACTCTCCCACTTAAGCTTTCACTTCAAAAACACTCTCCTCTCTCTAGCCCAAACATCTCCATTTCCATTTAGTTTCTCATTTTGTGTAATAGAAAATCATTTTGGAATGGAGGATATGTTTTTGTACCGTTGTATTCATACAAACACATATGTGTATATTGTTGGTTAATTAAGCTAGTAGAATCAAGGTATTTATGAACACCTAATAATATAAATTCTTGGAGCCACCACTTGAATTCAAAGTTTCACCAAGAATCTGGTATGGTATATGGGTGCTTTAAGAGCCGGTTCAATCTTGACTCAAAACGAAACTCAAATTCAAAATCTAAGTAAAACTCCTCAAATCTAAGTAAATCTTTCCTCCAATCGTTTACCTTTTTCCATACCAAATCAAGGGAAACCCTTTTTTTCCCCCAAATTAAGGGAGAACCAAAGCCAAACCCAAATTTCCAACGGCTATATTCTGGTGGCGATTAGTGGTCGCGCAACTTTTCTAGTGGTGCTCAGCTGTTTCTGGTTGACGGCAGTGGTCGAAAAAAGTAGGCCAACTTTGGATGAAGATTGGCAGCAGTGGTGGTCATCTGGTGTGAGGTGTCGTTGAACAAGTTCGAGTTCGTTAAAACCCTAGATCGTGAAATCCGAGTTCGTAAACCCAAATTTCGTTCTTCATCCAAGTTGCAGAAGGAGAGAAAGAGAGACCTGAGGTGCTTAGAGGTCGACAACAGTGATCTTGTTGACGGAGGCGACTTGGTATGGTGGTGGACGGCAGCAGTGACGGGCGGTGATTGGCTATGACCATGGTGATTGAACTGGATCTGAGTAAAAATTGGGTGTATGACTGGAGCTCTCTATACCAAATTTAGCTTTTACCCAAGTTTTCACTCAAATTTGATTCTGAGTTTAGTTCAAGACCGAAAATGCTTTAATGAGCTAGAGACACATCCCGTTGAAAACTTCACATTGGAACCAATTATCCCCACAAAGTATCTACATCTGGTATCGTGACGCTTGTTTTGCATACAGCATATATAAGTATGTCCCCATTACCAAACACCTTGATTGGCCCACATACCCAAAAAATCCAGCGAAGGGTAAACCTATGGTCGGGCCGTCTGTCTTTCCCTTCATTGGCTTTCCTTCGTAAATTTGTCTTTTCGCTAGGTTGTTTTTTCTTTTCCATTCCATTTTGTCGCCAGCGAGAATCATTCATTTCCTTCCATTTGTGTACCAAAAAAAAAAACAAAATCATTTCATTTCCAGTGGTTTCCTTTTTCCCGTTTCAAAATTTTCAATTTTGTACCAGACCCATACTAGTATATTTAATCATTAAGGAGGGAAGGGAAAGAGAAAAGTTTCACTAGAAGGGTCAATCGGAGCCCAAAGAGAGAGAAAGAGGATAGAGAGAGAGAGATTCCCACAGATCTCTCCTCTTGTTAATCGTAGAATTCATAGATCTGTCTCGCTCTCAATGGGTCTGTGGGAAGCTTTTCTCAATTGGCTTCGAAGGTTCGCTACCCAATTCTCTTTTTCTCGTTCTTCAATTTCATTTACATGTATATGTATATCAATATAATTATGTAACCATTCGATTCTTATGTGCTATATTTTTTGTATTCTTGTGAAATTTCGATGCCATTAACTGTGTTTTTTCCCCTCCCTGCTAGCGTTAATGGGAGTTAGATATACGTTTGGAATTGCAGCTAATGGATTTCTGGGTTTTCTTCTGCTATCCCCAAATTCAATTAATTATTTTGGAAAAGCGAATTTATGTCCTCAATCATATGTTCGAGATCTGTTGGCCATTTTCTTTTTCATTTTTTATGTCAGTTGATCTGTTGTCCTTTGTTTCTATTCTATTGGGTATGGGTTTTCAATTTTGTTTGTCCAAAATTGAGCTCTTGGACGTTGAATTGTCTTCTTCTTCTTTTTTTTCAGTCAAGTTATTGGGTTCTATCGTATGTGTGTACGAGTTTCTATGACTGGTTAAGGTTGCAATTGGGTGTGTATCCGTATATGTGTGATAAATTGTCCTGTCGGCTTCTTTTCCCTTTGTAACGTTTGTCTTGCCGGATTATATGGCATATTGGTTTAAAGTGCTACCCGAGAGCAGAAAATGGTCTGTTTAAGCTGGATCATTGTAATTCACATCTAGCAGAAACGGTTGGTGTTGAGTCTTTTGACATTCATTTAGCAGATTGAAAGAGCTAGAATCAAGTGCACTCCAACAAAATGCATTCGTGGAGCTGCATTTGTTGAAGTTTTAGCGTTTCACATGGGCTCACCACCAACTTTAAACAAGTTGAGGAGCCATGAAATGGCAGTGTTTACTGAATATCAAGGAATTCAATATAGAAAGAGGATATTGAAGGGTGTATTGGAGTATTACATTGCTCATTTTTGCTTTTTGCATTTGAGGATGCAGAACTGTGGAGAAGTTAAGAAGACATTGTTACTGAATCATGTTTATCTTTTACGAGTTTGAAGTTTTTGAAAAATGTTTCAGCAATGGGATCATTCTTGGGAATTTTTAGTTAAACCTGCTCATTTAGGCAAACATAGGGGTATGGTTGTTGTCGCATATCTTGTGGACACTCTTTTGTAAAATCTCATTCATAGGTAAAATGGAGATTTCTAGGGGTTTTCGTTTTCTAGCCTTGTTTTGAGCATGTATTTGTTTGTAGACACTCTTTTGTAAAATCTTGTTCTAGTTTTTTGTTCTCGTTTTTCCACATTATTGTCAAGTTAAGATTTTGATTTTCAATGCTGGGAAATTATATCATTTCATGCATTGTAGATGCTCGAAGCCAGGCAATTTTATCATTTTATACATTCATGCAATTACATCTATAGATGCTACATATCCGTTCTTGTATGATGATTCTATCATTCTCCCAGATTTCACCATAAATTTACTTGCAGGTGTAGCTCTTATCATCGTTCAGCCAGATGCCAAGTAATGATTTCTAATAATGCTTTGGGAAGCATGAATCATGGAGTTAGATGCATTTGTGGACATAACACATTAGAAATATGGTTTTTTTGTGTAGTGAATATTCACTAGACCTCTCAGAGATGTTAGATTACAGCAATACAAATATAGTTGAGTAGTGGACTTCTAGAAGTGGCACATGCAGCATTCAAAGACAAAACTAGTGTAGTGCATTCGTGACTTTTGTGAATTACATATAATGAGAAAGCTTTCATGCAATATTTCAGTACTTTATCCTCTATAAGAGAACATTTTTTAAGCAATCAATTTCCATTTCTCTGACTCTTTCAGCTCGCCCTGTCTAGTGGAATAGTTTGTGATGCATGGGCTCATGTTATTGTTTACATGTTTGCAGCCTCTTTTTCAAGCAGGAGATGGAGCTTTCTTTGATCGGGCTTCAAAATGCTGGAAAAACTTCACTAGTTAATGTTGTTGCTGTAAGTAAAAAAATGGAGATCGGCTTGTAATATT
This sequence comes from Vaccinium macrocarpon, assembly GCA_022606695.1. Lineage (NCBI taxonomy): Eukaryota > Viridiplantae > Streptophyta > Magnoliopsida > Ericales > Ericaceae > Vaccinium > Vaccinium macrocarpon. The sequence goes on along the minus strand of CM040181.1, from coordinate 26,977,351 downwards.
TTCTGTTCCATTCCTTCATGTTTCTGGAATCTAGTTCCGAGGCACTTCTAACTTGCTTGGTCTTGCTTGTAGACTGGCGGATACAGTGAAGACATGATCCCTACGGTGAGTTCTCTCTAGAGAGCGGTTCAAAGTTCAAACTTACTCTTACTTTGAGCGAAATTGGATGTCCTTTTATTTCTTTTGTTTCATCTTTTTTTCTGGCTTCAACCCTCAGCCCCCAATATGGATAAGAGCTAAACGAATGTATCTCATTTGGTTTTTAGGTGGGATTCAATATGAAGAAAGTAACAAAGGGAAATGTTACAATAAAGTTGTGGGATCTTGGAGGTCAGCCCAGGTTTCGTAGCATGTGGGAGAGATATTGTCGTGCAGTCTCTGCTATTGTGTATGTAACTATTTATCCATCTTGATTGACCAATATTTTCTGAACTTAGGAATCTATTTAACCCCATTTTGTAGTCCTAAATGATGTCTTAAATAGGTATACTTGTAGAAATGCAATCCCAAATAGATCATATATATATATATATATATATATATATATATATATATATATATATATATATATATATATATATATATATATATATATATATGTTAATCAAACAAGCATGTTATATTTCATCTTTCATGTCCTAAGTGTTCGAATTTCAATTTTCTTGCCTTTACCTTGTGGTGTTGAATTTTGATTGGATGTTACAGTGATTTTTCTTGAACAACTGTGATTTTCTTCTTCTTTAGCCATGTCATTTGTTGCCTTGTTCGTAGAAACTTCAAGTCCATTGTTGTATTTATTGTGGGCATGGGGTGAGTTCTGCCAATAGTAGGGTATGCCCCTTTCACAACCTATTTTGGGTATGGTAAAGCTTCTTTGACCAAAGGGCTCTAAGCCTGACATAACGAATCAAAGAGACGTACTAGCATAGGTGTTATTGAAATAAGTCTAATGACTTTCAATTTGCCTTCTCGTGCTCATTAGTGAGATGCGTTGGACCATGAACGAAGGAAGCATGGTAATGAGCACGGAAATTGATTTGGGTCTCTAGGTCTGCCCCCTTTGATGCCTTTCGGCTTTGATTTGAGGGTATGTTTCTGCAACAAAATGTCTCTGTAGCTCTTCGGTTCTTGGAGGTTTAGGGGGGGCACTATTTCAATGGTACTCTGAGAGCAACCACTTGATGCATATTGCCAAAGGTTAGATTTGTCTCCAATCATCCCTCGCCCATGCCCCCAATGATTGGGGACTAGATGGGTACTGTTATTGTTGTTGTGGTTGTTGACTTTCAATTTGCCTATCCAATCAATATTTCAATTCACATGGATTGCAACCTTTTGGTTCCTAATCTTCATACTAGAACAATCTATGAATGTTCTAGGTAAATTTGATAAATGACCAAAAAGTGAAAAAGCTAGGCTTTATCCCATTTAGCATGGGTATATATCAAGCTATTCAACATCGTTTTGTGTATCCATAGGTAGAAATAAACTTAATACAAATGAAACAAATGCAAACGGAGAGAATTTTACCCAAACCTTTCCCAACTGGAGCTCCAATACCATATTAAGCTTCCAATTATCACAAAGCTTAAGGTATTCGCTAACAAATTAAGGAAGACCAAAACAAGGAAAGGAAATGGCAACAGGGGGGGATCGGGGACGGATTTGACCATCCCCTCCAATCCCCGAACCCCATATCTGCCTCCGTCCCCGCCTTGATCCCAGAATGGGGACTCATCTCCACCCTCCAACCCCGCCCCAATCCGAAAGTTACCAAACCAATAAAAAAATTTAAAAAAATCTAGAAAATTCCCCTTATACTTAACCAACATATTTGATATCTAAACCATCAAATAATGAAAAAAATGGTAACAATTTGCAATTTTTCTCCAAAAATCCCATCCAACCAAATAAAACTACATAATAGTCAAGGATTCCAACCTTGAAGTCTAGAATTACCAACTAAATTATGTTTGAGAATGTGAAGAATGAAGTTTATTACTATTTATAAACTAATATATATAGTGGGGAAACCCTAGCAATTAACAATAATTCAAGGGGTCTAAATGTGAATGACATCTTAGATGTGTAATAAAAACCGGTTCTGGGAATGGGGCGGGGAAGGGATCGGGGGTATGTAGAACCGGCTCCAACCCGATCCCCATTTTTTTTTAAAAAAATTCCCCCAAATCCAATCCAATCCCTGAAAAAGTCCCCAAAACTCTGGCGGGGACGGATCGGATTGGCCGGAATTGCCATACCTAAAAGGAAGTGATGTCATGCCATCTGCCTTGCCAGATTTTAATGGTAAATGTGTATTCTCTAAATGTGTCAGGTGCATATCCTTTATCAATAAAGCGCGTATCTTTCACACTGAATTTTTACCCCCATTACTATGAAGTTACAGTGATGTGGAGCTACTTGGAACTTTATTGATGGAGTTTCTGATTTGGCAGATGCCATTATGACATTTTTCTTTTTTACCTTTTTATTCTTGGGACCTTTCTATCTTCTCTTTTCTTAAGATCAGTTTTTTTTTTTTTTAAATATATCTGGCCTGCCCCCAGTTTATCATTTAGAGTTCTCCCCTTTCACATTCAGACTTTGATTAAACCTACTTTTGTATTTATTGGAGTGCAAATTTGTAGCAGTCAAAAAACTTTGGGCTGTCAAACAACTTGTCCAAACAAGCTAGCTTTTTTCTTTTTGTAGACTGGGACGTGCAAGTGGTGGGTGGTGGTGTTACCTTAGGGAATTGAGATAAGTAAGAGATTTGTGTGCCCGTAACATGATATAAGGGAAATGATTTGGAACCTGTTCGATGCAAGTAGGCAACAAACAATTCGTATGGATATTCTATTTTGTTTACGGTGAGCATGCCTCAAAAGTAATGACATAATTGGAGACCATCCTGTCAATGCGTTTCCTTTCTTGATGTGGCTTAACATTTATTCTTGGGACTGGGACTGCTCAAAAACTCAGCAATTAGTAGTTTGGACAGTTTTCATCTGGCTTGGCCCTTGAAGTAAAATCAACTTCTCGCTCATTCTTTTTTCCCCCTTGCTGTAAGTTCTTTGATTAATTTCTTGCCTGTGCTTCCGTAACGCTGCCAGGTTTGTATCATGATGAGCTTCTTTCATACTCAAGCTTTGAAATTAAGTACTAACTATAGTTTTCGCTTGATCTCTTGCTGCATTATATTGTTCTGTTAGCTGTAGTAAGAAGTCCGTTGTGTTTCTTGTTGAACATATCTGTGATTCCATCCCCTATGCCTCAACTTGTGACCTTAGCTCTGCTGCAATGGAACTAACATTCCTGTCGTAAGAGTACTTAGCTGGTTCTTTGAAATTGTTGCTCCTGCAGTTACGTTGTTGATGCTGCTGATCACGATAACCTCAGCATCTCAAGAAGTGAACTTCATGATCTGCTAAGCAAACCATCGTTGAGTGGAATTCCATTGTTGGTGTTAGGCAACAAGATTGACAAGCCAGGAGCTCTCTCTAAGGAAGCAATGACTGAACAAATGTAAGCGGTGGCGATGTACCTCCCTTGGTCCCATTGTTAGAATCTGCTTGGATCATGGATTTGTCTGTACTTCACATGGGGAATGGAAAAATGATAATGAGCACGAACCTAAATACGTACATCAGTTTCTTCTCTGCATTATTGTCTTATGATTTTCCTTTTATCCCAAATCTCTCTGCGAGTCCATTATCATAACACTGCATGAGTCTTCGGTTTCTAATTACTCCAGTTCGGTTATAAAACTGCTTTTTATATTGTGCAGGGGCTCAAATCTATTACTGATAGAGAGGTATGCTGCTATATGATCTCGTGCAAAAACTCGACCAACATTGATTCAGTTATTGATTGGCTTGTCAAGCATTCCAAATCAAAGAGCTGAGGAACGTCTTGTTTTTTGCGTTTGGATCTGTATTTGCCAAGATTTGTTTAGACGGATCTTTTTGGGGGTGGCTTTTGGTGGTGAGATTTGATTGTCTTTTAACTTGGTTGCCAATTTTCTTCTCGTGTGTCCTCTACTTTTCATTAGTTTCAAGAGAATGTGTATTGTTACTGTTGTATATTAATTTATTTGTCTAATGGAGATGATTTGTGTGTGGTTTTTTCATCTCTCCCTTTCTCAGATTCCTGTGATTCTTTTCCCCTCAATTTGGCCAGAGATTTCTGCACTTAAAATTGCTGCTGCAAACTAGTATTGAAGCTATTGTAAATGCTTGCTAGTGCAGGTTTTAAGAATGTGACATGGTACATGTTGGCCATTTTACTTAATTCTGGGTTCCAATGCCAGATTAAAATAGTACCGTTCCTCTTAAGTTTTTGTAGTTACGATATAGACAAAAGTTGTTTATGTTATTTGGACTTTTTAGTTAATGTATGTGAGAAAAATGGTACTAGGGCAAAAGACCAAAAAGATAGAGAGGCCCAAAAATCAAGAAGTGGAATGACATGATATTTATGGTTGATTTTGCTATGTTGATTAAAAATGACCAGATTTTTGCACAAAACTAGAAGAGGGATTCGAACTTGGTTTTAAATTTTAGAGATCGACAAACGGCGATGGCTAAAAATCAAAATCGACATACGGCTATGGCTAAAAATCAAAATCAACGTACGTCAATGGATCAGCTGTAACCAGGTACAATGTGTAATTTGGATTTGGAATCATGACTAAGGATACCCTATGTTACAAATACTCTAGCTAAATGTGTTCGAGCAAGTTCGCCCGTTTTTTTTTAATAAATTCATCACGATGCTATTTGGTGATCCAATCCATTTACTTTTTACGCCTCGCTGTTCCATTGTCCAAAAAATTGGGTTAATGGAACATCGGTAACTGTTTGAATAAGTATTTTGTCATTGAAGAAATGTAGATTTAGCAAATCCAATGATAACATCAGTTAACAGACTAGGGGGTAACTGATGTCGATTGGGGAGGCAAAAATTGTAGGAGGCTAGAGGGGGGGTGAGGGAAGCCATTAGTGTTAGTTGTCCGTCTTGTAACCTATGAAAAAAGAAAGGCAAGGAAAATAAAATAATTACCGTATTAAGAGAGCAAGCAAAGTTTGATGAAAGTTTGGAGAAAAATCTACTGTGGTTATACTTCAATTTTGTTTGTTTTTTTTGCCCTTTTTCTTCTCAAACCAAACCAACAACAAAGAGGAAGTTTTTTTTATTTTCCTTTTCTTTCCCTGTTCCAAACAAACCCTAAAAACGCAACTTTGGATTGTTGAAAATGATTACAATACACACCCCTTACAATAATTATTTGTACACACACCCGCTACAAAAATTACGATTTTTGTTGTAAAAGTTATGAAACACACCAAAATATTACGAATCATAGAAAATGTTATGAATCATATTGTTGAAAAGTGAATAAAAAACTAAAAAATGTTACGATCGTCAATAAGGTGACACAATCTAGACCATACAATAGGTGCATATGGTACACACCTTTAATGGATGTGTATTGTAGTTATTTCCTGAATTATTTGCTTCACATGATAGTTTTTTAATCTAACAACTAACGGTCAACAGCCCAAAAATAAAAAAATCTTACTACCGTTATTAATTGGATGATATGGAAGAAATGGGACATTTGAGGGATTAAATTGGTATGATTCATAATTTAGAGAGGAACTAAAGAAAATTCGTTGACGGCTTGACGCTTAGGGTCCGTTTGGAACACGAAACAGGAAGCGGAAACTTGTTGAAAGAAGTGAAAGACTGAAAAGGAAAGGAAATTAAAAAAAATTCACTTCCCTTAAATAAAAAGAAGAAAATTTTCAAATATAAAAACAATTTCCCTCGATTTCTCTTTTAACTCTTTCCCTCGTTAAAAAGCGTTGTTTCATTTTTCCATCTCACTTACGTAAGGGCAGAGAACAGAAAATGTACCGACCGGCCTGGGGACGCACTTTGGGTCCCACATGAATGCTTCAAACTGTTCATTCATCTTAGAATGAATTTTCAAAGAGTCTTGCGAGAAATCAGCTTAATCGGACATGCATAAGTGCTTGATCTAAAACTCCCTCATTCATTTATCAGAGGTATTTTGGATCAAGTACTTTATACACACCTGATTAACCTGATTTCTCAGCCTCTCATAAAATTATTTTAAAATGAAAAAACCGCTTTGATCATTTTTGTGGGGCCTACAAATGGGTCCCCAACTGGTCGGTATATTTTATGTTCCCCGCTCTATAAGCTGATCAACGTCCTTTTTTCAGATAATTCTAAGCAAAACAATTTTAGAAGTGTTTAGTTTAGACTTTGCTACCCGTACAGAGATAGGCAAAGAAAATGTACAAAGCACATTTGGGGATCACTTTTGGGACCCGCACGAATGATCCGAATCGTTCATTATTCTTAAAACATTTTTTCGAGAAACGGTGGGACTTTAGTTAAAGTACTTCTAACCGTCCAATTGAGCTGAATTTTTGAGAGCCCGTCCCCGAATGTGCTCTATACATTTTATGTACCTATCTCTATATACCCGTAGGTTTTCCGGTGTAGTTTAAAGTGCCATTTCGATTGGATCCGAGTTAAATCCGATCCATTGACAAGTCAATTTCACCCCATTTCGCTCATAAGTCATAACACTTGTGCGAGAGTGCCTTTAACAGCTGTTGGATAAGATTTAGGTGATCTTAATTCAAACTTATCCAACACCTTCGAGACATTTAATTAGCATTAAAAAATCGAATCCAAAAATAAAATAAATTTCCAATAGGAAGAGGATTCTTAAATAGATTTTATGAGATAAAATGGAGAAGTTGATTTTAGTTGGTGTTTTAAGGAGGGGTGATAAAATCACCTTATTTTTCGAATAGATAAAATCTAGGAGATAAAATAGTTGTGGACCACCGTGAGTTTCAAAAATAGTTGATAAAATCTAGTGTGATAAAATTTATTCGTCAAAAATATGATAAAATCAAATAATCCATTAAAAACTCCCCATATGCTTTTCAAGACCCACTAGATGTCGTACTATTTTGAGCATCAAGTAAAAAGTCATGTTAATCATTTATTGATTTACTACATAGTTTCGGAATATGTTTATGTTAAAATTTCCAAAGAATCTTTATGTTCTATAAATATGTCTCAAAAATATTTCACTCCTTATTTGATGAACATGATTTTGAGCTTCAACGATGTTCTAGATGGATGAGCTTTAAAAGTGGACGGTCTCAAAAGTGAGCACGGAAATTACTCAGTCCCTCTATTCTTAAATATTTTGGCTGGTATTTTTTTTGGTATTTTTTTATCATAATTATTTGTTTAGCTTTTCATCATAAATTTTGAGACTAATCATTTGTCTCAACAAAAAAAAAAGTACAAAATTATGGACCGAAATTGCACGAAACTTATACTAAGACAACATTGTAGACAAAAAAAAAAACGAGCAGTTTGCTATTTTTTTCCTTTAGTGATTTTTTTTTTTTTTTGGCTTCTTGTTATAATTTTCAGACTCTTTTTGTCGATACACATAATTTATCCAAAAATATATTTTGTGAGTTTAATACGAATTAATAAAAGCCTATGAAAACAAAAATATGAAAAGAAAAAATAAAAAAAAATGGGGAGAATGAGACCTTAGAAACAGTTCAATTGGGCACCTCTTTTTCTCATTTTGGGATTTTCTTTTTATGATAGGGGTGTTTGGCAAGTGAAAGCCATAACGGCTGTGTTCGGTTGAGTAGTTTAGTTTTGTTTTGATGATGTAAGCAGGTGTAATAAATGGAGAGAGATAGAGAGAAAAAGTAAAAAAAATGATGATGTAATCAAAATTGGAATAGTGCCAAACTGAGGGAAAACCCCCAAACGAACAGGGCCACATGTTTTTCGAAAATGAGTTTTGAAATTATGCGTTTAGAGAAGGGAAGTAAGAAGTAGGGGAGAATGAGCTTTTTAACTTTTCATTTTTCCATTTTCTCATTTTGAATAACGAAAAGACCTATAGAATATATTTTGCACACATATCCTAAACACTACTCCTAGTATTAAATGCATTATATGCATATCTCTCAAACACTTCAGAAAATTCAAAAAGAGAGGCTACCAAACACCCATGGTCTGTTTTAGAAACAAAAAATCGGTCTAAAGTCCAAAAGAAATGAGCATATTCTCACTCAGGAAAAACTTGACATAACAATCATTCATAACGTCGTTTTACTTACAGGAGATGGATACCACTTGCGTGTAAGGGTGAGTTTTTACTAAAAATACTGTCTTCAGTAGTTTTCGACTAAAACTTATTTTTTGAAAGTTTTGTTTAACTTTTCATCATAATTTTTGGGATTAAACGCTTTTGTCAATGAGAGGAATCAGAAAAATATATATATATAAAAAAAAAACTGCCCCAAATTTGAAGAAAAATCATACACAACAGAAAATACCAACTATTCGGTATTTTTTTCATCTTTCATGAACTTTTTTTTAGCTTTTCGTCATAAATTTATACCTTTTAGATTGGGAAATGATAATGTCAAAACCATTTTTGTTTATGTCAAAATTATAGTGCATAAAAAGGCTTGTACGTTGCACATGGTACAAAGTTTTTAAGTACTACAATTTTGGTATAAACAAAAACAGTTTTGGCACAAACAAAAACGATTTTAGCATTAGTGCCACCCTTTAGATTTCTGTCATCTGGATGGATGATTTTTTTTTTTTTTTGTGAAGATATAAAAATTTCATATCTGTGAAGTCGCCAGTATAAGGAGGCACCGGTGAAAGGCGGAGACGTTTTCGAAACGAAATGGATGATTAATAATAATAAAAAAACACATGAATTTACCAACAAATAAAAAAAAATACAATATAAAAGTACTGAAACTAAGAGTTAGCGTTACAAGTAATAAGTAAACCATCTACACAATTTTTATTTCATTTTTATCATCACTTCCGATATAGCACCCCACGACACAGCAATTGTCAACCCCCTCCGTTATTTTTTTCTGAACAAAACGCCCCCCTCTGTTCCCAACTCGTAAAATCTGTGAATCCTAGTATTCGAGAAGATACTCGAGAAGAGAGAGAGAGAGAGAGAGAGAGAGAGAGAGAGAGGAATCTTTGGACTGAAGGCATCATCAGAGTCATATTCAGATCAAATACTGGAGTAAGTACTGTACCAACAAATCAACAGCCCAACCTCTTCAAAACTCTCTTTCCCATTATTCTCCTCCATCCTCCACTACCGTTTTAGCCCTAAATACTGTACTAAAGAGGGTCAAAACGAGGTGGGGAGTTTTGGGACAACCGAATATTGTTGGGTTGCCAGAGATATAGGATATTTCTGGTAGGCAACTTGCTAAGTACAGAAAAACATCAATTTCAGAAAAATTTCATGTTTCGGATGGTACCAGCAGGTAAGATTCTTTGACTTTGGGCGACTATTGATGATGTGGTATTTTTTATCAGTTAATTTGGGATGTGGGTTTTTTTTATTCAGTTGATTTCGGATGTGGGTTTCTAATTTACTGAAGGTTTATGTGTAACGGATTGTTGGGTTGATCTTGGTTTTCAGATATCTGATTGGGATTCATGTGGATCTGCTTTTGATTTTTTTTAGTGCGTTAAAAGCTTGTCTTGAAATGGGTGAGAAAAGTTTTTTTTATTTTCCAGTAATGTTTTAAATCCATTGCTTATGTAAATTCTCAGAGGTTTAGCTTTTTGCTAGTTATAGTGTTTGATTTTTATTGAGTATGAATCACGATTTGTATCGAAGTGCAGTGGGACTTATGAAACCGATGGGCATGTCTTTGTTTCTATGCCATGGTGCCTGGGTTTCTGCTTCACGTGGATCATCAGTTTCTGATTGTTTGTTGTGCTCCTTGTGGAATGACCTTGTTTCAGAAGATTATCAAACATAAATATGAATTCTATTTAAATGAGTAATTAGAATTTGATAATTCCATTAAGGATCTGAAATTTGGAAGTGTGCTTAGAAATCAAGAAAAGTTGCACATTAGCATTAGCTTCATGAGCATCGGGATTATTAAGCAATATTGTTACAATTCTCAGTACTAAATTTGGTTTGCGCCTTTGTGGTGACGTGGTCTCTTACGCAGTCATAATTTGGTTTGTAGTATCTCTTTCTCTTACATGTATAATTTTGTTTTTGGTACTTTGGAAGATTCTTTCATGGATATTTGCCTGTGCGAGCACTGTGTATGCTTGCAATGTGTTTTCTTTATTTACAGGATACGTTTACTATGCTCATAACTTTACTTTTGGATCCATAGGTTGCATTTTCTTAATTGCAGCATTATCATGAAGATAAAAACGAGAACAAAATGAAGATGAGGAACAAATACCGGAAACCAACGACTTTACGTTGCAATGCAGGAACCAGATGCTCATTTTCTGTTGTAGTGTGGAGCCTTGTGGGCTGCCTTCTTATGTTCCATTTGTACTCCCTTGTTGGTCACAAAGATGGGGATGGTGGAGAAATACAAATGCGCATGGCCCACCAGCACCAGCACCACCCTCTATTACGTGAACTCGCAGAGGTTGAGGAGGAGAATATTCAAATTCCTCCTCCAAAAGGAAAACGGTCCCCACGTGCTGCCAAACGAAGGCCTAAGCGTCAAACTACCATAATTGAGGAATTCCTTGATGAATCTTCCGTGCTTAGGCCTGTATTCTTTCCTGATCTGAAAACTGCCATAGACCCGATGAAGATTGGAGGGAATGAAAGCTTGTACTACTATCCTGGAAGAATTTGGCTAGATATAGATGGAAAGCCTATTCAAGCTCATGGAGGTGGTATCCTGTATGATGATAAATCAAGGAAGTACTATTGGTATGGGGAGTATAAAGATGGGCCAACTTACCATGTTCATAAAAAGGCAACTGCACGGGTAAGTACTTAAAATCTGAATACATGAGTAAATTCTTCATTATATTTGTTCCATGACAGAAAAAGATCTTTTCTATTGGTGGTTTACATAATTATGCTGCTTATGTTCTCTAGATGAGATATGATATTTACGTATAAAAGAGTAGTTTCCGTGCATCACATTTCTGTGTCCTATATATTCCCTATTCATTAAAGTTAGAATTAGTTATCTCACACTGGTTTCTAGTGCTCATTTTGTGTGTGATTTTTATAGCATTTGTAGTTTAAGGTTAAACATTTGTGCCATGTGTATTATATTGATAAAGCTGGTATATTGAATTGATCTTGCTTTGTTTTGGGCTTAAAAACGTAAGAAAGAGCTTATTGTACATTTATTATGTAACTTGGTGCAGTATTTTGAAGGAACATATCTGAGATGACATTCATGTGAGGTGGCCTTTATGTAGTTTTGGTTTCCTGGTCAAAATATGGACTGTTTATGAATAGCACCCCCTTGCAACTGTCAATAAAAAATGTCTACTCTTGTTTAGAGAGAGAGAGAGAGAGAGAGAGAGAGAGAGAGAGAGAGAGAGAGAAGTGTTAGGTGTTAACCCTAACACATGTAAGTTTTATTTATATTAGGCAGAAGCCTTTTACAAGTTGTAATTAACCGATGTGGGACAAAACACATTCCAACACTCCCCCTCAAGTTGGAGAATAAATATCAATTAATCCCAGCTTGTTACACAATAATTCTAACCGTGGCTTAAATAATGGTTTGGTGAACATATCAGCTAACTGAGCGCCGGTAGACACAAAGGGAGTAACAATCACACCAACTGTCAGCTTCTCGCGAACCAAATGACAATCGACCTCAATATGCTTAGTCTACTCGTGAAAAACTGGATTAGATGCAATGTGGATTGCTGCTTGATTATCACAAAATAGATTCATAGGCAATTGCACATTAAATCCTATCTCCTCAAGAAAAGAGCGCACCCACACAATTTCACATGTAGTATGAGCCATGGCTCGGTATTTGGCTTCTGCACTAGATCGAGCAACAACAGTTTATTTCTTACTCTTCCAATTGACAAGATTTCCACCTACAAAGACACAATATCCTGTGGTCGATCGCCTATCAGATGGAGACCCTGCCCAATCAGAATCAGTGAATGCCTCAACACGCAAGTGTCCACTTGCTCGATAAAATAGACATGCCTGAGATGAGCTTTGAGATACTTCACAATTCTAAGAACTGCTTCCCAATGTGGAAAATGAGGTGTAGACAAGCTTACTCACCACACTAACTGCGAAGGAAATATTAGGACATGTGATGGTAACATAGTTCAACTTACCAACCAAGCGACGATATTGATTTGGATTAGGGAGTAACTCCCCCTGGTCAACGCATAGTTTCACGTTAGGATCCATGGTAGTCTCAACAGGTTAACTTCCGAATAGTCCAGTCTCTTGCAAAATATCCAACACATACTTCCTGTGAGACAAGTTAATACCTTCTTTAGGCGTGCCCACCTCAACGCCCAAGAAATATTGTAATTTTCCCAAATCCTTGGTATAAAATTGTTGTTGTAGGAAGGTTTTCAACTCATCGATACCTTTCTGATCATCACCAGTTATAATAATGTCATCCACATAGACAATCGACAATATTTTTCCCCTTGCCGATGTGAGAGAAAAAACAAAAATGATCTGACGCATGCCAAACCTCAAAACAGCATCGCTAAACTTGCCATACAATGTTTTACGAAGGCGACGAACCAGATTACGTTCCCTCTGAGCAACAAACTCTAGTGATTGCTCCATGTAGACTTCCTCGTGAAGGTCACCGTGCAGAAAAACTATTTTTGACATCTAATTGGAATAAGGACCAGCCGAGATTAGCAGCAAGAGAGAGAAGAATACGGACAGACCCATGCTTGGCAACAGGAGAGAATGTCTCAACATAATCAACACCATAAGTCTAAGTATAACCCTTAGCAACAAGTCGGGCTTTGTAGCGCTCAACAGACCCATCTAGATGGTATTTCACAGTGTACACCCAGCGACACCCTACGGTGGTTTTGCTAGACGGAAGAGATACCAAGTCCCAAGTGCCATTGTGGTGAAGGGCAGACATCTCATCCTCCATAGCCTTCCTCCACTCAGAAATAGATAAAGCTTCCTGGACAGTAGTAAGAACAAAAATGGATGAAACAGAAGTTGCAAAGGCAAGAAGAGAAGGAGATAAGTGTGCATAAGAAACATAACGAGCAAAGGGATGAGAAGTGCAAGCATGAGTACCTTTGCAAAGAGCAATAGGAAGGGAATCAAGAGAAGGTGGTGGCTCTGGCTCCGAATCGGGCGTAGGATCTTGTGACGAGGCAAACGAGATGGGCGGGGGGCGGAGGTGAGCTGATGGAACTTTCGGCCGACGAGCATATACCTGCAGTGGAGGGGCAGGGTGATAGGGGTGGGGAGGTAGAGATGGAACCAATGTAAGTATATAGTGAGACGGATCCACGGTGGGAGAAGTCGGGAAAAAAAAGCAAGACTCATTGAAGGTGACATTAGCACACACAAACTCACATCGGAGAGACGGAAAGTAGCACTTATATCCCTTCTGGGTCCGAGATTATCCAAGAAATACACACTTAATGGATTGGGGATCCAGTTTGTCCCGCCCAGGGCCAAGAGCATGGACATAACAGGTGCAACCAAAAACCTTAAAAGGTAGAGCATGCAGGGGATGACCGGGAGCAAAACTTCATATGGAATTTGACCCCCTAATACCGTTGATGGCATGCGATTAATAAGATACCCTGCAATAAGAACAACATCGCTCCAAAAAAGATTTAGGAACTTGATGCTGAAATAAAAGTGCACGGTTCTCATCTAACATATGACGCAACTTCCGTTCAGCAACACCATTCTGTTGGGGTGTTCGAGAACAAGAAGATTGATGAATAATACCAGGATCATCAAGAAAAACAAATAAAATTGTACGAAAATATTCTGCAGCATTATCAGTACAAAGAATCTGAATATGAACATCAAACTGAGTTTTTATTTCCTGATAAAAAGATTTGAAAATGGTATACAACTCAGATTGTGCTTTCATATGATACACATAAGTAAGTTTGGAATAATCATCCACAAAAATGACAAAATACTAAAAGCATGAGCGTGACGAAACATGTATATGACCCCAAATATCCGAATGAACTAAATGAAAAGGACGAGACACGCGATTCTCTACTTTAAGGGAAAAAGAAACACGGTGATGCTCACTAAATTGACAGACTTCACATGCTAAATTATTGACACGACTACAAGACAAAACTAAGCGTTTAAGATTCTGGAGAGATGGATGACCAAGGCGGCAATGATGCTATTATGGAGAAACAGAGGACTAGAGTGCAACTGGAGGTGGTAGCTCGTCATCAGTAAAGTAATAGAACCCACCAAGCTCAATACCCCCACCGATCTTCCTCCCCGTCTTGAGATCCTGAAAAACACAATAGCCAGGAAAGAATGTGACGGAACAATTTAGGGATTTAGTAAACTTACTGACAGACATGAGACTATATGGAAAACGAGGAACATGAAAAACAGAGTCCAAAGAAAGTGATGAATTTAAAGTAACGGAACCCAAACCGGCTATGTGAGAATTGGAGCCATCATCTAAGGTAACATGAGAAGACTAGCCAATAGGGCAAGAGCCAGGTAAAATAGCGTAAGTACCAGTCATATGATCAATTGCACCAGAATCAATGATCCATGGAGAATGAGAATCAAGGCCAACAAAGGAAGAACCTGTCTGAGCAAATGTAGTAGTGGAGGAAGGTGGCATATGAGATGTATGCATAGATGTGGGACGATGGTATTCATCCTCTGAAATATTAACCACACACGGAGCAAAGCTAGGCGCCCCAGTGAATTGAACCCCATCATGCTCAGATACAGTCGCCTGATGTGCAGAGGGGCAGCCACGAAGTATCCAACAACGATCAACTGTATAATTATTCCCCTTGCAATAAGTACAATGCCGAGGGACTCGACCACGTCCAGCAACTGCAGACTTGGACGCCTGGAATCACAACCTGCACCATCAGAAACACGGCTACCTTGGCCAGAGTCACAACCAAAACTACCACGTGCCCCTCCTCCAGACTCGCTACCACTGCAACCAAAACCACGAGATTGAGGGCCACTACTCACCGAAGCAGCTAAAGCAGACTGATCAGGAGGCAATGAAGAGACAGAACCAGTATCAAATATAGAAGCTTGATGAAGGCAACTGAACACATCACTAAGAGAAGGTAACTCCCGACCTCCTAGCAACTGAGAACGAATCGGATCATAAGACTTAGGCAAACCATTTAAGAAGTGAGTCACATTAAGAGACTCACGCTGTCGACGCATAACCTGAATATCAGTAGAAAGAGGTTGACAAATATTGAGCTCCTCACAAATACAGCTAAACTTAGCATAATATGTATCCAAAGAAAAGTCACCAAGGCTCATAGAAAATATTCCTGATACAAATCAAACGTCCGACGCAGATTATTAACCCCAGAATATAACTCTTGAGTTTGTCGCCAAACTTGTTTAGCAGTGTCCAAAAACATCAGTGGGCCACTAATATCAAGCTCCATACTATTCCACAACTTAAGGCGAATTTGTGCATCCGCAATATTTTAATTGGCAAGTGTAGTAGAGTCAATAGGAGGATCAGTGGTGAGAAAATCATGCTTGCGGGGAGCCCAAAAATATTTATCATCAGATTTAGCCCAAGTAGCATAGTTCTTTCCATTCAAACGAATAGCAGTGATGGACAACATGTTAGGAGACCAGTGGTGAGAAACATCAATAGAAACATGGGTAGAAACATCACTAGAGATAGAACTAGAAGAACTAGAAATACTGGAGGGAGAACTTGTAGCCATCACAAAACAAACAGTGTGGAGAAGCTCCAAGCCAAGAACAAGTAATCAACAACGAACCAAATACCAGATAACAAACTCCAAAATAAGGATTAACATCTACCAGTAATTACCAAACAGACTAGCATACCAGAGCCAGCAGCGGAGAGAACCAAACAAGAAAACAAAAGGACCTCCATAATAGACAGCAGCAGAATATCCAGAGAAGACGACGACTGCAACTAGAAATCACGAGATGGAGTACCACTGTGGATCACGACTGGAAAGCAATAGAGCCAGACGATTGAGACTAGAGATGGCATCCAGATAACACAACGGTAGATCGCAACTGTAGGTCACCACTGTTGATGGCGACGTTTGAGTGATGATGGTTGATAAAGTGTGAAGATGAGAACCAGGAACAACAGGTATGTGGTAGGGTTGGCGATGGGAAAGGTCGATTTAGGGTTTTGAAGGTAGTATGGGAGTCAATTTAGGAGTTGGAGGGCTGTAAGGTTGTCGATGAGTGTCGGTTCAGGGTTTTGAAGGAAGTACAGAAGTCAATGCAGGGGTTGGAGGGCTCTAGGGGTGCCGATGAGTGTCCGTTTGATGAGTTATGGTGGCTATGGTGGGTTAGGGTTTCTGCCTTTCTGGATATGGCAGACAACGATGAGGACGAGGGTTTTTTTTTTTTTTTTTTTTGGGGGGGGTTGGGAAATTTGGTTAAGATGGCAGAGAAGGATTATGATCAGAACTTGGCTCTGACACCATGTTGTTTAGAGAGAGAGAGAGAGAGAGAGAAGTGTTAGGTGTTAACAAACCCTAACACATGTAAGTTTTGTTTATATTAGGCATAAGCCTTTTACAAGTTGTAATTAACCGATGTGGGACAAAACACATATTCTAACATCTACAATGTTTTCCCTGTTTTCAAGAGAAGAGTGAGGGTCTGAGTCATAATCTGTGCGCTGCAGGTGTTTGGATATTAGTTGTTCCGTTGGGCGTGTTACATTTAACGCATCACAGACATGTGTATTTGCATTTTTATTTCTGTTTTGGTTTGAACAATATCTTGGCATCTGCTGAGTTGGCAATGTAAGGTAAGTGTGGGGAAAACTATCCTTCAAGTGGTGACTGCTGAGCCCAAAGATCATCCTACCGTAGCATGGGAGGAGGGCTTTTAAGGACTGATTGTAATTAGTTGGTGAGAGTTGTGTGACTAAAGGCAATTCAAAAAATTGAGTTCTAGGGTTTGTGTTGTATAGAAAAAGGGTAGGAGTTTGGGGCTGTAATCAGGCAAGGATGCAACGTATTTTTAGAGCTGTCTGGGGGCTGTGGATGGTACACCAGGAACCTTACATTGGCTTGGGGTCAATGTTTACCTTTCATGGTTTATATGTTGAAGTAAGAATGGAAGTTTAAAATCATAAGGATTACAGTTTGCTTCTGGGATAATAAAGATTAGGACTGTTGGATATTAAAATAAGATGGCATATAAGGAAAAGAATATAGGCATCCCTACTAAAAATCTCACTTCACGCCTAGATTTCAGTAGATAGCATATAGATACGGCTAGAATTGCGTAGGGCAATCCAAAGAGAGCTTAGAAAATCTAACAACATTCTCTTTTTAATTAATTTTGGATATGCTTGTGAAGGAGATACTTGCTATGTTGCCCAATGTAAGAGTTATATGATCATATTGGGAATTTTGAGGATTCTTTAGATTCCAAAAAAATCCCACTCTTTGGGAAGGATCCACTAATTTTTTGTAAGAACTTGTTCTACATTGGTTAATTATCACCTCCAAACAATAATTAAGTCCCGGGGACTTCCACTCAGTAAATTGGTTTTCAGTTGGACTCTTTAGACTCTTTAACATACTCAATGGAGTCGGTTTGCATTCTATTTAGTTTATGGCGACCTTAGTTGTACTAAGGGATTGCAATGGATCAGTGTGTTTGCCCCTTATTCCAACCCTTCCTTGAGAGAAGAGGGACATGCATGCCATTCGATATGCTTCTTCGGTATATTTCACTTCGCCCTGTTCTTCTTATGGATTGCTTTGTTAGTTAGAATCTTCAAATTGCTTAAGCTGGAGGAGGAGATACTTGCTATGTTGCTCAAGGGTCAAGGTAATACAAGTTTATGTCTTCATCTTGATGTGGACTAGCGGCTCTGTTGGAGTTAGAGTTTGCTCACTTGTCTTTGCTGAAACAGATCAACAAAGTCCAATGGAGATGGTTTACGTTTTGCTGGTTTCTGGCATAGCTAGATGAGGGATGCAATGGAGTGTGTGTGGGATGGGGCCCTTGACCCCTGATTCCAAACCCGCCTAGCTAGAAAAGAGTGAGACCATTGTAACAAACTTAAGGAGAGAAAAACTGGTATATTACTAATAATCAGAATACAAAATAATGAAACTATTACATGTTTAAATAGAGAAAAGCTACGCCTAAATTTGATAACGATACGATCCTGATTTGAGCCTGATTTGATCACTTCGATTCCGATACGATCTCGATAAACTACCTAAAATAGAGGATTGCAGTAGGATACTTTCACAACCCCGCTCAAACTCATGATATGAGCCCGGAGTCATGAGTTTGCCAAGGAGGTAAACCAACTGCAGTCAAGTGCGTCCATTAATGTTGAAAATGCCAAACACTAACCAAAAGCTAAACCGATGCAAATAGAGGAAGAAAGCAAACAGAGACCAAAACAGATGTAAATAGGAGGAAGAACTGATGCCGGACAGATTTCGGCTACAGATAGGAGGAAGAACCGCTGCCGAACAGATTTTGGTTGCAGATAGGAGGAAGAATGGATGCCAAACAAATTTTGGAGGAAAAGAGGAGAGATGCAGATTTCAGATGTAGATACCTAGTGCCCACCGGACGGCAGTGAGGATTAGGCCGCCTGCCTAAGAATGAATTCCAACAGGCCTAGAACTTAGGCTCTAATACCATGTGACAAACTTAAGGAGAGAAAAACTGGTATATTACTAGTAATCAGAATACAAAATAATGAAATTATTACATGTTTAAATAGAGAAAAGCTACACCTAACTTCGATAACGATAAGATCTTGATTTGAGCCCGATTCGATCACCATACGATTCCGATTTGATTCTGATACGATCTCGATAAACTGCCTAAACTAGAGGATTGCAATAGTATACTTTCACAGGCCAACCCATACTTGTGTCTGGTTTTCAATTTTATCCTTGTCTAGGTACCAAAATTCTGTCATGTTACCATTCGTACCTAGTTCTCTCTTTTGACATTGGACTTGTGCAACAGAACCCTAGACAGCTGAAATAACAGAAAACCAAGAAAATATCATACCTCATATGCAAGGTAAGGTGGGAAACTTAATACACTGAGTTATGAGTTAGAACACTCAGAGGCAAGGGACAAGAACACCTCAACATGACATGCATGAAAATGAGATACAATTGCATGATTGCATCTCATATACATATGCCTAAATCTCTATAGACAAGGCAATATAACTATATATGCAGAACGTGGTTTAGAAAATATACATTAGGGTTCATTTTGATTCAACCACAAAATTGGACTGGTCCCAAGCCCAATCTTGTTCCAAATTTCGGTTGGGTTTTATGGATCATTCGTGTACCTGAGTTCATATACATTATAGCCTCTCCAAACCTGTCCCAAATTGGTCAGTGATGAGGGTGGGGCTATTTCCAAGTGGATTACGTCTTTTAAAGATGTCCTAGTTAAGGAGTTTTTACGTGTTAGATGATCCCTTGTGAAGACAGCATAATGTGGGGCTAGGTGGGTACGTATTAACGTGGGTACTTGATAAAGTTAAAAGTAGCAAACATCTGGCTTACGTCTGGTACAAGATGCTTTCATGCGTTCAGCTCTATTTTGGGCCATGTGCTACTTAATCATATTCAACTATGTTTTTTCTTAATTTACCTTCATCTGGTACAGCTTTTACATTTATAGTACGCAAGTCATATGGGAAAAACGGCCACACATATAAAGTAATCTTTCTGCCTTATCTGGAGGAGGTAACAAGGGAAGGGGATGCTGCAATTCGCTTTTTCGGACTAGTCCAGAAGAGTTGAACAAAGAATGAGCTAGAAATAGCATATTAATGCTATGAGGTTGAACCAATGGTAATGGGGTGCCTTAACCTGCAGGCTAGTGCTGGAAAAATGGTAGCAGTTCTGTTATTGAATTCGTTTGATGAGCTGCTGAGGGACAATGTCAGGCTAATGTTTTACAGTTGAACACACATACAAGATGTTCTAGTAGGTCTTAATTCCTCAGAATGCTAGCTTTGTTAGGATTCTTGGGAGGGAAAATTTGCATAAAGCAATTGTTTTGTTTTTTTGTTCAGAGATAAAAGGCTGTTTTGTGGATGCCGTAGCTGAATATCAACTTATCATATTCATTGTAGATTATTGTAAGGATTCAGGAAAATCATGTATTGCTTGATCGTTCTCCTACTTAAGTGACGATGTGTGGCATAGGCCGATAAAAGTTATTTCTGATGGAAACATGCAATAAGTCCTTCCAGTCACTTCTCACTTCTCAGTGTCTGCAGTTTTCATTCCTACATGAATGGTTTTACTTATTAGTTCCTCATCTGCAATTCTGTAATCTACCCATTACATGGCCGACAAAAAATATATATACACATTACATACATATTCCGCTTATTTGTTGCAAAAGTTCAAAGTATTACTGAAATACCCTTTTCTCTCTAGGTTGACATTATCGGCGTTGGTTGCTATTCGTCGAAGGATTTGTGGACTTGGAAAAATGAGGGCATTGTGCTGGCTGCAGAAGAAACAGATGAGACCCACGATCTACACAAATCCAACGTGCTCGAAAGGCCAAAAGTGATTTACAATGAAGACACTGATAAATACGTGATGTGGATGCATATCGACGATGCCAACTACACCAAAGCCTCAGTAGGCATCGCCGTAAGTAATTCCCCCACTGGCCCTTTCCAGTATCTCTACAGCAAAAGGCCTCATGGATTTGACAGTAGAGACATGACAATATTCAAAGATGATAATGGCATAGCATATCTCATCTACTCCTCGGAGGACAATAGCGAACTTCATATTGGCCCACTTAATCAAGATTACCTCGATGTGACACGTGTCATGAGGAGGATTCTAGTGGGCCAACACCGTGAAGCCCCTGCCTTGTTCAAGTACGAGGGGACTTACTACATGGTCACTTCGGGCTGCACTGGTTGGGCCCCAAACGAAGCCCTGGCCCACGCGGCTGAATCAATTCTGGGCCCGTGGGAGACAATGGGAAACCCTTGCATCGGGGGTAATAAAGTCTTCCGACATACGACATTTTTTTCTCAGAGCACTTTCGTGATTCCTTTGCCTGGGTTTCCAGGTTCGTTCATATTCATGGCAGATAGGTGGAATCCAGCGGACTTGAGGGACTCTAGATATGTGTGGTTGCCGTTAACGGTGGGGGGAGCTGCAGACCAGCCTCTTGACTACAATTTCGGGTTCCCCTTGTGGTCAAGAGTGTCGATTTACTGGCATAAGAGATGGAGGCTTCCTTACATGTTGAGTGAGAAGAAACGATGAAGAGGGTTGTCTGCGTTCAAATTGTATATACATGCAGTGTTGATGAAAGTTCATTTATACATGCAGTGTTGATGAAAGTTCATTTGTCAGTTGAAAACCTCCTATGATTTGTGGGTTCAAAGCGCAAAATGTCGTATACTGGTTTTCAATTTGTTCGGAGAAACCACTTCATCATTGGGACCAGAATCAACCGAGTTTCCTTGGAGTTGGTCTTTGGCATAACTCACTAGCCTTCTACATACTGGTTCTGAGGAACAATGGTGCCTGAAACTGAGGCGACTGAGGTTGATTTCAACATTCAGGTTGTCTATTGATGTGGAATTCACTTGTGTTTTTTTTCACAAATTAAGATTTAGTAAGGAGAAAATAACACGATGTGTATCAGTAGTACTTTGGTTCATTTTGTAATTAATTTGTCATCATACGATAATGCACACCTAATAATTTCAACATTCTAAAGCTCTTTCATATTGTTACTCCTAAAGTGAGATTTTCTATCTGAGATGGTATCATGCGGCAATTTTATCTTGAACGTGGCGATAGCAGGGAGGGACACAGGGTTTGAGCATTTTCTGGGCGCATATTACAAAATGAATTGGATTGGAGCGAAATATTCACAATAAAAAGCTCAAAACCGTTCCCTATGGTTCAAAACTGTGCCCACAGAAAATGCTCTCAGAAGAAAAAGGCGCGGAGTGTGCCTCAAACGAAGTGGGTAAGGTCTTAACCGTGGACATATAAAAATGCAAACGATACTTGAAATTGTGTGAAAATCTAAAAGAATGTGCCCAAGAACTTTATCACGACTCTTAGCTTTGTCATGACTCTTTGTCCAATCGTTGTCTGTATAAAAAAGCAAACGATACTTGAAATTGTGTGAAAATCTCCAATCATTGTCCGTGTAAAAAAGCAGACGATACTTGAAATTGTGTGAAAATCTAATAGAATGTGTCCAAGAACTTTATCACAACTCTTTGTCCAATCGTTGTCCATGCGGCTCGTTGCAACAAGGTAGATTTGATGTAACAAGTCACAATTCCCTGAAGATCTCCTTATTTCGTGGAGGAGCCACAACAGCATTGCTAAAACATTGCAAAAGATAAACGTTTTGCTTTCGCTGGTGAATCAGTTGCTCAAAATCTTTGGTCTCTTTTCTTTTAGGGGAGAGAGACATCTAGGCTACAAACAAGCCTAGCCAAGTTTTGTAATGCTCGAGCTTGGCTCGTTTGTACATGAGCCTAACCCAATTCATTTATTAAATGAGCACAAACAAGCCGAGCCAAGTTTTAGAATGCTTTGAGTTCAGCTCGCATACTATAAGAGCCTCAAACTCGACATCCAGCTACTTGCAAGCAACTCAGTCCGTTTGCAACCATGTTATTTTTAGGTTCATTTTAACTACAGTTAAGTCAAATCTAGTATAGCTGTAAGTTCGTAATCATGGACACTTAAGCAGAGTTATCCAATAAAAAACTCGTCCTTATCTCAAAGCATTTCATAAATTCTCGTTCCACAATGACCAAATAATACATTCAAATCCTATCAAGTCGGAAAAAACATTTTAGAATTTCTAGCAGATTCAGGTTCTAAGCTTGGTTCCATTCATGCATATAGGCGTTCCAGAAAAGTCGGAAACTGGAGTGGTGTGGTTGTTGCAACTGAATACGGTAAAAGTTGATACTGTGAACCCGAAAGTCAGAAGCATTAAAATGGAGATTACCATATTTTCCCAATTTTTTTAGGCCCAAAAGCAGAAGCAAACATTGCGACAGGCAAGTTGGCAAAAATTCAGCCTCAAAAATTCCCCAACTTGTGTTTCCACATGGTCAAGGTCAGAAAGATATTACAGACACGAACTAAATACTACCAAGACACAACGTTTTCGGAAGAAGAGTTGCAGGCTGACCTATGAAGTTGTGCAGCTAATCAAAAGGACTAGAGAAACATCAGCTTGATTTGAATATCAGCCACCAAAATAAGTAATTAACACATTTTAGCGGCAGCGACTTGGCAACAATAGCGCCTCAGCTGAGAGAGAACAGGAAAGCTCATATATGTGATATTGTACAAGCTCCAAATACAGACGCAGAGTACTCTGACGCAAACCAAAACTCTCTTTGTTCCTCCTTTCTCATTTTCCTTAGACAAGCATGGTGCATAGCTCGGCTACTCCACTTTTAGATCAGAAGCACAAATTTGCAAAAATGTAAAATCATGTGGGAAAGTCTTACCATGTGGAAAAATCTTTAAATTCCCCCACCGGAGCACCCAATTTCCTTTTCTTTGCTACAGCGGTGGCCTGAGGTCCAGTATCAGCAGCAGCAGCCGATTCAGCCTGTGCACTCCTTGCCTTCAAGTACTTGCCTACACCACCACTTCCGGCTCCAGATTCTGTTGCTCCTGTTCCCGGATTGCTGTACCATGATCCAACCTTCTCCTGAGATATGACAAAATGGGAAGTCGTGATTATCTTCAGGGGAACATATGAAAGGAAGCAAAAATTCCCACAATCTTAAGCACAGACATGTCTCCCGATTACGTGTCCAATGTTCTTATTGTTCTTTAAGTCAAAAAGGTAGGGGACACACTTGGAAATATTTGTGACATGACAGGACACATAAGGAGGTCAAAATAAAATATTGAAGGTGTTCCCAATGTACCCATGTCCAAATTGTTAGAAAAATGATGGTCCGCTTGCTCGTGTGTGTATATGTGCTTCTAAGAGATTCTAAATCTAGGAGTGAGGGACTAACATTGTCTTCATCCTCGGTATTTTTCTTATCTTTCACTTTCTCCTTCTCGTCTTCTTCATCGGGCTCTGTGTAGGGATTGACAAAAACAGTAACACCAGTTATCTTAATCTCTTCCTGCAGAGAGAGAAAAAAAATGGTAAATAAAGATAAATAGAGAAATAAGTGAGCATTGATGGCAGAAGGAACTTTACATGCTAACCAGTAACCAATCAACAAACTTATACCCATGACATGCATTCTACAGGATGACAACTAACAAGTATAATGGAAAAACACAAACAAATAGAGAATTAAGCTAACCAATTTTCGAACAGCTTGACATACATTGCACCCCAGCTAACGGGGTCTTAATAATTCAGGGGATTGGGCCCATTTTCTAACAACATAAGCTTTGGGACAATTGGTAACTTAACATGATAATTTCAGGTCGGGATAGGTCTTGGGTTCAAGACTCTCTATTAGCCCGTGTTCTTTGTTTGCATTCTGCTTAGCTCTATCCATGGATATCTTGCACCTCCACATGAGGGAGGGTGTTAGCTTGATACATGTTGGGCCCATATCCTGACAACTCAAGCTTTTGGGACAACTGGTAACTTAACACCAATTAATTCAGCATAGGATTGGAAACCGGGTGAAGACACGCTTCTCATTTATTTATAGACATGCACTAAAATTTGTGGTATTGCCCTATGGTTTGAATGTCATTCACGCTGGATTCAAGAGGTTTTGGTGAAGTCCATTACATTATCAAATAAGTCAAAATAACCAATCACATGATTCAGGTATAATAACTCTTGCCATCCTAAAGACAGCTGCTACAATGCTATTCCATCTGCTTAAGCACAAAATTGCGGGCAAACACTTTGGCACTCTTGTGCACTATGGTCGTGATTAATCAAAGGTTGGAACGCAGATCAGAATATTAGAAAAAGGGTTTCTAGGAAAAGTTCTATGTGGATATGAGAGATTTGGGTACGTGTAGATTGATAACACAACATCGATTTTGGGAAAACAGCACTCAGCAACTTTGTAAGGCTTAAAACATGTCCCAAAATGATAAAGAACTACCATTTAGGGCATTGGTGTAATTTTTATTTTATTTTTTCCATAAGTAAAATTTTGACTGAAAAGGCATCAAGGGGAAATTGGGGGCACTGTATAATATGTTGATTGTTGATGTTGATATTAATCAAGGGAAATGATTTTCACACCCCTCAAATTACTAACCGCACACCCCAGGGGGTGTGAAAATCAATTTTTGAGTCATTTTGCCCCCAAATTGATTATCACACCCCCCAAAATTAACAATTTGGGGAGTGCCAAAATCACTCTAAATTGATTTTTGCACTCCCCCAGGGGGTGCAGTTAACAATTTGGGGGGTGTGAAAATCACTCCCCTTAATCAAAGACCAAAATTAATGGCCTTTGAAAAATAGTTTTGGATGAAGGCTGTGAATAGAAGGGATGCAATGGGAAGTTCAGTCAAATCTCAAAACCCACAATAACTTGTAACTGATAATCGCCTATGACGACATACTGCTGTTACATCATGATCCCAAAAATCTTCACGCCCCCCACTTTTGAGAAAAAAATCTGGGAGAAAACATCGTCCAGATCCTCATTGTTTCCTTCTCCTCTAGCCCAAAATGGGAAAACAAAGGCCAATTGCAGAATATCAGAAGTTTTCTGCCCATGTAGCACAGGTACGCTGATGGAATGAAGATTGAAGACTATTTTAGGTGGAAAAGTGGTCTAATCTATTTTTGGTTTGAGAGGCTTTTTTTTTTCTTTCCATTTGTGGTTTAGTAATATATTTTATTGTTTTCTGCACGTAGTATCTCTTATTGGGAGGCATTTTTTTGTTAGTTTCCTAAATAGTAAGGTAAGCCTTTGGTATTTGTGTCCTTAGAAGTTGCTAATCAGAAGCAACCAGCAGCCTTTTTAAGTTAACTAATGGCTGAAACTGTTGTCGTGTTTGAGTCTAGGTACTTCCTGTGAAGTAATCTCCCTAGGAGTTCTATATATGGAGTTGTTATACTTGTTTGAAATGGTTTTTTTGATGAGTGAAATTTCAGAATTTTAGTGTTTTGTTGTGGCCTTAAGTGCTGCCTTTTAGGGCTTGGTTTTGAGCCCCATAGCTCATGGATTTCGAGCCCTTGTTCCTGAATTCTGCAAGAATCAGTCCCAAAATCTGATTTGTGCATAGTTTCATCTTTGATCCGTGTTAGTTGCGTCCATCTACGATTGTACTTATTGGAACCTCCAACCAAGTTGTCCATCATACCAAAATTGTACAAAATACCTTTCAATTCCTCAACCAAAACTGAGATCGTCCACATGTAGCTCTCTCATCATATCTTTCTGACTGTCAGTGTGTGTTGGGGGATGGGTGGGGTTAAAGACTAAGGTGTCAGAACTCGATCTGGATTATTCTGAAGTTGAACTTTTGATCAATTGTAGTCTTTCCTTCAATAAATGAGAATCAGGAAGATAACTAGAAGATACTGAACAAAAAGACAACTACACGTATGGCCTTAGCAAAAGGCAATTACGCAGAGTTGGTCCCAACAACGCTGGATTCCGGTAGTTATGGACTTTTCACAAAGAAGCGTCCTCCCTCAATTAATGAGCACCTTACAAAAATGGACTAAAGCCAAATATTACACTTTCAAAATTTGGCATGTTTGCCCATTTCATTGTGTCAGTGCGCACAAATACAGCTGTATCAAAGTCAGATTTTCCATCAATCATGAATTAGACATTCTTTTGGGAAGCAGCAGCCCAACACATTACAAGTTCAGGCATAATGGTTCTACAAAAGAAGAAGCTTGGAAATTAAAACTCACCAGAGGCCGGTCATTGTCATCAACAGGAACCTTTTCCATCACTGAAAGGGTCAACAAACCACCAACGACTCCACCAAAAACTGTATGCTTGTAGTTCAAATGATTTGCAGATTTGTAAAGAATGAAAAACTGCGAACCATTCGTGTGGGGCCCACTATTTGCCATGCTAACAACACCCCTCCCTGAATGAAGCAACCTTGAGTCCACTTCATCTTTAAAAGGTTTTCCCCATATGGATTCACCTCCTTTCCCAGTGCCAGTAGGATCACCACCTTGAATCATGAAATTCCTAAATGAAAGTGGATATCAACTTCAAAAATACAATATACAATGAAAAAGTTGGATCAAAATTGAAAATCAAGAATTGCCAAGCACAATACCGTATGCTTCTATGAAAAGCAACTCCATTGTAATAGCCTCGTTCACAAAGGGTGATGAAGTTCTCACATGCTCTAGGAGTTATATCGCAGTGCAGCTCAATGTTCAAATCACCATGTGTGGTATGCAGCTGAATGTACCCCTTCTTCTTGGGATTTTTCTCAGCCATAACATACTCAAAGTCATTTTTTGTAACAGGATCATAAGAGGTTGATGTAAAGGATCGTGAAGCAGCACCAGTGGTATAACGGCTCTTTACCTAGAGAAGTCATGATCACAAGTGATGTTCAAACCAACCATAGCATGTATTACTATGTGATACTATCACTTATTGTCTGATGATGGTAAATTCTGCTATAAGAAAATAAAGTCCGAATGCCCCTAAGCCTAGGTGACTGCAGCATAATACTAATGCAACTCAAAGGCTAAAAACACAAGTTCCACACAATGTACTCAAGTTGTGATGCTACACATGCTCTTTTTCTACAAGTAAAACTTTCTAAGGTAAAAAACAAAAAGCACCAGAAATGGCACTTACAACTATATGCTCAGTGAATGCAGTACACTAGTTGTTGGTTGTAAAATTGATGCAGGGAAGTGTGTTGAAATAGAAGAATTTGCAACAAGGACAATCAAGAATAAGTTTGAACTCCCTTACCAATTCGGAAATTTGGGATATGGTAAAAAATATTTCCCCATACAAGGCCCATACAAGGCCCCAGGTCCGGATGGGTTACAAGCTATTTTTTATCACAATTATTGGAGTGTTGTTGGGAATGATGTTTATAATTTTGTTAAGGATTGTTTTGCTAAAACTCTATCCCTACTGACATTAATAAGACCCTCATATCCCTTATTCCTAAAACTGAAAATCCTGATAGCATCAAGCTCTTTCGTCCCATAAGTTTGTGCAATGTTAGCTATAAAATCATCACTAAAATTCTTGTTGCCAGACTTAGACCCCTCCTTTCCAAAATTGTTGGTCCTTATCAAAGTATTTTTATTCCTGGTAGATCCACCACTGATAATGTTATAATCACCCAGGAAATTCTGCATACCGTCCAGTCAAAAAAAGGGAGAAAAGGGGGAATTTTGATGAAAATTGATTTGGAAAAAGCGTACGACAAATTTTCTTGGAAATTCCTCCTTGACACACTCATTTTCTTCAATCTTAACCCCTCCTGGACTGCCCTCATCATGAGCTGTGTTACTAGTGTCACCACCTCCATTCTTTGGAACGGAGAGGCCCTTGAAGAATTTTGCCCTGGCCGTGGCCTTAGACAAGGGGATCCTTTGTCCCCTTACTTGTTTGTGCTTTGCATGGAAAGGTTATCCATTCTTATTGAGGATAAGTGTACTGAGGGCATTTGGAAAGGTCTTAAAATTACTAGAAGTTCTGAAGCACTCACACACCTTTTCTTTGCGGATGATCTTATTCTGTTTTTGGACAAGCTAATGTTTCTAATTGCAAAGCTATCATGGAAGTTCTAAATGAGTTTTGTATTCTTTCTGGCCAAACTATCAGTCTTTCTAAATCCAAGCTTTACGTTTCTCCTAATATTTCTAGAAACAAATCTCGTAGATTGAGTAATGTGTGTGGTATCCCCCTTACTAATGATCTTGGCAAATACCTTGGCATCCCTTTGTTACATAAAAGAGCCAATAGGGAACATTTCAAACATATCGTGGAAAAAGTTCAAAATAGACTTGCTGGTTGGAAGCCCAACACTCTCATGTTAGCAGGAAGAGCTAAACTCATCCAAGCTTCTTCATCTACCATCCCTAGCTACACCATGCAGACTATGCATCTCCCGGCCAATATTTGTGATAAGCTTGATCGTTTAAATAGGAATTTTCTTTGGGGTGATACTCCGACGAGAAAGAAAATTCAACTTGTTAATTGGCACACGGTGTGTAAAAATAAAAACCTTGGTGGGTTGGGTTTGAAGAAAGCCAAAAATCAAAATTTGGCCCTATTAACTAAAATTGGTTAGAAGCTTTGTAATGATGATGATAGCTTATGGGCTAGCACTCTCAGAGACAAGTATTTGAAAAACCATTCTATCCAATCTTGGCCTAGAAACAGGGCTGCTTCTCACACTTGGTGAAGTGTTTTGCATACTAGAGACATCCTTAAGAAAGGCATCAAGTGGTCCATTGGTGATGGAGAAACTGTGGATCTTTGGAATGATTGGTGGTGTGGTTGTGATACCCTGGCCGAAAGGCACCCTGGGATACATACTCACGGGAAAACTAAAGTGGCTTGAGTTAATTGAAAATGGGAGATGGAACTTGGCTCCCATTGACCATATTCTGGATAGCACTTCCAGAGAGTTGATTCTTGGCATTGATCTTCCCTTATATACTCAAGCTAGCGATCACCCCACTTGGGTGACTGCCAATTTTGGGAATTATTCTGCCTCTGAGGCATATGATTTCATTAACAAAGATTTGAATGACACGACAGGTTGGAAGTGGTTTTGGAAATTACATTTACCTCAAAAATTCAAAACTTTTATTTGGCTCATCTTTCACAAAAAACTTCCTACCAATGTCCTTCGTGCTCATCGAGGCATTACATATTCGGATCTATGTCCTAGATGTAATAACTCACCTGAAAGCTTATCTCACTTATTTCGGGAATGTCCCAAGGCTGTGGCCATTTGGGACATGATCCCTTTGGGTCAGGTTATGCGAGAGGGGATTGGGAACTCCACTTCGGTTTGGATTTCCACTGACTTGAGAAAGAAAAAGTTTTTAAGCATAGGTACACTAATCCCTTGGAACATTCTCTTCTGTGCAGCCTTGTGGCAGATTTGGAAGGACCAAAACAAAAAAAGTTTTGATAATTTTGAACCAGTGCCGGAAGCGAGTTCCAAAGTCTTAGTGGCCTATGCTTCCGAAATTGTGGAAGCCTTTAAATCCCCTCTTGCAACTGCCCCCTGTTCTCATAAAGCAACTGCCCCTGTTCTCATAAACTAATTCCTTGGTCCTTCCCCTTCTTTTCAAGTAGTATCAAGTTGAATACAGATGGATGCCGATATGAAAGCAACGGGAAAGCGGGCTTCGGAGGCATATTCAGAAATGAACAAGGAGAATGGATTCTAGGCTATTACGGAAAGATGGTGGCTGGCTCTAGCTTGGAAACCGAAGTGTGGAGTATATATCAGGGACTTACAATAATTTATTGGAGAAGGGACTAACGAACACCCACATCGAATCAGACTCTCAAACAGCGATTATACTCCTCAACGAAGGTGCCAATGCTAATCACCCGCAAAGTAACATCATTAATGATGGCAAGTACCTCATCAGCCGTACTGGAAGTACCCTCTCACATACCTACCGGGATGCGAATCAATGTGCGGACCATCTTGCGCATCTTGGAGCTGAACAGGAAGAAGAGCTCGTTGTCACCACGACTCCTCCCATTTCCATCAAGGAGTATATGTTACGGGACACCCTTAATATTAGGCAAATTCTCGATTAGATGGTTTTCTTCATGGTTTCTAGTAGGACACTTGGCTATGTAACTAACGCTACTGCACCTATGCTGCAGATCAGAAAAAGTAAATGATATTCAGAAAACCCTCAATTTTTCATTAATCAAATCATAAACAACTCAGCATAGCCCTAAGGCTTACATCCTTACTTATAATAAATTAATAATAGCCTAACCTTACTAAAAAAATAACTAAAATAAAGGAAAGATAAATCTAAATCTTGGAGAACAAGAAAATAATAAAAAGCAACCAGAATTAACCTAACTAAAAAAACCTAAGGCCTTGTTTGATAACACTTTCACTTTCAAATTTCTGTTTTTATTTTCAAAATTTGAGGAAGGAATATTGTTTGGTTCACTACTTTCACTTCCAAATTATACTTTCTACTTCCACTATTTATGAAATTTGTGGAAGTGGGAAATCTGCACTTCCACTTTGTAATTTTTACTTCTGCCGGCTGCCCAAAAGATCACTGTAGCGCACGCTACAGTTCCACTACAGTGCCAAGGACGTTATACAGCAATGGCTCTGGATCGAAACGTGGGAGGGTCTATTTTGAAAGCTTGCTACAGTTTCGCTACACTGCCAAGGACGTTATACAGCAATGGCTCTGGATCAAAACATGGAAGGGTCCATTTTGAAAGCTTTTTCTGCCAAAAACCCATTGAATACAGTTCACCTGCATCCAGATCTGAGAAGCGCTCTCTCTCTCTCTCTCTCTCTCTCTCTCTCTCTCTCTCTCTCTCTCTCTCTCTCTCTCTCTCTCTCTCTCTCTCTCTCTCTCTCTCTCTCTCTCTCTCTCTCTCTCTCTCTCTCTCTCTCTCCAAATTTTGATCTGGTTAAAGAAGAGATAAAGCTCTCTCTCAGCTTCTTTCTCTCTATCTCTCTCTTAAAATCTCGATCTGGTTGCCTTTGTTTTCAATTGATTGGGCCATTGTGTTACCAACTGAACATCAGAGAATGGAAGAGAAGTATTTTCTCGAGTTTTTTCTTGAACCAAACAAAGGGTTTAGCAGATTATACCTCACAGACGCCATTGACAAGGTAACCGAAGAAGAATGAGGAATTATTGCCATATGGATTTATCAGAGAGAGAGATTACAAACAAAGACCGACCCTGTTCTTCCTTCTTCATTTAGTCTGCTGTAATAAAGATGTCAAAATTTGGCAAGTGCATTTGGTTCATATCGACTGGGAGAAAAGGACAATTCTGGAGAGAGAGAGAGAGAGAGAGAGAGAGAGAGAGAGAGAGAGAGATTGACTATTCATTATTTTATAGAGGGAGGGGGAGGGAATTTTGCTTGCTCCCTAGGAAGGAGAGAGAATTACAGAGGTGAGAAAAAAGAGGAGAGAAAATTCCAAGAAAAGTGTAATTGGGTTGACATAAACAAGTTTTCTGTTTTTACTTTCATTTTAGAGAAAACAGAAATTGGTGTTTAGCATATAGAAAATAAAAAACAGAAAACAAGAAGTGTTACCAAACATAGCCTAATATTCTAGGTAATTTAAGCTAAAAAGGAAAGATTCCTAATAAAATACAAGTTTCAAAATCATAAACTAAAATTCCTATATAATAATAAAAATATTGCCCTGCACAAAAAACAGAGGCTGGGCTGAAGGATAACGCATTCTGGCTTTGGTTGTAAAACAGGTCATGACTTGATGTTGAAGATTTTAACTAGCAGGAATGCCCATGGTTAGTTGTCCAAGAGGATAATTGCTTCTAGCGTTTTACACTCATGTCGTCAAGACATTACCATATTGTGTTTATGGCTTACAATTAAAATCGAGATGGATTGATTAGTATATTACATAATTGTCATGGTACAGATATGACCTATTTACCCGCCACTAGACTCAAACATGTCCGCCTCTACAAACACCTTTTGCTAAGTAGTCCCACATTGGCCAACAGGTCAACGACACAAGGTTTCTAGCTTTTCTAAAGTGGTATCTCACTGATGGCTCGGCCTTCGCCCCCACCTAAGCTACACAGGTAAGGCGGGCCCAACTGCTAGGACTAGTTGCAAAAATTGGCTATAAGTACGTAATACCAAATACATAGTAATCAGAATCTTGGAATTTACAATTCAATTTGCAGTTTAACACGATTTTTGCATAAATTTATTGGAGTCTTAGAGAATATCAATTTCGGTGATGAATCTTATGATCCACAATATGTTTCACGATTTGGTACACAATTTAGGTCTCCTGTGTTTGTTCAAACTTTCAACTTCGTAATATTCCGAAACACTTTTCACTTCTATTTTTTGTGTAATAATAAAGGCAAAATACAACTAAGAGTGTTCAATGTCAAAATGCCAACGCTTTTTTTAATCATTTGGTGACGAGGATTTAATAGGATTCAGGCTGACTGACTGTATTCTTTCTTAGCCGTTCTACCTCCCATGTTTCTTAAAAAAGAAATATCTTTTAAGGATCAAAATAACTCATAGCAAAGAATTCTCTATGTTTTTTGGTCAAAATAAACAGTCTGGTACGCTTTAGATTAATTGGAATCAACTGTTCACCTTTGGTGGTCCATTGATATGAAGAATACAAATTCATTAATATCAAAGGATCATAAGACAAAAATCGTAAAAGCATCATGTACTTGCGCATATGAGAGACCTCTAGTTCAGAAAACCAACCATTTTTGCATTCACTGGTGTCCTCTCACCAGCCATGTGCATCGCAATCCGAGCAGCAGTTTTGTCACTTGATGCAGATTTTGCAGCTGCTGCACTTCTTCCGTGCACTGAAGCAGAAGCAGCATCTACAATACTGTAAGACTGTTTAGGTGTAGCCTCTCCATTAGAATCGTCTTTGATACGTGATCTTGCTGCTAATATGGCAGTAAGAGCGGCGGCTCTTTCATTCTGTGCCTTGTTTCCACCTCCCCCATGCAATGCAATTTCCTTTCCGTTCTCAGTTCCAAGTTCCTTCAGCATTTGTTTGATATCCCCAGAAATGTTTATATTGTAGGTTGGATCTGACTTCATTTTCTCTAACTCTAGTAAAAAGAAACTAAAAAGAGTCATGATTATGAGAAAATATACGAAATTAACACCAAGAACAAAAAGAAGAAGAGTTTTACAACTGAATCAACAAAAAAGATTACAACTATAACTCACCTTCATCATCGAGTTTCAAACTATTCTTAACATGATCGAAATCCACAAGAACCTTGGTGTCAAGTGCATTGGGATTCTGCAGGGCATGACCAAATTTTGAAGGACAATGTCATCAAATCCTCCTGGTGTCAAGTGCAGAATCACAACACTGCAAAATAAGAGACTGCAGCAGCGCAAAGTTTCTAATTACCTGAATTGTTATAAGATCTCCTCTGGTGAATGGTTCATCAGTGAGAAGCTCCTTCCAATTCTTTGTTTTAATGTTCAATTCTTTGATTGCCTGTGAAAAAAATCAAATGGATGATGTGCAGAGCATGGTAAATATCATACACATGACACAGAAGTCAGACCTGACAAGAATGCGGTGAGATTTCTAAGGAAAGAGAAGAAAACAAGTGTAGTACTACCAACCCAACAAACGTACTTTCTTATTGCATTGCAAAAGACTTAGATATTACAAGACTAATCAAGGGGTTATATAGGCTAAGCCGCTAAGCCTAAAAACCCTAGCAAAACCCTAATAACATAAAAGGACTAAGTTATCCCTAACATAAAAGATAAATAACAAATTAATTGAAACCTAACAATTGGAAACCCTAAATTATAATTCCTCAAATTATACTTTCCTAAATTATACTTCCCATCCACCCTCAAACTCATGATGTGAAGTATCGTGAGTTTGCCAAGGAGATAACAACTGCAAAGAAACTACTGCAAATCCATTGCTACCAATCAATAGGTGTCAAACCATTGCCAACACCAACACCAATGCCGATGCCAATGCCAATGCTAATGCCAATGCCAATGCCAATACCAATGCTATTGCCAATAAACTCCTGTGAATCAACAGCTGCAAATAATACTAAGAATCAACTGATGCGAATCTACTACTGTGAAGGTGCCGAACAACGCAAAGCGATGCAAAACTAGGGAATAGGAAGAAAAACCGATGCCGAACAAATGCAA
This sequence comes from Vaccinium macrocarpon, assembly GCA_022606695.1. Classification (NCBI taxonomy): domain Eukaryota; kingdom Viridiplantae; phylum Streptophyta; class Magnoliopsida; order Ericales; family Ericaceae; genus Vaccinium; species Vaccinium macrocarpon. The sequence goes on along the minus strand of CM040181.1, from coordinate 26,942,381 downwards.
AGAGGAGGAAGAACCAATGATGAACAGAGGCCAAATTGTTGATGCAAATAAGAGGAAGTACAGAGAAACTTTGACAATGAACAATACCCATGGACAATGACCTTCGATGAACGGTGCGTTTGATGAACAGTGCTCCATGAACAAATGCAATGAACAGGTTGCGATTAGTGCCCAGCGGACGGCGGCGAGGCAGAGCTGCCCGCCGGGGAGCGAATATCCTACAGGCCTAGATCTTATGGCTCTGATAATATGTGAGATTTCTAAGGAAAGAGAAGAAAACAAGCATAGTACTACCAAACCAACAAACGTACTTTCTTATTGCATTGCAAAAGACTTAGAGATTACAAGACTGTTCAAGGGGTTATATAGGCTAAGCCGCTAAGCCCAAAAACCCTAGCAAAACCCTAATAGCATAAAAGGCCTAAGTTACCCGTAACATCACAACAACAACAATAACATAACCCATTTAGTCCCTAATAATTGGGGGTATGGGCGGGGGATGGATAGGAGACAGACCTAACCTTTGGCAGTAAATGCACAAAGTGGTTGTTCCCAGAATACCACTGAAACAGATGGATTTGAGACAGACCTAACCTTTGGCAATAAATGCACAAAGTGGTTGCTCACAGAATACCACTGAAACAGTGGTCCCCCTGTACCGTCGAGTTTGCTATGGAATCATGCCCTCAAATCAAAGCCAAAAGGCATCAGAGAGGGCAGACTCAAGAATCATTTTGATTTATGTGCACATTACCAAGCTTCTTTCATTCAACATCCAGAGCATTGGCGTTGCACAAATAAGTTACCCCTAACATAAAAGATAAATGACAAATTAATTGAAACCTAACAATTGGAAACCCTAAATTATAATTCCTAAAATTATACCTTCCTAAATTATACTTCACAAATGCTAACATTGGAAATTAGATAAGAATCAAACCTCATAGCAGAACACATTTCCTGTAGTCTTCACAGCAACTATGTGCGTAAATTCAGTGAAAACTTTGTTCAAAACTGGGCAATGATACTCACCTGTAGAAAAACAAAGACAACTGCCATGCAATTAATTATGCCAACCAATAACACCAAGCGTGAGCTATATAGCCCAAGACCACAAAAACATAAGGTAGAAGTTGCCATCAAAACATCTCCATTCATTATCTTTCATTTAACTTATTACAGCAAGAGAACAATTAATACAACATAAGCAATTACTAGGAAGTAGGAACTATAAGCCGAAAGAGCAGAAATAACGCTCACACTGTCGACACCTCTTGTACGACAGAGAGTGATTTCTTGTATGTGTAAATTAAGGGTAGACTGTCTCATCTCTTTCCTCGAAGTGGTGAATCGAACTTTGTCAGACGAGCCGATCCAGTTGGTTTCAACAGTCATTCTGCGAACCTGACAGAAATCTTATCTAGATCGCATCTTTAGAATTTCACGGCATCAATATATCTACCAGCCATGACACAGACCTCTCTCTCTCTCTAAAAAGTAAAACAAGACGTTTCCTCCAGTAGGTCCTGTCTTCTTTCATTGTGCTTTCTCCTACTGGAACACACACCCAGTCCTTCATACAGAAAATAAGATAATGCCACAGAGAGACAATTTCTTATTCCATTCCATAGTCAAAAAATAGAAAACTAATGTGGTCCTTAAGAGTTCTCAATTATAGACAAAGAACTTACCAAGGTGACACTTTGCCTATATCATATAATATTTAAGCTCAAAACAAACCATATAACAAGCTCAAAATTCTCATGCATCAACACACAAACAACAGTCCTACAAACCTGTCTGTGATAGACAACCATGAACCACCCCGCTGATCTACAATAAGTAAGAAAGTCTGCTAGCAAATGCAACTTTAACTCAAAAGTGTTATTCCTATATAGTATATACTAATGGCTTATTCACCATATTGAAGTAACATCACTATGACTATGAGAAACAGTAAGAAAGTGCCTACGTTAACAGGTCATGAGCTAGTCCATGTTCTTCTACCCAAGCTCTAAGAACCTGAGATTGGGTAAAGAATATAGCTGGCAAAAATAACCAGACCATCTACAACACTGACAGCATGCCAACATCATATATGATTGTTTACTTTGCAATCATTTCAACTCATCACTTTCCAGAAATGTGAATTGGACTTTGTTAAAGCAACTACTCGACCTATGTCATATCCGTATGCAACGGGTTCTCCGAAAGCACAATATATTGAATTCACCTTCTTAGCTGGGAAAAGAAGGAAAAAATGCTAGTGTATATAACATAAAATCAAGAACAAGACCGAAAAAGAACTCTTTTAACACGTTTTCATCACATAAAACTTTAGTACGTTTCTCATGCACAACCAACTGCATGAGAAGTCATATTCCATGACATCATAGTTTAGTATTTATTGCTACAATGTAAGGCTGGTTTTCTTGGCATACTTCCTCAGAGAATAACCAATCGACTTGAAAAAAATAAAATTTATAATGTGCAAACAATTTCAGTTATTGTGTGTTCCACCTCATATTTAACATCTGAATTTGGGTAGACATTCGATATAATGCTGATACAAGGGGGTGGCATAAAAAACCAGTGAGAAGTATCACATTAAGATAGGGACCACACAGTGGTTCGTTAGAAGAGGGCAAAGGACATCCAACCTATTTTTCGTTTATTGGCAACACCACTTCCATTGCAGTCAATACTTATTTCGAAACTAGTGCTACAGTTTCACCTTTTTCAGTAATTCGATTTGGCCACTACTATGTTCTACTGCACATTCAACATTCGAAAAACTTAACCAATGACTCAACTGCTACTTAGACCAAAATCTCACCTTCGGAATTCTTGTGAAAATTAAGGGTGATGAGATTCTCTTGCTTTAGCGGAGCTCCTGTAACTGGATGTTTACCATACTTGATTATATATGGGATAATGCTCCTGCATCCAAAGTTCAAGCCCAAACAGGACATTCATCAGATTGAACATCAAATAATTTGCTCAAAATAAACATTAATAAAAAAAAGAAATACTTAATAATGGAAGAACTGAACTATTGAATTGCAGGGGACTAACATTAGTTCGAAGACGCTGCCATCCTCCGTGCACACAGGGACCTCAAATGGTGTAAACGTGAGACTGCATTAAAATACAAAGTCGGAGATGATTCAAATCAGAATCATATAAAAACACAAATTCTCATACATACACAGAGACGCACGCATGCACATTTCCAACAACGCATAGATAAACTGTTAGTCTTATTTAAAAACAAAAATACATGCGTTAAGTTATGAATGCATGTGTGCATGAATTAGAAACATGCGCAAACACATACATCCTCATTTCTTTTTCCAAAATTTAGGTGTCCGGGTTAACTTACGCACACCTAATCTAATCCTATTACCAATCATACTGTCCACTAGCAGGGCCCAATTAAACCTTTGGCGAAGCCCCTATGGGCAGGCCCCTTAAAAGAGTTGATAGAACTTTCGAACCTGATACATTACGAATTAGCAAACCTAAGTCCTTGGCCTTTGAAGTCTATGAAGTCCAGATACAAACATAGATTTCCTACGAAGTCTAGATAAACTGCTTGCCAATTTGAAAACAAAAGCACTTCCCATGTATGTATGTATGAATCGTACACATATATAGAGAGAAGTGAGAGAAGTTACGCGCAGCAATAAAAGGGGAGGCGTTTGAAAGGGGCGCCGAGTTCTTTGGACTTGGCGCCGCCCCACTCGGTGGCCCACTCCGTCTTCGTAATGAACATTCGATCTTTGCTGTGCTGCTTCTTCCCCATCTTTCTTCCAATTAAATTTAGGGTTGCGGCGAGTTGAACGAATCAAATGATATAGAAGCCGACTGTTGTATTATTCTATGGAGCTGTTGTTGAAGTTCGTCACCGCACGACAGCCGTGCTGTGGCGGAATTGTAGTCTCCGACGATTGCCCTCTCTCTCTCTCTCTCTCTCTCTCTCTCTCTCTCTCTGCGTAATTAAATTAAACTACTATATTGTCTGACCTCTGTTGCCTCAACCGCCTCACTCATTATGTATGGAGTATTAGGGAGTTAAGTGTTGGAGTTTTAAATGAAAATAGATTATAGTTGAGGGTTTTAGTGTAATTTAACCATGAAAAATTAAATATTACAGTAATTTTTTGATAATGAAATAAGGTTCTTAAGAGTATCTTCAATGCATTTCTATATTTCTATTGTAGAGATCAGACATGACATATAAATGAAAATTTTGTAACTAATCTCATCTTTTCCTTAATTTCTTACACTTTTTGAGGAACTCATTGTCATTTTTTTAGAGATTTGGAGACTAGAATGAAGGTGCAAATCTCTATATTTAGAGTATCAGAAGTAAATTTGGAAACCAAATTTCTAAAAAGGATAATGGGTCCCTCCAAAATTCTCTCATAAAATATAAAAAGTTGAAAAAAGAGAGGATAAATTACAAAATCTCCTCAACATAAAGTATAAAAAGTTTTTAAAAATAGGGGAATAATTACAAAATCTCCTCAATATGTAGCCAATCAAAGAAAAAATATCTCCTCAATATACCACATCTGATCTCTAAAATAGAGATATAGAGATGCATTGAAGATCCACCAAATGACTCCGTAGAGGGGTTAAGGCCCCATTCCACTAAAAAAAAGGTCGGCTTTAGCTTAAAGCCAAAAACTATTATGTTCTACTAACTCCAAAAAGCCAAAAAACAACAACAACAACAACACAATTCACTAACTCAAAAAAATACCCATTGCCAAAAGGAAAAATTGCTCTAAAATGGTAGTAGGGGCAATTAAATGTAAAGACATGGTGTACTTTTCCGAAAATTGCTCTCAACACGAAAAGAAAAATTTTAATTACACATACATAGTACCAAGTTTTGTGTTGACCAAAATACCTTGATGTAAAAAATTCTCCCTAAATCAACCCCCTCACTCTCTCATTCACTTCGACTAACTATTGCACACTTCTTCTATTTTTGTTTTAACTCTTAACATAGAACTATTGAACTTCTCAACAACTGTTTTGCACCCATGCTGCACTTTTTTTTACTCAAATCAAACTTTCTATAAATATTTTTACTGATATTGCACTCTTCCTCCACTTTAGTTGAACTCTTAATAGAGACCTATTGCACTCCTTAACAACTACTTTGCACCTATGTTGCACACTTTTTTTTGCTCAAATCAAACTTTCTAGAAATATTTTTACTGATATTGCACTATTCCTCCACTTTTGTCGAACTCTTAACGGATGATTGTTGCACTCATCAACAACTGCTCTGCACCCATGTTATACATTTTTTTACTCAAATCAAACTCTTTGGAAAATATTTACTGACTATTGCACTCTTTTTCCACTTTTATCGAACTCTTAATAGAGGATTGTTGCACTCCTCAACAACTGTTCTGCACCCATGTTGCACATTTTTTACTCAAATCAAACTTTTTGAAAAATATTTACTAACTATTGCACTATTCTTCCACTTTTGTTGAACTCTTAACGAAGTATTGTTGCACTCCTTAACAACTGTTCTGCACCCATGTTGCACGATTTTTACTCAAATCAAACTTTCTGAATTTTTTTTACTGACTATTGCACTTTTCCTCCACTTTTGTTAAACTATTAATAAAGGACTATTGCACTATTCCTCCACTTTTGTTGATACGAGTATGAATCATGAGCTAGTGTCTGCATCAGTGGACAAACAAAACAGAACATATCAGATTGACACAAAACAGAACATATCAGATTGACACAAAACAGAACATATCAGATTGACACAAAACAGGACATATCATAACAGATCAACGTTCTGGAACACTTTACTGAATTCTAAAAAGAAAGAACTTTCCTTCAAAAAAAGGGGGGAGAGAGAGAGAGAGAATGGGTTTCGGATTCCAAGGACTTTCAACAACTTACGGTGAAAGTTGTAGTGATAGCTCCAATCAAACCAAAAATAAGAATTCCCAATAGTTTCACATCAAAGCAAAAAAAAAAAACAAGGGAACCATTCATGTCCATGAAGCAACAAAAACTTGAAGTCTTCAAAGGTAGGTATAACTACTCAAACTAATTATAACCATCAAAACCCATAAATGGAACATGTTCACCACAAAATAAAATCGTTTCATATTGAAAAATGAATTGGGTTTCGAATTACAAAGGCTTTCAAGAACTTAAGGAGAAAGTTGTGACCGTATGTAAAGACCCGGAATTTCTATGAAATTCTTTATATATTTTACTCATTTTTAAATAATTTGAATGAGTGGATTAACGTTCTAGATTGTGTTAGAAATGATTGGAGTCCAGATTGGTAAATGTGGTTTAAAAATAAATAAAATAAAATTTCTGGATACCGGTATGGCCATTTCTTGATACTGGTATCCAGCGGGTCAGAAAGTCTACATACCGGTATGGTTATTTCTTGATACTGGCATCCAGCTTCATTTGGGTCGTCAGAAATCCTAGATACCGGTATGGGTTTTTCTTGATACTGGTATCCAGCCTCATTTTCTGCGAATTTTGAGCCCGACATTTTCTTCTATAAATAGGGTCTTATATCCATTTATCCACTCCATAACCACGAAATAAGCCCTAAAATCACCCCTCTACCTTCTCTCTTCATCTCTACCTCAAACCTTATGTTTTTAACCCCAATCCACCTCAAAACTTCAAGATCTTCACCTTGGAAATGTCAAGCTCTCTTGGATTTCGGGATTTGAAGGTTTCTCAACCTAGGGTTCCATTTTTCCACCATTTTCAAGTAAAACCTTGAGGTAGGGAACAAATTTCTACTCTCTCTAGTTGTATATTGTTGATTTGTTGCACATACTCTTGTCTTGCTCACCAATTTCAAGTAAATCATGTTTTTCTCCATTTATGTGGGTTTTCCCAACTTAGATTCTTTGATCTATGAATGTGCTTATTGTTTGATGAAATTGTGAGTGAAATTGACTTCCCTCCATGTTTAATTGTCGCATATCATATCTATTTTGAGCCTAAACTATCTTATTTGTGATTGGGTTGAAATTCCACATTTTAGAGGTGAAAATCTGCACAGTTACTGTTCATTCCTGCTGTCCCGAAAATTTCCAGCAGCCACCCTTGCCTTTGGGGTGGTTTTCGACCATCCTTTGATGCCCATTTAATTCCCGATCGTCCACATCTTCTTATGATTGACCCGCGGCACTACGATAACACTCAAATCCACTTTGAAACCCTTAAACTAAGGATTTGACACGTGATTTTATTGAACACTAAGTTATGCTTATTGGACATGCACTGTTTTGAGTTGGTTAACATTTTTGGTAAAAATTGAGGCGTTTATAAAGAAATGTGATGCTTGTAAAGGTTTTTTTTTTAGAATAATGACTGTGAATCCTAGGGCCACCTTTCGATGCGTCCCTGGCCATGGGTGTTCGAAGCCTGCAAAATCCGGCAGGGGTATTCGGAGCCCACGAAATCCGGCAGAGGGATTTATTCCCTATTGAAAACAAAATGATATATATATATATATATATATATATTGCTATGAAAGATTGGAACGAGGCGTGTTATAACCACTTTGGTGTTTTGATGAAACTTGGACATTTGGACACATATTTGGACACTTGGGTGCCTTGTGGTCACTTAGTACTCGTATCAACTTCCCGTGTTATACATTGCATACCTCATTCAAGTCATTTCATATCCCGGTGTGATCACCATCATTATACACCTAGCGTTAGTAGAATGATTTTCCTACTGGGCTAGTGAGCTCAACCTATCAATTTTCAAGTACTCAGCAAGGATCATGAGATGGATGCATGGGGTGTGGATGCATAGCATTGGATTCACCGAGCATGAAGTTATTTTCCCATCTTTGCTTCATATTTTTTTGATAGATGATTTTGTAACTTCTATTTATTAATCTTTTGACTGTTTGGTTAATGTAATAACTCTTAAACTTGATACTTGTGCTTTTGGATTATGGGTACCCGTATTTAGAACTTGTTGACTATTTATGGTGAGAATGTATCTATTCTGATTTTGACTATTCAAAGGATAAATGTATGACTTTTGACTTATTTTACGTGAATTTATTTGTATTTGTTTTATCAAATTTGAGGGCGTGACACCGTAGCTCCAATGAAACTAGAAACAAGAATCCCTCATAGCTTCATATGTTCTGGTTTCTCTTGATGAGGTCTGTTTGACGATGGCCACGGGTTATCCCTACTCCGTTTATCATCAACGTCGTCTTTGTTGTTTCTCATCTTACTGTTTGTATAGGAGCTTGAATTATTCATCGAGTGGGTAGCTGGTGAGAATTGAAGTTTCGAACCCTAGACCAGTGCTTTTTGAATTGGGTATTCGAGATTTTTCCCTTGGAGGATTTTGGAATCCCTTTAACAATGAATGCGCATGTGTGTTTGTGGAATTGGAGGTGGGATGGGAAGGAAAGGTTCAAGCTTTGATCGACAATTTGCAGATTGAACGGTGCTCGAATTCGTTATGGTGGGGGTTTTTGGGGTTAATGTGGTTGGTTTTGTATTGAGAACAAAATTTTAGTGGAGGGTAATTTTGTCCTCCATGCCATGTCTTTGCAATTACTTTCCTTCTTATCATGTATTT